>OY829512.1:12164017-13503563 GCA_963691665.1 Clepsis dumicolana
ACGAGGATGATGGCATACGTGTAATAGAGCGGCGCGCGCAGCCGCAGGTAGCCAGCGAGTAGCAGGCGCGTGAGGGCGCGGGCGGTGGCGCGGCGCAGCGCGGGCGGCGCGTCGGCGCGCAGGCAGCCCGACACCGAGCCCATCAGGGGCTCCACGATGCACGTGTATCTGCGGGCGCGGTACAGTGTCCAATACAAAAAAGTGATACCGAACAAAAATCAGTAAAGTGTTAGTCGGACTCGGACTTTTCGAATTTTCCCCCTGACATGTGTTGTGGGACCGGCAGGTTTTGATTTACTTTGAATTGTCAGACGGCCAGACAGACAGTTCCTAGTTAGTACCTGACGCAGATGTCGGCCAGCGCGAGCACCGCGTTGATGCGCGCGGGCAGCGCGTGGCGCGGCTCGTGCAGCAGCGCGGCCAGCGCGGGCGCCGCCGCCGCCGCCGCGCCGCGGTCGCGCACGCACAGCCGCCCCACGCCCGCCGCCGCCGCGCCCGCCTCCGCCTCCGTCCACTCTGCGACAGAAAACACTTCGTCACAGCTCCTGCACCTAACGATGTACTTGCGCGAGTTAACCGAGTTGGATGCTGGCCGTTACCGGGCGGCGGCTGGTCGAGCGCGGCGAGCAGCAGGCGCAGCAGCGCGGGGCGCGGCGGCGCGGGCGCCACGAGCGCTAGGTCGGCGGCGCGCAGCCACTCGCGCACGCCGCCGCCCAGCGCGCGCCGCTCCGCCAGCGCCAGCAGCGAGTCGGCCCACTGCAGGCTGCGAGGGTCCAGGTGAGCCGCGAGGGACGCGCATGCTATTCGGCAACCTGGAAAAAAAAAAAGGTCTTCACCAGCCGTTCTTATATTCTACTGCTGGGCACAGGCTGCAGAATGAGAGGGCTTGGGCTGTAGTTCCCACGCGAGCCAAGTGCGGATTGGGAACTTCACGCACACACTATTGAATTGCTTAGCAGGTGTGTTGCAGATTTCCTCACAATGGTTTCCTTCACCGAAAAGATCGTGATAAATTACAACATTGTCATAAAAAAAAAACAGATTAGCATATCTACATTGACAATGTGTGACCATTGAAAAGCAAAACCGACAGTAAAGAGTTGAGAGAGAATGAAAGAGAGGCTAAAACTTTGATAGAGATTGGAGCTAAATTCGAGCATTTTACACCAAAAACGGGTTATCGACGTAGAAAATGGTACTGGAACCCTAATTTAATTACAATAAAAACAATAAAATTGTGCACTTCACTTCGTCAATTGAGATGGGAATGACGCCGAGCTCAAGTGCATTACCAATGCCAGTGACTTTAAGCTTACGAGGGGCGGCTGATAAGTAATCTCCTTGGTCAGAAATATATACAAAAATAATGCTGGCTGGTATGGATTTATATTCGTTTGTTATTCTATTTTCAAAATGTATTACATTCATTTGTTTATTGCATCACGTTTATTTGTCTCCTACAATTGTTTCAAACATGTCGGTAGAAAAAGTGAAAATGGATAAAATCGAGCAGCGTGCGGTGATTAAGTTTTTGACTAAAGAAGGGAATACGCCTTCGGAGATCAGACAGCGTATGTGTGTTTGGCAGTTCGTGTTCTTCCGAATTTGTTATAAAGTTTTGGTCAAAGCAGTTTAAGTTAGGTCGTGAGAGCCTGGAAGATGATCCTCGTAGCGGAAGACCAGTTTCGGCCGTCACCGATGAAAATGTAGCCAAGGTGAAAAAAAATATATTAGAGGACCGACGAGTGAAGCAGTGGGAGATAGCTAGAGATGTGGGCGTCAGTAAAGAGCGAGTCAATGAAATAATTCATGAACATGTCCAAGGTTAGTGCACGTTGGGTCCCCAGAATGTTGACTGCATTTGACATGGAGGCGTGTCAAATGTTGCGAAGAGTTTTTGGACATGAGTCGAGGGAAAGAGGAAGAAATAATTTCTAGAATTGTAACATGTGATGAGACTTGGATTCGACAATGGGACCCGGAAAGTAAGCAAGAGTCGTTACAGTGGAAATTTAAGGATGAGAAGCCGCCTCGGAAATTCAAGGTCTGTCCATCGGCAGGTAAACTTATGGCTACAATCTTTTGGGACACAGCAGGGATTTTGCTCATAGATTATTTACCGAAGAAAACTACAATGAATGCTGATTATTACTCAAACTTACTATATCAACTATGAGAGACAATAAAAGAAAAACGGCGAGGACTAAACTAAGCAAAGGAATTTTGATTTTGCACGATAACGCACCAGTGCATACCGCCCGCACAACGAAGCTAGCAATTAAAGACAATGGCTTCGAAACCATTGACCAATGACCACCCCCATTATAGTCCAGATTTAGCCCCCTGTGACTATTTTCTGTTTAGACTTCTCAAGAAAGACCTCAGGGGACGAAGGTTTATGACCGATGACGAAATGAAGACTGTGCTTACTGACTTTTTTGACGACAAACCGAAAGTTTTTTTTTTTAATGGTTTAAATTCAATATTTGAAACATTTAATAAGTGCATTTTACTAGCAGGGGACTACATAGAAAAAATATAAAAAAAAATTAGCCACGACAGTCTTTTGTTTCATTGTTAGGTAGATTACTTTTCAGCCGCCTCTCGTATTCCTGTGGCAACATTGAAAACTAGAGTGCACCATCTCAACGTGTGGAGCAGTGCCCCACTGACCCCATCTTATAGCACGTATACTGACCGTCTTCGCCGTCGGAAGTGGCGAGCCGCGCGACAAGATGGTCACGCAGGGCTGTCCGCTGCGCCGTGGATAGGTAACGCGACCACAGCGTCAGCAGCTCCAGGGTCAGAGGCATCAAGCGCTGATCACGACCCTACCGGAAAAATACACATTCAATCCAACTCTTATAGCTCATTTAAATTTAGACTATGTTTCGTACCTTCGTACCTCATCTTTGATTCATGACTCATGGCTGCTGCGCTCGCTGATGAC
The DNA here is from genome assembly GCA_963691665.1 of Clepsis dumicolana. NCBI lineage: Eukaryota > Metazoa > Arthropoda > Insecta > Lepidoptera > Tortricidae > Clepsis > Clepsis dumicolana. The sequence continues at coordinate 12,166,968 of OY829512.1, forward strand.
ATGACTACTGCACCCGCTGATGACTTCTGCTCCTTCTGGTGACTACTGCACCTTCTGATAACTACTGCACCCGCTGATGACTTCTACTCCTTCTGGTGACTACTGCACCTTCTGATAACTACTGCACCCGCTGATGACTACTGCAGCTTCTTATGACTACTTCATCTGCTGATGACTAGTGCAACTACTGGTGACAAGTGCGCCTGCTGATGACTACTGCACCTTCTTATGACTACTTCATCTACTGATGACTAGTGCAACTACTGATGACTAGTGCGCCTGCTGATGACTACTGCACTTTCTTATGACTACTTCATCTGCTGATGACTAGTGCAACTACTGATGACTAGTGCGCCTGCTGATGACTACTGCACCTGCGAGTCAGCCAGCCGGTAGTAGTAGTCGAGCAGGAAGCCTATTTCGGAGTAGTCCAGCTGCCGCGCGGCGCCGCTCAGCAGCACCAGGCCCTGCAGGTCGCGCGCGTCGCCCTGCGTGCTCAGGTGCGTGCTCACTATGTCCACCACGCGGTGACTGCGGAACGATTATGATATCATAGCAGCGTGCGCATTCCATTCACCAAAGCAGCCGCCCGATTTGATACCAACCCTCATGCTGGTTTTCGTTTAAGATTTTATGTATAAATATGTATAGGACTTTCTTCTAATAAATTATTTAATTGTTTTTGTGTAAGTTCTAGTTAGACATTTACAATTGGTAAAAAATGAGCTCAATTAGTTAGAATACGAGTATGTGGATGGTCGTAAAATCGTATGAAACTTTCATGAAATGGCACACAGAAAAAACAGATAAAAACAGTTTTTTTTTGTTGTTGTTTCTTCTCGATTTTTGAGAATAGCACTTTATTTGCCAGAGCCGGAACAGTAATTGCTGAAAGTAATAGATGAAATTAGTTAGCTCCTCCGCGATGAAGTGCAGTATAGTCATACAAAATAGCCGCGTCTGCGCTGTGTATTTATTCTCATGCAATTAATTTCCCCGCCCTCCCTATATCATATCCCTATCAAATAGAAAATAAACAATCAACGAAACGTCTAAGCCCAGAACCAAAACTTCCACTACCACTAAAATAGTACCGGACACGTGTTTCTATTGCTGGCTTCGTATCATCGCAAGCCCGCCCGTTAATTCTAGTACTCAGCCAGTAATTGCCTACAAAATAATGTGCTATTGCCATCCTCACTAAACATTAACGACGGAGACATCAACCAGACACAAACACCACTTACTTTATGCACTTGGAAGTCTTAGAGAGCAAGGCGCAGGCTTTCTGCAGATGCCGCCTCTTGTTGTGCCTGATGATGGCTGCCAGGAACATCCACGGCAGCGGGTGCTCGTAGGCCTCCGCCGAATACTTCTGAAGCTTGTCTATGGCCACCTGCTGGATCAGGGCTACGACTTGTTCTTGAATCTGGAAACAATAATTGGATTTGAACGATTTTCTATTGCTGATGTAAATAATTATGATTGCCGTTGCCTACATACGGAGCTAATGATGTTTTAAGTCGCTCTTGAGCAAACAATGACCGTAAAAAGTAGCCAGCCGCAATGAAAATACTGTCGAAATTTACTAAAGCTCGTTTTTTTTTATAAGAGGAAGGTAAACGAGCAAGTGGGTCACCTGATGATAAGTGATCACCACTGCCCATGAACACCCGCAACCCCGGAGGGTTTGCAGATGCGTTGCCAACCTAGAGAGTTAAGATGAAATGCCTCTTGTGCCTGTAATTAAACCGGCTATCTTACTCTCCACACCGGAACACAACAGTGCAAGCACTGCTGCTTAGCGGCAGGATTAGCGTTTTGCGACAGTCTGACGAAGGCATGAATTTTTTTTAAGCCGTGTTGAAAACTGAAAAGCTAGTAGAAAAACCCGATTAAACTTCCTCAGGACTCACAGGACTATCAGTTCTAGTGTTCAGCTAAATTCTATCCCTTAATAATGCCCAAGTCTTACGCGTAAAAGTGGGATACAACTTCGGGCGCGGCGTCTAATGTTTACGCTAGTCGGCACCTTGTTCATAACCTTCGAGGGTTACGGCTGGCGTACCTTGGCCTCGGGGTCGCTCATCTGGTGCAGCGGGCCGGCCAGGAACGCGTCCAGCACTTCGTCCCTCGCGCGCGTCGCCACCAGCTCGCCCAGCGCCGCGATGGCCGCTGACCGCACCAGAATGCTCGCGTCGCGACACAGGCTAACCAGAATCTGAGGATTGGAGTGGCATGGTTACTGTTGTACTGTTTTGTGGAGTTTCAAATTACAGTTGCATCCACGGAAGTAATAAAAATAGGATAAACTTGTTATAAAACACAGTCTGTTTGCATTTGGATGTTACACAATAAACGTTTTTTTTTTGGGGACCACAATAAACGTTGCCATGCTGCGGTAACTTCAGAGACTCTTTTCTCGGAGCCAGATTGCCAAACCTACCCCTCGAAGACATGTCTCGAGACAGCTACATTATAAACATAATTCACGTTCTCAGAAAGTGCCACTTTACGTGGGTCAGTATGTTTGTTCATAGAAAGTTAGTCCTATCCACGTGTGCGGAAAAAGGTATTCATACAACTTTTCTGGCCGCTTGACGCTCGAGTTTTAAGATTACTGACATTCGTTGAGAAATTGCCTACTTTCCGAACTTGTATCATAAATAGCCATTATTTGTTCATGGCACATAGTCTTTACGTGTGGACTGTCGTATGTCGTCTCCTCGTGTGGCGCACTCACCCCGAGGTCGGCGGGCGCGGGCGGCGGGCCGGCGGCCAGCGCGCGCTGCACCAGCGCGACGGCCGCGCGCCGCACCGCCGCGCGCTCGTCGCTCACGCAGCGCGCCGCCACCACCATCAGCCGAGACACGGCGCCATCGCCGTTTAGCTCCTGCCCAGTACAACTTATCGTCAAAAGCGGATTTAATATGAAACTAGTTCTAGTCGACTAGCGAAAACCAAATACAATAACAAGAAGTAAAACCGCCTTAAAAAAACATAAAATAACTACAGTATGTGTGCTCCCATAGTAGGTACTAGGAAGATTGGGATGGTTCGATCGTACGAGAAAAATTCGTGGGAAAACGCGTCCAAACTGCGCACGGCCTGAAGTCATTATGACGCCACAGTGGATGCAGAAGACTTACGACTTTTTGCGGTAGAGTGTTAAAAAAGTGAAAAATAAATGGATCGTCGCGACAAATGAACCTCCAAGCCAATCATAGCGACCGCTTTCAAGACGACATTACAACATGGAGATCTCGTTAGGGACAGCCCGCCTGATCCAGCCCAGCGCCCCACACATCATTATCATCATCATCAACATCATAACTCAGCAGCAGCGGCAACTGACCGCGACGGCCCTCCGGAGCGGCGCGCGCGCGCTGGCCTGGCAGTCAGCGAGCACGGCGAGCGCGCGCGCGCGCAGCGTGCTGGACGCGTCCTGCACGCGCTCGTACACGGCGCGCAGCAGCTCGGCGTGCGGCACCGTGTGCGGCCGCTGCCGCAGCAGCCCCGCTATGTCGTCCTCCGACACTTGGTCGGGCTGAAACATAAACAATTGTTCAATTCGTAAATACTTACTGAAACTGGGATACGCAGTAAACTAGAAAAGTAAAGCTTAGTCTGGGAATCGAAGCCAGGTCCTTGATTTCCGTGTCACGTGAAACACCCATACACTAAGTCAAACAATTAAGCCATGAAATTCGTAAGAAAATGGGGAGCGAAAATACAAAAATAATCCCAATGATAACGAATAACGTAAAAAACATATTTTTCTAACTAACTCACTGCTGCCTGCTGGGCAATAGCCACATATAATCGTATAACAGGACTCAGAAAGCACTCAGTAGAGACAGAGTAATCGGGCGAAGTGCGAGGCTCTACACATAATACCTAGATTGGCAGCATGCGCTCGACGAATAGCGGGTAAATGAACAGTAGTCTCATCTCTTACAAACTGTTACAAAAAAAGCCTACCCATTGGTTTGATCGCTAAAAGAAGTCAAAACCGATATCAAAGTTCCTTTCATGCCACATAAAATGAAATGATCTCTCTACTATACACTTTTTTATAGGACTAGCCCAATATCACATCATTTAACCTGTAGATATTGTGGCAGCATAGAGTAGAGGAGATCCCTTTGCCCAGCAGTAAGACACAATATTAGATGTTTAAAAAAACTTACATTATCAGTTGGTTCTTGGCTACTTTCATCATCTGTAGCAATTCTATTTGATACAACTGCACTCCCATCTTTCACAGTATCAGTTGAACTTTGCGCTTCATTGTTAATAGCTGATTCGATTTTCTTTTCACAATTTTTCGTACCGTCCTCTCCATCTTTAACAACTGGTTGAATTGCACATACGGCTTGATTGGCAGTAGCTTCTACAACTTGCGTCGCTTCTGCCTCATTGTTAAGACTCGGTTGGTTGCCTATTTCACCAAATAAACCCAGCTCTTCAATATCTCCAAGCTCTGGTATAGGTTCTGGTAATTCTCCAATAGCTAGACCATCTGACCCATTCGTTAGCAAAGACATGATGTAATCTTCGCATTCCGAGTCAAAACCTATAGTGGGGTCTTGGATTCCTGAGTCTGTAATGGCTTCTTGGCCTTCCAGGAGGTTAAGTTCTGGACTATGTCTGGGCCTACCTTCTGCATCCATGTTTGATGGACCGGCCACTGCAAGATCAATACTGTCCACTAGAGCAGCATCAATAAGATTCAGATTATCTGCAGTGGAATCTTGATTTTCTGACATACAAGAAGTGTTAGTGTTTTCACTACCAGATGACTGAACTGCTGCAGACAAACTCTGATTTTCCGATTCAATATTTTGAGAAGCATTTTGGTTTTTGGTTTGGTTGCTACTAGGACCAGCCTGATTTTCCGTTCGGATATTACATGTACCATCTTGATTTGTAGGTTGGATATTACTTGTAACATTTTGACTATCTGACTGGTCATTTGCAGAAGCACCTTGATTTTCTACAGGAACCACTTCCGAGACATTTTGGCCTCCTGTCTCAGCTACTGCAGCATCTGTTACATAATATTTTTTACTAAATAATACTGTTTTAACCTTCGTAGTAGTAAGCATAGTAGTAAGATTTCGGGAATTAAGTGTAGTTGTAGTTAATACGCAAAACTCGCGCCGCGAAACGACAGTGATACCTTACCTTACACTTCAGTCTACTTGTGACAACGGCGATAAAAATATCGCCGAAACTTACGGGAGAAGCCATTTATTTTATGCTATACCGAAATCTTACTAATCTTTAGTAAACCAAAAATTTTCTGATATTAAATAGTTTTTCAAAGTTTTTATAAATTTACCTGGGACTGGTGGAAGTTCAGGTAAAGGTGCAGAGTCTTCAGGATCATTGTTCAATAATTGAGCGACCAATTCCTGAAAATATATATTTTTTGAAGTACCTCTAAAAACGTCACATTTTTGAAGTAATGAAAACTGTTTTATGATTAATTTCATACCAGTGCAATATGGCGGTGAGCCACTTTGGCTGTGGTGGACAACTTGAGGATCCAACGGACGATGTACCGATAGGATTTGTGAGGCAGTAGGCTCATCAGACCAATGATGAGGGAAACGCGGGCCGAGCGCACCTCGGCACGCTCCTATAAACGAAAATTGTAATAATATAATCTAGCACTTTTTTATTTATAAAGGGGTAAGGGATTGCATTCATCAATTTTATACTAGTTTTTCTTTCTAAAAAAAAGTCATGATGCACATGGTGCACTAAAACTGAGGGTCCCCGAAGATCTTCAAGAATACCCACATACGAGGGGCGGCTGAAAAGTAATCTACCTAACAATGAAACAAAAGACTGTCGTGGATAATTTTTTTTTATTTTTTATATAGTCCCCTGCTAGTAAAATGCACTTATAAAATTTTTCAAATATTGAATTTACCATTAAAAAAAAATATTTCGGTTTGTCGTCAAAAAAGTCAGTAACCGCAGCCTTCATTTCGTCATCGGTCATAAACCTTCGTCCCCTGAGGTCTTTCTTGAGAAGTCTAAACAGAAAATAGTCACATGGGGCTAAATCTGGACTATAAGGGGTGTTAGCGACGCGCTCATGTTTATGCATAGTTTGTTTATTTTTAAGTTTTTTTTAGAAGGTAGTCGTACGAAATGTTCAGGGCGTACCCTCCGATATTTTTATGTCGGCGCCATCTTGCAGTCCGCTGTTATACGTGAGCCAAACCGTACGGCTCCCTATTTGTATTTTTTGAGTTTCCGACAAAAGCCAGTTTTCGACAAATTATTTGCATTTTAATCTGCGCACAATCAGGCACACCCTACAAGCAAGTGCAGAGTCATGCCCGTTAAACCATTGACGGTGCCCAGAGCCGAGCTACAAGCTGCGTTGTTAGCCGCAAGATTAGCTAACACTATTGAAAAGGAGCACAAACTTACTGCCGTGCGACGTTACTTCTGGTGCGACTCCACGACTGTTCTTCATTGGATTCGTAACAATACACGCACGTATAAAACGTTCGAAGCAAACCGCTTAGGCGAGATCGACGAATTAACCCGTGTAAGCGAATGGAGATACGTTCCTACTAAATTGAACGTGGCGGACCTAGCTACGCGGGAAAATTTTGATCAACCCCTACAAGGTGAATGGTTTACAGGCCCGACGTTTTTATACAGTGACGAGTCTTCGTGGCCGCGAGACGTGATTTTGCCAGAACTGGCGCGGCTACTGAGCTGCAGCGGTCAATGCAGATGCTGGATACGGAGGTGCTGGAAGCTGAAGGAGTTAACAATGGGATGAAATGGAGCTTTATCCCGCCTGCAAGTCCCCACTGGGGTGGGGCGTGGGAGAGACTTATACGTAGCGTTAAGACGTCTCTCAAGGTAATTTTGAACGAGCGTGCACCGCGGGATGAAGTACTGAACACGCTGATGGCGGAGGTAGAAAATATGGTCAACGGGCGTCCCCTGATGCATGTGTCGGTAGAGCCAGGTGATGTTGAGTCTCTCACCCCAAACCACTTCCTGCTGGGAACGCCATCGAACTTGCCCGTCATTGGAGCGTACGACGAGTCTGACCTGTACCTGCGGAAGCACTGGCGTACCGCACAGAGACTAGCCGATATATATTGGCAAAGGTGGGTCAAGGAAATCCTGCCGGACCTAATCCCACGAACAAAATGGCAAGGCGAGCAAAAGCCATTGCGAATCGGCGATTTAGTTTTAGTGGTGGACCCTAATTCACCACGTAACACATGGCCTAAGGGCATCGTCACTCAAATTTCCCTGGCAAAGACGGCCGCGTTCGGCTGATCGAGGTGAAGACCGCCACAGGGACGTTTCGGCGTTCTGCGGCTCGCGTCGCACCTATTCCTCTGGCTGATGAGTGCTGTGACCAGCACTAGGGTGGGGAGTGTTAGCGACGCGCTCATGTTTATGCATAGTTTGTTTATTTTTAAGTTTTTTTTTAGAAGGTAGTCGTACGAAATGTTCAGGGCGTACCCTCCGATATTTTTATGTCGGCGCCATCTTGCAGTCCGCTGTTATACGTGAGCCTAACCGTACGGCTCCCTATTTGTATTTTTGAATCTTTTGGATTAAAGCCAGTTTTCGACAAATTATTTGCATTTTAATCTGCGCACAATCAGGCACACCCTACAAGGGGGGTGGTCAATGGTTTCGAAGCCATTGTCTTTAATTGCTAGCTTCGTTGTGCGGGCGGTATGCACTGGTGCGTTATCGTGCAAAATCAGAATTCCTTTGCTTAGTTTACCTCGCCGTTTTTCTTTTATTGTCTCTTTAGTTGATATAGTAAGTTTGAGTAATAATCAGTATTCATTGTAGTTTTCTTCGGTAAATAATCTATGAGCAAAATCCCTTCTGTGTCCCAAAAGATTGTAGCCATAAGTTTAGCTGCCGATGGACAGACCTTGAATTTCTCATCCTTAAATTTCCACTGTAACGACTCTTGCTTATTTTCCGGGTCCCATTGTCGAATCCAAGTCTCATCACATGTTACAATTCTAGAAAGTATTTCTTCCTCTTTCCCTCGACTCATGTCCAAAAACTCTTCGCAACATTTGACACGCCTCTCCATGTCAAATACAGTCAACATTCTGGGGACCCAACGTGCACTAACCTTGGACATGTTCAAATGCTCATGAATTATTTCATTGACTCGCTCTTTACTGACGCCCACATCTCTAGCTATATCCCACTGCTTCACTCGTCGGTCCTCTAATATATTTTTTTTCACCCTGGCTACATTTTCATCGGTGACGGCCGAAACTGGTCTTCCGCTACGAGGATCATCTTCCAGGCTCTCACGACCTAACATAAACTGCTTTGACCAAAACTTTATAACAAATTCGGAAGAACACGAACTGCCAAACACACGTAACATACGCTGTCTGATCTCCGAAGGCGTATTCCCTTCTTTAGTCAAAAACTTAATCACCGCACGCTGCTCGATTTTATCCATTTTCACTTTTTCTACCGACATGTTTGAAACAATTGTAGGAGACAAATAAACGTGATGCAGTAAACAAATGAATGTAATACATTTTGAAAATAGAATAACAAACGGATATAAATCCATACCAGCCAGCATTATCTTTGTATACATTTCTGACCAAGGAGATTACTTATCAGCCGCCCCTCGTATTAATATATAACACTCACCAAACCATCCAAAGTGTAGCAGAGATGTTGTAGGAGTGTAATAAATCCTGATAAAGCTGATTTTCCATACTTTGTAAGAACCAGACCAGTGTATGTTACATACGAGGCACGGACCAAATTCTGAAAATAAATATATCTATTTTGACAAATAATTGATGACTGTCACATGCAGAGACATCAATAATATTTTATTATATACATGTAAAATGCTCTTTTACGTTTTTTTTTGTATACCAGTGCTTTCGAAAAGGCCATGATTGCCAAGAATAATATGCTGTAAGATACTTGGCACAAAATATTTTTTTGGTCAAACAAATTATAACTCATGACTAGCCTTTACAATACATAACCAGAAATGAATTATATAGGTACTTTATTTATTACTTGTAAAAAGACAACTCACTAAATCATTAGGAAAAACATGAAACCTGAAAACAATACCCATTTTTCTTTGGGCAGCCATGTAAAAAACAGTAGGTATATTATGTGTAAACACAAATACAAATATTTTTATTTTGCTTAAAATGAGGTACAGAAAGGTTGTTGAGACATTTTGTAAAAAGGAATCACTCATTTTACCAGCAACTGGTATGCAAAAAAAATGCGACTAAAAGGAAGGCACAACAATGATTTAAAATTCTAATTAATTACTAATAAAATTGTCAAAAGCAAGATGCTAAATTTATAAATGTCAGGCCAATAACAGAAAAACATACCAAAAATCAAAATACCAAAACAATAATTTCAAGGTCACAGTACTTAAATATAAAAATAATCAGTAACTCAAATAATAATTATAATAAAATGTCAAAGAAAATATTGAAAATAAAATAATCACAACATTACATAATCCAACACACTAACAAATTATGGACCATTGTAAGTATATTATATTATATTGTTACTTATAATAAATCTAATGGTTAACAGCAACTTAACTAATTTTTTAACTTTTTTTTAAATAAATTAATCGGCAAGCTTTTTATATCGTCTTGCAAACGATTGTAAATCTCAATAGACATACAATAAGCATTCTTGTCATACAATTTTGTCTTTTTAACCGGAAACATAAGACGGTTTGGGTATCTTGTATTAAACCTACATATATCTTTATTTGTTTTAAAAAGTTCAGGTTGTAATTTGACAAATAAGCACACTTCATAAACATACATGCATGGGACAGTCATAAGTTTCAAGTTCCTATATAGTGGCCTACATGATTCTAGAATACCCGCATCACATATTGCTCTAATGCACTGTTTTTGTGCATGCCCTCGCCTTACATGACTCTAATTGCCCCAAAGAAGAATACCATATCTAAGCACAGAGCAAACATATCCATGATAAGCCTGTATTGCAGTATCCCTGCTGCTAATTTTTGCAAGTCTCCGCAAAGCATATGCAAACGAGTTCACCTTGCCGTACAACTTATTAATGTGATCGCTCAAGACCATGCATTTAAAATTTAATATTTAAAAACATACATATTAGTTAATTGATTGTTATTTGTATAGCAGTAAGCTGCTACTTTTTTGTAGATAGCAAACTGTAGACCATAATTTCAGGGATTCAAACAAGTTTTGAAGTGTATAAGTTACATGCATTTATTTTCCTTTCATTACTCACATTTGCGCTCCGATTGTCAACTGAAGCAGCTACTAACTTTGGCAACAGACATTTAAAAAGCAACTGAATGGCATCTTCATCCGCATCTCTACTCTGGTCACAAAGCAAGATGTCTATCATTTCATAAATGATTCTTGAAACTTTCATGAGCTCTATTTTATCTGAAACATAAATAAAAAACATTGTACAAAATTGTAAGGCTGCATTAATTATTTTATAATTGACCTAACCTATTAAAACAGGGCTTTTGAAACTTATAGGCATACATACCTATTTTTAACCCACTAAAAAAAAGGAGGAGGTTCTATGTTCCACTGTATGTATTTTAAATTGTATGGTCTACTGCAAACTTCTTTATAAATTAAGAAATAAAGTAAGGCTAATTTATTTAAATAACAGTTAATACAGTCACTAAAACAATGTTGACAATTATGTTAGTTGCTAATGTGATAGTTGGTTTTGTTTCTTATAAAAAAAAATTACTTGATTTCTGGAGCCATTTTGTCAATTTCAATCTTAATTTTGATTCAGCAATAAGTAGATTTCAGTTTATCATGACCAGGTGGAGTTCTTATTGCAAACCTTTTACAATCACTGGCAAACCCCTGGAGGTTCGAGAAACCTTGAGAAACCATGTATTAAAACATAATTCATCAATACCAAGGTCGCAGTAAATAGTGAATTAGGTATAGTGGCTTGCATTAAATTGTCCAAAACATTTTCACATCTTAAATGCCTTTTTAAAATCTTTTGTAGGCATGCAATATGGCCCAGTCTCAAGACAAAATCAATTTGTAACCTTTATATTCAGAAGACTATGTATATCATAACACATATTTTTTTGTGTATCAATCCTTACCAATATCAAGTTTATTGACAATTGCTCCTCCAGTAAATTCTACAAGATTGCTGAGAATATCCTCAAAATTCATGTCTGCTGGATTCAGTTGCAAAGTATCAATGATAGCTCTTAGATCATGTGCAAAGAATGCTACCTCTTTTATCACTGAGTTGACTTCGAGAGTCAACTGCCTCAGGTTGAAGTACTTGTCTTCATTTTCACATAAAGTTTTGGGATAGCTCAGGCATCCCAGCGACTGAGCAAATAATTGTGAGTGATAGATGTGATATGCTTTGTATCCCGGAATTGATAACAATTTGAAGTATACTCTTGAAGCAAGCAAGGCAGTGTTCCGGTGCTCCTGAACCATAATATTTTTACCCCCATAGTCAATGTAATAGGCTAACAATGCCAGCAGCTTCTTATGATTAACTTTATGGGATAACACTGCCCAAGTTTTCTCCTCCGAGGTGCCAGCAGTGTCCACATTCAGCCATTTATCAATAGAATTCATAATTTTACGGAATACAGAACGAATATCAATATTCTCCAAAATTGATTCATATTCAGAAGGAAATTCGCCAAATTCGAGGAACTCTGCATAATATATGCCTTCTACCCATTCATCGGTGAGGTCGCCCAGTCGCAAATAGTTCAAGTTATGTAAAACCCGGTCCATTTTTGAATTTTTTCAATATATTACTAACGACTTATTTTCCTACTACTACTAACATACGTTTAAGTTAAGATTCACAAGAAATTGGCTCCGTAATGCCAATACCGAAGCAAGCTAAATACGACCGACCCGACGCCGTGTTTCTTTCTTCATACATAAACCATACATAAACATTGTTTGTTGATCTGTCAATAATGTCAATTTGACAACTAACTTTTTCAGGTTATCTCTCCATGCAAGTCAAACGCATTTAAGTCCATGCAACAATTCTCTCGTCAGGCCAATGAGACCAAAAATCTCTTTTTGGGTGGTTCTACGTTAGCTGATTATGAATATTAAACCGCTGGATAAGCTGTAACTTGACTGTTGACTATATATACTATATACTACACAAATATGTACAACAACGACATGCCGTGTATTTTTTAATTAATGTGTGCTTTTTGGCGGGATAGCTCTCATTTTCTTGCCACAGACATTGAACACAACCAGTAGTCCGAAATGTATGTTGTTGTACCCAACTACTTACTTAATATAATTTATTTGTATTTTATACCTGGTTTGACTTGACGTAATTTATATCTGTTTTAACAAATTGATTTTACTAAAATAAAAAGTACCACACTAAAGTATAGCACTGAGTTACACCATTTTAGTTAAAACATAGAATTGACATTAAATTATTACGTTAAGTTAAGTATCTCAGAGAAGCTTGGACATTACTTTGGACCATGAGCCAGCTAGTGACACTGAAACCGTGTTTTATAAAGCTACAAGTTACAATTTACAAGCGGAAGTCTCATTCTATCACCTTTTGTTATTCCCTATTATTACCTGATAGTGACATCTCTGAGATTAATATTGAGAGGAGAATTTGGCGGGAAACCGATGAGAGTGGATCGTTCGTATCGTTAATTGAATTTTAGTTTCTGTGCTTAATGTTGTTTGGTGGATAATAAAGATAGTGCATTATACAACAAAATAACGTGAAAGAGCCCAACAAATGAAGAATTCAAGTGAAAACTCGTATTCCCTCTTTTTGTGACCCCCAAGTATCCGCGGGCTGCTGCTCGCCGTAGCTCGCCGTAAAGTACACTATCGCTTTACGGAAGGCATGAGCAGCTGACAGGACGTGACTAGGACATACTGACAACTTTGACGGTGACAGGACTTTAATATACAGAAATTTACAAAACACATCAGACGTGGCTGTATGGGCTCAGTTCCTTTGCCTACCCCTTATGGGATTAATAAAAAAAAAGAGAGATTGAGATAACCTAAAAATTACAAAACCCGAGGCCTTGTAGTATCTCTTAGTAGTCTGTGGTCTTGTTTAATGGAAATAATGATAGTATAAAAATATTGTTAACCTTTTCAGTAACGTTGTATAGCTCTGGTATAAATTTACAAATCGAGTATAATGGTTACTAAAAGACCGATAAGCTGGTTTCTATCTGATAGGGGGCGCCGGTTCTCCTTTGCTGTTGTTACCGGTACAAGTCTGGCTCTGACTGCTGCAAAATTCTTGCCACACACTTTTTTTCTGAACAAATACAAAGAATTTGTACATAATTATACGTACGTATCCTTGCAAGTTCTTAAATAAAAGTGAGATAAAGTGAACAACTTCATTGACTTCATTAATATTGTTACCTACTCGTAAACGAATCCTACTGATTGTACTACTTTTAGGGATGGTCGACCAGATGAATTCCCCAAAGAACTGAATGAAAGATATAAAAAATGCCTTGATATTCTCAATATTCCGGATGTACATCGAAAACTAGTTTCACCATTTACTGTATTTGGATTTGATTTATTCCATGCTGGTAAATATTGTTAAAATATTAAGTAAATTATAACTTATGTCTAAGCATATTAAAGTTTCTTGGTTTAACCTTTTCGTATCTCTTAACAGGCAGCAGTGGGTCAAGGTTTGGTGTTGCTGTTGGGATACCAGTTAACTTTACTTACAAATCATTGTCTGATTTGGAAAATATGGATATCAAAGTGAGTATCCTTAAGTATTATAAATTATAAATGATCAATTGATGAACTAAGACATCAACTTCAACTTTTTTGTTTATGGCAACGGGTCGCTTTATAGGTTAGCAACCATTACTGCCAATGAATCCTGACAACAGCATAGTGTATGATGTGTTTGACCAGTTTTTAATTTGTCAGTTCCAAAATGGGGGTAGTTACTTGTGTTATGAACTAAGACACTGTGACTTTACTCTGTATGTAAAGGTTGGCAATCTTGGTTTTAGTAGTGACTGACATAATTAAGTAGGTACAAGTTTTTTCCTCTCTGAGCACGGGATGGGTAACACCTACTCTCCGGTCCTGGTATGATTTAACTAACTAATTAACATTTCTGGTGGTGGTTTTTGCTAAGCCGTTAGCTGAGGTGTGTCACTTCTTGTGTTTAGTGCAATTGCGAATAAAAAAAAAAACCGAAAAGTTGTTACATTTAAATAATGTACAAAGGACGGACGTAATGGCGGGTAGTTCGGACCCGCCATTCGTGTCGATCCTAGGGGATCAACCTGATCCCGAATCGAGGTCGTCAGATATGGAATTTCAATCTCCTAACAGCGCTCCATTGTCTCAACAAACTGCTACCTGCCTTCCGGACAATGAGGACGACGAGGAAATTTTTGTTGAGTTCACAAAAAATAAGGCCAAGAAAAGACAGTTAGGTACAACTACCGACGATTCTTTGAACAAAGTTTTGAAGGTCGATCTGCCACCTCCGGCTACGCCGATTACTAGGCAATGTTACTCTAATCGAGACTTGAGCCCGTATATTGTACACGTCTCCCAAAAAGAGCCATCGTCTACGTCAGGCTCGTTCCTAAATCTGGTGAAATTTGGTCAATTGCTATTTTCTCGGAAAATCGGGCATATTAAGCAGGGTGGAATAAAAAAAGTGGGTCGCAATAGGCTGGCCCTCGAATTTGTGTCTGCGTCCGCGGCTAACGCTTTTATGAATAACGGTTTCATCGATGGCTCCAACTACTCGGTATTTGTACCTACCTACAATGTTAGTAAAATGTGTGTTGTTCGTGGGGTCCATATGGACATTACTAACGAGGAGATAGTGGCCAATATGACTACCCCTCAGGACTGTGGTCAGGTCCTCAAAGCGCGAAGACTCAATGCAAAAAGAAGAGTTGACGATACAGTAGAGTGGCTGCCGACGGAAACTGTGGCGCTCACGATTGACGGACAAAAACTACCGAACCGAGTTTTTCTATACCACAATGCGTTCGAAACTCAACCGTACAACTACCCGGTCATTCAGTGTTTCCAATGTTGTCGTTATGGGCACGTCCAGTCTCAGTGTAGGTCTCAACCCCGGTGCTCAAAGTGCGCTCAACCCCACTCGGGAAAGGAGTGCAAAGTTCAGGCCGAAAATGTGTCGTGTCTCCACTGTTCTGGAGCACACTCTGCCACGGACAAAGTGTGTCCAGAGTTTGAGCGTCAGCAAAAAATCAAACTGACGATGTCAGAAGATGCGATCTCGTTTGGAGAGGCTTCTCAAAAGTTTCCATTAGTCAGGCGTTCCTTTGCGGATATCACCAGGGGCACTCAATCGCAAGCAACCCAGTCATATAAAAAAACAGTAACTATACTCCGCAAGCCTCGCTCTCCTCTTCCCGAGGGTTATGATAGAAGAGCTCATCAAGCTATAGTGAATAGTTATAATATTCCGCCACCCCAAAAGGGTGTGCTCTGCAGTGCCCCTAACTTGGGAATCCAACACTCAGAGATCCATCTATAGGGGAGACCAATTGAATTATAATGTTTTAGACTCATTATTAGGTACGCTCATTATGCTCCTAAGTCTTGATAATATACCGTCCAACGTTGCCACAAAAATTGAATCCCTTTGTAATATTATAAACAAAAAACTCCAAAATGTATACGGCTATTCAGTGGAATGCGCGTAGTATTTTAAACAAAAAATTTGAATTTACCTATTTTTGTCAAAAATATAGTCCTATAGTGTTTGCAATTGCTGAAACATGGCTAAAACCACAGTCATCTTTTAATATATCTGGTTACATAACTTTACGTGATGATAGAGCTGATGGTTGGGATGGGTCTGCTCTAATCATTAAAAGAAATATTCCGTTTGTAAAAATCCAAATACCAGCTCATTCCAGTAATCTGTTTATTGTAGCGGCTAACATTTTCAACGTTTCATTCATTTCTATTTATATCCCTCACCCCTCACACTCAGTTTTATCTGAACTTTACTCTATTTTAAAAAACATTCCCAAACCCGTAATTATTATGGGTGATCGAAATTGCCACGATACATCTTGGGGTTCGGCCATATCTGACAATAATGGTAGAAAGTTGCTGGACATTTTTTATGATCTAAATCTTTGTTGTATAAACGATGGTAGACCTACCAGACGTACGGCTCCTAATCAAAATGTATCGGCGGTGGATATCTCTGTATGCTCATCGGAGCTTGCGTCTGAATTTTTGTGGAATATTTCATCTAATTCGCATAATAGTGACCACTTCCCTATAATAATTTCCCTCCCACAGAGATATTGCCCCCCGACCCCTCTCCCTCCTTTGCAGAAATACCGTTTGTCTGGAGCTGACTGGGATAGCTACTCTACTTCTCTCGATAAAAAGGTTGAAATTCTTTTATCTAATCCAGCTACCAGTTTACAAGCTGCTCACGACAGCCTCGTAGATTTAATTCACGAAGCCGCTGAAGAGTCCATTCCCCTGAAAAAAACTAATATGCGCCGGGTTCCCTCCCAGCCGTGGTGGGACGCGGAATGCTCAGCAGCCGTAAGAGACCGTAATATAGCAGAAAAGAAATATGCGGCCGATATTAACATTGAAAACTACATTTCTTTTAAAAAGGCTAGAGCTAAGTGTAGAAAACTTTTATCTTTTAAAAAAATGAACGGTTGGAACTCATTTTGCGAATCTGTGTCCCCTCTCACTCCTCCTTCAATTGTTTGGCAAAATATACGCAAATTCCGTAAGGGCATGGCCCCTCCTTCTAGCCATGCTTCTACTCTAGCATGGACTAATGATTTTCTAAATAAATTAGCTCCCCCAACGGTTCCACTTAGCAGCGATATTCCTTCTTTGTACTACTGCAGTCCTTCCGAGCATATCTTGTGCAGAAAATTCGATCTGGATGAACTTAGGACAGTTTTCTCATCAGTTACAGATTCGGCCCCCGGCAGGGACGGTATAATTTACTCCTTCTTAAAAAAAGCTGGAAAACTTTGTCAAACCTTTTTATTAAATCTGATTAATGATATATTCGACACAGGCGATATTCCGAAATCATGGAAGCATCAAATAATTATTCCTATACTTAAACCCGGAAAAGACCCCGAGAACTATAACTCTCACAGACCTATAGCTCTATCGTCAGTTATGTGTAAAATAGTTGAGCACTTGCTCAAAAATAGGCTCGAGTGGTTTTTAGAAAATAAAGGAGCTCTGTCTCCAACTCAGTTTGGTTTCAGAAAAGGAAAAAGTGTTACCGATAGTCATGTTCTCCTGTCGACGGACGTTAGGCTAGCTTTTTCACTGAATCAGTCAGTTATTGCGGTCTTCCTCGATGTATCTGCGGCTTATGATAACGTTCTACTCTCGGTGCTCAGTAGCAAAATGCGTCAGATGAGTGTTCCGGAGAAAGTGGTACGCTTCATAATTAATAATCTGTCTGGTAGGGAGATTTCATTGCGGGTGCCTAATAGTCAGGGATACAAAAGACATGTGTGGAAGGGTCTGCCCCAAGGCTCGGTGTTAAGCCCTCTTCTATATAATATTTATACCGCGGATTTGGATCAGGCTATTAATCAGCATTGCAATGTGCTACAGTATGCAGATGATATAGTCATATACACTCAGAATAAAAATATCAACCAGGGTGCCGGGTTTATTAATAGAGCTCTTGATTCTTTGGGTCTGTGGCTAGATGCCCATGGCTTGGATCTGGCCCCTTCAAAAAGTGTTACATTGGTATTTTCTAGACAACGTTCTACAAGTCCAGTAAACATAATATACCGCTCGCAACATATCCCCGTTCAGGATAAGGCAAAGTTTCTGGGTGTCGTCTTTGACTCCAAAATGTCAGGCTTGGAGCATATTAATTATGTAATTGGCAAATGTGAAAAAAATATTAATATTCTACGTTGCCTGTCTGGCGCTTGGTGGGGAGCACATCCCTACTCCCAAAAATTGTTATATAATGCATTAATAAGATCCCATTTCGATTTCGGCTCTATCGTCATAGAACCGTGTAGCAAAGCAAACCTCACAAAGCTCAACAAGATCCAATCCAAGTCACTAAGAATTGTTACGGGAGCTATGAAATCGTCGCCTATTAAAGCTCTTCAGGTCGAATGTGCAGAGCCCCCTTTAAGTATTCGACGTCAATACTTGGCAGATAGATACATTTATCGGATTGCTCAACTAGTCACCCTCTTATACCAAAACTTGAATTACTTCAGGAACATATCGAAGAAAACGCCTACTGGCGCAGGAAAAAACACCCTAACGTTTTAATTAGTTTCAATAGGCTAAATAGCATTGACGCTCCTATAGTCAAGTTTTCTAAACTACCTATTTATGTAGTTCCCTTTCAGGCTCTTACTTTCCAACCGAAAATAGTAAAAATAGGTATTCAGAGAAGTGCATCGTCAGCCAACGATAAGTTCTTGGCAGCGGTCAGGGACAAGTGGCAGAATTGGGACTTGTTCTTTACGGATGCTTCGAAACTTAATAAGGATGATCCGGTTGGATGTGCCTTTATTCATGATGGTTCACAAACTACTCATCAGTTTCAATTGCCTTCAGTGACAAGTATTTTTTCTGGAGAATGTTCAGCGATCTTAAAGGCGGTTAAATTTATAAGGGAACATAAATTGGCTAATTCTATTATTTTCTCGGATAGTCTCAGCGCCATACAAGCTATTTCATCCAACTCTATGAAGAATTGTGCTAAGACAGCAATAGTTTGTCTCCTAAAGGAAGCTCTTCTTTCTTGTCACTTGATGAATCTAGAGGTGTTGTTATCCTGGATCCCTAGTCATAAAGGTATAAGCGGGAACGAAGCGGCCGACAAGGCAGCTAGAGACGCTGTATCAGGTGGTAGTCGCTCTATTTATCATTGCTTTAATAATGACCTGGCCTCTATTTCGTCGTTAGCGTTGTTTGATACTTTGTCCGACGAGTGGAACACGAACAACAATTTATTTTACTATAAAATCCAGAAAAATATTCCGTATAGGAACAAGGAAAACTTTCTTGAAGACTTTTTCAATAAAAATCTGATTTTTTGAGTACAAAATTTAATGACTTCTTAATCTACAAGTCAATTGTCTAGCGAAAAGGAAGATGGACGGCAAGTGTCTTTTTTTGTGCGTGTAACGTGTGTGTAAGGAATGTGTGACGTATGCTTGAACGGTGTTTGTGATTGGATGAGAGAAATATGGCGTGATATGTAGATGATATGATTGGGTGTGAAGTTATACAAAACAACTTAAACTTAATTAACAAAGACATATGGTTTAAATTACAGAACTTTCAATAAACTAGTATGAATATCCGTGAGACGTTGTAGCGTGAACATCGTCCCGGCCCTTGAAAGCGCTGGCAGAAGCTTTCAAGATGAGCTATCCGTTGGCAGCAGACACAGACGATTGAGAGCCCTGCGTATGGTTCCGCGGGCTGTGGTGACGTCTGCCACGCGGGGAACGCCGTCGCTTCCAGGGAATAACTTGTTGACTCGCCCTAGACGCCAGTAGAGGGGCGGGGTCTCTTCCTTAATGAGTACAAGGTCATCTATTTGCAAATCTTTGCTTTTGACGCGCCACTTCGTGCGTTGTTGAAGCTCCGCAACATATTCGCCACACCACCGCCTCCAGAAGTGTTGACGTAGTTCCTCGAGGCGCTGGTATCTGGTGAGACGCGAAGAATTGGACGCCTCGAAGCTCTGAGACGGCAACGATGTCAGCGGCCTGCCAATTATAAAGTGAGCCGGGGTAAGGGGTTGCAAATCGTTGGGTGAAGGGCTGAGAGGACAAAGGGGTCGGCTATTGAGGATGGCCTCAACTTGAGCAAATAGAGAGGCTAGCTCCTCGAACGTCAAATGCGTCTGCCCTAGTATACGACGAAGATGAAATTTGGCAGATTTGACCCCCCCGGATTCAGCCAACCCATTGAAGTTAGGAGCGTATACGGGAGAGAATTTAAATTGAATACCTCGTTGAGCTGCAAAGTCAGCAATAAACTCATTATTAAGTTTAAAAAAGGATTTTATTTCTTTGGCTGCAGCAACGTAGTTTGTAGCGTTGTCGCAATATATCAAATTCGGCATCCCCCTACGCGCAATGAAACGCTTTAAAGTAAGAATAAAGGCATCCTTGCTTAACTCACTTACTGGCTCTAAATGGAGGCATTTATACCTAAGACAGATAAAAATGCACAAATAACATTTGGTTATTTTACATCCTCGACCCTTGCGATCGGTGATTAAAAATGGCCCGGCAAAGTCAGTAGCAACAGCACGGAATGGGAAGTCCGGCTCCACTCGTTCTGCGGGCAAGTCGCCCATTATGTTAGACATGGATTTTGCATTAAATCGTCGGCACCTGAAACATTTATTAAATGTATCTCGAGCCAGTTTGCGACCTCCTATCGGCCAGTACTGGTCACGTATGGAAGCGAGCAATAGTTGGGGAGGGGCGTGCATCAGGCGGTTATGCTCAAATCTACATATTAATTTGGTTAGGTGATGTTTACCATTTAGCAAAATAGGATGTTTTTTATTGTAGGGATGATTTGATTTGTCGATTCTACCACCGACACGAAGTAATTGGTTTTCATCAATAAAGGCATTAAATGAAATTAACTTTGACTTAGTAGGTAAGGACTGTTTCGACTGGAGGCATGATATTTCAGCAGAGAAGGACTCCAGCTGAGCTATTTTAATCAGCGAGTTTAGAGCATTTTGGAGTTCATCTACTGTAAGTATTCCTGTAAGTTTTTGGTTGGGATTTCGGCAATTATGTATAAATCTGAGTGCTCTAGCGCTTACTCTTTGCAATTTAGTCAGTTTAGAGTATTCGGTAACATCTATGAATGCTACCGAAGGTGCAGGCTCCGCCACCAAAGCGGGGAACGCTTTCAATTCAGGCAGTTCAACGACCTTAGAGTCTGAAATAGGCCATGACGCTTCAGACTGCGTAAGAAATTGAGGTCCATGCCACCACAAGTCAGCCTGTGCGACCTGGTGAGGCTCGACGCCACGAGAACATAGGTCAGCTGGGTTCTCCGCTGTGGGTACATACTTCCAGTGGTTAGGATCAGAGAGCTCGTGAATAGCGGCTACTCTGTTGGCGACAAAAGTTTTAGTTTTGTTAGAAGATTGCAGCCAACCTAGAACAACCTTCGAGTCGGACCAATAAACATGACGGTCAATTTTTAAACGCAAGGCTTTGGAAGCAGCGGAACTTAATTGAGCTCCTAAATATGCAGCACAGAGCTCAAGCCGTGGTATTGTGGTGGCTTTAAGAGGTGCGACGCGAGATTTGGCACATAATAGAGTAGTTTGCACGTCACCCTCTGCGTTTTTAGACCTAAGATAAATGCACGAGCCGAAAGCCTTTTGAGACGCGTCGCAGAAACAATGCATCTCTATGGAAGTGGGGTTATTTAGCAAAACTCTCCTTGGTATCTCAAGTGAAGAGAGTGAATTTATGTTTTGAGTGAAATTTTGCCAAGTTTTTTTAATAGTTTCAGGAACTTCTTCGTCCCAGTCTAACTTTAGTGCCCACAAAGTTTGAAGTAAAATTTTGGGTTTAATTATGCATAAAGCTAGTAGCCCTAAAGGGTCAAAAATTTTGAATGTGGAAGACAAGATAGACCTTTTAGTTATGGGTGAGGTTGATGAATAATCTATTTGAAATAGTAGATTGTCCGACGAAGGAGACCAACCTATACCCAAAGTATTATTAGAGTTGCTGATCAGGAGATTTCCTTTTTCAGGCAACGGACCATCATCGAGCAGAGTCGGTAAATTTGATCTAAATTTCCTGAGGTGAAAACAACCCTTAGAAAGTTCAGTTGTGACTTGGCGTTGAATGTACTTTAAATCTGCCTCAGTATCAGCCCCAGATAATAAATCATCGCAGTAAAAATCATTTTGGATGACTGTTTTAATAGCGGGGTCAGCACATTCTTCGCCTAGCTGCCAGATGCACCTTGTCGAAAGAAAACTAGCACTCGCGAACCCATAGGTGACTGTATTTAGTCGCAGTATACGGAGAGGCTCGTTTTCATTGTCGCGCCACAGAATAAGCTGCATGTCTCTGTCTGACTCTCTTACGAGGACCTGGCGGTACATTTTTTCTACGTCTCCTGAAACTATGTATTTGTATTGGCGGAAACGTAAAAGTATGTTAAATAGAGAGTCTTGAATTACTGGTCCAACCATTTGAAGGTCATTGACTGAGAAACCGGAAGTACTGCGCGCCGAAGCATCGTACACTACTCTTAACTGAGTGGATTCACTTTTAACTCTGATTACAGGATGGTGTGGAAGAACGAAGGCATTATTAGGGTGTCTAATTACACGAAATTCTTCAAGATGACCGAGGTCCGCGTACTCGTGAATGAAATCCGAGTAAAGCCCTTTAAGTTCAGGCTGTTTCCTAAAACGAGCTTCGAGACTTAGAAACCTCCTTTTTGCTAAAGAGTACGAGTCACCCAGGCAATCCCTTTCATCACGAAGTGGAAGACCCACGCAAAAACGGCCAGTATCAAGGCGATAGGTGTGGGATAAATAGTGTTGCTCGCATAGTTTTTCTTCCTTTGAGTATGAATGAGACTGTGGGATGTTTTCTAATTCCCAAAATTTCTCTAGTTCATAATTAATTGTAGTTAGATTAGGTTCTTTAGTTAGGAAATTACACTTAATAGTTTTATTATTTTTCTTTGTATTTAGTAAGTTAGGTTTAAGTATAGGTAGGGGACCGGAGATGAGCCATCCTAATTTGGAGCTGCGAAGATTAGGATTATTTATTCCTAGTGAGTGCTGATTAGAACCGATAAGGTCCCAAAATAGGTCAGCACCAATGAGCATATCGATTGAGGATGCCTCATAAAATTTAGGGTCTGCTAGTTGGAATCTTGATAGATCATAATGACTTACGTCGAGAGAAGCCTTAGGTATTTTGTCCGCAATTTTAGGTATCACTAGGCATGTCATGTTGACATTAAATGGATTATTTAGTGATTGTAGGTGTAGCGCACATCGCTTTGTTTTAATAGTGAGAGGTGCATCTGACAATCCAGCAATGTTAACGTTTGAAGGCTGACAAGTTAAGTTTAAGCGCTGTTGAATCGCTTCGGTAACAAACGTAGACTGGCTCCCGCTGTCAAGTAGTGCCCGCACCGTTATAGTTTCTTTAGTATTAGGATTCGAAATATTAACTTGGGCTGTGCACAATAAAATATCGGCATCAGTCGTAGCCGAAAAGCTATGAAATTGATTTGCACTAGTGCTAGGTATTTCAGCCTGGGAAGGTACATGCAACAGAGTGTTGTGTTTTTGCTTGCAAGATCGGCAAGAACCAGGCAACCTACAAGCTTGAACCTTATGACCCGACCTTAAACAGTTGGTACACAAGTTTAGGGTCGATGCTAAAGAGACCCTATCCTCAGGTGCCTTGGCTTTGAAGGTTGTGCATTCATAGATGCGGTGGGGGCCTTGACACACTAAGCACCCAAATGACGACCGAGTTGAAGACGTAGTTGCATTAGTGGTCGTTGTATATGACTTGGTTTGAGCTTTAGGCTGGGAGGTCTGGGTTAGCCCCTTTGTCTTGTCGTGTCTTTGTCTGTTTACTGTTTCCAAAACATTGGCACGGTTCTTAAGAAAATCGAAAAATTGGTCCAAAGTGGGAATTTCAGGCAAAGTATTTTTATGTTCTTCCCATTTATAACAAGTACTGCTGTCCAACTTTGCCGAGATCATATAAATTATTAGGGCATCCCATTGGTCAGTGGGTAACCCTAGCGTGCAGAGAGCCCGCAAGTTTTTAGTGACGTGATCCACTATAAAACGAAGCGACTTGTCAGTCTCTCGCACAGCCTCAATGCCAAATAGAGCCTTTAAATGGTTATTAATTAATTGACGCTTGTTATCATAGCGCTTAGTAAGGAGTTGCCAAGCCTCGAAATAGTTAACCTCTGTGACCTCTAAGTTGCATAAAACACGAGCCGCTTCTCCTTCTAAGTAGGAGAGAAGGTAGTGAAACTTGTGAATATTTTGAATCTTCTTATTTTCGTGAACCAAGGAAACATAAGTTTCTTTAAACTCGAGCCATTTAAAACACGAACCATCAAAGTTGGGAATTTTGATAACGGGCAATCGAAAGCTGACAGTGTCACAGTTGTTGTGATCACAATAAGATTTGTGAGATGAAGCAGGGCTGCTTGACTGAGGCGATAAAGGACGTTCCTTCGCAGGAGAAGCATTCTCAATAATATCTTGAGCTATAGAAATGCAAGTGTCGAATTCTTGTTCAATTAAGTCGCGAACCGTCAACTCCTCATCTGGGTCAACCCCGTCAAAAATCTCTATTTGGCTTTGCACCTCATCGAAGCTACAGAATAAGGCTTGCAATCTCGACAATTTAAGCGACAGCTTATTTACTTCCAGTGAGCAAACACTGTCTAACGTAGATATAGTATCCAAATGATTTCTAAATTTCTGTCAACCGTCCCTTAATGGAACTACGTTTCAATTTTAATTTTTCTATATTTGCCTCCAAAGTCATAGCGATAAACTATCGAGAAAATCAAGCAACAAAATAATAAATTAAATGAATTGAATACGCTCCTCGCCTCAATAGATCAGCTGATCGTCTCAGGGCAGCGACCGGCCGCCGGGGACCGGTTTGTTAGGTATCACTGGGCCGGCGCGGGAGCACACTCGGGATGCGGCGAGCGCCCGTCGACAGCCACGTGATGACTCGCGTAGTTGAAGCGCAAGCGCAGCAAATTGGGTCACTGGAATGCAGAATTGCAAAAAGGCTAAGCACCTAATTGTAACAATCAATAGTGAGCGGGGCCGCTTTAGATAGGTGTTTCTTGATTTAAATAATAGGTTTTTAAAGGTTATATTTAGAAGTGAAGTGCTTAAGTATAGGAAACTTTGTTCGGTAGAATTTGGCCTTAAGCTGGATATTGAACTATTAGTGTTATTAACCAATAAACTATAAAGTGGTGTGCAAAGCAAAGCAGCTAGAAGCGCTTAAATAGGTTGTGGAATCAATTTAATGGTGATGACTTGCAAATTGGATTTACACTGCTGAGATGAAGCCTTAAGGCTTTAGGTAAGTACCATAACTATGGCGTAGTGCTAAGCAAGTGCTAATATTTAGCCGGAAATTTAGTGAAAAAAAAGAACAGATATAGAACGCTCGAGAAACTAGACTCGCTAATTGCACAAATCGAGAGGGAGAAAGAAATAGATAGGAACGGGCTCACTTGATAGGGCAGGCAGATAAAAGCAGACACTTTAGACAGCGCGCGTTAGGGGCACTGGATGCTGCTGCTGCTGTGGGTGACGTAGGCGTGGTCCATCGAGATAGGTCTCCAAACTCCACTCTCACTTCCTTGCCGGCGGATGGCGGATGCGCGATGTACTTAGGCACAGCTGATTGTCGCGGTCTTTCTTGGCCCAGATCCTGACGCTGTACTTCGAACACGTAGCCTTGATAGCCGCTCGGGAACAATGACTTGCAACTTTACAGACTTGATCCTTTATTGTAGCTGCAGGTCCTGTCACGGTCGCCAATTTGTTCCGTATAGGAACAAGGAAAACTTTCTTGAAGACTTTTTCAATAAAAATCTGATTTTTTGAGTACAAAATTTAATGACTTCTTAATCTACAAGTCAATTGTCTAGCGAAAAGGAAGATGGACGGCAAGTGTCTTTTTTTGTGCGTGTAACGTGTGTGTAAGGAATGTGTGACGTATGCTTGAACGGTGTTTGTGATTGGATGAGAGAAATATGGCGTGATATGTAGATGATATGATTGGGTGTGAAGTTATACAAAACAACTTAAACTTAATTAACAAAGACATATGGTTTAAATTACAGAACTTTCAATAAACTAGTATGAATATCCGTGAGACGTTGTAGCGTGAACACCTCGTCGTCCTTGGTTCTTCAAATTCAAATTCAAGAAAAAGGTGACAAGTTGCTTAATCCGCCTCAGACTGGGCCATGTATGTTCCCCAGAATTTCTCCATAGGATTAAAGTAAGAGATGACCCATTATGTCACTGCCGGAATGGCCTTGGATCCATTGACCATATATTTTTTGACTGCCCCCTGAACAAACTTAATATATATGAGGAACTGGTAAAAGCAAAGATTGAGCTCCCATCCAACGTCAGAACCCTTTTGGCAAATTTTGAAAAACCAGTTATCTGTCTTTTGGCTAAATGTATTGAAAAAAACCTCATTAAGCTGTAACCAGCTGTCATCAATCTATAGCAATTATTTATTACTAACACACTAACTCCCTTAGCTTCCCATCCCATCCCTTGGGGAATTTAAAGCGCTCTGGAATAAATAATGAATATTTGTCTTGACTGGACATTGGCAAAGTGCCTCGCGGCAGGGCCATAATGCACAGGAAAAAAAAAAAGTAGGTACAACTATTCTTTACATGCATATTTATAGACTTACAAAAATGAGTAATATTTTATTTCATTACAGGTAAATCAGAAGAATATCGATTGGACATCAGAAACTGGTCAGAAATTGGCAAATGCACTCATTTTGCCTGAAGAAGTGCAAGAGTTTGCGATGTGTCGCGAGATATTGATGACTCAAAACAATAAGATCCAATATGAGGCCACATTCCCCTTTATTTGCATATTTTTCGTGTACAGTTTGACCCAGTATTTAAATAGGAGATTAAATTTGTATATGGGGCCAGCGGCTATGAGGGGAACTCTCTATTCAATTGTTGGTGTCTTTGGTCTAGGCACATACTTTCTCTTAAAGGACATGACAGAAGTTTATTATGAGACCGAGGTTGATAAGACCCTTTGTGGTCTTGGCCCAGAATACATCAAAGCAGGAGCTATCTTCTATGACAAATTGCTACAAAGAAATCAAGCTTTAAGAGAACTCATGGGCAAAGAAGGAGAGAAGAAATACAGTAAACTTGGTAATGAAAACTTTCTCCTGAGACAACCTCGTTTGGCTCTGGTACATAGAAAGCAATATTTTGAAAGTAAATTGAAGGAACTTCAATCAGAGCAAAATGATGTTGAGAATGAATCTCTTCAATAAAATCTAGAACTGCTTTATGTGTACAAGAATAGTTTTCATAGTTGTTGGTTCAAATGTAGCAATAATCCATTATTTAATAGATTTTTAGATTTAGTTGAAATAAAGTATTGCTTTGTTAAATTTTGATTGAATCAGGTGTTACTTTGCGGAGATCCATGTCCAGGTATCCATGCACTAAAAACCATTAATTTGCTAACCGACGACCACGCGTGTAAGATAGCTATGTCTGCAACGAAAGTATATTTTCATACGACACCTCCTCCTCCTCCTCCACTGACAAGTGAAGTAATCCTTTATTTAATCGAAATTTTGTTACAAATCCAAATTACCTACCAATATTTCATAAATATTAAACAATCTTTTATTTCATAAATCTAAAAAACAACAGACATGACTGTATTGACTTGGATTCCTTTGGGGATGAATTTTATTATCTTAAAAAAAAAATCATAAATTTATTTATATTGGAAAGTATTCAAATTTGGGAAAAACTCATGGCGACTCGTCTTCAACCATAGCCTATCCTGTCCGGATGGTAACAAAACATGTACGCCTGTACGGTCACGTCAGTTTAGTTTAGGTTCTGTGCTTTAATTTCGTTTTGTGAATTATAAGGAGAGTGAATTGTACAGCAAATTAACGTTATAGTGCCCAAAAGATGCAGAATTCAAGTGAAAGCGCTTATTGTTATTCTATCCCTCTGCTTGTTACCCCAAGGAGCCGGCGATCGCTCCTCGCCGTAGCTCTAATTCGAAAATCGAAGTTCGTATCGTATCGTCCCGCTCACTCTCGTATTAAATAATATCAGCTTGAGAGGGACGGCACGATACGAAGTTCGAATTTTGCACTTCGTATTCGGGGGGGCTGTAGCTCTCCGTAAAAAACTACATTATCGCTTTACGGAAGGTACGAGCAGCTGACATGACGGACGTGACTAGGACAGACAGACTGACTACTATGACTTTGACGGAACAAATTTTCAGAAAATAAACAAAAACATCAGGGCCGTGTTTACAAGCGGAAGTCTCTTTCTAACAAAAGGTGATAGAATGAGACTTCCGCTTTTAATTTGTTACTTGTAGCTTTATAAAACACGGTCCACACTGTCATGGCTGTATGGACTTAGTTTCCTTTCCTATTCCTATGAATTATAAAAGAAAAAGCACTTGGTGGGAAACCGATGAGAGTGGATCTTGTCGTTAAATTGAATTTTAGTTTCTGTGCTTAATGTTGTTTGGTGGATAATAATATTATTATACAACAAATTAACGTGACAGTGCCCAGTAAATGAAGAATTCAAGTGCAAACGCGTATTCCCTCTGTTTGTGACTCCCAAATACCCGACGGCTGCTGCTCGCCGTAGTTCGACGTAAAGTACACTATCGCTTTACGAAAAGCATGAGCAGCTGACAGGACGTGACTAACGGCCGTTCCCAATATTCAGTCCACCAAGGGTTTTCCTTATCAATAGTTACATTTTGACACATTTTCTATGGGTAATCTGTCAAAATGTAACTGTTGGTAAGGAAAACTATCCGTGGATTGAATATTGGAAACGGCCGTAAGACAGACTGACGACTCTGACGGTGACAGGACTTTAATATCAAGAAACTTACAAAACACATCAGACGTGGCTGTATGGGCTCAGTTTCCTTTGTCTTATGGGAGGAATAAAAGAAAGAAAAAATGTCAGTCCTACAGTAACGTCAGATTTGTCAGTGCAGTGTGAATACATCGATTCGATAGCAGACGCAGCAGTAAAATTATAAGATTAAAACGCGTTATTTCAGTTTATTTCACTCAACATTACTTTTGATTCCCATTTATTTCCGTGTAGTCATTTCAAAGAAGTCCTCTCGGCTTAGCCTTTTGCAGTTATTTGTTTATTTTTTCATACAGCTTCCAGTGGCGACGAATGTGATTATGCTTTTTCGAGTGTAGATAAACGTAGTTCCCTATTCTTAGTTAGTATATCGATAAACGGATTAAAAGAACAACAACAATAACCAAGATGTGCGGAGGCTTCACCTGCTCCAAAAACGCTTTGATTGCGTTGAACATTCTCTATGTGGTAAGATAAAAGAGTACACATTTTGACCTTATACACGAACAAAAGATTTCACAAACTCACACTCGCATTGCGTATAAATTTTTCTGGCCTGCTAAATTATGTTAAGCTAACTGTAATCTGATTTGGGTAATTGAAGAATTATATCTCTTAATCAATATTCAAAAGATGTAAAGATTTTATTTTTAGATTACCTAAGTACATAAATCAATGAAAGGAAGAGTGATATGATTAGTCATATCAAATTGTTATATAGAATCCAATTATCGATTTTAGCCTACACATAGAAAATAGTGGTTGGTATTTTTTGTGCATATTCTTTATTTATCTTTGCTGCGGTTTTAGCACTGAAAGTTTTGTCCTTCGTAAAGTCCTGCATCATTATTTTACCTAGACCTTTTAGTTTTGGCTTACAATTTGCGGTACCATTATAGTAAACCATTCTACAAGTGAACCTTCTGTCTGCGGTTAATGAGAAATGGCACTTGTTTTCTATGATAGTCCTTAAATTGAATAGTAACTTCCAGCTCTAGGATTCCTCATGAGTTTGTATTATAAATGGTGATAGATAGGCTCATACCTATTTGATATTAAAATAATGATCAAACTTTTAAATATCTACTGATACAAGAATACACAGAAATCCAAAAAAGTATAGCTTACCCTAGGAATCAAACTTGGTTCAAATTTGATGAAATTTCAAATTTCAAATTTCAAACTTGGTGAAATAATAATTTCTAACAGAAAAACCAGAAAATACTAACAAAATTGGGAAATAATAAAAAAAAAGTCCAATGTTACAATGACCTCATCACACCACCGGCCATTAGGGTGATAATGACATGGGCTTCACAGGTGGTGGCTTCAATCCTGATAACGGTGGCGGTGTATGGGCAGACCTCGTCACTGGTGAACAACAACCTGCCCATTGTGGGGGGTATCCTGGCATGTGGGGTGCTGCTCATCCTGATCTCCGTCCTGGGCATGGCGGGCGCTGTGAAGCATCATCAAGTTATGCTGTTCTTTGTATCCTTTATTACATTTATTTATTGAATCAGGTACAAATCAAAATCAATTCAAATGTTTTATTCAGTAAGTAGGCTGTCCAATGCTCTATTATTTATACATTTTTTTTTGATCCTAACAGTGCTTTCTTAAATACCATGATTGCCAATATGATTTCCTCGCAAGAAACATGGCACAAAGTAATTTTTTCTAAAAACAAGTTACAATAGCTCTTACAATACTTAACCATAAATGAATTATATTAGGAAATAATTAATAGCACAGCAAAACCACAGTACAGTTTTTAACCTCCAATGTAAAACAGAGGGATGTTATAAGTTTGTAGTGTGTATATGTCTAACTGTGACATTGTAGCTCCGTAACGGAAGGACCAGTTCAGATGCAGACTTTTGTAATAAAAAAATATTTAATTGCAATGGATCTTACCTATGTTTTATTAAAATTGGTCAGGCTGTTCTTGAGATTTGGGATTTAGAAATTTAGTTAACTATCAGTGTTTTATGAAATTTCTTAAGTTATAATTGTTAAAAGTATTCTACAATGTTAACATGTATGTAACTACTGTTACATTCAATCAAAGTGAAATGAATGGACCACTTACATATGTCAGTCGAGTATAGCTCAACATGTTTCAGTTTAATCCATATACCTTCCTCTGGGAGCACACGCTTCGGCGGTAGCGAAACCGCCATACATGCGCGACGTGATATTCTACAATGTACATTGTTACATAAACAAGTATAACATATTAGTGGCATTACATTTCTTGTTACAGAAGTTGTGTTTCCTTAACTTTAACACAGTACATGGTGATTCTTTTCCTGCTGTTCTTGGTGCAATTTTCGGTGGCGTGTGCTTGCCTCGCCGTGAATTCGGACCAACAGGAAATGTTGGCGAAGCAGGTGAGTGGGACGGCTGTATAAAGTGTAAAGTCCCATTTTTAATCTCCAACACAAAACAGGAGAGTTTTATCATAACTTGCTGGTACTTTACTTTGCTGTATTTGCCAAATGTTTGCCATTCCATCTCTGCTCTTCAGATGAAAAATAAAGAGAGGCGAATTTTTTTTGTCAGTAAGGTCCTGCTTAACATGTGTATCCTTTGTTATGTCTGTGTGGATCTGCATATCTATCTGTGGCAATGTAGCTCCCAAATGAACGAACCTGTTTGTGTTTTTTTTTTGATGTTTTTTATACAGAAAGTTAGTGTAACCCCTATGGATCTTAGTTACAAGTTTCGTCGAGGTCAGCCGTTTTTGATATATTGGATGTGAACATGTCGGGGGTATTTAAACTTTTCAAAAACCATTACGCGCATGAAATTTTGAGCAGCTGTTGCAATATTTGTTTTGGCCTTCACCACACCGAGTGCTTCTGCCATTGGCTATTTCCCGAGGCGTTTCATGTTAAAAATGTCCATTGACTAATGTCACCGATGATGAATGATATGATTTGTACAATCATCAGTCTCTCCGATTAATCACGCTCACGGTAGGCCGTTATTGTGACCAGTGATGATTAGGTACGTCTCGTGAAATGTTTATTCACCACATGACCGCACTCACCGGTTTTATAGCAAAAGAGAGCGAGCGAATAGGCACGAATGGGCCACGCTAATGTTAGAGAGAGCAGAAACCAATTTGCCCATGTTTCGCGCATGTTTGTCTTCCAGACCGTCGATCATGTATCATCATCGTAAAAATCATGTATCATTTTCGGTAGAAAGTAACGCAGTAGAAAACAGTTAGTAATAAGCGTGAAAGAAATCACCGAGGTACACAATCAAGCCCAGTCATATCGCCTGTGATATAACTGTGATTACAATTAGGAATATCACCAAATGATCATTTAAAATTAACAACAACTAATAATTATTCCGTAGCCGTGATAGCCTAGTGGTTTGACCTATCGCCTCTGAAGCAGAGGGTCGAGGGTTCAAACCCTGGCTCACACCTCTGAGTTTTTCGGAATTTATGTGAGAAATTACATTTGTAATTTATCATGAGCTTTTCGGTGAAGGAAAACATCGTGAGGAAACCTGCACACTCCTGCGAAGCAATTCAATGGTGTGTGTGAAGTTCCCAATCCGCACTGGGCCCGCGTGGGAACTATAGCCCAAGCCCTCTCATTCTGAGAGGAGGCCTGTGCCCAGCAGTGGGACGTAAATAGGCTGATGATGAATAATTATTCCCAAGCCTACCTCTTATGTTGTGTTTATTTGTATCAATTTTTCAGGGCTGGAATAAAGTGAACAA
This sequence comes from Clepsis dumicolana, assembly GCA_963691665.1. Taxonomy (NCBI): domain Eukaryota; kingdom Metazoa; phylum Arthropoda; class Insecta; order Lepidoptera; family Tortricidae; genus Clepsis; species Clepsis dumicolana. The sequence continues at coordinate 12,199,521 of OY829512.1, forward strand.
GGACGTGAAAATAGAAGTGCAGGACAAATTCCAATGCTGTGGATTCCAGGACAACTACGTCCCTGATAACGCTACCACAGAGGAATACCCCTCGTGCAAGGATGTCAATGTAAGTACTAAGTAGACATAAAAAAATGATATGCAGAAATACAAAATTATTCTGACAGGCATTAAGAGCCTAGTTAGTTGATGTACCATTTACAGTTTATATGTTGCGTTGTACAAGTTATTGAAATAATGTGTTGCAAGATGTGTAAAATTGTTATGAGTATTCACGTATTTTGATTGAGTGCCTATTAACTATGTAACTAGCAAGCAACTTATTTAGATTAGGAAAATACAGAGGAAAGCTTTAAAATTTTGCAAATAGACCTCACTCGACTCTACCGAATCTATACACGAACGAACTCGCGATAGCCCTCATTGACCTAGTCCCAAATTAGGCAAAGCCTAAAAGCCTATTCTGTGCTGTGTGTGTATGCTGTGTATGTTATATTGATGATTTAATAATAATAAACATTTATTTCAGAAATAAAATTTCCATAATTAGTTAGTAAAAATTGGATTTAAATCTCTGTTAGTTGCGTTCTTAAATCAATGTTATGTTGTTAAATAAATACTTCTGTTACATGTCATAGGTTACTTGATTCATGCTACACGAAACTGCGAATGACAGTTTTTCTAAATATGTACAAACTCTTTTACATTAACCCCATTTTTTTAACGTTGCAGGCTAAGTGCTGCAAAGATTCCAAAGACATAAACTGCTCATGTGCCCCGTGCATGGAAAAGCTTAAAGAGCGTATCGACTACGCGTTCAAACTCTGCGGCGGCATCGGGTTGTTTTTCAGCTTCACTGAGGTAACACTAGCATAATATATATATATCATTCGTTTAATCTTGATAACACCCATCACATGCTCCTGTAGTTATCATGTCACATTTATTTACGATGCTTGTTTTGTTAACGTTAACGATAACGCCGAAGGTTTTGGAACTAACACTGATGGAAATAATGATTGGGAAGGGAACATCCTTGTCGTGATAATAGTTATACTCCGTTTAATATAACATTTGAATTAAATAAATAAATAAATACTTGTAATAACGTTTATTAGCGTTGCTTGTGTTTTCCTCATACAAGTTTACGCAATTTTAAATAGTGTCTCGTGTGCTTTGACCGTTGAATTGCAAATGTTACAATAAACGGAATTTGATATAAAATCAAACTTGATCACGGAACGCACACATTGAATTACGACATAATATGCGTTTGTAATATACCTACACGAAATGTTGGTGTAAGCAAGACGTCTATCATAATTTTAAACGATTCATGTTTTTTTTTCATCAATGTACATAACATAACAAAATATACTCATCGGCACAATTAATGGCCCACCCTATTTATTTAATCAATGGATGCTTTTACAATAAATGGTACAAAAACAGGGCAGTCGATTTATTGTGCCGGTAAGTATAGTTAAATCAACGCATCATGTGCATGTGTGGGTGGGAGCGGAAGATAAGTTATCAATTGTTGTTTTTGTGTTTTAACTTATCTAACTAAACCAAAGTATCCTAAGTAGGTAACGTCACTTACTGCGCGTTTTGTGATCAAGGTTTTTAAATGCGTAAATGTCTTATTTGCATACAGTTCCATACATTAAAATTATCATAAATTACCTTGAAACTTACGGTTTGTTTACTGTTTTGTCGCGATCGATAGTTCGAATGCACTGTATATTTTTAAGAAATTTTCATATTTTTTTGAAGCATGTTACTTGATGCCCTCAAACATTTTGTTCAAGTTTAGAGCTTATTTTTTAACCAAATATTTGCATTGAGCATTTCTTAAAATTTTAGTCAATTTTAGTAAGTTTGCTAGAATGGACGTACAATTATTTTTTTATTTTAAAATACGTTCTGAATTATTTTAGCGCAACAATCAGACGTCCCGACGCCAATTTTATTCGTCTTTGAAAGCTCATTTATTAAATCTTAAAAGCTGTGATTTTTATAAAAAAAAATATCGCAGTCACCTTTCTTTATCTAAAGCCATGTTGTTGACACTCAAATAATCTGTCTCAATAAAAAAAAATTGATTGTCTGTTGGTATTTTTACACATTTCTTTCACTATTGTCTTGCCTAAACACTTCAACACTAAATAACAGAGCATTCACTTTTAAGCCAAGGACATTATAAAGAAGAAGGATTCCTCGCTATTTTTTAACAAGTTGTTATTCAAAAATACCTGCTATTGTATTTAGCCTAATGAGATAAAACTATCGTGATAGTGATTGGTATTTTGTTTACCCCAGGAATGTTTTCAAGTCGTCAAAAAGAAATGCTGTCATTTTTATGTCATTAAAACGACAGTGGTCAATTTTCATACAAATTTTTCAAAATTTCGTTTTAAGCACTCCAAAATATGGTCGGAGATTTTTTTATAATTGCAATGCAACGCCGTGCGTTAGAAATACGGAAACTACGTGTCCTTGTTTAAATATTAGACTGCAAAGTCGCCAGATCGATTTAGGTTCAGAAGTTGTCAAGCGTAGTAAGAGTTGTTATTGTCATGCTCATAACTCTCATATAGTACGGCTCGTTAGCGCAAAAAAATGAGAGATACGGTCCCATCTGGCAGAAAGCATGAAACTTGGCATGCATGTAGCTTTTACGTATACAACAAGATATCGAAGTGGAAACAAGTTGTGAAGTGATTTTTGAGTGAGTGAGTGCCCCACCCCTCTTTTGTGTCACCAATTACAGTATTTTATTAATAAAACAAAAACGGTTAAAGCTACATCAAAATTGTCAATGAGCAATATGTTCTTCATTAAATTCTCGAAAAATTACTTCACGACTTGTTTCCACTTCGATATTTTGTTGTATACGTAAAAGCTACATGCATGCCAAGTTTCATGCTTTCTGCCGGATGGGACCGTATTTCGAGCTAAGAAGTCGTACTAATAAGAAATATATTTTGTTAAAAATTTCATGCAAATTGTTGACAATTTTATTTTCACGCTTCGATGTATCTGATGGCGAATCCACGTACCTACATAGATACGGCCCGTTTAAAAAGAAATATAAAATAGACAAAAGAGTTGGCAATTCTAAAACGTTTTTAAAAATTGAGTTGAATTGATTTACAGTTACATCAGTAGTTTGACCAGTAAGATCAAGGTTTGAACGTGACGTTATAAATCGACATTCTGACAACAATTTCTTTCCTATTTTATGAGCTGATATAATTTGATGAAAGAAGCGTGACAGCATTTCTTACTGTTTGCTAGCGCCGGATCCCAGTGCGGTAGCGCTCATTGATTTAGAGTCAAGTGCGAACTATGTTTTTTCTCGTGCGATAATTTATCGCAGAAATAAAACGTATGATTTTTTCGTGACAGTGCGCACTTACGTATTAACCCGTACGTTACATTTATGCGACCACATTATCGCTTGTATTTAAGTCGAATTTTACAGTGCGTAGTCTTCTTAACTCCGAAGCTTATGGTGAAATGCTAGAATGTCTTTCCCTCTTTCCTTTCTCTAACTCCATCTATTAGAACTTACCACGGGCATGCATTTGTGACTAACAAATGGACGATTACTTTCCAGTTTCTGGGTGTGTGGTTGACCGTAAGATATCGTAATCAGAAGGACCCGCGTGCTAACCCGAGCGCATTTCTCTGAATGATCCGACGATACGGGCTCGAGGCATTCTCTAACATGAGGTGGATTGGTGTGCTGCCGCTCGTTTGTGTGTTGCTTATGCATGCTTTATGTGTACTTGCCACTAGTGGACGGCTTCGTGGAAAGCCCATTCAGACCTCTCACTCCAGTTAGTACTAGTATTTTGTACTTTACGTCGCTTGGTTGTTCTAACCCTTTGAACGCCATCGAAGTACCAATTCATAATGTCGAAAAGCAATTTGAACTTTGAGCACACACAATTAGGTCGCTTTTTCAGTTTGCAATACGAGCAAATATATATGTCGGTGGCGTGGTAGCAAGACAGCACACGCCACCCTTAGGTGTTCATGGCGTCCAAACGGTTAAACGTAAGACAAATGCCTCTCGTTGCTTTAAATTCCAGGTATTGTGTCTTCCAATAATCCGAATAAAAAAATGTGTAGGACTTTGGTCAAATTTTACACTTTAAAAGCATGGCTAATGTCGCGTTTGTTTAAAATTTGAAGACAGGAATTTCGTTGCAATAATATCTATTGTTATAACAGTTATCGATGTTAGGGATAGGGATAGGGCACTTTGCTTACTAATATAACTAGCTTGAAGGTGTTAATTTTTCGCTGGCATTTGTCTTCTTTTTTTTTTCAATATGCTACTTATACCAATACCTCGTTAGTTCATCCCTTTTATTTTAAAAATGAAAGGTTCTAGGCCAACAAAAACAAAAGTGGCCCGATTTATGTTTAATATTATGTTTTTAATTTGCACGGTGGTTGTACAAATATAATTATTATGGCTTACGGCCCTGCGGTTCACCGTCCGGCCCCAAGTTTTGCATATAACTAGGCATGTAAATACAACATACAATGCTTTACTTTTTAATCAACGCAAGTGTGATGTTTAATACTAAAATAAATTGTCATGTGTGCACTCTGATCTGATAAGTATACACTTTTGTTTGTTCTCTGAATGTTAGCATGCCGCTCGATGTTTGTAGCACGATATGCATTGCACGACATTTCGCATGCACTACCAGCATGACATTGTATCAAAGTGTCACTCTTCAGAGATTTGATCTTCGATAATAACTGTCACTCAGTTTTTACGCAACAGAAATTTAATTATCAAATAACCGCAAAAATCTGAGGAGTGGCCCAAAGAGAAGGTGAAAAGTGTTTTAAAATTTAGTATTTTTCAGCTCTTCGCGGTTTGGCTCGCGCGCCGCTATCGGAACCAACCTGACCCGAACTACAAGGAACCTCACGCTATTTTCCCACGGAAAAACTACTTGTACTGAAAAAGATAGTTAAATTTAGCCATTACACACTTCCGCCTATCACAGGCCCTAGCACGCTAGCGTTTATAACGGAGGTACTTACCATCCGTCCCTTATGAGACAGCTGAGGCCGTATTGTCTAATGCAATCACATTCGCCATCTCTTTCCACAATTATCTTATACCGCTTAACAAAATGGTGATTGGAATTTCGACCGCGCACGCGATAGACAATAAGCCTCCTAGTTAGAAAGGGCTCGGTTTATGTACGCGACAAAACGGAGCATGCTAGGTCCGCAAGTATATTCACTTGTTTACATCAATGCGATATACAAATACAATATATCAGGGATACAATTGAAGGAAAACAAGAGGGTATACCCCCTTCTATCGTGGTTATAAAACGCCTGTCTCTTTCTAGCTAGGTAACTATCTTCGAAAGAGACAGATGCTTTATGTCTGCGAAAAATAACGCTGAAAGGCGTGTGCGTAGAAATAAATGATCAGGATATAGTTTTAGATAGTCAATGAAACGATTGGGCGGCTTGTTTACCGTAACTTCAATTATTTATGCACTTCATATATTTACTTCAATTTCATCGTAGCGCCGCCTGTAGGAACAGATGACACAAAAATACCACTAATGTTGCTTCAAATAGTAAAGCTTGATTGATATCCAAGCCTAGGTTTGGTTACATTTAATGATTCTTTTGGGACGACTTGATACTCAAGAAACTGGTGCCTCTGAGTCCGGCATGAAGTCTTTGATTAATTAGTACTCTTGAAATGAGCGATTCTGGTAGTTTGCAGTTTCAATCGTTTACTTAAACTGCTTTTAGTCCCTTCAACGTTACAGTGTAAAACCATGTCTTGCCAACAACTTAATTTTGAATATTTTAAATAGTGGGCGCTCATTTTACTTTCAAACTGGCATTTTCCTGTGCGTGAATCAATCAATTCAAGTCAATTGGGTTCATTTTCTTGTTTGGGGAATCTCTTAAACACCATTATCATCTTGATTGCTCACGTACCCAAGGCGACTTAGTTGTGGCGACTAGAGACCACCACCAGCTAGTCCATTGTAACAACTAAAGTTCGAACGCGGCGTCCGACGAAGTGATCGTCTCTGTCGGTGACTATGAACTTATGCGCCTGTTTCATAACGAGATGTAACTTGTAATACAAGCGGAAGTATCTTTCTAATAAAAGGAGTTGAAAAAAGGTTTCCGCTTATAAGTAAGTTCAAAGTCGTTATGAAACAGCCCCAGGTCTTTTGGTCAATGGCGGGCATCAGTCGCCGCTTCTAGTCAGCTATAGCGTATAGCATTTAATGCCTTGGTCTGTTTGTTCGTATTTGTCTCACCGACCGTAGCATACAGTGCCCACCGCGAAAATAAAGCGTTCATCTCTTTCACACACACGCTAATTGGCAAGAGAGGGATGTATGCTTTATGTGTGTCAAAAAACTTGTGTGCACGCGTTATTGATTAAGCCATACGATCTCAAGTTTCCCGCGTAAATATATTTTAGGGATACGATGGTTGATTGTTAGAAAATAATAAATGTAAGTTGTACATTTGTGTACTAGTCAGTAGCCTAGTTATTATTTAACAGTAATTGTGTATCCTTTTGCTTCCAGCGTTTTTAATATCAAACTTAAGTCACACATATAGCTATGAGTAAAATTATGAATTAAACAAAAGCTAGTTTTAGTAGTGTTCCACTAGAGGTCTACGTAGTTATTTAACTGGTTTGTCTGTGTTTTTTTTATGATTTCCGTGTACGAGCTTTAATTAGTTAATGTTTTATACAGGACCTAATTTTTACTAGTTATTTTTTATTTCTTTAATCCAAGTGTAAATGTTTTGTATTTATTATTGCCTGCCTGTGACTCATGATGTCATAATAAAGTATCATCAATATTCTTAGTCAATTTTCTTCCTCAATAGACCTCAATTAAGTTACATTTTACTTGAATCCGGAATATGCGGTACTTGTCTTAATATTGCTGTCTAGAATTATTGAATTAAATCACAAATTAAATTGTTGTTTATTGGAAAGCTTGTAAAAAACTAAATTATATCTGCGACCAATATTACGCGCTATTATGTTATAAACTGTATTAGTATTTTCTTATGAATTCGTATGTGAATTGAAATTATGACTTCTTGTACAAATGTAAACCAGCTTGGTATTTCGCATACTTATAAGTCTGTGAAAATCTAGCTTATAAAATATATATTCAGCTATATTTACTTTATGCTGTTTTGAACTGTAAACCTCCAACTACAGTTCGTATATAACTCAACGCCATGACGAATTATGCGAGTCCTAGGAGTTGCACCAATTTTCCCTAAAGGCATAAGTGTTCGTTGCATGACGTAAATTGCGGCTCAACAAATAATTGACATACGCCTGTCGGCACAATTTTCGCCCACCCTATTTTCCCTGATTGCTTATTGTGAACAGTATGTTTTATCAATTGCTTTTACAATAAAAAGTGAACTTCGGATACAATTCGGCAAAGGTCGTATTCGCGAGCTCTCACGTGTCATCGCGCGAAGTACGTTTCTCGTTTCGATTAGCTAATTGACCACGATCAATAAATACCTACATCTCATTCCTTTCATGGGTAAATCATGATGCAAAAATGTTTCCTACTGCCGGCAGTAGATCCGGCTTGGCTTCCATGTTCTAAAATTACTTTAATTTGATTTTTAATAACGTTTAAAACTTTTAAACCTAAGTAGGATTGTACAATGTTTAGAGCTCTTCCATTTTGTGATTCAGTTTTTACCGGAACACTCCAATGGTGAGAATTGCTTAGTGCATTCTAGTTTATGGTCGTATAAAAGGTACAATATAAAACAAAGATTCGTACTGTTCTAGGACTAGCATAATTTTTTCCTAAGGGCTTAGAATGCGATGCTAAGCGTAGGTAGGTACTATCGCGACTTTTGCAGTGTACATGTGTGTTCGAGTTGTATCCTTCCAATACTATGTATCTTCTCGAATTAAAGTGTGTTGAGCATTATCCATGACTTTTATTACCTTACCTACTTTAACAATTTACTTACCCAAACTTTTTAACCAAGTGCGGAAAGTAATGTGATGTGATGTGTAATTCTGGTTTCAAAAAAAGTCTAACATTGTTTTCGTACAATGCAAATTGTTAGAGTTCGTACAACCATATTTTAATGCAGATAACGAACGTTTACTCAGCGTTTAGAGTTTAGATAAGATTAACGGAACTGTAGTATTAGTAGTACCTATCTTTTGCACCATTTCTTAACTATATCGCAAAAGGCCAGTTAGATAGTTGGCTGGAATCACATCTATCAGCCTTGAATCGCATTAGGTACATGGAGAATCGCTGTTTTCTATAAGGATGCGTCCGCATCAATTCACCTTTCCGTAGCGATTCATACAATGTGATTCCAGCCTTATGTTGACTTAAAGCATTTACTGCCATCCAACGTACACGTTTAGCGATCAATTTTAATAGCACATGTAGATTTGCGACCCTCGACAGAGTGAAAGCAAAATAAGTGACAAACGTCAAGCGAAAGGCTTTGCCGCCCTGCGCCAGGGGTGCTGAAAAGTTTTGTAAGCGCACAGCGTTGTGTCGGTCCGACGCGCACCTCCGCGCAGCCTCCCCGCCCTGGGCGGGACCCTCACTCCGCCGCAGCCGGCCACAGTGGGCACAGTGCCGGTACCCGCGCCGCCCGACATCGATCCATGCTGAAACACACCGATACCGTACAATTAAACTCGCAGTGTTTAGTGTAGTGCCCGTCAACAACACAGCCGCTATGTCTTTCGACCACGATGAGCTGCGGGACGAGTAAGTATGAAAATATACCAGGAGACCTGGTACTTAGTGGTAACTAGTTAAGGAAACGTCAATTAGTGTGCTGTGTGCATCACCAAGTCAATCCTTTAGGGACTTTAGCGATTGATTGGTTCCAATTTCTAACTTCTTTCCATGCCGTTTACTCGAATGGTTTCGAGGAGCCCGAACTGAAGTTTAATTGAACTCGTCCCAGTTGGCAGCAGGTAATTAGCGCGCGAGTGCGGAGCGTCCTCTCTACGACATTGTTGCTTCGGTAAACAACTGTGTGACATGACCTATTTTCTAAGGGAAAGTTCCTGTTTCACCGAGTTTTCAGAAATGTGACGACATGGACACGATTTGAAACATCCTGTTCGCTAATTTTGATGGAATGCTTGGTGTGTAGAACCTTGTCCAATTATCAGTTAATGGGTCCATTAACTTTTCAGTTACATAAATGCGAAATTGTTGGCTATTAGGTAAACAAGGTTGTGCAAATAACCACTCGTACCTAGGTGCTGAATATCACACTGATGGTAGTTATGTTAGGGCAGTATCTTCTTATGAGTTATGAATTATGAACACATTGTTCTGTTATTCAAAGACGCCTGAACCGATTTTAAATGCAAGCAAACGATTGGATATTGTTAGAGTACTTTGTTTTATTTTTATGTAGGCGTCCTGGTAGGTACTTTAATAACGATAAGCTGAAATGTGAAAGAGGAACTGACCATAGTTAAACACATTTTTGAATTATTAATATTAACGCAGACAACTGTTAACATTTAATATTAATTTTTTTTTTGTAGTCACGTGAAATTAACACACAACATTTTTACACTTAAAATGCTTTCAGTTTTGTACTTAGCAGCGTTTTTATTCAAAAGATTTTCTTAACAAACGGATCCAATTTCGACTGCAAGCTCAAAATTCATAGAACTAAAATTCAGATGTCATCAAAGCGGAAATAAGTACCTATTTCAAAAGATGTATCGTCAGTTGTAAACACAATGTAATGGCCAGGTATTGGCAGTGCTTGACGCCGTTTATCACGATGTCGATAATGGCGATTCGTTTGTGTAGTATTGTCTATGGTTCGATTCCCATCCTGATTTTAGAAACAAATAAAATTGTCTATGACTAATCTACAACTGAACTTGAAAGACGTGTTTCATTGCACCATCTCAATAATAATTAAATATAATTAAATAATCATCCCCCGCGCCCAGCACATGGTGTCAGAAGTCGAAGTCGAAGGCGAAGTCAAGAAAAGGTGCAACAAGAAACAAAAATGGGTGGCAACGACGGAAACGAAAAGGTACATAATATCATACTAGCCAACGGTCTTAAACCTTTGAATCTTACAAAAGAGAATGGCGGCAAAGAGTGTGCAAATTCCGAGAAGTGGAAACTGTGGAAACAGAAATTCCTCATATATTTTGAAGCAAACGACTTGGAAAAAGTTCCAAATGCGAAACAAATCGCAATATTTTTGAATTCTATTGGCGATGAAGGACTTCATATCTATAATTCATTCCATGTAAATTCAAAAGAAGAAACGTTAACGTCCATTTTAGAAAAATTTGATTCGAAATTTAACGAATTCAAAAATGTAACGGTCGAAAGATTTAATTTCTTCACCCGTTATCAGAAACAAAACGAGAATTTAGAAGAATATGTAACATATTTAAATAATTTATCGTCAAGTTGCAAATTCGAAGCACTAAAAGAATCGTTAGTCAAAGACATGTTCATAATTGGAATTAGAAATGGACAAATAAAAGAAAAACTTCTACAAAAGGAATTCAAAGACATCAACGAAGCAGTCGAAGTAGCCAAGACCATGGAATTATCATGCCAAAGATCAAGAAAATTGGGAAATGAAGAAACCGACATGCAAGTTCAGGCAATATCAAGAAACAACCAGACAAGTAAAGGTTCAACACCAATGAGACATTCATCAAGATCAAGATCAAAAGTCGACCTCCAGCGAAATAACAGAAATAATAGTCACAGCCGAGAACGAACACCTAATCATTATTTTTCAGCTAATTTCAGGTCAAACAGCAAATCAAATGCAATTTGTAAAAGATGTGGTCAACAACATCGAGTCAAATGTCCCGCAAAGGGTAGAACTTGTTCTATTTGCAAGAAACTGAATCACTTCGCGATATGCTGTTATTTCAACGACCAGAATAAAAACAAGAAAAATGTAAGTTCCGTTATGTCCGTTAATTTTGAAAATTTAAATGAATATGACATCAATAATCAACATAATTATAATTATTCAAATGATTTTATAATAAATGCAGTAAATAATAACCATAATTGTAATAATTCGCATAATTGGAAAATAAATGTTAATTTTTATGATCAAAAATTTAACTGTCAAATTGACACTGGAGCAGACATTAATGTAATCTCGTTAGAAACTATACGACATTTAGAAAATATGTGCAATATTCAGATCCCTATTCAAAGCTCGAATGATAAGATTTTCACATTTTCAGGACAATTAATTGACAATTTAGGTAGTGTCACACTGGCGTGCAAGTTTGATAATGGTTATCATGTCAACATTAAATTTATTGTAGTGAAATGTAAATGTGCGACAATATTGGGTTGGAAAACATGTGAGGAATGTGGCATTGTGAAAAGACTATTTGAACTAACAAACACACAAAACATTAACCAAAACCAAAGGTCAGTACAAACAATTATCGAGAATTATGCCGATACTTTCGAGGGGTTAGGTTGTTTACCATCTGAGGCTCATTTAGATGTAGATACAAATATCACACCAAAAATATGTCCGGTTCGCAGAATTCCATATGCATTACACCCTAAGCTAAAGTGAGAGTTAGATAGAATGCAACAATTACAAGTCATTGAGAAAGTAACCAAGCCAACAAACTGGGTTAACGCGATAGTCCCTGTAGTAAAACCCAATGGTGAATTACGCATATGTCTAGACCCTAGAAACCTAAATAAAGCTATTAAAAGACCTCTTTTTCCTTATCCTACTTTGGACGATTTACGCTCAAAAGTAGCTGGTGCTGCTATTTTTTCAAAATTAGATGCAAACTCAGGATATTGGATGATCAAACTAGATGCAGAAAGTAGTGACCTCTGCACATTTAACACACAATTCGGTAGGTATAAATTCCTTCGCTTACCATATGGCATAAATTCAAGTGGTGAAATTTTCCATAGAGTAATGACAGATCTGTTCGGTGATTTACCTGGTGTTTTAATATTCGTCGATGATATACTTGTTTATGGCTCAAACCAAGCAGAACATGATGCGAGGTTGGAAAATGTTCTTAGGAAAGCTAGAGAAGTCAATTTAAAGTTTAACAAGTCAAAATGTCAATTTAACAAGGCTGAAGTAGCATATGTAGGGCATATATTTAATAAAAATGGTATTTCTGCAGATACTTCTAAGATCGAAGCTATCATGAAAATGCCTAAGCCGGAGAATGTCAAGGATCTCCAACGTTTTTTAGGTATGGTGAATTATTTAGGTTCATATATTCCTAATTTAGCTCATGAGACAAGTTTACTTAGAGATCTTCTTAAAAAACAAAACATTTGGCAATGGACACACAGTCATGATAAGCAATTCATAAATTTAAAAGAACTAATTTGTCAATCACCTGTCTTAGTGCATTATGATGTAAACAAACCAGTCAGAATGTCTGTTGATGCAAGTCAAAAAGCTGTTGGTGCAGTAATTTTTCATGGGAAAAATCCTATTGCTTACTCATCCAAATCTTTAACAAAAACACAAGAAAACTATGCTCAAATAGAGAAAGAATTATATGCTATTGTTTTTGGATGCAAAAAATTCCATCAGTATATTTATGGCAAAACTATACACGTAGAAACAGACCATCAACCTCTGGTGACATTGTTTAAAAAGCCACTTTCAGATGTCCCAGCAAGGCTCCAAAGAATGATGATAACTTTACAATCATACGACCTAGTAGTTTCATACACAAAAGGTACTGAAATGTATGTTTCAGATACTTTGTCAAGAGCTCCTGTCATGAATTTAAATACTGAAATAGATAAATTCGATTTAGATGAACTGGAAAACAACATTGTCTGTCAGGTAAAATTATTAACTTCTAACTTAGCAATAACTCCAAATAAGCTGCAACAAATTGTGTCTCATACAAAGTCAGATTTAACTTTACAAAAGTTAATAGAATATCATAAAACAGGTTGGCCTAACTGTAAACAACAATGTGACCCATTAACCCTACCATATTGGAATATTCGCGACGAAATCCATGTAATAGATGAAATTGTATTCAAAAATCAGTCTGTAGTCATTCCGAAGTCAATGCGGTCAGAAATATTACAAAAATTACATGAAGGTCACATGGGCATGGAAAAAACCAAAAATTTAGCCCGTGGCATTGTATTTTGGCCAAACATTTACCATGACATTGAAGAAAAAACAAGGCAATGTGAGACTTGTATGACATACAGCTCAAATAAAACAAAGGAAACTTTATTAAGTCATGAACAGCCAACATTGCCATGGCAAAAAGTAGCTACAGATTTATTTGACTATAATAACAAAAAATATCTCTTAGTGGTCGATTACTATTCAAATTACATTGAAATAGCTCATTTAAATACAGATCATCGAAGCCAAACTGTAATAACACATTTAAAATCTATTTTTGCTCGACATGGTATTCCTATACAACTTGTGAGTGACGGTGGTCCTCCATACAATTCTCAAGAGTTCCAAAACTTCATGAAGGACTGGGATATAGAACACATAACATCTAGTCCTCATTTGTCCAGGTTGAACGGGCTCGCAGAAATTTCTGTCAAAATTATAAAAAACATATTAAGAAAATGTGAGAGTTCAGGTACAGACATTTATATAGGTCTATTACAGTACAGAACTACTCCTAGAGGAAATTTAAAATCACCATCAGAACTATTAATGTCAAGAACATTAAGAACTAAATTACCTACTCAAACTAGCAATTTAAAGCCTAAAATTGTCAAATTCGCAGATCATTTCAAAAATAAGTCTGAAGTGATAAATAAAAGAAAGTTATACTATAACAAAAATGCTGATAAGCCCCAAGAATTTCAGCTAAATGATCAAGTCTATTTTAAGAAAAACCCTAAAGATCTAATTTGGTCGAAAGGATTTATCTTGTCTAAGGCTCAATTTCCTAGATCTTACCTAGTGAAAAGTGAAAATGGCACAGTATATAGAAGAAATACACAACATATTAAATTGTTTAAGTCATGTCTGCCACAGTCAAATAGTCATAGTCATATTAGCAACACAAACAATAACAGTCATAAATTGTCACAGTCACAGTCCACTCAGTCTAGTCAAACATTTACAAACAGTAAATATAGGTCAAATATTACTGTAAAGTCAAAAGGTCAAAGTCCAAGTAAGTGTGAAAAACATGTTAGGAGGGAAGATACAGTGAGATGTTATCACATTCCTGATTATATTAAAAAAGCTAAAAGTCAAATGTCAAGATCTGATAATGAAAGTCAAAACTGTTCTAAAACGAATTCTATGAATGAAACGTTTATGTCTATTGAGTCAAGTCAGTCAAATGTAATTAGTCCATTGAATAATCAAAGTGTATTAAGTCAGTCTAATAACCAAAATGTATCAAGTCCGTCAAATAATCAAAATGTATTAAGTCCGTCGAATGATCAAAATAATGTGTCAAATAATACAAATATTGTAAGTCCTATGTCAAGCCTTTATGATGAGTCAGATACATTGCAATCTCCATTGTTCATTGAAGTCAATGAAGATAATCAAGATATTGAATTTTTGTCAGAAAATCAATTAGTCATGTCTCAGTCAGATAGTCAGTCAGGCTCAAGTAACAATGTACAAAACTTACCTGAAATTATGGATATTGCGATTAGCAGCAATACTCCTGAAATAAGGTACAGCTCTAGAGGAAGATTGTTAAAGAAAACAAACAAATTAGACTTATAAAATAATTTATTGTAAATTAACAAACTTAGCTTATATCTAGATAATATGTAAATGACGATGTAAACACTGAATACGTAGTTTTAATTCACTGACATAATTTTGTATAATGTATTGTAATATGACTTCGAGTAATAATTAATTTCAATTGTTTTAATTTATTTAATCTAATGTATTGCAAATTTGTAGATTCATGTTTGTCAGATGATAAACAATGAAACGTCAATGTCAAATGCCAATTAAATGTCAATGTATTGTCAATGTCAAATTTACTTTTTTAAGAAAGGGCATGTAGTATTGTCTATGGTTCGATTCCCATCCTGATTTTAGAAACAAATAAAATTGTCTATGACTAATCTACAACTGAACTTGAAAGACGTGTTTCATTGCACCATCCCAATAATAATTAAATATAATTAAATAATCATCCCCCGCGCCCAGCACAGTTTGGCAAATATTACATTTTATCAATTGATGCTTCGGCACAATACGCGCAAACATCGCACAAATGATTGATGCGAGTTTACTGTTCACATCTCCAATGGTATGGAAGAGGACCAGTGGTTCTTAACCTGTTCTTGGAAAAAACTTACCCCTTAAAATTGCAGAAAGTAGTCGTTTACCCTTTGAAAACAAGTAGGTAACTACAATGTAATTCTTCCGCTTCGTTTGTACGTTTGTACTCACTATGCATGGCGTTTCGCTCGTTATACTTTATGAAAAACAGTTTTTTACCCTTTGGGATAGTTACAAAAATAGATCGGAATAATCGTCAAACACTACTATGTATTCAACCACCATCATTTATTATGTAATTAAGATTTGTAGAGGCAGCAGAAGCGTTCAATGATTAGTTGATTACTATCTACGTAGAGTCATATTTAGTAAGAGAATTTTAACATTCGAAGACGTAACTAACTGAGCATTAAAAAAGGAATTAAAAGAACATTTTAGTTTTGAAACGGATTAAGTACCGAAAACCTATAAAAAATAGGTATTCAATGTTTTCCCTTGAAGTACGTAGGATTCATTCATTCTCATAATTTGCGGTTTCCCCATTTAGGTATTTCTTTTGTACCTGAATATACATGTTTTGTTTCGTGTTCAGAGGTTTTCCGTAACTTAATATAAAAATGAATTAAATTACATATGAGAAGTATTACCTATTGTGTTGTATTATGATACTTAATACTTTACAAGGTTGTTTATAAAGCATACGTAAACTCGGATAGGTAAGTATGCAAACTTTAACGAGCAACAGAAGCCGTGCTTCCTGTGAAAAGTGATACATTTCCCACATTCAAACTTCCATCTTTTGTGTAAACTGATACAATTCGAACGTTAAATAAAACCTGTTGTATAAATTTTCAGCGTTCGATCGTTATTTTATGTAGATAACGGCGTTTACATATCGGAACGAGACTTGAGGTCAAGGCGACGTCAAAGTAGATTTTTCATGTTTTTATTATTTAAACATTACTTCAACGAAATCTAAGATTTGAATTCGCTTATGAAATCGACAGAAATTTCCTTTTGCATCCCTGTTCCATTTTTTTTAATAAAATTGGGATTGCAATTGATATTAGGTATTTATTTATTTATATTATAAAAATGATTTGCGTTGCGTGTCTTTATGCAATTATTTTTCATTTTGCAGACGTACTCGTATATTTATGAAATACATGCGATATAAGTCAGTCGCATGGGCGTATATGTATCAGGCGGGGGATACCTTACAGAATATCTATGAATATCTATGAAATTCATTTATTCTGACATTAATTTTTGCCATCAGTACTCTACGTAACTGTGTATAATCACATCAACCCAAACCTTTTTAATTAGCACCACCTGCTTTAATATGTTCTTACCTTTATTCCATTATGGTTGCCTGGTAGAGATCGCTCTGTAGCGATAAGGCCGCCCATTGCTACCTTGTATTTTCTTTGTGCCTTATTTCTTGTTTTGACTGTTATGTGGTGTTCAATAAAGAGTTATTGTATTGTATTGTATTGTATTGTATTGTATTGTATCAACTCTCATTCACACCCATACATTATGGGCAGTCATTGTGCAGTGATAATAGGGTGTGCAACACGAGCTATGGTGTATCGCGTTGGTTCAATGCTTGGTTGAATCGTGTGACAACTACTCAGCTTGTAGTTGTATCGCTACTCGGCTACTCGCCTCTAGCGACTTGAGTGAGCTTAACGCACCAATTGTTACTCTATATTATATCGTTGTGGTGATCGCAATTTCGAGTTTTTTTTGTTTCGTAATCAGTTTTTTGTTTTAGATTTTTGGACTGTGTTCTATGAGGTGAGAAACTATTTTTTTATTTTATAATATTTATGTAATACGTATGTTGTATTTACAGTATCTTTATACCTTTCTTCTTATTTAAATGTAATGTGTAACTATACTTACGTACTTAAATAATATTACAAACATTGATAAAATTTTTTTTTAGATAAATCACCACTTTTTATTTTTGCAATTTACATTCTACCTAACTATAAATAACGCATATAGGTACTTAGTCTAATCCATTTCCTGTTTTCCCTTTCATTTTTATTTTGCATCAATATTATTTCCAACCGACTAAAGGTTAACTTACAGCGAACCAGTTTTTTGGAGCGACCTTCGCGAAATGTTTGCCAACACAGCTGGATGGTTATCAGTATTATGAATCAAAATGGTCCACTGTTGAATTTCTTATGAATAACAAAGATAACCCACGACCCTTTACCGCTGTCGCAGTAGATCGACATGATGAAAAATCAATCTTTAATTGATATTTACACGTCCTTGTACAGACGACTTATAAGACAAGGACCACACACGCCTATTGATGTAGCGCTCCGCGGGTCTCGCCCGTACACAACATTCCTTCTTTTGCTCTATGTAACTTCCAATAAATATTCTTCGCCTCGAGGAAGTGCGAAATTCCTTTCCAAGGAAACTCGAGAGGAAGTAGGCGAGTCGTGTGATTAACCAAGCACTACGTTGGTTTTAAGACTTTATTTTTGTTAGATTTACTTGGTTCTTGTTCTTGGTGTTAAGTTTTCCGGCTTTATTGAAATAAGACTCAATTAACCGAATAATTCGAAATCGAAGCTCATCTCAGAATTTCCGTGACGATAATAAAACGGCGGCGATGTTATGCTATAATCACAAAGATCGATAATATGTTATCTATTTTAATAATGAGGTCTTTTTAGGGTTCCGTACCTCAAAAGGAAAAACGGAACCCTTATAGGATCACTTTGTTGTTCGTCTGTCTGTCTGTCTGTCAAGATCCTTTTTTCTCTGAAACGCGTGGAGGTAGCATGCTGAAATTAATATCAAATACTCAAGCCTGCGGTCCCCTGAAGCTGTGAAAAAACCAACCTTCCAAGTCAACGCAATCAAAGATACAGTCATTAAAAAGTCTATTTCCATACAAATGGCCGAAATCCAAAAACCTAAAGGGTACCTACTTCCAGTTGTCCTAGAAACTTGAAATTTGGTATGAAGGTAGCTCTTATGGCACAACCACTCCGAAAAGTCTCAAAATCTTAAATTTTTATGTCTGTCTGTAGATTTAGCAGACCAATATAAGTTGACCCCACACTGCGTACATTTTGCTTAGGAGCAGGGCTCTGCTAACACTGGACTTTAAAACACTGGGGAAAGGCGTTAAAATCTTTCTACGGAACCCTCGTGCGCGAGTCCGACTCGCACTTTTTTATTTCCAGAACTGTACCTACTTCCTTTTGCCATCGCTAATGACGACCGGATAGTCAAGTGGTTATTAGAGACCCAGACTATGAAGCTTGAGGTCTCAGGTTCGATCCCCGGTCTGGGCAAATGTTTTGTATAGTATAGACTTTGCCTAGTTTGGGACTCATATTTATTTTTTATTGATTTATTTTTTTATTTCGGCCAGTATTTTCGGTGTCTGATAATCTACCGCCATGCCGTGTAACTGCGAGGTAGAGGTGCCGGGGTCAGAGCACCGGAACGGATGCCACCTGAGCTCGCAGCCTCAGAACGGGACCAACGGCCATCGCCCGCACAGGAAGGTGCATGACGAAGACCTGCCCTCTGAAGACGAAGCAGAGGACACGAACGGCATAAGGTTGTGATCATAAACAGTATACATATAAAAACGCAAGTGTTACTAACAAGGTGAGTCGGCGAGCCTTGCTAAAATAGCAAACTGAATCTTCTGAAATCAGTTGAAAATGTGAAACTTTTCTATGCCTAAGTTTGCTAAAGTGAAGTGCAAACACTATTAATAAAGTGCTCAATTCGTCAAGTGTAACCGAGTGAAAGAATACATTATGGTGAAAGTAACACGTTAGGTTGCCAAGCGATCGATCGATAATTCTGTCATCTATTAATATCTGTTATGGTACTTATGGTTGTCGTTTTTCAATTTTATTAACCTTTATTTATGTAATGTGCTGGCGGACTTCGACGTTGTTGTCAGTATCTGCGTCCTTCATTTCCGCCCGCCGACCCTCGATGGACTTTTGCGGCAAAATTTCCGGCAAAATTCACGCGTAAAAACTAATTATTTCCAGCTGATTAAATACTGAAACGATCATTGTAGCATTTAAAATATTAAGGGGTTATTCTTTGCTCACGGGGTAATTAGTATTTTTATTTTACCCGCGGGATACGATCTGAGTAGGTAATTGTGTAATTTTACCTATAGTTACTACTTATGAGTGTTAAGTACCTAGAGTCAGTGAATCCGTTACCATTAACCACTCTCATGCTTTAAGCAACTTGTGATTATTTTATTTAAAACGTTATACCTACGCATGTACTTAGTCAAGTTTATCCAAGCTCGACCAAACGGATTCACCATTTTTATAGCCCTCGTTGTAAAATTTGTGTTGACGTAACAAGTTCTTAAGAAAATACTGTACTGTACCTACAAGAACCATAAAAATAAAAACACTGCAACTTGTAAGTAAAGTAACTTCGTTTGGTTTACGACTAGATAGCTATACTTACATATATTTTGTGAGGTAAAACCTTCTCAACATTTGTACCTCGTATTAATTTAAATATTGATTCTATTTACAACCTCTACGCTTCTGGCTTCTACCCGCGCTGTTTCTACCCCCTCATGCGTTTTAACTTGTTATAAAACCTGTCACAGTTTAACAAAAGTGTCATTTTACAGAGTGCCGACGGCCGCACTCACACTTTGCACTCGCCCTCGAGAGGCCAATGTTTGTGGTCCTTTATAATGTTTGCGTTGTGACAAGATCTCAATTTTGCTTTTAACGAGGCTTTGAAACTGTGTCAACGTGGGAAAACTTAAAAGGCCCCGAGATGCGACAATGTTAACTTAGACAGCCACTTGCCTACGAAATTTAGACCTTGTTTGCTTATTTCGCTAGTTCTAACATTAACCATGTTTCACCTCTTAGCTCACTGATTTTTCTGATATAAGTGACATAAGTACGTCATTTTGTTGTAAATAAAGTACTTAGTGTGAACTATAGAGGTAATAAGCACGAGTATGTCTTCCCTACATATTTTAGGTTCACCTCTAGCATTTAAAGTCTACTAACTCGGTATTTTACTTTACTTGCATATTTTTGGTCTTTTCTGTGAGGATCAGAACAGATTTTAAAATTTTGAACCAAATTTTAAAACTTCACGAAATCTTTTATGTAAGTACATATCTAATAGCAGTTTAGGTTAGGCCAGAGCATGGCCACAATTAATTAAACCGATCCCGATCTCGAGGGTCGCCGTACACTAGAGGTGCTGTTTCAGTTTATTGGATGCAAACACAGCATCTACATGCTGTAAAGTAATAAGTAAAGTGTCAGATTAGATCGACTAGCAGGCGTTGCGTAAAGACAATAGGTGCCTGTAAGTATTTTTATCTACACACATATCATAAGTCCTCTATAATGCGTTCAGAAACCGTAGAAAATGACCAGCATTTCAGTACGCCGTCGCCTTCTCGCCGACAGCGCCAGCCCCAGCACCACCCACCACCACCAGCAGTAAAGTAATAGTCATTACGACATCGAATTCGATATCGTAATGAGTTTTCGATATCGAATTCGATGTTTCAAATTTGAAAACCAACGTAATTAAATAAAACGAACGAAACGAAATAAAACGAATCACTCACGTATATAAGTCGAGTTCAGTCCGACATGTATAAATAATAATGTGATTTTTTTTACAATAAAAAAAAACAGTACGAAACGTCCGCTCGGTATGTTTGTCTATGATTAAAAAAAACAGTCAAATTCGTGACAGGTATGGGTATGATATATGCCTTCGGCTTCTGAACCCATCTTAGAGTACTTATAATATGTGTGTAGATAATGTAATGTATGCAACTCCACATAATTAGGCCTTAAAACACTCGTGTGATCCTATTATAAAACTCAGCTTCGCCTCGTTTCATAAAAACACACTCGTGTTTTAAGGACCCACATTATGTAGCAGTTGCATAAACTACTAGTATAAGCTTTAATTTATCAGTTAATTACCTACTTAACTTACGTACCTAACACAACGGGCTGAGGTTTTTATGGTGAATATAAATCTTTCGTAGGTACTCGAGTAATAGACTTTCACATGTTTCTAACTATGTACGAGTAACTACCTAAGATCCGTACCCACAGTACGAGCGTTTCCTAAAAAGGCGACCTACAGAAACGTTTGAAATATACGTTTGAAATATACGTTTGAAGCTGGGTTACCTTAAGCTGTAGCTTAGGATTCAAGCTTATAAAACTGCTCCCTTCGTGCCGGGGATTAGAAATAGGTAAGTACGGTTAAGATTTCATATTTTCCCTGAGGCCGGTTGCGTAACAGAGTTCGCTTGAACGAAGCGAAAGGTCATGGGATGAGATTTTATTGTAGTTTGTTTTCCGCAGTATATTACAATTTGACATAACTACATACATTTTTCACATGTACTTCATCGGAGTACCGGATAACTTAGTCTCATCCATCATTCACCAAGTTTATTTATAATTATAATATAATTATGATAGAATATTCAAAACATATTTTAAGCTCTACGAGTCTACATAACGGTTGGTTCAGTTACCCATTTCTTGACATTCTTAACCACATTGCACCTTGTCACAATAATCATAATTATACTTTACATAAGTAAGTCGTAAAGGCCTACGAATGGCCGGTTAAGTATGTTACTGACTATAGGTACCCACTTATAAAAAAACTTGTCTTTATCAAATTTGTTGGTATGCCTTGATCAACTTCATAATTGTCTATGCAAAAAAAATCTTATCGCTAGGTACTTATTAAGTCACAATAAGGATTGTACCGATTATCGATTTGCACCGTAAACAGTACTAATGGCCTGATGCAATCTCGTACTAATCAAGTTAACGTCGCACGAGTACCAACGTATATTTATTTTATTATAAAACGGCTTTATATAGTACTAGGTAGGTAGTCATGCAAGTACCTACAGTTTCAATGTTAATTAAGTCAAAGTATTTTTATTTATCAACACAACATAGTTGGAAAATTTAATTATACAAATGGACCTTTCCACAGTAAATGTCATTATGACATCGCATTGTTTGTTAAGGAAAATAATTAAGTATGACGTTTATTGTGAGAAGGTTCTATTGTTGGGTCAGGAATCAATTTGTTCGAAATCGCCTCTAGGAACAAGAAACTTTTTCTAAGATTCAAAAAAGAGAAACGTTTTATACCTATGAGAACGATATATTCTTCGGATACTGATGACGCTCTGCACTCGCATGCTAACCTACTTTAAGAAAATAATGATTTTCTCAATTCTTCTACATAACATACTAACTAAGCATAATTATGTATATTTAGATATACATTACAAAATTTTCACTAATTTTATCCTTTCATTTTGAATAAGTACCCACTGGATTCGAAGGCGCGTGCCACTGATATTTAATAATACCCATTCGTATTAAGAAATTCTCTGTTTTTGACTTTCACTATGACTGTAGGTATCCAGATGGCACGGTGCGGCTGCGCAACCCGAACATCGAGCTCATGGATCAGGACATCCTGTACCACCTGGCGCTGGGCAGTGGCTCCCACGATCTCGTCGAGATGTTCGGAGACGTCAAGGTATGTCTAGCTCCGAGTGGTGGGGAGGAGCAGTTTGTTATGGCTCGACAAAGAGTTCATAATTACAAGTATTGAATGCAATAGTATGTACGGTCAAGTGCAAAAATATGACTGTATCGAATTTATCCACCAATACCACAACCTTATTTCGCCGACATAAGAGCCATGGGACATATTTTTGAGTCAGTTGTATGCACCCATATTTTTGCACTTGGCTGTAAGTAGCTACAACACATTTATACATACAATAAATAATTTTATAGTATAAATCCTCAATAAATCCTGCTGGTACCTATATGTTCTGTGTCAATTCAAGTTTATCTGCCAGATAGATTAATCCAGGCACTTGAAACGAAAAATCTGTGTGGTAGAATATCTAGCAGATGGTCAATCAACTTTTTTGGTGTTGTTATTCTGTCCCGTCACTCAAGAGACAACAGTGATACAGTAGCTCGGAAACATGGTTGTCATGTATACTACTAGCATGCTTACGAGATGAGGCATGAAGGAATACGCTTATAACTGTTGCAACTCCTAATTTTTACTGGATTTGTACCCTAGAAAATCATACTATTAATGAGTGACCGAGGAGACGTGGCCTTGGCAACGAGCAACACTCAAAAGTGGATTAACCCAGATATGCTATCAGGAACTTTATCAGCAACTGGTGAGGCAGACCCTAACCCTGTTATTCATAAACCTATTCTAACTTAATGCTGTAAAAGTTCGTTTGTCCTTTTTTGTCACATTGACATTTCTGTTAGAAAGAAAAAGACAAAACATATATTAGCTAATAGAGGCATGAGCGACGTTTATGAATAAGGCCCTAAGTCTTCATCTGCCTTTCCCCAGTTCGTGTGCATGGGCGGCACTCCCAAGAGGATGGAGCAGTTCGCCTACCACATCATGGCGGAGATCGGGCACAAGCTGCCGTGCGGCACCACCCTGCAGGACATCAGCCAGTTCTCTTACCGCTACTCCATGTTCAAAGTGGGACCCGTGCTGTCCATCAGCGTAAGTACACCTTGTTTTTCTTAATGCTTGCCCCGGCGCTAAAGTCCTGACTGCATGAACCAAAATGGGGGAGTGTCAGGAACTCGGGTGGAATATTTCAGAAATGAGCACGAAATATGAGGTATTTTTTTAAGAATCATAAGTGAAATAAACGGATCACTCAAGTATGTCAGTCGAGTATACTCCAGTTTCGGCCTAATTCGTAGTCTTTCCCCTGGGAGCACAATGAAACGCTAGCGAAAAAGCGAATTTTTAATAAACTCTAAATGTCAGGAAACCAAGTTATTTATTGAATCAGGCGTTACTTTGCGGAGGTCCATATTTATGAACTAAAAAACAATTACTTTGCTCACCCGCGACCACTAATGACAAATAGTTATATCTGTGCGGCAAATGTATGTTTCCATGCAACACCTCCGCCTCCACTGCTACACGAATCAACACATGCCACACAGACCCAACTATCACCACCACCACTATACTAAACGCTGACGCGTTTCGGCACTCTCCACGAGGCCATTTACGAAGCACAACAACAACCGCTCAACATGCCACCACTTCCACTACTGACATATGTAAACCATGTACTCAACTTAGTTAATGACAAAACCAACATACCCACTAATATTTTATAAATTCCAAACTACCCTTTTATGTAAGTCCTAAACTACCCTTTTTTTAAGAAATGAATTCCAAACTACCCTTTTTATTTTTATTTTTAATTTACGCCAGGTACCCCGTTATTTTTAACCGAGTACGGTAAAAAGAGAAGTCATGCTCTCATTATTACTATGACACATTATTAAAATTAGAACCAAGTCGTAACAAAGGCGAAGAAACCAAATTAACTTGTTCATTAATAATAGACCCCATGTTGTTGTACCTAATTATTTCCAATTGTTCTAAAACCGATAGCCGCAAACCCTTATCACAATAATGTAAAATTTCGTACGTATCTGAGTCTAACAACGAATGATTCGTTTCTAATAAATGCTTGGCAAAGTTTGATTTCTCTGGATGATCATGCCTATATGACGAGACATGCTCTTTAAATCTAGTATCAAAGCTTCGACCGGTTTGTCCAATGTATACTTGACTACAGTCGCCACAAGTGAGTTTATATACGCCTGACCTGTTCCCTTTATCCACCTTTTCTTTGTTATTACAAAGTCTAGAACGTAAAGAATTAGTAGTCTTAAAGGCAACATTGATGTTATTTGATTTTAAAACGCGTCAGCGTTTAGTATAGTGGTGGTGGTGATAGTTGGGTCTGTGTGGCATGTGTTGATTCGTGTAGCAGTGGAGGCGGAGGTGTTGCATGGAAACATACATTTGCCGCACAGATATAACTATTAAAACCCTTCAAAGAGAGGTACACCAGTAAAAATTAACGGAAATAGCTCAACAATGCAAAATATGAGTACAGAAAATTTTGTGTCTAACTATGAAATTAAAATAAAAAAATTTGAAAGCGAAATTATAAAATTAAATGGCAGAATAAAAAACCTAAAAATTAAACTGAGCAAGGCTATCACATCCAACATCGACTACAAACGCAGGTTAGAAGCACTAGTGAGCAAAGAAGTGACTCTCTCCCGGATACAACACTCTACCAAGGCTCTGCAAAAAACCGCAAAACAAATCGAGGATCAGATTTGTAAAAACTTTACTGAAAAGAGCAACTTAAACCCAACAGTAGGATCCAGCATGCCTGAAGAAAATAAAGCACCATTGATTAACCCAACCAGACATAAACCAAAACGACTGCTTTTATCAGACTTCCATGGCGCCGAACTTTTGTTGCCTCTGTCAAAAATTCGAAGAAATGACTATGATTTTACTGCAGACATTATTCGACACGGAACCACCCAACGTGTAATTCAAAACATACAGGCGAAAACGGCTGAATTTGGTAAGAGTGACTGTGTGGTTATCATGTGCGGTGTGAGCGACTACAACGTCACTCCGATTAGTACAATAATGAGTGCTTTAGAGGACACTATAAAACTGTGTATTCACACAAATGTAGTAATTTGTGACATTCCCCATAGCTTAAATAAGAACGCGGAAGATTATAACAACTTCGTCATTAAGTTTAATTTAGCATTGCATAAAAAATTTGTAAATTTCTCTCATGTATGGCTTCAGACACCAAATAGTGCTTATTTTGGAATTACAGAGTACTATACAAATGGCCATCAATTAAATCATAGAGGAAAATACAAATTAGCACACTCTTTAAATGATGTTTTAAGAAACGTAAACAAGGCGTTCTATAATACACGTAGCCATAATTTTTTATGAATAATGAGTCGCATCAGCCTCAAAATCGAGCGCAAAAAACAGTCAGCAATGATCTTGTTATGTATAACAATATTTACGTACTACATCAAAATATCAATGGCATTATAAATAAATCTGACATATTAAGTGTACATATACAGGAGTTAATGGAAACGGACAAG
This sequence comes from Clepsis dumicolana, assembly GCA_963691665.1. Taxonomy (NCBI): domain Eukaryota; kingdom Metazoa; phylum Arthropoda; class Insecta; order Lepidoptera; family Tortricidae; genus Clepsis; species Clepsis dumicolana. The sequence continues at coordinate 12,225,917 of OY829512.1, forward strand.
AGAGTTGATGTTATTTGCGCTACGGAACACAATATGAAGACAGGCGATGAGGTTAATTTAGCCGTTCCTAATTTTAAGCTAGCATCATTTTATTCTAGAAAAAATAGAAATGGTGGATCTTGCATTTTAGTTAGGAACATACACAAATATCAAAATTTAAATGAAATTGATAATGTTTCCATACCAAATGTAATAGAGTGCGCGGGAATTGAACTAATTGATCATAACATTATTATCATCAGCGTTTATAGAGTCCCAAAAAATAATAGTCATAGTTTCGGTATATTTTTAGACAAATTGAATGCTATATTGTGTAAAATATGCTACAAAGGAAAAAAGATCATAGTTTGTGGTGATTTTAATGTAGATATGCTGAAAAGAACGACGCTATCAACGGAATTTAAAGACTTAGTCCAAAGTTTCAATCTGATAATAGCAATATCTAAACCTACGAGATTGTCCAGTAACACCTGTATCGACAACATCATACATAATGTCCGAGGCAGTACTGCTGAGGTGATTGATTTTGCCCTATCTGATCACACAGCTCAACTTTTGAAATGCCCAGTAAAAAAGACATGTGCTCTTGCATATTGGTACAAGAAACAGAGAGACTTAAGTAATGAAAATATTAATAAATTTATGGAATGTCTAAATAGTTTAAGCTTCAACGAAGTCTATATGGCAAGTAACTCTAATGAGGCTTACAATAGTTTTGCTGATCTGTTCGAACTATTCTACAACTTATGCTTCCCAATTAAAAGGGTAAAGATAATTCAAACCCAGGAACCAAAATGGATCAGTAAAGGAATAAAAAGATGTTGTAAGCGGAAACGTGATTTACTTTGGAAATATATCGACAGATAACCAAATAAGCAAAAAAATATATTTCAAAAAATATTCAAAACGATTAAAAAACATAATAAGGCTAACCCAAAAAGCCCAAAATGACTACTTCATAAAAAATTCTCGCAATAAAACTAAGGCATCATGGAACATTATTAATAAACACAAATCTAATCAACTAAAAGAAAACATCACACAAATTCTATCAGATAGTAGAGTGATAAAGGATTCAAAGGAAATTGCTCAACGATTCAATTGTTATTTCATTGATCAGATTGATTTAAATTAGAATAATTCTAATAATCTTAAAAATAAAACTTATTCATACAACAATTCTAATAATGATATTACAAATAATAAATTTAATTATAAGAATACAATGACTTGCAACTCTCCTAATTCAATATTTATGAAACCGACAAATTCTAATGACATTCAAATGATAATTGACTCGTTGAAAAATAAGCACAGTACTGGATATGATGGAATAAGTACAAAAGTGGTTAAAAGGGTGTCTCATATTATATCACCATTGATTAGTCATATAACTAATTTATGTATTGAAAACGGCGAATTTCCAGATAGACTAAAAATTGGTATTGTGAAGCCACTTTTCAAAAGAGGTGATAGAGAAGATATGTCTAGCTACAGACAAGTTGTTCTTCTTCCCGTTTTCTCAAAAATAATAGAAAAAGTTATTTACAATTGCATATACGATTACTTTGAGATAAATAACCTCTTTGCACAAGAACAGAAAGGATTTCGAAAAGATAAGTCAATAAACATGGCTATGTTCGATTTAAAGCGTATAATCTTAACAAATGTTGATAAACGTGTCCCAGTTTCGGCTCTATATATGGACATGACAAAAGCGTTCGACCTTGTAGATCATGACATACTGTTGGATAAATTATATATATACGGTGTACGAGGTAATGTACAAAGGTTAATAAAATCGTACTTAAACAAACGCAAACAAATAACACAAATAAATAGATTGTGCGCTAAAGCGAGGGCTGAGGTAGTTTATTCATCGAACATGAAACAAATCCGCTGTGGCGTACCACAGGGAAGTGTTTTGGGTCCTTTATTATTTCTCGTGTATATTAACGATTTGCCAAAAGCAATTGAATATCCTATGGTTCTTTTTGCTGACGACAGTACCGTTATTTTTACTGGAAAAGACCCAGGGATGTATGAAAATAATATAAACAAGACATTAGAAATCATAATTGAATGGCTAATAAGCAATAATTTAAAAATTAACGTAGGGAAAACCAAAATCATGACTTTTAAACAAAGAACAAATAACACACACAATTTACATATAGCTTATAAGAGACAGAAAATTGATGAAACGGACATTACACGATTTTTAGGATTAAGTCTAGATAATAAGTTGACATGGAGGAACCAAATTGAAATTATATGTAAGAAACTAAATCAATTTTCATTTGCCTTGTATAATTTAAGAAAAGTTGTGAGTGAGTCCAGTGTGTTAACAGCTTACCATGCTTATGTTACATCGACGCTTAGATACGCCATCATATTCTGGGCAAATGGAACCGATAGAGAACTGGCATTCAAAGCACAGAAAAGGTGTGTTAGAGCCTTGCGCGGCCTTCACCAACTCGACTCTTGTAAGCCACACTTTCAGTCATTACGCATACTGACTCTGCCTTGCTTATACATATATGAAGTGGTAATTTTTGTGAGATGTAACTGGCACTTATTCCAAAATTTTAAGAGCTCTCGCCTTAGGAATAAAATAAGGGCGATTCCCGGTAGAACTGCACTATTTCGGAAAAGTGTATTGGGAACGGCCCCTAAAATTTATAACAAGATACCGGAAAATATAATAAATATAGGTAATATGACTAAATTCAAAAAAACTTTATGTAACTTTCTAGTGTCAAAAGCTTATTATTCGATAAATAAATTTCTAACCGACTGTAATTAAGCATCTATTATCGTGAACATGTGTGTGTGCATGCATCACGACTATTTGTATGCCTTGCGGCGCAACATAGCGACACTTCAGCATTTAAGATCTTTGTACTAACCTATGTTGAACAAATAAAGATTTTTGTATTTTGTATTTGTATTTGTATTTGTATTTGTATTTGTATTTGTCATTAGTGGTCGCGGGTGAGCAAAGTAATTGTTTTTTAGTTCATAACCAAGTTATTGTTAACTTCATCTATAAATAAATGCAGCATTAACATGGTTAGGTACAAGTGAAAAAAATAGGGGCGACTTTAGATGTGCACCACTACCATGACATTTTTCACATTTCCAAATACAACGGTTTCGCTGGTAGAGGGGGAGGGGGGGGGGGGGGGGGGGGTTCACTTTTCTCTCTGACAAAAATGAGCACTTTATAGCAAAATATTTCGCATAAGGATCGTTGGACTTCTAATATATCGCTTACGCGATCCTGAAAATATGTCAAAAATTACAAAGCACACTTTTAGTCATGTTCATACGCTACAGAGATAGCTGGGATTTACACCCTGGTGCTCAAAGCTAGTTAAGCTACTTAGTAAAGGCAGTAAAATACGACACCGGAGCTGTTAATTAAAGAGACTTACAGCCGCTCCAGCGAAATCCCATTAGCCGCCATAAAAGATTGCCGAAAAAACATACCCCGAGAGATCTTTTTAAATGAATACAGTCTCAGTCTTTAATTAGCGCAAGTTTTCATTGCTGTCTTAAATATTTTTCCGTAACAGCGTTCTTTCGAGATCCATTACAATCCCCGGATTTCGTCGAATTTCGATCAAAATTCTAGAGAACTGACAATATAATGTAGATTGATGTTTTAGAATCGGGCCCCTTCTTGTCTCTTCTTGTCTCCCGTTACGAACCGGAATAGCGAGTCTATCTAGAAGCGCTGAATACTTCTATACGAATATAAGACGTTTGGCCTTCACGCAGATATGCTTGATAAAATAATTATATACTTAGTTGAATTGCCTAACTGTTGTACTTTATAGAGACATCAACTAAAATATTGGCGATTATAAATGACGATTTTCGTTTCTTCTTCTTATGGTGCCACTTTATCATTGAAGGTTGGCAGTCAGCTCTTTCAATCTTGTATGTATGATATACATACATGTATATCTCTTTCTTTCACAAAAAAAATAAAATAGAACGGATAACAGAACAAAAGCAAATGTACAGAGGCGAACTTATCCCTTAAAGGGATCTCTACCAGTTAATCTTCCCCGGTCCATAGATAGTCTACTCAGTTTAAATAGCTGCTCCATGGTCTTGATGACATTTTTTGCGTCTTTCGACCTTAAACTTTTCGACTATTTTGCTCATCATAATCGTTTGTAGAAGTTAATACTTACTATTGGTTTCGGAGAATGCGGCCCAAGTACGCGACTTTACTTCGTATTACCTATCTCAATTGAACCATAAACGTTAAACGGGCGTAGCGTGTCAAATAGTTTTATAACACATGGATTGGCACGTGACAATATTACTTTATGCTTATATCTGGTGGGAACACAAATTGAAGCTTGTGTCCACTCCACGGCGTGTCAGCGTGTAACTAGGGATGGCGATCATTGAGCGATTAATTAATCGATCTCTCGGTTATTGAAGGTAAAAAAAACGTATTTTTTATGGCGATCTAAAAGACTGGATGTCCTGTATGTTCACTGAAGAATTCTTATGTTCGTATTTTTTTCTGTTAAAATACAATTATAAAATTACTTGTAGGTGCAAACACGTAACCAAATGGCAGTTTTTTTGCACTTAATTTACTATTAACTATTACATAAACTGCGATACTGCTTCCTTTATTCGACGACCCGATGGTTTAAGTGGTCAAAGAACCTAACTGATTTTGTACGATGAATACGAACGTTTGTTCTCGGGTCTTGGATGTGTATGTATATAAAATATAAGTACTTATTTATCTAATATAAGCATGTTTATCCATTCATCATCATCATAATCCTGTCAGCCGAAAGACGTCCAGCACTGCTGGACGGCGGCCTCCCCCAAGGCTCTCCACTCAGACCGGTCTCGTGCTTTCCGCATCCACCGCGATCCCGCGATCCTCACTAGGATCCTCTCCAAGTTTATCCGTCCGTTGTCTAGTAATTTTGTAGCTTTGCATAGTTTGGCACTAGGTCGATTCGTGTCAATTGTCCCATGATGACCACTTAAACCACTGTTTTATGCTGTAGATAAATAAATGAATAAATAAACATAAATAATTATATATGTCGCTCGATACGATTAGATATAAGTATATATCATTAATCATTAAGGGCTTTAAACACCATTTTGCTTGGACGTCCGCCCAATCAAGCTCATAGAAAGAAAATCGATGGGAACAAATTTGATTTCGAATCGCATTCCATTCGAGTTTATTCTTTTATTTCTGAAAGGATCGCCATCCCTGTTTGTGACCAGCGGATCGTTTGTCCGTCTGTGCAAGCAGAGATACGCAGCTCCAATTGAGACCAATTAATGAATATTGCCGTCCGTAAAGCGCTGAATACGATTAATGTTCGGTTAGGGTCGCGTAAACCGGTTTACAAAGGGAGACGAATACAAGGTCAACGTGTAAGTGTGGTGGAGAAATATCCAGCCCTATTTTACCTTCAACCTGCACAAGCGACTTTCGGTTAATTTGACAGTTATTCGGTGCTAGAGCGGTTACAGGAATCTTATTGCGCGGCTGGTGGTTACGTCTTGTGAAGATCTTTTAGGGTTTTAGTTCCTTATTGTCCGCAAATGTAAAAAAGGTTTTTTTTGTAATTTTGCTTTTGTTTTATGCGGATAGATATAGATCTAGTAAAGACATCGCAAAATGCAGCCCATCGCGCAGTGAGTTCTAGGTAATTTTTAGCAGATTTTTTAACTAGGGGATTTTACTGTATGCCTGTATGTTTTTAACTACACTGTAAAAAATGAGAAAGTCATTATAATCAAATTATAATCTCTTCTCGTGTAGGTACCTAAGATAGGTACGTCGCTTTTATGAATGATAACAGCTAATACGAAATACAGATAGCCTTTCAGTTAATAGGGATCACAGGTTCCGCGTGATAACTTAACCTACCTCATCATAATAAATTCTAAAAAAATAAACTCAATCAGAAGTATTAATGTACGAGTGGATAAAAACAACAAGAGGCAATTTAATTTTATGAACCCCTTTCAAAGATCGTCAGGTGTGACGTCCGGTACTAGGAGGTACTTTTGTTTTATGTAAAAAAAAAACAACCGAAGTCAACAACAATAAGAAAAAATATTTATTTGGGTATTTAATTGGGTCGAGGTAATCTAAGCCGCCTGGTTTTGCCGCCGTAGGTCGGTACTCCCCTGAAGGCGGTGGCGAGGGCAGCGGACGGTGGAGCGAGCTGATGTGGTACGGCCCGGGGAGCGCCGGGGTAGCAGGCGAAGGTGACTCTCACAAAAATGTTGTGAAACCGGGACTTGATTTTCACCCGTAAGGTAGCACCCTGTGAATGAACGCCCCCAATTAAAATCTATTGAGCTCCTCCGCCGATAGTGAACCCCCTGATGTAATGTGCCTAAGATTGAGGAGAAGCCGCAAGCAATTGGTGTAGGTGTTCACTATCAGAACGGAGTTATAATTTTAAAAAGGAAGCTAAGCATAATATACACTATTTCTTTTTTTTTATAATAAAAAAAAGGGTAGCTAAATAAATTGCTATGCAATAATGAAATGGAAAGGCTAGCTTATTACTTCCAGACCAGGCTTAAGCACTATAACTAGCATGCAAAGCATAGAATGTTCCGTGAACTATAACGGTAACATTTATTTAATTAGGAAGGTTCCGTGAATATTCCGCTAGTGATTAGAATCGTAAGTACTTATTCAATTACTGTAACACAATTTATTTAAGAAAGCGGAACCGAAATGATTGAGATGTTGTTAACTAAAACGCTATGAAATAAGCACTAACTTACAGCTAAGCACTGATAAACAATACTTGTTCAACACTTACCCTATTGGGGTGCGAGACGACACTTATATGATTTTACGTTACGAGGTGAGTATCGAAGTACGTCGGAAGGACGAAAAGTTCAATAATAGAACTATAATAATTATGTCGGCGCGTAAGACGACACTTAGCGAAGCTAGTGAACGCGACCGGCACAGGTTCGTCGTAAACAAGGAGGTAGCTCGTGATGTCGCAGCGCGGGCGCATCGAGAATTTCATCTAGGCTAGACAAAAGACGCGCTCCGGCCAATGAGCGCGCCTCATGCCCCTTTGCAAATCACGCCACCCAAGTGGTTTATAGTCGCGCAGACAAGTGTTGACATTGTGTGATGATTTAATTAATATGTTTTAGATTTGTTATTGTATGATTAGTTAAATTTGTTTTATAATAATATGTAGGATAGTATTTTAGTTAGTTATAAGATTTTTGATTTAGATTAAAGTGATTTATTATTTTAAAGTTTGTATTAAGCGATTAATTAATAACGCTGTTTTACCACTTTATAATAACAATAGTAACGTATGTAAATGCAACGTTACACAGGAACGGCAATAATACAAAGGTGACGTCACTTTGGTTCATTTCTATTCCATTCGTTGCTAGCTCTCGTGAGGTCTAATAACCCAAGTCATATGAATTAAGACTACTAGATACGAAATTTCGATGGTTGTCCCACGCACGCAGGCACTTGGGGCTACCCCACGTTGTAATACAGGCAATTAACAATTTTGCAATGAGTCGAGCACTTTATGCGTATGATTGATTTATTTATTTAAATATTTGTTTATTATAAACTAAAAAACAATTACTTTGCTCACCCGCGACCACTAATGACAAATAGTTATATCTGTGCGGCAAATGTATGTTTCCATGCGACACCTCCGCCTCCACTGCTACACGAATCAACACATGCCACACAGACCCAACTATCACCACCACCACTATATCAGGCGTTACTTTGCGGAGGTCCATATTTATAAACTATAAAACAATTACTTTGCTCACCCGCGACCACTAATGACAAATAGTTATATCTGTGCGGCAAATGTATGTTTCCATGCAACACCTCCGCCTCCACTGCTACACGAATCAACACATGCCACACAGACCCAACTATCACCACCACCACTATAGTGGTGGTAATAGTTATACGAATCAACACATGCCACACAGACCCAACTATCACCACCACCACTATAGTGGTGGTGATAGTTATAGTGGTGGTGGTGATAGTTGGGTCTGTGTGGCATGTGTTGATTCGTGTAGCAGTGGAGGCGGAGGTGTTGCATGGAAACATACAGATATAACTATTTGTCATTAGTGGTCGCGGGTGAGCAAAGTAATTGTTTTTTAGTTTATAAATATGGACCTCCGCAAAGTAACGCCTGATTCAATAAATTATTTGTTTATTATCAAAAACAATTTTACAGCATTACAGCAAAGCCAATGCGCTATAAAATTTTAATACAAACAGCACAATACAAAAAATACATATAAAAATTAAAAAAGCATTACAAATGTTTAGGGAGTTTACCTTGATAACCTTGACTGTCACGTGATGTTGTAATTTGTAAAGGAACCGAATTTCCGTACCCATTTTTAATATGCCACATCGGTGGCAAAAGGTATCGGGTTCGCTTAATGGTAAGAGATTACGCTACCTAGGAACGCTTGCAACACCAGACGTATCACTCGCGCGTTGTCGACACTGCAATAACCTTTTAACCCTTTTCCAGGCCGACAGTAGAAAAATGACAATCGAATGTCAGTATTAGTCATTCAATATATACATAAATGTTTGACAGTATGTGGTCGATATACTGACGGTATTTTGACTCAACCTCGTATATAAACTTTGACGACATTGGAATAACCACTTTACGTTCGCGGTCTAGAGTGGTTATTCCAATTTCGTAAAAATTAATATATGAGGTTGAGTCAGAGTACCGTCGATATGACTTTTGCCTGAAAAAGGGTTAATATACGTAGGATTTGAAAACCCCATGCATTATCTCGCTGGCAAAACCTCAACTAAGAGTTCATTATTAAATTTTTAGGCTCAAGCATCTCTTGGTCACATGCTCCTGATATTTTAAATTGGATAGTTTGTATGTTAGGGTAGGATGTCTGCTGGATGTTTGTTAGTCAATGACACGTAAGCGGCTAGACAGACTTGGATCATGTTTGGAATGGGTATAGCTTATTTTGTCCCGGGAAATTGTATAAATATCGAAGCAGACGAAGTCGCGGGTGACAGCTACACTAAGCTCATTTTAACATTTGAAATTCAACCGTCAAATTTGCACACGTTGCTAAGAAAAACAAAGACACTAGTGTAAACAAACTTGTATGAGGAAAATATAATAGCTAACGCTGGTACATTTTATTAAGTACGTGTGTTTTTTTCCATTTGTTTTCGAATTAGGTACAGTCACCAGCAATAATATATGATTATGGACAGCGCTGCAAAAATATCTGATCATGGTAGCAGTCGACGACACTCGACGGCAATAAGATCTGATGGGTTGCGGCCGGCATAAATATCGTTCCTGGGGAACGGCATAAGTATCGGACACCGAGTCGCTTAAAAATATCTGATACTTTACGAATTCAAAAATATGTGATCAATCAGCAAACATGAACTTAATTCAGTAGTATTACGAATCTAATTTGAATGCAGCGATCCGACGCTTCTTGAGAACAGTGCGTACTTGTCACTGCATATGTCGGTCTCATGTTTTGTTTTATCTAAATCCAACAAATTCAGTTCTTCGTTTCTAATATGACATACCCTGTTGACGTAATTTTTTTTCCATATATTTTACCAAGGAGTTTAAACGCTAATAAAAAACTTCAAACACAAAAGTATTATTCTTATTTCAAAAGCTGAGAAACGTGAGATAGACATTATGTAGTGACAAGTAAGCACTTTTCAAGAAGCGTCAGATAGCTGCATTCAAATTAGATTCGTAAGACAGGCGAATTAAGTTCATATTCGCTGATTGATGACATATTTTCGATTTTATAACATGTCAGATATTTATGCCGTCCGTGTGATCTGATGTTTTTGCTTCCAAAGTGAATACATATTTATGCTGGTGATGAGTCACATAATTTTGATTTTGTGGAGTATCAGATATTTTTAAGCGACTCAGTGTCCGATATTTATGCCCTTAACCAAGAACGATATTTATAACGGCCACAACCCATTAGATCTTTATGCCGTCGAGTGTCGTCATATACTTTTGCTTTCTAACGTGATCAGATATTTTTGCAGCGCTGTCTATCATCATATATTATTGCTGGTGACTGTACCGAAAATGTGTGTGGTAGTTAGAGCGTCAATTCAAGCGTTAAACTAAACGGAGTATTAGAGTGTATAAACGGAAACGACATAAACTTCCCATCGATCGTGGCGGGTCACTTTAGCCTTGTCATTCACAATTCATCCAGCCATCGATTGTCGTTTGCTATTACTCGAGCAAGAAAAAAATAATACAGTTTTCTTTAATTGACACTCGCATCGGCATTATGGTACATATTCAAATTCAAATTCAAAATTTTTATTCAGCAAATAGGCAGTTGAATGCTCTTTTACACGTATTTTTTTTTAATCTACCAGCGCTTTCGGAAAGACCATGATTGCCAAGAAGAATGCGCCGCAAGAAACTTGGCAAACAGTCATTTTTACTAAAAACAAGTCACATTATTTTAGCTCTTACAGTACGTAATCACAGACAAATTACACAAAGAAACCTCACTCTGTCATTAAAAGATTAAGAGAGAAAAAAAATACCGCATTTTAGAAAAAAATTTTACACGACTGCCCAAAGAAAAAGAGTGTATTGTTTTTAGGGTTCATGTAAGTATGTATTTATTATAGTTGTTTTGTTTAAAAATGGGCTTTACCATGTCCCATGATATTTATTTATTTATTTGTATTTATTTAAATAATTATGCCTCAATGCGTATAAAACTACGATATATCCGGTTATTCTGTTTTTTCACTGTTTTATCGTCAAATGTCAGGAGGTCTTCGAAGATAAGATCGATCGTGCAAGCCAATCCCATCGACTTACCAAAATAATAAAAAAGTATCATTGTCCTTTGTTTGTCGGGTTTGTTTTTCTTTTATTAGATACATCAAATACAAAAAAGGCTTGTGTGGGCTAAGATACTGTCTATTGTTTATATCAAGTTAATCTATCATACGTGAAGGTTTTCTCTTATTATTAAAACTGCAAATGGTCTGTTACCGTAATGTTCTTGAAAAGCTTTAGTCTCTAAAGCCCAGTTTAGACTAGCAAGAAAAATCTTGCAATTTGCAGCACTTATTTATTTATTTATTTATTATAATACCTTTCTACTGGACTTACAGTACTTAACCAAACCGTCCAAATAGATAGAAAACAAAAAACATTGATATGGTCACAAAAGGAGGAAATTTACTTATCTGATATCATAAATAAAAACAATATATCTAACACTACATACAATTAATAAAATATCATGTCATGTCCTTATAAAGAAATAGAATGTCAAAAGTATCAAAATTGGCTATACATTATCCATTACTCTACTACTATCCATTACATTACTATACACATTACAATTTCTATAAAAACAAAGTGGCCCTTCTCATGAATACACCCATATTATTAGCAAATATGTCAGCATCCGGGACATGAACCAGCATATCGTTCAGGAGCGAGAGAGCCCTAGCGGTAGGCGCGTTCCTGGCCTGCACTGTGCGCGTCCCAGGCACAGCAAAGAGGCGGCGGGGCCGCCGCACCGGCCGCGCGCCGCCCGCGCCCGAGCCGGCGCTCGCGGGGCCGGCTCGCGGCGCCGGGACGGACAGCCCCACGCGCTCTAACACAGCGGGATTATCGACGATTCCGTGCAGCAACCCATAATAATGCGCTATTAACAACCGGTTTCGTCTAGTCGTAAAAGTACATAGCTACGTAACGCACGTTTGTGGTTCATGCTTACAATATAGAAATTTAATGAGCGTCTTAAGGCTGACGTACGCCAAGTTTTTTTCTATCGTCTGACGCAAAGTTAACTCCGGGTTAGTCAATTGACTGTGTTAGGGCCGATTTTTCAATCTCCACAGATAAGCTCTTAACCCACAGATGGAGGAATAAGATATATAAATTTTAGATTTCTATGGAATAAGAGCTTGACGATTGAAAAATCGGCCCTAACACGGGTTGGCGCAAGTCGGCCTGAGCCACTTACAGATGTACCTAAAGCTAGGGTTTCCTAGGAAAGCTGCGGCCGTAATAAAGCGGTGATGACGTCACTAGAACATTGTGTATGTAAACAGACTGGCGCGGTTTCCTAGAAAGCGCTATAACGTCAAAAAATTTGTTCCAGTAACGTCATCACCGCCTCATTACGGCCGTAAGATAGCGGCACCGCTTTCCTAGGAAACCCTAGCTTAACGTATGAAATCACATCGTATCAGTATGAATATGAAGATTGTCCTCGCAGCACGGTATGGGCATCCCGTCCGTGGGCATCCTGCTGCACGAGGTGATCAAGCTGATGTACCACGCGAAGGTCAGCGACCCGGTGTTCTTCCGCATCGGCACGTGCGGCGGCGTCGGCTACGAGGGCGGCACCGTCGTCATCTCTGACGAGGCGGTGGACGGCGCGCTGCGCAACGCGCTCGAGCTGGTAACTAGCCCAGTTGACGCGGCGGCTGCCTGCTGTCATCCGTCGGTGGCTTATTAGATTTATACATATAAGAATGTACAAATAGGCCCTTCGGTTGCCAGTTTTGAGGCACTAATTATTGCCAACGATCTGAGCCGCGCGCACTTCGCGCACGGGTGACTGTGTTCAAAAGGTTCCAAAGGGCATTCTTATGTTTATATCAATGGATAGGTACAACGCAACGCGCTAGTGACTATGACTGAAGCTCAGTGTCGATGTCTACTACAGACGTCAGCCACGGAAGAAGTAAGTGTACACACACTCGTGTGTCTACACATCAGGACCTCGGCGCTGACAGCTCAACACGGATGTCCACAACAGCGTGAGATCAGGATGGTTCCACTGTCTACTATCCAATAAATTATGACGAATTTCACGTCAACATGGCTCTAAACTTATGGCTAATTGAGCGTGTAACTTACATCGCAAATATCTCAGCTAAAAACAAGCTTTTCAGTCGGAATTGTAAGCGCTCTACCATATTTTACTCTCCTCTTCAAACGAGTAAACCTTATTTTATAAAATCTTAGTAACATGTAGCATTGTTCGTGTGTAGACAGTGCTGGGCAACACGATCCACCGGCCGGCCAAGCTGGACCGGCGGCTGGCGCGCGAAATACGCGCGCTGGCCGACGTCGAGGACCCCTACGACACCGTCACCGGCAAGACCATGTGCACGTACGACTTCTACGAGGGTGAGTCGTGCACACACACACACATGTCCTAGGAAGGCACTGTAATTGGAGACCACGACGGAATGTAGGGCGTCGTGTAACTAGGTGGCGTATCAACTTGCGTCGGACAGTTGCGTAAACTACTCCTTTCAACTTTTCTAATTTGGTTAGGTTATCGTCCTCTGTTTCGTAAAAAAATCCTGTACGCGACGTTGACAACCCTAGCGCCCCCTCAGTTTGAATATAGAGCGTTTCCGTGTTGTTAACAGGGCAAGGGCGGCTGGACGGCGCGTTCTGCGACTTCACCGAGGCGGACAAGATGGAGTACCTGGAGCGGATACACAAGGCGGGCGTCGTCAACATCGAGATGGAGTCGCTCGCGTTCGCGGCGCTCACGCACCACGCCGGCATCAAGGCCGCCGTGGTCTGCGTCACGCTGCTCGACCGGCTCAAGGGCGACCAGGTCACTGCTCCTGAGGCATCCAACTAGAGTAGATACTGGAGTCGCTCGCGTTCGCGGCGCTCACGCACCACGCCGGCATCAAGGCCGCCGTGGTCTGCGTCACGCTGCTCGACCGGCTCAAGGGCGACCAGGTCACTGCTCCTGAGGCATCCAACTAGAGTAGATACTGGAGTCGCTCGCGTTCGCGGCGCTCACGCACCACGCCGGCATCAAGGCCGCCGTGGTCTGCGTCACGCTGCTCGACCGGCTCAAGGGCGACCAGGTCACTGCTCCTGAGGCATCCAACTAGAGTAGATACTGGAGTCGCTCGCGTTCGCGGCGCTCACGCACCACGCCGGCATCAAGGCCGCCGTGGTCTGCGTCACGCTGCTCGACCGGCTCAAGGGCGACCAGGTCACTGCTCCTGAGGCATCCAACTAGAGTAGATACTGGAGTCGCTCGCGTTCGCGGCGCTCACGCACCACGCCGGCATCAAGGCCGCCGTGGTCTGCGTCACGCTGCTCGACCGGCTCAAGGGCGACCAGGTCACTGCTCCTGAGGCATCCAACTAGAGTAGATACTGGAGTCGCTCGCGTTCGCGGCGCTCACGCACCACGCCGGCATCAAGGCCGCCGTGGTCTGCGTCACGCTGCTCGACCGGCTCAAGGGCGACCAGGTCACTGCTCCTGAGGCATCCAACTAGAGTAGATACTGGAGTCGCTCGCGTTCGCGGCGCTCACGTACCACGCCGGCATCAAGGCCGCCGTGGTCTGCGTCACGGTGCTCGACCGGCTCAAGGGCGACCAGGTCACTGCTCCTGAGGCATCCAACTAGAGTAGATACTGGAGTCGTTCGCGTTCGCGGCGCTCACGCTGGTGCGTGACCAGTTAACCGATTTTCACAGATACAGTTAACCAATTTGATTTCTAGGCCGCTATAGAACCTAGTCGTATTAGTGCGGGTCAAATAATTATTGAAAAACACCGTAGTCGTTCGCAACGTCTTGAATGATAATGTTTCATCATCACTTTCGTTTGTTATAAAGAACTTAACTATCTTTTTTCACTATGATCGTGTGTCACAGTTGTTTCATTGTATAATTTAACCAACCACAATTTTGGTGAATTTCAGGTGCTGGCTCCCAAAGAAGTTCTGGAGGAGTTTCAGCAGCGGCCGACGAAGCTCGTCTGTCGCTATATCAAGAGGTAAATATATTTTTAATACAGTTGCTCAAAAAGTTGTAAATTTGTGGCTATCTATCGTGCGAAAAGTTGGGTTTTTCGCACTAATGCTTTTTACTTTGTCACCTCCTTTGGTTTAATTAAACTCTTTAACTTTTGTTACATGTATGTAATAGAAACATTTATTTTTATTATTTAACTAACAAACTAAGTAGCGGCTTCTACAAGACACCTATATATACTCCAAATTTAATTAATACACCTCTTATAGTTTTCGAGTAAAATGCATGTGACATACGGACGGACGGACATGACGAATCTATAAGGATTCTGTTTTCGCCATTTTGACTACGGAACCCTAAAAACGTTGTTTGGTACACGTGCGGAAGTGTCAAATGACATACTTTCCGCACTTGTATCAAAAAGTTTCTCTTTTACGATTATAGATATCTGCAAATGAAGGGGCGTCTGTCGTTGGACGGGCACGGCTCGGTCGCGGTCAAGAGTCCGCGGCGGTTCAAGCTCGTGCAGCAGGAATCGGAAACCTACGACTAAAGTGTTCGCCTGTACAGCTTAGGTAACACCCACGCGGCTAGCACTTGATACCGTTTGTCATTTGTCACTGAGTACATTTTAATTGATGGCGTCTCTGGGTGCGGCAGTAGGATATGCCAACTAAGCAACAGTTAAATTACATGCCGCTCTGTGTATCACTTACAGCCGTTCCCAATATTCAATATTATCTCTTGTTTTGATCTACTGACGATACGAGTAAAAATATCGATCTATGTTCAATTTTGCCGTCTTATTAAATTTACTGTCGGTAGGCAATTCAGCCTTTGCATTCTATCTGTCAATTTACACGTAAAAACAAAGAAGGAACCTCTTAAAATTACAGTAACAAAGGAGAAGCGGTATGTTTTGCAAGCCGTGCTTTTACTAACTTAGCGTTTGGTGTGTGCCTCGCCATGTTATGATTGATCAGTATGAGTTCTCAAAAGTTGGCATTTCAAGAAACAAAGAAAGTGGCCGTTCATAAATTGCGTGAGGCGTTTAGGGGTGGGGGGCAGGGGGAGACGAATCTCACTCAATCTCACGCGGGGGAGAGGGGGGACTCGGCAAATAGCACGTAATTTCTAAAAGCAGTTTAAAAATTGCGAGAAAATTTTGTTAAATTAAAGAAAACATGTTTGACGAAATCAAACACTACACTAACTAAATGTACACATTTTTAAAAATCTCACGTGAGATTACGGGGGGGGGGGGGGATAGCCAAATCTCACGACATCTCACCAAAAGGGGAAGGGAGGGGGGGTTTGCAAAATCACCTCACGTAATTAATGGACACCCCTAAAACTTCAGTTGCATTTTTAAAAGGCGACCTTAATGAAAATGTATCACAGGTTACACGCACAATCTACGCCAGTGTAAGTTCCCGTAAAGGATATAAAGTCGCATTACGAACTGCATAGCTTATTGTGGAGGGCGATACATGGCCCTTTAATTCAGTTTAGACCGAACTTGCCAGTCAGAAAAAAGTATCCATAGAAACCATAGACAAGTACCTATGCATTTAATTTGTGCTTTAAACTTCGGTCCGGTCTAAATCAATTTGGAAAGTTGAAAAATTTATGATGCGCTGGTTGCTTGTATATTATTATATTCAAGCAAGATGATGTATTGTTTGTTGACTTTGGTTGTATTTTCATATAGCAAGAGTTATATTGTCTGAACCTAGTGAATTATGTCTGATTTTTGACGTATTTGCCTGTGATGAGTATAGGTCGGAATCTCACGGCAATTTTGATCGCTAAGGTTAATATATGAATTTGGATACGCCATTACCATTAACTACATAAAGCAAAAATCTGCGACATAATGTTTCTAACAACTCGGGGGATACCTCAATAATAAATACGCGAGTGACCCGTTTTGTTCAGTTTTTAATGTCTCACGAAAGTTTTACATTCAATATGTTTACGCTTATTTTCATTTTACATAGGTAACTTTCGCAGTAGCAAATGTCCAACTTTACTTCCGGAAGTTGATGGCACGGTCACTTTAGCGTTATTTCGCGTAGGTATTTTCGCTTTAGTGCAAAGAGAACTCTGTGGCGTATCTATATTAATATTAACCTTAGCGTTCAAAATTGTTACGAGATTTTTATCTATGGTTTTAGTAATGACTAGTAATGAGTGAAGCTAGTTTTAAGTTTTTTAACTGTTCTATATTTTGTTTAGTTTAGAACACAGACATACTCATATGTATTTGCTACTTAGATACAACATTCGGTTTGCTTTTTGAAAAAATGAGCGAAGTTGTAAAACAGACGAACGACAAAAACGAAATTGTAAACTTACTGCCATTTTTCTTCCACACAACTAATCTTACATATTAATTGTAATCGAGTATACCTTATTCTTCTTACGCAAATGTTCAAACGGAAAATTACAAATTTATAAAACTATGGTTTTTATTCATAATGGTATACTGTAACTACTTACATATTTGAAAACACATATCGTCAATCAGGCCTCCTTTTACATTTGGTATCAAATAGAGGTGGAATGAAACTGAGCCTATGATATATTATTGGCATTTGGAATCCGATTTTAAAAAACTTTTTGAATTTCTTTTCTTCTTCAACTTTATAGTTATTTGTACATTTACGAGTATTTTACTTTTAACCCTCCTTATCGGATTAAATATCGTTAAATTTTTCTCTTCTGGCAACTTTACACTAAGCATTAGTATTTCTCTCATTTTGTCAGTAATATTTGAACGTTAATAGAATGTTACTGATCAAGTATTCAACTACGAAAGCGCAAAACAATTCGCGGTGAGACTTTACATGAACTTGAAACGAAAATATCAATTAAAAAATACCTTTCGAAGTCAATCAGGTTAAATCAAATTTATTTTTACAGCCAGGGAAGTAGACAAAAGCTGCGTAGTAAGTAGATAAAAATATTTAAAAGTTCAATAGGCGCTTCCAGAAAAAAAAACGTTACATGAGATCATGCACAAAGTGTTGCCAGATGATTGTTCAAATTATTTCAGATATATAGATACCTAACTAAGTAGAAAGAAATATTATTTATTCAAAATCCGAACATTTTGTGAGATTTTAGCGACAAAATATATTCATCGAATTGAAAGTGTTATTGGTTAGTTGTTAAAAGATAATCGAAATGTAATTAGATTTTAAGAATTATATTATGCTTCGATGAAGGTATGTAACTCGAGACATTGCACCAATATTTATTAGAGTTACTAGGATGTTAGATAGTCACACTGTAACTTAGGGAGAGTTGGTAGCATTGTTAATACAATAAGTCGAGGATACGTTAAGTATAACTTCGTTAGCTCAACCCCGTATTCGCACTTGCAAGAAAAATTGGGTAAGTTGCAATATTAGGTAGGGTAAATCGCGTATTACTGGCCAATCCCCTGTAACTGGCCACTTTGCTAATATAATTTGTAAGAAAATTAAATGCTGATGTTGTGTAATTAATTGAAATTGTATGTAGATTCAGAATTGTTACCAAGAGAATTGTGAAAGTGTTCAATTATCCTATACCCTACCCCGTATCGCCGTATACCCTGTTACTCATAAACCAATTTTAACTAAAATGCCGATAAAGTTCGTTTGTCCTTTTTTGACACATTGACATTTCCTTTAGTAAGAGGAAGACAAAACCTATTTTAGCTAATGGAGGCTTAAGTGACGTTTATGAATAAGGCCATTAGTGCCCAGTAACTGGATTACATTTTCTAAAGTGGCCAGTTAGTGGCAATTTACACTACATCGCGAGTCCGTGAAGTTAACGGGTTTTAACTAAATCGACCGCTGCAATGTAAAATGCAACTTACACATTTTTTCTTACTAACGTAAATGCGGGGTAACCCCTGCACAGCACATGTTAGATACTGCACCTAACTATTGCTACGTGAAGAAGACTGTTGCTTCCGGAAGGAAATAATGCCTGTCGTACAACTCACCCTAAGAATACTTAACCTAATCATAAATGATATATCGTGCTTACTGTTTACATATTGAGAAATTATAACGGCTTTAAATCGGTCGATATCTACCTAAATGAAGCCAATTTCGCACTTCACTTTAGAAGCGGATATTGATAAGTGCCAACCGGCCTTAATGAAACTATTAAAAGCTAAACTTAAATTACATTCGCCAATAGGTACATATATATACTTAACGACTACCTGCTCGGTTGTATCAGATGCGATTGTGGATAACAGTGAAAAGGAATTATAATAACTCAAAATGTCATGTACTTAAGCTAAGTTGTTTGTAAACTTTTAGAATAATTGCATATTGCTATATTCGGTGTTAACGTTAATCGGTTTATGAAGTTGAATGCGTAGATGATATATGTTGATCATAGGCGTATATAGAGGGGGGTCGGGTGGGCCGTGTTCACCCCAGTGTGGTCTAGTGCCCACCTCAGGATGTTGGGTGATGATACTAATCGCAACTACTCACTGACTGTACGTCGACCCTGTTTCATCGCATTGGTCACCTCAGGGGCCAGGCTCCCCCTGAAAAATGACCCTAGATACGCCAGTGATGTTGTTGGTTGATTCGGTTATTAAGGGTTAATGCTTACGACCTAAGCGGCCGGAACCTCGGGCCCCGAGGCTGCACAAACACAATTTAGCAATAAGGCTAAGAAATTATCAATATTATTTAGTGATATCATCTAATTTAGCTGAAATCAGTAAATTGGTTAAGTCTTGCAATCAGGTTTACTCATATCGTAGCGTAATTTGACCAAATTGATAGGCTATGGCAGACTGGATGGCGTGGTGAGGTGTTTGTTTGACGCGATGACGTTGTTTTCTGTGCATGTTACGTACGGCCCATCAAATCGGGGCAGGCAGACACCGCGTGGCGCCCGATGTTCGGCAAAGTCTATGAAGCTCTGAATGTACTTTTAAACTTATTTATTTGGACTGCGAGCCTCAGCAGCAGATATGTGATATCTATACCTACACATACGAAGAGCTACAATAATCTGTAAACGAATATCCTATTGTTAAGAGATCGAAGCTAGTGTAGATATACTAATGTGTCTGCTTCTGACTGCACAAATATTCAAATTTTATTCACCAAATAGGCAGTTGAATGCTCTTTTACACTTTTTTTTTTTTGAGTCTACCAGCGCTTTCGGAAGGCCATGATTGCCAAGAAGAATGCGCTGCAAGAATCTTGGCTAGTTTACTGATTACATCTAAAAGCCAATGATTAGGCCATTGTAGGGATTTCTAACCCCATATCTGGGATATTTTTTGAGATACCTTTTAATTTGATTATGTTCTCTTACCAATTGCCTGCTTCTTTGGATTTGGTGTCGTCATCCCTTGCTGCTGCGACTAGAAGCGTTGAGATTCTTCTAGTAGATACTACGGCCAATAATAATGACAGAATGGGGTAGGTACCTACAGAGACCCTATTTTACAAATAGTACTTGAGAAAATACCATTCGAAAATGAAGAAAAACTGTCATTGTTATGAAATACGAGTCGCTTGTGAAAATTGCCGCCCTATTTCATTACCACAACCAGCCAAATATTCTATTCGAGCGGTGGTTTTGTACAATACACAAATTTACACCATTATCGAATGGTAGTTTAGGGTTATGACTTGTAATATCAGGCATTTAAGTCTCCATCAAAACTTAATTGCCGAAGTGACTGTCCGGGGTCCCCAAAGACAGCATTGGTGTAACGTCGAAGTTTTAATATGTATCTAAGTAGGTAATTGCTTTTTCAGTTCGAATCTCGTTTTTATAATTTATATAGAGTATAAGTTTAAAGAATGCTAAACAAGATATTTTTGTGTAATTTATATCCCTCGAAGCCTAGGTAACATGACAAGTATTTGTCTCGTATTAAATCTCATATCGTTAAAACCAAAATGTTAAGCCCTAATAATTTAATATTTCTCTACTACCATATATATCATCTATCGTACTTGCCTAATTGTAACTTTATTTGATAATAATAGAAATAACTAACCTACTTAAGTGTGATTATTTATCGTATTAATAAATTTAATTTGAACTCCCTAAGGTTATGTTGTTATTTTTGCCTCATACTTTAGCCCGAAATAGCGATGAAATTCACAATTATAAATAAAAAGGAAACAAAGCACTGTTTTTTTTAGAATTTATTGATTGAGCTATTCTTATTTTAACAGTGATTCTACGTCATTATCCTAGTTTTATATTCTAAATGAGCGTTTTTCGTTCACAACACAATGTCTTGTCTATCTACTTAAAAATTAACTCTTCCCTTTTACATCCTTTTTCTGTTATGAATTGGGAAATTTATGGCATGCAAATACTAATAATTTACCTTAAAAACTACTTTCTTAGCCTATTTATTAGCATTATTAGGAATGCACAGTTGGATGAAATTAATATAACACAAGACAAGCAGATTTAAGTTTAAAATTTAAAATCTGTATGGCAATTAAGTATGACAGCTTGTATTAGTTTGTACAGAACACGCTGCCGTCGTGCCCTGCAACCGCCGCACCGCGCCCGAGTGTGACAAAGCATTGGGATAATTTGACACATCACACCGCAGTTGACACTAATGACATTTATCGATGCTGTAACGTCTCTGTCCATTGATTATCTAAACATGTGTAATAAAATGGCACATAAATGGTATACCTATTATCTAAGTACTCTTGCCATCGTACCTCTGAGATACGTAGGTACCTACTTATACGTACTTGTTCAAAGTTGGTCATGTATTCAGCTATGATGTATATTCAAAAGCGCAAACTTCAGCGAGGAGGTTTTGGGTGTATTCTGATAAAAAGGGTTCTACAGTAGTGGTTCTATCCCAATTTGAATAAAAATATCCCATCTTTCTGGGCGGAAAATAGTGATAGCAGATCCGCATTTTATGCTAGACTAAGTATAGGTTGCGCCCGCGGCTTCGCTACCGTGGCAGAATTCCCTATACCGTTAGAATTTAGCGAAAATCTTCCTTACCTGTTGTCTACAACCTTGCTTTCAGCTTTCTAGGTCCAATGGGGCTGAGCGTGGATGAGGCAGTCAATCTAACCTCAGTCAGGACTTAAAGATGTAACCTACATGTGGCAACCGAAGGTAAAGACAAGGATTTGCAGAAAATCATAGAGGTCAGTCTTAATAATTTAATTCAATGTTAGTTAAAGCATCCGGACTGTATGTACATATGCGGGTAGTCGCGATACTTAATGATTTTGCGTACCGTTGTAAGATTATTATTACATTTTATTGCATCTATGATTAGTTAGCCGCCTAGTGAGATACTATAAAATGAGATTGCCCCGAGCACGAATATTCGAATCATACGTAACGTAAACTGTAACGTTATCGTAAATTCATATTAAATGTTAGTACCAAATACACTCACGGGGGGCACTGTTCCAAACGTCATACAAATTTTCTCGATAACGTTAGGTTGTACTACTTGAATATGTTACGTAGGATCAGAGTGTTCGTGCTCGGGGCACTGTTTTTGTTTTGCAGATGATCCTACTAGATCTGGCTTTAGGAAGTCCCATATTGAATTTAATACAAGTCCCACGACACACAAAAATACTTTACAATCAGTTTATTTTAGGTATAGGTATCATGAGTGCAGTTTATTAAACTTTTCAATATTAAATTGGCTATCCGAAGAACCAGATTGAATCATACAATCGTTCGTATTACTTGTTTTCCAATTTTACGGCTGTAAATACAGGTATCAGCTTAGTGGCTCTAATATTTATGATTTAGATCACTGACATCATAAGGTTAATAAGTACCTAGACCTTAGGCCTGTATTCATAAATCGTACATATGGTCGCATTTTTAAGCGTCCTGAGTATTTATATACGCGTTGTAGGTATCTTTTTGTCGTGAGTTTTGCGATAATAGGCAAGTTAAAATAGAGTTTTAGAAAATGTTCCTACCGCCCTACCCATATCGCTCATTAGCGACAATTTAACTTTGTATAAAACGAGCGAAATATCACATAATTGTCTTAGGGTGTCGGTCACGGTTACAGCTGCAGGAACTTCATGAGCGCGTCGTAGATGAGCCTGGGGCTGGCGGCGCTGTCGGCCGTGTAGCGCACGCCGCGCAGCGCGCCGTCCTCGTTGCGCACCACCCCGTACTCGCCGACTATGAACCCGTCCGAGGTCCTCTCCTCCACGCGATACTTCCGATACTGCCTCCCTTCCACCACATAACCCACTTTGCAGTTATCGTCCTTACAGTTCTCCTGTGACTCCTGAACGCCGTGCATCCGGCCGTCACTCAGCACGCTGTCTCTCTCATCCACTTCGTAGTTTTTCTCCGGCTGATGTTCGATTATTTCGTGCACTGCGGGCTGCAAGGATGTTGTCGACGCCGGCGTCGTCTGAATTGTGGTGTCTATGGTTGTTGGCGGCTGTGTTTGCTCCCACGGGGAGGGCTGGTCGGGCGGCTGGGGTGGGTCGTTCTGTGGCGGCAAGTTCAGCGAGGCAGCCGGGCTGTAGAACTTGGCAGGTTCGCTGTATACTTTGGCCGGCTCACTGTATATTTTCGCCGGCTCGCTGTACACTTTTGCAGGCTCACTGTATATCTTGGCTGGTTCGCTGTATACCTTCGCAGGCTCGCTGTATACTTTCGCTGGCTGGCTGTATATTTTCGGTGCCTGATTGTATACCTGTTGAAGGTCCGGAAATGCTTGAACCGGCTGACTGTGCTCATTGTAATTAGGTATCGGTTTGGGCGCGTCATGTGCTATATTAAAACTAACAGTTGTCAATCTCGGTCCCTGCCCCCTTTCACTCGACTGCGACAGACCTTGAATATAATTTCGCGACGACGGCGACAGCGCTACCGATCTACCTAATGGTATATTTTCGATATCTTCGTGAAGCTCCTCATTACTATCCCTAAATCCTATATTTTCATCTACATTGCTCTGATGTACAATAACGTCCGTGTCGTTAGGCATGACATTCTTGATCTGAAGTTGAAATGGATGGACTGCTTCCAAATGGTTGGTTCCTCGCGCTTCTTTTTTTGAATGGAGTTGTTTTATAAATTCTATATTAGCCCCTGTTAATTCTGATGATATTTCTTTTTCGTTTTTGGTTGCGTTGTTCTCTGTAGGGCTCGAGTCGAGTTTCGCTATGACAGGAGTTAGAGAAACCGACTCAGCAACTAGGTCATCAAGAGGTTCTACATTTTTTTGTGATTTTCTGGTGCCTCGGCCAACAGCTACCGATGACGTTATGCTCACAGATATCACTTCATCATCGTAAGTTTGGGGGCTGTCGTCGGATTGGGTTGCAGTGGACAGGTTGAAGTCGTCCTTGCCGTCGTATGCATCTTCTTCTCGCACCGGTTGCGACGTCACCATTACCAACGGCAGTGTCTGAAATTGAGAAGAGAAGAATTTAATGCAATTAGTTACTTTACACAGGCTGTAAGTTTAATAAGTAACTTTTGCAACGCGCAAATGGAGCCAGGAAGTAGGAATAATGCGATAGATTATTGAAAGTTTTACGTACGTAGCTACCTATCTAAAATACCTGCAGTAAATAGGTATAGGTAAGTAATAATAATAAAATAAACATCAAAAATTCTGACATTATCAATAACTTAGGCATCCTAAAAATGTATACCAGTCTGGCGATCCACAAATAAGTTAGCATCTTCGCATTATTTTGAATCGTCTTTAATTAGGCCTCTCCTTAGATTAAGTTGGTAGGAAATAAAACATTCAGATAAATTGGTAAACATTAAAATAAACATTGGTAAGTAGGTACGCGTATGCAATATTAAATTAACACTTTTAAACTTAATAATTCACAGTAGTATAGCATTACGATTTCTTTCGGACTATGTTAGCACTAATAAAAAAAAATGTGTTAAAAAAAATGAACACAGTAAGACTTTAACTCGCGCGATCCGATCAAACGTTTGAATCACATTTAATTTGTTTTGTTAAAATTTTTGTAATTCAAAATTTCATTCTAAGTAAATTAAAATTTCACGCCCAATGTGTTTACGCTTGAGTAATTTACATAGTTACCTACTAGTACCTACTCTACTCATGTACACGATCCGGATACATGATCATACAGTCAGTAAGTAGGTATAATAATAAAACAGCAGTAAAAAAACTTATCTTGACCTGTTAAATATGTGCTATTGATTGTCCTGTGAAACAGAAAATAGATTTATTTATATTAATGTCGGTACGTTTTTAAGTAAATTCAAGGCGTGAGCGTTTAAAGTACTTTAATGTTAATCCGTCGTTACAAAAGTTATACCTAACTTGCAAGCATTGATTTTTATATCGATGGGTGCAAGCATATTAACCTAGTTATTACCTAGCAGTGGAAGTTGGCTGGTTTAAATTTTGCAAATTAATTTTGACCCATTTCCAATGTTCGGATTTTGTCCAGATTTATTCAAAATTTGGTAAATGTAAACGTAGAACCGGGTCCCTTGGTTTCCCATACAACTTCAGCATTCCATTTGATTGGAATGCACAGCGCTCCTGAATTTTAAATATTAGAGCTAAGTAAAAAGTATACTTTCTTGCCGCTGTTACCCAGCTCAGCTTTACTTTTTGTGACTTAATGAAGCGTATAAGATAAGCTAACGAACCACTGAGAGTGTTCATTAGTGCGTCAGTCCGGGAGTAGTGGCCGGCGCTGCGGTGACCGCGCGGCGGCCTTGCGTCCCGCCGCGGGCAATCGCTCGGCGGGCAAACCAATCGAGATAGGTAGATACAATCAGCAGCAGTGGTGCAAATGGACCGATGTTGCATTTTTTCTTTTTAGTCCATCTGTCTTTTTAGTCCAGCTTTTTTGTTTGGTTGTTGGAATGATTCATTTAAATCTGTCGCTGTATGTATTTTAGTTTGTCAAAATGGTTTGGTGTAACTCGAGGTAGCAAGAGGGTAGGTAGGTACATATATTTAGGTAAGTAGTTACCTATGTAAGCGAGTCGGAAACAGTTAGATTTTTATGTTTTAACATTTTCATTTAACCAATCTTTAAGGTACAAGCAAGCCGAGGTGAGTTCCGAAATTTCTGAGCATTGCGTCGCCCTCGGTCCAATATAGGTAATACACTATAGTTTTTTTTAATAGTGTTTACAGTCTACCCAGTACCTATCTACAAGTAGTTACTTTGTTTTGCTACTTACTTATACTCGTACAGCTCCACATTGCCGGTTTATTTTTTACCCTCGAAGGACGTTCTTAAAATAAATCGCAACAACAAGGATAATTGTAGACTCGAGATGTTTTTTGTCTAAGACTAAAAGCTGCGAGTCCTGCCTACTCTCATTGGAATTTGACGGCAAAAAACAACAGCATTTCGACTGACAAGCCGAATTATTCGCTCGCACGCCTACTGAGAGCGGAAGCAAACGCTGTTCCGCGGCCTTAGCCGAATGCGTTATAACTACAACATGTTATGATGTGTCGAGCCACCTTATTCTTTAATATGACACCTTTTAAGCGTATTATTTTGCTTTTTTTTAAGGCAATTTTGCTTTTTTAAGTAATATTGTACCTAGATGTGCGTGAGCAAGATTTGCATGGGGCTTTTACGCATTTGTCTTAAGAAATTACCTACTCATAGATAGACACATTGACTTATTGGTGCTCAGTTTAAATCGATAATATTAACGGAAAATTTTAAGAATTATCGTTATCACCAACGGAAAGTTGCGGAAGGCCGAGCGAGGAAGTGATAGTTTGCCTTCAGTCAGTGATCAAACGCGTGCGTGCGCCGGCGCAGGCACTGCTGCTTAGGGTCGTTATTAACATAACACACTGCCAACACAAATTCGAACATATTCAAAATCAGAGATGGGTGAAGTGTGTTCGAAGAACGAATAAGACTAACAGAATTACTTATTCGCGATGACGAATAAAATTATCGAATGATTTAGGTATTCTTATTCGCGTAATTTAGGCAACAAAAAAAAAACAATCAATAAAATATTAAACTCTTCCTATTGGCGGATTAATTAGAATAAAGTACCTAACTGATAAATTAATTTGTCATTGTGTCTTTGAACTACCTAAGTACTTACATAAAAATCAAGTAGTAGGTAGGTACAGCTACCTAAAACTTTTTTTTTCCCAAATCTACTATGTGTCTTAAAATCGATAAAATCAATATGTCTAAAGTGTTTTGTTTTATAAATAGTGATGTTAGTTTGATTCGAGGTTTTAAAATATCAACAACGATAATACCTACTTACCTAAAAAATCCCTAAAATAATTAAATGACATATAATTATATTTCCTACTCTTCCTGTCCTAAAATATTCGCAATGGCAACATCAGGGTCGTGTTTTATAAAGCTACAAGTTGTAATTTACAAGCGGAAGTCTCTAACAAAAGGTGATAGAATGAGACTTCCGCTTGTAAATTGTAACTTGTAGCTTTATAAAACACGGTCCAGGTTTAGGAACGGAATAGTTAAAGACTAACCTCGAGTAATACTTCAAGTGGGCAACCCTAACAGGCGCCGACCCGCGCGTGCGCACCGTGACAGTGAAAACATGAAGGTCACATAACTCTATACCGAAATGCAATCTTTAACAGTACTTTAACCTAGCTTGGGCAATTAATCATTTGGTACCCTGCTGCACAACGTTCTTCATAGCTTAACTCATGTAATTATACTGATACAGGTAAGTAGTCATATTATGTACGTACGGTTAGCACGGGCAAGATGTATTTAATTTACTAAAGTTAAAAAACTGTTTTACTTGAATGTTGCCGAACACAGGTTAGCTACCGCTTAGACAAGATGCTCACAAGCTAAATCGTAAATCACTCTTTCTTGAGTATGTTGGGTACTTACACTACCGCTGTGAAACCTTTTCACAATCACATTGTTTAAGTGATCTTGTGAAAAGGTTTACAGGGGTACGCGATTCTGTTTCCTTGACTGTACCTACCTACAATTAAAATGTCGCTCGATTTGTGCAGCGATATTTCATTGGCGCTTGCCGAATACTTAGAAATACAGTTTGTGCAGCGATATTTCATTGGCGCTTGCCGAATACTTAGAAATACAGTTTGTGCAGCGATATTTCATTGGCGCTTGCCGAATACTTAGAAATACAGTTTGTGCAGCGATATTTCATTGGCGCTTGCCGAATACTTAGAAATACAGTTTGTGCAGCGATATTTCATTGGCGCTTGCCGAATACTTAGAAATACAGTTTGTGCAGCGATATTTCATTGGCGCTTGCCGAATACTTAGAAATACAGTTTGTGCAGCGATATTTCATTGGCGCTTGCCGAATACTTAGAAATACAGTTTGTGCAGCGATATTTCATTGGCGCTTGCCGAATACTTAGAAATACAGTTTGTGCAGCGATATTTCATTGGCGCTTGCCGAATACTTAGAAATACAGTTTGTGCAAGTGACCTGCCTTTGTGGTTTCTGAAGTGTTCAAGATATTTTCTGTCGTTACCTATGTTTGAAATTGAGTCAAATTAGTCTACACAGATAACAACACAACTTTACGCTCTACGTCCTTCAATGCACGGAACATTGAATATTTTTTTTTTCTTACGAAAAGGAAGACAAACGAGCAAGTGGCTCACCTGATGGTAAGTGATCACCCATAGAAACCGACAACCCGACACCGAATATGCATGCAGGTTCTCTTAATCTTACAGTGGAGTTTGTGGAAGGTTACCTACATACCTATACCTATACTCTATACGCAGCAGGAAAGTTATGATTACAACTCTGCAATAGATTTAATCACATTTGACCGCTTTTATAGTGAACTTAAAGCCCTTGACACAGTCTAAGCCCTGTCAGTAAAGGATTTTAATATTAGCGTAGGAACAAATACTTATGTTATCAGCTGTTATCCATTTAGATCCGGGTCAAGCAACAATTACATTGTTAAAGGTACTTAGTTTCCTATTCAGTAAAATATTAGTTAATAAGTAAGTAAATGAGGACCTATAAGGTAGGCAAACATATACCTATACGTAGGTACAGCATAATTAAGAACTAAGAACGTTTGTTAGTTAGTAAAAGCTTTTCCCTGTCAAAATCCTTATGTCATTGTCATAAGATTGATTTTTGCCTGGCCCTTGGGAAAGGTATATAACTATGTATTTATCCATATAAGTAAGTTTATCCGTTGTCTGGTACCCAGTACAGGCTTTGCTTAGTTTGAAACTAGGTCAATTGTCCCATGTTATATTATGTTGGGTTGGGAATGGGAATAATAAGACCAACATAAGGTTGGACTGCAAAATATTAAGTGCTTAGTCAGCACAAAACAAACCTTTTTTTGTTATTAAAACCATCTATCTAGTTTATACTTGTTTTGATCATCGGATCCATCTAAATGCATAACCAAATGACTGCAAGTGTGTAAATCGAGCTGTACGATTATGATATCTAACTAAGCACTGAACTACAGATATAAGTACTTACTCGAACAAAATCTTAGTAAAATATTGGGAGTTAGTAAAATAATTTACGCATTTTACGACTTCTACGAAGGAATTTTGTGGAACACAGAACAATCTTAGGATTTAAAAATCTAGGACTAGGTACACATTTAAATTGAAATAGGTACTTAGTAGCCAATCGAAGACTTGCTGCACTTCTGGTAGATAATCCAGTACTTATTAGTTACTTATCTAAAAACATTTAATTATTTCCGATAAAGAATGTTTCTCGCTAAAACGTCGCGAAGGCCGACCATCGAGTCTGGACATTGGACAATAAGCAATTAATTTAATACGAAATATTTCAACGATTTGGGCGACTTTTCAACTTTAATACGGCTGTGACATTGACTTTTGTGGCTTAAGTTCTTATGTAATAAATTAAGGGAACAGGTTCGAAGTGCAGTGTAAGGTTGGGTTTTATTACCGGTATGTAAGTAAATTATTGGGTTTATATCTCGATATAGAAACATTAATAAATATGAGTTTTCTTAGGTTCACTTACCTACCTAGTCGAGTTAGGGGATTCTGTTCATACCTACTCAAATGCCGCTAATTGACCTTAAGTAGGCATTGCTTGTCTTACAAGTCAGTTCTGTAGTAAGTACTTATTATACTTATGTAGGTACCCTAAGTACCTACCTATAAATTTTCCACTGTTTTTTTTATAAAATCGTTATGTTGGTCGATGGGTTCTCTTGAAGTGTGTAACTACCATTCATCCTCCTTGGTACCTACTGAGACTGGAGTGTATACAATCAAGCCATCATCGCTTCTTGATTAACGACAATGAATCGCGAAACTTGCAATTTGCGAGTTAAAATCGCTTCCACTATTAAGATAATGCGAAAAAACTCAGTAGCCTCCGTGTTTTAGAACCGGTGTAAGAATTAAACGGCCGCCGGCAATTGTTAATAATTGGGTAAGTAAATGGTTTAAGCGATTTGGTTAAAATTGAATTAATTGCTGTCTGGAACAAGGCAGTGTGTTAGGCAGGTATTATACACTTCTTAAAAATTCGTAAAATTTTCTGGATCACTAAGGTAATATGTCCCAGTGCCCGACACTGACCTGATAGTTGGCACCTTCAACTTTATGTCACAGCGACAGAGGTGTCAACTATTGGGCATTAGGGTGCAGGCATTGGGACGTTTACCTTTTACCTTAACATAGCGCGCCATTTTTAACCGACTTCAAAAAAAGGAGGAGGTTCTACGTTCCACTGTATTTTTTGTTTATGTATGTACATCGATTACTCCGTCAATTGTAGACCGATTTTCAATTTTTTTTTTATTTGAAAGGGTATACTCCTGAGGTGGTCCCATTGTCACCAAGTCATGATCTGATGATGGGATCCCAGGGAAATCGAGGGCAACCCTCAAATTTTACAGGCACGTACTATGTGTTTCATATATTTTCTAAGGTTATTCAAGTATTTGCGTCTGGTAGTCATCATCTCATGATGATGAGCTGATGATGGAAGGTACAACTCCTTAGCGGTTAGGAGTTGGAGGATAATTCTGAAAATGTTAAATCATCATTCGAAAGGGTATACTCCTGAGGTGGTCCCACTGTCACCAAATCATGATCTGATGATGGGATCTCAGGGAAATCGAGGGCAACCCTCAAATTTTATAGGCACGTATCATGTGTTTCATATATTTTCTAAGGCTATTCAAGTATTTGCGTCCGGTAGTCATCATCTTATGTTGATGAGCTGATGATGGAAGGTACAACTCCTTAACGGTTAGGAGTTGGAGGATAATTGTGAAAATGTTAAATCAACGTTAAATTGTGAAATAAAAATCTTTTAACAAAAAAGTAAAACCACCTTCAAAAAAAACCTTAGAAAAAAAACGTAAAATAATCCTCTAAAATAATGATAAATAAATAAAATAAAATAAAATGCGTTTATTTCGGACAGCAAAAACTAAAGCCTAAAGTTTTCTGCTGCTTAGTGCTAGGCCATAAAACTTTAGGCTTTAGTTTGTTGTCCGAAATGAACGCATTTTATTTTATTTTATTTATTTAACATTATTTTAGAGGATTATTTTACGTTTTTTTTCTAAGGTTTTTTTGAAGGCGGTTTTACTTTTTTTTTCGTCAACTTTTAGTAACCGAAAACAGCTAAGTTGGAATTAAATGAACAATTGCGAAAACACCGATCATCTGGTCTGATGTATTGATTATTATTATAATTAAAGCTTACAATTATTAATAATAAATAAATTAGCTAATTGAGTTTATTTGTTTGTCAGCATTTATTTGTCGGCACAGTTTCAGACACCTGTAATAAAAGATTTGAACGTTTTCAACATAAAATGTATGCGATTGCATTATTGCAAAGAAAAATTATTCTTTGTCTTTACAATTTATTGTGCTTATAAAAGTTCGCATAGGCGGCCACAGGGCTACAGGGTACAGGGTAAGGCGAGGAAACCAGTTCTGATTTACCAGATCGTGCGGTATTTTAAAGTCCAATGCAAATAAATCGAGCGATGATAACGAACTTGAGTGTAGCACAAAGAATGAAGTCAAGCTGGGAGATCGCGCTCTCATAAAAATGACAAGCGATGTTAACTCGGACTGACTGTAGATCGTATTGTACTTACATATAAGTGTGTGTATCATCGTCATGTAGGTACTTATAGGATACCTACCGATTTTAGCAACTTTCCTATCCTTCTTGTTTTAAATAGGCAGTGAAGTGAAATTGTAGGTTAAAATATTAATTACATGCCTAGTTATACTTACATACTTCTTAACGGTAACTGAATTGGCTTGGATATTCCAACATTTACAAATTAAGCACCGTTAACATTTAGGCGGTTAGTAAATCATCTTTATAGGCCGAAATTGTAAAGAGACAAGCCAATTTATAAAAATCAGGGGTTAATGTCAACTTCGTATCCGTGACAGCTGGAAATGGAGAGTTACCACGATGCTCGTGCTATGCAACCAAAACCCAATGTCCATGTTTGCAAATTTTTGTAAGTTCACTCACTAATACGGGAGTTAATTACTTCAGCAGATAATTTTTTTTAGACCATGTGTGTGTCCCACAGTTATCCCAGACTCGGAGAGTTGACGCATGTCGGCCTACGGGAGTTACCCGTGTTTAAAATGGAACTTGATAAATTACATGAACCTTGAAAACAGTACACTCTTTTTTCTTTGGGCAGTCGTGTAAAAAGTTCTGTGCACTAACTGTTTGCAAGACTTAACTAGACTGACGTCTAACAATGCTTTCTACTGAACCCGCGTGGAATTTGCAAATTAACTCACTACTTAACTAACATAATGTAAATCGGGCTTTATACCTGTCCGACGGAGCTGTCGGCTGTCCATTAATACATTGTAACAAAACAAGGCATTAATCGAATCATCGCTCAAAGGTATACAAGTCATGGTTTGATATATGCGTCTTTGTCTGACTGAACTATTTTAAATGAGACGCATTGATAATAGTACTTAAATAGCACGTTGTTGTCATGTGGGTGCATACAGGAAGTAGACCAGTTTCGCCCTCATCTGAAGCGATTCGGTCTCCGCGCGCGATCCAGTTTGATAAAGATCACACTGACATTTTAGGGTTTAAGCATCCGCCATTATTATTAAGCGTTTAACGAAGGCACTGCCCACTTGCGCGGGCGTCGTATTATTGCAATAATTTATAGGATTTGTGATGATGACGGGGGAATAATTAAGCTTTCATATAGCTTCGAGGATTGTGCCGAGGTAATTAGTTTCAGTAGGTACATAGCTGCGGAGATAAAGAATGAAACAAATGTGCTATTAATATTTATGCCTTCATTAACAAGACTGTAATTTATACGAAATTTTTATGAGGTTTTCAATTCTTTCTTACTACGAAATATCGATTTGAAAAATAACAATTGTACCTACCTACTTAAAATATACGACTTAAATAAAAAAACAGATAAGCAGTTCTGATTTGATTAAACTAGAGACATTGACCTAATAAAAGGTTTAGATATGAGACGAAAACTCGTCAATTATATTAGGTATAAGGTATAAGCTGATTAGTACTGAAAAGCAATGTCAAAATAATCGATCAGTGGGTTGAAATTAAATTGCGAGATCTGAGCAAACTCAATAACAATCGATACTAAATAAATGTTTGCGAAATGTATTTCCAATTGACAGATGTTTTGTCAAAATGCTAGACGACCTTGAATTGACGAATTTGAATATGCATAGTTAAATCAGATAAAAGAAATTTCGATCTAGCAATTTCGTTGTAGACGGTACATTTAATATTTCATACCCATAAAAAATACTCCACTAAACAAAGGTTGTCTGAGAGAGATCATCCTGGATAAGACTGGTTGTTGTTCGACATCGTAGTTTTATTGTTTTTCACGTCTTGTTCAACAAAGTAGGTATCACGTAGGTATACTTATCTGAATCGTATTGTATTATTGCTCGCGCACTAAAACCTTGTTTTGGCTCACGCAATGCAGGGATGCTCTATGGCCGTCACCGCGAAGAAAAAAAATACTCACTTCAACTTGTGTGTCACCCTCGTGTCTATATACATATATCATACCGCTTGCATTATAAGGATTAAGTTAAATATCCTATCGCCGCGCCGCTCCTCTCCGCTACCATCCGCATGACGCCTCAAGCCGGAGCTGCAGTCCAAAGGTGAGTGTCTCTGCATTGTGACAAATTCCCTTTAGGACTTAAGCGAGTGCCCGGCCAAGATATCCCTTCATCCCGGAATTGGCTATTTACACGCCATATCATAATTTTTGGTCCTATTCGAACTCGGATTTTCCTGGTGCAAAATTCATAATTCCCCGCTCATAATAATTATTTCGCCTGTGACATAGCGTAATTTTTGGCTCTCACAATAGGCATAAATTTTCATCCGCCATTTCTGTCATTTTTATCTGACATAGCATAATTTTCGAAACAAAATTTATAAATTTGCCGCATCATATTTTCGAGTTATAATTATGTCGAAACCCAATTTAGAAACGAAATTATCCATTCTAAAATCTAAAGAGGAACGTATTTTACGGCGTTTCTCACATTTGTACGATTTGACAAAAAATATTTCCCCTTACGATTCTCGCAGTAACGAGAATTTTATGGCAGAATCTGAGACGATCGATGATTTTAAAACCGACTTCGAGAAAATTGTAGACCAGATTAACGAAATCTCGATGTCTGTCAACCCTGAACACGAGCCCAATTATGAGGCTCTGGATACGTTTGAGGATTTGTATGCCAGGATAAAACGCACTCGTTCTAACATTTCTAAACCAGCACCGCAAACGAGTTCGTCCTCGGCACCCGCTCCGCAAGTTAAGGGTCCATCTATCAAACTTCCGCCCATCGACCTTCCTTCCTTCGATGGAAAGACAGAGAACTGGCCCATATTTTATGAGTCCTTTAAGGCCAATATTCACAACAACGACCAGCTCTCTGACTCGCAACGCGTACAGTACCTCATGGGCAAACTTACTCATGGTGCTCTGAATATAACCGCGGGCTTAGTACCCACAGGCGAGACTTATTCCATCATTTGGAATAGCCTAGTAAAAAAGTACCAAGATAAGCGCGCCTTAGGTACATATTACCTTAATAGTATTCTCGATATTAAACCTTGCTCAGAGTCTCCAGGCAGTCTCAATAATTTTATCGAGAAATATTCCGCCACTGTAGCCGCTTTAACACAGTTAGACATACCCGATCTAACAGATTTTTTCTTTCTGCAATGCGCGTTAAGAAAAACTGACCAACAGACTTTGCAAAGTTTTGAAATGTCTGCACGAGACGTAACTATTCTCTCGTACGACCAATTTGTCACATTCATGCAAAGCCAAGTAAAAATTTTGGAACGGTCAGGCAATAATAATTCTTCTATGAATACTCCGCGTACCGCTTACAAACCCGCTGCCAATACATTGGCTCAACCCGCGCGTACTACGTACAAAACGTTTGTAGCTAGTAACGACTCTTCGTCTTCTAGTTCCGCAAATAATGAACCCTGTGCATTGTGCACAAGCAGTGATCACGTTCAACTGTATAATTGTACAAAATTCAAAAATATGACTTCTCCGCAAGCACGTTTCGACTATATTAAAAATAACCGCGGCTGTGTCAACTGCTTAAGTTTGTCACATACTTTGATCAATTGTAACTCACGCCGCACGTGCAACTTATGTCAAAAACGTCATCATACGTTGTTGCACTTTGACAATAATAACTCGCAACCGCCAAAGCGTTTTGCCGTGAAAGCGCACGTAAAATCTACGCAATTATTTACGAACGCCAGTTCAACTGCGTCTGCCGCGCATGCGCCAAACAGCTCTTCAGCCGCATCGCGCCTGCGCGCGAAGCCTGCTGCGCCCTATCCGTGTGAGCCAGCAGCTGCTGCTGCGAACGTTGCGCGCGCTCCGATGCCGCCCGTTGCCGCGTGCTCCTGTTCTCATCCGCCGCGTGACAATAATCAAAATACGCCGCAGTCTCATAACGTATCGACTCCTTTGCCGGTAGGTAATGCGAACCTCGCGAACGCTTCGGTTTCTTTAAAAGTAGAGTCAAAACCTTACTCGACAATACTGCTGTCAACCGCTCAAGTCTATGCTAAACAAAACAATACCGATAATAAGATGGTTATCAGATGCCTTATTGACAACGGTTCTCAGAATAATTTAATAACGCTCGATTGCTGCAAATCTTTAAATTTGCCCATTGTACCGCTGACTAACTCATATATAAAGGGTGCTGGCTTAACTTCTCGACCAATACACGGTTATGTTTACTTAAATATCGAATCCCGCATATACCCGAATAGTAAGTACTGCATACACGCTTTAGTAGTAGATTGTATAACGGATCAATTGCCTTCACATTTTATCGAATATAATGAAAGTGACATGGCTTACCTTAATAATATACCGCTCGCAGATCTCACGTGGAACATTCCAGGCTGCATTGCTGTAGTGCTCGGTGTCCAGCTGTTCCCGTATATTTATTTGGGGAATAGGGTAGAGTCTGGCTCTCGTGCCCCTCCCGCTTTACTGACCGCTTTCGGTTATGTGCTAATGGGTGACTATCCTTGTAAGTCTGACCCTAATAACGATTCTTCGTTCACCGGTTTTGTGCTCAATGACCTCGAGTCGAGCCTAAATAAATTTTGGGAATTGGAAGAAATCCCATTCAAACGTCATTTAAGTCCTGAAGAGACTAAATGCGAAAATGTATACACAACTACTGTGTCTCGCAATGAAGAAGGTAGATACACTGTGGCCTTACCTTTCTGTAAAGATCCATCGGAACTAGGGAACTCTCGTTCTGTTGCTCACCGTCGTCTTATGTACCTAGAGAAAAGGTTTAAGCAAGCACCCACTCTTCGCGATGCTTATAATAAAGTCATCACTGAATATATGAAAAATGGTTATCTCTCTGAAGTACCTGAGTCTGACGTTACTGATGATGGTTACTACATCCCTCATCACCCTGTCATCCGTCCGGAGAAAGTAACGTCTCCTGTCAGAGTTGTTCTCGATGCCAGCGCTAAGACTCATTCAGGGATGTCACTTAATGACATATTGCATACTGGTCCTAATCTTCAGGCGGATTTGTTTCTTCTTTTGCTGAACTTTCGCTTGTTCCCAGTAGCTATGACATCTGACATTAAGCAAATGTATATGCAAATTAGTTTGCCTCCGCATGACTATAAATATGTCAAAATATTATTTCGCTTTTCTGAGAGCGAGTTCCTTTCGGACTCAAGTCGAGCCCTTATATGGCTATGCGTACTGTCAAACAGTTATGCTCAAATGAGAGTCATCGCTTTCCTGATGCTGCAAGTGTGGCCAGCTCCCAGCTATACATGGATGACTTGGTCCACTCATGTCTCGATGATGAAATCGCCATGCGTTTATCGCAAGAATTAATCGCATTATTTAAGTCTGGTGCGTTTGACTTAGTTAAATGGTCAAGTAACTCGCCTGCACTATTAGATTGTCTTCCGGACTCACATCGTTCTTCTGTCAACTTCAATGACAAGCAAAGTGTTGCGAAAGTGTTAGGATTGTCATGGGAATCCACAAATGACAAATTCTTCATAACCACTTCTCCTCCTGCTGGTGGGAAGTGTACCAAGCGAATAATACTATCTACAATAGCTCGCTTGTTTGATGTCCTTGGCTTAGTAGCTCCCGTTGTGTTATACGCCAAGTTATTAATTAAGGAACTTTGGCTCTGTAAAATCGACTGGGATGACACACCCCCCGAGCATATAATTAAATGCTATTCCATGCTGGTTCAGGAATTTCCGTTGCTGTCGACACTAAAAATCCCGCGCCACATCGGCGTTTTTTCTGACTGTACCGTAAACATAGTTGGATTTTCGGATGCCAGTCTTAATGGCTATGGATGTGTCATTTATTTACATGTCACCGACCCAGCCGGTAATGTCACTGTGAGGCTACTGTGCTCAAAGTCAAAGGTGTCTCCCGCTAAAATAGCTACTCTTGCTCGTTTAGAGCTATGTGCCGCTCTTTTAATGTCAAAATTGATAAAAACTGTTAAGGACACATATCTTGCTCGTATTCCAATTGAGGGAATATATGCTTTTTCAGATTCGACAATTGCTCTTTCATGGATTAAATCATCTCCTCATAGATGGTCAATTTTCGTCAGCAACCGTGTTGCCCAATGTCAAGAGAACGTGGCACCACAAAACTTCTACCACGTTACCGGAGTTGACAACCCTAGTGATTGTTTATCTCGTGGTATGCTACCGTCACAATTGATATCGCATGATTTGTGGTGGAACGGACCTTCTTGGCTACGGAGCCCGCCTGCTAAATGGCCTATCCAATCCTTCAGTCCCACGGAAGTTGACAAGTTACCTGAGAGCAAAAGTAATACTTTAACCGCAGTTGTTCAAGCCGAACAAGTTAGCTCAACGCAAAATACCCAAAAATAATTAAGCTACCCGCACACTTGTTTATTTAATTAATGTTAGATTTTAATAATTAAAATAGCAATTTTTGGAACCGCTTTATTAAACCGCTATACAGAGTGTTCACTTTTAGTGATGTTCGTTCGCATTAATATAATATTTTCCCGCTATTATACCGCGTGCTAATACTTAATGCTGCTCCCGCTTATTGATATAATATATTTGAATTCTGCGCCGTATAATATTAACGTTTACGCAGTTTGCTATGTCTTAAATATACCGCTTTCGTTTTACTAATTTCTGAATATGCACACGTTGCAAGTCAGATGGTTGTCCCCAAGATCATTCCATCAAAGTAGACGGTAGACGGTCGTTTTAATGGGTGATGATAATGTACCGCCTCTCCACTGGCCCTTAGGTGTTGTAACAAACGTTTATCCAGGGTCTGATAATGTGGTTCGTGTAGCCATAATTAAAACTGTAAGTGGATCATTTAAACGTCCAGTTGTAAAATTGTATCCTCTGCCTTCACAGTAGACTAGTCCATCATGTTTAGTAGTTTCTTTGTTTTGTGATAGGGTAATAATATCTTTTTGATATTTCTTCTTCTCTTCTTTCACCGCACCGCACCTCATTTACCGCACCTTATCTTCATTGAAATTGTCCCAATTTCAAGGCCGGGAGCATGCTCGCGCACTAAAACCTTGTTTTGGCTCACGCAATGCAGGGATGCTCTATGGCCGTCACCGCGAAGAAAAAAAATACTCACTTCAACTTGTGTGTCACCCTCGTGTCTATATACATATATCATACCGCTTGCATTATAAGGATTAAGTTAAATATCCTATCGCCGCGCCGCTCCTCTCCGCTACCATCCGCATGACGCCTCAAGCCGGAGCTGCAGTCCAAAGGTGAGTGTCTCTGCATTGTGACAAATTCCCTTTAGGACTTAAGCGAGTGCCCGGCCAAGATATCCCTTCATCCCGGAATTGGCTATTTACACGCCATATCATAATTTTTGGTCCTATTCGAACTCGGATTTTCCTGGTGCAAAATTCATAATTCCCCGCTCATAATAATTATTTCGCCTGTGACATAGCGTAATTTTTGGCTCTCACAATAGGCATAAATTTTCATCCGCCATTTCTGTCATTTTTATCTGACATAGCATAATTTTCGAAACAAAATTTATAAATTTGCCGCATCATATTTTCGAGTTATAATTATGTCGAAACCCAATTTAGAAACGAAATTATCCATTCTAAAATCTAAAGAGGAACGTATTTTACGGCGTTTCTCACATTTGTACGATTTGACAAAAAATATTTCCCCTTACGATTCTCGCAGTAACGAGAATTTTATGGCAGAATCTGAGACGATCGATGATTTTAAAACCGACTTCGAGAAAATTGTAGACCAGATTAACGAAATCTCGATGTCTGTCAACCCTGAACACGAGCCCAATTATGAGGCTCTGGATACGTTTGAGGATTTGTATGCCAGGATAAAACGCACTCGTTCTAACATTTCTAAACCAGCACCGCAAACGAGTTCGTCCTCGGCACCCGCTCCGCAAGTTAAGGGTCCATCTATCAAACTTCCGCCCATCGACCTTCCTTCCTTCGATGGAAAGACAGAGAACTGGCCCATATTTTATGAGTCCTTTAAGGCCAATATTCACAACAACGACCAGCTCTCTGACTCGCAACGCGTACAGTACCTCATGGGCAAACTTACTCATGGTGCTCTGAATATAACCGCGGGCTTAGTACCCACAGGCGAGACTTATTCCATCATTTGGAATAGCCTAGTAAAAAAGTACCAAGATAAGCGCGCCTTAGGTACATATTACCTTAATAGTATTCTCGATATTAAACCTTGCTCAGAGTCTCCAGGCAGTCTCAATAATTTTATCGAGAAATATTCCGCCACTGTAGCCGCTTTAACACAGTTAGACATACCCGATCTAACAGATTTTTTCTTTCTGCAATGCGCGTTAAGAAAAACTGACCAACAGACTTTGCAAAGTTTTGAAATGTCTGCACGAGACGTAACTATTCTCTCGTACGACCAATTTGTCACATTCATGCAAAGCCAAGTAAAAATTTTGGAACGGTCAGGCAATAATAATTCTTCTATGAATACTCCGCGTACCGCTTACAAACCCGCTGCCAATACATTGGCTCAACCCGCGCGTACTACGTACAAAACGTTTGTAGCTAGTAACGACTCTTCGTCTTCTAGTTCCGCAAATAATGAACCCTGTGCATTGTGCACAAGCAGTGATCACGTTCAACTGTATAATTGTACAAAATTCAAAAATATGACTTCTCCGCAAGCACGTTTCGACTATATTAAAAATAACCGCGGCTGTGTCAACTGCTTAAGTTTGTCACATACTTTGATCAATTGTAACTCACGCCGCACGTGCAACTTATGTCAAAAACGTCATCATACGTTGTTGCACTTTGACAATAATAACTCGCAACCGCCAAAGCGTTTTGCCGTGAAAGCGCACGTAAAATCTACGCAATTATTTACGAACGCCAGTTCAACTGCGTCTGCCGCGCATGCGCCAAACAGCTCTTCAGCCGCATCGCGCCTGCGCGCGAAGCCTGCTGCGCCCTATCCGTGTGAGCCAGCAGCTGCTGCTGCGAACGTTGCGCGCGCTCCGATGCCGCCCGTTGCCGCGTGCTCCTGTTCTCATCCGCCGCGTGACAATAATCAAAATACGCCGCAGTCTCATAACGTATCGACTCCTTTGCCGGTAGGTAATGCGAACCTCGCGAACGCTTCGGTTTCTTTAAAAGTAGAGTCAAAACCTTACTCGACAATACTGCTGTCAACCGCTCAAGTCTATGCTAAACAAAACAATACCGATAATAAGATGGTTATCAGATGCCTTATTGACAACGGTTCTCAGAATAATTTAATAACGCTCGATTGCTGCAAATCTTTAAATTTGCCCATTGTACCGCTGACTAACTCATATATAAAGGGTGCTGGCTTAACTTCTCGACCAATACACGGTTATGTTTACTTAAATATCGAATCCCGCATATACCCGAATAGTAAGTACTGCATACACGCTTTAGTAGTAGATTGTATAACGGATCAATTGCCTTCACATTTTATCGAATATAATGAAAGTGACATGGCTTACCTTAATAATATACCGCTCGCAGATCTCACGTGGAACATTCCAGGCTGCATTGCTGTAGTGCTCGGTGTCCAGCTGTTCCCGTATATTTATTTGGGGAATAGGGTAGAGTCTGGCTCTCGTGCCCCTCCCGCTTTACTGACCGCTTTCGGTTATGTGCTAATGGGTGACTATCCTTGTAAGTCTGACCCTAATAACGATTCTTCGTTCACCGGTTTTGTGCTCAATGACCTCGAGTCGAGCCTAAATAAATTTTGGGAATTGGAAGAAATCCCATTCAAACGTCATTTAAGTCCTGAAGAGACTAAATGCGAAAATGTATACACAACTACTGTGTCTCGCAATGAAGAAGGTAGATACACTGTGGCCTTACCTTTCTGTAAAGATCCATCGGAACTAGGGAACTCTCGTTCTGTTGCTCACCGTCGTCTTATGTACCTAGAGAAAAGGTTTAAGCAAGCACCCACTCTTCGCGATGCTTATAATAAAGTCATCACTGAATATATGAAAAATGGTTATCTCTCTGAAGTACCTGAGTCTGACGTTACTGATGATGGTTACTACATCCCTCATCACCCTGTCATCCGTCCGGAGAAAGTAACGTCTCCTGTCAGAGTTGTTCTCGATGCCAGCGCTAAGACTCATTCAGGGATGTCACTTAATGACATATTGCATACTGGTCCTAATCTTCAGGCGGATTTGTTTCTTCTTTTGCTGAACTTTCGCTTGTTCCCAGTAGCTATGACATCTGACATTAAGCAAATGTATATGCAAATTAGTTTGCCTCCGCATGACTATAAATATGTCAAAATATTATTTCGCTTTTCTGAGAGCGAGTTCCTTTCGGACTCAAGTCGAGCCCTTATATGGCTATGCGTACTGTCAAACAGTTATGCTCAAATGAGAGTCATCGCTTTCCTGATGCTGCAAGTGTGGCCAGCTCCCAGCTATACATGGATGACTTGGTCCACTCATGTCTCGATGATGAAATCGCCATGCGTTTATCGCAAGAATTAATCGCATTATTTAAGTCTGGTGCGTTTGACTTAGTTAAATGGTCAAGTAACTCGCCTGCACTATTAGATTGTCTTCCGGACTCACATCGTTCTTCTGTCAACTTCAATGACAAGCAAAGTGTTGCGAAAGTGTTAGGATTGTCATGGGAATCCACAAATGACAAATTCTTCATAACCACTTCTCCTCCTGCTGGTGGGAAGTGTACCAAGCGAATAATACTATCTACAATAGCTCGCTTGTTTGATGTCCTTGGCTTAGTAGCTCCCGTTGTGTTATACGCCAAGTTATTAATTAAGGAACTTTGGCTCTGTAAAATCGACTGGGATGACACACCCCCCGAGCATATAATTAAATGCTATTCCATGCTGGTTCAGGAATTTCCGTTGCTGTCGACACTAAAAATCCCGCGCCACATCGGCGTTTTTTCTGACTGTACCGTAAACATAGTTGGATTTTCGGATGCCAGTCTTAATGGCTATGGATGTGTCATTTATTTACATGTCACCGACCCAGCCGGTAATGTCACTGTGAGGCTACTGTGCTCAAAGTCAAAGGTGTCTCCCGCTAAAATAGCTACTCTTGCTCGTTTAGAGCTATGTGCCGCTCTTTTAATGTCAAAATTGATAAAAACTGTTAAGGACACATATCTTGCTCGTATTCCAATTGAGGGAATATATGCTTTTTCAGATTCGACAATTGCTCTTTCATGGATTAAATCATCTCCTCATAGATGGTCAATTTTCGTCAGCAACCGTGTTGCCCAATGTCAAGAGAACGTGGCACCACAAAACTTCTACCACGTTACCGGAGTTGACAACCCTAGTGATTGTTTATCTCGTGGTATGCTACCGTCACAATTGATATCGCATGATTTGTGGTGGAACGGACCTTCTTGGCTACGGAGCCCGCCTGCTAAATGGCCTATCCAATCCTTCAGTCCCACGGAAGTTGACAAGTTACCTGAGAGCAAAAGTAATACTTTAACCGCAGTTGTTCAAGCCGAACAAGTTAGCTCAACGCAAAATACCCAAAAATAATTAAGCTACCCGCACACTTGTTTATTTAATTAATGTTAGATTTTAATAATTAAAATAGCAATTTTTGGAACCGCTTTATTAAACCGCTATACAGAGTGTTCACTTTTAGTGATGTTCGTTCGCATTAATATAATATTTTCCCGCTATTATACCGCGTGCTAATACTTAATGCTGCTCCCGCTTATTGATATAATATATTTGAATTCTGCGCCGTATAATATTAACGTTTACGCAGTTTGCTATGTCTTAAATATACCGCTTTCGTTTTACTAATTTCTGAATATGCACACGTTGCAAGTCAGATGGTTGTCCCCAAGATCATTCCATCAAAGTAGACGGTAGACGGTCGTTTTAATGGGTGATGATAATGTACCGCCTCTCCACTGGCCCTTAGGTGTTGTAACAAACGTTTATCCAGGGTCTGATAATGTGGTTCGTGTAGCCATAATTAAAACTGTAAGTGGATCATTTAAACGTCCAGTTGTAAAATTGTATCCTCTGCCTTCACAGTAGACTAGTCCATCATGTTTAGTAGTTTCTT
Source organism: Clepsis dumicolana (assembly GCA_963691665.1). Taxonomy (NCBI): domain Eukaryota; kingdom Metazoa; phylum Arthropoda; class Insecta; order Lepidoptera; family Tortricidae; genus Clepsis; species Clepsis dumicolana. The sequence goes on from OY829512.1 coordinate 12,269,998, forward strand.
TGTTTTGTGATAGGGTAATAATATCTTTTTGATATTTCTTCTTCTCTTCTTTCACCGCACCGCACCTCATTTACCGCACCTTATCTTCATTGAAATTGTCCCAATTTCAAGGCCGGGAGCATGCTCGCGCACTAAAACCTTGTTTTGGCTCACGCAATGCAGGGATGCTCTATGGCCGTCACCGCGAAGAAAAAAAATACTCACTTCAACTTGTGTGTCACCCTCGTGTCTATATACATATATCATACCGCTTGCATTATAAGGATTAAGTTAAATATCCTATCGCCGCGCCGCTCCTCTCCGCTACCATCCGCATGACGCCTCAAGCCGGAGCTGCAGTCCAAAGGTGAGTGTCTCTGCATTGTGACAAATTCCCTTTAGGACTTAAGCGAGTGCCCGGCCAAGATATCCCTTCATCCCGGAATTGGCTATTTACACGCCATATCAATTATTCTTGAATACAAACTCATTAATGTTTTTCTCAACAAATAGCCGCCGCCCGCAGAGCAGAGTTAAACAAACATGGTAGTTTAATGAGATCTTACTCTTTTAGTGGTTTCAGGTAATATGGTATAGGTATAGATATACATCCCTTTGTAATTTAAATTTTCACAGATGTTTGACCTGGAGACCCTATACATCTCCTGCTCAATTAAAACGTGCCAGTAAAGTAAAGTGTTCTGGTTTTGCTGTTTTAATAATTACTTTTTACACTTGTTTCTAAAATGCGGTATTTTTTTCTCTCTCTTAATCTTTTGATGACAGAGTGAGGTTTCTTTGTGTAGTTTGTCTGTGGTTGCGTATTATAAGAGCTAATGTAACTTGTTTTTAGAAAAAAATGACTTTGTGCCAAGTTTCTTGCGGCGCATTCTTCTTGGCAATCATGGTCTTTCCGAAAGCGCTGGTAGACTCAAAAAAATGACGTGTAAAAGAGCATTCAACTGCCTATTTGCTGAATAAAATTTTGAATTTTGAATTTTTGAATTTTGAATTTTATATCGAAAGGTGATGTTGTTTATAAATTGCTTATTTAATAAACTTAGATTTAATAAAGATTTATTTAATAACGCATTGATTATAAATCAATTAATATTAAATCGTACATACATAATACAGGATGCGTTTTAATGAACCATCAATAATTCAGCCAGGGGTTGAGTAAGTAATTCTAAGTGACACCCGCCTGTGAAGTCAACAAGTACTTTTTTGAAAAAAAAAGGAGTAAATAAAAACATTACAGGGGTGTTCACTTAGACCTAATCAACCCCGAGCTGAATTGTTGATGGTTCATTAAAATCCACCTTGTATATTAAAGATTAGGTACCTACATTCGTTGACGCTTCCTCTGTGTGTAGTGTACTATGTAGTCATATGTTTACGACACGAAAAAACAAAGGACTGAGAGAAAACTATAATAGGGTTGTGGGACTACAGAGAAGGCGTCAACATCATAATTACTAAAGGTAATTTTGATCGAAGGAGTCTTACAGGAAAGCTACTCTGATTAATCAATGATTTGCCATAAGATAGAATAATGACAAAGAAACGACTTGAGTTCAATTCAAAATCCTTGATAGATAAGTATACATAGTGCGTTAAGGTCGTGCGAGTGCGCTGTTAGTAATGATACTATCTACTGACCGAGATGGAGAATCGATACTTTGAGTAAACCATGGTTCACCCTTTTACGGACATTCATTCAATCAATCAATCATTTATTGTGTGTGGAATACAGGTAGGTATTGTTGCACAAAATATGGTTTCACTAATACAATTTTTTTTTCAACAATTTTGAAGGACTATTCACCGTCCAAGCGGCCAAAGTAACTTATAGGACGTATAAGTAATAGGAGCAATACAAACTACAAATCATGCTTGCGCGAGGCTGCCTTATCATTTTGATTAAGCCTAATGGAATGGGTTATCGTTTCTTTCATCCAGCGAGATTCTGAATTGGTCCCGCGCGGGACCTTAGTAGTACAGCTAGGTAGGTACATATTACATTGTTAACTTAAAACATGTTTAAAGAAATGAATGCCTCGCCCTTTTAATCTTTGATAAAACTTAAAATTCTCTTGCCGTACCCACATCCGTTTATCTGATCCAATCAGTAACTTACGTGTTCGTACTTTGCTCAATAAATGTATTGTTTTCGTCAGAGGAAGGAACTCCTTATCACAGTAAGGCAGCGGTGCGTTATGAAACAGTTAGCGGCGGCCTTGCGCAGTGTGATCTAATATTAATAACTACTGAGGAACAACATTACAACAACTATCGCGGCGACTTGCCTTTTCCGACCTAACAACTGCATAGTCACTGCCTGACCAGTCTTAGATACATGTATGAGACCTCTGACACGCAACGGACCGGCCAATAAGACACCGTACCTTAAGGTCGAGGACTCTTTAAGAATGAGGAACCATCAACACCAGAAGAAATCTTAGGCCGAACACTTAGTAAGAAAATAAAATCCGGTGTTATGTAGGTGTCGTCTCATGCAGGGCTTATATTTTCTAGCTTTTAATCTATCTATATTCTATCTTATACTTACAAAACAGCACCGTGACTGACAGACAACGCACAGCCTAAAACACTGGACCTACTTAGAGACTTTAAATTTGGCAAACATATACCTTTGAGTATCATAGAGGTGCACTAAGAAGGGATTTTTCGAAATTCCTACGGGATAGGGATCTAGCCCATTTGAAATATTTCACGGGGGCAAAGCCGCTGAGCATAAGCTTGTCTATGCGTTATTTATTTTATTTATTTATTTAGAGGATAAAAAATCTGTACCTACATTGAATTTACTCACGAAAAAACATGATGACGACATGAGACAAACGGTCCGAGTCACACCATAAGTAAGTTTTCCTTTTTACTATTTCGGTTCGGAACCCTAAAAAGCAGTTACGGAGAATTTAAATAGGTAATGATCAGCGTATATTTTTTTATTCCCTGTAAAATGGGTTAGGTGGTTCCTACTTCCTAAGCAACGCGCCAATAGTCTGCAATGCTTAATGAACTCTGCCTCAATATTCGAAATTCTAATCTATATAACAAAGTAAACCAAAACAACGGCATTAAGTAAGTAAGTAAGTAAACACTTTATTGTACAAAAAACAGGATAAAACACAAGTTACAACAATAACATTTGAGTACAAAGGCGGACTTATCCCTTTAAGTAAGTAAGTCCCTGTAAGTATTACAAGTATCTCATCAGCTACCTACTTAATCATCCCCAACTTAAGTTTTAATGTCACACACTCAAATAAAATGAATCATACCACAAATAGCATCCATGTGAATTTATTCCTCATCTCGCACTGGAACGGGATCACACCTCCCCGATACTACTGGATTGATAATGACATGTCCACTCTATCAGGGATTTGTAACAAAGACATCTTAGAAACTGGTATTTTGGAACTACGCAACTAGACCCGGCATAGTAAAGAGGTTTTAGTTGCCCGTTATAGGATCCTGGCCACTTGTAAAACTAAGCGAAGTCTTCAAGCCCTATATTCGAATTTCGAATTGGCAGAAGCGGTTCACTTCTAGTACACGTGTGCCTTGCGCGCGCGCGGCGGTCAACTACACCGCTCAACAATCCTACAGTGACCTTCCCAATTAACAATTAATTCATTACTGCACTTTCTTATGACACGTCAGCTCTAGCATCGCACGAGAGTAAAATACGCAATTTTAACACAGTAAACTTTATTATATCACTATACAAATTTGAAAACAATAAACAATAATTCTTAAACAATTCAACAGTGCATTGTCTACTCTTTCTTCTTACAGTAAAGAAAATGAGAGATTTACCAATGTAATTAAAAAACCTTATCATTCTGTTTTCGCCTGGATTGGATCGCTTACATGAAATCGCGATGGTTTAGTGTCCGTAATAGGGGTCGTGGTGGTAGACCGCCGCCGGCGCCGGCGCGTATTGCGGCTGCGGCTCGTACTGCGCCGGGTAGGCGGGAGCCTGGAACAAAGAACCAATAGCATCTACGGTGTTACTGGCATTCCTTAATATGCCAGTAGACTATCTACTACTAATACTAGTAGTACGAATGGTAACTTAACGTACTGCACTCAAAAACTACAACTGTCGGTTCCAGCACAATATCAGCGCTGTGGCAGTAATGCCGGCCGGGGCAGCACACATGCTGACTCGGCGCCTTTTCGCGGCGAAGCCGTGATATTTTATCGTATGTGGATTAGCTTGTAAGATATTTGTTTTCCTGTATTTGTCATAGTCATGGTTGTCTAGTTGTCATGTCACAGTCATAAATTTGTTCTCTTTATCTCTATATCTAATCATAGTTGTTCGATCCAAAACAATGAATAAAAAAAAACAGATTTCTTTTATTTTCTAATTGAAGTCAAATGAGAAGTAGCACAAAATATCAGACTTTTTTTTATACGACAAGGAAGGCAAACAAGCAAGCGGGTCACCTGATCGCTCCTGCCCATAGATACCCGCATAGATACCCCCGGGGGGGTTTGCAGATGCGTACTAATGCTTGCATTTCTTTTGTTAACCCCCGACGAAAAAGAGGGGTGTTATAAGTTTGACCTGTGTATCTGTGTGTCTGTGTATCTGTCTGTGGCATCATAGCTCTCGGACGGATGGACCGATTTCAAAGCGGTTTTTTTTTGATCGAAAGCTATTTAATCGAGATGGTTCTTAGCTAAATTGCATTAAAATCGGTTCACCCGTTTTTGAAATATTGAACTTTGAAATGAAAATGTCAGGGATTTTTCAACTTTTCTAAGTTGGTTATTGCAAAACATATTAAATCCGAAACATTGATTTCTAATTAAGTAACGTTCATGGTCAGGAATTACGTTACTGTTGGCTAAATTAAGGCATATCGATATGTGGCGAACACACAAACATGTATTTTTTTAGTATGGAGACAACACATCAAAACCAGTTACTAAATACAGGGTGCGCTCAAGAAGGTGCTTTGGCCCTTTACCTATGTATAATAATTATATGCTGTAATTATGCTGTATGATGATATCGTTGTTAAGATCAGAAACGTTTTCATTGAAAAACATGTAATTGAAATAATCGATTTGTCGTCTCTGATGCTTCGAGTAAGTGGGTAGGTACCATTTATTTTGAGATTTTTAAATAAGTTTTTGTAATAAGTTAATTATTATGTACCTATCCATCCTTACCGTTTATAAAGTGGGAAGAAGATGCAGGTAGCGTTCTGTAAACTTATGATTCCAATTATGAGTGTCGTCCACGTTTCGAATAAACATACCTATAGGTATTTTTTTATACGACAAAGAAGGCAATATGATTTCATAATTAGCAATATTTTGCTGCTCTAAAGATGCATTCTGGGGAGTCTTTAATACGACATTAATCTTAATCACCTCTTAGAATGAACCTAAGAGTGTGTCAGCCCATTCACGAAGCCAAGATTTTATTGGAGTAGCGAAACATGTGAACTAAAGATGAAACTTCTCGAAGTTTTCGAACCCCTACATCCATATAACAATCAATGTTTCCACCTAAATTGAACCACATACCTGAGGATGGGCATAACTTGGCTTCTTCTTCTCAACCAGCAGTTCCAAATGCGGTTTCTTCTTGAGTGCTTCCAGATGGTATTCCAAGAGTTCCTTCAACTTCAACTTTGTCTGTAGCATGTTCGCTGCTAAGGCCTTGTCGAAGGCTTTGAGCTCAAGTATCTTGGTCTTGATGACCCAGAGTCCATCCTTGAGGAGGTCCAGCTTGCCTGGCTCGAGGTCGTCCTCGTGTTGGTACTCGTCGTGGTCATAGGACGGCGTGTCGTAGGCCGCGCGGTAAAGTTGCTGCTCGTCGGCATCTAGCTCGTTGAAACGTGGCATGTGACGACATAGAACTGGAAAAGATTGCATTTTATGGTGATGTAAACGGTTTGCTGGCATGATAGTCTCGATGTTTAGTACGATGTACGATTCAAACTTAAATGCTCCACTGAAGTAGTTCGTCCCGTGGGAGTAGGTATAGTGGTTCCGCTCCCACATTCCCGTTAGTGCGTTTTCACATTATCCGGTCTGAGCTGACACCGATATGTTGTCGGCACCATCGGACGCCCGTGGGCTGTCTACCTAAATTGTCTGTGTGTCCACACTAAGCTATCGATCAAATGGCCGTAACGGAACGATTTTGTCGGAAATATGTGAAAACAGCACATGGTGTCGGCTATCGGTTGTCGCCCGACGTTACGGACCGACATTTTGGTGCAGTAGCATCATTGCAGTAGAGAAAAAAACATTATATTTACCTGGACTTAGAAACAGCAGTGCGCAGAAATTGTAGTACAACATTTCTGAAACTCTGAAACACGTCACCTCCTTCAAGAGTGAGTGAAGAATGCAACTTTGCTGTGGAGGTTTCAATGCAAACTTATTTTAATCTACCCATTTTTTCTTACTTAATCACATAAGGGTTGGTACACACTTGTCGCAAGTTTAAAAATAAGTTCATTGGATTTTCTATTCCGTCTATTTCTTGTAGTTGTAGATAAGTATATTTCGTAATAGTAGTGGTTTGCCCCGACCTATGAAGTCGCTAACAAAGTTTTCATGAACCATGATTTTTCAGCATAGACGGTGGCTCCCCCTATTCTCTCCAGATTTGGATCCCGGCGACCCCAGCAGAACAGAATCTGGTCGTTTAAATTTAAAAAATGTATTTATGTCAACTACGCTCGCCTACCAAATTTCATGAAGTTTATTAGGCCAACGATACTTAATTTATCGTAGAACAAACATTTTGACGGCCACTGTATGTGCATACCTGCCTACATACAAACGCCAATTCACCCCCTTTCTCAACACTGAGAACTCACTCGCTTCGCTCGTGTAACAAATGTATGTTCAAATCAATAAGTTCCTGAAAATGTACTTGTGAGAATACAGTTTGCACAATTACTTTTTTTAATACATATTTTAGTTCCGTATCAGACTCGCTGGCAATATGTTTTGCAGGAAGGGCGTTCAATAAAATGAAATAATGTTAACGTGAGACATTACTTATATTTCTTATCAATATTCTTCATCTTTCCACTGATCGTTGTAAAGTATTAACAGATAACGCTTGGGAAGATCGTAATACATAAACTTGTACTTAAAATAATTTATTGAGATCAAAAAATTACTTTGCGTGGGACGCCTTACTCAGGATGTAAATTATTAAAAATAAATCGCACACTGAGAATTGATATATATTCTGAAAAATGATAAAGAAAATTATTTTTAAAGACAAGCGACAATCTTTGAATAATAATGAACTGTGCTTGTCTGTCTTCGTATAATTTAAAAGTAAGATTTATTTACTTACGATTACTTACTATTTTTGTACAATGTAATTTTCTAAGGTCTAAGATAACTGACTAAGTACAACCGAAGATTTTCTAAGCGGCTGATTTGGCAGTTGCCATTGTCACTCTCGCATGAATTTGGTCTTTGAGGTTAGAATTTGTATAGAAGTGACATGCCAGATCGGCCACAAGTTTTCCACTGTAGGTACGCAAACAGAAGGATATCGCTTGGTCGTGAACACATTCTGCATTGATTTCTAGATATAAGTATTTATTATTTTACAGCCCTCTCATTCTGAGAGGAGGCCTGTGCCCAACAGTGGGGCATAGAAATGGCTGGTGATGGCTTTACAGCATATTTAAAAAATATTCTAATACCTTAATATGTACTTATATTGTTAAAACTCTTTCAAGTCAAAACTATTTAAAATCTTTTTAGTTTTGACTTGAAAAAATTCTTCGTACACTATAATACTGAAATATGTTAATAGCGATTAATGATGGATTAAATAAGCAAGTCTCTTTTTCCATGATCTTAATCAACAACCTGGTTATGGAAGACAAAGAAAATCTAAACAGAACGAGCTAAGCTATGTTAGGGTACTTACTACTAACTAGGAACTAATAATAGTAAACATGAGCTGAAGGAAAAATTTGCTTTCGTTGTGTACATAGGTATTACACAATATTATTAATATAGATGATTGTAATTACCTATTGTATGTAAGTAGATACAGAACAGATCCAAACAAGAAATAGTTTGTATATTGAGAACGGCTGTTAATCTCATAAAAGTTCAATCAGTAGTTTAGCAGTGACGTCGTAACAGATAAACAGGCTAACACTATCGCAGTATTCGCATCGCTGGTTACGATACATTACAATGGATGGTGTATCAGAGGCCAGAGTACGTATATTCAAATCCTGCGTAACGTACGTTATCAAGAAATCGAGAAATTTGTATGACGTTTGAAACAGCGCCCGCCCGTGAACAAAAATGTAGTATGAAGTTTCTCGATTTCGATACGATAACGTTACGTTACGCAGGATTCGAATATTCGTGCTCGGGTTTCTGGAGTTTCAGAAATACGATAGACTGAACGTCGACGTGACTGCGGTAAGTCACGTCTGGACCGCATGCTAAGTCGTACCTTGAACCTCCAAGACAAACCTGACAAATTGCTTTTTAATTTCTGAAACCATTAGAAAAACTAGCAGCTCTTAAAAAGTGTAATTGGTTAATTAATTACAAACGACTCCCTGCATAGATCTGGAAGCCTACGGCGTTCACTAGTAACGCGTTTGATCATTAGAGATTTCGTGTAAAAAGATGAATGCCGCTTCTTATTTGGGATTAATTACCACTCATTAGTTTAAATTTTTTTAAATATTGCAGAAGTAGGTAATTGGGAAAATTGCTGGAAAGTTAAAAAAATATTATTTGGAATGTATATGTAGATACAAAGTATACTTAGGTAAGTAAAGCTTTCACTAAGTGTGCCCCTACCTTTATTGGATTCCTGTTAGGTAGCGAATTATATTTAGTGAGCGACATCGACATGCAAAAGTACCTACCTACTTATCAGAAATTTATAGTTTTTTTAGGCCATTATCTATGTATATACATCTTTAAGTAAAGTAAGCTATAGGTATGCTTAAATGATTTATAAATTTTGAACCCTTGGGTAGGGTGCCCATCGCGCAGGCAACATTCCCGCGCTGAATTGCATAAAACTTAATAGCGGAAGTATTCATCTGAGAGTCTTGCATCAAAACAAAAATACTTTCATTGTTCTATAGCAACCACAGCTAAGAATAAAAATACATTTAACCGAAGTGAGAAGCTGCTCCTTAGTCGGTTAAAAAGATAAAGATCAGTGCTCGCAGACGAGATGCCTACAACAGTCGTATAGTGTAACCGCGGCGCGACGAGAGCTCTTAGTGTAAATTTCTTGTCACAACAAACGTTTCGATCGCGTTCGCGTTAACTTATCAAATACTATGAGAATAGTACATATAGGTCTAGTGAAACAAGTTTTTCCACAGGTTAGGCAAAAAACAATCTTATTTCAATGTCGGCAAATCACTTTGACTTCTAAAAACATTTCTCAATACTGCTATACGTTACGTTGCCAATGATACGTGCCGCTGCTGATTTGCAAACGGTAAGATGTTTTCTTGTTCAAAAATTACTCTAGAGGCTGAGAGCGAATACTAGGTATTACCCTCGCTTACGCGTAAAGCTGAACGGGCCATAACCCTCGGTACGTCGCGGCGGCTTTGCAGCTACGCGTATTATCGCGTCGCTATCATGCACCCCAAGGTTTTTAGACTACTCTGTCAACATCCCCAAACACAGAAGTGTGGGGCGGTTGTGGTTTAGAAGCGTGCTCGCCGGCGTGCGCGGGAGGGTCACAAGCCGGCGCGCGTCTTGTACAAGTCGTCTTCCAGGTCGAATGCCGGGTCTGCGTACCCGGAGTCGTCGTAGCGAAGGGACCTGGTCAAAGAAAGGTAAATATTGTACTTTTTGAATACTCACTGAAACATGAATACACAGAAGACATAAAAAAAATAGAGCTAACCCAGGGAATCGAACGAGGAACCTTGAAATTCCGTATCTCGTGCCGTACCGCTATACTACAGTTAGTATTGGCCGGCCAGATAAATTTTTTTGTTGAAATATAAAATTAATTGAGAAAAAATACGAAAATATACTCAATTCAGACCCTGAACGGTAAACGGTTAGGGGGTACACTGCGACGGCATAGAGTAGAACGAGGGATGTTGAGAATCCTGAATGAGGTAATCATCAGTGTAACTGAAAGATGGCTGGTGTTTTTTATTTTTTTATAATTATCTTTATTGATCATCTTGGCTAGGCCGTAGGACAACTATGACACGCTAAATTCTAACGACGACATTCAGCATGTTGTAGCTCATGAATGATGGCAACTATTGGCGTCATCGTAAAATGATCTAATATCACTTTTGGTAAGATTTACAATTGCATCACTATTGGAATATGTCAAACCGTTAGGAATAAACAAAATTGGAAATGAAACAAACAATACTTAATGAATAGGTAAGTAGGTATTTATTTAGGAATGTTTTTGCGAAAAACGTATCTTTTGTTCTAGTTAGTTACTTTGTTAACCTTTTCAACGCCAAGGACGCTTACAAGCGTCATGAGCCGACGTGCCTACTACGCCACCAACGCTTATAGGCGTCCGGCTGCACAGTGCAAATGCGACCTAGGGACTTATGTTTAAGGTTTAAGTCCGCGTTGACGTTATGCCAACTAAGCGTGTGGATGACAACTTTTGTATGAGCGTCGTTGGCATTGAAAGGGTTAAAATTGAATTACTTACTTATTTTAGTCAGTACCGGGGGGTTGTCCACAGTACTCGATTTCCACCGACTTGCCTATGATTTATTAACCGTGGAGGAAGATAGAAAGAGTAGGCTAAATTAGCCAAATTACAGTATAACATTCGCAGGTACTTTTTTTAGCCTTACTTATATCTTTGTGGCAATTAAGGAACTTAGCGAACAGATCAGGAAGGCATTTAGATGCAGGAATCGCGCTAGTGTGATCTCTAATTACCAAGTGACACGAAAATCAGCACAATAGACTCATGTGTTTGGGTAAGTGTTTAATTTTCAACTGCATTTTCGGTTATTTTTTCTCGGGATATTAGCTTTCGGAATATTTTGGCGTGCAACCAAAAGGTGAGGGTTGAGATCATTGAGAGCAAATATTACCATTCCTGGGTCGTGTTTCTCTTTTTCGTCTAAAAGCTATCGGCCAAAGCAAAGTTAGCGGCGACCGCTGGTTTTCTTATGCCATTCGGAACATTTGCCTTTTCCTTAGTGTTGGAAGACTTAGGTTAGGCAGTAGGTAGCGGAGGTTCCAGTTTTGGTGAAATAGTGGCGTCGTGTCTAGACATTGTTCGTTTGCTAGCTATCTGTCTGGCGTGCATGTCCTGAGCAGCCACACGACCTGGCGTCGTGTCTAGCATGTCCGGCTGCTAGTACCTGTCCGGCGAGCGCGTCCGGCAGCGCGAGGGCGGCGGCGAGCGCGACGCCGCGCGCAGCAGCGCCGGGTCGTCGTAGCGCCGCGACACGACCGTGAAGTCGTGATGCGCGTCGATCAGCTTCTGCAGACGGGAGACCATCTCGAAGTCCGACACCGACGAAGGCACAAGGATGCCCAGGAGTTTAGCTATCGAGTTCCTAAAACAAAAAAAGCTCGTTGAAGGTGCAGTATGGTCTGCAGCATAAGTAGTTAAAAACTGTCTAAGAGTCAAGCTCAACGAGATAGCTGCCTAGTTACACTACTCGTCCACAGATGTCATTGCCTAAAAGATCATGTCTGTTGTATGGGAGCCCACTTAAATATAAATTTTATTCTGTTTTTAGTATTTGTTGTTATAGCGGTAACAGAAATACATCACCTATCAAAAATGTCAACTGTCTAACTATCACGGTTCATGAGATACTGAGAGATACATGAGAGTCTGCTGACAGGCGGACACAGACAGATGGACGAACACAGGAGTCTTAGTAATAGGGTCCCGTTTTTTACCCTCGGGGTGCGGAACCCTAACTAAGGTACCTATTATGAAATGCGTTAAGTTACCTGAAGCTCGTGAGCTGAGCCTCCCGCCTGTGGCTCTCAGCCAGCGCCTCCTTGCTGCGCGCGAGGTCGTCCCGCAGCACTGCGATGGTGTGCTCGCTGGACGTGCGCTCCTGCTCAAACGTCTCGCCCGTGTTGCGGACCTGAATTGATGAAAAGTTGGTTGCAGTTGATTTTTTAGAGGGTGTGGTAGAACCTCGTGCAAGTATGACTGCTACCTTTTTTGTCCCATCATCTCATCTCTTGCACCTGTTATGTTATGCCAATGACAAGACGAAAAAAAAACCGACCAAGCGCGAGTCGGAATCGCGCACCAAAGGTTTTCCCGCTTTTCCCCTGTGCTTTAATTTGTCCAGTGCTAGCAAAATGCAAATGCCTCCTTAGCAAAATGTACGCAGTGAAAGGTCATTTTATATTGGTCTGTGACATATACAGACAGGTTTAAAAATTTAAAATTTTGAGATCTTTCTGAGCGGTAGTGCTATAAGAGCTACCTTCATACCTTTCAAGTGTCTAGGACAACCTGAAAGTACCCTCTAGGTTTTCGCAAACAACCTTTTTAATGACTGTATCTTTTGATTGCGTTTACTTAGAAGTTTGATTTTTTCACAGCTTCAAGGGACTGCAGGCTTGAGTATTTGATATTAATTTCAGCACCATGCATTCAAGAGAAAAAGGGTCTTGACAGACAGACAGACAGACAGACAGCAAAGTGATCCCATAAGGGTTCTGTTTTTCATTTTGAGGTGCGGAACCCTAAAAATAAGCAAAGAAACGGAACCGGCGTCTAACTACTTTGTAGTCTCACTGAATCGGAAACAAAAACGAAGTACCGAATGTCCCGTCCATACGCGCTATGTTGAAATGTACTGGTATTGTACAGACCTGGTCCTTCAGCACGATGACCTTGCGGTTGTACCGGGCGCGCAGCAGCCCCGCTTCCTCCAGCTTCTTGTATTGTACAGACCTGGTCCTTCAGCACGATGACCTTGCGGTTGTACCGGGCGCGCAGCAGCCCCGCTTCCTCCAGCTTCTTGTATTGTACAGACCTGGTCCTTCAGCACGATGACCTTGCGGTTGTACCGGGCGCGCAGCAGCCCCGCTTCCTCCAGCTTCTTGTATTGTACAGACCTGGTCCTTCAGCACGATGACCTTGCGGTTGTACCGGGCGCGCAGCAGCCCCGCTTCCTCCAGCTTCTTGTATTGTACAGACCTGGTCCTTCAGCACGATGACCTTGCGGTTGTACCGGGCGCGCAGCAGCCCCGCTTCCTCCAGCTTCTTGTATTGTACAGACCTGGTCCTTCAGCACGATGACCTTGCGGTTGTACCGGGCGCGCAGCAGCCCCGCTTCCTCCAGCTTCTTGTATTGTACAGACCTGGTCCTTCAGCACGATGACCTTGCGGTTGTACCGGGCGCGCAGCAGCCCCGCTTCCTCCAGCTTCTTGTATTGTACAGACCTGGTCCTTCAGCACGATGACCTTGCGGTTGTACCGGGCGCGCAGCAGCCCCGCTTCCTCCAGCTTCTTGTATTGTACAGACCTGGTCCTTCAGCACGATGACCTTGCGGTTGTACCGGGCGCGCAGCAGCCCCGCTTCCTCCAGCTTCTTGTATTGTACAGACCTGGTCCTTCAGCACGATGACCTTGCGGTTGTACCGGGCGCGCAGCAGCCCCGCTTCCTCCAGCTTCTTGTATTGTACAGACCTGGTCCTTCAGCACGATGACCTTGCGGTTGTACCGGGCGCGCAGCAGCCCCGCTTCCTCCAGCTTCTTGTATTGTACAGACCTGGTCCTTCAGCACGATGACCTTGCGGTTGTACCGGGCGCGCAGCAGCCCCGCTTCCTCCAGCTTCTTGTATTGTACAGACCTGGTCCTTCAGCACGATGACCTTGCGGTTGTACCGGGCGCGCAGCAGCCCCGCTTCCTCCAGCTTCTTGTATTGTACAGACCTGGTCCTTCAGCACGATGACCTTGCGGTTGTACCGGGCGCGCAGCAGCTCCGCTTCCTCCAACTTCTTCTGCAGCTCCTCGACTTTCCGCGCCCTTTCTAGCGACGTAATCTAAGAGATGAACGTTTAAAATTACATATATAAGTAGATGATTCATTTTGAATTCTTTCTAAATAGGCAAATGATATTCTACTTTTGAATTTCAAAACCTTTCAAAGCGGTGATGCTGTGGGTGTGGGTGGAGTATGAATATCTAAACTAAATATTGGGTTTATTGAATAATTTAATTGTCTCGAGGCCAGTGCTTAAGAACGTTGCACCCAGTGTACATAACTAGAATAAAATGTCGACAAGTGTTGAAAATAGCAACTACGTGTAGCAATTAGCAAATAATACCTATTATAATCGATTTATTAAAATAGGCCTCCGTGTCCTCGGTATATTCTGATGATACACAACATCTCGTGTAATTGATTCAATAAATCAAGATGTAATAAATGAGATCATGCCAAGTAATGTAAAGGAAAATTGTTTAACCTTGCCTTACCATATTCAATGCATGTTAATCCGCTTCATAAATGAATACGATTACTTAAAAAATAGAATTTACTTGCATTATTTTATACATACTTACATATTTTTTAATAAGTACATATCTAACATGAGTAGGTATTTAATCTTCGGGAAGCTTTGTCACAAAGTTTTCTTAATAAATATTTTACATGCTTGGATACAATATCACCTTACTAGCCACGTAGTCACTTACTTAGTAATTTTTTTATTAGTGAGTGTATTAAAAAAAATACAAAAAACTAACCACCACCCACCGGTTTTAGGATTCAATGTACTTTAAGGGCCACTTATCAGGCTTGAATCAGACTTTGGCCAGCGTAGTATAGAGTATTTCTCCATCATAGCCGGTTCAGTTAACTAAAAGTTAGAATTTCGATTCGAACGTTACGCAGAGTCAGATGTGGATACCGAGTATGTACGGTTGCACCGCCCTATTTAAGGCACTGCCAGCAGCGCCCAGGGACTAGACTGAGGCGGCGCCAGCATTGAGCAGACCGAGACCAAGTTTAGGGCGCAGTTACAGAAGCATGTACCAGGCAGTGCTGACTGCTGCAGTGCTGCAGTCACCTTGTACTCGGCGGCGTCGGCGACCTGCGCGTGCAGGTCGCGCAGCTGCGCGCGCGCGTCCGCCAGCTGCGCGGACAGCTTGTCGCACTGCCGCGCCAGCTTCTTGCTCCGCGCAGCCGCTTCGTCGCGCTCCGCTTGCAGCACGGCGCGGACGCGTGAAGACTCCTCCTACACGACGAAAGAAGTGACAGTCTTCTTTGATCTTAATTTGAAATGCGTCTACATTTGTTAGGCGATTACTTAATACTTAGGTAGTCCCATTTGCAATTTTTTGCATGGAAAATTCAGACGAATGAAGAATGTTTTATGTTTTACTAATTAACGTCGGTGTGTCAAATCGAGCCAATTAAATAAAAGATTTATGATGGACGTTGTTTGAAATAAATCAACTAACATGAAATTTTATTATGTTGTCATGTTATTAATTTGAAGTGCAAACTTGTCTATCAACTTTGCCAAATAGCTATCGATGATTGTAATCATAAATATATTAATCATATTTTTATAGCATCTAAATAAATATTAGCCGGGAAGTGTCCAACAGTTATTATGGCCGTCGGCGAGGCCCATGCAAATGATCAATTATTTGAAACAAATAAAACGCTGCGTCAACGTGAGTTTGTTTTGCGATCGTTAACCATTAGAGCTTTGATCGCGATCGTGACGCGTCGAAGCGGAAATACGAATCACACAAAACAGTTGTGAAGTTTCCTGTGCCGGCGAACCTAAGCATGACTCCTGAACCATTCGAGCAAAAAAAGCTACGTCTACTTACTTTACGTAGGTACTTACACTTTTGTGCGCCACTCCACTCGTGCACAACTAACAACAACTAGCAATGGTCGGCCTACTGAGTACATGTCCGTAGTTATAGTTTATTTACGAACAGCATAATACTCCCGGAGGAAGTAGACCCAGCATGTAACTTTTTTACCGTGTATAGAATTATTACTAAGTTTCAAATTTAACCTCGTCAGTCAGTTTATTGGCATCAAATTATCATACCTAAGTGATATTATTTAGCAGACAATACCTGCACACTCAGTTTGCGTCTAAGCAAGTCGAGATGCAAGTCTTTCCTCTGTATCTGCTCCCGAAGGATTCTGATTCGACGTTGCAGCTGGTAGACCACTGCAGTCTGCAACAGATATAGGACAGACCAGTCAAAAGGGACTCAATATCAAATTATGTACGAAAGTGAAATAATAAATGGGGCGTGAAATAATGAGTGAATCCGCAACGAACAATGAGATGGCATTGTGTATCATGGATAAAAGGTTGCAATGTGCACGTTCTTAATGCACTTAAGTACTCCTCATTTGGTTAACTAGGTATATATATAGGTAGATGTTTCGCTGTTGCTAAGGTCAATTAAAGAAGTATACGGATGAATCTACACATACGTTTCAGGGAGCATTCTATGGCGTGAATAGTTTGCCTTGCGGTGCTTATTTGCTAATGGTGCGTGGATAATAATAACAAATAAATAAGAAGTTGTTATAATATCGTTAAGTGTCGATTTAGGTCTAATTTGCGGGAGGTATTTAATTGCTAAATAATTACGATGCCTACTTATTTACGTAATGCCATGCCTAGTTGGAATGTATTGAGTCTTACTTCTTTAAGGTATGGCAAATCATGGAAAGACCTTTCTCTGCGCAGACGCGGCAGCGTGCCATAGTATCCGTAATATAGCATCTACACAAAACACATACAAACTTGTTACATAACATCATCACCAATTAGGTAACAATAAAGAACATTTTTTCAAGTTTGTATAATCGGTGAGTCAATTCAATCAAAGCATCGTATACTTTAGCATTACTTAAATTTTGCTTGAATGCAACAAGTAAATTTAGGCCCCTTGAAGTCCACGTCTATACATATATTTTATAGGTTCGTCGGTCCGTCGCGAATTGTAATTATATATGTCCATACAATAGTCAGTGCAGATCACGGCGCTGTTCGTCGGTTGCACTTTGAAGAACTCAGTCAGGAGGAACTAGTCTTGCCTTACATACTTTTACTTCGGTTCGATAACCCACGACAGACGCCCGCTGAGAGTGTAAAAGGGGCCGTAGACTTGTGTATATTAAGAAGGTATACTTTAAGTGCCAACTCTGATTGTGTACGAGCATAAAATCGTAAAAATTTCAGTGGCTGACCTTGTCAACGATTTTGTCGCTCTCCAAGCGCGCTAGTTGCTCGGCGCGGTGCATGATGGAGTCGGTGTGCAACTCGATGCCGATGTCCTGGGTCAGCTCATCCATATTTAGCGTTCTGCCCAGACGCTCGAGGAATGCTACAAACTGTAACAATAAAGCGATTATTAAACAAAAAAATATTGCCTTGGCGGTTTCCGCATCAACGTACGTCATATCATAATCGGAGACTCTCAATTTAAAAGGAACTGGTTTACAGGTGAATCGTTTACGCGAAGAAGATAGCGACGTCGGATGCCCTTATTTGGACTATAGGATATTTACAACTTCAACAAGAGCACGTGACGGTAACGACGTTCATTTGTTACTGATACTGAAGTGATAATGCAGCAATGGGTGCAGGCTGGCATTGGTTGTATTGTAGGTACGTACTTATAATATTGGGCACCTGTTTTTCTTTAGAAAAATACACAACAGCTACAAATGACATACTTTGGCGATAAAAAAATTCCTGTAAGAAAGCAAACATAACAAAGGGCTTCGCTAATTGCCAGTCCATAGGTAGGTAGTGAGTGGTCCTGGTCCCCCACTCGATGAGTATTACTACTTTAAGTACAGCGATCTTGGACGAAAATAACTAAAACGCGTGATTTGTAAGTACCTATATGGATTGCCGGCTACGAACACGCTAATCCATCGTAACGTTTATGGCTCACTGATTTTGTGATCGTTACAAGTACTCACATTAGCCTTATCCTTCCGCAGGCTGTCTCTGCTCAGCTCCACAGCAGCTAGTTCCGCCTCCAGCTTGTGCAGTTTCCCCTCCAGCATGCTTCGCTCGTCCTCTAAGATGCGCACGCGGCTGGCGGCGGAGTCGTGCGCGTGCGCGGTGCGGCTGAGCTGCTGAGACTCCAGGCCCAGCTTCTCGCGGAGAGCCTCTATTTGCTAGGAGTGAACGGAATAAGGGGAAAATTAGCCAATAATTTAAGCGAAGCCCTGCGATTAAATTCTTTATCCGAGATTGTACTCGATGTTGCATTGCATATAATCGCAAGAAAAATATGGAAGTATTCTAATAAATAATAAGGCTATTTATTATATTATATACTTAACACATTACGAATAGAAGCCAACTGTAGTAGGTACGTACAACAGTTTTGTCTTTGTTGTCACTCAGTATTTCTCGAATCCTATCCTTGATTGTACTTTCATGGGCTTCGACGAATCGCGTTGGCAAACTCAAAAGAATCGCTATAGACTCCATAGTATTGCGGAACTCAGTCTGCAACCTTTGGTATTTCTCGTCCCGATGCCTGAGGTCCTCTGGAAAAGGCATAGGTAGTTAATTATTCTCGTTATTTTAAGATCAGTCTCATAAATAATGCATTCACCAAAGAAAATATAACGCACCCTTTAATTGTACGATCATCGATTCGTTCTGGTTGACGTTGTCTGTTACAACGCTCAGGTTCTTGGAGCAGTGTGACAGCTTCTCCCTCGACTCGTGCAGCTCTCGTTCCAGAACCCTGTTGGACACGGCGAGGGACTCCTTTTCCTGCCTGAGCCTCTCGAGGTCGAGCAGCTGAGAGGAAACTTGCCTCTGCAACATATCTTTGTCAGCGTTCGCTCTCTCCAGGGCATCCCTACAGCTTCTGAAGTCTTGCTCTACGCTCGACAAGTTTTCTGTCGTGTTCATGCATTTGTTTTTGAGTCTAGTAATTTCTTGCACCAATTCAGCAGCTTTTATAATGAGACTTTCAGGGGAATGTGTATGGGTGGTGTCACAAAACTCAGCATCTAAGGCGGCAGAAAGACGCCGCACTAGATCGTGGAATTGGCAACGCGCATTCTCTTTTTGTTGTTCTTCGTTGTGGCACTCCAATTCGAGGGAGCGAAGTTTTTTCTCCAAGTCCTTTATCTTGTCTTCATGGTAGCGGTTGTTATGCTGCAATGTCTGTACGGTCATGTCGCTTCTCCCGTGAGCTGCTTGAAGATTGCGCTGGATCTCTTCGAGGTCCTGAATCTTCTTCCTAAGCGATGATATAATCGCGTTTTGCCTAGCATTTTGTTCGCGTAGGTGGTCGATTTCAACTTGCTGCTCTAATATTCTCTGATCTCGTGAAAGCATTTGGTTTTTTAACTCGCTGGTCTGTAACATTAAAAAGGCTATAACCAAGGAATTTACCTTGACGCGAGTATCTAAATACATAGGCCCCAATACTCACTTCAGACAATAATTTATCTCGTTTGTATTGGAGTCCAGCGAGATCACTTCTCAATGTCGTGATCACGTCATTCCCAACGTCTGCATCCATCTGTAGAAGTTTACTTCAATGATAAATAATTCATAACGAGAGGTGCGGCTCGAATTAAATAACAGTAGGTAGGCACTGTAATTATAGTAACGACTTACAAAATGCCATAGTGGGGAATAGTTTTTATACTAGGGCAGGAAGACGGTTTGGCGTGGCAGGCAAGATGCGACTACTGGATTACTGCACCTGCTTACCTTTGGTTTAAAAGGTAGCGTGACCCGGATTGCTATTTCAAGCTTGGCGAAAGTCACGATACTCTCTGATTACCATGAAGCGGGACGCTCACTAACAAATTATGAGTTCGTTGGCGTGATTTGTCAGATAAAGAGGTCGTGACGTATCGGGGATCGACGAAGGCACAAGTAGGAGGGGGAGGGATGTTATTGAATGCCCGTACAAAAGGGAAAAACGAATTCCGTTTAGTACACTTTTATAGCAAACGATGTAGCTATACATGTTTCAGAGAAATCCCTGCATGGTACGGTCTTGAGCACGCTACTCCGCTTCGTAGTATAAGAGTAAGAATGTAATTGATTTAACGAAAAACTCAGGTTTTAGTTTGCTATTTGTATAACTACTCGTACCTATATTCGCTGTGAAAACATAACACATTAACTAAGTAATTCACATCAGAACACTTAAGGTGCACAATATTTACGCCGTAGCATACTTAGATAGATCTCTTTTCCACTAAAATAGGAAAATTGACAGACTTCAAATGTACCTAAATAAAACTGAAATTGCCTAACCGATTTTGATACAGTTTTAAACAAAAAATAATCATCAAAATCAATAGGGGGGGGGGGGGGGGGGGGGGCGACACTTGACTCCAACAAAAATGAACACTTCAAAGCTAAATATTTCGCAAACTTTATCGAAAAATTATCTTTGAGCACCCCTAATATTTAATATCTAAGACCTATCCAACGATACCCCACACTACGGGGTGGGCGAGAAATAAAAAAATCATCCCCTTTTACGTGTAGGGCAGATACCCCAAAAAAATATTTTTTCAACATTTTATCCCAGCACTTTTTCAGCCTAATTACTATGTATATCTATGCAAAATTACAGCTTTCTAGAACCAAGTCTCTGAGCTATGCCGCGGACAGACAAACAGACAGACGGACATGACGAAACTCTAAGGGTTCCTTTTTGCCATTTTGGCTTCGGAACCCTAAAAAGAAGTTGAATGTGTTTATTAGTAACAGGATAGAAAAAGCAATATCGATCCATGGGTTCAGCTTAAGGCTATATACCTATATGTATTATTCAAAAGAAACAAAATGAACTCACATTTCACCTTTTTGAAAATTTCCACCCTAATTGGGGTGAAAAGGGGGGAGGAGGAGGGGGAGTTAGAACGGGAAAATGTTTGTTATGTTTAAACTAAAAATAGGCAGTTATGGAACGTGATATGCATACTACCATGTTTACTGCTTTTGATAGTTCTACCCCTAAAGGGGGTGAGAAGGGGGGTGGAAGTTAGAATGAAAAAGCGCTATTTTAAAACTTATGACACTTTGTGAATATACCTTTCAAATAAAATAAAAGAATAACGTCTGTAGAATAATGAAAATGTACTATGGTGGGTCTAACGAGTTTACTGAAGTTTCGCCAAAAAACGTATCCCAAACGAATTCGTTTCTCAAATGTTTCATACGGGCAATGTTTTTTTCTGAAACAGTAACAAGTAACATAATGAAACAACTGCGAAACGAATAACGTAATAACCGTCAAAACGACCTACTAATTCTATGGCGCCGCTGGCTGACCAGCCAGCGTGCCGTAGAGTACTTATTGCTATTGAAACATACGAGGCGCTAAACTAATTTGAAAATGCTCTATCAAAATGAAATATGATACAAAAAGATAATTACAATCACTACGTGGTATTATAATAATTTGGTATTTCCGTTTCGCAGGCTTGTTTGTACTTACCTCGGAAGGAGTTTTGCTGCACAAGGCTTCATAAATTTTCCAATCTTCAGCGTCGTCTTTTCCCTTTTCGTCTTCCATCATTTTATTTACACTTCGTCTGAATGCTTACTTTTAGTTTGCAGTGGTGAAACACGTTCCTCACTGGTTGCCATGAAAGTGTAGTCATGTAAACATGAAAATCGATTTTTCAGCTACTCTTTGTTGCTCAAGGCATTGTTGGGATTTGTTAAGTTTTCGGCAACTTTAACGCCCTTTTGTATTGATTGGGAAGTAGGTGAAGTTACGACCTAACTCGTCCACAATGTTCTGAAGTCAGTGTATAATTTCGGAATTGTCAACGTTCGTACAAGGTCAATCTCTGAACATGTTCACATTCATACATGGACCAGTGCTAAATCGTCTACATTGCTATATGGTCCACAGTGCTGACTAGTCTACATTTCTATGGTCCAGTGCCGACTAGTCTATACTCCTACATGATGTTCCCCAGAGTGAAGACAAGTTAAAAGTCGCCCTAAGCCAAAAGTACAGTCAAATTAATAGTCCCAAGAATAAGTAACCAAGTCTCTCATACCCTGCCATTATTACCGCACCAGCAGCTTACATCAAATATATTTTTTTCCTTCATTACTGATTTTGCGAGATTGAGTAGTTTCGTCAGAATGACAGGGTTTTTACTAGAAAACAATGTTTTAGAAAGTAATCTTTAATTGTAAGAAAATAACAAAATCTTATCTTATAAATAGGAGCCTGACTTGTGGAAGAGAAGACACTAGTAAGCTCGATAAATTTAGGCATAAAAGTACTTTGAATAAATCAAATGCAAGACAATAAAGTTTAATTTCTTCATCAGAAATATAATAGTTATAAAAGCGGAGTGTATAAGAGAAACTCACAGCAAATACTTAAGTCAATTACAATTTAAGTCATTAATCTGACACTTCTACGCACTTGGATAAAACTAAACCGACTTTAGACTAATTAATACTAGATTTAAACATTTGCTGCTAGTGACCTTAAGTCTCCAGTAGACTCGTGTTACTATACAACCTTAATATTGCGCATGAAAACACGACTGTACTGTGAACTCAGTCAAATTAAAGTCTCTATTAAGGGCGGCAAACCGTCAAACATTGGCTTGCGCGTAATGGAGCCGCGTAAAATAACCTTCAACTAAAGTCAACACTTACACTAGTTTTACAAAAATAATTAGGAAATAGTTCTTTAGAACTTTAATAATTTGCGCAACAACATTTTAGGCGCCATAATACTTAACAAATTTAATGGTAAATGGGTAAAGCCTCGATGAAACGGGCGAAGTGCAATTTACCATGTTGCGAATCTAACGCCAGTGGAAGTTTCCTTGACCTACCTGCTAACTTGTTCTAAACCCAGCTTAAAGTCACAACCTTTATCACAGCTAGAATGGCTCGAACTTACAAATAAACGAATAGTAATTCAGATATTTCAACTGTCTTCACTTTGTCGTTATCAAAGACTAACGGCGTGAATGAAATCAATATCATAGTAGACTTAGGACCTAACTTAAAACGTAAAAAAATCAGATCACGCGCGTGATCCACGCAAAGCAACCGACGTTCTGGCGGTGGTCAGAAACTGACTAGCAATTATACTTATATTGACACGTTCACAGTCTAGTACAATAGTACAGTATAAAATGGTAACCTGAAGATGCCATTCAACCAATATTGTATTTAGGTTACAAATTGCGAACGTGAAAATTATAACAAACACATAGCTTCCTAATAAAATAAACTGAAAAATCAACAGGAATGAGGTATCAAGTAACGGGCACAAACTAACGCTGGGGGCGCCAACACTTCACTATTAAATGAGCATTCACGTAAAACCAAGAAGTTTTGGCTTATTTTTTTTTTATGATTCAACAAACAAGAAAAGTAAAGATAATACAGAAATACAAATCTTGGGTTTATATTTTTCAAAAGCAGATACATTTTCGATTAGTTAGGGAAAGAAAGGCCTCTGTTGTTTAAATCGCTAATAAGCTACACAATACTGTCATATTTTTTTCTTTCTTTCTCTAACTATACGCAACTCAATCAAAGCAGCCTTAGTAAAGCCAATGAGACGAGATAAATATTCACACTGACCTTGCCTTGTATCTAGTACGTCTTTTTCGCTCGCAAACAGTATTAGGCTGACGATAGTATTACGCGATAAAAAATTGTGAATAAAATCTCTACTCGTCAGGCCATGAATAATAGAAACCAGCGCATGCGATTGACTATTGCTGTCTAAGGCGTCCTGTTCCTACGATTCATGGCCTCACGGGCGAGATTCTGACACTACTGAACAATGTCTTCTAATCTCCCGCAACAAACCTTCGACCAGAGGGGCTAGCACGCGCGCCATTTTGTCGCTTGTCGCTCAGTGCGTCCTTCACTGATTCCATCACTATGAAAGGGACGCACTGCGTGACAACTGACAAAATGGCGCGCCGTGCTACATGTGCTGATGCGCGATGCTCGCCCGTCAGCCGCGCGTAATATCTAGAAAATGTAAAGAGGTGTTGTGCGCGGCAAACACGTCTGCATCGCGCACATCTCTGCCAGGTTTGCCGACGGTCGAAGGTTTGGCGTCACTGTTTATCGCGTCTCTACTGGCTAGTCGGGTGGGCGCCTACAAGAAGTAGAGTGTGTCGTTGAGCGAGTAGTGCGGCTGGCTGTGCAGGCTGTTGGCGGCCAGGAAGGCCAGCTTGTGCGCGTACTGGCACACGGAGGGCACGCGCACCGTCGACGAGTTGTTGAAGTACATGTGCGTCAGCTTGTAAGTCAGCAGTTGGATCTAGAACAAGACGGTGCCCACTTGAAGATAAGCCACAATACACCCGTACATTTTGGCATAAGCAAACCGTAATAAAATGAACAATAACTGTAAACGAGATAAATTAACAGGGACTTTCGCTAGCTCGTTTCGTTTCTTAGTTCCTGCACTGGAATCGGATCACACAATACACGTTTGTTTGTTTAGAAATGTTCGCTGAACATACAGGGAAAACTGCACAGCTGAATAGAGAATTATTTTTTTGAAATCTGTTAGAATTGGGAAAACCGAGCAAGTGCATATTGAAATCATTCGACAATGGGGAGCAAAAGTGATGTTATTGCTTACCTTGTCCGGTGAGAGGCCGCAGGTGTCGGCGATGACGTTGTAGGAGGTGGGCGCGATGGTGCCCTCGCGCACGTTCTGCGACACCAGGAAGAAATCGTACCTGCGACACGTATACACACGTTAGTTTTATGTATGTGTACTACTGCGCATTATCCGAGGTCAACTACACTGTTGTAAGATTAGTTGTGCAGTAATTGGCTTTTACCGGATGGTGAGCATTCCGTACGCAGTAGTGTATACGAATATAATAAACAGGTAAACTTTGTTCGTTTGCAGGGAGGGGGGTGTAATCTCTGGAATCAGTATACCGATTTTAAATATACTTCTGCTAATGTATAAATAAAACCACTGCATTAGTCCATTCCTTGTTGACATAAGCTCCTTTGCCCCCAGGGATGTGCAATTTTCCCCTAGGAAGGCGAAGTAACGGGCAAGAGTAGTAGTGCGCGGACCTCTCCGGCAGCGTGACGACGTCGTCGATGACAGTGCCGGGGCGCGGGTTCTCGCCGCCGCGGCCGCGGTTCACGAAGATGCGCGTGTTGATGCGCTTCGACACGATTATGAACGCCATCTTGATCGGGTTGCCGCCGTACAACTCGTGCAGCTTCTTCTTTATTTCTTCGACCTAAAAACACAAAAGAAAGACTTTTAATTTATAACCATGCCCAAAGAACCCTAGTGGTTTGACACGTGGCCGTTACTCAAGCAGAGGACCGTGGGCTCAAGCCCTGTGCGAAATTACATTTGTAATTATAATGTGCTTTTCAGTGAAGGTAATCATTGCGAGGAAACCCCAGCAACGAAATTCAATGGTGTGCGTGAAGTTCCCAATCCACACTGGGTCGCCCAATCATCTATAAATTGAGAAGAGTCCTGTGCCTAGCATTGGGACGCAAATAAGCTGAAGATTATGTTTTTGTTTTAATGTTTTATGATGAGGCTGTATTCGGATTTGGATATTGAAGTTTCTTTCTGAACTTTACCTAGAGGCGGGCCATTTACGATAACATGAATTATAGCTATAACTGCGTTTAGTATTAGTATATTTACCTCATGGCTATGCACGTAAGGTATCTGTCCGTCACCGACGCCGTCGCGGTAAATGAAGATGTGGCTCGGCAGGGTGTCTGGTCACAAACAAATAAACAGATGAGCAACACACGCCACTTCTATTTCAAGCCATTAGCTACTTCAATACTTACTCCTTTAAATACATATAGGAGCGGCTAAACAGTATTGACTTAATATAAACTATTACTAAAATATAACTGCAATCACGTCTATGTATTCGCTAATGTATGTATGCACATACATTGGCGAATGTTGCACTGAGAACCCAATAAACAATGTTCGAAGTATACTCAATCCCCGCTTGCGTAGCGGTGGAAACGATCACCGGTGGGCGGGCCGCATATTGACCATTCTGTGCAAAAGAGTGAATGTTGTTGATGTGATAATCAGTCTCCATTTTCAACATAAAAAAAATTAAACTAAATTAGAGCCCAGTCGGCGCTGGCGGGCTCGGACCACAGTACCCGTGTTGACAATGTTCCTTTGGGGATATGATCATAGTTAGTGTTGTAAAAAACTCAAGTCTTTTAGTTTTCATTTCGAGACTTGAGTAGATTTTCAAGACTAGGACCCGTTAGTCACATGAGTCCGAGTCCTCTGAGTCATGATTATGAGTTGGTGTATTATAAATATTATAATAGGTAATACTGGGTGATTTTATATCGTCATCCATATTTATTTACTAATCTAATTGAAAATAAATCGCACAATAAAAATGAGTAACAATTTAATTGCATTAAAGCAAATCAAAAAAATCTCAGTCTTTCGAGTTCTTTTTGGCAGGATTCAAGTCTTTTTACAAAAGACTCCAAATTCTGAAGGACTTGAGCTCTAACTATTATAAGACTCTAGTCTTCAAAAATAGCTCAAGTTTTATTAAGTAACTAAGACTCCAAGCCTCGAGTTTCAACACTAATCATAGTTATAGGGATGGGTACGAACTGTTCCGCTCGCGGTACTTCTTGAGCGCGGTGGCGATGTTGAAGCTCATGTGCGCGGAGAGCTCCTCGCCGGAGGTGTGCGCGTTGACGATGGAGTAGTACTGCGTCATCTGGCGGTCCATGGTGGCCACGAAGGCGCCGAAGCTCTTCTCCTTGCTGCGCGTGTCGTGGCACACGTCGTAGCCGATCACCATCAGGTCCCGCAGCGGCACGTCCACCGTCCACGGCGCGCCGCCCAGCTGCGAACGAGTAAACCAGTGCTCGGCAATTCATTTTTGGACCGATTTCCTTTTCTTATTTACAGTTTAACACTCTTATTACTTATTAAAACATTCCTGTGCGCTACAAAACAAACATTTAAACAATAACTTACTAGCACGATACGTTTAAAAATTGTATAGCATCGCGCTTGTATGAACCTTATAATTTAGGATGAGGCAGCGCGCGCGGCGAGCGCCTGTGACGTCACGGCAATGGAATGCGGCCCGGCCACTCGCAGCCGCCTGCCACTGCCGACTCTTGTGCTTATTGTGAACTATCGTGGGTGTATATTATATCTAGACTGTCTTGCTATAAATTTGTGGTTAAAATTATCTCTTGGCGTGAACCCTAATGCTACGCTACTGCTGCCGTTGAACACGCATAGTAAATACACGCTCAAAAAGATTATTAAAATAATGTTGAATTCATTTTGTCGAAGAAGATAAAGGGTGCTTGCGTATGCGTTGGTACTTAAATGGCCCCTAAGGTTCTTTGATTTGGGGAGATAGTTTCCGTCAGTGTCCAATTTAGTGTTGCGGCCGAGCAGGCTGTGGGTACTGACCTTGCAGTTGATCTGGATGGAGACCTTGGTGGCGATGGACATGGCGGACTTGCTGGACATGTTGCGCGCGCACACCACCTGCGTGGGCACGGCGCGGTCCACCGTACACTTCTTCTTGATCGCCTCGTACCTGCCGGTGGAATTAGGTGGATGAATTTCTTGAATTAAGTATAATAATTAACAAGGAAAAGAAACGTGATAGTATAAAAGAGTTTTCTACAGTACATTACTACGCAAACATTTCAAACATTGTATTTCTTGCTAAAAAAAAGTGAAAGCTTACCGATCCGCAAAGTTCCTGGCGAGTGTGCACATGATCAGAGCCGGGTTTTTCTTTGCGATGACATTCTCGCACATATTGGCGTACTCCATTGCGCCGTCTCTCTGAATCGACACTGGAAACGAAAGTTGATAATGTACTTACTATATATCCTACTAGCTGTTCCCGCGACTTCGTCCGCGTAGATTTTGGTTATCGCTATCCGCGGGAACCACAATTTTCCCGAATAAAAAGTAGCCTATGTTATTCCTCAATATTCAAAGTATAATCTATTTCGTCTAGATTGGTGCAGCGGTTTTTCCGTGAAGAGGTAATAAACAGAGAGACAGTTACTTTCGCATTTATAATATTAGTTAGGAAGTTAGCATCACACGTCATCATCACGAGCCTTTTTTTACGTCCCACTGCTGGGCACAGGCCTCCTCTCAGAATGAGAGGGCTTGGGCTATAGTTCCCAGGCGAGCCCAGTGCGGATTGGGAACTACACACAGCATTGAATTGCTTCGCAGGAGTGTGCAGGTTACCTCACGATGATTTTTTTCACCGAAAGAAAAGCTCATGATAAAACACAAATGTAATTCCGCACATAAATTTCGAAAAACTCACGAGATGCGACCCTGGGTTTGAACCCACGACTCCCTGCTTGATGCCATAGGTCAAACCACTAGGCTATCACGGCCTTTTCACACGTATTCTAAGTTAAAGCTTTGTTAAAAAGAGTGTTACTAGTGCACATACCGATCTCCGGCCTGGGCATGCGGAAGCCGGCGCCGCCGCCCGTCTTGATGATGAGCTCGACGAAGCTCTCCGTGTCGCGGCGCTGCCGCTCCGGCGTGATCACCACCCACGACGGACACGGCGCGATCGACAGCAGCGGCTTGGACCTGCAGCCATGCAAACTCTATTAGATTATAGCTACCCACCCGCGTTCAATTACTTCCTCTTCCCTTTTCACCGTCATGTGTACACTGTTTTTGTCTTCGTTTTAAGTTTTAGTTTTAAATCGGGGTCCCTCTGAAAACCAGCGCCGTGGCCCCAGCCGCGGCACAATGCTGAGAGGGATCCTGTTCAACGTCTTTGTTCACTTCTTTTAATTGTTTTTTATTATACTTGTCACTTGTGTACGTTGAATAAATATTTTTCTATTTACATTCAAGAGACATGTTGTGCTGTTTAAGACTGCGCCGAGCAAAATCAGCAAAAACGGCAGTCACCGTTAAATCTCTGGAGTTCACAATTCTTTCCAAAAAAATATAAAATATATGTAAATATTTACACAAAGAACGTGTTTACAATGTATCGCCATCAATAGTCTAAAATAGTTTATAGTTTAATAAATACAATTACGTAAAGTTGTACAAAAATGAGAAAAACGTGTGTCGACGTTAAGGAAAAATAGGATAAAAAAAAAACAATACTTTAGTTTCAAAATTACTCAAACAAATATCAAAAGTATTAGCTACAACAAATGTATCGTTTTATTTCTTATTGTGCTTTAGTTATTTAATTACGATTTTTTAAAAACGCCTTCCAAATCTGCCATACAAAATTACTATGGACGCGAAACGTTGCAATATAAAAAGCGAGCAACACGAAAATTATTCAGTCGCCCGAGAGCTCAGAGAGAGACCACGTTTCGATGCGGATCAAAAATACTTCGATATCCATTGTGTACATATTCTGTGTTACACGCAGCAAAACAGAGTAAGTGTTTTTTTGTTACTTTTTTATTTACTCAGTCCGGTTTTCAATATTTTGCTTATGAGTTGAAGACAGACGAGATGGTGTCATTAACACTAAAACCGTAGATGATGTTCAAGGTCTGATGATGGAGCAGGAAGGTGGCCATAGGAACTCGATAGTTTACTAATGTAATACCGTCGAGCTTGGGCTCGTTAGATTTGTTTTGACGAGCACTTCGACTGTAGATGGTGTCCAAGGTCTGATGATGGAGCAGGAAGGTAGCCATAGAACTCGATAGTTTACTAATGTAATACCATCGAGCTTGGGCTCGTTATGTTTGTTTTGACGAGCACTTCAACCGTAGATGGTGTCCAAGGTCTGATGATGGAGCGGGAAGGTGGCCATAGGAATTCGATAGTTCATTAATGTAATACCATCGAGCTTGGGCTCGTTAGGTTTGTTTTGACGAGCACTTCGACCTAAGATGGTGTCCAATTCAAGGGCCAATCAAAACAAAGTTGCTTGACAAACTGTCATCCGCCATCTTGGATTCAAAAAATAATGTCAAATTCGAGTTCACCGCATCCAAATTACATGAAATCGACACCCATGACCATTTTTAGTGACAAAGATGACAAACTGTCATTCGCCATCTTGGATTCAAAAAATAATGTCAAATTCGAGCTCACCGCACCCAAATTACATGAAATCGACACCCATGACCATTTTAGTGACAAAAATGACAAACTGTCATCTGCCATCTTGGATTAAAAAAATAATGACAAATTCGAGCTCACCGCACCCAAATTACATGAAATCGACACCCATGACCATTTTAGTGACAAAAATGACAAATGGTCATCCGCCATCTTGGATTCAAAAAATAGTGTCAAATTCGAGCTCACCGCACCCAAATTACATGAAATCGACACCCATGAACATTTTTAGTGACAAAAATGACAAGCTGTCATCCGCCATCTTGGATTCAAAAAATTGTGTCAAATTCGAGCTCACCGCACCCAAGTTACATGAAATCGACACCCGTGACCATTTTTAGTGACTAAAATGACAAACTGTCTTTCGCCATCTTGGATTCAAAAAATAATGTCAAATTCGAGCTCACCGCACCCAAATTACATGAAATCGACACCCATGACCATTTTTAGTGACAAAAATGACAAACTGTCATTCGCCATCTTGGGTTCAAAAAATAATGACAAATTCGAGCTCACCGCACCCAAATTACATGAAATCGACACCCATGACCATTTTAGTGACAAAAATGACAAATGGTCATCCGCCATCTTGGATTCAAAAAATAGTGTCAAATTCGAGCTCACCGCACCCAAATTACATGAAATCGACACCCATGACCATTTTTAGTGACAAAAATGACAAACTGTCATCCGCCAGCTTGGATTAAAAAAATAATGTCAAATTCGAGCTCACCGCACCCAAAGTACATGAAATCAACACCCATGACCATTTTTAGTGACTTCTTCATTTAAGATTTTTAATGAAAAAGTTAGATGCTTCCCGGGTTCTATTTTCAAATTTAATGGAAAGCGAGAATTTCCGAGCATGTTTGAGAAAAACTTTAATTGCATTATGTATTTTATTCATTACTATCTATGGGTTTATGTCCGTAGTTGAGATTCATTATTACAGAATAATGAGTTACTAACATTTAGCATCGGCCGTACCGATCTAACGAGTAAACTGACAGTAGTGTGCGTGACAACGCACACATAGGTGACAGCCGCGCTAAATACCGAATCTTTGCCCGCGTCAAAAGCTCGGCGCAGCCTTAACCTATGAAAAGTCCAAGGAATAGTTTTAGTACCTAACTTTTTTGAAGTTTGTATGTGTGTATGATGTAATTTATTAAGTCGAAGTTTGTATGAAGTTTGCCGACTGTAGGATGCTCTGTGAAGGAAACCTATACTCCACATTGAGTAGACTACTAGTTGAAAAGAAATGTAGACACAAAAAAACTGAAATTACAATTGTCGATCAAAAGATGACTAACCTCATGTCCCTCGTCCAGCCCTCGGTGGTGTCCCCGGCCGGGTACTTCTTGCCGCCGCCCTGTATGATATTCTCGGCAGCCAGGTGACGCCCTTTGAATTTGACCAGCTCATTGGCCAGTTTCAGAGACCATGTGTTCAGTTCCTACAAAAATTTATTACATAACGTAACTTCGAACACACACAACCAAGATTACGACAAGAAACAACTCAATTTTACTGGATACTGAAATCTTGTGTACCAGAAATAAAGTGTTTATTTTACATTATATTCAGTGATACAATTAATCACCCATCTGTGTAGAAACATTCTTTGGTTATTATAAAATTTTCCACAATAACGAGAGAAAATAGGATGTAATATTAATTGTGTTGGCGAGTGTAGGTTTACATGACCAGTCTTCACAATTTATTAGTGCCAAGATTTAAATCAAAATTGCAGCTCCCCAAAGCAAAGGTTGTCAGTTTGTAGGACTCCTTTCCGCTTGAGATGAACTGTGGCAGGGTTGTACTTACACCCGGGGTCATGTTGAGCCCCAGCAGAAGAATCTGACACCGGATAGCTACCTCCTAGGGGTAACGGGTAATAACGTAGTACCGTTACACCGCCAACAAGGCGGCGAGAAAAGGACATCCCAGGGGTTTCAGTGGGTAAGATCCCCCATAACCCTATCGCCTCCCAGTGGTGACGGGTATCTGGTAGCAGATTTCCCGGGGCAATATTTGAGGGTAGTACTCACAGCGACGACCTCCTTGTTCTGCGTGAGGCGGCGGTTGAACGCCAGCAGCTTTTGTATGCGCTGGTCGGGTCCGATCTTGGTGTGCACGCCCATGGCCTTCATGAGCTGGAAATTGGCGCGCATCTCGTCCGAGAGGCCGGTCTGGCGGCACAGCTCCGGGATCAGGTACACCAGTTCGGGCATGCCGGCGCGGATCTCGCGCGGCTTCGACCGCGAGATCAGCAGCGGCTGGCGCGTGTCGTTGATGCGGATGTTGTATTTCTGGAATGGGATGTTTGTTAAGCCACTGTATCATATACATATTATGTAGTTATACGCCGCAGGTCAGTCTGCAGTGTGTTACTTTTATGACAGTTTAGACGTTTTTTCAAATAAATCCAAGAGTTTATATCAGTGAACGCATATAAAGCATGGAAGCAGTCTTTCCACACAACGTATCGTTCACTAGCAGAGCCAAAACTCGCACAAAGATGAAGTACTCACACAGCAGCAAAGTAACCATACACTAAACTATCCATGCATTCAAAAATCACGTTAATACGCACCAATCTAGGTTGCTATTAGGATGTGCTTTGCCAGTTACGCCATTTTATAAATGCTCAAAGATTTGACCAGAAGGCCAGTAGCGTTTGTCAGCGTCCGGCAATGCGCACTGGCCCAATGTGATTGGTTCTCGGCATGACAGATTACGGCCATCATTGGTTCGCGCGTCTGCTGCGATGTCAACGTCTGTCAGATGTGGTCAGATGCGTGGACAACGTTATGCATGAGGGGACCAGTCATAAAAAAAATATCCTTGCACTATCTTAATAATTATTGTAGTATATTGGAATCTGGGGGTAGGTATGTTTTAATATAAGGTCTACCCACCTATACAATAAACAGTGTTAAACTAACTGACGTGTCTTTTACTACATGGTGGCAGCGGTGCTCGCTAATTAATTATATTTCACTACTATATCGCGCGAATATCGGTGTACTGTGCGAATAGTGTTGTAATCATACAGTTTTAAAACCAGTACCTAAGTTGTAATCTTGTAATGGAACACGCACGTCCTCCGGCTGACCTATTGTTGGAAGGCGGGCCGGCCGCGCGGGCCGAGTCATGGCGCAAATGGAGGAAGCAGTTCGAGGTGTTTCTCAAAGCGTCCGGAGTAAGCAACGAGCCTGGGGAGGTCCAGGCCAGCTTGTTAGTTAACCTCATCGGTCCTGCAGGGTACGAAGTTTATTCTACGTTTACGTTAACGCAGAAGGAAAATGAAGAAGTCGAAAGTTTACTCAAAAAATTTGATGCATACTTTGGTACCAAACCGAATGTCACGGTATCCCGTTACAAGTTCTTTATTAGAAACCAAGAAGAAGGTGAAAATATAGATCAATGGGTTACTTCGCTGCGACTGTTGAGTCAGAGTTCGGCACCCTGCAGGACAGTTTAATTCGTGATAGAATCGTTTGCGGAATTGCGAACAGCACGGTAAGAGATCGTCTGCTTCGTAGGGACGGGCTAACGTTGACAAAGGCAGTAGAAATTTGTCAAGCCGCAGAAATGTCGCAGGAAGAGAGTCGCTGTATCGAGGGAGGCCCGAGTGAGATTCGGGTTGACGCGGTATGGGGCCCGCGTGGCCGCGGCGGGGGCGCGGGCGCCGGCTGGCGTGGCCGCGGGAGCGACCGGCGCATGAGGCGCCGCGGCGCGCGGGCGCCGGGCGGAGTGGCGCGGCCGGGGTCCTCGCGCCAGCTATGCGTCGCTTGCGGCGGCTCGGGGTGCGCCGGTGGTGAGTGCTGCCCGGCTTATGGGGTGATGTGTTACGTGTGTGATAAGAAGGGACATTACGCACGGGTGTGTACACAAAAGAAGATTTTACGCGATCAAGTGTGCGATTTGGCAGTGGAAGACTCGGACTGTGACACGAGCGAGGA
Source organism: Clepsis dumicolana (assembly GCA_963691665.1). Taxonomy (NCBI): domain Eukaryota; kingdom Metazoa; phylum Arthropoda; class Insecta; order Lepidoptera; family Tortricidae; genus Clepsis; species Clepsis dumicolana. Next base: position 12,304,112 of record OY829512.1, read on the forward strand.
CGGTATGTTCTATGTAAATATTATTCAGCAGGATATTAAGTGTAAGGCACCAAAGGAATGGTTTGAAATAATGAAATTAAACGATAAGCGATTGTTACTTAAATTGGATACAGGATCTATGTTGAACGTTATATCGAAGCAGGAATACCTAAACTTGGGGCTTAGTCTTAGTGATTTACGACCGTTCACGAAACGTGTTTATTCATTTACGGGAGACAATATTCCTATTGTAGGTAAATGCAATTTGTTGTTGTCTTATCGTAATAAAGAATTCGAGCTAATGTTTGTTGTGTCTAATTTGAACTGTCAAAACGTACTAGGCTTGGAAGGTTGCGTAGCCGTAGGCATAGTAAATCGAGTGAGTTCGATCCAGATCGATAAGTATGCTGATCTTTTTCAGGGGTTGGGTAAATTACCGGGTAAGTATAAAATAGTGGTTGATCAAAGCGTACAACCGGTTGTGTGTCCGACGAGAAAAATACCGCTCGGTCTACGTGACAAGTTGCAAGCGGAATTACAGCGTATGGTCGAAATCGGCGTCATCAGAAAAGTAGCACATCCGACGGATTGGGTAAATGCGATTGTGTTAGTGGCAAAGAAAAACGGTGATATTAGGGTTTGCTTATATCCGCGACCGTTGAATCGAGCCGTGCGCCGCGCGCACTACAGCCTGCCCACCGTGTCGGAGCTGGCGGTGCGACTGCAGGGCGCGCGCTACTTCAGCGTGCTGGACGCCCGCGCGGGGTTCTGGATGGTGCAGATGGATGACACGAGTGCTGATTTTTGCACTTTTGGGACACCGTTCGGTCGTTACCAATTTTTACGCTTGCCGTATGGAATTAACTGCGCGCCTGAGGTGTTCCATGCTAAACTAAGGCAGCTCTTAGAGGATTTAGAGGGTGTTGACAGTTTTATTGATGACGTTATCGTCTGGGGTAGCACGAAACAGGAACATGATGCTAGGTTGAAATTTCTTCTCGATAGGTCGAAAGAAATAGGTATAAAGTATAACCGGGAAAAATGTAAATTTGGGGTACGCGAAATTGTGTACTTGGGGCATAAATTTGACGAAAATGGGATGAGACCTGATGAATCTAAGGTACGAGCTATTATGGAAATGCCTTATCCATCAGATCGAAAAGCTTTGGAGAGGTTCCTAGGCATGGTGGATTATTTAGCAAAATTTATACAAAACTATTCAGATTCCGTTGCCGTCCTGCGAAGTTTATTGAAAAAAGAAACTCAGTGGCTGTGGGATCAACAGCATTCAGCTGCAGTGGATGAACTGAAGAGAAAAATAGCATCGGCCCCGGTGCTAGCCCTGTACTCCACGGCGGTGCCCGTGCTGCTGTCGGTGGACGCGAGCGCGGCGGCGCTGGGCGCGGTGCTGCTGCAGGGCGGCCGCCCGGTGGAGTTTGCGTCGCTCACGCTCACCGACACGCAGACGCGGTACGCTCAAATTGAGGAGATGCTGGCCATAGTTTTCGCAGTTGAGAGATTTAAGCAGTACATTTATGGACGAAGCGATGTAACAGTTCAGACTGACCACAAGCCTCTCGAGCCATTATTCAATAAACCTTTGTCCTCTGTGCCGGCACGACTGCAGCGTATGATGATGCGCGTACAAGGGTTCGACATACGGGTGGAGTACACGCCCGGTAAATATATGTATATAGCGGACACATTGTCGCGTGCGCCGCTAACGGAGAAGATGCATAATCGAGTCAGTGATGAAGTCGAACTGCAGACTTGCTTTTTAATTGACAACGTTCAGGTTAGTGATAAAAAATTAGACCTTATCAAACTACATATCGCGGGAGACGAGGAGAGCAAAACAATAATAAATTATATTCTCAATGGGTGCCCCAAAAACAGATGGGAGGTAAGCGAATGCATTCGGGTACTCTGGTCGTACCGTGATACATTGCAATTTATAGACGGCTTGATATTCAAAGATAGTCGCGTGTATATTCCTCAGAGCATACGTGGCGTCATGCTAGACAAAATACACGAAGGGCATTTGGGAATAGACCGGTGTAAGCGGCGCGCGCGAGAGGTAATGTTCTGGCCGGGAATGGCGGCCGCAGTCGAGCGGCGCGTGCGCGAATGCGCGGCCTGTGCACTACACGCGCCGGCGCCGCGCCGCGAGCCGCTCAAGCAGCACGCGGTGCCCGACCTGCCCTGGCGAAAGCTCGCATCAGATATCTTTGAATATCGGAAAAAATACTATATTGTGTTGGTAGATTACTTTTCGAATTATGTAGAGGTAGGTCAACTCAAAAACATAACGAGTAAGTCCGTTATAAATTTTATGAAGGATCAGTTTTCACGCCACGGCATTCCTAATGAACTGGTGACGGATAACGGTCCGGCGTACAGTTCGAGCGAGTTTAAAAAGTTCATGGTGGACTGGCAGATCGAACATGTGACGTCATCGCCTCGCTACGCCCAAAGCAATGGGAAGAGTGAACGTACGGTCCAGACTGTCAAAAATATTATTAAAAAGTGTCAAGATTCAGGACACGACTTTTATTTAAGCCTTCTTAATTACAGAACGACTCCGAGGCACGGTATCGACTCGCCGGCTCAAATTTTAATGGGAAGAAGGTTAAATACAAAGTTACCTGTAAAACAGGATTTGTTATATGAGACAGTTGATAACAAACAAAATTATCAACGATTGTTGCAACAGCGCGAGAAAACTAAAAAGCATTTTGATCGATCTGCCAAAAAATTATCAACCTTAGTCCGAGGACAGAAAACTGTACTTATTGATGGGGGTAAAAGAAAACCTGTTACAGTAGTTAGTCGCGCGCTAGAGCCGAGATCATTTGTAGTAGTCGATAGGCAGGGTCACAAGTACCGGCGCAACCGCCGCCACCTGGTGGCGCGCGCGGCCGCGGGCCCGGCGCCGGCGCCAGCGCTACCGGTGCCGCCGACGCCGCCGATAGACACACAACCGGGACCCAGTACTTTGCACTTGGGACAGCCTTGCAATTCTGGTACTGGAGCAGTTCATGTTAGCACTACAGAATGTTCACAGCCCACAATCTCAGCTCCGATAACGCGTTCAAAGGCTAAGAAAACTTAGGAGACTGTTGTAAATTCTTATTTTCGTAGGTCTTATTTTCAGGTAAATACCGCCAATGTGTACCTATTGTTTGCATTCATGAATAATAAGTAACACACCTTTCTCATTGGCAATATTGTGTAAAAACATTGATACTTAAGACTTGTAAGTTCATTTAATATCATTAAGTAGTAAAAAATGTAACACAGGATAAATATAAAGTGGTAAATCAGTTCATATCTTATTTAATATTAATCATTAGGAATAAGGTTATGTGATATAAAATGTAAAGTTTGTTAATAATAATAATATAAAAAAGAGCTTATGGTGAACATCCTGTTTGTAAGTTGTTTGTAAGCTTAATATAATACAGTGTAAGGTTAAAACCTATAATATACCTAGGTAAGATGCATAGTTGCTATTATTTCACATTAAACTTGAGTAAACATTGTTTACATTTTTATTGTTTTTCTGAGAGGGATAAGATGTAGTATATTGGAATCTGGGGGTAGGTATGTTTTAATATAAGGCCTACCCACCTATACAATAAACAGTGTTAAACTAACTGACGTGTCTTCTACAATTATAATATACTATATTTAGCAAATTTAGAGCATTGTAAGATTTTACTTTTACTTACGTAAATCCAATAAAACCATGTATTGCTATTATAATTTGTTTATTTGTCGTCCTTCTAATATTGCATTACAAGTTTTTATCACCCCGAAAAATCCTTAAGCTTCTATATAACGTTTCCCTCCAAAAAAAACCGTGCCGGCTTCCTTCTCTCTCGCTCCTCTTCGTTTTCCCGCCACAGTCTCCCTTTCTGCCTCCCCCTCTCTTTCTGCATTCAAATATGGCGGGCAGCACGAAGCGAAGACAACACATAGCATTTATTTATTAATAACAAATGAGTACTTACATTAAATTGAATATAAACTGTTACACAATTATCCTATTAATTTTAAGAAAGCTAACAGTATACATTTTGAATATGGTTAAATATGATAACATAGGTAGTCAACCCTCGCCTCAGGCCCACAACGCTATACAACAAGGCTGGCAATATATTTTGTAGCTGGGCCAAATTTTTTAAGTCCACTACTTTTTGGAGGTGGAAACAGTGTGGCCGACCATCGCCGCGTCGAGCTATTGGCTGGCTGGCTAATTAACGCGTTGGCGGGCAAATTCAAATGCCTTGGCGGGCATTTGAATTACTTAGTTTCCCGCGAGCCTGGGTTTGGACAACGTTCCGAATTTCCACTCGCTTGAATTCGCCTGAAATCCAAATCTGTATCTTAATAAATATAATAGTCCAACATGCAATTAATAATTAGTAAAATGAGCTGCTACATTATGCAAAATGACATCCCTGTGGTAAGCAAGAAAATTTTTGAATTTTCAGGTAATGGTGTACTTACATGTGAAAAGTGATTCGACTACCCTTGGATGCCTTGGGACAGTGATCCGTGTGATTTTTGCGCAACTTCACCCCACATGAAGGCATTTTAAAACATAAATCTTATTTTTGAAGATTAAAATAAACTGTCAAAACAGCGTCCGCCATTGCGGACTCGCGTAACCTAACTGGATCGGCGCGCAGGTACAGTTTGTAAGCCCCACCCACCGCGGTATAGTTTTCGTGGGGTCATTTTAAAGTGACAGGAATGCTTCCATGTCTTATAAGCGTTCACTGGTTTATATACTTTACAGTTAATAGATTGATAACACAATATGAGATTCAAGGATGGGACCAGCCAGATGGATGAATAAAAGAAAAAGAAAAAACCAGCTAGTGATATTCGGACTAACACATGAAGGGTTCCGCGTACCACCCACCGTTTGAGTATTTAATAAAATAACACTACATATTTATTAAAACGTTTCTTGTATGCCCCAGGTAAATCTTTATTTTAATTATTTTTCTAGTATTTATTGTTATAGCGGCTATAGTAATGCCTACTGTGTTAAATTTCATGTTTCAACCTGTTACCATTATTATGATAGAGCAAAAAACGAATAACACGTTCCTTTTATGGGAACTACTTTAACTTTCTACTTTATTGTATTTTTATTACTCATTCTTTTAGCGTCAACTTATTAACTCTCTATGAAGATATATTGTCTAACTATAACGGTTCTAATGATCCAGCCCTCTGAACTGCGGACGGACAGTGAAGGCTTTGCAATAGGCTCCCATAGGTGTCCTTTGGTTACATAACCCTATTTTTGACGCCGAATCCTTGCGCCGTCGGTTAATAACAATGACCTAATATGAATATGAATAATTATGGACACTTTGATACAAGAGACATCTCGTTACGATACTTTTAGGAGTAGACTTTTTTTATTATTAAAATCAAGTCACTGCGCATATGATATGTGGTCGATACTCTAGGCATAAAACTTGTACACTTATTGTTAAAATCTTAACCCAATACGTACTATTGATAAGCAATGACCTTTGGGAGCTAATAACGCAACGGCACCCGCGCCTCCATTCTAAGAAATATTTTTACCTTGTTTTTATGTTGTGGATGCTTAAGGCATAAACTTTTTAAATGGACAATTAATGTCAAACTCTCAACGTAATTTACTGCAGTTTGAACCATCTTACGTCTTACACTGGAGTTAGGAGTGTCTACATCTTGACCAAACATTATGGACCTGTCGAGGCCAGGTAATAAAATGGTACAATGAAAGTTAGGAATATAAATTATCATAAAAGTCGACTTAAGTATGGCATTACGAAAATGTGAGTTTTTTTTTTACTCAATGGCCAATGTGTTATGGGTCAGTTTTTATTACAAAATATACCTTTTTTAGGTTGATTGTTGATTTCAAGCGAGTCTTAAAAGGATTTATCAAAAATTATTCATGGACAAACTATACCCACATCCACATCTTTTAAATTTATAAGTATCGCCACTTTGGTATAAGAAACTAAATCGCTTTGAATACAGGTTCTAATTGGCTTGAAGGAGCTGTTTGGTGCAGGTACAAATTGTAGGGCCAGCAGAAAAAGGTGTTCAGACCAGTAATATACTACCTAGCTTTGATTACGAAAATGCGGGAGTGAAGATAAAGAAAGAAGTATCTATACGGTATCGGTATCTATAGAGCTCCACCACTATAAAGTCAAACCCGACACATTGCACAGCTATGAAGCTTCTGATTATTGCCATTGTTAAACCATAGTAGGAGAAAACTTGCATCTTTCTCAGTTGCTTGTTGCGTGTAGCATGATTGCTTTTTATTTCTTCATTCATCTTTATCTTGGTTCAAATTAGGAATGGAGATCAGATGAAGTTGCAGACAAAACATCTAGTACAGTCAGCGTCATATATATGATGAGATCCAAAGTGATCAAATAGTTCGGTACACCATACAAATCGTATTACTATTCTACTATTCGTATGGTGTACATAATAATATAAAGCTAAAATTTATTAACTCACCTTATGGTAATAATCCATGTAGCTGACAGTCTCATCCTTCATTTTGAAGGTGGACATCGGGCTCTCGGTCCACGTCACGTCGTCCACACGGTAGGTCCGCTTGTTATAGTCGGTCATTACGATTTTACCTACAAAAGCAAATGTTTGTTTAGTTTTGTAAATGTAACAAACAAAATTGAACGTAAACCTTTCGAAAACAGGGCCGTGTTTTATAAACCTACAAGTTATAATTTTACAGGCGTTTATTGGCAACACTTGTCCTGTTTTTTACAATTTGCGTTTTATAAAAGTACTGTGCTACAATTCTACAAGGTACAAGTAGAGGCGCTTGTAGCCGTATCATAGACAAAAAGTGGACATTTTATAGTTTTTAAATTCATAATCGAACAAGCGTTTTTAAAAAAAATTGTAAAATACAACTGTAGATTTGTAAAATTGTAACGAAAACTTACGTACGTCTTGAGACTTGTAACAATGGCTACAGGTGCACAAATTTTTGAATTAGGTGTCTTGATCAGTACCAAATCAATCGTTCTATCTACCTATCTATCTCTTCTTCAAGTTATTAAACTTAAGGTCATCAAGGAATGATTCGTTTATTGAGGAACTCGTCTGAGTCGGACTGGGAAGAAGAGAGTCCACGACAGCAAAGAACTAGGGAGTTTTGGCCACGAATAAATACAGATTTTGACACACCTTTTCAATATTATAATGAAAGGTCCAGAATGAACTGTACGCAAATAGACTAGACTACATTCTGCAAGAAATTGGGAGCTCATTAGAATCGTCGCGTAATCAAAACGATTCATTGAGCACGAAGCTTCAATTCTCTGTCTGTGTCTGTCTGTATGCACTGGAGTATCATGCAATCGTTGACATGCATTTTTTGGCCGTTTTTTGCCATTGTTTAGAATAAATATATTTTATTAGCCGACCCGCGAACTTCGTACCGCCTAGGTCATTCCATAGAAAATGTACCTATGGGAAAATGAACTTCTTATTTTTTTTCTCGTGAAATTTTCCCCTCTATTAATACCTATCCTGCTATTCGAAACAAATATATAAATTCAACAAATGAAAGATCATAAAAATCGGTCGAGCCGTTCTTGACTTATAATTATAAACACCTAGTGCAATTAACACGATTTTGTTTTATGTACTTAGACAAATTCTTATTTTTCAACTTTGCATGGGTATTTTAAATACTTAATAGGTAATAAAACACGACCCAGGTGGCTACCCTGGTAGCCAGCATGAAAAACTTCGGAAACCGAACGAATACGGCGGAAAGACTATCAAAAAACCGGCCTACCAAACTAGGTGTACTTACCGCTTGAAAAATGAAAAACTGCCAACTTCAAACCATTACATATTTTACTTTACATTACATATATTACCTAACCGACAACCTTAGGGTATTTGGCGTCCTATTGGTAATTTATTTCATTGGCTTGTCGTTTTTGTATATAGTGGGTATTTACGCCGCGCTGCGCCGCGCCATGTACCCGCTTGTCTGAAGTTTAATAAACCAGTGTAACCAACTACGGTGTGTTTCACTTGCCTGCTCTGACGTACTAATTGGCGACGAGGATGGGATTTTCGGTCTTATTTCCGGATTCAACCACGAAGTACAAGATTGGAATACCTATAAGAATCGTCTATCTCAGTGGTTCATAGCCAACGACGTAAATGATGCGTCCGACAAGGCGGGGGTGAAACGCCGCGCGATCTTGCTAAGCGCACTCGCCGAGTCGACCTACAGGCTAGCGAGCAATTTAGCGCTACCGTCTAAGTTGGAGGAGAAAAGGTATTCGGATGTGGTGAAGATTTTGGATAGCCACTTCATACCGCAACGATGTGGTTACGTGGAGCGCTTCCATTTTTATTCGGCCACCCAGCAAGTCGGCGAGGGCAACGCGCAATGGGCTGCTCGTTTGAAAGGCCTCGCTGCACATTGTCAATTTAAAAACATGGAAGACACTATTCTGGACAGATTCCTGATGGGTATGGCGCCCGGTCCGGAGCGTGAAAAGTTGTTTGCCCAGAAAGTGGATGAGCTCACGCTAAGGCCATAGAACTGGCTGACAGCATCAGATACGCACACGCCGGCGCAGGGGCCGGGGCACCCGGTGCGCCCGTGCTGCCCGAGACCAGCGACTTGTTAAAGATCGAGAAGTCGTCAGCGTCCTCGCCGGGTTCTGCGCCTAGTGTACAGTGTTCGGTGTGTGGTAGATTCAAGCATAGTGCCGTTAAATGCCGTTATAGGTTTTTCAAGTGCAAAAAGTGCCATGTTAAAGGGCAACTAAGTGTTATGTGCAAAAATGTGAAGTTCATCGAGACGGGAGAGGTGAGCGATGGCGATGACGGTGAGTTTTTTAATATTCGTTCGGAAAATGGTGCGCCAATGGTCGAAAGAGCTGAAGTAAACAACATTTCAATCGAATTTGAAATCGACAGCGGATCGTCGGTAACGGCGATTTCCGAAGAAACACACCGTAGTTGGTTACACACTGGTTTATTAAACTTCAGACAAGCGGGTACATGGCGCGGCGCAGCGCGGCGTAAATACCCACAATTTCCTCCCCTTTTACTTAACTAACAATCTTAACCTTGTAATCTATATGTGGCAAAGCACACATTTTTTCAGTTACAAATTGGTATAAATTAGAATGCGGAAGTACTGGCTCTGGGGAGCCGCGGTTTTTTACACCAGCTACCCAGGTAGCTACAGGGTATCAACGTTTTCCGCGCTATATCTGCTGGATTTCGAAAGTTTATGGGCGTAACTCACCAACGACATCCTCGAGGAAGGTCTTCTTGAAGTTGGCACCCTTGGTGGCGGCGTACTCCTGCAGCATTTGCAGCACCGTGTCCATGCGCAGCACCTTGTGCGTGATCTCCGTCACCATGAGTAGCCTGTCCTCATATTGGTTTATTGTAGTTTTATAACCAGGCCATATCTGGAGCTTGTACTCAGGGATGTCGACCTTAAACGAAGGGTTTTATAACAATTACATTTGTAATGGTTAGCTTAATACAAGTACTATTATAGTGTCCTGCTGCTATGAAGTAAATGTAAATACTGACACATTGCAAAGCTACGAAGTTTCTGATTATTGACAATGTTAACCATGGGAGAAAAATGCTAGACGTTCTTGTTTGCCGCACGAAACAAGCAAGTCTAGCAATTTTCTCCTATGGTTAACATTGTCAATAATTCGAAACTTCATAGCTGTGCTGTGTCAGAATTGGCTTCATACGTAGCGGCGGGGCACTATGGGTACAAGTGCTCAGCTCACGGCGCGCAGAGAAAGCTTCGAAAAGCCGCGCTGCGACGGCAACATTCTAAGCAGCCTGTAATAATTATTGGAGAAAAAGGATTGCATGCTGAATTGCTATTGCTGAAGATACTGTATTGTTGATGATGAGGTCTTAAAACCTTCAGCTCAACCAGCATGCTTATTGTCTAACTTGCTCGAAAGATAATCAGCACCATGTTCATTTTGTCTGGGCTGACAATTAGTATCGGAAACAGTTAGCTGTCACAGTCGTACAAAAACTGACATTTCAATCCGGTAACGAGTGTCAAAATATTTACGCAATAGGGCCTCTGATCACTGGCAGGAGTCAAATCAGAATTGAAAGATTTGAAACAAACTTGTGTTTGATCCATTTTGTATACATACTTTAGCATCTGGGTCGAAGAAATCTCTTCCGACCAGCTGGAGCTGTAGCAGTCTGAAGCACTTGCGGATTATCAGATTGAAGATCTGTATGTAGTGATAGTCGCCTGGGCTGACGTCGCAAGTGAGCTGGAAACATATTATAATTTAAATTCAATTATTTTCATCACCATTACCAGTCTGATTTTACGTCGCAGTCGCACTTCCGGGCAAAGGACTCCTCTAAGAATGAGAGGCTATAGATCCCACGCGGGCAAAGTGCAAATTGGGAACTTCACACACAACATTGAATTGCTTAGCAGGAGTCTGCAGGTTTCCTCGCGTTGTTTTCCTTCACCGAAAAATTATAAACGTAATTTCGCACACAAATTCCGAAAAACTCGAGGTGCGCGTTAGGGCTCGAATCCACGACCCTCTGCTTGAGAGGCCATAGGTTAAACCACTATGCTATCAGCTATCACTGCATTTTTAATATATTTTGGACAGAAAATTATAAAGATGGCTGATCATAGTAGTTTGACATGCCACTTACCTTGATTAGAAGCCTCATCCGTTGTTCATCTGTTCTACGGTCAGAGTACAGCTCCAGCGGGTCGGGGTGCAGTCTCTTGACCGTATACAATACACAGCCATCGAAAATATACCTAAACCAAAATGGAAGGTTATAAGTATGGTGCAATGCATAAAAAAAAAATACGAGTATATGTATACCCTTCATTAAAAAAAATTTACACAATACACATTCAATGAAATTAGTAATAGTCTAATAGTAATAGCAGATACGCTAGTGACGATTGAGGTCTAGACAGACAGATGTCAATTTCCACCACTCATAGACCAGTAGCTTGTCTCTCATTGGTGGAGAATGACATATAGACCTCACTTTCTCTTGACACTGGCGATCCTAGCGGATTTTTGAATCGCGACAACCCTCAGTTAGGAGATGGCAACCTTACAGCGGACTTACCCGCCAAGTGTGTTGGCATGGACTCTGAGTAGGGCCTTGCGCACGCTGGTGTTGTCTTCCTCGGGATCAACGTCCACGTGGTACTGGTACAGGCGCCACTGCGGGGTCGAGTGGACCGTGAAGTAATTGGCCAACAAGTCCAACGGCTCACCCGAAGTACCTACAAGTAAACTTTTTAGGGTCATAGTTCATACCATACATGGTACAAAAGCTGAAAAACAGCACATAATTTCGACAGCTCTTTTTAACGTTTCGCGGTTTCTAACGATTTTTCTTGAGTGAATATTTTCAGAAATAATCGCTTTGAAAGTAGCATAAATTGTGTACCCCTTATATTCTAAACCGTAGGTTCAAAAAAGAAATGAAGCTTGAGTGCACCAAATGTGGCAATGTCAGTTTTAGCCTATGGGAAACGAAACCTCACGACACACATATCACACCCAGAACCCAACTCTGTTATTCATAAACCTATTTTAACTAAAATGTCGTTAAAGTTCGTTTGTCTTTCCGTTAGTAAGAAGAAGACAAAACATATTTTAGCTAATGGAGGCTTGAGTGACGTTTATGAATAAGGCCCTAAATCTCTAGATGCAAAGGTGTGTCTGATAAATTTGTAAATTAACTGCTTCATCTGATAATGGCAGACTCAGGATCACATTTAAGCCGCCATTAAACATACCCATGACATCCAAATATTTTTTCTGACATCTTATCACATTCTAGAAGAAAATGAACTAAGCTAGATCAAAAAGTAAAACCGCCTTCAAAAAAAACCTTAGAAAAAAAAACGTTAAATAAAATCCGTTTATTTCGGACAACAGCAACTAAAGCCTAAAGTTTTATGGCCTAGCACTAAGTAGCAGTAATATGAAGTGCGAGCGGAATATTCCTTGAATGAAACATTTTTTTGAAGGCGGTTTTACTTTTTGTTAAAAGATTTTTATTTCACAATTTTACGTTGATTTAACATTTTAAGAATTATCCTCCAACTCCTAACCGTTAAGGAGTTGTACCTTCCATCATCAGCTCATCAACATGAGATGATGACTACCAGACGCAAATACTTGAATAGCTTTAGAAAATATACGAAATACATAATACGTGCCTATAAAATTTGAGGATTGCCCTTGATTTCCCTGGGATCCTATCATCAGATCATGATTTGGTGACAATGGGACCACCTCAGTAGTATACCCTTTCGAATAAAAAAAGAATTTTGAAAATCGGTCTACAATTGGCGGAGTAATCGATGTACATACATTAAAAAAAAAAAACATACAGTGGAACGTAGAACCTCCTCCTTTTCTTGAAGTCGGTTAAAAAGAAAATCAGCTTATATTTGTTAAATCTAGCACTATGTAACTATTCCTTTCCGCCACTCAAATGTTGACTGGTCGAGATCCCTTAAATGGATAAGTTCGCCTTTTGCTTGTTTGTAACATGTTTTTATCCTTTGTTTCTTGTACAATAAAGTGTTTACTTACTTATTTACACACAACTATCTTTATTAGGGTTCCATCAAAAAGTTTAAATAGAACCATTATGGTTTATGGTGCGACTTAGCCAGTCAGTCTGTCGCAGCTCTGGTTTTTATCAGAAACTAGGTACTAACGCTATCAACTTGAAATTTGGAATAGTGTTAGATGATGCTTGCCCAGCAATTTTGCAAATACAAAATACATACAGTGGAACGTAGAACCTCCTCCTTTTTTTGAAGCCGGTTAAAAATATTTTTATCTTTGTTGCAATAGGGACTGAAAGGGGGTCTTGAAACGGCTACCAGGTCGTGTGTCGCTCTGCCGGGTCGCTTCGTTTTCGACTTTTAATGAAAAATGTAAAAAAAAATACCCCCCATTATCTCCAAGGTTTACAAAGAGGAAAATCTGGATAAATTCTGTATCACCAGGGCGGTCCAACTGCACGTTTAGGTAAGATTTTACAAGTACACGGCGAGTCCTATCCATAGGACTAAATTCAAAGGGCCGCTGCGCGCCCAGTCAGACGCGCGCCGGCCGCGTCGCATGCTTGTTCACATGTCGGATGTTGCTTAGTCACGCGCCGCGCGCATCGCATTGTCCGCGGAGTGCGAATTACGACAATTGAAATTGCGAAATTGAAGGGTAAAGAAATGAAGGGTAAAGGGTCAATGAAAGCTTTTATTTTAATTTGCAATGTATGTATACTCAAGAGGCAAAATTAATCGCCCACCATTATTTTCCTTTTACACCACTTTTACAATAAATAGTATAAATAGGGTGGGCTAGGTATTTATTGTGCCGCTGAGTAGGTATATGTAGTTACGAGGGGCGGCTGATAAGTAATCTCCTTGGTCAGAAATATATACAAAAATAATGCTGGCTGGTATGGATTTATATTCGTTTGTTATTCTATTTTCAAAATGTATTACATTCATTTGTTTATTGCAACACGTTTATTTGTCTCCTACAATTGTTTCAAACATGTCGGTAGAAAAAGTGAAAATGGATAAAATCGAGCAGCGTGCGGTGATTAAGTTTTTGACTAAAGAAGGGAATACGCCTTCGGAGAACAGACAGCGTATGTTACGTGTGTTTGGCAGTTCGTGTTCTTCCGAATTTGTTAAAAAGTTTTGGTCAAAGCAGTTTATGTTAGGTCGTGAGAGCCTGGAAGATGATCCTCGTAGCGGAAGACCAGTTTCGGCCGTCACCGATGAAAATGTAGCCAGGGTGAAAAAAATTATATTAGAGGACCGACGAGTGAAGCAGTGGGAGATAGCTAGAGATGTGGGCGTCAGTAAAGAGCGAGTCAATGAAATAATTCATGAGCATTTGAACATGTCCAAGGTTAGTGCACGTTGGGTCCCCAGAATGTTGACTGCATTTGACATGGAGAGGCGTGTCAAAGAGGAAGAAATAATTTCTAGAATTGTAACATGTGATGAGACTTGGATTTGACAATGGGACCCGGAAAGTAAGCAAGAGTCGTTACAGTGGAAATTTAAGGATGAGAAGCCGCCTCGGAAATTCAAGGTCTGTCCATCGGCAGGTAAACTTATGGCTACAATCTTTTGGGACACAGAAGGGAATTTTGCTCACAGATTATTTACCGAAGAAAACTACAATGAATGCTGATTATTACTCAAACTTACTATATCAACTAAGAGAGACAATAAAAGAAAAACGGCGAGGTAAACTAAGCAAAGGAATTCTGATTTTGCACGATAACGCACTAGTGCATACCGCCCGCACAACGAAGCTAGCAATTAAAGACAATGGCTTCGAAACCATTGACCACCCCCCTTATAGTCCAGATTTAGCCCCCTGTGACTATTTTCTGTTTAGACTTCTCAAGAAAGACCTCAGGGGACGAAGGTTTATGACCGATGACGAAATGAAGGCTGCGGTTACTGACTTTTTTGACGACAAACCGATTTTTTTTTATGCTTTAAATTCAATATTTGAAAAATTTAATAAGTGCATTTTACTAGCAGGGGAATAGTCCCCTGCTGCTAAAAAAAAAATTAGCCACGACAGTCTTTTGTTTCATTGTTAGGTAGATTACTTTTCAGCCGCCCCTCGTATGTATGTTCGGGTCAAATCTTGCGAGTTAAATTTCATGTTTGCGTCGCGTCGTATAAGTCGTGCGTGCCATTTGTTTACAAAATTAGTGTAATAGGCATATAACATCTAACAGTAATAGGCACATAACCTTTTAAAATATTCAGATTAATTATTTTTAAAAGAAGGCAACCATAACGTAGTCGGGGCAGAGGCAACTTGTAGGTGAATATAACCGTAGGCAATTAGCGCTGCGCGGCCTGAATTCCGCTTTATTGTGTCGTAGTAAGAGTCGCAACTTATTTAAATGATTTTGCGGAGTCGGACTTCTGTACTTGTACTATTATGTAGGTATTCTGTGGTATCACAGAGGTAGAGATTACAGAAAAAATAAAACCATTTTTTTTTGTTTATCTGTATACCTATGTCAATGATCAATATAAAATGCTCCCACAGTGCATACATTCTGCTAACACTGGACATCTTAAAACACTTGGGGAAAAGCGGGAAAAATCTTCGAGAGTCAATTCCCGTGATAGACGAACTATAATTACCTACAAATTTGTACGGAACCCTCGGTACGCGAGTCCGACTCGCACTTTGCTGGTTTATTTTTAACTTAGCTATCATTGTAACATAAAAATAATGCTTCACCTGCTTGGTCATGGTATTATGATTTTAGAAGTAGTTTTTTTTAAAAGCTTCTAATCAATCTTTTTAACCATTACATTTTTAACAGTAGGTACACTAACCAGTAGGTAAACATATCAAATTAATGTTTGCAAGTGAAAACACAACCGAAAATGAGGATGAAAGACTCTTTAGTGTTTTAGGTAGGTACTATATTGATGACTATATTAAAAATAATGTTTGCAAGTGCATACCTACTTATCTGTAACTTGAAATATGAAGTTTAAAATTTGTATACCTACTTAACTCATCAGCTTTGCAGTAACATGATATCATTATGCAGCATAATTTACCATGCCGTTATGAAACGCAATAAACAAGTCTAGCATTTTTCTCCCATAGTTAACATTGTCAATAATCAGAAACTTCACGGCTGCGTGATTTGTAACAAGCAGTGAACGCATATAAGACATGGAAGCATTCCTGTCACTTTAAAATGACCCCACGAAAACTATACCGCGGTGGGTGGGGCTTGCAAACTGTATCGGCGCGCCGATCAAGGTTGCGCGAGTCCGCAATGGCGGACGCTGTTTTGACAGTTTATTTTAATCATCAAAAATAAGATTTATGTTTTAAAATGCCTTCATGTGGGGTGAAGCTGTGCAAAAATCACACGGATCCCTGTCCCAAGGCATCCAAGGGTAGTGGAATCACTTTTCACATGTAAGTACACCATTACCTGAAAATTCAAAAATCTTCTTGCTTACCGCAGGGATGTCATTATGCATAATGTAGCAGCTCATTTTACTAATTATTAATTGCCTGTTGGACTATTATATTTATTAAGATACAGATTTGGATTTCAGGCGAATTCAAGCGAGTGGAAATTCGGAACGTTGTCCAAACCCAGGCTCGCGGGAAACTAAGTAATTCAACTGCCCGCCAAGGCATTTGAATTTGCCCGCCAACGCGTTAATTAGCCAGCAAGCCAATAGCGCGACGCGGCGATGGTCGGCCACACTGTTTCCACCTCCAAAAAGTAGTGGACTTAAAAAATTTGGCCCAGCTAGAAAATATATTGCCAGCCTTGTTTTATAGCGTTGTGGGCCTGAGGCGAGGGTTGACTACCTATGTTATCATATTTAACCATATTCAAAATGTATACTGTTAGCTTTCTTAAAATTAATAGGATAATTGTGTAACAGTTTATATTCAATTTAATGTAAGTACTCATTTGTTATTAATAAATAAATGCGATGTGTTGTCTTCGCTTCGTGCTGCCCGCCATATTTGAATGCAGAAAGAGGAGGCAGAGAGGGAGACTGTGGCGGGAAAACGAAGAGGAGCGAGAGAGAAGGAAGCCGGCACGGTTTTTTTTGGGAAACGTTATATAAAAGCTTAAGGATTTTTCAGGGTGATAAAAACTTGTAATGCAATATTAGAAGGACGACAAATAAACAAATTATAATAGCAATACATGGTTTTATTGGATTTACGTAAGTAAAAGTAAAATCTTACAATGCTCTAAATTTGCTAAACATAATATATTATAATTATTAAGATAGTGCAAGAATATTTTTTATGACTGGTCCCCTCATGCATAACGTTGTCCACGCATCTGACCACATCTGACAGACGTTGACATCGCAGCAGACGCGCGAACCAATGATGGCCGTAATCTGTCATGCCGAGAACCAATCACATTGGGCCAGTGCGCATTGCCGGACGCTGACAAACGCTACTGGCCTTCTGGTCAAATCTTTGAGCATTTATAAAATGGCGTAACTAGCAAAGCACATCCTAATAGCAACCTAGATTGGTGCGTATTAACGTAATTTTTGAATGCATGGATAGTTTAGTGTATGGTTACTTTACTGCTGTGTGTGTACTTCATCTTTGTGCGAGTTTTGGCTCTGCTAGTGAACGATACGTTGTATGGAAAGACTGCTTCCATGTTTTATATGCGTTCACTGGTAACAAGGATCGACTTCTTAGTAGTGGGGCACTATAATTTAAATAACGCGTCTTTTCGCAAAAGAAAGTTCGTTCAGAATTCGCACATTTTAATATTATAAATAAAGGCCTGTGCCCAGCAGTGGGACGTAAGGCCGATGGCGATGAAGGTGATAATGATGATTATTATAAAAAAGGTATGACAATAAAGTTAAACGTGGAAATCCTAGCCTATTAAATTCTCTATACCTACATTGGTGTACCTATTTCACAAGTCAAAGTAAAATTATGCTTATGATATAGTGACAGAATGCCTATTAATTGCGACTTGAATATTTACGACTTACTTGTAATGCAGATATCATATTAAGCATTAAATACGAAAAAAAATATAATACGAAACTTGGAAAAACAAGTTGAGATGTTATAGATAATTAATGTATTCATGTATTTTGTTTTTATCGTTTAAATAATGTACCTACAGTGTGGCTCTAAAAAGCAGCCATTTCAGCGTCTGGCTCAGGGGAGCCCCTTAAACAACTGTATCACTATTGTCTCCTGAGTGTCGGGACAGAATAACATCATTAAAAAGTTGATTGACCCAGTAGCAAGATTTGACCAGAACACATACATTGCAAGTTGAATAAAATCTTTTAAAAGAAGCGGCCCGAATTGATGAAAAGGAATATCATTCCACATGTAAAAGGGCAAGAGATAATGAAAACACATGAGCTGTTTCTTACCTTTTTTCGACTTCAAGACAGCAGGCCGGGTGCGAAGGACCGTGAGCTGCTCTGGCAGGACGCGGCCCCCGCCGCGACGCGACCCGCGGCCGCTGGCCTCGCTCGCATCACCAGCTCCCCCCGCAGCGGGCTTGGCTTGTGCACCTAAATCAAACATTTTAGTTTTAACAAGTTCCTGGCTGTAATAAACAAGGATACTCTTGACCACCTTAATCAATTAGGAGATAAGAGCCATTTGTGTATCATAATAGGTATGTGTACCCACAGACACTTGAACAAACAAATTAATAAAACCTTAAAACGTGACATACGACAAAAGAACACACAGCAAATCCAGAAACTCATAGAGAGGAATAAGGGGTTTAAAGTCTTCCAACGGGCAAGTGGCGGACATCAACTCAACACTCTGACAAATCCACATGGTATAGCAACGAGCAACATCCAAGAGATCAAAGAAATTACTGAGGATTTCTATACAAAACTATACGCGTCAGGGATGCCCGAGCCCTCCCATGTTCATCCACGTGACAAACGCGCGCCCCTTGGCCGCCATTACACTGAGGACATTCCCGAATTCAGCACTTACGAAGTCAAACAAGCACTGAAACAGCTTAAAAAGAACAAAGCACCGGGAGAGGACGAAATATCTGTGGAACTGCTGAAGGCTGGAGGAAATGCTGTTGCAAAGGAACTGCGCCTGCTGTTCAATGAGGTTTTGTTTACGGGAGAAATACCAGAAGATTGGACAAAAAGTTTGGTCGTTCTCTTTCATAAAAAAGGCGACAAGAACCTACTTAAAAACTACCGACCAATATCGCTGCTCAGCCAGGTGTATAAAGTGTTCTCTAAAGTCCTGACAACACGATTGGCGCAGCGTTTAGATGAACACCAACCAGCGGAACAAGCGGGGTTCAGAAAGGCATTCGGAACCACCGATCATATTTTCACACTTCGGCAAATTATACAAAAGGCGGAGGAGTACAACAGGCCTTTTATCTAGCCTTTGTAGATTATGAGAAGGCGTTCGATTCCGTAGAACACTGGGCCGTAACTCAATCCTTAAAGCGCTGCCACATAGATGAACGCTACATAAACATTCTCAGCAGTTTGTACAGATCAGCCACACTAACGGTCCAGTTGCAGGAGAACTCAGACCCTATACCCATAAAGAGAGGAGTTCGTCAAGGAGATGTAATATCACCAAAATTGTTTATCAACGCCCTTGAAGACGTATTCAAAACTACGGACTGGCATGGGAGAGGCATAAATGTTGACGGTGTATATCTAAACCACCTGCGCTACGCCGATGACATCGTCATCATTTCGGAGAACACTCAGGACCTGCAACTGATGCTCCAAGAATTGCATGACGCATATCTAAGGATTGGGTTGAAAATGAACACGGATAAAACGAAAGTTATGGCCAAAGTCGATTTATCCCGTAGCCCAGTCACGCTGAATACCCAATCTTTGGAGCAAGTGGATGAGTATGTGTACTTGGGGCAAAAGATTGTCCTCGGACGAGACTCGATGATGTCAGAAATTGGGCGAAGAGTACAGCTGGGCTGGGCTGCTTTTGGCAAGCTGCGCGGTGTTTTCAAGTCTAAGACACCCCAGTCACTGAAGACCAAGGTGTATAACCAGTGCGTGCTACCTGCCATGACATATGGGTGTGAAACATGGCCACTCACAGTGCAGCTAATCAACAAGCTCAAAATTGCACAAAGGGCCATGGAACGCATTATGCTCGGAATATCCCTTCGCGACAAAGTCCGGAACGAGACCATTCGCAGGCGCACCAAAGTGGTGGATGTTGGCCATCACGTTGCCAAATTAAAATGGGCCTGGGCAGGCCATATGTGTCGACGGGAGATGGAGCAAGCGGGTCTGGGAATGGCGTCCATGCTCAAAGCGAGGAGTCGGCAGGCCCCCAGCAAGGTAGTCGGATGACATCAGCTTGACCGCTGGCCCGATCTGGGCGAGATCTACAGCAAACCGGGCCGAGTGGAGGAAAATTGGAGAGGCGTTTGCCCAACGGTGGGCGCAAATGCGCTGAAGAAGAATAGGTATGTGTTGCTTTGCTTGGGACAGGGAACCCATTAATACCTTTTTGATTAATGGTAGTTAGAATAGAAATTATTTATTGAACAACTACAACTTAGGAGTAGAATTACACTACACATTCTTTCTACAAAAATACCTATCAAGTTTGAAGTCCATACAATCCCCACAGGATAGATAGGTAGGTACACATTTTACAGGTACAATTTTGTTAGCATTTGTGTTTAATTTAATGCATTACTAAGTGTAAGCTCGGTACCTATCCACATTATGATCCTACAAAATATACAAGGGTTATGGATTATTACCTATCATTAGGTATATTAGAACTTGTCTTCTTATTTTCTAACACAATCTCGCTAGCAGTTAGTGTTAGGTTTCAGTACTACATGACTTTATCACTGAAACCGCCATGAAATAACTTTCAACTAAATCAAGATTGAATATTTTCACATTCGCTGTTGTATGCAGAATGATGATAAGGATAACAATGATGAATGCTGTTATACCTATCCATCAAGAATATCAAGTTAATATTAAAGGTCCAATACTAATGCTGTGGCATCAAGGTTCAGAGACAACTTAGTAGGTATATCTTTGAGATCTTCTTATCTACCGACATACTGACTGCTTTGAGGTAAAGCAAGCAAGGTTGTTTTACTGGTATGAACAGGCAAATGTAACACTTTAGAATGAAGCGAACTTTGCAGGATAAAATCATATCTTTTCATGTTAGGTAAACTTAATTGTAATGTAATCTAATGTATAAAAATGTTGCTGTAATTTAATGTAAAAAAAAAAGGCTGCCGAACTATACTTACCAAGATCAATTTTTTGCATCCGCTGCTGGATGTCCACATCTCCAGGATGCTCATGTGTGGATGGGGTGTTTCTGTATGAGGCTCTGCCAGCCTGCGCCGTGGGAGCGGGCACGCCGGCCCGAACGGCGGGCGGCGCGACAACGGGCGGCCCCCAGGCAGACGGGGGCTGCGGCCGCGGCCCCGCGGGGCCGGGTTGTTGCAGCTGGTCGCCAGGCCGCCGCGCGGGCTGCCCTGCGCCCTCTTGGCTCCCGCGCCCTGCGCGGCCCCTTGCCTTCCCTCTTCCGCGAGGTTGTTCAGACATGACTTAATTCAGTCGTACCTAAAACAAAAAAAATATAAAAGAAAATTGAATTAAAGAGCAGTAATTTGCTCTACGAGGTTTTAAATATTAAACAGTTCTTTACGTTTTTTGTACTGTGCGAAGTAGGTAAGTGTAAGTATACACAAAATGCCCGGTAAATAAAATGGAGGAATGATGGTTATTTTTAATTTTATTTTATATAAAAATGCAATTCTAGATTTGTCCTAGTGTGTCGATATGTTGTATTTAGACTACAAACTTGTTTTCATTCTATATTTTGAAATAAGCAAGTACTAGATGACAAAACACGTTTTGTTTAGCTTCAAGTGAACAAATAATAGATACCTACTGCGTCGTATAAGATATGCGATGGCTAGGCCTACGAAAAATCAATTACTATTACAATAATGTTAATTTGAACTTCAATAACAGGATCCGGTAGGTCCCCTTTTCCCAGAAAAACACCTTGCCAAATTTCGCTGAGACGAGCTTGTTTGAAAACAATGATGGCGGATGACGCGTCGGGGTCCCGGAGCCGGAGTAGGGAAAGAAGTAAAGCAAAAAGATATAATATTATTCGATATAAAAACCTTTGTTTAGACTTTTATTATAAGTATAAAAAGTCTATAAATAAATAATCGACCTTCTAGTTGAAACGCGCAACTTGCGTGCAACACTAAATTAACACATGTCTTTGCGAATTCAAATTAAAACTGTAATCTAAATCAAACAAACAACAGCAACAATTTATAATTACTAGTACTAGTTCATTTTACGTTACCTGTTATTTTCTGCCAAGCCTGTGATTATTGAGTAGTTTATCAACGAGCACGAAACAACGACATAAACGGCGCGACATAAACCTACCTTCACAGATTAGAGAGACCGACCGAACGGAACGAACGAGTGAAAGAATGAAAGTGAACTAGTAGTTGAAGCGTTGAAGTCATGTTGAAGTGAATGACAAAGTGTTGCTAGGGTAATCTAACAATTAACCTTCAAAAATGTAAGATAGATTACTAAGATAGATCATATAAGATGGTCCAAGGAGGACATGAGTTCTTGCCAAGAAAATGGTCTATATGTATTGTGTATGTCCATTCCAGGTGCACAACAAACACACAAGTAACTACCCTCATTTTGGAACGGATCAATTAAAAACCGGTCAAACACGCCATACATTAATATGCTGTTGTCAGGAGTCATAGTATCCCTTAGTAGTTTGTGGGAGTCATTGGCAGTAATGGTCGCTTGGTCGCTAACCTAAAGCAAGAAGCTTATACCCATAATGGAGCTTGCACGGCGAACAAAAAATTTAAGACCAAATATTCGACCTTGAATGACGTCACTGTTGTTCGCTGTCTCTTTCATTAGGGTGACAATACATTTGTTGAGAATGTGGATATAGGTAGGAACGAATATAGCCAAAATTAAAAAAAACAATACAAAATTAACTCGCGCTCGCGCACCGAGGATTCGCGCTCGCAATCGCCATCGTGTTCAGTGTAGGCTAAACAGCTACGTAGCTGGTAGCTGTCACACTCGTACAAAAACTGGCATTTTAATCCGATGACGAGTGTCAAAATAGTTACGCAATTACCCTGCGGCTCTAACAGAACGGACAAGTGCTGCTGAAAGACAAACTTATCTTTACTGTTTCTGAGTGTTAAGTTGGATTACCTAGTATTACAGTCGGACCAAACACCGCGATATATTACGAAACCTCTTTCATACAAGTAAGGACGAATATTACAACCAATACCATGTATGTGTATTTGCAGCTCTATTATACAGTACAAGGGTTCCGTTTCGTCCTTTTGAGGTACGGAACCAAACAAATATAAATTAATAAAACTATAGATGTTAACATTTTTTAATAGGTTTTACTGATGCCAAAAATCAATCAACAAATATTTTTTTACAGGGTTCAACAAATAGGGCCTGTGTAGCATTTCGAATCATCGCAGGTTATATATTATATATTTCGACCGCAGTAGAGCAATCGGTGGAATATAATTTCTCTTTTTCATAACCAGACAAAAAAAGTGTAGTGGTGTGAGGTCTGAAGAACATGCAGGCCACGGCACCGGTCCTCTGCGGAGGATCCATCCTCGCGGGAAGCGAGCGTTAAGGTGTTGCAGTAGGTATTTCAGGAGCAAAATGCGCCGACGCTTCGTCGTGTTGGAAATATGCCTGCCTCACTGCAAACCTTTTTATGATAAAATGGTTTAATTATTATTAAATTAGGTACAAATGATGATCAGTTATTAAGTTACAATAATAATATTATTTTCTGTAAAAAAATTATGAAAATTCAGTTTGTTTGAGGTGACAGGTTATGCACTTTTTTCCGGTTAAACCAATATTTTCTTTTTCATGGGGAATTATGTAACACATTGTATAATAGAGCACGTTGTCTTGATATGAATAGGATGTGGATGCTACTTACTATATCAATATTTAGTGCTGGAGAACGCAGTGTGACTGTAGCATTACTTACTAACAACAGGTAGGAATGCTTTCTTGTTAATATTGTCCAAATCATCATTTAATGCGCGCCGTTTAATGGATAATTCGCCCTGTTCGAACATATTAAAACATTTGTTAAACATTTATAAATAAAATTGCAAAACAATAGCAATTGGATCACTATTGTTCACTTACAGAATTTTCCATTTGAATACCAACACAATCCCTAAGTTGGGAAGTTGAGGGCACGGCACATTCATACATTCCTGAAAAATAAGGTAATATATACTGTAATTTTGCAGTACAAATTAACAAGTTTGAATATCTACAGAATCTTGGCATATACTATGAATGAATTAATATGATTGTTTGTTCTCGAGCCTTGGGTGTTAAATATGTAATTACCTATATAAGTATGTTAATCAGTTGACTAGTACCCATGGGTTTGCCCAGTTTGGGACAAATTTGTTTCAATTTTATTGTCCATTTTTTTATTTAATTGCCCAGCTGTGGGACGTAGAAAAGGCTAGTGATGATGATGATTTAATTATTTCATGATTTGCAACTATTACTCCATGTCTTTGCCTATCTGTTAATTCATAGACATATTTTGCTTGCATTGTATACGTAAGAAAAGGCCACCCTAGTCTTCTAATTTACTATTTTTGGTTTAAGTTTTTGAGTACTTGCGCTTGTCTGCACTACAATAGTAAGTATTTAAATCTGTTACCGCAGACCTATTCTAATTTAATTTGCACATATTTCGTAGGAAAACTCGGTGGAAGACTTGAAATAAGCCTTTGTTGAAAACGTGATCAAGCGTGTAATAATATTGATATAACAACTTACCTGTGGAATTTTACGCTAGATCCTGGATACCAGACACTTCTGCAATCACGGACTATACAACTCATAGTAATTAACACCAAAATATTGCTTAAATAGTAAATAAAAGCAAAGTAAACTTGCGAATCGAACGAGAACTTCATGACTTCAACCATTACAATGTTTGACATTTGCTTTCAGTGTTGCAATATAACGTTGACTAAATTACCTTAAAATTTAGGGAATTTGGTAGAACAAAATAATAATTTCAATTCACGAATGTAGCTTATTTAAGGGCATAGAAATCGCGTAACTAGTAAAATAAAGCAAGATAATCAAAATTTCATTGTTGAACTTTTAAATGTTTGATAAATTATAGACGTAAAGAAAATCATACTTAATAGTTTTTTTTTATTTGGGGGAAAATACCATTAGCTTGGCCACTCCGTCTGCAGAGTAAGTGAGACAGAAGAGAGCAGCAAAGGTCAAATGTGTTCAAAAAGCGGAAAAACCTGTCTTCAAAAAATTTTTAGTACTGCAAGCTCCATTTTTATGGGTATAAGCTTCTTGACCTAAAGCGAACGGCACAGAGTACCTTTTTATAACTGAGATAGAGATGTCACTTCAACGTTTCGCATACAGTGACATCTGGTGCTTTGTGACGGCAAAATATGCGATGACGTCATTGACGTCTAGTTTCCTAAATGTTGAATAATTTACTTGGGGCAATTGCTATTACACCATGTTCTATTATATACATTAGAACATGGTGTAATAGAAATTGCCCAATTTCCCGTTTTGATGAATTTGATGATTATTCAGTGCTTTATTTTTTACACATTTTCTTTTTATCAGGCATTCCAACTCCAACTTAGACACCCGGTGAATGTGAAAAACCACAGATTAGAGAGATAATCGCAGCCATTATTCATTCGTTCCGTTCCACTTATACCTTCACTGTACGTTGTTTTTAGTAAATAAAAAAAATTAAATAAATATCAAAACCTCCTGAATTACTAAAAATCTAAGTTTTCGCCCCATTTTATTAGGGTTTACTTGCAGATATGATACGTTAACTCAACCAGGGTCCATAGAATATTCTATATAATATTTTAGCTTAAGAAAAACTGATGCGTGTAATGATATTTTAGATAAGACATTATTATAATTAAAAAAGGTCGATGTTACCAGTGCTCACAAAATAATTGATAAGCATAAATGCATTTTTATACAAGGAAAGATAAATGAAAGCATTTATTAAGCGAAAATAAAATGTTTGTTCCAAAATTTAAAACTCCAATATAAACTATATTGATATTAGCACCACCTATCGACGTGTGACAACAACTTCATGTCTATAACCCAACCAAATGGAATATTACTTAAGTATATTCTATACAATGTAACTTGAGTGACTACTGAAATTAGCTGGACAACGAAGTGTACATTTTGTTCTAAGCTAAACCACCGTGGCGACCGGTTCCCAGTATATTACATTACTCTTTGGGTTGCCTTAAACAAAAAAGTTGAAGTTGAAGTTAAAGATATTATTAAGTTAAAATATTATTATTTTGTGATTGTGATTGTGACTACTTGTACTCTAAACTCTAAAGTGACGTTGTGATAGTTTTTTAACCCCCGACGAAAAAGAGGGGTGTTATAAGTTTGACCTGCCTGTGTATCTGTCTGTGGCATCGTAACTCGCAAGCGGATGGACCGATTTCGATGCGATTTTTTTTAATCGAAAGCTAGTTTAATCGAGATGGTTCTTAGCTAAGTTTCATTAAAATCGGTTCACCCGTTTTTGAAATACTTATTGCACTTTGAAATGATAATGTCGAGAGTTTTTCAACTTTTCTAAGTTGGTTAGGTTATTAGCTTCTACATCGGCGAAAAATGGTACGGTGTAGTATTATTGGCTGCAAAAGTGATTATAGAAGTAAAATAACTGGGTTGTCTTTTCATTCGTAAGTAGACAAGTATTATAGTATATTTTGTTAGTTCAATGATTAGTGTAGTTTTATTTTTTTATGGTTGTTAACCGTGTGCGTTATATTTTTGTTAAATTTGATAGATTTCAGCTATGTTCCTGATATTTTTGCTTCCTCAAACAACACCACATTGTTAACATTGACACTGTACTTTTTGTTACTTACCTCAATAATATTTTTTTTAGATTAGTGCGCTAGTTTCTAGATAAAATTTACCTCACAGTAGAGCATAATTCGTAATAAATTAAATAAACATTAATTTTTTATGAAACTTTCAGATTTCCTGCTGACCCAAGTCTCCTTAAAATCTGGATCGAAGCTACGGGAAGAATCAATTGGGTGCCAAAATCTATTTCAAAAATATGTAGTGAGCATTTCGAACCAACATTGCTTTGGAAGACAGAGAAAAAAACACTTCTTCACCGTGAGGCTGTGCCCAAAAAGGTAACAATGTGTACGAGTACCTTAGGACTTATTCTAATCTCTGTTACAATAGATTCTAAAGTAAAGTAATTATACTCACATATAACTAATGAAGTAAATGTAACAGCTTACAGATTCGGAAAGTCTACTTGTTGATAAGCCCACTTGTAGTTCATCTAGTGTTTACCGATAGAAGCGGAAGATAAAGAAACTGTAAATGAAGTAAGCTCTAAGAGCAAACACGCATATTGTAAGAAAGTATTCCGATCAAAAATTTTATTTTATTATTTACTTATTGACATGAGCAAAAATTATGCTAACTAGCTTTTACCCGCGACTTCGCTCGCGTGAACCATAAGCATTTCAAAGAAGCAAGGAATCAAGCAAGCAAGCAACTAGGCAAGGGAACCTGCAAGCTTGCAAGCAATATTGCAAGCAAGCATGCATGGAATAAAGCATGTAAGCAAGCAAGCAAGCAAGCAAGCATTCAAGCAGACATGTAAACAGGCACGCAAGCAAGCATGCAAGCAATAATGCAAGCAAGCATGCAAGCAAGCATGCATTAACATAACAGTAGGTGTCGGTTAGGAGATTACATAATTACAATAATTATGGGTTATGTTTATAAGATTTATAACCTGTTTTCCCAGATGAGATATTTTCCCATAGTAAAAAGTAGCCTATGTCACTCGCCAGCCATTCAACTATGTACATATAAAAAATCACGGCAATCCGTCGCTCAGTTGCGACGTGAAAGAAAGACAAACAAACAAACGAACACATTTATAATATTATAGTATGGATTTCAGAGTTGCTCTCCTGATTACTCACCGCGAACGTTGAAGACGAAATGGAAAAGCGAACAAAAAGTATCTGAACAGCGATTGAAAAAAATAAAGGCGCTACAAGAGAAAAGTCGGAGATTAGCTAAAAAAGTGGCCAATTTAAAAAATATTATTTCTGACTTGAAATCAAAAAAGCTGTTTTCCAAAGAAGATTGCGAGCTATTTTCAGCAATTGAGACCATAAACAAAGATTTTTTGAGAAACGTGTTAAATGCAACGACGCCTAAAGGAAAATACTCGCCATCTCTTCGCAGGTTTTCTCTATGTTTACAAAAAGCAATGATATCCCAACAAAAACATAAATCTGAAAAATGTAGCCAAGTTCAATACAAGAACAAAAGAGGTAAAATATAAACGGGTGCCAAGTTTTATTTCTTGTAGTTGTACCCATATACATATGACTAAGATGGAAAGCTTCTACAATTAAATTTGGCAAACATAGGTATAAGTACCATGAGTATCCTAGAGATGCACTAAGAAGGGATTTTTCGAAATTCCCACTGGATAGGGAACTAGCCCATTTTGAAATATTTCACGGGGGCAAAGCAGTGGGGCATAAGTTAGTGGTAGGATGGGACTTACTTTAAAACCAAAAAATATATTCCCGTTATGCGAGACTCAAAAAGTCACTCTGCACTAGGAGTAACCATTCAACTTGAATAATACGGGACCGTATAAAGACGAAAGGAATAGTTTCCTAATGTCGTTTTGATGTTATCGAAAGTGATGTAAAAGGCACCGTTGTATGTTTCTATAGAAATTAATGGTGTGACCGTGTGACGAATCGGCGGTCCGGCGGTGGCGTTGCCATCGGACAGCCGGGGACTGGGCCAAGAATATAAATATTATGTCGACGCAAGACGCAAGACCGACAAAAATCTAAATCATGGAACTTAGAGTAACTAAATTGCTATCAAATTCAATGAAAATAATCGATTTATTGATTATTTTTGTTTTTATTTTTATGAAACATTCATAGAATGAAATTCAACATACAATGACAATGCAAAGAAAAATTCGTTAAGCAGCTGGACAACTGCTGCTCCACGAATTTTTCTTTGCATTGTCATTGTATGTTGCTATCAAATTGTTATTTTAATAAATAAATAAATAAATATCACGGGACAATTTGACACTAATTGACCTAGTCCCAAACTAGGCAAAGCCTGTACTATGGGTACTAGACAACGGATAAACATACTTATATAGATAAATACATACTTATATATTAAGGTGCGTACGGATCAGAGGCAGCCCCCCGACCACGAAGTGCAAAATTCGAACTTCGTATCGTGCCGTCCCTCTCAAGCTAATATTATTTACCACGAGAGTGAGCGGGACGATACGATACGAACTTCGATTTTCGAATTTCGGAGTTTAGGGTCAGACTCAGGTTGAGCCACGCACGGCGCGACCAATTGCTCAAATCCGTACGTGCTTCGCGCACTGCGCGCGCACATTTTAGGGCGAACTAGACATGGGTAATTCACTACAGAATAAATAAAATGAATTAATTCCTTAGACTGAATTGTTAACTTAATGATTCACTCGAGAACTTAACAATTCTCGACATCTTAATAAGTCAGTCAGTGGATAGGCACATAGCGCAAGCACAGGCATCTTAACGTCGTAGTCTGTTGTTTGTTAGTCTATGCTTCTGTGGCGACCTGGCGCCATCTGTCATCCAGTAGGAGTATCAACTTACGACATTCTAACGACTCCTAGCGCCAATTGTCATCCAGTAGGAGTCGACTTACGACATTCTAACGACTCCTAGCGCCATCTAGTCATCGAACGTTCTCCACAGTTTCTGCGCTACATCACGCTGACGAGGTTTCTCAAGTCGGTTGCATAATATACAACTTCCAACTCTGTTCCATCGGACTTCGGTCCCCAGGCATAACATCTGCCTGGAGAGAGGTCTTTCCCACACTTCTATGGTTGAATTTAATTTAGTTTCGTTTCGGATTCACTGATTTTTTTTTTCTGGGTGGCAGGTAGATTTGAATTTGATTCTCTCTCTCTCTCTCTCCCTCTCTCTCATCTCAGCTTAGCTTTCACAATACGGAAACCGAGCTACTCGGATTTTATTTACAGTATACTAAGCCCAATATCATATCAGTTTTGAAGAATAAAAGATTATGATTGATTAAATTTAACACTGTTCAAATAGTTATTGGGTGTGTAATTAAAATATCAACAAATTTAAATGAGAATCTAGTTTCTACAGTAGGTAGGTACCTAAGCAAGAACTAAGTGACTAATGTGCTAATGAAATTACTTTACAAACTCATTCCTCATTCCTGAATCGAATTACTCTTACAGAATCATTAAGATGAATTGTGAATAGTTAAGGTGAATTAACTCATTCGACTGAATCAGAATAAGTGAATAACTTCATAGAAGTGCATTAAGATTACCCATGTTTAGGGCGAACCGTCAATTGTCGGTTTTTTGACCGTGCTCAAAGGTGCCTCGGTGTGCGTGTCTCGCGTAGTATGGACGCTACACGAACAAACTTGTTTGCGCGCGGAACAAGTTTTGAGGTTAAATCACGTAGTGAACCCATCTTAGAGTACATAAAATATGTGTGTAGATAAAGTAATGTATGCAACTCCACATAATTAGGCCTTAAAACACTCGTGTGATCCTATTATGAAACTCAGCTTCGCCTCGTTTCATAAAAACACACTCGTGTTTTACGAACCCTCATTATGTACCAGTTGCATAAACTACTTATTGAATGGTTCATTAATTTAAAATAGTTAAATGTTTAAAACGGTTTCTATAATAGTCTCCGAAATAAAACTTTAATTACTAGAGCTTTTAAATAAGTTTGTTGAGTTTGAAATGTCATTGTTATTTGCATTGTGATTAACCGAGCCGCGACACATTCTTACACGGGCCTCTGCCGAGGCAAGACGTGTCAAGGGCGCAAAATCTTGTGAGTACCACCTCTGTATTGTCTAGCTTTTAAATACTTTAAATTTATTTGTACATTGTAAATTGTAAATTTGTAACGTTGCAATAAAAAAATATGCACTGGTTTTCATCTTTTGCAAATGAGTGAACCCCATGGTGGAGATAGTGATGTCAGCAATGCTGATGTCACCGTTCCCATCAACGCAGCTGGTCAACCCCCGCCGTTAAGTATATACTATAAGAACATGTACCTGCCGACCTATATGTTATACCAACGAAAAGAGACCTATACGTTCGCAGTATATGTATATGCAGTTGTGTATGTAGCTATGTTTCTGGACGCGAGCGGGTGGGAATGCGGGGCGTGCGGTGTGTGGAAGCGCACCGCAGTTCGCCGAGACTTAGCTCGAACAAAGATAATAATTATATTACTGCAGTGCTCGAATAAATTCGTCGCATTGTTCGTCGCGTCGTTTGCTCGCGCTGCATCGCACAAGGTCACCGACGAGCTAGTTACACGGACACGGCGGTGACAAGCCTGTGGCCTTTGAGATAGAATTTCAGGAGGGTGCAATGAGGGCGAGCCAAATATCCGCTAAGATCGAGTGTCAAGTGAGATCTATCTGTAATTTTCCGCCAATGAGAGATAAGCTACTGGCCTATGATTTGTGGATTGGTGGACTCGCGATAACCTTCATTGCTTGAGGTTCCCGAAATACTGTCATCATCATTGTATCAACCTTGGCGCCGTTCGTCTTCCAGTAGGAGGACTTGCAGCTCCCAACGCTACCTAGTCATCGAAAATACAACTTCCAACTCTCTTCCTTTGGACTTTGGTCCTCAGGTATAACATCTACCTGGAGTGATCCTAGTAATAAAGTAAGAGTAATAAAGATATTATAGCTTTTCCCACAATTATCTGCCTATTTACGTCCCACTACTGGGCACAGGCCTCTTCTGAGAATGAGAGAGCTCGGGCTGTAGTTCCCATACAGGCCCAGTGTGGCTTGGAAAGTTCACACATCACAATTGAATTGCTTGGCAGGAGTGTGCAGGTTCCCCTACGATGTTTTTCTTCTCGAATAAACTCATGATAAATTTATAAGTGCAATTTTTCGCACATAGCTAAATTCCGAAAACTTACGTTACCCTTAAGGTTAAAAGTAGCTATATTCAAAAACAGAAGGTACAATAATAGGCAACGTCCGCAAATCTGCGAAATATGCTGTTCGAGTTAGTTCATTAGCCGCTCGAGGGCCGCGCTAACCCTCATCGCTATATTTGTTACCCGGAACTGAATTTAAAACAGGGATTCATATCCATTTGACACTGCTTTAAAATTGAGCGTTTTGCTCCGGCATTTTTATTAGTTCTCGTTTTCCTTTTTGAAACGGGAGAGCGCTCTCTCCCCGTCTTCAGTGGAAATTTATTTAAATTCTTAAAAGAATACTCCCTTTCTATTTGCTTTCCGTCATTGTCTCAGTTTCGGAAGTTTAAAGTGAGTTAGTTAATGTAAGCGAGTTAGTTTGTTTTGTGTAATAAAATACACTATTTTTTTGTGGTTTCATTTTGAATTATACAAGGATCAAAATAGACAACGCGCTTGATGTTTCCAATTATGAAAACAATAGGCTATTCTACTCTTTTTTGAAAAGTGGATAAAAATTTTAATTATTGTTCCATTAGACCGTAAAAAAATATTGCAATTTTGTGGGACTTAAAACACTATAAAAACTTAATTTTAAAATGAACTTTCCATGAACAGACGAAAACGCTGCCGGCCATGATTTTCTATAGATTATCTGTGCTGTGACTTGCGACGTCACATAGTTTGTAAACAAAGTGAGAATAAAACAAAATCACATTCGAAATTGACATGCGGATGACGTTTAGTCAGATGTTTCCGTTGTTTACAAATTCTATGACGTCACGATGTTTTTGATGTTTCAAATTACAGATTAAAAAATACATTTTTAAATTCAATTTCCACGACATCATTTTACTGCTATGTTGTAAAATCCTCGTATTTAGGTTCGCTAGACCTAATACTATATGAAATACATATATTTTTATTATTTGTGATATGAGTCCACTAGCTATTAGTAAAATCTTAAAGCACTTGCTGGCAATAATTACTAGACTTTTTGAAACACTCATTTTCAATTTGGAATAAACAAAAGAGGACTGTGGGCGTAGCTTTATGTTAATTGAAATCTATTCCCTTCGCTTCCCCTTAATTAAGTGCTAGTAGAGTTTTGTAGTGTCCTCCCCCGGGACACCGGGCGCATAAAACATTTACGCCCCAAACCGGGTGAAACCGGTTAATAGCCGTTTAGATGGAGCGATGTACTCAGTGTACTATCTTTAGTATAACCGTCGTGTCCTAATGGGAGTTAAGCGCTGGAGCGTGACGTTGGAACTTGGAGTAAGCCTTTCATAAGTCCCGTTAAGAAACTTAAGGGTGTCTAGCTGTTTCCGATTTTGGTTTAAATCATGCGTCATACGATCAACTTCATAATTTTTGTTTTAAAGTGCCGTTAGCCTTGCTACGCAAACCGCTCTCGCAATGTGGTTGTAGAGCTTTCCGTCAAACTAAACCATAACAATAAAATTGCCTTTGAAATTTTGCAATCGTTCAATGTTGGACTTAGATCAATAGTAGCAAAAAATTTGTCCAAAACATGATTTAAGGTCAGTTATGCCCAAAAATTGTTCCATGCTACAACAACAAATCTTTCCGTCGGGGCGTCGGCAAAATTTTATTACACTCTCAATCCGCGACCGACATCATTGCAAACAATAAATCTCTACAAATTAATCAAAGTTTGAAATTATTTAAATATTGATCTAACTCCAGTAAGTAGCGGGCGGGGGTGGGCAAATATTTGCCAGAGGTAAACAGCAATATCGTTGCGCCTGGCGGCGACGCGCGCTCGGTATGATAATGCTCAATAGCAAAGCCCTATTCGACACTATCCAATACTAAATCATATCGGCCCTAAACTACATTGCTATCCTATTCATACGCATTACACGTTGCAGGTAAGAATGAGATAGAGTCTCGTTTGCGAGAGGCTGCGGTCTCGTTTGGACGGAATTGAATAGACGCTCGGATGTGTGCTCAAAGCGGCCTAGCGCTCTTATTGGACTTTGAGTGTAATTACGATTCTGTTTCGCGTTTTGTGCAGAAAAAATTGATAGATACTCAGAGTTAATATATTGCAGCTTTGGAACACAGTGGATATAGTAAAATTCTGTTTGCATGTAGGTACGGTCGAGGAAATTAATTTCCGACCCACCATGGAACCTTATCACAGTAAACGCCATAGTGACATCGCATAGCTTGACAAGGAAAATCGTTATGACGTTTACTATGAAAATGTTCTGTGCTGGTGGGTCAGGAATTACTTTCCTCGACTCTACCTATACATAATTATAATTAAAGAACTTCGAAAAACCAAAAAACTTAGGTAGATTACCTTACTCTGTAGGTACACAAACATGCCAAAACACTCACCCAATCAATGTTCACGGACCAAAAATGGAATGAGAAAGATTTTCATTCACGGCTTGCAACGTTTGCCCTACCGCTAGGAGTAAGTATATCTAGGGGCCTCTGATATTGTGTCTCAGCTGAGACCTCACTAATTAATGTCGTAACGTAATCTCATTGTCGTGCGACGTCACTTATAATGACGCTTCCTCATTTATTTTTAGATCAAATTTTAACTTTGCTTACGCAAGCAAACAAATTATGCTCGTAAATAATTTTGACGACCGGATGGCCTAGTGGTTAGAAAATTCTTCCTTCGATTCTCTGTCGGGGCAGATGTCTGTATGGTGAATACGTATGTTTGTTCTCGAGTCTTTGATGTTTAATATTTATGTATGTATTTATCCATATAAGTATGTTTATCCGGCAAAAACTTATTTTGATCAGTAGTTTTGTAATGATACTCAGATTAACATCATTTACGAATGGTATTTTCAGAGGTGTGATTTGTGAAATCGGACACTATATATTTTCAAATATAATATAGTTTCAATTCTAGGACTGGGAGACGAGCTGTTGGTAGGCCTCCAACAAGATGGAGCGACGACCTAGTAAAGATCGCGGGACCGCGGTGGATGCGGAAAGCACAAGACCGGTCAGAGTGGAGAGCCTTGGTCCAGACCTATGTTTAGCAGTGGACGTCTTTTGGCTGACATGATGATGATGATGATAGTTTCAAAGATTAAACCTTACAAACAAACAATGAAACAAGCTTCTATAATAATCTTTATTATTTTAGTGAAGATAATGTGTTTTAAGTTCAAGAGCGTCAAAAAAGTTAAGATTAAATAGTGCCGTGTCTTCGAGGGGGTAAGGGGGTGGACATCGTTACAAAGAGATCATCCCTAAGCAAGCAAGTTCCAGCAAGTCTGTAATGAAGACTTATGAGCCTTGTCTGTCGGTGACTGTCATCTCACCAAGACAGCTACGAGAGGGGATGTTCTGATGACGTTGTTGTTATTTTAATTGAGCTCAGCGGGTCTGTCTCTGGAGTTAGTAACGAACCATACTCAGTGAAGACAAACGCGTCAAAGTTTTTTTAGTCGACTTCAAAAAAAGGAGGAGGTTCTCTGAGGTTCTTTTTATGCTATAATATCAATAGAAGTTTTTAAGTGTGGCAGTTTCCAGGTAGAATTTTAAGCGAGGCATGCTTACGGTGGATAGATCTGCATGTAAATTTGCGTAATTATTATTGACGTAATTAAGTCTTGTAACGAATACACTGGGTATGTTAATGATCGTGCGAAGCTGACACCTCACCCACGCCCGCGCAGTGTGGCAAGGCCTTTAAAGCTACACATGCTATCTTTTTCATAGACTTGATAATGCCGGCATTAAAAACCTCCAGTCATCACACATCATCGGGTCCAAGGGTTTAAGGTAAACTCCTTAGCGGCTTAAGCCCGCTTTTCAGCCGTAAGACTCCATAAGGGCTCAGGCTCAGCCACCATTTTGCGGGACACTGTAGGCGCGACTTGCCAATTCGCTGTTCATTGCACGGTCGAGGCATTCACCGCACAGCTACTGATACTAATAACACCCAACACACGCAATGTATTAGTATAATGTCACATTTCCCGCCTTGCAGCCGGTCGTGGTCGTAGCGTGTGCGTTCCGCGCGGACGACGCGGGCGCGATTCATCAGACCCCATTCACGACGATCTCTGGATTCAGATGCGGTTTAAGTGGGGATGGGATGCACTAGTTGTCGATAATTCACTTTTTTTTTCTTATTATTCTCAAAACGGTTCGCTTCATTGTTCCTAATGTCAACTGATAAAGGCTTAAGTATCCTGAGCATGTTAGCCCACCGCCGGGACTCGCCGCTGCTGCATGCGTCTGTAGCACCGGTGCCAAGGCGCCTTTAATTTATTTAATTTAAGTAGACATTAAAATACTAACCATAGCTTTAAGTTTGTGACTTCTAACACTATGGATTTTAAGTCCAAAATAAATGATTTGAATTTGTATTTGTATATGGAAGTCACTCCCATAGTCCATAATATAAACCAGAGGCCTTATTGTCTAACTCGCTTGGCTTCGCTTTGGCTCATCTCTTTCTTTCACGATGCCAAAGCGAAAGCGAGCGCGTTAAAAGCCTAAGTTTATCTAAGCCCATAGCCATATGAGGCTGTTATTGAATCAGTGAGTTACACCATGGGCCTCATCGCACTTTTCATCAGGTACTTAAAGGTTTTTCAAGAAAAAAACGAGGTTACGGAAATAAGAATAATATTTTCGGGTGGAGGACCTTGTGCGAGGTCCGGATCGCTAATCGCTACCACCATCTTACTCGCTAATCCTACCGCTATGCAGCAGTGCTCACACTGTTGTGTCCCGGTGTGGAGAGTAAGACAGCCGGTGTAATTACCGGCACAAAAGGCATTTCATCTTAGCTCTCTATGTTGACAACGTATCTGCAAACCCCCCGGGGTTGCGAGTGTTTATGGGCAGTGGTGATCACTTACCATCAGGAGACCTACTTGCTCGTTTGCATTCCTAATTACCTATATAAAAAAAAATCTGAACAAGCGTCATATTTTTTTAAGGCGTAGTTTTACAAGACATTCATCATGCACTCAATAACATCTATAATTCGTACTTTATTTCCTAGCAGAATCATTAAAAAGCACACCACTTCTTTCCACAAAAAAACAGTTAGCGCCGGTAAAAACCGGTTAAAAATTGAACATCCCTCACCCGTTCTTCTGGGATAAAGTAATTTAGTGCAAAGTTGACTATAAATAATTGAGACTTATTTAATACTAGACAGACATCTTATGAAATGAAAATAAATTGAAGAGGCACAAGTCCGAAACAAAGTTTATCGACATTAGCTCCCCCCACTAGGTTCGACAGAGATTTAGCCGACGCGTTGTCGACGTCGCGGATTACCGTGATTTCCCGGGGGGCTCGGACCGAAAAGACACCTCGGTGCATTCGCATTATTACTTTCCCATATATTTCTACCGAAACGAACCAACCCCCTAAATCCAACCTTAATATAAACGCAACAAACGCTCTACCACACGCAAATAAAAACTTTGTAACGCTAGCAAACTCTTTAACATCCTCGAGCGGTATTTTATCAAAATACAACCTTACAGTCGAGATAATATGAGCGATGGTAGGTGCAAACATTTCATGTGTACACGATAATCATTTCAGGATATCATAATTATTTTGCTGGTATGTAACTGATTATAACGGGTGATGTTGGACTGATAATTATGGGTGTTATAATTTAGGGGTTACAAATGGCTAGATAATAAAAATACGATGAAAGTACAGATGCCTATATTTTCAGTAAAAGCCAACACTTTCAAGCGCTTAACATTCGTTTGAGCTTTAAAAGTCATTTATACTCAGTACATTTTATCATGATACTCGGGACTTAATCGCGTAAAAAACATATATTTAAATTTGAATTTAAATACCTCGACGTTTAATTAGGACGCTACGTTGCGTCCATGGTCTCGAAGGGACCAGGGATGTTTTTTACGTGATTAAGTCCCGAGTATCATGATAATGTGTGAAAATCGCAAAAGTTTAAATCATCACATTATTTTAATTAATTTTATTAACACCTAATTTTTCACAAATTTCAAATTTGATGCGTAAATATACAGAAAAACCAGAAAAAAATTTTCTCGAATTGGAGTTCGAACCCAAACCTTTACCATACCGTGGTAACGCGCTAATCCAATTACGCTATCCGAGCAATTATCTGATGCGTGAATATATAGGAGTTTTTCGTGCTAACTTCCAATTGCTCGGATAGCGTAATTGGATTAGCGCGTTACCACGGTATGGTAAAGGTTTGGGTTCGAACGCAATTCGAGAACAATTTTTTCTGGTTTTTCTGTATATTTACGCATCAAATTTGAAATTTGTGAAAAATTAATTTCAAACGGGATGACCGTAAAAATAAAAATAATACAAAAAGTTAGTTTTATTAACACCTATTATGCGGTCATAATTACTGATGTGCCGTCGGAAGCTTTCCAAAATTCCGAAATTTTCCACATGGGAAAGTTTCAGAAATGTCTCACATTTTTGTATCGAGTTTGAAACTTTCCGAAATTGAAAATGTAAATTTCTTATATTTTTATGAATTTTTTTTAAGAAATTTCCGAGAACTTTTCCAGCTTCTTGGAAACTTTCCGCAACTTGCACATCATTAGTCATAATCTTATCTAGCAACTTTTTATGTATATCTGTTGCAGAGTAGACTTATGTATGATATCGCCGAGGATTTATTTCACATCAAAATACGTGCTACGCGAAAGGTGCCGTCAGTAATTTT
This sequence comes from Clepsis dumicolana, assembly GCA_963691665.1. Lineage (NCBI taxonomy): Eukaryota > Metazoa > Arthropoda > Insecta > Lepidoptera > Tortricidae > Clepsis > Clepsis dumicolana. The sequence goes on from OY829512.1 coordinate 12,342,669, forward strand.
ACTCATAAACGTGACAATGCATGGTATAATTTGGGAACCAAAACCAAAGGAATATCTGAGCTTAGGGTCAAAGCGAAATGACACGTATTGTGAAGTAATAGCGACTCTCTCAAGGACGTTCCTTTTATTCAACAAATATCAGCCATATAAGAGCACCGGTAAGGTTTCACAGGAGACTATACACAGTGTGTGCGGAATTTGCTGTTAAGAACCTTGGGTCCGTAAAGCCCCGAACGCACACACACTTTTCTGACAAATAAAATCTAAATGGTACGAAATCGAAATCGTAATTCCGCGCGGAAAGGCAGTTAGTATTATGGGAACTAAGCTGTAGGAAAGCGATTTGGATCACATTTGGACATACGTACCCACATATAGATGGGTACCTAGGTTAAGTTAGGTCAAGCTATTTAATTTATTTTAGGGTATTTTTTGGTATTATGTTACATACTTTTAACGAAAAAATTACAGAGTATTATCAAAGTTGTACAAAATATTTAATGCATAAAAATGCAGAAGTAATTGCCGTAGCCGAAATAGACAGGAATGGCATCATATCATACAACAAATTAAAACGTTAATATTCAGCGATATTATCATTAATGTTTGCGATAAAAATATAAACATCTATGTCCACCCTCGCTGGCGACGACAATGCATCACGGGCCGACTTCCGCCGGATGACGCGTAACGAGTCCGTTGTCCCGCCCCCGTCTATTTTTCTGCCGAACCCCATGAAGATTATTCTCGCATTCAATTCACCATGGCGATGAATACGGCCTCATATTAATAATTTGTCCGCGGGCTGTAAACAAGCTTGAAAAGGCAACTCTTAATAAGGCATCGGGTATCAAAGGGATATTTTGCTTCATTCAGATGTGGGCGTTATCAAACTGCAGATCGATTTTTAATTTAAGAGTCATTTATACAGACGAGCTTTCAAATTTAATGAGCTAGTTTTCAGCTTAGATTACAGGCGTCCGAAATTAAAAAGTACGTTTTTTCAAGAAACAGACTAAGACGGTGTATACGTATTTTTAATTTTTTTCTGAATTAAAAACTAAGTACTCTTCAAATAAGAGAGTCCCTATAATCAAATCTTCTGGATAAAATATACGTAGAAAATAACTAAGTATGTACTTAGATTATTATTATTAGAATACCATGAATTGGTATATGCATGTGGAAACAGTAACGATCGTTTAAGTACTTAGGTAAGTAAATTTATTCAATTTTACATTTTTTTTTACGAATTTTGACGTGGATTACAGGCACATTTAAAAAATGTGCTTACGTAAATTCGTGTTAACGATAATTGCAATGAAAAGAAGTAACAAGTACAAACCTGGTAGCATTTGACCGGTTTCCTTTAGAGCGGGTAGGTATTTGGTGCGCCCACGCCTTCAAACTAAAGCCTCTTATATAAAGCTGCTCTAATTGCTACCTTTGATGAGTGGGCTGAAAGGTAGTGATTGCCTCGTTAGTAGGGTTTTATGTAAAGAATAATTATGTAAAATGTTCTTAAAACTTGTTCGAATTTTGCAGTGAATTTTGTGACTAAAGGGACTAAATTGGGTATTTCAGTTTCATGATATTGATCATGTATACATACATAAAAAACGGCATTACAATTAAAGCTATACATGCCAAATATTACTATTCCAGCAACGAAAAGTAGTAGAGTAGAAAAAATGCTAAAAGGACCCGAGTGAATAAAAATGCTTTACTCTAATTTGTTTTTCGGTTTTTAGAATCACGAATTAGAAAATTACAAGAATTCTCTGTCATTAAGATAAATAAGGACTTCCCGTAGTGTTTCCAAATTTAGATTAAACAAAAATGCCTTTTTGCGTAATAAAATTAGAGAGAAATAAGTTACAACAAATTTCACAACTCAGCATGTGACAAAAGGGTTGTGGTTTTAATTTAATCTAGCAGTGAGCCTGTGGTGCTTGTTACAATTTCGTTTGTGACATTTTTACAGAATTTATTACATGAAAATACGAACTAATACGCCCATTATTATATTTTACGTGGTATTCTTGATTTTATATTATACTATAGCTGGCTCGCCGAACTTCTTACCGCCTAACAATTTGTATGGGTAAATTAAATTGCCGTTTTTAGTATTTTCTTCGCAATTTTTCTATATTTTCTCACCATTTAAACCTTCTCTGAACTTCCACTAATATTTCAAGATCAAAACTACCCACATTTGTAAAGCCATTCTAAGGTTTTAGCGAGACAAACGAAGAGCAATTAATTTTATTACATTACAATTATTTTTTTATATTATATTACATACATAAGATTAATAAATAATCTAAACTAATCCATGTAAGTAATAATGTGATGGCTTCACGGATCGTACATTTAGTATATTTTCTCCGCGTAGCAATTGTTTCAAGTCTTTTTGTCGAGGATTTAAATTCAATCCAAAGCTTTGTCTTTGTGCAACAAGTAGTAAGAAAACGGGCTTGAATCAAACCCGAGGGGATCTATAAAAGCATCCTTGGAAACAATGTGAGTCTGTGATGTGATGTGAGTTAAAGATTTGACAGACTGAAGTTGGATATTGGATGTACACGTAAACAGATTGACGTTCAAGGTATTTTTGACTTAGACTGAAATAATACAGTTACTTAAAAGTTCGATTAAGGTTGAATTCGATGCCGACGGGTCGTTTAGTTTTTTACATAAAATATCTGATTACAGAAGCTTTAAGCATCATTTTATTTGTGCGCCAAAGAGCTTATTGTTAACACACGCGAGCTCTATATCACATTCACCATCTCTTTCTCTCACTACTTTATAATGTTTGACGAAAGAGATGGCGAATGTGATAACGAACGCTACGCGCATTAGACAAGCCATCGCTGATTCCACCTGCGACACAGTGCTGAAAGGGATCCTGTTCAACGCCTGTTTAATGTTTTTTAGGGTTCCGTACCTCAAAAGGAAAAAACGGAACCCTTATAGGATCACTTTGTTGTCCGTCTGTCTGTCTGTCTGTCTGTCTGTCTGTCTGTCAAGACCCTTTTTCTCTGGAACGCGTGGAGGTAGCATGCTGAAATTAATATAAAATACTCAAGCCTGCGGTCCCTTGAAGTTGTGAAAAAATCATCCTTCTAAGTCAACGCAATCAAAAGACACAGTCATTAAAAAGGCTATTTCCATACAGGTTGATGAAATCCGAAAACCTAAAGGTACTTCGAGTTGTCCTAGAAACTTAAAATTTGGTATGAAGGTAGCTCTTATAGCACAACCACTTAAAAAAGTCTCAAAATCTTAAATTTTTATGTCTGTAGATTTCGCAGACCAATATAAGTTGACCCCAAACTGCGTACATTTTGCTTAGGAGCAGGACTCGGCTTACACTGGACTTCTTAAAACACTGAGAAAAGCTTTAAAATCTTTCTACGGAACCCTCGTGCGCGAGTCCGACTTGCACTTGGCCGGTTTTTTAACCGACTTCAAAAAAGGAGTAGGCCCTCAGGTTCGTCGGTTTTTTTGATGTTCTGTTTATATTTGTGAATTATGTTGTTGTGACGCTCAGTAAATATTTTCTAATTAACAATTAGCAAAACCAAGTTTAATTGCTGTTTCAAAAAGTTCAGGCGTTAAATAAATTACTTAAATTTAAATATAGAGTTCGACCGTGTGGTGAGCCTGATCAAACAATCAGAGGAATCTATACCTTGATTTGATCAAAGTTTGTTCATAATCGGATAATGTAGAGTGCATGTGTCATACTAGGTACACTCAGCAACAAAAGTAGCTAAGTAACCGACGCGTTCAGAATAATCTAAGCACGGCTCTATTGTTATAGACATAAAGAGCTCGTGCAGATCATTGTGGCTGACTGTACAGTAAAAAATATCCTCATGCCTGACAGTTACAACGTCAATTATGGCTATAAATGGTGCTATGAAAGGTAAATGTTTTAGCTGTAAAAATGAGCGAAGATAGTAAGCCCGGAACATGTTTGACTAATGCATTTCTACCATTAACAGGGCCTGTAACTATTAGTCACACGCCACGTTATGTGCCTTCAATAAATTCTTGCAATTATTCTCTTTTACCACAAAAGTACATTAATGTCAATGTAGAGCTTTTTTCAGGAAAGGTACAAAGAGATTTTTTCGGTTTGGGAGTGATTGTTGACTTTATTATCGTGCTATTTAACCGAATGGATCAAGTGAAATAAAGAATAATGATAACAATTTTGTTGGTAACTATTAGAAAACAAGTTTTTGTTAAATTAGTTTAGTGTTTGCAGAAATGGTCCCACTATAGCATGAACTTGGTTTAATAAAAATTTTAATGCATCTTATTTTAAAAAGCGATTGAAATGTTAATAAAAAAATAGCACAATATTATTACTTAGGTACCTATCTAATCTGAGTTACAAAAGCGCTTAGTTGATGCAACTTGTGACCAAAGGGCTGGCAGTTTTCTCTCTCAAAGAATCAGCATCGCTATTCAGCGAGGCAACGCTGCCAGCCTTTTGGGCACTATGCCACGGGGGCCTTATTTAGATTTAATTTAGTTTTAAGTTGTAGTTTATTTAGTTTAAGCTTAGATTTAATGTCATTGTAAATTGCTTTTATTATGTAAATAAAGTAGAATTCATGTCTAATTTATTGATGTAATCATTAATCAATTATTGCGTTGATCGTACCTATATATTTTTGTCCCTTTAATTTTAACTCCAAAACTCTCCAAAAAACATTAAATACGTGATTTGTATTTTTTTTTATTCTACTCGGTTTGATTTGTATTGTAGTAGTTAAGCCAACTGTAATACCTGGTTAAATATTCTTCTTGGCAATGATGGTAATTCTGAATGCACGAAAAAGTGCCCTTCCAGGCCTATTTACAGAATAAATTTGTTTTTACTATTCATTAACGTAAAGTTGGTCATATCACAGTCCATTTAAAATTTTAAGTTGTAAGAGAAACACAACTTAAATTTTAAACAATTCACATTCCATACTTAAACTACACTAGCTCTCTGAGATGTCATTAATTTAATAACTCTATCAACAGTTTTATAAACGAATCTGGTGTTTGCACTACATTGTATTTATGTTATAAGCTGCGTTTCCCCTGTGCGAAAAATCTATTTTATAGCCCAAAGCTCCTTATCTTAGCTTCCAGTCCAACTGGCGGGTTGCCGGGCAACGGGGAGGTACAGAGCACTTCGCCAAGTACCCTTAAATGGTAACATCGATAGACTTTGGCTCTTATCGTAATGCAAAACAAAGTACTTACTATTTATTTAATATCGTATCGAGTTATAAATATGAGCATGTGAATTAGTACCTAATTTATCTAATTATCGACACCCACACGTACACACATAAAATAAGAATAAGGGTTATGTAAGTAGGTATTTAAATTTATAAGTAGCACACCTTCATGAGAAACCTTTAATACTGGCCGCTTTTTCCGAATGTGCATAAATTTTGATTATGAGACATTATGCAATTTGACGATCGTGTTCTGTTTTTGTAAGAGTCGAGATTATTTACAGATCTATTAAAATTAAATAGTACTTAATACATACTTTTTTCGTACAGTCGAGGTCAAAGATATTTAAGTTTCATTTGAGAGTTACGTATTTCTGTAACTTTGTGCGGATATATTTTTTGATCTTGACTGTAGGTACTTAAATAAGTATACGTGTGTGATTTGAACTGGAAGAAACTGAGTTTGTCAGTGGTATAAGTTATTTAATGCAACTTCTAATGCATGAAGTAGGTGCAAGGAGTAGGATGTAATGTATACATAACTAGCTTTTGCTGCCTATACCAACATGTTTTGTCCTGTGGCGTCGGCAATGGGGATAACTCTTACGTTGCAGTCGCTTCTGTACAAGATGCTTGCTTACTACCAAACAAGCCGCAAGCTTCTTTACCCCCATGGGCATGTCGTAACAAAAACCTTTCTAAAAACGGAACAAAACCTTTTGTAAAATAGTATGGCTTCATTTTCCGGCAGGGAAGGGGCGCGGGGCGCGGAGTCAGCGGCTAGGGGGATGTAAACACAAAACTTGTGCACGGCAGTCACGTGGTGCGTTCGCCGGGGGCGCATCACTCTTAAGGCATTTTCCCGCGCAAAACGGTCCATAGACAACAAAAAAACAAACGCAAAAAGTCTTTAACAAGCAAGAAAATACACGTAAAAAGTTTATGATTATAGTCTTAAGAGTGATGACCCCCCGGACTTGTGCTGCGTAAATAAAAATTAAAATATCGTTAGAAACTTTCGTATTGAATTAGAGTAATTGTATGTAATACAACAACCACTCTAACGAATATCAATACAAAACATATCAAACAAAATCACATATCTAATTGTAAGGAGTTTTGTTAGTTAATATTTGAAACGTAACCTAGTCTAGTAAATTATACCTTGGATTATATGGGTGTCTATGCTATCTACATAGGAATAAGTTGTACATTTTATATGCGATATTGACAGGTGAGTTTAGAAAGTAAATAAACGTTGTTCGTTTTTTTTGCTTTTACTAATATTATTTAATAGACATATCATTTCCGCTTTAAACATTTCAATAATCTCAATTTGCATAGTTTAATGAAATTAAATAATAATTGGTTCATTGGAAAATTTATAAATTAGGGGTGAATTCGTTAGTATGCTATCGGAAAAACGAATATAAAAAATCTGCTAAGCACAAGAAAATCTAAAACCGATCTATCTCTCTTTTTTGCAATGAAAGCTTGGTCCTGATAATTTGGCGAAATAAAGTATTATCAGTGTTGCCAAAACCTTAATTAAAATAGACTAAGTAATTGTGCCCATGTTTATTTACATAGGCACTGCACAAACTATAGGACTGTTTTCCAATAAAACATTTCTTCCTGGTTATTTTCTTCGCACATATGATCTCTAACTTCTGCTAAAAGCTTTATTTACATAATAAAAGCAATTTACAATGACATTAAATCTAATCTTAAACTAAATAAACTACAACTTAAAACTAAATTAAGTCTAAATAAGGCCCCCGTGGCATAGTGCCCAAAAGGCTGGCAGCATTGCCTCGCTGAATAGCGATGCTGATTCTTTGAGAGAGAAAACTGCCAGCCCTTTGGTCACAAGTTGCATCAACTAAGCGCTTTTGTAACTCAGAAAAAAGCTTGTAAGCGCTGGGACCCCATGGACCCAAAGTTTCAAACCCGACAGCAACAAAAAGCACTTCTGCTTAGTTATTTTTAACCGACTTCAAAAAAAGGAGGAGGTTCTACGTTCCACTGTATGTACATATATTTTTTTATGTATGTACATCGATTACTCCGTCAATTGTAGACCGATTTTAATTTTTTTTTTAATTGAAAGGGTATACTCCTGAGGTGGTCCCATTGTCACCAAGTCATGATCTGATGATGGGATCCCAGGGAAATCGAGGCTCAAATTTTACAGGCACGTACTATATGTTTCATATATTTTCTAAGGTTATTCAAGTATTTGCGTCTGGTAGTCATCATCTCATGATGATGAGCTGATGATGGAAGGTACAACTCCTTAGCGGTTAGGAGTTGGAGGATAATTCTAAAAATGTTAAATCATTATTCGAAAGTGTATACTCCTGAGGTGGTCCCACTATCACCAAGTCATGATCTGATGACGGGATCTCAGGGAAATCGAGGGCAATCCTCAAATTTTATAGGCACGTATCATGTGTTTCATATATTTTCTAAGGCTATTCAAGTATTTGCGTCCGGTAGTCATCATCTTATGTTGATGAGCTGATGATGGAAGGTACAACTCCTTATCGGTTAGGAGTTGGAGGATAATTCTGAAAATGATAAATCAACGTAAAATTGTGAAATAAAAATCTTTTAACAAAAAAGTAAAACCGCCTTCAAAAAAAACCTTAGAAAAAAAACGTAAAATAATCCTCTAAAATAATGATAAATAAATAAAATAAAGTAAAATGCGTTTATTTCGGACAACAGAAACTAAAGCCTGAAGTTTTATGGCCTAGCACTAAGCAACAGAAATATGAAGTCGGTGCTTCATTCAAAGAATATTCCGCTCGCACCGCACCGACTTCATATTTCTGCTGCTTAGTGCTAGGCCATAAAACTTTAGGCTTTAGTTTCTGTTGTCCGAAATAAACGCATTTTATTTTATTTATTTATCATTATTTTAGAGGATTATTGTACGTTTTTTTTCTAAGGTTTTTTTTGAAGGCGGTTTTATCTTGTAAAGTGTACAATCTCAACTTGTCGCACTACAGTGATACCGGAAAGGACACCTCAAATACTTTTTCATAGCTTTTAGTGCTTGACAAAATCGTGTCAAACGTGCAAAGTTAAACATGTGAATCAACGGATGAGCAAAAAACTTGCACAGATATTGCACAAGCACAACTTGCAATAACTACACAATTGGGAGGTATTCCGGGCATTACAGGCCAAAATTTGACAGAATACTATTTAACCTGTTTAAAAAGAAAAAATCCACATTAGTGAAATGGAGCGCTAGAGTGAGCCAATATAATAAGTATATCACAAATCATATAGGTACTTTACAACAGTAGGTATTTTATAAAAAAAGTAGTTACTTGCAAGAGTTAATTAAAACAATGTGTAAATGGAATACGGGCATTTAGCTAAACCAGATAGGTTAGAAGGGTACAAGCGATAAAAAACCGGCCAAGTTCGAGTCAGACTTGCGCACCGAGTGTTCAGCACAAATTTGTAAGTATGTAAATAGTTAGTCTATCACGAGAAACGAGTTTTGAAGATTTTTCCCGCTTTTCCCGAATGTCCAGTTAAAAATAGAGCAGAGCAGTTGGGAAGTTGTCCAGTGTTATCAGAGCCCTCCTCCAAAACAAAATGCATGTAAGTGTAAGGTCACTTTATATTGGTCATTGACATACATTATACAGACAGACATAAGAAAATAAGATATTCAGACTTCTTTCATTGGTTGTGCTATAGTAGCTACCTCAATGCCAAATTTAAAATTTCTAGGACAACTGGAAGTATGTCCCTTATAGTTATATTTAAAGGTTCCGTAGTCCTTCCTCTGGGAGCACACGCTTCGGCTGGCATGCGTGAGGAGGTCCGTTTACGTGTTATTTTTACTTGTAATTTAATAATTGGCACATTGGCACATCATTTTCATTCCTCGAGGAAATATTTTGTAGCTATTATCTTAGAGATAAACGTGCTTCTGCTTCATTATAAATATTGGGGCTTAACATGATGTACGACTGCTTTTGTTGTAGATGTAAATATAAAAGGAAGGTAACGAGACAAAGTATAGAATAAAATAAAATTCTTTGTTATTTTCCTAGAAAATTCGTATGTAAATGAGTTTGAAAACGACGAAACATTTTGTTGCTGCAGTATGAGCATTAGTTATCGCCCAACCTGAATACACAAATCATAATTTTAAATCGATCCGACCATTGGGATTGGGTGAAAATTGACTTATAAATTACAAATTAATGTGAAATTATTTAAAGCTTATAGTAAGACGGCCTACTATTTACCTACTCAGATTTCTATTATGACTGGTTGCCTAATAAGAATAAGAGACCACATACGAATATTGGAGAGACGACAACTGTTAATAGAGTTCTTTGTATTGTACCAATTTTACTTTAAAGTCAGTCCATTTTCCAGCACATTCAGACTTGGTCCAGCACATTCAGACTTGGTCCAGCACATTCAGACTTGGTCCAGCACATTCAGACTTGGTCCAGCACATTCAGACTTGGTCCAGCACATTCAGACTTGGTCCAGCACATTCAGACTTGGTCCAGCACATTCAGACTTGGTCCAGCACATTCAGACTTGGTCCAGCACATTCAGACTTGGTCCAGCACATTCAGACTTGGTCCAGCACATTCAGACTTGGTCCAGCACATTCAGACTTGGTCCAGCACATTCAGACTTGGTCCAGCACATTCAGACTTGGTCCAGCACATTCAGACTTGGTCCAGCACATTCGGATTTGGTTGTACTTTTAGATGGAGCAGTGGCAGGAGCTAAGAACACTGTATGCCTAATATCAGCCTTCGATCTTCTTTTCTTTCACATTTACTAAAGAAAATGTAAAAAAATCAGGGTTTACCGTTAAGTATTTCTGTTTCCAAACTAATTATCTCAGCCATCAATCAGATGTATTTCCTAAGAATCCATCACCCCAACAATTTCGTTTTCGAATCATCGACAATGCTTTTACCCCACAACCAGCATAAATTCAATCATCCAACAATTTTCGCTAAGTATTGCACTTGACGTAGGTGCAGTCAGGGCTTGTTTGTGAGGACGGGGTCTTAATTGAGTTATCTATTAAATTTCCGGTTAATTTATTCAATTTTGGCCGAGGACAAAACAATGGGCGAGGGGCGGAGCCGCCGCGGCCCCGCCCGCCCCCGCTCACCTGAAGACCTGAAATCACGATCGTTACTGTTCAATGTAAAATTGGGTAGAATGAGATGGGAGACTTTGGAATCTCATTAGGCAATAATACGATTGGCCTTAATAGGATCTGAACGGAAATAGAATTTGCACTGATAACTTGACGGGATTTCGCCGATGGTCAATATTTGCTGCCGTTTATTTTCGAAAATATATTTTGGAACAACTGTTTTTGCTAATTTAATCAATAATTTTTTTTAACAGCGTGGTCCCAAATAATTTAACATTTGCACAAATTAACAGAACTTACAAAGTATACTTGTCTTGAAATAAAAACCCAAAGATACCTCTACCATTGAAAGAAAGATAAAGTTTTTTTGGTAGCAGACAAAGGGATTCATAATGAAAAGGCATTTTAGAAACATCAAATTTCGATAGTTGATTGTGTGTACTGTGGGGCAGTCTTAGAATCACACCTGTGAAAATTTGCATTGAATTAGAAAATACGAGTATTAATTGTAGAAAATTACAACTCTAATATTTTGGCAACTAGTTGAATATTAATAACATACCTCCAGGGCTACTTAATTTTGTAACACAACACAGACTTTTACTACTTCCGAACGGTATTGCTTCAAAGTGAAATTTATTTAGTTTTTGTCTTATCGTTAAAAATAAGAAGTCAAAAGCACGCGTTTTCAACCGTTTGCAAACAACGCTAAGCTCTCCAGGTATTCCAGTAAATCGTCGTATTCCCAACATTTATTGCTTCCCGATCCCCTAGGAGCGATCGGTCGGCAAACACGACTCAGATGTTTCGCGTTTCATCCCGGCTATCGATATTTTAAAACAAATAAGAAGGGCACATTTTTGAAGATTGCGTTTGAAAAGTTTTTAATCTTTGAGATTTTTCTTTTGAAGCCTGGTCATTATTTTGTCAGGTACGCCCATGTTACGGAATAGGTGTCTACATAATTATGTAACTAATTTATAATTTTTCGTTGAGCTCGAGCGAAACGTATCCGTTTTAGCTTCGGCAAAAATCCTTTCGTTATGTCTGTCCAGCTGTCCGCCTTGATATAGATTTTTTGTCGACTCAGTTTTGGAAATTTTAGATTTTTTTTGATAAATGTTCAGAACTGATCTTGCCAGGTCTACAGCTCACAGAACCACTAGTTTTATAAGATATGTTCGTCACAACGACAGAGCCTATTAATAAACTAAAGTGATTTCATATAACGCGACACACTCCTGCGCCTCACCAACTAATTAAATCAAATAAAACTCACTTAACATTTAATCGACACGAGGCCAAAGAATTTAATAAACTGTATAGATCTTATTTCCGGCTGAGTTCACAATTTTCTATATTAAATCGTCGAAGCGGCGCGGGAGGTTGCCATGATACCTCAGAGAAGTTAATAAGTCATGAATAGCTGGAGAGGGGGATGGGGCTAGGGGTTTCTTCTTTGATAGAGAGAGAGGGGTGTCACCCCCAGGTGCCAGTGGTGACACGCAATCGTCCGGAAAAAGGTTCGTTTGGAGGTGATGAGGTGTCACTAGGCTGATGCTTTTTGACATAGATGACTCTATTATCGAATCTGTAATATTTATAGGAAAGTTACTTGTGTGATACTGAAATATTTCATTTTTATTTATGGAGATTTCTCAATCTTTTCTATTGCGTTGCAGTCGTTATGTTACCGATTTACTCGTGTTCACTGGAATTTATTGTTGCTGTTCTTTCATGATCGTGCCTGAAGTGCATATACGTTATAATAATAAACTCGAACGCATAGCAGCAGTGGCTTTAGCAGGCTCAGGCAGATAATACATTTACTTACAGACGTTCCCAATATTCAATATAGTATAGGTATCTCTTCTCTTGAATTGACAAACAATTTGTTATACATATATGTATATGGCTCACCATCCTCCAATCAACAGACAGCAAGCAGAAATTGGGTTACCAACTGACAGTAAGTTTAAGATAGATAAAACGATAAAAAAGAGATAGATAAGACGCCAAAATTTAAGATAGATAAATTGAATGTTTTTATAGTTAGTAGGTAGATAAATCAAAAAAAAATATAGATTTAATAATCGGGAACGGCTGTTATGGCACCTGATATTTATCCTAGGTAATACCCACCTAGTACATTATATACATTGGTAATTAAAATGTACTTTACGCATATTGATGCAGAGTCCCTTGAATCGTCTACAAACGTTTCATAACTGTTTCATTTCATCGCAATTTTATTGTTTGATGTAAAGGTTAGTTTTTAAATCAAAAGGTTAAGAAAATAGCTTTCGACGAAATGAAAATGCGATTAAATGAAACAGCTATGAGACGTGTGTCAGCAATTGAATGATAAGTAAAACATTGATGTGATGTTTAACAATACCATAAAAATTCTTTCGCCACTTTCATTTCATTATTTAGGCAGGCATTTATAGTCGTCCCACGATAACTCTGCAACGAACTGACAACAGTAGAAATATAAAGTTTGTTTATGGCAACACTGATTTATAGTCAAACAACAGGTTTTGAACTTTTGATTAGATTAAACATTAAACAGGTCTATCGTTTATTCACCATCCACCATTAAAATACCTCTTATATTTCGTTTTCTAGATTTTTATTATCGTACAACGGCAAAACCTACTAACACTGGCAAAATTGTCATACAATGGACAGAGCCATATTTAAAAAAAAACGGCAGCTTTTGATTGCTACTATCAATATTATTTTTAGCGTTCCGTACCTCAAAAGGAAAAAAACGAAACACTTATAGGATCACTTCGTTGTCCGTCTGTCTGTCTGTCTGTCAAGACCCTTTTTCTCTGGAACGCGTGGAGGTAGGATGCTGAAATTAATAACAAATACTCAAACCTGCGGTCCCTTAAAACTGTGAAAAAATCAAGCATCTAAGTCAACGCAATCAAAAGATACAGTCATTAAAAAAGTCGTTTCCATAGAAATTGCCGATTTCCAAAAACCTAAAGGGTACTTCCAGATGTCCTAGAAACTTGAAATTTGGCATGAAGGTAGCTCTTATAGTACAACCACTCGGAAAAGTCTCAAAATCTTAATTTTTTATGTCTGTCTCTAGATTTCATAGACCAATATAAGTTGACCCCACACTGCGTACATTTTGCTTAGGAGCAGGGCTCTGCTTACACTGGACTTCTTAAAACACTGGGGAAAAGCGCTAAAATCTTTCTACGGAACCCTCGTGCGCGAGTCCGACTCGCACTTGTCCGGTTTTAATTAAAGAAATGTCTGAGTGACATGAAAAAAGTATTACCACAGCGTGATTTTTCTGGGTTGCCAATTAATGTCTTATGCAGAGCTATCGTGGGATACACTCTTCTTTGATAAAAAATATTGCCTTTTCATTGAAACCTTTATGTCTGTAGTCTATAGCTTTTAGGCTACTTTGAAGTTTGAAACGGCTCTTTAAATCCCAATATTATCCTTCAGCTTTCACTTCTAAAATACTGACCTACATAATGTAGGCTACATTCGTTTAAACTGTCGTTTCATCATCGCTGGATGCATTACAGCGGTGGCGAGGGTGTATTGTGCCGTTACACTTACCTCTGAAGAGCGACAAAGGGCCGATAGCGCTGAGTGGTCGATCGCTGCTAAGTGCCCGTTGGGATTGTAAGGCGACACGCGGGACTACGTAGTTACCTATTTTTTAACAGACTTCAAAAGGAGGTTCTACGTTCCACAGTATGAATTTTTTTTTATGTATGAACATCGATTACTCCGTCAATTGTGAACCGATTTTCAAAATTATTTTTTTATTGAAAGGATTATACTCCTGAGGTGGTCCCATTGTCACCAAGTCATGATCTGATGATGGGATCTCAGGGAAATCGAGGGCAACCCTCAAATTTTACAGGCACGTACTATGTGTTTCATATATTTTCTAAGGCTATTCAAGTATTTGCGTCTGGTGGTCATCATCTCATGATGATGAGCTGATGATGGAAGGTACAACTCCTTAGCGGTTAGGAGTTGGAGGATAGTTCTGAAAATGTTAAATCATTATTCGAAAGGGTATACTCCTGAGGTGGTCCCATTGTCACCAAGTCATGATCTGATGATGGGATCCCAGGGAAATCGAGGGCAACCCTCAAATTTTACAGGCACGTACTATGTGTTTCATATATTTTCTAAGGTTATTCAAGTATTTGCGTCTTGTGGTCATCATCTCATGATGATGAGCTGATGATAGAAGGTACAACTCCTTAGCGGTTAGGAGTTGGAGGATAGTTCTGAAAATGTTAAATCATTATTCGAAAGGGTATACTCCTGAGGTGGTCCCACTGTCACCAAGTCATGATCTGATGATGGGATCTCAGGGAAATCGAGGGCAACCCTCAAATTTTATAGGCACGTATCATGTGTTTCATATATTTTCTAAGGCTATTCAAGTATTTGCGTCGGATAGTCATCATCTCATGTTGATGAGCTGATGATGGAAGGTACAACTCCTTAACGGTTAGGAGTTGGAGGATAATTCTGAAAATGTTAAAGCAACTTAAAATTGTGAAATAAAAATCTTTTAACAAAAAAGTAAAACCACCTTAAAAAAAACCTTAGAAAAAAAACGTAAAATAATCCTTTAAAGTAATGATAAATAAATGAAATTAAATAAAATGCGTTTATTTCAGACAACAGAAACGAAAGCCTAAAGTTTTATGGCCTAGCACTAAATAGCAGAAATATGAAGTCGGTGCTTAATTCAAAGAATATTCCGCTCGCACCGCACCGACTTCATATTTCTGCTATTTAGTGCTAGGCCATAAAACTTTAGGCTTCAGTTTCTGTTGTCCGAGATAAACGCATTTTATTTTAATTATTTACCATTATTTTAGAGGATTATTTTACTTTTTTTTTCTAAGGTTTTTTTCTATATCTATAAAACTGTACCGTGACTGACTGCCTGACAGACAACGCACAGCCAAACTACTGGACCTAGACACTTGAAATTTGGCTTACCTTGAGTATCCTAGAGGTGTACTAAGAAGGGTTCCCACGGGATGGGGACCTAGCCCATTTTGAAATATTTCACGGGGGCAAAGCCGCGGGGCATAAGTTAGTGTGTGCATAAGTCTGGCGATTAGATCGTGGGAGTTTTAAGCGCATTAAAAAGTGGGTAAATTTTGATTAGGCGTTACTTAGCGGAGGTCCATCCATGAGCTATAAACAATTAATTTGCTCATCCGCGATCACGCGTGTAAGACAATTAGCTAACAGTTACACGTTTGGTTACGGGTGAGCAAAATAATTGTTATATTGTATATTCGTTCATGAATAAATTTTAGTAAAAAATATACAGAATGACAACTGTAAGTTTACCACTGACAGACGGTTCGCCTTAATTTCATTTTCAAATTTAATGTCGTACGAATAAAATACTTATTACAAAATCTTAATTACAGATTTACAGATTTTGTAATAAGTATTTTTTTGTACAAGATGAAATTTTAAAATGAAATTAAGGCAAACCATCTGTCAACCGGTGATAAACTTACTCGTACTGTATAATGGTTTAAAATTTTAATGTCAAAGAAAACCCGAAAGACGCTAAATAGGAATACCAGTCTGAAGGAATTTTTAATCATAATCACACGTTTAGTGAAGGTTATTAATGTTATTATTATACACTAAATTACGAGGGCTGTTTGATAAGTACCCGTTTATGGAAAAAAAAACTTTTTTTTTTATATATGTATTTATTTTTCTACGTAGTCACCTTTTAACTCTATACATTTATTCCACCTATACTCAAGCATCAATAAACCATCCAAAAAGTATGATTTTGGAAAGTCATTAAAATAGGCCTCTGTGGCGGCAATGACTTCGTCATTTGATTCAAATCGCTTGCCACCGAGCCATTTTTTTAGGTTGGGAAACAAAAAGAAATCGCATGGGGCCAAATCTGGAGAATACGGGGGGTGAGACAATAGTTCGTAGCGTAACTGTGCTAATTTAGCCGTCACAACTCTGGACGAATGAGCCGGGGCGTTGTCGTGATGAAACAGTACTTTTTTCTTTTTTAAATGGGGTCGTTTGTCCTTCAACACGGCGTCAAATTCATCCAATAAAGTAACATAGTACTGCCTTGTTATTGTTTTTCCCTTTTCTAAATAGTCAATATGTATAATACCCTGCGAATCCCAAAAAACGGTCGCCATGACCTTTCCAGCCGATGGGACGGTTTTTGCTTTCTTTGGAGCAGGTTCACCCGGTAAAATCCACTGCTTCGACTGCTCTTTCATTTCCGGAGTGTAGTGGTGGACTCACGTTTCGTCCACGGTCACGAAACGACGCAGAAACTCCTTCGGGTTACGTTTAAACACGGCCAAACACTGCTCCGAAGTAGTCAGTCGGTTCCGTTTTTGCTCCTCCGTGAGTAAACGCGGCACCCACCTCGCCGATATTTTCTTCATACCCAATTTTTCTTCTAATATGTGTTGTACCCTCTCGATTGAAACGTTTACAGCATCAACGATTTTTCGAAGTTTAATTCGGCGGTCGGCTAAAACGATATTTTAAATTTTCTTAACCATATCGTCTGTAGTCACCTCAACTGGCCGGCCTGGGCGATCCTCATCAAAGACGGTTGTTCTCTCCCGCTTAAACTCGTTATACCAATATCTGACGGTTGTCATAGAAGGAGCTCATTCGTGGTAAACCGCTTGCATTCTTACTTTTATTTCATCACATGTTTTTCCTTCCAAAAATAAGAATCTGATTACAGACCGATACTGCTCTTTCTCCATTTTAACAATTTTAAGTTCACGCCTTCACTGAATCGTTGTCAAATGAGAAAAAAAACAAAATAATGCCATTTTCCTCTGAAAAATGGCTTAAAAAGGTGGTATACTTATTTGCGGCAAGTGATATTAATATATTTAGAAAACGGGTACTTATCAAACAGCCCTCGTATATGTATAGGTAACCAATTATGCACCTATCAAAATACATAGGTTCAGTGGACATAGAACCTTCTTCATTTTTGAAGTCGGTTAAAAAAACTTATACTTACCATTACATCCCACTGGTAATATTACAAGCTTTTATTAAAGTAAGCTTGACTATGTTTATGCATAAAATATACCAAAAGTAAAATCAGAATAAATTCTTGATTAGGGTTGCGCCTCACTTCGCTCATGATACTTCAGATACCGATATCGATATAGTCTCCGCCGCCTTCATTTCACGGCCAGTGGCGTCCACAAATGAAGTTGCCGCGGTCCACTGATCACGCGCAGCCGAGCCATTCAGCGTTTTATGAAATATATCCATCGTCCGTTACGGTTATAATCAGACGCTTGAATATTTTACAGATATAGATGGTTGGAGGATGGGGAAATAAATTGAGATGGCATCGTGTTTGAAAGGTGAAAACAAAGTTGCCAGTGGCAAAAAAGCGAAAGTGTTTATGACTTCACACATTTTAACCCCCGACGCAAAAAGAAGGGTGTTAACATTTTTACCACTATGTGATGTGTGTCTGTGCGTCAGTCTGTGGCACCGTAGTTCTTAACCGATTTGAATGTTTTTTTATTTATTTGACAGCGTCTGTTTTGTTTGATTAAGTCAAATGCAAGGGTACCTATTGCGTTGAATGTTGTTTGCACGCGCAGCAAAAAAATAGTTAGTTACGGGATTAATACGATACTGCATCAGACCCCACGATATTCTGCCCTTATAAGGAAATAGGCGGTATCTCAGAAAAAAGTAGTAGTTTTGTCATTGCATAAGTACACAGCTTAAGAAATTATGCTACACTGGCAGCCCGTCCCGGCTTCGCACGGGGTAGACAATTATAAAATGAAAAAAGTTGTTGTAGTGACATAACTACAATAGTTGGACATATGCTACCGCGGAGTTTTTTGTAGACATTATGATGTTCTTCAATATTGTTGTACATTATTTTGTTCTATCGCTAATAGTTTCGGCAGCGCATTCGACGAAAGACATTTTAAGACTCATTTTTCTACACCTTCGGTTACATTGTTCAAATTTTACCAAGGATCCCTATTTTTTTTCAAAATGAAATGTAGCCTATGTCAAATTGGAAGAATGTAGCATTCTATTGGTGAAAGAATTTTTTAAATCGGCGCAGTACTTTTTGAGCCTATTCATTACAAACATACAAACATACAAAAATAGGTACAAATCTTTCCTCTTTATAATATTTTATGCTACATATAAACTAAGCAAATGACGTAAAACATGTCCAAAAACATCTAAGAAGGTTATTTTTCTTACCTCAACTCTCCTTCGATTTAGTTTTTTCGACGAACTCGAACTCAGGATGTTTTAGTGAGATACTGCTATTTGCTCAATGAAGGCAATGTCCAACTGACCTAATTATTATATGTATTGAGTACTGATAAGTAGCTTATGCCCCGCGGCTTTGCCCCCGTGGAATATTTCAAAATGGGCTAGTTCCCTATCTCGTGGGAACTTCGAAAAATCCCTTCTTAATGCACCTCTGGGATACTCAATATATGTTTGCGAAATTTCAAGTCTCTAGGTCCAGTGGTTGTCTGTCAGTCAGTCAGTGCAGTCACGGTACTGTTTTATAGGTATAGATTAGTACTCAACTCAGACTTTTATGTCATTTAAAATTACTAAAACAAATTCTCATTCTCATAAGTCCTCAAAATGTTTAACATTAATACGTTCACGCTAACTTGCTTGACAAACTGCGGCTAACCCTCCGTCGTGATTAATGCATTCTTTTATAATCTGTAACGTCAGACAGGGGTGGCTCCCGAATACTCCCGATCCGGTTAAATAGATCAAAACCGCTGACGGCGAGACTCCGTCATCCAGATCATAATGAATAGCGTTTAGCATTTCGCTGCGTTTGCGGTTTTGGTTTCTGCACCGATGCCGCACTACGGGAGGAGTGAACTGAGTGACTGAGATGTTATTTCGAGTTCGTGTAGTATATTATGTTAAACTACTGCGTACTCCAGCTTGCTCCCAGACATTGTCTTAGTTTGATTTATTTTAGGCGTTTTGATTTTAGGCGTATCCGTTAAAATGGCGAAGGATTTTTTTTTTACTACATGAATATCGAAAGCTTCATAGTAGTTAACAGTTTAGAAAACATCTGGACAAATTGGGACTTCTAGCGGTGCGATTAACGATTGCGTATAACGAAGATTTCAGTGATAACATTGAACTACCCGCCTAATGCGGGCCTCGGCTAAGATAATAAGAATTCCTAAGTGATGGCGCTTTTCTTTTCAAATGAAAGTGAGTAAAAGAAGACCATTTTAGAAGTCTCAGAGTCAGAGAGAGTTAGCCAAAAATGATTCGATTGTAAAATTTTATAGATGATGACATATTTTGAGATAAAGTACGTGTAATACGTTCAAAATCTTAAGTAATTTAAGTTGTCATTAAGTTTGAGAAAATATGAAAAAGACCACAAATCGCATCTATGAAAACAGCATTCTATAAAATAGTGTAAATCTATACAAAAAATATGACTTACCGGAGGTTAATAAAAACAATTTATTAAAATAAAACCTTTTAAGTTTCACATGGCTCTTTTTATTTATGTTTTTTTCACATTATTCTCATTTTATTTTTGCTTTTTCCAAGTAATATTTATATCAAATTCAGGCTATAAATAGCTGAAACACCAATTGCATACAAAGCCTTCTCCTCCCCACACTGCGGTCATGTGGAAACATTGTTGGGGGTGCCTTTTGGGGGTTGCATGGACCTCCTGAAAATTTCTGAAAATTTCAAAACCACGCCTCTTTTGCAGCTCCATCTGTGATTGGTTGAAATCTGTCTACGTACGTAGACGCAGGGGCCAATGGCGGCCGGGGCTACGCGCAGCCGTGCTCCTACGGCGTAGAGGCGCGCGGGGCGCTACGTAATCGACAGACGCTGCCACGTAGCTGCTACTACCGCAAACTGGAAGCAATGTAAGTTTTTGTCATTTTTTTTATTAAAATTGCCCCACATTTTAAAATGTTGGTGAAAAATCCAAATTCAAAACGAGTGAGAAGGAATTATCGATTTTCGTGTCCAGTCTGGGGTGGGGCGTGAATGTACCTCTATGTATAACTAGCTATACATTATGTAATGATGACATAAGACAGTACCCAACATTGTTCATGTGATATAAAATGTTTTTTTGTCTTTTTCTAATTTTTGAAAAATTTTCAATCCACATTGTGCTAAAGACAAGTGTTTTTAAATTTCAATTCAATTTCCTTTTCACTGACTAACTTGCTTTTGTCCTCTCATTTAATTATATTATAAAGAAAGTAAGGTAAGAAAAGGGTATCTTTCCTAGATAATTATTGGCATTTGAAAAGTACTCCTTTATCTTTTCCATTTCCCTAGCCACCCCTTTCATAAAGTAAATGGAAATCAGTTCAGATTTTTTTACGAAAAGCGCTTTTAAAATGACAAGTAGTATTTTTCAAGTGCCTCCAGCCTCGCTACCTACTTCGGTAAATATTCCTTATTTATTTTAAGTTTTTCTCACTCACATTGTGGTTGCTTATCGGCTAAGGCACCTTGACATTCTTATTCAGTGCCAAAAGAGGGAACGACAACGCGATTAACGCGAAGTCAAGACATCAAGCTCAAGTTGGGTTTAACAGAAATGTTTGGGTTGTTGCCTTCCGCTAAGTTCCACTACCGTACTTCACGGAGCCGTCTATCCTTCCATCCTCACCACCTTGACAGTTGGCAGTCTAACACTGTCCGATTTAAACGGAACTATTTCCCTCGCACTACGAAGATATGGAATCAGCTTCCTGCGGCAACATTCCCGGAGTGTTGCTACTTAGGAATCTTTAAAAAACGAGCCTACCTATTCCTTAGAGGGCTGGCTACATATCTGTGATTCCCCTCGTGTTGCAAGTGTCCATGGGCGGCGGTGATTGTTTTACGTCAGGTGACCCGCCGCCTACTCGTTTGCCCCCTTTTGTATAGAAAAAAACGCTCTTGCTTTTTTAAAACTCTACCGCCATTTCGGAAAATATCTCATCTATCACTCACTTATGTCAGTCGAGTATAGCCCGACATGTTTCGGACTAATCCGTAGTCCTTCCTCTGAAGTAGTACTTAGTGT
Organism: Clepsis dumicolana; assembly: GCA_963691665.1. Classification (NCBI taxonomy): domain Eukaryota; kingdom Metazoa; phylum Arthropoda; class Insecta; order Lepidoptera; family Tortricidae; genus Clepsis; species Clepsis dumicolana. The sequence goes on from OY829512.1 coordinate 12,364,213, forward strand.
CAGGTGTAAGATTGGTGTGGTGATCCGTTTATTTCACTATGATTGAATCTCACGGTAGTTTCATGTTAAAAATATCCTCCGTTGAGAAGACACAAACAAGAAACTCAACGAGGTGTCTACTTTCAAAAACCTCGACTCGGTCGCGGTCGCTTTTATAAAGGCGCCCTTCACATGGCACATACCCCACACTTCTTACTAGACCTCCGAATTTGATAGGTTTTTTTGTTATTCCAAAATTAAAAACTTATGGGCCAAAATTCTTGGCTTCGTTAAAATTACCTTTATAATTTGCCAGAGTGATTCAGTACAACGACATAGGCAAATCGATACAAGCAAAAAACTCGTTTAGTTTTATCGCCTCCGGTCTATTTAAACCTCACTGCTGAGGGTCGAGCACGACTTTACGAATACTGCGTCATGTAAAATCGAATAGTAAACGTTGTCGAGTTTGTATGACGTTTACAACAGCGCCCGCCCGTGAGAGTATTTGGAACAAAAATTTAGTATAAGGTTTCTCGATCTCGATACGATAACCGTAACGTTACGCAGGATTCGAAAAGTCGTGCTTGGCCCTCTGGGCACAAAGGTCCGACTATGAATATTTGAATCCTGCGTAACGTAAACGAGTAGTAACGTTATCGAGAAATTTTTATGACGTTTGGAAAAGCGCCCGCCCGTAAGCGTATTTGGTATTAAAATTTAGTATGAAGTTTCTCGATTTCTATACGACGATATAGTTAAGTTACGCAGGATTCGAATATTCATACTTCATCCTCAGGTCACTCAGAACGAGAGAACGTCATTTAGTTGACTGAATTTATTCACGTACTTACTCGGTAGAATAGAGAATCTCACGCTACGTTACTATTATTTACTTTTGTGCAGTATCATCATCATTCATAACCAGACTTTTTTACGTCCCACCGCTGGGCACAGGCCTCTCAAAATGAGAGGGTTTGGGCTATAGTTCCCACGCGGGCCTAGTGCGGATTGGGAACTTTACGCGCATCATGGAATTGCTTCGCAGGAGTGCGCAGTTTCCCTCGCGACGTTTTCCTTCACCGAAAAGCTCGTTAAAAATTACACACGCAATTTCGCACATAAATTCCGAAATACGCAGGGGTGCGAGCCGAGGCTCGAACCCACGACCGTCTGCTTGAGAGGTCACAGGTCAAACCTCTAGGCTATCACGGTTTTTTTACCTCATACATAACAATGTGTTTTAAGTAATTATTGAATCAGGCGTTACTTTGCGGAGGTTCATATTTAACTTAACTCACCCACAAGTGAAAAATAGTGCCAAAAAAGTGGCCATTATCAAACATCAGAACAACCGTTCAACATGCCACCATTGACACTACTAAGTACTAAGTAGTAGTGTCAATGTTGGCGTATTGAACGGTTGTTCTGGTGCTTTGATAATGGCCTCAGAGAGTGCTGAAACGCGTCGCGTTTAGTTTAGTGGTGGTGGTGATGGTTAGGTCTGTGTGGCATGTCTTGATTCGTGTAGTAGTGGAGGCGGAAGTGTTGCCTGGAACCTGGAAACATGCATTTGCCGCACTATAGTATTTATCACTTATGGTCGCGGGTGGGCAAAGTAATTATTTTTAGTTCATACAGTGTATTTTGTTCTTGGCAGGTGTTAGTGGTAGTGCAGTTTGATGAGGGACAGCGGGCGTCCAGCATGCAGGGGCTGCAAGCCGCCAAAGAGAAGGCATCAGGCCTCTTCGCCAACAAACCCCTTTTATTCAAGTAAGTGTCTATCTTAACTATACCAATCAGGCTCCTATACCACAAAAAATACAAGTGCTACAATTTAACGTTACCTATAGTAAATATTTTCATACTAAAACGTGACAAATATGTCAAATTGTAGGACTTCTAACTTTTGTGGTATAGAGGGCACGTCTATCGCGCGTCAAAAATACTCTGAGATCGCTCTAGTGTCCAATAAAAACCCCCGGCATTGTCGTTTTAAAGTTCGATATTTCAGAAACGGGTTAACCGATTGTATTGAAACTTAGCTTAGAACCATCTCGATTAAATTGGCTTTCGATAAAAAAAAACCGGCCAAGTGCGAGTCGGACTCGTGCACGGGGGTTCCGTGCAAAGATTTCCTTGCTTTTCCCCAGTGTTTTAAGTTAGGCGAGTAGACGAACAGCGTCAATGAGTTTGAGTTTGAAAAATGGTCTCGAGCCCTCGCGGCATCCACAAAGTTCTCCCATTCGACGCTAGATGTCGCTAGCGTAAACAGTGTATATTGGTATATGACATACACAGACAGACATAAAAATCTAAGATTTTGAGACTCTTATGAGTGGTTGTGCTATAAGAGATACTTTATACCAAATTTTAAGTTTCTAGGACAACTGACAGACAGACAGACAGACGGACAACAAAGTGATCCTATAAGAGTTCGGTTTTTTCCTTTTGTAGTACGAAACCCTAAAAACCGCATCGAAATCGGTCCAACCGCTTGGGAGCTATGATGCCACAGACAGATACACAGGTCAAACTTATAACTTATAACACCCCTCTTTTTCGTCGGGGGTTAACAATCGTAGGCCAGTAGCTGCTTGTCTCTCATTGGTGGAGAATGACAGATAGACCTCACTCGACACTAGTTAAGGCTGAGGCAAGAGTTCGAATATTCGAATCCTGCGTAACGTAATCGAGAAATCTGTAGGACGTTTGGAACAGCGCCCGCCCGTGAGCGTATTTGGAATTAAAATTTCCATCCAGATCCAGAACTCAAATTGTCCATGTAGGGACAAAGACTGCCAAACTGAAGCGGGACTGGGCGGAACATGTCTGCCGAATGCATCCGGATCGCTGGACCAGAATTGCTACCGACTGGGTTCCATGCGACGGACACCGGAGCAGAGGCAGACCAAGAAGGAGATGGCGGGACGATATGGAGTGTTTTTGGCCGGACTTGTAAGATTTGGCTGAAATCAGAGACGAGTGGAAGGAGAAAGGGGAGGCCTTTGCCCAGCTATACATATATAAAAAAAAGATGTAGGTAGCTTCTCGAGTTCCATACGATAACGTTACGTTACGCAGGATTCGAATATTCGTACTATACTCTCTGACTGTTTGGCTGTTTCACTCGCAATAGCTCTCATTCACTTTACAATAGCGTTATTTTCTAATGCGGCCTCGAGCGTTATAGTTAGTAAGGACTTTTCGGTACTAAGTGACAACCGAACGGCTTTGGCTTATCAACTTTGGAACAGCAACGAACGCAACCTTAGACAATAACTGTCCAGGGAGTTTCAGCATCAGAAAGATATGACTAAAGTTGTCTTGTATTTCGTGTTTGAAGTTACCTATATGAATAAAAACCCAGTGAGACGGATACTTTGATGCACAGATATGAAACTCGAGTCAAATTTAGACAACGGTTCTTGTAATAAATGAGTACGGTGTGGCTGGGGCAGTCATGCGTAAGCGTTATCGATGTACAACACTGCGATTTGAAGTGTAAACAACTGCACTTCGTTACGATTAGTCATGTCTGAATTCATGGTTGAGGAAATACATTTGTATGGCTGAGCATCACATGTCTTCTGTGGCGCGGGTAGGGTGCGTTTTGCGTTCATTCAACTCGTTCGCGCTTAATCTGATCAAATTGTGATCAAACCGTACTGTCCGGTTTAAAAGGTGTTTTCTCAAAAGGACACTTAGATTGTGGAATGAACTTACTGTTGAAGTTTTCCCAGCGAGTTACAGCATGGCGGTCTTCAAAAGGGGTATAAAAAGGTTTATACAGGGTCGGCAACGCGCGAGTCATACTTTTGATGTTGCAAGCGTTCCTAGGCGGCGGTAATCGCTTAACATCAGGTGATCCGCATAAGTACTTGTTTGCTAGCGACGTGATATGAAGAAAAAAAACAAATTGCACCCAAAATATTTCAGCAAACTCGAAAAATTCACGCAATGATTTTACTGCACGATACACAGCGCAATCATTCGCATCCAACCTTATTTTTTGCGCTACGCAACCAAAAAGCAATAAGAGTCGAAAAACTTTTGTTTGTGTGCGGACCGGGGGGCAATTTGGCGGGAAGTTGTGATGGCCGATAATGTTGACAGGCGGATAATCGTGTAGTAGAAATAAGCGCAGGGGCGGCTCCTTGCTCTTGACGAGAGTTTCGCAGGACCGCTCAAACTAACTATCGATTTTATTAAAATTATCACCATCATCAGCTGCCTTGTTTACGTCCCACTGCTGGGCACATGCCTCCTCTCAGATGAAAAAACTTGAGGTATAGGTCCCACGCGGGCCCAGTGCGGATTGGGAACCATACAGGCATACACACCATTGAAATGCTTCTCAGGAGTGTGCAGGTTTCCTTCGCCGAAGCTCGTGATATAACTACTACAAATATAATATCGCACACATTTTTTTAAAAACTCAGAGGTTCCTCCTACCTAAGAGAACCTACGACCCTCTGCTTGAGAGACCATAGATCCAACAACTATGCTATCACGATAATTATTACAATGCTAGCTTTTAACTGGCTCCTTCAAAGCTTGGAGAAGACAAATAAATTAAGTTAAACCCTGGTTAGTTTCTAATCTAGGTCTGAAAGTCGGCCAAAGCGTTATTGTGGTTACGAACGATAGTTCAAGCTAGTTTTGTGTGAATCTGATTTATCTAGGTATTTTAAAATTTTAGTTAAGTATTACTTATAATGGACTCAAGACATCACCTTGCGTCTCACTTGAAATGCTTTACAAATTCCCTTCTGCTACCTCCTGCCGCCTGAAGCTGGAATTGCTTTCTGTTGGCAATCGGGTAAAAAAGCTAATGAGTTCTAAAAATTAAGCCCCAAATGACGCTGATGTCGGAATCCAAAACGATAGAAACGAAGATGAAATTAACGAGCGCAGCAAATAGTCGGCGGAGTCGGGCGGAATCGATAAATAAGGCGATTATTCCGTTACGAATGGCAACCCTGGGTAGTGGGTACAGTCGACTGCGCCGCGCTGATAACAAACAGACATCATCCGGATTTGTGTCGTCATGCGAACCGACTGCTATGCCGACTCGACTCTGGCCAGATTTGTCGACAAAGCTCCTTGAACGACTCGGGATTGCGGTTAGCATGCGTGGTGGGGAAACAATGGATTGTTGAGAGCGTTTTATGACTTGGATTTCTAAATGTTCAAAGTAGGATTTCAATATTTATACAATCACTTTGTAGGTACAATACAATAAAGTACAACACAAATATTCTTCATAGAATAGTAAAAAACAGTACAAGGAGATTACTTACAATAAAAACAGGCAATTATATTAGTGATTGCACCTACAATAAAGTTAACTAGTAGGTCTGGTGCTCTCACATTATGCCGAATTAAGAATTCGTTCCCCTTAAGAGGCTTCCCTGAGGGGATGACCTTAACCGCTTCGCGCCTTCCTCACCCCACCTCACTTCTACTAAACAACTACGTTTTAGTGACGACATTTATTAAATATCGGTCTAACTTCATTTTACACATAACGCGTCTTTTCGAAAAAAAAATTCGTTTAGAATTCGCACCGAATACGTCAATTATTTATTTAAAATTTTTGAAATATTATAAATAAAGGCCTGGTACCCAGCAGCGGGACGTAAATAGGCCGATGATGGTGATGATGATGATAATTTTAAAAAGGTATTTTAATAATGTTAAACATAGAAATAAAATCCTAGCCTATTAAATTCTCTATACATTGGTGTATGTAAAAAAAGCCGTGATAGCCTAGTGGTTTGACCTATCGCCTCTGAAGCAGAGGGTCGAGGGTTCAAACCCCGGCTCGCACCTCTGAGTTTTTCGGAATTTATGTGCGAGATTACATTTGTAATTTATCATGAGCTTTTCGGTGAAGGAAAATATCGTGAGGAAACCTGCACACTCCTGCGAAGCAATTCAATAGCGTGTGTGAAGTTCCCAATCCGCACTGGGCCCGCGTGGGAACTAAAGCCCAAGCCCTCTCATTCTGAGAGGAGGCTTGTGCCCAGCAGTGGGACGTAAATAGGCAAATAGGTAAATAGGGATGATGATGATGATGATGTCACAAATCAAAGTTTATGCTTATGATGTAGTAACAAAATATTAATTGCAACTTGACTTACTTGTGATGCAGATATCATAAGTATTAAATAGGAAAAAAATATATATGAAACATAGAAAAACAAGTTAAGATGTTATAGATACCTAATGTATTTATATATTTTATTTTTATCGTTCAAATAATTACAGAATGGCACTAAAAGCAGCCATTTCAGCGCTGGGTCAGGGAAGCGCCTTAACTATTCTGCTTGCGTTCGAGACTCAAAATGATAGGTGTTTTAAAATGATACTCGTTTATCGGATTTAATGTTTAGATAAAGACAATTAAATTATTTGCCATAAAGCTAATTTCAAAAAAAAACAACAGTTATACGTAAGCAACTCGCAAAAGGCTTTATTTATTCATTTATTCATTTAATCATGTTCATTACATATATGGTGTTAGATCAACAGGCGGTAGGTACATGACACCCTGTTAGGGTATAAAATGTCAAGAATGCTTATGTCTATGTTAATGCTAATAGGTATTGTACACATTCATTAATTATACGGATTATGCATAGTTATTAAATAAGGTCAATAAATAAAATAATTCAAATGATACAATTATCCATGTTACTTCGCGAAATCTAGGATTAAATTAAGAAAATGTTGATAAGAATGTCATGCAAGTATATTATATTATGTCCGTTAATTAAAAAATAAACTAAAAATAAATTAGTGGGTAAATAATGTTAGTATCACGGTATTCATGGTGTTTCATTCAGATAATCGTCGATCTTGTAATAACATTTTTCGATGAGCATTTTTTTCAGTTTCATTTTGAATATCCTGTCGTTGTTTTCATGTCTGAGGTTTTCCGGTATTTTGTTAGCTATGCGTATGCATCGGTGATATGGGCCATTTTTAAACATAACAAGGTTTGATTTAGGTAGTAGTAATTGGTTTTTATTTTGCCTTTGTGTGCTTACTCAGACACTGTTTTTTTCTTTGTCTAACCTAGCTTAATTTATATGATTTTTTCTGTATAAGTTTTGGGTAAGTCGTTGTGTAATATTGGATAGTTCCGACTGAGTGCGCTTAGCCGGTAAACATAGTACTGAACTTGATACAATAAGTCGGGAACATTCCCAACAATGGCTCCAGTGGATTGAATAGGATAATAATTATTAATGTATCGTGGTTGCAGGAAAAACATTATGAGTATCTTTATACTTCATTTCATGTAGACCTTTACGTACAAAGTGAAAAAAAATCAAATACATTTCTCAGTAGTTTCTAGCTCTTGCAGTAACCTAAACGAAATTTTATGTTGTATGCCTTTTAAAGATGTAAAACCATGTTACGTTGACAATCAATTCTCTCGAATATCAAATGGGTTTTTTATTTACAAGGAAAAGAGGCCAAAAGTGTGTTGGACACTCCCAGCATAGGGTCCAGTACTTACTAAGATAGCAGTAGTTTTTTTGCATAATTAATTTTAATTTGTCAGCTTTCATAGCTTTCTAGTAGCAAGAGTCTCTGATCTAAGCCTCGGAAAGACGGACAGATGGCGAAACTCTAATGATTCCCTGTTGGCTTCGGAACCCTAAAAATTGAGCCACTACACGCCAAGTCATAATAAAATCACCAAAACAGTGGACATCACAGCAGTCCACTGCTGGACATAGGCTTCTTCCATGGCGCGCCACAACACTCTGTCTTCGGCTCCTCGCACCCATCCGCCGCCAGCTACCCACACACCCACAAGTGGACTATATCAAAAACGATCGATCTTTTAAAGCTACATATCTATCCTCTGCAACCTGTCAGCACTATACCCGAGGTTTTAAGCCCATTGCCAGACGAGCAGAAGGGTAGCGGTTCATTATTCAGTCCGTTTAAATCACTAAGTCCTTAAAAGACATTAGCAGGCTTTGTGCAGTTATCAGAGTACACAAAAGAGATTTGCTACGTGCCGGCAAGGGAGGGCCCCGCCAATTATTACGTATAATATTTAGGATACTCTTGTTGCGCATTTGACGAATATTGATGTGTTTTAAACTATGTTGCCATTTAGAAACTTAAACAAAAAGGTTGTCCGCTATTCACTAAGAAGTAGTTGAAGTGTTGGGGGAGGCCTTTTCTCATTAGTGGGACACAGTAATCTGATAACTACTAAAAAACCGGATAAGTGCGAGTCGGACTCGCGCGCGAGGGCTCCGTACAAAGATTTTAACGCTTTTCCCCAGTGTTTTAAGTCGTCCAGTGTTAGCAGAGCCTTGCTCTTAAGCTAAATGTACGCGGTGTGGGGTCATCTTATATTGGTTAGTGAAATCTACAGACAGACATAAAAATGTAAGATTTTGAGAATTTTCTGAGTGGTTGTGCTATAAGAGCTACGTCCATTACCAAATTTGAAGTTTCTAAGACAACTGAAAGTATTCGTAAGGTTTTCGGGTTACGGCAATTTGTATGGAAACAGCCTTTTTAATGAATGTATCTTTTGATTGCGTTGACTTAGAAGGTTAATTTTTTCACAGCTTCAAGGGTCCACAGGCTTGAGTATTTGATATTAATTTCAGCATGCTACCTCTACGGGTTCCTGAGAAAAATTGTCTTGACAGACAGATAGACGGACAACGTAAGATAAAGCTCAGGATCACACTTGATCCTGAACTTTACTGCGTTTTCTATCTGATAGTAATACTTATTCTATCTTGTATCTTTGAATATTTACCATGTATTTAAAACATTATTAGCTTAAACATCATCGATCACGGTAACCCTTTCACCGCCCATGGGGCAAATATAACTCGCAGCAGACAGCTGTACATTCCACAGATTGTCACCACGTCATATTTTTACACTACGGGCATATATCGAGAGCGAACATCCTGCTATACAAAAATGAGACATATGGACCATACAATAGCGTTTGATAAATGTACGTTTATGGTATATCTGAGCTAGATGGCTAAATGCATAGCACTCACACTAATTGTTTCCGCCATTTGAATATTGCCGGCGACAATTATCGGGATTGGTCCAGCCGGAGGAACCCTAAATTAATTGCTCGCTACCATTTTGTTTTATTCCACTTGAACAAAGCGGATATTGAAATAAAACATTTGCATTAATGGCTTTCGGGTATGGGTTTAGAGCAAATTGTTGCTGAAGATTAATTTGAAAGCGCTTTATTGTAAACAACTTTGTTGCTATTGATGTTTTACTCAATTGATAAAACGTTTCGAGTTTGTAGATGATTTAAAAATACGGCTTTTTAAGATGGCTTAAGATTTATAAACTAGACTGCGTTGTTCCTAAAAGACACTAAGCTAAATTGCTATTATTGCGTACGTTATTATTAGGTACTGGAGCAATTTTTTTACGTCTAAAAAAATTTACGTGTTGACGGTCAGAACTTTCTTTGAAACGGACTAGAATTTTATTAAACTCTACAACAATTAAATGTATCTTTTTGTATTATTTTAATTTTATTTTCTGTATTTTAATTTTATTATTTTTTAAAATTTTATATATTTTTACGAAAACCAAAGAACCTTGATTGGAGTTTTTTTTGTTGCTTAAAACAACATCATTTTCATCTCCAGTCTATCAACGTCACGAATACAAACAAACAAACAAACAAACGCAGACAAAGCTTTAAACTTACCCACCCCTTGTTTTCTAGATCAAAAATGAGTGTTTCACAGTCTCAATGTCTAAGCCCATTGATTCGCCACATGACAGCATTAGACTGGCTTTAGAGTCCATACCAGGGCTAATTGGGCGTCCCCTTCCCACAATGAGACCGCTACTTAGCTTCATTAAAATTTCACCAGTGCCGGCGGCGGAAAACGGCCAATTTAGCAGTAACACGACACCCGCAAACCTCTAACGCGTCAAAGATTTGATGCGATGAATGGAGCTGTTGTTAAACATATTTGATATACCAGTATCTGTCAGTATTTTAGTAATACGAAATGATTAGGAAAGTTCGTTAATTAAGTATGTATAATTATTTCTACGCTTTACCATTTGGCGTAATTTTTAGGGTTCCGTACCTCAAAAGGAAAAAAACGGAACCCTTATAGGATCACTTTCTTGTCCGTCTGTCTGTCTGTCTGTCTGTCTGTCAAGACCCTTTTTCTCTGGAACTGTAGGATGCTGAAATTAATATCAAATACTCAAGCCTGTGGTTCCTTGAAGCCGTGAAAAAAATCAACCTTCCAAGTGAACGCAATCAAAAGATACGGTCATTAAAAAGGCATTTCTAACCTAAATGGTACTTCCGCTCTTATAGCACAACCATTCCAAAAAGTCTCAACATCTTAATTTTTTATGTCTGTCTGTAGATTTCGCAGACCAATATAAGTTGACCTCACACTGCGTACATTTTGCTTAGGAGCAGGGCTCTGCTAAAACTAAAACTTCTTAAAACACTGGGGAAAGGCGTTAAAATCTTTCTACGGAACCCTCGTGCGCGAGTCCGACTCGCACTTGGCCGGTTTTTTGTCAATCTAAATGATGTCTTATTTGCACTGATCTCTGGCTTTAGCTTACTTCCTATTTCGTCCTTATTTCCTAATTAGGTACTCAGTTATTCTCAATATGTCATTTTTAGCCTGTCTCTGCTCTGGTGCCCATTTGTCCACTGTACTGCTTGTAATTCAACATAAGTACATTATTCCATTCATACCGAATGTCAAGTCAACGCTATTAACCGTTGAAGTGCTCTCCTCTGCGGACATGATCCTAGCCAGGCCACCAGAATTTCACTACCAGATCACTAGACTTACATAGTATGCCAAATTGCAAGATCCGAACATACATTGGAAGTTACATAAAAGCTAGCTTGTGAAACAAACGTCAACATCTCAATACTTACTTACTCGTGTGAAAAATAGAAGCCGCGAAAACATTCCCATCCTGACCGTCTGTCAGACTTATAGTTCGGCGATACTGCCCCCCGACTACGAAATTCGAATATCGAAGTTCGTATCGTATCGTCCCGCTTACTCTCGTGTTAAATAATATTAGCTTGAGAGGGTCGGCTCGATACGAAGTTCGAATTTTGCACTTCGTAGTCGGGGGACTGGCCCAGATCTTGGTCCCGCGGGATCGATAGCCGCCGCCGAGTCTGGCCGGCCGGCCGGCGGGACGGCGCGCCGCCGGCTCCGGCGCCAGGGGGCCGGCGGCCGGATCTCAACCGGAGCTCTCGTAAAACGTGAAGAAGGTGGATTAAACGGTTGCCACGAATCAAGCACTGTTGTCATTTTTAGGGTTCTGTACCCAAAGGGTAAAAAACGGCACCCTATTACTAAGATATCGCTGTCCGTCCGTCCGTCTGTCTGTCTGTCCGTCAGTCAACAGGCTGTATCTCATAAACCGTGACGTGATAGTTAGACAGTTGAAATTTTACCATACTTTATTTTACCACATTTATTTTATATGACAAGGAAGGCAAATAAGCAAGTGGGCAACCCCGGAAAGTTTGCAGATGCGTTGCCAACCTAGAGAGCCCAAACTGACTCACAAAATGTGAATGGAGCGCGAAGTTGAACTACAATGTTACAATGTTAGCAGCGCCGGCATGTTTCGGAAGCGTCTCACGACTAAAGAAAAGTAAAGCTTCGATAAAGCCTTTGAAACAAAATGTTTACACAAGTCCTCTCCTGCAGGAAAACACCGTGATTCACCTAGTTAATTCTCTATTTCTGTCCTTTGTGGTGGCCATAGTTATTGATAGATCTAGAAAATAATCGTAAGCATTTATTCAATCAGACGTCGTCTGTCATATGATGGCGCCAGGGGGGCGACTGCTCTATCTTATATTATAACAACAAACAGCGACTCTCAGAATTAGACTTGAAACTAGCTTATGCCCCGCGGTTTTGCTCCCGTGAAATCTTTCAAAATGGGCTAGTTCCCCATCCCGTGGAAATTTCGAAAAATCCCGCCTTAGGATACTCCTCTAGGATACTCAAGGTATATGTTTGCCAAATTTCAAATCTCTAAGTCTAGTGGTTTAGGCTGTGCGTTGTCTGTCAGTCAGTCAGTCACGGTACTGTTTTGTAGGTATAGATAGGTAACTTCCCTGTGGAAAGTCAATAAGTATTTCGAACGAATGAGAATGCGTCACGGTTATAGAAATGTAGAGATAAAAACCATCTATCATCCAGCCGGCCCGGCGCCAGGGGGGCCAACTGCTAAATCTTATAAAACAAACAACTCTCATAAAATTGTACCGACTCTGTGGTAAGTCTGAATCATCTTCGCTATCAAAATCCCATACAATCAGCTGAGGGCTGAGAACGAATATTGGAATCCTGCATAACGTAATCGAGTAGTAACGTTATCGAGAAATTTGTATGACATTTGGAACAGCGCCCGCCCGTGAGCGTATTTGGAGCTAAAATTTAGTATGAAGTTTCTCGATTTCGATATGATAATGTTACGTTACGCAAGATTCGAAAACTCGTGCTCAGCCTACTGGACCGAGTCTCTCACAGTCTCTGTCTGCATTCCACTGATTTTCATCGATGGTCAAACGTGGTATCAGATGAATCGTTAATATTTAGCAAGTGATTGAGCAAGCCTAGGTAAACAACACCCAAGCACATTCACGTTTTTTGTTGCATGTCATATTACGTGTCGGAACTGCCTTAAATGGTTAATGTCGAGTTTTTGCTACAATAAACTAAATAATAAACTCAGTTGCGACGTGAAGGAAGGACAAACAAACAAACAAACACACTTTTACATTTATAATATTAGTATGGATACATACTTCGTCTCACACGGTGAAATAATGACAATTAGTGCAGTAGAGTTCAGTGCGGCCATAAAATGATTTGCCGAAAGAAGACAAGTATCTTATGTCACTATTGAACTGCAAAAAGCCTTGTGGTTTGACCAGTGACTTTATCGTTTCAAAGATCCACCCACCACCCTCACCTACAAACCGAGTAACTCATTAAGCGCACTAAATTGTTATAATGAGGGCCTCGGAGAGGGATTTAATTTGCGGACGCGCCGCTCGCCGGTACTAATCCCACTTCAAAGGACATGCGTTATACTACTACATATAGCAACATTGTATTCAAATGAACATGCCAATGTCAAAATTAATTATTTCCGACGTCAGGGAAGCCCTGCTTAATTAAGATTATGTTCAGGGTTTCGCTGTTTAATGACTTTTTGGCGATGAAAATAACTCTACTTTTTTGTCGATTAAGGAAACTCTGTACAAGTCAGTGCTGTTTGTAATACGGTTCGTGGAATACAATTTCTAATAAATTCTTAAATCTGTCTCCGCTCAAAGGTTTTGTATGCACCCAAAATAGAATATAATTATAATGATGGCCAAAATTAGAGGAATTTTTATAAGGGAAAAGACACATTATAGAAAACGTTGCTCTAATTTTGGCCTTTAGTGTACCTACTATATTTACATTTTACCTTTGAGCAACGACGTGATTATGATTACATCATCACCTTCATTTAAACACAATGTCACAGTAATGAAGACACTGAGCTATACCATAAAACCCTTGGGTATATCATAAAACTATGATGGATACCCTGGTTCAAAATCCCTTGCTTTCCCGAGCACTGACTAGACGTTTTTGTAAAGCCGACAATGAGACGCCACGGCGCCCACTTAGGGTAGAGTCACACCGGAGTTGCCGCTTTTCGATGCTATTTATCCAGTACAATACAATACAAATATTCTTTACTGGAAACCACAAAACAGTACAAGGAAATTACAGAAAAACAGGTATGGTACACAATAGGCGGTTTTATCGCTTAAAAGCGATCTCTTACAGACAATCAAAATACATACATAGTACAGTAGTTATGGTACATTACTTACCTAGACCTGGAAGTAGGCAATTGCTGGTTGAGGCAACGGACGAGATTGTGACTCCGTTAAATAATACGAACCCAACAATTGCTGTTCCGGCGGTGGCGAATATCTAATAGTGCTTTTCTCAGAAAACAGAAATTAAAGAAAAAAACTTTTTCAGTTTTTTTTCCCTATTCGCCATTTCAATACGGTTTCACGTCCATTCCATATATTCTAGCCAGACTTATTTTTTACATCCCAGTATGGTCTCAGCCTTGGCAGTATATCGCGCTTTCACGAAGTACTATGTAACATCATAGCACAGAGTAGTGCACTCAAACACTCTTGTGAGATAAAAAGATCGAGAGATGTAAAATGAGCTAATAATGATAATACTATATTGTATTGGGTTTCAGTGTGATATATTTAATCTTTTCTACGCCCGCTTGAGTTTTTAGTGAAATAACATTATAAATTTCATAATCTGGAAACCCTTTTTGTAACATTTTTGAGTACAATGCGAGTTCGTTATTAATTCATTTTGGACTGATTTTTTTGCTCAAAAATATCCTCGGGGAAGTAGATTTTTAAAGGAAGAGCTAAGTATTTTACATTATTTTTAGAAACGCTTCCTTTTCGTCGGCAAGTCTTTATTATGGAGCATCGGATAGACACCGCGGCGCCTACTTAGACCACGGCGACGCGCATTCACGAACCACTAAGTTACATCGCACAGAGTACTGTATTTGATCACTCTGAGATAAAATGTTATGTTGGGATACGACGGGCTGACCAACGACTTGACACTTCCCAGTTTACTTGCATAAATAGTATGAAACAATCGTGAGATTCAATCACAGTAAAAGAAAACATGCATGTACTTGAGTGATCCGTTTATTTCAATATGGGCATGGACACATTAATATTAGTCTTAACGTAAAGTGCATTTCGAGTAGTGCATTATTTTCGAGTTAAAAATCTGTGCTTGTTTTAAAATTACTCGGGGTGTCATTCTAAAGCCAGCGTTGTAGAGACTTACTAAAACACTACATTATGGGGCTTAACAAAACACTATTTAACACCGACCATCATTTTGATTACCGTTTAGCCTAGTAGTTAAACAACCTGACTATGAAGCTTGTCATCCAGGGTTCGATGCCCGGTCGAGACAGATATTTGTCTGAAAAATAATAATATTTCTTCTCGGGTCTTACATGTTTAATATGTATAGAAGTATGTGTTTATCTATACTATAAACATGTTTATCCATTATCTAGTAGGTACCTATAGTCCAGGCTTTGCCTAGTATGGGACCAGATTAATGAGGGCTATCGCAAGTCAAAGTTTTTTTTTTATACAACAAGGAAGGCAAACGAGCAAGTGGGTCACCTGATGATAAGTAAGATCCGCTAGTTTCGTTAGAGTCCAGTGCAGTCTCTGTCAATTTCCACCAATTATAGGCTAGTAGCCTGACTCACATTGGTGGAGAATGATAAATATATCTCACTGGATACTAGCGATCCTCGACTCTCGATAGCCCTCATTGGTCATCCTCACATGATTTTTTATTTCTGATCATTCTACACCTCGCCCTACTCTGCGCCATTTAATAAACCCGTCACATCCGCGCTATTGCGCGCGCCACTCTCCTAATGTGCGCCGTGTGCAAATATTTGAGTTGGCAAGACTTATTGATCAGCCGGGATCATGCTCCACGGGCTTCCGTCACGTCTGGAGAGGCTGCGAGAGCTTGTAAGCCCGTGCGCGTGCAACTTCGCGCTTAAATATCAGCCAAGGCTAATGTGTTTGCCGACTGTCTTACTAAACGCCCTTCGAACACTTCAGTTTTTGAAAGTGTCATGGTATTGCGTGCGACGATTGGGTGGGATTGGGAAGACACGTTAACGGGCTTCGTATTCAGAGTCCGCAGGGCCTTACGAGTACTGCTAAACGGCCTTTAAATTATGATGTTGATGTGTTTAGCACTTTAGTTTTTAATCGAGTGACAGGGTATTGCAATATCGGAAGGCATGGAAAGCTAGTTTCATTAAAAAGGGATTGAAGTTTTCGTTATCCTTACGTAAAGCTGGTTCATTAAAAAGAATATTGAAATAATTAAAAATAAGATAAATGGCTCTGTGCCCAACACTATCCCAGTAGTTGGCACCTTAAATTTTAATACGTAGCAATAAAGGTGACAAGAAGGGTGTCAATTATTGTAATTAACTTGTCAATCATTGGGACGTTTACCTTACTTAATAAAGATTAAAAAACGTGGTTGGTTCAGGCCATGACAAAAAGTTCAGTTTTATTCTTTGGAATTACTGTTCTATTCTACTTTACTAAATATCCCTTTGACTCTGGGAAGTTTCTCCCTAATCATAATAATTACATTAATTAACACATTCCACGGCAATGATGCGCGTGAGAGTGAAACAACAAACGCCAGCCACGCGCGAGAGCTTCCAAAACTCGATTGAATTTCCGGTCCGTAACGACGTTGCGGACGAAACGCCCGGAAGTACCGCTAATGCATGTCAATTGTTGTGCCCCTAACGATGTTAGTCCCGCCCCCCCCCCCCCCCCCGGGACAACAATATTTAGAGCAAAAATTTAAAGGCGCAAGGTAGGCGAAAGTGATCGCCATTGGAATTTCATGACGCGATAGTGTGGGGCTAGTGACCCGAATTTACTCTAGTAAGAAAATTCTCGCACTCGGACTCGCGCAAGGACTCGCGCACTGAGGCTTCCGTACAAAGTGTAGGTACGTAAATAGTTCGTCTATCACTTCTTCTGCAGCCTTTCCCGAGTGTTTTAAAGTGTCTAGTGTTAGCAGAACTCTGCTTCTAAATAAGCAAAATGTACGCAATGTGGGATCACTTTATCTATGGAAGCATTTCCGGATTTAAAATACTTCATTTAATTTCATTTCATCATACACTCACTCACATACAGTCACTGACATAATACAGACAGACGTAAAAATTTAAGACTTTCAGATTTATCTTCATACCAAATTTCAAATTTCTAGGACAACTGGAAGTACCCTATAGGTTTTGATTCCACGGCAATTTGTATGAAAACACCCTTTTTAATGACTGTATCTTTTAATTGCGTTGACTTATAAGTTAGATTTTTTCACAGCTTCAAGGGATTGCAGGCTTGAGTATGATATTAATTTCAGGTTGCTTCTTCTACGCGTCCCAGAGAAAAAGGCTCTAGACAAACAGACAGACGGGCAACAAAGTGATCCTATAAGGGTTCCGGTTTTCCTTTCGAGGTACGGAACCCTAAAAAAAGTTAAACCTAAAGGTTTAAAGGTAAAGTGCTAAAGCACTCTTGATTAAAACATTGATTGACTTTAAGCAGAGCGTCTCTACGAGTATTTACAAGTATGTAAGTAGTTGTCTGAGGGTCGAGCACGACTTTTTGCGACCTGCGTCATATAAAATCGAATAGTAAACGTTATCGAGTTTGTATGACGTTTTGAACAGCGCCCGCCCGTAAGCGTATTTGGAACTCATATTTAGTATGAGGTTTCTCGATCTCGATACGATAAGCGTAGCGTTACGCAGGATTCGAAAACTCGTACTCGACCCTCTGACGTAGGCTTGAGTCGGTCACGAACTAAGAACTGTTAGGAATGAATTTCCGTCGCGGATCGAAAGGAACTAAATCCTTTCCCATAATTTGAATCGGTCTTCGCCCCTTTAGTTCAGTGGGTAGAGGAGTGGAGTGGATGAATGCTTGAGCGGAACGGAGTGAGTGAGAGTGACCGAGCAGGGCAACGCAGCGCGGCCGCGGTGCCAGCGAGATACATAGCGCTCATCCAAAGTATCTCTAGAGCAAGTCCTTTACAGATCGAAACAGTTCCAACTCATTCACTGAACTAAAGGAACTAAATGATCGAACTAGTTCCTTTCACCGATTGAACGAGATCGTAGCGCTCCCTTTAAAGACCGAACACTCACAACTCTAGTTTGACGAAAAGCAACCCCCGCGACTGGGTCACATCACACGTCGCGTCTATAAACAGCGACAAAGGGTTGCACTCCACATTGCTTAATGGACAGTGAAGCCTGAGATAGCGCGTGATAAATCACCGCCGTGATTACCGGCCCATTATCTAAAATACAATCTCAGGGGCGACGACGAAAGTTGTTGACGTAATTGACGAAGACGGACGGCTCATTTTGTAATGGGCGGATTTGAAAAGTTGTATCCTATTTGTCTGTTAATAAAGAATGGTTAAGTATTTTTGTCGGGTTTGCGGGGGTTGGGAATAGTATGAGAGTTTTGCTTCCAAAGTCGTTGAAGAGCTTTAGTTATTGAAATAAATGTTGGTGCTACTTCATTCGCATGAGGGTTTTTTGCTTCCTGTGCCCTAAGCACGACTTGTCGAATCCTGCGTTACGTTACGGTTATCGTATCGAGATCGAGAAATCTCATACTAAATTTTAGTTCCAAATACGCTCACGGGCGGGCGCTGTTCCAAACGTCACGTTCAAACTCGTTATAGTTTACTATTCGATTTTACGTGACGCAGGATTCGACAAGTCGTGCTTAGGGCACTGTTTCCAAGCTGCGTCTGTAGCTGTGCTTACTTTAGACTGTCAACAGAGTATGTGTATGTTTTTTTAATGTAGAGCCAAAAGTATAATATTTTATGCGTAGCATACCAAAACAACCGAACCAGGAAATCATCATCAGCCTTTTTTACGTCCCACTGCTGGGCACAGGCCTCCTCTTAGGGTGAGAGGGCTTGAGCTATATTTCCCACGCCATCCCAGTGCGGATTGGGAACTTCACTTGTACCATTGAGTCGCTTCGCAGGAGTGTTTGTCTCACGGCTTTTTACTTTACCGAAAAACTTGTGATAAATTACAATTGTAATTTCGCAACTTAAATTCTGAAAAACACAAAGGTGCGAGCCGGGGCTCGAACCCACGAACCTCTGCTTGAGAGGCCATAGGTCAAACCACTAGGCTATCACGGATTTAACGGCAACCAGGAAATAGTAACTTAATATTTCATTTGGATGATCAAAAATAGAGATGGAAAGTTGACCATTTAACTTGCTCTCAAGATTCAAGGAATCTGTCTGATTTCTAGCGTCGACGGTTTGTAGGATGCATATTAACGAAGAATTTGAATTCCTCCGCTGACCCAGCTACATAATAAAGGAGCTGGAAAATAGTTTTGTCTGTCATCTCGTCACAATAGGACCGCCATAGTTAAAGCTTAGCTCTTTGCCGCACTTGCTAAGGAATTCCAAGGAAATAAAGTTTTACTGACTTACCTCAGAAGTACTTTACGAGTATGACCTGCTCTATTTTGTAGATTCAACATCGTCAAACGATGGCCCCAGCCGCGGCACAATGCTGAGAGGGATCCTGTTCAACGTCTTTGTTCACTTCTTTTTAATTGTTTTTTATTACTCGTATACTTGTCAATTGTGTACGTTGAATAAATATTTTTCTATTTCTATTTCTATTTCTATGTAGAGCTCAACACATTTAATATTTTCCATTTAAAAATTTCACCCTACAATACAAGTGACACAGTTTAGTTACCTCACACACACACATCATCTCATCACCAGCCTTTTTTATGTACCATGGCCTACCAAATACCATGGCCTCCTCTCAATATTTACCTACTTTCATTAATTACGCCTAGTGGGTTATAAAAATAAACATAAAAATGTAACGAATTCACATTTGCCATGGCATTTTTATTGCCTGCTTCCCCTAATGTCTTTCCGTTGGTGCTTGCTACCCCCAGCTGGAGTCGATTGGCAAACAAATAAGTTTGCTCACAATCGAGTTCCATTCCAACAAGCCCCTCAACTCAAAGAGAAGCCAGCGCGGTGCGGCAAAGGCCTTTGCAGTCTCTCAGTAAAGGCGCTCGCAAGTATTTTATTCGCTACACGTCTTGCCAATGCGAAACGGAATGCAATCAAGCCTCGTGCCTTAAAAAGTTGGGTTCGTTACATGTAAGGCAGTCTTAAAGTTAGCGCTCTAGCGTGAAATACCGCATTGTCAATTGTCGCGAGTAGGTAGTGCAAGTAAGGAGGAAATTTAAAACTCTGATGTGATGTCATGCAATGCTAGGAAAAGCCGGATGGTCAAAACTTTAATAATAATAAGGCTTATCCTACGCTTAAGTCGTGACCGTATGGACGAAAATTGGGTAGCGGTAGGGAATTGAACGAAATATATCAGGAATTAGCATGAAAAGAGGTAATTTTTAAGAAATCGTAAAATTTATTTCAATTATTAAATCACACAATTATTATAAAAATAATCATTTGTCAAATAAACCGCCCCTTGCCACACCAGGTGCGAATGTGCCCATGACACTCGCGGCATTTCCGCGTTAGATAGCCATGGACAGTCTCTGCACCAGGAATGACTCGGAGCAGAATTTTTTTTGAAAAAGTAAGAAAACGATAATACGCTAAAGTAAGAAAAACAGCGGAAAAATAGGGGTGACTTTAGATTTGTTTTCTTTACTTTCCTTTCATTAAAATGGTTTTCGAGGATTACTTCTCTTGTCTAGCAGATTTATCTGATAGGAAAATTGTAACGTTATTAATATATAACATGATTACAAAACTAATCATTTCACAAAATAAATATAAAGGTGGAATCTTAAAGTAATTAGGTACTTACTTTATAAAAGTGTGCCAGTAACTACTTTAATGATAGGTACATACTAAAATATACTGGAAGTTGTGGTCCAAACCACAATATCAAACAGAAATTAGTTTTATCCTTGTTATTGTTAAGTTAGCATTAGTTATTTCTTATTTTTAAACCTGAACAGAAAATTAACTCTCAGATCTTATCTAACGCATCGCCACCAGAATCTTGTTATCGATAGGAAATTTACAATAGGTGGATTGAATTCTCAATTTAGCAAGTTGAATATATTGCTTTCGGGGACCGCAATCCCGCCAAAACACTTTACATGGCGTCGTATTGAAACGTTGGCTTAGTATTTAAATGGATTCCCATTTGTACTCACGGAACATGAAAATAGCGTGGCTCTCAAACCGAGAGGGGACAGGCGTAGAGTTAGTAAAACGCAACAAGCGGCCATGGGATCACATGCAGCGATCTAAATATACGAGTCTATGCTAGACCAGTGTCTTTGGTAACACGAATAAGGATTATAAAATAGAATTGTAAGCATTTTACTTGAAGGTCTTGTGGGCTAGCTGTACTTTTACAATACCTACTAAACCCACCTAAATGGTGTATAAATACCCAATGTTAAAAGTTTGGTCAAGTTTGTGTCAATTTACAAAAAAAAAAAAAAACAATTTGACGTGCTCGAAGTAATAATACACTTAGCTACGTGTTTCCTAAATTCTAAAACCGCTCCATGAAACTCAACAACTACGCTGCTCAAGGAAACATTTCTACCTTTTCATAGGTCTCCGACGGGCGTCCTTTTTAAAGTATATTGCGAGTTCTCATCCATACGCATATATAGGGTTATTGTTGTTTTTCAAAGCCCGTGGTATGGTCTTGCTGAAAGGGGTCCCGCGGCTTCTCCCGACACGCCGCGGTTTGATCGCACTGCGCTGTAACAGCTCGCTTTACTGAGTGTTTAGGAACCATAAAAATGCAAATCTGAAGACGTCGTAAAAACTTGTTAACTTTGATGAAATTTTATGGACGAAGCTCGGCTTTGAATTAAAGCATACTCTCAAATTCAAACACGTTAGGCGTTGCATTCTAGTAAGTAGATTAAGTGTCTAGACTGTCACAGTCTTACGATGTTTCATGAGTTCCTTTTTCTCAAGCAGGAAAGAAGACTTTATTATCGTAATGCTCATAGATAACATCAAATAGAAGCTACTTAAATAAGCATTAAGAAACATTTTGGCGACCTCTCCCGAGATAAGTTTCTCTTGATCCCCGCCATTGTGATAGCCATCTGTAGAAAAGTCCGTGAAAAGCCCCGGTTCATTCCCATTCATGGGGCGATTTGATTTACTTAAGATCTTCGGGTTGATACTGTCTATTAAGCGAGTGGTCGCAAAGGACGGTCGTTTATATAAAGAATAATGCGTGCGCTGCTGGGATATTTCGCAACTGGGTAATGTGCGTACTTTATAGCCAGAGATAATAAAGAGACGTTTTTTTATGTAGGTACTTGAAGTTTAAACTTACTATATGTTTAGTTTGTATGTATTACTAGACCTATCTACATTTCCGGGTGTAAAAAAGATCGGATTTTAAAAGGTACACTACTTATGCATGCTTGAAATTAATTTTACTCAAAAGAAACTTCTTCGTTTTCCCTAAAAAAGGAACCATACCAACCATAGATCTTTGAAAAGTATTTCAAGTTACTTTTAGTCAAAGAATTATAAAATGGACTGCAAATATTTCAAAGGGGATTAAATTGTCGGCAAAGGGAAGCCGTGTTTTATGGTTAGGTACGGCTTGTCGATAAAACTCGCTGACGCATCACTGTCCAATCAACGAACCTGTGGACCTTCGTAGTATCTGACTCTTTCAGGTATTTTTAGGTAAGGTTTCTCTATATTTAACAGTAGTTATAGTAAATAAACGGATCATTATGATGGAGTCTCACGGTAGTTTCATGTTAAAGGTAAACACAATACTTATGATAATGTAAAGTTAATGTTTAGTGAAAGGTAGAGTAGAAAGAAACCTTACCCATGTTCCAGGCAAAAATCTATCTTATGACAATGTCATAAACATTTTGACAGGGGATAGCTTTTCTCACTTTAACTATACATTACTATGACTGTTTAAAACTGTCTGTACGTGAAGGGCGTAACTAGTAAGAATTCGCTTTCTGAGTATTTCTGCGTGTTAAAATGTAAACCAAGATATTTTGTTATAAAATGCTGCTTAACTTACTTATCGGCCCTGTAAAAACTTAATAGTTTAAAATAGACACAAATGTGCACATCTAAAAACAATTTTTCACTCGCGACGCGATATTTTTTACCAGATTGTGTTCGTATAAGGGCAGTGCATTAGTGTAAGGGGTGGGTAACGCGGGTTCCGGGCGAGCGGACGCACGATTTATAAAATGAGTTTGCGGTGCAACCAGGCCGTGATACCCCATTGGTTACGTCTCACTTCTTCGCTAGGGACAACTTTATACTTACACTCGATATATAAATTGTCGATAATGGTTGTTCCAAAAATTTTATCTCCGTTTATTTAACATTTCAAATTCAACTGTCAAATTAGCACAGTGTTTTTAATTAAAACGAGGACACTATTTGAGGGAAAGAACGTGACAAGTAACTTTTTTTAAACGAGATTTTAATCTCAAAATGCAGAGCACTCAAAAGACTATTACGTTACAACTCACAGCAGATACAAATATTTATGTGTGACTTGTCTTTTTTACCACTTTAATAGAAGATGCAAGTATACGAAAATTATATGGACAATTAGGTACATCTATCCAAACTTTCGAATCGCGATAACTCAAAAAGTTTGCCAAGGTAACTTAGACATGTTCTTTCCGTGTACACTTCATTTAAAACTGTCTTGAATTCATTGAGAAGTACAGTAAATATTGCTAATGAAATGTTATTACATCCATCTTTTACCATTTGTCTTTAATTCGCCTATTAAGGACGCTGCTTAAACCTTTTTCCATAGATGACAACAGGCCATTGATGATGAGGAAGCCAATTGATGGGTACACGGAAAGAACATGTCTAGTCATGTTAGAAACTTTTTGAGTTATTTGGAACAATGTAATTATCCATAAAATGTTCGTATAGGTACACCTTTTTTAGAGTGATAAAAAAGACATGTTACATAAATATTTGTATTTGTAACTGAGTGGTAACTTATAGTCTATTGAGTGCTCTACATTTTGAGATTAAAATCACGTCTAAAAAAAAAAGGTGACTAGACTTCTTAGAGATAAGCTCGCCTTTGTAGTACATTTTCTGTTTTGTTAAATTCATTGTATTTTTTTTTTGTATTATTATGTGCAATAAAGTATTTACAAACAAACAAACTTCCATTGTATTAAAACCGTTTTTTTTTTCAAAATCCAAAACATAATTACTAAAACGTTTATCGACAAAAAGCCAGCCCTATGTCACGGGCATTTGTCACGGCGCGTCACCATTTCCCTCGCCGCCATCAGTGGAAAGTTAAAAGCATTGAAAGACATATCGCGGCTCCTCGCAGGCTCCATTGTTCTCCGCCCTTTGTCCCGCCGAATGTTTTAATGTAATTGGCTTTGTGCCTACGTTTTATCGTGTCGATGCATGCTTTTTGTTACGTTTTAATATTGTTAGTGGATTTGGATTTCTGAAATGGTTACGTTGGGTACCTAATTAGTTAATGCGTTTATGTTGGCGGCGTAACAAAGAGAAAGAAAGTGTTTCGTTTCTTTTTACGTATTTTTTTTGTGTCTTTAACAGATTATAATGGGTATATAGGTACAGTGAAAAAAGTTTTTCCACAGATCAGGCAAAAATCAATTTTATGTCAAGGTCGTAAAGATTTTGACATGTAAAAACATTTCTCAATTCAACTATACCCATATTTGAAAGTAAATGAATGCATTTGAGGTCAAATAAAAAGTTCCCTAATAATACTAACATAGCGATTGGAGTGTACCCAACAAATGTTACTTTATTATCATCATTACTTAGAATGTACATGTGGTGGTCTGAAATGTTAAAAAAGTTCGCCTGACCAACTCAAAGAACAATGCCAAGATATCAACACAGATTCATTCTACGTAAGCCATCTTTACAAAACCAATTGAAAAATTCGAGAAAATTGGTAACTCTAGCACTTTTCCACGCTCATGGGAGCTCCCATGAGCTAGCTAGTCACGTGTAATGAGATAGACACACGCCGCCATCACTCCGACTACCCGCGGCCCTGACTCTAGTAAGTGAGTTGGATATAAATTAGGGCATTGTCTGCGAATCTGGAGCACTCCAAGACTTTCTACGCCATTCTGCAGCAAATAATTAACTCTAAAACTGTACAAATTTACACATCGCTCCCAATTTTTTACACCACTTGAGATCGACTTCGAAATCGTTGCGAAATTCTTTCTGTGTAAGATTGCTGATCTTGAATGAATCCCTTTTGTTTTCCTCTCTCTCTGTTCGAGGTTTCGTTTCTTTCTGGCGCGTGGCGTCCCACTACACCTTCTTGTCACCCGAATACGGGATCAATCGGCAGAGCGATTCGGCACGCTTCGATAAAGAATAATGTCTATACACTTATTGTTGGAGCAAATTGGAGTTTTAAGAATAAATATCAGAGGGACAATCTTTTATTGAAACTATTTATCTCCTTTGTTTTTTTTAACTGCCTAAAGATTTCGCATAAACAAAAATCCTATCTGAGTTCTATAATTACAAGTCATTACGTCAAGTAATCCTTCTCTGGGTCATGTTCAATGTTTATCAGTCTATTTGGAGCTATGTTGTGAATGGATATATTTGACCTAAGAAATAATATCACGTTATCATGTATGTGGGATGTCGATAAAGAAAGGAAACTCAGATGGACTCGAATAGTAATTTATTTAATTATAAAGTTCAAGAGCACACCGTACAGTATGGTTAACCGCCATCCTCTCTCCCTCCCTCTCGCACACTCTCTCATCTCTGTCACTCGCTTGGTGGTTCGGTTCTACAGGAAATGTGAAATAGAAATGTGTGAAATACCAGTTTTAGCTGTCACAAATGATCACAACAAGGGTTTTGTAGTCCACAACATCACAATTCCCATATCCTGCACGTTAAATCATATTTATGCAGAAGTCAACTGATAACCAATAAACAGTTATCTAGTTCATCTCCCTACTAGGTAGAGTAATCTGTCATTAGAATCAATTGACGTTTAACTATTATTAAACGAGCTACCTGCTCGCTTATTGTCTTCTCAACCCGTAATAAACCAATATCGAACAACTCTTATCAGATATCAAATCTGAGAGAAAAAAGCAATTATTATTTAGCAAATGATTGCAGAATCGCGCTTTGAGTAAGGACAGAGGGAGCGTGGCAGCGGCACGCATCTGGCTAGTTTGATAGCAGCTCCCGTGACGTCACCACCGCCGCTCTGCTCCGCGGTACACACGATAAATCAAACAAAGTGATTACAAATTAACATTCAAACTAAACTGCTACTCCGTAGTAAGGACTCTGTGCCACAACGCCACATAAAACCACAAAGTGATCGAAATAAAATTAACTTAAAGTACCTTCTTGTTCTGTATATTCGGCTAAAGTAACCCAGACATAGATCCACAGGTTGTTACTAAGAAATATTGAGCCTCTTTGCCGCTGTAGTTTGGACTTTCCGTGTACGGGGAACGGTGGAGGTTTGTGTAAAGTTTGCTGGTAGCGTTAGCGTGTGGCATCACCTGTTGATTCCCCGAGAAATCCACCGGGACCATGTTCTGGCGATGGTTACTGTGAGTATTATTGCTGTAAGGAGTTTACACCTTGAATTGATTTATTATTTAGGCTGGGTTTGGAATAATCCGTTCGGCCGAAGTAAACATAAATGTTTTCTCAAAAAGTTAAGGTATTTTGTTAGATCAAAACCTTATCTGGATTCAGCTTTAGTAGTGATTGTGTGTTGTTGCATAGGTAAAAATTGTCAGTTATGTAGAAGTATTAGGCACGTATCAGGCAAGCGTACCATGTGCTACGAAAATGCTACAGCGGCGTAGCAGTTAGAATACCTTCCGTACTTTTAAAGTAAAGCGCTTATCTAAAACAACCGTTATTAAAATACTTAACTCATTAAAACAAAAGACTCGCTAAATGTAATTAACGTGATTATATAAACTCTCCGGGAGCTGTTACAAAAAGGGACTGTTCTATATTCATTTTTCTTTGTTAAAAGAAATTTTTTTCGCAATACCGTCGCTCCTTGTTAAGCTACAGTTAGTCATAGTTAAGTTTTATGTCTTCACATGTCATCCCGGCCCTCGGTCCCTGGTCCCTCGGGACAGCATTACGATGTCACAGGTATGCCAATATCTTTTTATGATTGAACTACTGACTGGGGAGGGACGAACTAGACGCGGTTCCCTCTTGTTGGAATGGTATTTTGAAAACTGTTTGTGTGTTCCAAATTGCCTTCTTTACATTATGTTATACGTGTAATACAATTTACAGGCCAAACAAGCGTTGTTGTTTTTAAAACTTACCTATTCGTTATGTTGTTCCTCGACGTACGTCGGTGAATAATTCATTTATCGCTGTCCCGCGGACTTTGCGTTTTTTTGGGATTAAAAGTTTTTGCCTGAAAATTCGGGAATAGCACCAGATTGAGGAAGTACCTACTTAACACCTTTATTGCATACTTTATAGTAGGTAATATGTCTTGTAGTCTCTTCTTCTATCTCTAATATTTTCGTTATTGCTATCTACCAATACATTTTTGACATTAAAAAACATGTTTTATGAACTCTCGTAATCTGTGCGTCGCAAAAATAAAGCTTAATAATTTACTTGTGAGTAGGTAAGTACCACTATGTAAGCGATAAACAACTACCTACTAATATCTCATTGGAATTCTATTCACAGTACGGCGATGAAGTTATTAAATTTCCATACAAACTACTTACAACGACTTACAATACAAACATTCACATACAAATAAATGAAGTAACATTACGGCTTAAGGCTTTCCAATCAAATGATTCCGCGAAAAATAATTATGATGGCCGCTTTGGACTCCAATCAATGTACTGTTTAGAATTCCTTAATTAATTAAAGACCGTGACCTAATATCGGTAATAGATTGGCGTGAGGTCGGCGAGGCTCTGGGGGCCCGCGATGCGAATATTGAAATTGTACGGCTGTATTCCTTCGCTTCTATTGGATTTTAAAAAAAATGCCCCCGGGATCCCACCAATTGATTGTGTCGCTTATATATCTTACTCTATTGAAGCTTTGATTACTTTTGAAGAATGTTTTTTTTGTTTTTTTACTCAACATTATTTTGTGATGTTTTTGACAGATTGAAATGATTAGTTAACAGAGGAAAACTATGAGTTACCTAACTATTATAGTAATAGTTTTCCATCCTGACAGATTTTCTTTCCTGATCTGAATCTTAAAAGTCTTACAGAATCTTTATCAAGCCTTTTTTAACTGGCTAAAATATGTGTCTTGCGTCTTTTTAAGTATGCGCTAAGCCACCGAGCACACGAAGCTCCCATATTACTCCGCTAACCGAGTTGCGAATCTCACCCCTTCGGTTTAATTCACTTTATCCACGTAAAGCATCCGTCTAAACTTAAGCCGGGATATTTGCGTAATTGATATTTACAACTAACCTGTATTCGCGAGGCTTTTCCCGGGATTAACCGGGGATTTGTTGGGACTTTCCCTTTTCGCGAATTCACTCCAATTTATTTACAGCCCGCAATAACGCTTACAGTTCGGGTTGAAGATGTTCTGGGCTTAAGTGCATCTTAGACGCGTAATAAAGCACAAAATAAAAAAGGGAAAAGTTCTTTGCAATTTTTGGTATAAGGTCTGAGAACTAAATATAATCAAAGAAACACGAGGGTAAACTAACGAATACCGTCGCAATTAACAAAATAAATTGTAAACGAAGCCGCTAATAGCTTTACTAATAAACGAACAGGAAACGTAATTGATTTAGAGATAAAAATGAAGAAACAAAACAAGGAGTGAACGTGAGTTTTGCTGCTCCCGACAGATTAGGCGGGCGAGAGTAAGAATCTACGAAACAAATATCATGGCAAATACAACGCCCGCACTGTTTGCCTTCCATTTTTATTATATTTGTCAAACTCGCCTCGCTCCGCTAGAAAATACAATATTTGGAATAGAAATATCGCCGGAAAGCACGTTCGCTGAAACCTAGTAACTCATTTGAAAACGCCTGGGGTTTAAGTGAAAAATCGATGAGATTGCCTGTTTTTAGAGCAGGACTTTCCCCATTGATTCGGGAGATATCCACCAACGGCCATAAAATAAATCTGGCCATAAATAAAGGCGAGAAGGCGCTAACAAGCGTCTCGGGTTCACCAAGTGATATTTCTTGGCTCGCTTCGCCATTTTTGTCATAACTCTATTATGTTCGCGAGTGTCGAAACGCGAGATCGTTCTACTGACTTATTTATGGGCTTTTCTTTATTCATTTACACCTACGTTCTTTGCTGCTGTGTAGGGCTAGTCAATTTATTAACTACTTAGATAAAATTATAAAATCGAAACGGAATGAATCATCCACCTGTTTAACAAAATTACCTATGCTTCGGAGTTATGATCAGACATAGGAATCCACGGGGCAAAATTTTATGACAGGTAAGGAGTTCCTATATCGATAAACTCAATTATCGATGCTTGTTCCATATACTAGTTATCGCCCCCAGCATTGTATATATATTTTTTGTAAGTATTGTTCTGAAGACGAGTATGAAGTTCACATAAAGCATATTTTAAATGATCGCTATGTTTTAGGGTGTAACATTGTACTATGAATATCATCTCTTTATCAAACATCTTTACATAATTAGATTAGGTAGGTATTATGTTGTTTCAATTTTACACTTTTAACATAAACATACTTTTATAAATAAAACTTTGAGTGATCACTAGTTGAGGTGTTTGAGTTTATCGATATAGGAACTAATTGCCTGTCATAAAATTTTGCCCCGTGGATTCCTAATATGTCTGGTTATGATCAATAAACTATAACGCAAGATCCTTAGATAATAATATAATTTAGTGTTAAAACCCAGTAACCAGTCTTGAGTGTGATCTCTATCAGAGAAAATACATGGCAGGTACATTTATCATAAAGACTGGTACCTACATAATTATATTAGAGTTTTTAGAAATTGCGTGCGCTCCCAGAGGAAAGACTACGAATTAGTCCGAAACGTGTCTGTCTAAACTATGTGAGCGGTACGTTTATTTCACCATGATGATAATACCTTCGCTACATTTGATGATATTAAGTAATACTTGATTAATATCAGCTTGTACCTGCCATGGTCTACTTTTAAAGTTATTAATAGCGTTAACACTAAATTTGGCAACTGTGCCCGTAAAGCATCTGGTTCATTACATGTTTTATTCACCACCGGGTTTCGAGGCGATCGACGCGATTCCGCCGCCTGTATCCTTCTTAGTAAGTAAACTGCAATTAGGTCAGTCTATTTCAAGCTAAGGTTACGCTAATAACAAAGACTTATTGTTGTCATAATCCTTTGACAACAATATTATTTCGTTAAGTACCTATTATAAAGAAATCGAACTAAATTATTCTTCTTTTGCATTTTTTTCCACAACGGAACTGATTTTGAAATATCTCACTGAAGTATTCTTGATTGGGTTTTATCTGCATCTTTCTCAATTACTTAATTACCCTGTCCTCGTGGTTTTTCTGATACAGTCTACTATTTTAAGGCCTGCAATCATAAAAAAAAAACTTGTATTTGGAACACCCCAGTCAATTTCATCAAATCTTGTTAAGTGGATATGTGGAACACCCGATTTCTGAACAACAAAGCTAACTCTATATCCGGCTCATTACGGCTGCGTAAGTTATGGAGCTAGTTAACGAAGCCAGATCTACTCAGCTATAGCGCTACAGAGCATTCGAAGTAACCTCGTGACCAGTATTCAGCAGTTATGAAAGTCACTGCGCAAAGACGGCCGAATAGCCTAGTGGTTAGAGACCCTGACTATGAAGCTTGAGGTCCCGGGTTCAAATCCCGGTCGGGGCAGATGTTTGTATGATGAATATGAATGTTTGTTCTCGGGTCTTGGGTGTTTATAAGTATGTATTTATCTATATAAGTATGTTTATCCGTTGTCTGGTACCCATAGTACAGGCTTTGTCTAGTTTGGGACCAGGTCAATTGGTGTCAAATTGTCCCATGATATTTATTTATTTATATAATTAAAGTACTACAAAAAGCACCCAAGAAAATTGTAAGTTTAAAAAATGCTTGCCTAATTGAGAGACCTTGATAGTTTCGGCAACAGTCAAGGTGTGTTGAGAAAATAACTGGTTTCCGAGAAGCCGTACGAGGGCGAGCGGTTCGAATCTCTAACGAGTATATGGATAACATTTTCGTTGTATTTGATATTGATACATTATTTTAAAAATAAATAAATTGAGGGTGGATTTGTTTTGGAGTTTGTTTTGGAGTTATGCATTGTGAATCAGTTTATACCGTTATAAACTTTTTTTTTAGTGTATCGTAGAAAAATGTGTCGATTAAATACATATGTGAGTGCCTAAGTGCCCATCCTTTTCAAATGATAATTCGACAAAAAAGGTAGAAAATCTTCGAAATGTTGTGTCAAAACTTAGACATTTTCATAATAATCAATAATAATTACACTGAAACTTTTGATTCTAACAATAAATAACCCTAAAAGGAAAAGCGGCTTTACATTATTTTTATTTGGGTATCGCGCCTCATCTAAATATCGGGTGCATTTGCGATCGGCGATCGCGGAGGGAGGTCGGGAAACAAATTTAACCGACAATTGTAAATCAATTAGAGGGGGTGGTCTTAGGGGTGTAATAGCTACCCCCGCCGCGCCGCCGACGGAGCCGGATTCAAAAAATACATTCATATTTCTTTACTTTTCAAACGGGTGTTCAGATTGTTTTATTTGCCACTAACTGAAAACATTTAAGAGTTTTAAATCAGGAATCACGATTGATAAACCTTAATTAGGTAAGTTGTTCTTTCTTACTGCAAGAAGTATGCATAGCTATACCTATTACTTAAATTATTCATAGTTATAACAATGGCTGCTTGTGTTCTTTGTTTAATTAATTAATGAAGACGCCGCGTTCCTCCCTGGGCTGTATAGGTATTCATAGTGGGGTCTGTTCAAGTGCATATTGTACGCAATACCTCCCCCGCCTCTTCACGTCGCACCCAGGAGCTCTGTCTTGGAAAAGCCGACGAAACCTGCACGCCGGCGTTTTATTTGGTAGGGCTTAGAATAAGCCTGGAAGCATGCTTGTTAATGCAATGTATGCAATAGAGTTTAATTTGTTACGACATACGAGCGTTATCTGCCCATTAAACAATAGCTAGTTGAATTGGTTGATGTGTGTTTTTTATTGAGATATTTAGTATACTTAAAAATGTTGAGGTTCGGCAACGCGTGAGTGATACGTTTATAAACGTTCGTACCAGGATAGAATCGAGTAAAAAATGACAGTGCTGCAGAATTATGTATATAGATAATGTATCATGTACGGAACTTTCAATTCTACTGTTAAAACGTAGGAGGGGGAAATGTCCTCTTTTATTGGTTTCTTAATAATTTCCCATCCTCTCTGCTACTTATTCTAAGTACCAAAGAACTTTCTCAGCGAGCCTGGAGTACCTCGAACTATGGAGCATACCGAGAGTGGCTCTATTAACGAAGTTAGGCGGCTAGCTAGAAGTTGGGCGTCAGCTGCCCAATAGTCCTTTGTTATCTAGACGTGACGTATTAGGAAAAAAACTCTTTTGGATATTGATAATGTTTAATTAGTCATTAACTTAATTATTCGTTTATTTTTATTGAGAAAAACAAAATTTACACAGTATTACAACAGGTAAACCAATTTCACATCACCAGCCTTTTTCTCACACCGTCAACTTTTTCAGCTTGGGCTATAGTTTCCACGCGGGCTCAGTGCGGATTGAGAACTTCAGAAGCACCAGATTGCTTCGCAGAAGTGTACAGCTTTCCTCATGATGTTTTCCCTCATTGAAAAGCTCATGTCAAATCACAAAAATGTGAAACTCACGACCTTCTGTTTGAGCGACTATAGGGTCAAACCACTACACGGCTCTATTGAATTTAATATACGACATTGTTGTATACAACTTTTTTAAATCATTTATGAATTCTA
The DNA here is from genome assembly GCA_963691665.1 of Clepsis dumicolana. Taxonomy (NCBI): domain Eukaryota; kingdom Metazoa; phylum Arthropoda; class Insecta; order Lepidoptera; family Tortricidae; genus Clepsis; species Clepsis dumicolana. The sequence continues at coordinate 12,397,018 of OY829512.1, forward strand.
AAACCCGTTTATGTTGTGTAACTATAGGTTACAGACAAAGTTAAATAACTAAATGACTGTATCCATCAACGGGGTGTATGACAAAAAACAGTAATTACGGGATTTCAGCTCGTCGCGTAATCATAGGGCGGGTTACTGTGCATTAGGGGAGTAGACAGAGCACGAACAGAGGCCCGAGTAAGAATATTCGAATCCTGCGGAACGTAATCGAGTAACGTTGTCGAGAAAATTGTATGATGTTTGGAACAGCGCCCCCCCCGCGACCGTAATTATAACAATAATTTAGTATGAGGTTTCTCGATTTCGATACGATAACGTAACGTAAGTTTTAAACTTTCTTGACATTTAGTTGACATGTTCCGGGGACATAATCAATGTTAAACTTTTGTTATTATGTAGGTAAACAACAGTAATCTCCTAGCATTTAGGCATGTTAGCACTTTTTTGACAGTACTTTTTCAGGCTTTGTTAAGACCATTTTATTTGTGTTAACAATATATTGGGTAAGTATTAAAATGAGAAAGTATTCGCCAATAAATGTTACAGTTTGGCGAAAATTACGATTTAACTGAAAATATGTTTATGCTCAGGTACATAGTTAATCGAGATAAGTAATTAAAATTGAAACTGTTGGTTCTGAAATAAGCATTGGTGTTAGAGTCGATTTGTTGTAATATTTTGAATGTTTGGGGAGGACTCCAATAGAGAGATCTCCCTCCAGGCATCTTTTATGCCTAGGGACCAAGTTAGAAGTTTTATTTAAGCATCCGACTTGAGAAACTTCGTTAACGCGATGTAGAACAGATGACGTCACTCGCTTGTAGCGCTAAGGTCGTTACAAATGTTTACGGGTTTTCATTCATAATATTACCAGATACTAATAAATCATTTCCATCGAGTAATCATACGGAGTAATAATTAGCGTCAAATCCCCTGACGCGGCTGTTGACGGCACCGTCGCGACTAAACGCATTAGCGGCTAGGGCTGGCGCAGTGAGGGTGGAGGCTGGCTAGCTACAGGTTCAGGCCTCTAGTGTTGCACAACCCTGGCTGTCTCCTAGAGAAGGACAAAGAAAAGTTGAAAAACCCCCGACATTGTCATTTCAAAGTTCAATATTTCAAAAATGGGTGAACCGATTTTAACGAAACTTAGGTAAGAACCATCTCGATTAAACTAGCTTTAGATTAAAGAAAACCGCATCGAATTGGTCCGTCCGATTGAGAGCTATAACGCCACAGAAAGATACACAGATACATAGACAGACAAATTGTGTATATGTGATAGAGATTAGCATAAAGAAGAGTTGAAAAACCCCCGACATTGTCATTTCAAAGTTCAATATTTTAAAAATGGGAACCGATTTTAATGAAACTTAGCTAAGAACCATCTGGATTCTAATAGGATAATAGGATAATAGCTTTCGATTAAAGAAAACCGCATCGAAATCGGTCTATACGTATGGGAAATATGATGCCACAAACAAATACACAGATACACAGATCAAACTTAAAACACCCCTCTTTTTTGTCGGAGGTTAAAAAGTAATTGGTGTATGGGATCTTTTGATGATAAGAGTATGGCAGCCATGGAAGATTGTTTTTCCATCAACAACATTTTCGCCCACGGAGTGTCAACATTTTCTATTATGATAACATTTCATTTTGCTGTATGAACGTCAATCTATCAGACATATTGGTCTAATGGATATGAATAAATATGTGTGCGGTTTAATATCAGCGTTTGGTTAAATAAACCCACGCGATGTGATTGAAGACTTTCCACGCTGCAGATTTAATAAGAATTAATATTGTATTTTATTTATAAATGTAAACAATAAAGTTGTAGGTGAATACTACCAATCTGAGTAACCAGAATATCACTGCCTATAGACACCCGTAACCCCGGGGGTTTGCTAATGCGTTGCCAACCTAGAGAGCTAAGATGAAATGCCTCTTGTGCCCGTAATTATACCAGCTGTCTTACTCTCCACACTGGAACAAAACAGTGCAAGCACTGCTGCTTAGCGGCAGGACTAGTAAGTAAGATGGTGGTAGCGATCCGGACGGATCTCGCACATGGTCCTATCTTATCTCAGTACAATCGCATTTTAATTCGGAAATGAGTTAAGAATCAAAAAGCATTGTCGCGTCACCGTTTTGCCGTAGGGTCGGCACCCGCCACGTCTTTCCACTTGGTTATGCCTTTTATGTCGACGATTCATTACCGCGCGATGGGGGACCGAACAGATAGTCACATTTATTACTTTTGTCAGCGGAAAAATGAATTTACACATCGATGGTCCGGTTAGAAAGATACGGCATCTGATTATCGCCTTGGTCATGTTGAAGTTCCTCTCCAAATAATTTGAAAGGTACACGGAAAGACCTTAGCAATTTTTTGAGTTATCGCAATTTGAATGTTTGGAACGATGTAATTATCCATTTTCGTATACATTTTTTTTTAAAGTGATAAAAAAGTCAAGTTACATAAATATTTTTATCTACACACATATCATAAGTCCTCTATAGTGCGTTCAGAAACCGTAGAAAATGACCAGCATTGCAGCACGCCGTGGCCTTCTGGCCGACAGCGCCAGCCCCAGCACCTCCTCCACCACCAGCAGTAAAGTAATAGTCATTACGACACCGAATTTGATGTTGTAATGACTTTTCGATATCGAATTCGATGTTTCAAATTTGAAAACCAACGTAATTTACAATCATAGTGAAATAAAACGGATCACTCACGTATATAACTCGAGTTCAGTCCGACATGTATAAATAATAATGTGATATTATTATTTTTTTACAATAAAAAAAACAGTTTACGAAACGTCAGCTCGGTATGTTTGTCTATGATTAAAAAAAACAGTCAAATTCGTGACAGGTATGGGTATGATATATGCCTTCGCCTTCTGAACCCATCTTAGAGTACTTATAATATGTGTGTACATAAAGTAATGTACGCAACTCCACATAATTAGGCCTTAAAACACTCGTGTTTTAAGGACCCTCATTATGTAGCAGTTGCATAAACTACTAGTATCTGTAACTGAGTGGTAACTTAAAGTCTATTGACATTTTGAGATTAAAATCTGGTTTAAAAAAAGTAACTAGACATGTTCTTTCCGTGTACCCTTCGGTTGAACATTAAAATGGAACATTGAATTCACATTTTAATGAATAATTTAACATGAAGTGAGACTCAATCACAGTGAAATAAGCGGATCACTCATGTATAGTCCGAAATGCGTACATTTAAACTCGACTTATACATGAGTGACGATTATTTCACTTTTAATAAATAACCGTGCCAATTACTATATTTTTCGTAATGTTTTATCTAGTGTACTTCAAAAAATTTAGCGATTCCTTTATACCTACACATACCATACCAGAAAACTTTTAAAACGAAAATGACTGACCCCTAATTGTAGCAGGTACCCTATGTTCTAGCTGTCGACATAGATATTTAATTTCTTTAACCAAATTACAGAGCCTATATTCCGCACTTGTTAAGCGATGTAGTAGCCTTTCCAATGTTTGACTCATACGTACGAGAACGCATAAGAGAAAGTCACTACACTGGAGGAAATATGAAGGGTACACGGAAAGAACCTTAGCAACTTTTTGATTTTTCGCGATTTGAAAGTTCGGAACGGTGTAATTGTCCATATAATTTTTAAAGTGATAATAAAGACTAGTCACATAAATATTTGCATCTGTAACTCAGTCGTTAGTTATAACCGTTATAGTCTATTAAGTGGTACACATTTTGAGATTAAAATCTCGTTTGAATAAAAAATTGGCTTGACATGTTCTTTCCGTGTACCCTTCATATCGTTACAATATCGCTTTCGACGCTTCAAATTTTCCCCAGGACTGTCAGTGTCACAGCTATTAGTTGGCAAACAATGAGTCGCGACGTGCGATGGCTCTGCTAATTCAATCACCAGGCTTGATGGCCCTTCAGAGCTCGTACGAGCCTATTTGTTACCGTTTTCGTACGTGACTGGAGGGGCTGTTATACCTGTCACATTCGGATGCCGGTGATACTTTGACATGACATTTTTATGCTTTCATTTTACGAAAATCATGTTTACTTGCGTCTCATTGCGATAAATATGCGATTTACCGAGCCCTTTCAAGATATCACTAATAGTTTGCAATTTATTACACCTAAAGTGTTTAATGCAGCTGATGCTTATTATTTAGTAGATATTATGGATCAATGCTTTTCTTAAAACAAACTTAGGTAAACAATGAAGTACTCTTCTACCTGGGCCCGTTTCTCGAAGCTTATTAGGCTAATAGTATTTGTGTTTTGTTTCATTTGTAGGGTAATTTAGGAGACAAAACTTTAATACTATTAGTCTGTAAAGAATCGGGGCCATGTTGAACGACAGCTAAAACAACTCAATAATTTGAAAATTCTATAGCAAGGTATACATAAATAATTATAATAAAGTATACTTCCTATTCACCTTTTTCCGATCTCACATCGTTAATTTACTTCTGAGCTCTACACAATGTAGTACGCTGCACCTGATTTTCGCATAAACAAGTTAGAGGCAGCCTACAACCTGCATGCTCGACGTTCACGTTTTAATTTTATTTCCACCTGCTATCGTCACGACCGTTTAATTACCGGTAACTAGTCTTTAATCCTGTTGTACAATCTAGAAAAGCACTTTTAACCCCTCTAAGTCTCTCAAACGAGTAATAATTAACATGAAAACTACTGTGAGACTATTTTAGCAATGTACATTTCGGAGTGATTCGTAGTACTTCCTTTGGGAGCTCACGACTAGACTCTTTCGAAATATATCAGGCTGAAATCGACTTTTATACGTGCGTGATCCGTTTATTTCACTATGACTTAAAATGAGTGGAAAGTTTCTGGTGTAATGGACTTGTTTTTGTTGTTCTAGGAACAGCCAATATGAAAACTTTCATGTGGACCAGAAGGGCTACGATCAGATGTACGATGGCGAAGACCTGGAAACACCACCATCACCAGACAGGCCTCCACCTCGACACATAGGTACCTAAAATCTAAATATAAGGTATTATGTCCCAATGTCCGACACTACCGCATCTTTAATCTTCATCATCATATCTGCCGGAAGACGTCCACTGCTGGACATAGGCCTTCCCCAAGGATCCCCACAACGATTGGTTTTGTGCTACTCGCAGCCAATGGCTTCCCGCGATTTTTACTAGATCGTCCGTCCACCTTGCGAAAGACCTTTACCAACACTTCGCCTTCCGGCACGCGGTCGCCACTCTAGAACCTTACGACCCCAACAGCCATCAGTCCTACGAGGAATGTGCCTCGCCCACTGCCACTAAAGGTGTGCAATTTGCTGAGCTATATCGATAATTTTAGTTCTTCTACGGATCTCCTCATTTTTGATTAAATCTCGCAGGGATATTCCAAGCATAGCTGTTTCCATTACCCTTTGAGAGACCTTGAGGCTTCTTATGACTTATGAGGCCTACTGTAATTGACTATGTCTTAGTTCCATAGTCGTCTGTTCTGATAGGGATATTTCTGCCGCACCCTTCCTTTCACCTCCTACCCTGCCGTTACTATGCTCGCTACCATGGCTAGGAATAGCAGGGCTACTGGGGACTCGAGGGCGATTTTTAAATGTGTGCCGATTGATACTATTGGGGAGAAATTGCCTTAATCGCCACGATTGGCAGGCGGGTTGGCGATCATAGTATGATGGCCTGGTACACAGAAGGGCGCTGCTGCCCATCCTTTGGGATGAATATCCTAGTCGCCTTTTCCATGGGAAGAAATAGGGTGGTGCAATTCTTAACCGGCACCACACGGCTAGCTCCAGCCAGTCACCAACAGTTACTTTATTGTTTCGTATAGACAAGTACATCCGCGCGGAGCTGCCATGCCTGAGCGCGCGCTACACGGTCGCGCTGCTGGCGTGCTTCGGCTTCAGCATCATGTTCGGCATGCGCTGCAACATGAGCATGGCCAAGCTCAAGATGACAGAGAAGCATAAGGTAATCCTGTTCTTCTAACTTTGTCGCCTAAGATCTGAGCCTCTACACAAGAAAACGTCTCGATCGCGTCCGCGCTAACGTCTCAATAAATTACTCTGGGTATCGATAACACCTCTAGAGCGGCACGCATGTGATGTGATATTCACACTAAGGGCTCTGATGGCCAGGCGTAGTCTTTACGAGTATCTCATCATCATGTCAGTCGAAAGGCGTCCACTGCTGAACATAGGCCTCCCCCAAGGCTCTCCACTCAGACCGGTCTTGTGCTTTCCACATCCACCTCGCTTTACAAGGATACTGTTAGATTTCAATTACAAACAAAAGCTACTCATTATTTAAAAAAATCATCTTGTCAACAGACCGCTTCAGGATTCTCAGAAGACACACCATTTAACTGGACCGTGGAAGTAGAGTCCTCAATAGATTCCTCGTACTTCTTCGGGTACCTCATAACGCAAGTGCCAGGTGGCTTCCTGGCGTCCATGTACCCTGCTAACAGGATCTTTGGAGCGGCCATTGTTGCGTCTGCGCTGTTCAATGTTGCCATCCCTGGAGCCATGACTGTGGGGCCCACAGCGGTCGTGTTGTTGAAGGTCGCGCAGGGATTTGTTGAGGTAAGTGGTACCTACTGTGTCCTTGTTAAGGAAAAATTAAAAAACCAAACCGATATAACGTCTAACTTGGAATTGTTTCATCTATTGTTGTCGTGCCATCGACTCGTGCGCTCCTAGAAGAAGGAGTACGAATTAGTCCAAAACATGGGTTAAACTCGATTTATGTATCTGTTTATTTCAAAAACATAAGCTATATCTACAGAGTCAAATGAAGGTACAATACAAGTACTTTTTTTTTAAACGAGATTTTAATCTCCAAATTTAGAGCAATCAATAGACTATAAGTTACCTTAGATACAGTTACTGATACAAATATTTATGTAACTTGTCTTTTTTATCACTTAAAAAAAAGATGTATACGAAAATTATATGGATATCGTTCTAAACTTTCATATCGCGATAACTCATAAAGTTGCTGAAGTGACTACCTAGACATGTTCTTTCCGTGTACCCTTCATTTGTGACAGATGCGTCATAATTGCCAGTTTTATATGACAATTCGAACTACATTTCTTTGACAATATGAAGCGCGCTAAAACAGAAGCTCTTCAAGTCAGCAGTTGACACCGAACTGTCATTGAAAACTGACAATTGTAAAGTTGGTGAAATAGGGGCCAGCTGTCCGAAAGGTTAAGGGTGTAAACTGTAAATGATCATGTAACAAGTAAACCGTCATACGTTAAAATTTGAACGTTTGGCACTTGGTCGGATCGTGACGACGCATGATGAGGCTTATTGCGAGAGCTTCAAATTTCGACGCCGCTCATGTCGAATGTACGACTCGTCACGTTTGGATTTAGCTCCCCTTCCCTTTGTACAGACAAACAACATTTTGCATATTACGTCTTTTCTATAACTATGTAACTATATTGAGTAGAGTTGTTCCTAATGTAGGGTTGCGTTTCGTCTATGTTCACGCCTCAAGTAAAAGTTTGTACACAGATAAACATATAACATTAGGGGTTGAAACAAGTCTCCCACGGGATGCTAAAAATGCTTATTCCTTTCATGTCGCAAAAGCTGATGTTTCAATATTGAGGTATTATCTTTCGAAAGTTGAGATAAATAACGTAGAGCCGAATTAGTAGGATAAATTTCATGGCGATTCTTTTATTGGAGTGTATTCAATCGATCTGCTTTCATAGCAAATCATGATATTATTATCCTTTTTTTAAACGAGCTTAACTAGCTGCACCTGCTATCGCGAAATCAACTCTAACGATTGGATGTGGGTGACATTTTGTAATTGTAGAATACAGGTCTGGCTTTCCAAGTTGATCTAGATAGGTTATATCGCGAAATTAATAACTTTTCCTCAAAAAGAAATACGCCGATAGAAGCTTGTTAGAGCCTAGATATCACTTATTTTTAATCGTGTTTGCAATATTTTATTCAGAGTGTCATAATCATTTACCAAAAAAAAAACAAGTGATGGAATTAGTTGGTAAACTTGTACATGTAAAGTATGGAATTGAATAAATAGTGGTATTTGACTTTCTTTTTGAGTTGAAATGTTGATTCTAGGCTTGATATCTCTTTAATACCTATTTAAACAGCGTTTAAACGTGTATTAAATTTGGCCATCGATCGTTTCTACTTTCAATTGCCCTCAAGTACAGTCGACATCGATTCCCAGTATGTACAAAGCCTCTTTAGGATTACGGAGCCCTCGGTTGCCATGGCTACGTATTTGTCCCGTACATCCCGGTTTAGGCTCTTCAATACCAAAGCTATCTCCTTAAATCTAATCACTGATAACTGTAGAAATACTGACAAAAGATTTCTCTTCTATGAGATGCTTTGTTGAGATTTCTATTTATTCATATATTTTTCTTGTTGAATGTGAAAATGTCTACCCATCTTTATCAGTTATTATCAGTATTTCGTACTTTATGAGACGAAGATAATTGTAAAAAATCTCACTGAAACTGTTTTATACTAAGTTAGCTTAAGAAACATAGCTACTCTTGGTACAAGTGAAGTTTGTACTTCCAGCATAAGTATTAACATAAACAGCAGCATTGACATTTAGCATTGGTTTTTTTGGAAACATTGCTCATGCCACTGGAGTGACACACGTAAATTGGAATAGGTCGAGTTGCCTTATTAATTTGAATGTCGCGCTTTGGGGCCCAATAACGTTGGCTATAATGCAATTAATGGACACCTATGTGTATGTAATTATTAACAAAACTTCTATCGAAGTTGTAAATTCAGGTATGACTTATCAACAGGGTGTGACGTATCCCTCATGCCACGGCATCTGGCGGATGTGGGCTCCGCCGATGGAGCGCTCACGGCTGGCCACGCTAGCCTTCTGCGGCACGTATGCTGGCATCGTCATCGGAATGCCTCTCTCCGGCCTGCTGACAGACAACATAGGATGGCAGGCTCCGTTCTATTTCTACGGGGTGTTTGGAGTTATATGGTAAGTTGAGAAGTTTACAAGCTTATTAAAGCGTGTTTGATTTGCAGGCAGCTTCAAGAAGTTTTAAATGGCCTTTATGTAACAATCAAGCATGTTGCATATACAGCAATTAAGTAAACAATACGATTATACGTATAATTTCGTGGACTAATTTGCTCCAATTTCTCCAGGTCGTTCGTCTCAGATGCTATAGATAAAGTTCAACAATGACTTCACTTCAATTTCATTAGTCGCGTTTATTAGGCTTCGATCAATAATTACCTAGACACGGGTCACGAACAAAAATGGAACAAAAATATGGCACCGTTGTAGTGTTAGTCCACTATAAATTATTTCGATGTAGGCAATAATTATAACTAATCATAAAGCGGTTCCGATGTAATTTTGTTTGAATTGTTAAATCAAAATGAGATCGCACTCTACAATTGACGGTTTGACCCGGTGGTTGTAATTATTGATCGAAGTTATTAGGAGTCTGTTATTTCTGGGCCTTACATTTCCTACCTCTCATTCAAATTGTACCACTAAAATTTGCTCTGTCTTGGTGCAAAGGTACGTAATGTGGCTTTGGCTGGTATTCGAGCGGCCGTCCAAGCACCCGCACATATCTGGCAAGGAGCTGACTTACATCGAGCAGTCGCTCGGCACCGCCAGCCAGGCCGCCATGCCTAGTTTCTGGTCCACGCCGTGGAAGGAATTTGCTACTTCGCCACCCGTGAGTAACTTACCTAATAGACATCTTGTATTAATGTGTACACACTAAGTAACTGTATTTTTTTCTGTTCTAAAAGTCCTTCATAACTATACTTTTTAAAGTGCTTATGACTTACAACAGTGTCTTAACCTCTTGGCCATCACACTGCGAATGAAGTGTCGTGCTCTGTACGCCACGGAACAAACCGTCCAGTACACAAATATAGGGATCTTATCGTAAGTCGTAGAAGGATTTGTTTCGAGTGGAATGTTGGTCATGTATTGATGACGTTGGCGTGTGAGCCTTTTCGTTGATTGTCACGACTACCTAGATGACTGTGGCGGTCAAAAGGTTAAATAAAGCTTACCACTAGAATAACCCATACCTAGATCTTATCATTAGGTTTTTGGCTTTAGACTTGCGCCGGTTCAAACCATTCAACTAGCGAGAGCAAAATTGCCTTACAACTTCACGACCACGAAAGCGCCATAATGGTCCCGGAGTAGAATACTATTGATTTTAGTTTATTATTATGACGAATAATATAAAGTTACAAAGTAAGCATACTTTATTCCAGGTATACGCTATAATCGTAGCCAACTTCTGCAGAACGTGGAACTTCTGTTTGCTAGTAATTTTCCAGTCTGCGTATTTCAACACGAGATTTAACATGCGGATCACAGAGGTAAACAAAACACTACCATACTCTGTTAGTTGCTACCTATACTTTTTTATTAACACCTTCAATTGTTTTCTCTAGTCTGGGTTCGTCGGCGCCATTCCCCATTTGATAATGACGTCACTAGTGCCCATTGGTGGTATGCTAGCAGATTACCTGCGCAAGAACGGGATCATGACCACCACCAATGTAAGGAAGCTGTTCAATTGCGGAGGATTCGGGCTGGAGGCGTTCTTCTTTGTGCTCATAGCTTATGCTGATAATAAGGTATAGTTGTACTGTTAATCTTTATCTGTAATAGTTTCTGCGGGATGGACACCTGAGCAGAGACAGGCCAAAATAAAAATAGCGCGATGAATCGAACTCAATACATAATTATCAAATAGACTACAGTACCTTGCGACAGTAGGAACGAGTAATGGAAACAAGCGGAAGACTTGGAGCAGCAGTGTGGCATTTATATGAACCAAGAAAAAACTCCATTGATATCGGGAAATCCCAACAAGAATTCACCTCACTTGTTTGGTCTTCTCCTGCTCAGGTAGAAATCCTTCAGAACCCGTCTCATCTTTATCCTTATCTTACCAGTATGTGGCGACCATAGAGCTGACACTTGGCGTGGCATGCAGCGGCTTCGCCATATCTGGCTACAACGTGAATCACTTGGATATCGCGCCACGCTATGCTTCCATCCTCATGGGTCTCTCCAACGGCATCGGAACCATCGCTGGTTTCGTCGTGCCCATCGTCATCAATTACATGACGCAAGAGAAGGTCAGTGGTGAGGGTATCATTTAAAAGCCTATCTCAGCTACCTACCTAGATTAACTAATTAGTAGCTTACAAAAGTTGTGCAGATTTCAGCGGGTGGCTTGCTTTTTATGGAGGTCGTGATTAGTTATAGGGAGAGCCGACTCTCTTTTTCGGCAAGATGGATATGACAACTAATTTGAGATTATAGCCTCAATGCCGGTTAGAAAATCCAGTAAAACGAAGAAAAAGTAGTTTGGTTGGATTCAAAGGAATATTTTAATTCAGATGCATTTCCCACTTTGAATTCAAAGTTTTTATTGAAGGAAGTGACACTCCCCACCGTATCGCTCCTCGGCGATAGCAGGGCAACAAAAAGGACATTCGGCCGTGGCTAATTTTAAAAAGGAAATCGAGCTCGGAGCGAGTTGCGCCTGGAATATGAAATGAATCGCTTTGTGGGTGCGCGCTGGTGCGTCACACCGGAGTGCGAAACAGTATTTATGAGTTAGCACTTTATTACGCCTCTACCCTGCATCGGTATTGCGCACGGGTGCTTTTGTTTCGTGCATTAACTTTCGATAAACATGATGCAAAATTTTGGAGTTTAGTTTAGATCGTGACATGTCGCTCACGGGTCAGGTTGTGTTGTTTTACTAAAAGCTGTGTTGTAGATTATATTTTATAGACTTATTCACATATAAGCCAAGAGCAACATCTAGTTCGGATTTCTTAAAGACTCACAAAAGAATACCTATACCAAAATAAAATCACAGTTTTTATTTAATTTTGGTTGTAACCTCGGAAAGGATGGGATTTAATAAAACTGCATCAAAAATAAGCTGTAAAACGCACTGTTAAATAACATTTAGTTCTATTTATCAAAAGGACTAAACACCCCTATCAGCGATATTAGTTTACCCACCCATTGAATTATTCATTCACCACTCCCCTGTCCAAACAGGACAAGCTCGAGGCAGCAATAACGGAGTGGCGTGAGGTGTTCCTAATGGGGGCGACGGTCCACTTCATCGGAATCACCATCTACGGTATCTTCGCGTCCGGGGAGCTCCAGCCCTGGGCCGAGCCCCCCGGGCCTTTCGAGTCCCCTGTCAAGTCTAAGGACCATGAGACCACCTTCGTAAGTGAACTTTGCAGTTTTGAAGAGATTTTTAAATTGTTTGCAGGGTTTTAAAAAAATTCCTGCTGCCTAATGTTTTTATTTCAAAATCGCCCATCAAAGAGATAAGTAGAAAGCCTAAGTTTTGCAGTCGATACCCTTTGGTCAATCTCACGATGGTAACAGTGAGATATTGACACCGACAGGCATGCTTGTATGAAGGGAGGGTTGAATGAAATAGGAACAATTAGAGCAATAATTAGAAACTGTTTTCTTCCAAGCATTATCGATTTAGATTTAGCTTTGTTATAAAAGCACTAACATTGATCGATAACCGGCTTATCTAGATGGAGAACCCATCAGCCCCGCTGAAGAGCGTGGAGCCCCCAGCGTATGGGTCGGTGGCCCCTCCGCGCCCCGCGCCCCCCGCCGCGGCGCCCACAGCCCATGTGCCCAACAACCCTTTCGTCTCAGGCGCTTTCTACCAAGCCGAGCCGGTACAACCGCCTGCGCAACAGTACCCTGAACTTACTGATGATGGCACTTACTAAATTACTAAATATCTATGAGTAAAAGATCGTCTACGTAAATGATACATTATGAAGTCGGTATACCTACTGCCTGAATCGAGTCTCTACAGTACTTCTTGGTCGTTGAAAGTCAGTGCAATTGTAACCAGGCTTACAGCGTTTTGAAGACTGTTCAGAACTTTCTGATTGTTCGGATGATTGAAACTATAGTCACTGTAGTATAGTGGATATAGACGATAAATGGCAGTTGAATTGTAGCAGCGTTGCTGTTATTAAGTTGATCGAAGTGTATATAGAATCTCTGCATTTTGACTGTCAAATCGCACTTTAATTACACTCAAACTGAAATTTTACAGTCCAGCTGCACTCTGTTGCCCTCGAATAAACTTCTAACTGCAAAATTGCATGTTTACACAGACGATCTCTACGCTACGATTATTTTAACTAATGAGTATTCTTTGCGTACTACTAGATGAAGTGTTGTTATTAAGAATAATACCCAATTAAATCAGGTGGAACGCAATGACATTTCCGCCTACGACGTTAAATCAAGAGGAGCCGCCATTACCAATGTCTACAATGTTGCGTTAGACTCATTTTTTGCCTGCTGCAGCTAGTTCCACTATAAAGAGGTCTCTGTACCATTCATTTCGTATGGCACGTAGACCTTTGCTTAATACAATAGTGCCATCTATAACAGAATAGTCTTGAATTAATCATCCTTGGTTAAAATAAAAAATACAATATTTGAGGAAATTCTTTGTTACTTTGTTTTTAATCCCGAGTTGACATGCAACTCTTTGAATTGTATACCAGTGCTGAACATTCCAAACGTCACTTTCATCTTTCAGTACTACTATTATTTGATTTGACTTCTACTTTATGTCTAGTAGTATGCATATCGAGTATTATCATGCCACGTGTTTTGTAATGGTAAGGCGACAGTTTTGACAAGTTTTGTTAGAGTAAGCAAATCTTACTTGTTAGACTGAGATAGAAAATATTTTTTACTATAACAAAAACTTGTAGCCCTCTCGTCGCTCGGCACTGACCTAAGGGGTAGTAAAGTTGTAGTTACGGTTTTGAGCTCATTAGTATTTTTATAGCCTGCTCTTCACTCGTATCTGATTGCATACCCGAGGTTCGAGTATGGACCCGGCATTTTAGATAGGTGAAATTACATGTGCTATTATTCTTGCCGTGGTTAGCTTATACTATATCATATCGTTATTGGAATTAACTCTGACCGAAATACCTGTTCTCAAAACTCTGTTATTTTTTGACACGTTTGTGTTGCTTATTCGGTGTATACATACATATTTTCAAATACATCATTTAGAGTTTACGCATTACATATCATCAAGTAATAAATTAACCATAAAGTTGACTTACAGTTTATTTATTCTCATTATTTGTTTCAAATGTGCTCTAGTCCCATATCCCATAGATACGTATACATCGCTCTTCTTGTTGCCTAATTGTTGTAAAATGTTTATATCTCTACAAATTAAGTATGTAATTAAATTGTTCAAATTTAGAATTATCTGTACCTATTTAAAATATATAATATTGAACGTAGAAATATGTGTACTTTAAAATGTTAATTACAAAGGGAAGTAATGCAATCATTGTTCAAATTTCATATGATTATGATTTGCCATTCCTTTTAATCTTCCATTTAATATTATTGTTATTTATATAATTGATTGTTATAATTGCTTGCAATATACATCAATCATAATCATTATTAGGTAGTTATAGGATGAATTATAAATATTTTAGGATGAATGTTATTAGGTTAATATTACATTATGAATTATGGATCTTGTTGACTACGAAACCAAACAAAGTAACATTAAAGTCTTTAATTTGTACATACGCGTAGGTAGCAGAGTGTCTACAAAAATATAATCAAACTTCACTATCAAATACACATTTCCCCGTCTCTCATTTAGTTGAAGTACTTAGTAAAGGTTTAGTAATTTTACTTACTTAGAAAAGTAGTATAACAAACACAATTTTAAGTATTACAAGTAAAAACATGAAATAAATTTAATAAAATCAAAAGTTGAAATACGTTAAATGAAATGAAAACATGAATTTCTTACTCGAGTTCATATTATGTTAATTTCGTGACTGTACTTTTCTTTTACTCAGATAATCCACCGTTGATTTTTTGTTATTATAGTTAGCAATTTATGAAACAGTTTACGTTTCTTAAATTATGTTGCCATTTTGTCACTTTCCTTTATTTTGTCATGGTTACGAAAAATAAACCACATAGTAATTAATGTGATAGTAGTTAAATAAGAAAATAAGTCATAAATGTATAATCATTATAAAAATAAGTTGAATGATTATAATAAAATAATAATTGTACGTAGCTTATTATTTTACGCACACCTTCAAGTTTAAGTATTCAACTTTTTTCAGAAACTACAATTTAGGACATGACAGTACCTAGTGTATAAGTAGGTAATTTTAGTATCTAGCTATTTCATAAAGATACGTAGTGTAAAAAGTGTCGGGTCATAAATTAGCCGTAGTTGTGCACTTTTGTAAATAAAGGACCTTACGACAAAAGAAAAGAGTCACTTCGCACTGATAAATAAAAACACTTACCTATCATAGAGGGTAGAATCACAATCATAAAAATGTACAGGCAACAAAGGCACTTGCATGTTTTTAAATGTGCTTCATATGGGCGAAAGGTTATAATATTGTAGATGCACTACTTGGTTCCCACTTTCTAGTTTCTGGGTTTAAAAGCACGGCATCGTTCTAAACCTAGAACCACACTAAAGTACAAGACTTCTTGTTTATTACGTCTGCTTCCAGCAGCTATAGAATGTCTGAGACGGCATCATGCTAAGACTTGAACGTAGTGTGGATCTAGCTTTGCACATGGCACAAAATTAGATATGCACCACGTCACATTTCTACCTACTTAGTAATCATTCATAATGCACGAACTTGCACCTTAACTAGGGATCACGCGGCGTTTTACAGTTAAAGGAGCTAAAATGACGATTGGTGGGAACGTTTCTCTTTAAGACGAAGATCTAGAAGGTCAATCTTATTTGTAAAAGCAAGCATGAACGTGAAGATGACAAATCCTATACCATAAAGACCGATTTGGCTCTCTAAATGTGCAGCCAGAGCTTGAATGAATATTTATATATCGAAAATTTGCGGAAAAAGCAAGTCTATCTTTTTACTGTAAAATGCCGCTTTAAGTACCGTAAATAAATGACAATATTGAAGCTTTATCAACAACTTAAGATCAACAGGGTACGAGTCTACAACGATGACGTTGGAACAGCAGGTTTGTGACAATAATAACGACTGAAGTTTGATGTAAGGCTAGACTAAGATCACTTGTTAAACGTGCACTTTACAGGTACCTATCCATATAAATTCGAATGCAAAATTAAAAGAATATGCCGTAATTTTAACCTGGGAGGTTTCTGTATTAAAAAAAACGAGACTTGTATTAATGATGATGATAAACAGCTTCTATCGGCCAAAACGAAAAATTGCTATTCGTGTCTTAGCTCTTATTCAAAGTTGGGATTATTACTCTCCGCAAGTATTTGCTATCCGGGGATAGGACTAAGTAAAGCATTTGAAGTAACAGTTCAATACTACTTACCGTAAATTATATAACATTAATGTTAAATTAAGATTTATTAATTATTACTTAGGTATAATGTAAATGGTTGGTGCATTGGACATGGGTGAGAATTATCATAGGTATAATATACTCATAAGTAGAATATTTCAAGCTTCCATTAATAATATTATTTCTGCAATAACCTGGCAGACGTGCTAAATTAGAAGTGGTTCGATTGGAATTCATTTGAAAGATCAAGCTTAAGTAGAATGGTTTACTTAAATAACATTACAATGTATTCAATTGAAATCTGTTTTACACATAATATTATTACTTATCAAATACAACATGTAATTGCAAATGAAATCTATTCATAGTAGAAGCTTTACAATCATACCATTATAATTTTATTAAGTGAAAGATTATGTACACCTAATATGTTATAGAAACCTGTTTTCTTTCCTGTTTTAAATAAAACAATCATGAAGTCAAAATGCTAGTACATTCGCGTCATTGTGTATTTGTTTCACTTTGATGTCATTAGATCCATGTCTTAAATTATAATATAGAGCAAGTCGTTGTTTTAAAGAATCTCTACACCGTCAATTTCTGTGTTGTAAAATATTTTGAATAACTTTTAAAGTATTACTTGAATGTGTAGTATTTTGTATCATGACTTAGAAATTTAATAATTTTAGCAATAAAAATGTTAAAAATCAAATGGACATTTCTCGGTAAAATAAAACAGATACCTATCTAAATTGTTTAAGACTTCATGTACAACTTGATCAAAGATCTCAGAGTTCTGGTAGGTATCATGAATTTTAAAGAGGCAGTATAGTAAATGTAAAGTAGAAAAATACAAAACTTAGAATTGCTATATCATACACATTTTTACTGACAAAAAATATCAGAAAATCGTAATTAAATTTGTAAATACATATTGTAGGAAGGTTTTACTTTGTTTACACAATGTTTTTGTTACCATTTTTTCAAAAACTAGGAACAATGACGTTGAGCTTGAAAAGCAAGTGTAATTTAAATCTAAGCCGGGAAACGTGCAAATTTTTACGTAATTTAACTGTATGAATTACAGTCATACATTATACATAAGTTTTAATTGTAAATTGCTCTTTAAAATGG
Organism: Clepsis dumicolana; assembly: GCA_963691665.1. Taxonomy (NCBI): domain Eukaryota; kingdom Metazoa; phylum Arthropoda; class Insecta; order Lepidoptera; family Tortricidae; genus Clepsis; species Clepsis dumicolana. The sequence goes on from OY829512.1 coordinate 12,414,616, forward strand.
TGCAACAATTCTTCGATACCTACCTCATATGTTTTTTTATTCAAAATGATAGAGCGACTATCAAAAGTAACTTATTTTGGAATGAACTCAAACTTTACGAAATTTACTTGGTTTTTAGTAGTAAAAGGCGTTTGAAGTGTGCTTTGTTTCAAGGTTTTTTAAATGCCTAAAATTCTCATGATAATTTTCACAATGTCCAAAATTATGGCGGTAAGGGTATCGATCACCCAGGCACTCGTTGGCGTGCACTGTTATGCTAAGATTAGTTAAGTTATCATAAGAACATTAGCTAGTGACGCGATCGCGTGACCAAAATGTACTGATATAGATTTCAATGGGCTTACGGAACTTCAGATTAGGATGGGAATAAAATTAAATAAGGTTCTAGAGTGGCGACCGCGTATCGGAAGGCGAAGTGTTGGTAGGCCTCCCGCAAGGTGGACGGATGATAGTACAAGACCTACGACGTGGTGATCCTTGGGGAAGGCCTATGTCCAGCAGTGGACGTCTTCCAGCTGATAAGATGATGATGATGAAAATTAAATATTGCAAATATGACTTACCTACTGCCGCAGTGACGTGCAGAGGATTAGGAAGATTATTCGCGGTCATGAATAAGAGAAGTCTGGTACACATCCATGGTTTACAATGTACCCGAATTGCAAGCTTAGCCTGTACTTGCTAGGGTTGGCAATTTCTTTCGTGCATCAAAATGTATACATATATGGAGTGACCGTCACTGAATGGTCGTATTCAAGATTAAACTTCGCACTTTATAATTTGATTTTAAAAATTTTGATTAAATTTAAGCTATGATATAAGTGTAATTTGTAAGCCATACGATAAATTAATTACATATTTGGAAGAGTAGCTGCATTTAAAACATACATCGGAAAAAGCTCTGAAAAAATCACATTGCTTCTGCTATTGTTTAATAAAAGGCAGATAAATTGTCAGGCGTATGAACGTAAAATATCGATATCTGGATTGGACAGGTATAATATTATACAGTCTGTGTTTCTCAATAGATACGACAGCGATTTTCGAGAAATAAGCCGAAAATATTATCAATTCATTTTATGTCCCGCTATGGCAAAATAATATTAATTTTAAGAAATAATAGCAGTAAATCAATTTTAAAAAACTACTCACGTGCGTTTTATAAACAATTTATTTATACATTTCTTGCTACATAATTTTACTACCTACTTTACGTCGTAGTTGATCTTGACAAATCACCACTCACTCCACTGATCACTTTAATTGTTGTTTTTTAGATTCAGTTAGTAAATAATGTAAAGGCGACCGCATACATAACAATACAGTACCTACAACAAATTATACTTAACCCTTTGAACGCCAACGACGCATACAAAAGTTGTTATCCACACGCCAAGTTGGCATAACGTCAACGCGGACTTAAACCTTAAGCATTACGTCCATAGGTTGTATTTATACTGTGCAGCCGGACGCCTAATCAGCGTTGATGGCGTCGTAGGCACGTCAGCTCGCGATGCTTTTATGCGTTCTTGGCGTTCATAGGGTCAATCCTGCAGCTATTATCAAATACGACACAGTTCATTAAAATTTGGCAATCGTAATGGTTGAAGGAAAATAAACTGATTAAATTATCTGCCATGATACCTGAAAAGTATTTGCGTCGTTCTTATTTATTTTGTTTTAGTGTTATGTCGCATTGTGATCATAATTGGTGTTCTTTAATAACCGTCTCTGGCCAATATTTCAGATTCCATTGTACATTCACATTAACATAAATCGCGCTACAATAAGTTAATATACGACAATAATTTTATTTTTAAAAGGGTGATCTCACTCTATAAGGCTGTGTCGACAATAAAGTCCCCTTTGGGGGGCGACTACTAGCTTGTACATTAGAATAAATAATAATTTAGGATTAGGAATATTATAAATTATGATATTTAATACATGATTATTATTCTATACTAAATACTAGATTATATTTTCTTGTAACTTTGACTGGCAGGGGCGACAATAATATTTGGAAATTGTATTAAAACTGCGATATTTTAATGTATATTCGATATTTTGTAGCAAAGTACGATAGAAAATTGCTTGTTCTTATTAATTATTAGTACTCTTGCATTTGTATAATTTTAAATATGAGTTGCCTTTAAACAAAACCTACACCTGTTATTTCAATCACGATTAAAATTTTCTATAAATTTTATCACTAGACATTCAAATAAATAAACTATTTAATTTTCATTTCAGAAGCCTATAAAAATTGGCTATTTTAATACACTTTTTATATTTAGTAGCGTTATAAAAATGAGGCAGGTGTGATGTACAAAATGTACACAGGTAAGCACTTATTCTTATTACTTAGCAAGACGATAGTACTAATGATTAACGGTATAAATTACATGAGTACATATTATAATGTAAATATTTAGGCTAAAACACTTAACCTATAATTTTGACTGCTTCCATGTAGAACAATGTTTTTTTTTTTGTTTTGAACTAGTAGGTAATCGATAATTTACTCAAACTCGAAAATTAATATTCACAAAATGTCTATTGCGCATATAAAAGTAATAAACCTGTTTTTTGTTTATGTTTTCAATGAATACTTACCTAATACATATAAATGAGGTAAAAGTCAATATCAAAATAGTACAGATTTTTTCAAAAAATCATGCAATGCAATACAATAACTCTTTATTGAACACCACAAACAGGCAAAACAAGAAATAAGGCACAAAGAGAATGCTAGGTAGCAATGGGTGGCCTTAGCACTACAGAGCGATCTCTACCAGGCAACCATAATGGATTAAAGTTAAGAACAGATTAAAGCAGAATCAAAATGTTGATTATACCAATATTTTATTTACTTCAATACATATTCAAACTTTTATTTACTTCACCTGTTTTGGTGTCGGTCTGCCATCAAACCTTGTAAGTTAAATTTGTTATGGATATTATAACTGTTAACTTCTACATAGTTGCAGTCAAAATCAATTAACATAAGCTTTGACGTAAGTATTAATTGCACGAAGGCACTGATTTGTCAATTACTGATTAGACTCATGTTTAAGGATTTGCTTTTAAAGTCCTGCTATTGACAGCCGCTGTAAATAATTTGTGTCGCTTTCGTATCGTTTAATTTGGTACTTAATTATATGATTTTACGGCGTGGTCTTGACAAAGTCAAATATTTCTTAACCTTGTTCTTTCAGCTCACAAGAATATATGAATATTCAAGATTGGTTTACGCCCGCGGCTTCGCTCCCGTGGCAGAATTATCTATCCTGTGGGAATTTCGGAAAATCTCGCCTTATCCCGGGCGTACATTAAAAGGAACCTCCATGCCAAATTTCAGCTTTCTAGGTCTAGGGGTTTGGGCTGGGCGTTGATCAGTCAGTCAGTCAGTCAGGCCTTGTCTTTTTATATACTCATAGGTATATTATTATAGATTATGAACTTCAATAATGAGGTAGGTAGGTGCCTATATGAAATTAATAAATGAATAAATGTATATATTAGCCACCGCGTAAAGTCTGCAGAACTGAACTGGTTGCTCGTAGAACTGAAGACCGTTGGGGCCGTAAGGCCCTAAAGTGGCGACCGCGCACCGGAAGGCAAAGTGTTGGTAGGCCACCCGCAAGGTGGATGGACGATCTGGTAAAGACCGAGGAAAGCCATTGGCTGCGGGTAGCACAAGACTGATCGCCGTGGGGATCCTTCGGGAAGGCCTATGTCCAGCAGTGGACGTTTTCCGGTTGATATGATGATGAAAGTCGGCATTCTTAAGGGGCAAAGTTGAAGAAATAATTGATTTTGTTTTGCTTAACTTGTTTTCTCATCAGATCACTGGTCACTTAATTGTACCTATTTTGTGCACGTCCTTGGTTAAAAGTCACAGTGTAGTAGGTACATTTAATAAGATATTGTTAAATAGGTATTAATTGGTCAGCACTTAGTTTCAATCTGGCCTACAAATATTTAGTACTTTAAAATTGTATATATTGGTAGGAGTTAATTTAGTTTTATGTTTTTGTGTTGTAAATACCTGATACTGTTTTGTTTGTGATTTCGTTTGTAAGTTACAGTAGTACCTAGATAGTGAGAAATCACTTTAATTATACCCCTTGGATTCCTTGTAGGCAGTCAATATAAACGTTCACTTCATAGTAAAGTGACATTAGTAAAATAATTTTATTCTTACTATGTACCTACATACAGTGGTTGGAAAGTGTTTTGGCAAGCACAGAAAATATTTATGGTGATATTGATATTAGAAAACCGAAAACGACTTTTTAAATGGAATGTGAATTGTAAATATTTGACTCCCAGTTCGACATTATATTAATTTAAGTTTTTTCTTACTAACTATCTACTTACATGGACTATTTTTGGGCAGTCGTTTTAAGTGATTTGATTATAAAATATCAAGTTAGTCATAATTTTTTTCTCCACTGTCTGGAATTAGATAGAATAAGGCAAGTAGAAATTTATAATTTAAGACGGGGAAATGTCATTTTTGTGTGGTTAGTTTTTTGTTCTATGGACTCGGTGGATAGAATAGAATACAATAGATAGGGTACGTAATATTTGTTGTAAATATTTGCGATCATAAACTTCTTTAGAATACTAGTTGAAATTATTGACGTGTATCTACTTGTAAATAAAACTTATCAGCTTAACATAACTAAGCACAGAATACACTTTCTTTAAGCTTGTTTTTAGCTTCTTGGTTTCCTACTTCTCCTTAGCGTAGGTACCTACAACTAAAATATTGTAATGAAGGAGAAGTCTGAGTCAAATAATTTTACAGCGCCATAAAATACAGGAGAATTACCAGCTAATACATCCATTGCTGTTATTCATTATAATTTTTAGATCAGATGATATATAATTACGTATGTAAATATCATTGCACAATTTTTTAGGTTTAAAAAATGCTTTGTTACTTATTTTATTGTGTAGCTATTACAAATTGTTTAATGCACATATTTTGATGAATTAAGCTTAAAAAATAAGGCGTTATTATTCATAAGTACTCACTAGGCAAATCGGTATTGTAGGTGTATTAAGCAATCGATAAACGTTTTGATTTTTTTTGTTGTAATTATTAGAGACATTAGCATTATTTTGTAATATCTTTAGGGTAAAACCATGTAATTTAAATCTCTATGTTAAAACTTGTTACTTGTTTCTCAATGTTACCTTCACCCTGTTATCTATTCTATAAAACATCAACTCATATTCCAGCATTTCATAGACGCCAAGTTTATTTTACAGGCGCTTGTTTTTATTGTTCTAGTTGACCTCGTAGCTAAATGTTGTTTTCAAATGGTGACATTATCTTCCCTAATAATAAATGTATAAAAAATTACTCAGTTCTTTTTTTAACCGTTCCAACTTCTGTACCTTTTGAACGCCAAGTACGCTTAAAAGCGTCATGAGCCGACGTGCCTACGACGCCAACAACGCTTATACGCGTCCGGCTGCACAGTGCAAATGCGACCTACGAGTGCACGCTTAAGGTTTAAGTCCACGATGACGTTATGCCAACTTGGCGTGTGGATGACAACTTTTAATTGTTCAAACTAACTGAACAAAGTGCGGTAACCGCTCAGAATAAAGGTTGCTCTTGGTGCCTTACGGTCCAAACCGAGACTTCTGGTCTCGTAATTTGTCGTTTATGTGACTAGTCAAAAGGGATTAGGGATGAACAAAGAAATTACCTACACTCAGTAGTAAATAGACACTATAGTAGAGCAGCAGAAATAAAGAACAGGTAAGAAAAAAACATTGCAGATTTATATTACATTTTATTACTATCGAGGATATGATCGTAATAATATAATTATGATCATTTTTTTAAATACGGTAGGTATATAAATTACTGTTCAACCATCTCCAAAATAATATACTTAATAAAAAATTTACGCAAAGTCAGCATCATAACATTAATCGATTGGCGAATGAAGCAGACACAAATTTTATGCCACATTGCATTGTCTCACATAATCTTGCATATTTTGTCAGTGGTTTAAGCTACAAACGAGTACGCAGCTACTATAGTGAAGTTCAATAGGATTGGCAAAAAAACCTATTATTCATATTTCAGTAAAAAATATTTCGTTAAAAATATTCAGTTGTGTCAAAAATGTGTAAACATTTCGTTTCACTTTTTTGCCATTTCTATTGGACTCCACTAACACTAGCATTCATTTTGTTATTTAAGCTATTAGAAGTTTAATCAGTATTGAATGCTGACTATACTTGATTCTTAAAAGAAATGAGATTTTGTTCCTTCACAAATATCCTTATAGCTTATCCTTAACGGTAATATCGGTAGTATTTATAAAGTCCTTATAATTCTTACTTTTACGCTAGATAAAAATAAATGATAAAGGTCTAACTACGAAGACGAGGACAGTACCACAGTACTCATAGGCTACTTAACATAAGTAATCATTAAGCCATACCGTAAAACCTATTGAGAAAAGGGAAATATCACAAACCTCTAAAAACTATAGCAATAAATTATCTCAGCGAACTAATTAATTGACAAGAAAACACAAAATCCCTAATTATCTAGCTAAACCGTATTCAGAAGCAGGTAATCAAATCAAATTCTCTCTCGTGCAATTATGTAAAATTATACCTGTTACAATTATCTAACATAACATTTTTTTTACGTGCAGTGTGTTAATGCGGATACTTTTTTTACATTATGATATTATGATATGATATACGGTAGGTTTAAAAGTTTACCGTTTTTTAAATAATGATTAACAGGTACAAAACAGTGAATGAGGAAAAGATGCAAATTCATGGATATCTCGAAAAAGACAAACTTTTGAAAAAAATGTCTTACTGACAAATTGCTTTTTTTACTTATTGCCCTTGATATTTTGAGGATTTTTTTACTTTAAATTAAACATTTTGCGAATAATATTCATGAAAGTACTTCAATTGGCTCTAGTTTTTATTATTTTGGAGTGTTACAAAACGTTTGCTCCCAAAAATAACCATAAACAAGACATGCTCATAAAAGTATTTCTTTGAGGTGTATACCAGTGCTAGTTTTATTGATTTTTCATTCATTTCACTTCCATGTATCTCAATAAAATACTAAAGTAATCTAATATTTAGTATAATTTTCATATATAAAAAAAAACATGTTATTAAAGAATAACCTTAATTTTTCTTAGTAAACTTTGCAAATCGTAGAAAAAAAAAACTAGACCCAATAATGTCAAATATTTATGTGATTGTTCTTTGAACTGTTGGCATTTGGTTGGCATTAAATTAGTTAAAACAAGTTTTATATCAAGGGCAACAAAACGACTACTGACCAGTGTGTGAGTACGATCAGCAATTATTTTTTTTTACCACATAATAGTTAATTTCTGCGGACATTGCAAGGATAGGTCATTCTATTATATAACAGAGTTCCACAATGGCTCAACAATTAAAGTTTGCGACCGTACTCATACAGTCTATTTTGTCGTATTAATTATTATTATGCTAGAATAATCGTGAGATAGTAACGTGTTCGTCCCTTTCACCCTTGGCTAGTGCAAAAGAGATGGTGCCTTGCTAAGGCCACCAGTGCATCAGCTGTATGGGCCTCGGCCCACAGACCTCAAACGTCGCGACTTCCCCGGGAAGCCGCGAGCATAAGGCGGTTTGGCATTAGTCGTTACGTAGTATACGCCTCGTGCTCTGTAAAAACACAAATAATTCACTGAAACAAGAGTATAGAGAAAACCAGAAAAATACGACGAGCCTTGAGCACTGAACTCGGATCCTTGTCATTCCGTGTTACGTGCATTACCGTTACACTAAAGTTACTACTGATACGCAAGAGAATTTTAAACTCAAAAAATGTATGGACACCCCCAGAGTGTAACTTTCCTTAAATTTGGCTTGCTTAATAAAGATTCCAATTTGGCACAATATTGCTGAGTAACTAGCATTGAAGTGAAATTACCGTTAACATTATCTTAAATATCAAATAAATAAATATCACGGGACAATTTGACACTAATTGACCTAGTCCCAAACTAGGCAAAGCCTGTACTATGGGTACCAGACAACGGATAAACATACTTACATAGATAAATACATACTTAAATACATAATAAACACCCAAGACCCGAGAACAAACATTCATATTCATCATACAAACATCTGCCCCGACCGGGATTTGAACCCGGGACCTCAAGTTTCATAGTCAGGGTCTCTAACCACTAGGCTATTCGGCCGTCAAATCTTATAGATTTCGTCAAATCGTTGGGTTAATATTGGGTTACTATTGGGTGGGATGGATTCAGAAGGTTCTCGAATGGCGTCCACGGACCGGGAGACGAGCTGTCGGTAGGCCTCCAACAGGATGGTGGATGCGGAAAGCTCAATACCGGCCGGGAGGTCTACGTCCAGCAGTGGACATATTTCGGCTGACATGATGATGATTGGATGTGCCGTTTTACCCGGTATTTTATTTTAAAACTGGCTAAATTCTCATTGATAAAGAAACGTTAACTTACTTGTGTGTAAGATGTTCTCCCATCAGCACATACTCGGTGTCTTTGGGCTCACACCAACCGATAAGGTAGGAGAACAAGCTGGGGCACGGGCCCGCCCAGAACCCGACGCGGGAGGTGATGGACTCTATGAAGTATGGAGTCACCTTCGTGTGGTCGCAGGATAACGTTTCTGAAAAAGTTAATAGGTAGTACATAAATATTAAAAAACGTAACATAGGTATAGATAAATTACCGAGACTGTGGAATTGCATATGTAGTGGTATTGTGTATATATAGGCATTCTATATTTGAATTTTCCCTTATCCCGTACTATCAGTACCTACCTATAAAAAGAGGTTTGTAATAATTACATAAATTGAAGAAGAAAATTCCGAAATAATGTCAGTGTCAAATTCAAAATATTATTTACGTTGTGCGTATATTTTAACGGATGATTCTCCTTTTCGTGCGAACCGTACAACCACTCTACAAATAAAACAAACACACTACAAATACAATTCCAAGCTCTCGCTAATTCATCTATACTTACTCTAAGGGTAAAATATAAACTTATAGGTGCAATGAAAAGGCACAGAAATATTAGAGCAGATGCACTAGCTAACTAATTACTTATTTTTTAATTATGGAATTATGCTTTGGGGCAATAGCACCAACGTAGGCGATTTGTTTCTGTTACAGAAGAGGTGCGTTAGGATATTAAATAACGTCAACAATCAAGAAACCTGTAAGAGGACCTGTAAAATCTGTAAGCCACATTTTAAACTGCATGAAATACTAACGTTAACGTCCCTGTATATTCTCGAAATGTGTAAATTCGTCCGATAACACCCTGACTTATACACACAAGCCAAAGATATATACAAGGGTTCCCATAACTTGCGGCATAGAAATAGGATGGTAGTGGGTATACCTGTTAAATTAAAAATGTATGCTAAGAGACCTTATGTGATGTCAGTGAGGATATACAACAGATTACCCAAAGAAATTTTAAACGAAGAAAAGTACTACACATTTGTCAAGAGGTTAAAGATTTTTTATAATTGGAATGCTTTTATAATGTAAAGGAATATATGGAAAACAGAGACTTATAAAAAATAATATTAGTTAGACTGTTTTGAAATAGAATAGAATAGAAAATGGAATGGTTTATGATATATCAGTGACATTACCAGGTTTGACATATTGTTGTAATTTATTTTATTGTAGGTATTGTAATGATTGCGAATAAAATTAAATAAAATATTCTAGGTTAAGTATAGGTTAAGTACTTGCTTTGCCCTAACAGGGTCCATGTAGCACTATAGTATCTGTCATCTTGTAATAGCATGGTTGCGACGAATAAATGAATATGAATATGAATACTTAGTTTCTGTGCATTGTCATTGTACCGTGTTAAGTTTCGTACTATGAATGGTCCATAAAGATAATAACAAAAATAATCATCAAATCGACTATTTTCATTGGTAAATGAAATATGAGTGAAATACGATCTATGGCCACCTTTCGCCTTTGAACATAGTGTGATGTGATCGATGTGATGTCCTACATTATCTATTTGTTTGTAATAATTTTCGGATTTCTTGAAATCATGCTTTTAATTGCCTTAAAAGTTCACTCGACAAAACTAATAAGATTGGGTCCTTTAAAAATGAACAATTGGAAAAAAACTGTTAAGAAATTGTTTTCAAATTTCTTTGGAATTACCTTTTAATTTAATTGAAAAGTTCATTTGAATTGTTTTGGAGGGACTTTTAAAAAAAGGACTCTTTAGAAAATCAAGTTGTATGAGGCAAAAAAAAACATCGAAAAGAAAAAAGGAAAAAGATATCGAATCTAGTAAACAACAGTTAAGCAGTAGTGTATATTTATTATGCATGGATATTCTTATTTATTTAAATGTTAACTGCTGCCATCTAGCAATTCCAAGCTGCAAATGAACCTATGACGTCAGGCTTAGTAGTTTCATGTATCGTGGTAAGATGGCGGTAAGAAAGCATTAAGGAGCGCCATCTAGTTTCAACCCCTGGCACTTGTTTCAATGCAGTTTGGGCTAGTAACTGTTTCCTTTTAGTATCGTTTGTCTTTACATTGGTTTAAAGAGGGCGCTAAATTCAGTTCAATTCGTAATCATACATCGTCAACTTATAATGGCACTGACTTTTAACCCGACTGCCGTCCGAAAATAGAGTTACGTTTTAATATAAGAAAGCTCAAACTTACGGAAGATGGTGTCGTGGGCACATCCTGGTTGGCTCGAGCCCCCATTTACATAGAAGTCAGCGTGGCCGTTAGGGCCCCATTGGCCCAGGATCCCAGCCCCCGTGTGCATAATGTCCACGAACAGAGCATCCGTGTGGTCTAAATCCCTGGATCGGTTGTTACCCATGTAGAACAGGATCGTTGGGTCTAGACCTTGAGAAGAGATTTATACAATTAATCAATTAACATCGAGATTAGCTCCTTTTGGAGTGAAATAGCATTATCTACAATACAACAATACAATAACTCTTTATTGAACACCACATAACAGTCAAAACAAGAAATAAGGCATAAAGAAAATACAAGGTAGCAATGGGCGGCCTTATCGCTACAGAGCGATCTCTACCAGGCAACCATAATGGAATAAAGGTAAGAACATATTAAAGCAGGTGGTGCTAATTAAAAAGGTTTTAGGTCACGAATTTATAGCAGGTTACTAGCAAAAAAACCTCTAGTAAACTACCTGCTTATACAATTTGAACAGCCGTTGAGTGTATGAGTAGAATCACAAAATTGTGAGGAGAACCACAGGTAGAGAAATGTTTCTCCAGGCAGACGTTATGCCTGGGGACCAGAGTCCGAAGAAGAGAGTTGGAAGTTATATGAAGCAACCGACTTAAGAAACTTTGTTAGCGTGATTCGGAACCGCACTTAGAGGTAAATTATATTCAATGACTAGATAGTGCTGGGAGTCGCTACAAGTTCTCCTTACTGTATCAGAGATAACTCCAAGGACGCTACAAAAGCTTAAACGTTATGGGTCCTGGCGTTGGTTTTAGAGACTCCTGTATACTATGAGTTTGGTTCCTCAAAATGTAGGCAAGATGCTTCAGCTCGATCATTGGACACACCTGTGATCCGCCCCAGCTTGCTGCTAGGCAGGAAATTAGCCACGAGGCCGAGGATGTGTGCGCCGACGCTGTAGCCGATGGTGTGCACACGCTCAGGGGGGAATGGTTTCACTGGGTGCTTCCGGAGGTACTCCAGCATTTGCGCTATGCACATGCCTGCGAAGCGAGGCGCCCATTCTATCTGGAACATTAGAGTTAGATTTGGTTGGAATATGTAAGTTAAGTAGTATACGATGTCGGCAACATCGACCTTGAACTTCTTGCTGAAGGGGCTATGCGTGTGATTCAAAAGATATATTTTTTTTAAAGCTTCATTACCTCAGAATTATACCACCATATATATTCTTACAACGTAGTCACGTCCAATAAAACTTCTTCAGTAAAATGACAATCAATGTACTCGTATGTAAGTAGTCACGTTCAGTTGCGTTCAGTAATACTTCTTCAGTTGTCAAATCCACTCCAGAAAATTATTCGTCATGCCAAATAATTTTATAGTGATGTACTTATGTATATATATTTTTGCAGGTTTGTGGGGGTATATTATACTACTTACTTTGACTGCCCCTTTAGCTACTCACATACCTGGTGAAGCCTTTTGGTATAACAACGGTGCATCGCAACGTTAATGACCACCAATAAATGACTATTTATTGCATAAAGCATTTCGTAATATACGACGCTCAGGTTATGTATTTTACTATCGAACGATTTCATAAGTTGCAAAAAGCTACTGTCACATGTAAATTATATTGTCTTGTCAGCGTGAACGTGTGAAAACGCACACAATTTACATAATACATAGGTAAGTAACTCAAGATAACTCTGTTATGCACGTAAATAAAAGTAAAGCCAACGCCAAGTTGTCAAGTTGAGAGAAAAACTAAGAGGTAATCAATAACATTATTAAATTTTTTATCGCTAACAGCAGAAAGCTAGTTTATTTGGCAAATGGTATAATATGTGTAAATAGGTACCATGGTGAATACAGCAATCAGCTTGATCACAAATTCAACGATCAAACTGCTCGTATTAGGCTGGCACTCTTCATTCCATCACTGTCATCGTTTGTCATTCCATCTCTGTTATTCAGGTGAAAAACAAGAGAGGCGACACGAATATTTGTCAAGTGCGGCTTAGTGAAGTGCCAGACTTATGGTTACATAATGTCAATGACATTAAAAACACTAACCTGACTCAAACACGGTTCCTTCACCAGACTCCCATAATCTACGATAATGATATTGTAATCCCCTTTAGTGAAGTAGGCTTTTCTCATATCGGTGCTAGGCGAGAGGTTTCTGCCGCCTCCAAAACCGTGCACCACCACTTTCGTGGGGTGGTTCACGTTAAAATTCGACATGGTCAAAGATCGGTTGTCCAAGGTGTTGATGAGTTCTCCCTTCTCTTGCGTTGTCCTGGAAACGTAAAAAATTATACGTTTATTTTTCGGAACGAAAATAGGTGCATTCATGCAATTGCCGCTAGCCGCGCCGCGCGGCAGAACCAACTTGCTCAACAAGGCGCCGCTGACACGGGCTATACACACGCTAAACCAAATGGCCGAGGAAATAGATTTGTTTCTCTGTGTTCTGAGCGAATTCACAAGGGTAGCATTATTTGTTATTTGTTGCAAAAACAGATAATAAAATAAATTGTTAAGGTACTTTATGACTTCTCTGTCGCATTTAGCTTAAGCCAGTAATGATAGATGTAAGTGTGTTTGAATAAATAAATAAATTCACTACGGCTGACTTGCACCGACCGGGGTTTGATATATTATATAGTAGGCATCATATCGGTTGACACTCGGAACTAACTTGACGTGTAGGTGTACTTGTTTTTGTAACCGATCGCCGTTACCCATGAGAACCAGCAACCCCAAGAAAATCTCTATTCGTTGCCGGAACAATACACTCTTTATATTTAAAGGGTGGGGGGGAGGCGAGGGTGGGCCATATTTGTATGCTAATACCGAGTTTAGTCTAACCCAGGTTGGCACAAGTCGGTCTAATGGAACCGGGTAAAGAGCATCCCGAATGATGCTAAAAAAGAGTATAAATATTATTATAATGTCTCTTGGTTTACCTATACTTAGGAGCGCTCGTTGTAACTAAGTATACGTGACATTTTATCTAAATATCAGCTAACCCTTTTAGTATTCAAGATCACAGCTCTACCATTCAACGTATTTTATACGTGGTTTTGGTTGAAAAAAACCCGAACAATTTACAAAAAAGAAACATACGAAATAGGTTGACTCCATTACGTCGCTTCGTGATCGTCAATTACTATTCACGGCTTCTACATCGACACGTAACGATTAGTCATAAATATTAATAATTAAGTCATATTTAAGTAATTTTGTTCTTATATGATACTAATTATCATAGTTGTCCTGTCCTTCATTGAGTTAATGCAAATTTACAAATTTAAATCATCTTTCGGCCTTGTATTGTCAAAGGTTGTGTCAAAGGTTCAAATTACCATTTGGCATTGGCATTAATTTGTGTTTAAGACTAGACTCCGAAAACATTGTGCAAACAAAATAATGCTTTATGCGACCCATTGATAAGGCAAATGTTATTGTTCGTTTTTGTCCCACATAACCTTATTTGAAAATACGTGTTAAAATATTTACGTAGACATTAAGCGGTATTAACTGTGGAGAATTTCTTCAAATAGCAAAGTAACAAAGAACCAAATATTTGCATTTACGCTTTTGCGCAACTTTGAGACTAAGTTTGCGAAGGTTGACTACTGGTTTTTTAAAGAATAAGAAAAAAAAACGTAGCTTTGTACCTGGTGTAGAGGTAAAAGTTCATGTTAGGATGTGGACAGCGGTACGGCGACGGGATGCAAGAGGTGGTGTTGAATACGTCTTCAAGAGGATGCTTCTGCTCTTTGTTCTGTCTCCCGGGCCTGGCATTTCGCTGGCTCTCCGATACTGGAAACACAAGATTTCTAATTAGTTGTTGGTGTTATTTATCAGGAAACAAAGATGTTTTTTTTAAGATTACCTATGTGTGGTAGGTATTAGGTGAATGTATAGGAGTATTTTAAGTTGTCACCAAACTTTTTTAGTTCGCAGATCACCTTATTCTTACAGGCTGAGGGCCTTATTCACAAACGTCACTCAAGCCTCTATTAGCTAAAATAGGTTTTGTCCTCTTAAGAAGACAAAACATGTTTTAGCTAAGCTTGAGTGATATTTATGAATCAGGCCCTTAGTGTTTTATTCCAGTGCCGTTGCTTTGGGCGAAGAATCATGGAAAAAAACGAAGTTTGTACCAACGTCGTGTCAAGAAAATCTTCTCTAGTCACGTTTTATAGTTAATACCTATTTACTAGAAAGATAAAGAACAGTTCTAAAGTCCTACAAATCTGACCAACATTGCTCTCTTAAAACTCTCCTCAAATTTTACGTAGGTAATTAAATCAAGCTAAGTAATGTTGTTTGCGTTTAGTTTTAAATAAATGAATTCTAACTGCATTGTTATCTGGTTATCAGAGCATAAAATAACTGGTAGTTCCAATCCGGCAGAGGTTACGTTGAACTTCATTATGTTGTATATTAATTTGTTAATTACCTTACGAGTCGAATTCTTTCGACTTGAAAAATAATAGTTAGGTTGCTGATAAGCAATAATGACAACCCACAAAGACAATTGAACCTTATATTGCTAGATTTCACAGGGGTGCGTGGCTGAAAAAGGTTAGGAAGAGTTGCTTTTGTGTGTTAGCTAGGTTTAAATTTTGCTAGTATTCCAGAAATCACTATTTGCTTACGAACATTATTCATGAAACTGATTTATTAACATTATAAATTTGATTGGAACTTTGTAACTGCATCAAAATTCTATTACTAGACGAAGAAAAGACTTTTCGTATCTCGACTGTACAAAAGTGATGAGCCACTTATGACGGTGACTGTACTAGAGTTTGACAGCCAAAGTTAGATGGATTGCACTTAGGAATGTACAACGCTCATGTCGCAACAAGAAAACCTTTAGAATTTCTATGACTCGAGAATCACGGTACCTACGTTTAAAAGATTTGCGCAACAAACTTGTTCGTAAACTGCTATAAAACAAGCACTTAGGTTTACGAAAATTATGTACTTAAGTTTATATTTTATATTCAGTGACACGAATATCCCGCAATTTGAGCAATTTTCCTAAATTATGGTTACGGGAATAAACGGTTCACTTGAAATATTCTCAAGTTCTAATAATTATGATTTTGCAAGCTAGGTACAGCAATCATACTTACAATCAAAACTACCAGAGTCAACCTTAGTACGACCAAAGTACGACTGTGAGACTTCACTTCAAGCTTCAAACCACGAATTTGTTGAAATTTTGTCATTCATTAAAATAGGAATTTGTTATGTAGATAACAAGTAACTCCAATTACAGTAGGTAGTACATTGCTCTAATTAAGTACCTATATGCACTTTTATCTGCACTTAATTATAGTTTTAAAAAACGTGTTCCCACAATGGCACTAGCCTTTGCATAACGCCGTGGTTTCCCACAAAACGGCATATCGACAAACATAAGGTAATCCATTATTTACTGTCTGTCGTTCTACGTGAAGGTCAATATAAACTGGTTGATGTAAATGAGTCACAATGCGACGCTTTCACTCTTCATTGGTTCACATATATATATGTATAGATACATGCATGCATGGCCGAGGTACTAATTGGTCTTGACATACCTACTGTTAATGCGTATGTTTGTACTAGGAAGGCACACGTACCTACTTTAATAAATTAAGTACAACTGACTGCTTTACTTGTATGATTTTTCAATAAAAGACTAAAAAACTTGCTAAGCATGCAGTAAAGTGGTTTTGCTAAAAATATTTAACGAGGTATTTAATTTACTCTAGGGGCCTTGTGCTTTTTTATTACCTTATAAACATAATGATCTTGCAAGAACGACCCTGTGATCAACCTGCCTCTTTTGCGTTTAATTTACTTGTTTATTAATTAAAATTTGATTTAATTTTTTTCAACCAAATTTTATTTTAAAGTCAACGTCACGTCACCAGCCTTTTTTACGTCCCACTGCTGGGCAAAGGACCTCCTCTCAGGATGAGAGGTCTCGAGCTATGTTTCCCACGCGGCAGGCATGTTATTTTAACATATTTTAATTATATGAAACAAATTTTAACTGATAGATTTTGGCCCCCTGGTGTCTAATAATTCTGAATTAAAGCAAATGTAATTAAAAAATATTTATTTTCAAATCAAAACACGTTTATAAATGCCAACATTTAGTAATCCTTACGTATAAATTCTACACAATAAGTACCTTGTAATAAAGGCTTTATTATAGTCATCGCTTTTGCAATACCACCGGGGCGGTTGACATGGCTGTGTTGGGAAACATCCACCTTAGACGAAGGACACTTGCTCTATACACATACTTTATATGTCAATCAATAGGTTAGAAACAACATTCAATTAGAATAGAAGAATGAAAATTGGATACTAAAGTTAGTGTAACTTATAATGTGTGCCAGAGAGCGACAGTCAAAATAGTTGAGACTTGAAACAATCAGTTGATTTACGTGTCAACAAAATAAAAAATGTTTAAATATTACTTTTGTTTATAAAATTCCCAACTGGCTAAAGTACCTAACTTGATAAATGGTTTTGTTTGTTAATTGGTCATAGAATTATTTACTGTTAATTGATAATTAGATTACCTGCCTCTTTATTGTTAATTATCAGGTTAAACATCTAATTTAACTTATATCTACACAAGTTTCTAATAAAGTATTTGTATTTTTCTTTAATTGAATCGAATACTTATATTTGTTTAACGTATCGATCTACAAAATGTCAATTCAAGTCATATTCAAGTACCTGTTTACGGAAAAAAGTTTTTAAACATCAAGCGCATTGTCTGACTTTAAGTATATATCTGAACCGTCGTGTACAGTTAATCCTCTTATCTATCTATAAAGCCAATGGTTCAAACAAATAACACACACACACACACTCACACACAGACACACACACACACATAATCTTACCGTCAGTTACATATGCGGCCGTATAGATATCAGAGAACGTGATTGTACCTCTAAAGCTTAGGATTCACTAGAAAAAAGTATAACCAGGACAGCTTAACCATGCCACGATTACGGCACCAATAATATAAACGACGGTTGATCTTACTGACACGGATCTAGGCTTACATAAGAGCGACCAGTGGGATAAGACCATGCCAAATTAATAATCTTTTCAATGGCGTTTTAGTACCAATGAGCAATATATCTGTCATTTGCTGTGTTAAACACAGCAAATGACAGATATATTGTTTGATTAAAGTAGACATAGATATAGACAGAATTATTTGTTTGATTAAAGCGATTGGCATTTATTTTGTCTGATAGTTTCGTGTTTTTTACACTAGAAACTGCATAAAAAGACTGTTAAATGTCTACTTTATACTACTCAAAAATCTACTACTAAATACTGTCTGTCTGTCTGTCAAGACCCTTTTTCTCTTGAACGCGTTTAGGTAGCATGCTGAAATTAATATCAAATACTCAAGCCTGCGGTCCCTTAAAGCCGCGAAAAAATCAACCTTCTAAGTCAACGCAATCAAAAGATACAGTCATTAAAAAATCTATTGCCATACAAGTCGCCGTTCTGAGAAAACCTAAAGAGTACTTCCAGTTGTCCTAGAAACTTGAAATTTGGTATGAAGGTAGCTCTTATAGTACAACCACTCGGAAAAGTCTCAAAATCTTAAATTTATATGTCTTTCTGTAGATTTCGCAGTCCAATATAAGTTGACCCCATACTGCGTAGATTTTACTTAGGAGCAGGGCTCTGCTAACACTGGACTTCTTTAAACACTGGGGAAAAGTGTTAAAATCTTTCTATGGAACCCTCGAGCGCGAGCCCGACTCGCTTTTGGCCGGTTTTGAATCTAACAGCCCTTTCGGAAAGACCATGATTGGCCGAGAAGAATTGCCGCAAGAAACTTGGCACACATTGGCTTTAGACCTTCTCGTTCTTCGTTATTCGTATGGGAAGTTATAGCTCGTGCATTACTTCCGATATTATAGAACAAGTTAGTGTTTAAAGTCACTATTCCGGATTTCGATTAAGTCATAGCCGTGTCATTCAAAAACCTGTTATATAGCTTTTCCTGTAAATGTTCGGTGCAAGTACGTGTGTCGGATAAATTACTCAAGGCATTGCCAAATCAGAATTTTAAGCAGCTACAGTATTTAAACATTTTATGTTTGCTGAATAAGTGTTTTCGTTATCCAATTTAAACCTTACATTTACTTTAACGATACGACATTGAGAGGGATATTTTGCCTCTATACTTAATTCAAATATTACCTAAGTATAATTTTGAGACTTGGGTATTATTTTGTAGTTAAGAAACCACGTTCAATCAAAATACGACCGTGATTTGTTATACCACTATACAACATTCCTTGTTACCTAGCTCGGTGGTATAAGTACATAATGTTGACCACGAGAATGAAAATGAGGCACGTGCTACCCGTTCTTATACAGACAGAGTTCACGACTCTAAATTACCATTGCGTTTCGTCTTTCTGGGGAATCCAGAAAAAGTGCGGTCTGTGGGGTGTTATTATGGAAGGTGACAAATTTTCTATACTTCACAGCTAATTTGACGCTCCGATGCTGTAGCATCTATAACTAAGTACACTTAGAGAATAACATCCCTGATTGACTAGAGAAACATGCTCGCTTGGTGGTCATGGGTGTACCAAGGTAGAGCAATCGAAATATTTCGTTCTGAGCTTTTTCCTCATTTCACCATTGCCTTTTTATTAGCGTATTTTGAGATATTATTCGTCTGTATTTACTTTAGTGCCTTTCGCCATCATGCGCCCAATGAAATTGAACATTGTAACCTCACGAACCTTTAACATTTGCAGCGAAGGCTAAAAAACAGGAAGACAAACCGAACCAGTTTCGTATCATTAATTTCATAAATTCTTGTTTCAGTTGTTCTCCTTTCTAGTCCGCCTACTTGTGTTACCATCATGTTACCTAATGCCAATTTCAGACTAAAAATGCGGTACTATCAAACAAGAGAAACTATGACAATTGACAATCGCAGAATCAGTGGAAAATTGTCCCAAATCAGTCAGTCACGTCTATGACAAAAGTTACAATGTAATGTATCAAATTGTTAGGTAATGGTTATAATGCGCGAGAGTGGAGCATGCGCGCGGTTAGGTTATGCAATCCGAATGTGTGCGTTCGGAAGCGGCGCAGTGGAAGCGCGGTTACATCGCTCACTTAAGACGGTACCTAGGCATCAATGCTCGTTTTAGATTCAAAACTCCTTATTGTCAACCTTCTGTTAACTTAGCAATCGTTTGTCTTTGTTTGACAAAGGCAAATGTCAAAGTAACAGATAAAGACAAGAGAATGCTAAGTTAACAGAAGCTTGACAAGCGGTTATGAATAAGGCGGTAAGTATCTAGTTCAATATTTGAAATAAAGGTTTAATATTTCGATCTAAAATTGAAGACTAGATTAGATTTAAAAAATTCTAACGTACCAATCTAGTTTATTGCTCCAATCCTTAGCATTACGTGTGAAACATGGCATTTTATTACTTGTGCCTAATTTTCTTTCAATGACCGTTTGTAAGTTTGACGAATGATGTTGCGGATACTTACCACTTTTTATACAAAAAAGACACGAGAAGGTTACAACTATTCTATTCTCATGGGCTTCGAGGTAAGATTTTGAAAATCGTATTGCTATCCACAACTCTAACTCTACATCTACTCTGCTCTGTCCATTCCACTCTAGTTAGAACATAAGTTTAACGCTATAATTTTTAGATTAGTAAATTGCTGCTACATAAAACTTAAATATCGCAACTTGAACTTACCATCGACATTACGTATGAAACAAGTTATTTTTTTATTACTTGTGCATAAGTCTCTTTCAACGCCAGTTTGATTTCAATGTCATTTAGCGAATCTTTATAGTTTGATTCACATTCATATTTTAGCAATTACTTTGAACGATTGAGAATAAAACTGTGCTATTTGATTTAAAATTTTGGATTTAATGATTCAACTATATTAATGTGATTAGCCTGTAACTGGTTTGTCGTGTTTAGTATTTGTGGATTTCTATATCAAGTAATGAATTAACTTTATTTACATAATAAAAGCAATTTACAATGACATTAAATCTAAGCTTAAACTAAATAAACTACAACTTAAAACTAAATTAAATCTAAATAAGGCCCCCGTGGCATAGTGCCCAAAAGGCTGGCAGCGTTGCCTCAAGTTAGTCAGGAAGTCAATTTAATTTTAATACTGTTACCACATTTTAATGATTGTTGATTCTGAATACTGAGATTAGGCCTACTGTGCCTTGCAGTAGGAAGTAGGCTAGTGATGATGACGATGATTCTGATTAATCGGTCATTGAAAGGAAAAAGTAATTATTTAGTAAGAATCTAATCTCGGATTCTTATTCCTCGATTACTGCCAGCGCCTGCTCTATTTAGTATAACGATCAATATTATGAACATCCAAGAACTTAAAAAGCAAAAAAGGTTAACAATTCGTTGTAAGGATTTTTTTATAGTAATATAAATAAACTAGAACTAGCATTACTGGGTTTGGTTGGTTAGGTTTGGTTTGGGTAACGTAATTGACAGTGAAATATTTAGAACTGTAATTAATATAATAATCACTCTTGTCATTGTCTGGTATGTTGACTTCGTCGTAGCGAGGCGTGTCGCCTAGGTCAGTAATCGTACAACGACACCATATTCCATTCATTTTTTATTGTCTTTCTGACGACACGACACATATTACGCTTGTTTACATAATAAAGCATACGTTTGCACTTAGTGTATGCAAATTATTGTGTGTTCGTATAGTGCAGTATTATAATGGTAAACATAGTTTGACTACTCGTTTACACATAACTAGGAGATATAGAAGTTGAGATTGGATTCTTAATTTAATCATGAGCTTTTTGGTGAAGGGAAACTTCGAGAGGAAACCTGCACACTCCTGCGAAGACCTTCAATGGAGTGTGTGAAGTTTGCAATCCACACTGGGCCTGCGTGGGAACTATAGCCCAAATGCCTGTGCTTGTACCAACTGCTGGCACGGGACGTAAAAAGGCTACAGATTATGATGATTAAACTAAAGTTTATAATATTTTAGAAGTTAACAGTATAATTTATTTTAACATCAAATTGGGCGTTTTGTAGAAGTTATATGTATTTACTTCAATAATTAAAATAATTTTCCAATGGGAACTGGCATACAATTACCTTTGAAAATGAAATAAACGTATATTTTCTACTTACGAAATTATGGCATCAAATTAAAATGTACTGAATAATAATTGAACGACTTAAAGAGCGTTTTCTAACTGCTTACAGTTACAATGTAACAAGATTGTTTTGACTTTAATTAACTAACTATGAGTCCATTGCTTCATACCTAACGTAAATTAACATACATAATAAAAATACATGTAGGTACACAGTGGAACATAGAATAGAAACTCCTCTTTTTTTGAAGGCTCTTAAAAAAAGTACATTGCCTGCAAAGCCGTACTTTTGACAAGACTTCCATGAAATGATTAATCTCGTATTTTGTCATAGTTACTCACCGGAAAACTGGCAAATGATCACTCCAATTAATAACACCCACTGGAGACACTTCACCATTTTCAAAACTATATTTTTAAACTAATAATATTATTAGTCTGATATATATCAGAAACGAGCCTTAAATTGTCTGAATAAACATCACAAGCACGCCTTAACACAACTATGTTACTCACTCATACATACATTAATTTATGTTATCACAGATTAAATAAAACTAATATTAGTGTTTTTTTTCCCGCGTTTTCATCGCACGCGTATTTTTCTCTTCGCTCGTGACGTGTGGCGCGTGTGTTTTCCTTGCGGGTACTGGCAGGCGGATGGCGAAAGTGGTGGCGGAATAAAAAATGCTGACCCTCGCCGGCTGGCTTCCTCTTCAATTGCGATTAAAAAAATACGAATTTGATGAACCGCGTAGGTTCTTATGAGGTGTGGTGATGACGTGCACGTGCAAGGACCTTCAGTCTCTATGAAATCTATGAATTTCCCATGTAGGCATTGTAGGCATAATATAGGTACTTAAGCAGACATTGAACCCGATTCTACAGCTGCCGCTAAAATTCCTAATTATATTTAGGCGTCGCTAAGTTCCTTTGCTATTCTATGAGCGGCTGTCATAATCAAATGACAAGGTTTGAATCTGACGTTTCTTATTTTAGGCGGTCTATTCAATTTAGGTTTAGCCGTTTAAATGCTATTCTTTGCATGTCCTTTTTAAGCAAAAGTCAAGCTAAACTGCCTCATTTTAGCGGCGACTAAAATAGTCCCGTTTAAACCACGATTGCTTAAAATCAAGTTGTGTCGGATCGATTCCTTACTATATTATTCATTAGAAATGGATGACGAATACGTGATAGCTGCTCTGGTGGCCGAAGAGAGGGAGTATGGCAAGGGTGAGGGTGAAAAAAAATATTTGAAATGGTTGCGAGATGAATCTAACCCGTTTGACCGGTCCGAGCAGAAGTTTCGGAAATTGTTTAGGCTGTCGCGGGATATGGGCCAACACGTTGTGGACACTAAACTTTGTGTGCAGGGGATGCGCTACTGCAACTTACAAATTACAAGCGGAAGTCTCTTTCTAACGAAAGGTGATAGAATGAGACTTCCGCTTGTAAATTGTAACTTGTAGCTTTATAAAACACGACCTAGGAGTTCCAAGATAGTTTTCCTCCAGGACGGTTTTTTTGATTATAAAGCATTGGCTACAAGGCTATCAGCTTAAACACGATGCCAGAAGCCATTTTCTAAATGTTGCCCATTCAAATTTAAGAAAATATGATCCCATACATTTTGACGAATTTCATTCATTCATTCGTTCACTTATTTTTTTCAAGTAGCAACACGCTCAATTTAATTTAGAAATTTTAGGATACGGATAAAACCCGGCTAAATTTAGTCAGCTTGACATTCTGGAATAGCATTTGTTAAATCTGCCGTCTAAATTTTAACTATAAATTAGTAAATTTAGTTTTAGGCTATTTAGGCGATGTGCACGTAGAATCGCATCCATTCTAATAAATATAAAAAATGACATATTAAAAATGACAATTCGTAAAAAAATACAGTTAATTGCATGATTAGCTGATTGCACGTATCGTCAAAAAAATCCAACATCACAGGTAAGTGCAGTGACTTTTTGCGTTTTTACATATTAATAAAATCCCCACCCGGTTATGGTTATGCTTAAGACCCGCGGTTATGGCAACATGAATAAAGTCGGCATTTCGTAAAACTGGTTCCGGTTCCAAAATTCCCTTGAGCGCATGAAAGTTGATTTTTATGCAGCCTGCATTTTTTCCTTGATCCCAGCAAATGTTTAATAAGAACTCGCGTGCAGTCTGTGTAGGTACTCGCGATTTATAGTTTATGATGAAATTACTAGCTGTCTACCTTATTGCTATCCTGTTGTTATAAAATATTCCGGTATAAAAGGTAGCCTCTATTTTATTAATCTAGGGTTTAAGCTATTCCTGTGTGAAGAGGTAACAAACAGACTAACAAAGAGATAGAGTTACTTTCGCTTTTATAGTTAACTAGCTTATGCCCCTCGGCTTTGCTCCTGTTAAATATTTCAAAATGGGCTAGTTTCCTATCCCGTGGGAATTTCGAAAAATCCCTTCTTAGTGCACCTCTAGGATACTCAAGGTATATGTTTGCCAATTTTCAAGTCTCTAGGTCCAGTGCCAGTTAGCCTATGCGTTGTCTGTCAGTCAGTCAGTCACGGTATTTTAGTATGGATCGTTGATTATAAGACTGTTATGTTTACTTATCGATGATTTAAATAGATGTAATCAGTTTGTTTGTTTCCTCCACGCTCAGGTACCTAGTTATTTTATCTTCGATGGTACTGTGGTGTATATTTTCTAAGACCCATTATAAGTTGCTAATGACTAATGACGTATTTCTCTGCAAAACCATAGGACAACATAACACTTATTTAACACAGGTGTTTCCACTGTTGGCTAGGAAACATGGCGTAACCACAGCTTATCTCTTCCGGAAAGAGAAGGCCACTATGATTGCTAAGTATGAATTTTGTGGTTGCACCACGGCAAAGATAATATATTACTAATAGCTTATGCCCCGCGGCTTTGCCCCCGTGAAATATTTCAAAATGGGCTAGTTCCATATCCCGTGGGAATTTCGAAAAATCCCTTTTAATGCACCTCTAGGACGCTCAAGGTATATGTTTGCCAAATTTCAAGTCTCTAGGTAAAATGTTTTAGGCTGTGCGTTGTCTGTCAGTCAGTCAGTCACGGTACTGTTTTATAGGTATAGATAGACCATAGAGAATCAAACCATTGTTACTTAGGCTTTGCCAAATTGGGGGTGTGGCGTGGCTTCCACTTGACACAGTGACGTTGTGTTCTGAGCCCCAAGAACGAATATTCGAATCCTGCGTAAAGTAGGTAATCGTTATCGTAATGCCATAGAGAAACTTCGTATTAAATGTTAGTACCAAATACACTCACGGGGGCGCTGTTCCAAACGTCAGCAATTTTTCTCTATAACGCTCCACTCGGTTAAATTACGTAGCATTCGAATACTCGTGCTAGCGCCTACAGCTACAGCAGAGGGTCGAGCACGACTTTACGAATGCTGCGTAACTTTATGGTTATCGTATCGAAACCGAGAAACCTCATACTTACTAAATTTTAGTTCCAAATACGATCACGGGCAGGCGCTGTTCCAAACGTCATACAAACTCGACAACGTTTACTATTCGATTTTACGTTACACAGCATTCGTAAAGTCGTGCTCGACCCTCTGTACAAATTAACGTGTGATGAGTAGGCGTAAATCGCGATCGTATCAAGTAAACGTGTCAGGATGTAAGTATTCCAACTACCATATTGTACTTAGCTATTTAGAATGCAATACGAGTACGAAAATAGTTACGAACTAAAAACAATTACTTTGCTCACCCGCGACCACTAATGACAAATAGTTATATCTGTGCGGCAAATGTATGTTTCCATGCAACACCTCCGCCTCCACTGCTACACGAATCAACACATGGCACACAGACCCAACTATCACCACTACCACTAAACTAAACGCTGATGCGTTTCAGCACACTCCACGAAGCCATTAACGAAGCGCAACAACAACCGCTCAACATGCTATTTGTCATTAATTGTTTTTAGTTCATAAATATCGACCTCCGCAAAGTAACGCCTGATTCAATAAATTACGAAAATAGTTGTAGGAAAAATAATATTTGAATGGCATATAAAGCGCGCTCTACAAGCAACTGCAATCTGACTGTACTAATACGTTCAACAGATTTTCACTATCACAAATTAGCAACAAACCGTAATAGCCTAGTGTTTTGACCTACGGCCTCTCAAGCAGAGGGTCGTGGTTTCGAGTCCCGGCTCGCATCTCTCAGTTTTTCGGAATTTATGTCCGAAATTATGTTTGTTTGAGGTTGTTTGTAGCTTTCGTAGAAGGAAACATCGTAAGGAAACCTGCACACTCCTGCACATTCAATTGTGTGTGTGAAGTTCCCGCCCCGAGTGGGTCCTCTCATTCTGAGAGGAGGCCTCTGCCCAGCAGTGGGACGTAAAACACGTCTGGAGATGAGCAAAATAGTATACCCCTATTTACAAACCCTTACAATTAATTAACTTTTACTTATGATAATGATTGTAAATTTATGCGATGTGCATCAATTAGTAACTACATAACCGTGAATTGCAACGATTATAAATACACGTGACAAGCATATTATGTAATACAGTGATATTATAAGTAAAGATCATGTCATAATTATGTTCACACAACAATCGAAAAACATGTTCCAAATATTTTGACATTTGCGCGCAAGTTGGACTTTATTCGAGACTGACTCAGGCTAAAGAAGCTACAATTGTAGCCTTTTCTGCGCTTCATTTTCGGCGTGCTGATGACATGCCTACCTCTTTTTCTATGTATATTATGTATATCATTGATGTTATTACAACATTGCTCCACCATTTCTAGAATATTCCGAACCAGAGTGTAATTTCTCAAGGCCTGAAGACGTCTGTGTCAAATCCGATTTTATGTAACAACTCGAAACATGGACTACTTACTTTCGTTTATGCAGAAAAACATCCTGGACCGGTTGTAAAGAAGCACGGTTAAATGCTGAGAACAGATCATGCTGCAATTGTTTTGTTAGTGTTTCAACCCAGGTGAACTACTGCTTGTTGCTATCCATCTAGGCACCTGATGTTAGTTATGATTTTGTTTGGTTACTAACTGGAACAGTTTACCTAATACTTATGACACTTTAACCCTATAATTGGCAGAAATGAAAAGAGAAAACCTGAATTCTAGTCTCATTTGATCTTATATCTACTAAAAATGCGTAATAAAATAAAAACACAAAAATACTGCTATAGATATTGATCATGGTTCAAAACAAAAATGTTTTAAGTGAACATCTCTTGCTAATAGTTTTTGACATTCAGTTACTTTGATTTATGACATAATTTTGAACAGCAGAAAAATTCACAGACGACGTTTGTGCTATATGAACTGCCTGTGTATCTTACTACATACGCTGTCAATTATCGGGATGTAAAATGATCATCATCATCATCATCATCATCAGCCTTTTTTACGTCCCACTGCTGGGCACAGGCCTCCTCTCAGAATGAAATTTATGTGCGGAATTACATTTGTATTTTATCATGAGATTTTCGGTGAAGGAAAACATCGTGAGGAAACCTGCACACACCTGCGAAGCAATTCAATGATGTGTGTGAAGTTCCCAATCCGCACTGGGCCCGCGTGGGAACTATCGCCCAAGCCCTCTCATTCTGAGAGGAGGCCTGTAAAATGATACCCTGATTTTTTTACATTACCTATCCTTAATTACTCGAAAACAAAAGAAGATCGAGGACCGATATTAAGCATAGAGTGTTCTTAGGGCCTGCCAGTACACCACCTGAAAGAATGACCAAATCCTTTTTGGTGGCCACTCTTGTTCGTTGATTGCTATGACTTTTGACGGTTATGTGGCTCCTCAAAGTTATGCATAGGTATAGGCCGCGCGATGGATTAAGATCGCTCGGCGTATACCGGCGGCTAAATTTCAAATTTTATTGGCGTAGTAATCCAAATTTAAATTTAACCTTCAACGTCTTCGAGTACGGGCACGTGCTCACATCCAAGGTCACCTCTGTAGGGACACTGGATTACATCCATCTGGAACAATGCGTATGTAAACATATTTTTTTATAACACTTGCTGAAGGAATGCAGATGTTCTTACCATGTGTGTAGTAAAAAAATCTTTTAAAGGTGCAAATTTAATGCTGCATTTTCCGCAATTAGCAGCGTACTCGGAACTTTTGAGACATTAGTTTCCTGCGTCGTTAGACTAAATTAGTTTCTGAGCGAAAAGGGATTCGATGAAGAAGAAAATAAAAATAATTACATGGTATTATTCATGAAACTACCGTGAGACTCAAACGTAGTGAAATAAATCGGATCGGACGGTAATTAGTCCAAAACAAGTCGGGCTAAACTCGACTTATTTACGTGAGTGACCCGTTTTATCTCACTATTGGTATCATTTGATGAAAAGAAAATTAAATTGGACTAACATAATCCCATACTAGTAAAAAAACTGTGTAAGCTGCATTACATCGCGAGGTCGTGGAGCGAACGAGTTAGAAGTAATCGAACGAGAACCGCAATGAAACTCAACTTACGATTTTTTTCTTATAAGGGTACTTACTTAGTAGCGGGAATTCGGGGTTACGTTTAATGATAAAACAATGCAGCTAAATACCATTAATAAAATACGTGCGGAATGCTTCTTTCACATTGCCCCATGGTACGTGCTAATGGCATTCATTATATAAGAACCTGTACTTAATAACAGTATACAAAAGAAGCTTACCGGTAGACAACAGTGTTTACTTGCCAATACTGGACAGTGTTGCAATGCTTCGGATGTAACGGGCAGGCGGGACTGGCGGCGAGTATGGCAACATCGTGGCGGTGTTGCTACATTCGGAAATTGAAGATGGTCGCCACACAAGGATGTGAGGAGGAGTAGATACATAATTTAGTGTCCTTGCCAATAGTTTTCCTACCGTCGACCGTTCTGTGGTTGTCTCTTTTTATTGATTATTGATATAAAAAACCTGATAAAAAAACCGGACAAGTGCGACTCGGACTCGCGCGCTAAGGTTCCGTAGAAAGATTTTAACGCGTTTCCCCAGTGTTTTAAGTAGTCCAGTGTTACCAAAGAGGGCTCTGCTAACACTGTGCTACTTGGGTTTTCGGGGTAAGGCAATTTGTATGGAAACAAACTTTTTAATGACTATATTTTGATTGCGTTGACTGAGAAGTTTGATTTTTTCACAGCTTCAAGGGACTGCAGGCTTGAGTATTTGATATTAATTTCAGCATGCTATCTCTACGCGTTCTAGAGAAAAAGGGTCTTGACAGACAGACAGTCAGACAGACAGACAACAAAATGATCCTATAAGGGTTCCGTTTTTTCCTTTTGAGGTACGGAACCCTAAAAACAAATGCCAGTTTAATGTGCAATTAAATCCAATAATTAATGTCACTACTTATAAATTAATGCAATTAATTTATGTAAATAATGTAATCTAAGTCATTCCGAATATTCATAATTATACTTCCCCTGTATCCTCTTAAAATAAATTTGCGGCACCTTGTCGGTGAGGACATTTAAGATCAACAGGTCTTAAATTTGAAAAGATCATAGTTTACGAATGGTTTCACATCAGCGATAATTATTGTCCAGCCAACTCTCCAACAATTTTTATACAAACATGTCTCTTAATTTAGCCAGGAAGATGTTTCATATTCACAGAGCGTAAGTTTACTTATAAAAAGTAAAAAAACTTATTTTAAATTAATAATTGCTATTATAAAGTTATCAAGCTAACGGATAAAACAAACCACTATTCTCAGCCTTGAGCACTCTTTTGTTTTCATATCACACTCGGCGCGCGACAATCAGATCCTCAAGCACGAATATTCGTATCCTGCGTAACGTTATCATTATCGTATCGCCGTCGAGAAACTTCATTATTAAATTTTAGTACCAAATATTGACGACCGGATAGCCTAGTGGTTAGAGACCCTGACTATGAAGCTTGAGGTCCCGGGTTCGATCCTCGGTCGGGGCAGATGTTTGTGTGATGAATACGAACGTTTGTTCTTGGGTCTTGGATGTTTAATATGTATACATACAAGCATGTATTTTTCTATATAAGTAAGTTTATGCGTTGTCTAGTACCCATAGTACAGGCTTTGCCTAGTTTGGGACTAGGTCAATTGGTGTTAATTGTCCCATGATATTTATTTATTTATTTATTATTATTAAATACGCTCACTTGGCGCTGTTCCAAAGGCCATTATAATTTTTCTCGATACCGCTCCGTTACGTTAGGACACGTTACGAAGCATTCATTCGAACTCTTGCTCGGGGCTCAGCATCCGATGTGTAACCCTTCACTTGCGCTTGCGACGCTTACTCGGGTTTGCGCCTGCACATATGGTAGAGCACCGCAAATATTCTAAAATAAGGTCAGCAGGTTTGCTTTAAATACGGGAATTACAATTGGGTATGAAGAGTTAAGATTATTTTGTAATTTTTTTTAATATTCTGCGTAGTTTTGATTTCGTGTTGTGTTAAAAAAAACAATGGTTGTATAATAAGAAATAGAATTGGGATGATGCCTAGTTGGTTAAATCAGCTACTTTTTTTTTAATGTCAAAACGATTGGTTAGTACGATGTTTGTCAAATTTGTATTGAATTACAGGACTATGACGTCATAATTTTCAGTGATCAAGCTGCCACCTTTTATTAGTTGTCGTTAAATTAAAAATCGTCTTAAGTAATTGCAATAATATTATAACAATATTTTCGGAAGCTTAGTAAGCGAAAATGTCAAATTATTTTATTTTGACATCGGTCCTCAACCCAATTAGTAATTTTACGTAAGCGGATAGTGAGACAAGCAGTAAAATTATTGCGCAGGGACTAAACAGTCTTTTATATGGCATCAAACCAAATTAAAACAAAACAGTTAAATGAAACTTCGCAGTGTTTTTTCATAAATTTAATTTGTACTTTGTTGCTTCTCACAGTTTCTGTTCGTCTTTAGAATGGGAAGAGACTCCTTCGTGACTGTTTCTTGTTTCGGCCGCGAGCGTGCGGCGATTCGGAGTTGGTTGAAAAGAAATATAATCCGGACACACTGCAACAAAAAAGGAAATTAACAAATAAATACTCATTAGAGAAGTGTACGTCTCTCTAGGAAGGACCACGAAGTAATTCGAAACATTATTATTATTATTTATTCAGGAACAAACAGTCACACTTCAACAAAGAAACGGACGGATTATGCTATTCCTAAAAAACCAACAGTTCCATTAATCATAAAGTGCATTCTGCAAAACATGACTACTTAGTGCAACATGTTGTATGCACGGGTATGTACGTTATAACATGTAACATAAACTCAGCTTATTTTCACTATGATTGAGTATCAAGGCAGCTTCTTGCCACTTTATTTAGATAAATACATACTGAATCCACATATTTTTTTAAGTTAATGGGCAATGATTTTTAAAACGTTAGCATTTCAAGGTTAAAAATTATGTTCTCGATAACATTGGAATAAATTATCTTGCTTCGGAAGCATAATGAGCAAGGCTACGTAGAGTCGAAATGCTAATAAGGTCGAATTTATTCCGCAAAAATCCTGCTTGGAAATCAAGATTACAATACGCAGTAATACGAGCACGAGGAACCGAGCTCGAATTAAAAGGGAAACTGTTGCGAGTGAAAGTATGACTGCTTCGTTGTCTGCGCCAGGCATTAATGTACGAAGGAGATTGATTAAAAACCTGTACCGTTTTGGGGAACGAGCGATGCTCCCGCGAGCGAAACGTGGTGAGCGAAGTAACTGTTTCCTGGACCAGGGGATCGATTTACGAGTCTCACCTGGTGACTAAATTCACTGATTTCTAAAAATTTCTTATTTTTGAATCTCACTGGTGACAAAAATTCTCATGTCTGCATATGAAATGCGAATGCCCCCACCCACTCTTAAACGAGATCACTGAGTGACTTCGTGACCACTGGCAGTGGCAGCTAACCTCAATCCACTATGTTGACATGCTTGTCTATGACGGAAACGCAAGTTAACATTAAAAAATAAGGCTTTTGGCAAATAGTGATATCACTGTCATGGATGAGAATTTAGTCACCGCGTGAGATTAAAAATTCGACCCCCCAGAGCCTCTAGTGTAATTTTTGACGTAAGACAAATCAATTACTACGGGCAAAGCGGTGGCGCCTCTACCGACACGTATCGACAGCAAACTATTCTCATAGTATTTGACACTTTACCGCAAACGCGTGCGAGACGTACTTTTTGGTCGTCGATTACACTAGGCGCTTCATCAAAATGATTACACACAGATTTAAGTTTGCGTCATTCCTTGTAGCTTGAGACATTTTTAGTTAAGTTTGTTAAAATATCAAGGATTTCAAGCAACTAAAATTAGACCTGTCACTCTGACATTGTCATAGAGCTGTCACTTTGTGCCTTTCGAGTAAGCCGTGTGCCTGTCTCTTAATTTTAATCGTACATTTATCACGGACTGTATTATGGGAATACATGGAGGATAAATATCTGAATGGTGTGATGCTTATTTTATTCCTACAAGAATCCTGTGGCTCAGAAAGTTCCATCAAGATCACCGCTCTATCGAGGTTATCTGCATGTACAGTGAGTGGCTTCATAAGCATGTTAATAAAATGAATTTTGACCTCAAGTTTTTAGCTTTTAGTAAAGCTTATTTTTTATAGGAGCACGAAGGCAAACGAGCAAGTGAGTAACCTGATCACGTGACGACAAATTATGCCACTGCCCAAAGACAGCTGCCACGCCGGAGGGATAGCAGATATGTGTTGCCAACCCGGAGGGCTAAGGTGGGCTCTTGTGCCTTTAATTTACCCAGCGGTTTCGTAGTTTATTGACACAGAATGCAGTCATAAAAAAATATGTTGGAATCAGACAAGATGCGTGATGTCAGCATAGCTACTATTGGAAAACATGTTCATGTTCAGTTCAGTTTAATTAGTGTTTGCTGAATTGATGGACAGATCAAGAGTGACTTGATCAATAAGGTAGCTGGGAGCCGTTGGATGCACACGGCTCAGAGGGTCGAGCACAACTTTACGAATGCTGCGTAACGTAAAGTCGAATAGTAAACGTTGTCGAGTTTGTATGACGTTTGGAACAGCGCCCGCCCATGAGCGTATTTGGAACAAAAATTTTGTATGAGGTGTCTCGATCTCGATACCATAACCGTAACGTTACGCAGCTTTTGTAAAGTCGTGCTCGACCCTCGGGAACGCTCTTACTGGAGACCGGTGGGAAGGCCATGTCCAACAGTGAACGTCTTACGGCTGAAATGATGATGCTGATGTATTACTGGTGAATATTTACTTGTAAGGCATGTACTCCCCATACAGCACGTCTTCATCTGTAGACGCGTAGTCGCACCAGCCTATCATGTGTGTGATCCAAGAGGTGCATTTAGTCGCGTAGAATCCGACCTCGGTTATTATAGACTCTGCATAATAGACAGGCGCTCTGGCATGATCACATCCTGACTTTGCTGAAAAAAAAATACGATTTTTTCATTTAATCCCTTTAAGAAAAAACCGGCCAAGTGCAAGTCGGACTCGCGCACGAGGGTTCCGTAGAAAAATGTTAACGCTTTTCCCCAGTGTTTTAAGAAGTCCAGTGTTAGCAGAGCCCAGCTCCTAAGCAAAATGTACGCAGTGTGGGGTCAACTTATATTGGTCTGCGAAATCTACAGACATAAAAAGTTTAGATTTTGAGACTTTTCGGAGTGGTTGTGCTATAAGAGCTACCTTCATGCCAAATTACAAGTTTCTAGGACATCTGGAAGTACCCTTTAGGTTTTTGGAAATCGGCAATTTCTATGGAAACGACTTTTTTAATGACTGTATCTTTTGATTGCGTTGACTTAGAAGTTGATTTTTTCACAGCTTCAAGGGACCGCAAGCTCGAGTATTTAATATTAATTTCAGCATGCTACCTCCACGCGTTCCAGAGAAAAAGAGTCTTGACAGACAGACAGACATACAAACAGACGGACAACAAAGTGATCCTATAAGGGTTCCGTTTTTTCCTTTGGAGGTACGGAACCCTAAAAATTAACAAATCCAAGTCTAGTGACTGTATGCCCACGAAGCCGTAAAGAGGATTATAAAACTAAAGGCAATTTCAAACATCTTGTATCAATCTTGCTTCAATTTGAAATCATCAACAGCCTTACTTTGTTCTTTGGAAGGCATGCAGCCAGGTTGCGTGAGGCCTCCATTCGCGTAGAAGTCTACTTTGCCACTGGCTTCCAGCTTCCCCTTCTCCAGTGCATTTGTATGCAGCACATCCACCATCTTCGCGTCACCAGCATCTACCTTCTTCTTATTATCCTGACTTACAAACAGGGGCATCGCCGGGTCAAGAGCTGCAAAATAAGATGACTAAACACCACATACTTATTCTTAATAAATAGTTATTAGTTGGTCACAATACGCCGATATTGCTGTTAATTTATGCATTTCTAACCAATGATATTATTTTATGAAAAAGAGGCAGATATATTTATGTCACCAGCTCGCCGAAAATTAAGCAAAGAAAACGCTACGATTGGCCTCAGTCGGTCTAGAATAACGTCTTAACTTGCGCGCAAATATCAAAAGGTTCGGAACATGTTTTTCGATTGTTTTGTGAGCATTATGACCTATCTTTACTTACTACCACTGCCTACCATCATATTGTTAAAGTTGAGGTTGTCAGTCACGTTGAAATAGTAAGTGTGTATGTCATGGTTACTGCTGGCTTATAAATCAAGAGATTAATGCTTCGTGGCCTTTGCACCATCACATTCATGCTATGTACCTAATACTAATGTATTATTACTCGTTGTACAAAGGACTGCACCGCTAGCGGCAAAAGTCATTAAGAGTCCTCTCACTTTAATACTTTCCATTACTGTGAATGTTTTTTCATTAATAATTGAGAAATAACGTTCTTCATAACGTTTGTCTTTTGTTACCCTGATCATCGTCATAATTTTAAACAAAATGTGTCTACGAATCCGTTCTCTATTTTCAACAAAAACTAGATTTGGATTTGTCTACCACCACACCATAATACCATGCAGCCAACAGATTATTCACTTGGTATTGTTAGGTATATTATTCACTATCTTTCTAAGTTAGCTGCTATCCAGAAAGTCAGGTTCCCGAAGATCAGCTGACCGTGCAATGTGTTCAAACTATAATATCTCACCAGAAATTCTCTCCAGCTGTCCACTGATCAGATAATTCCCGATAAAGCCAGCCGTCTGTCCACCAAGACTGAAGCCTATAACGTGGAACCGCGGCAGCTCAAACCCATGCTTGGTGACCAGTAAGTCGATCAGCTGAGCCGTACATTTGCCCACCAGCTCCGTATTTCTCGCTGCTGGGATGTAGCATGGTTCTCTAGCGATGGGGTTGTAGTCCACGGATATAATGTTGTAATCGCAGCACTGCATGTATGCTGAGAGAAAATTTAAGTTATAATGAAGAATGGAAATGGCCTCTCTCTAGTGCGAAAATTCTTACGAATGAAATGAAAATTCTTGATGTAAAATGCGGCAGTTGAAACTATTAAAAGCAGAAGGAATGAGCAAGTTTATTCGGGACATAGTATAAACAAATACAGGCAACTAATTTTAAAATTTAAATCCATTTTAAGGGTTAGCCACTTTGGTAAGATGGTATCTGCATTGACACACATCATCAACATGCAAATGTAATTATTCCTAAGCACAACTTTCACCGTTTTCCTGTGTATTTTGCTTTACTTACACAATATTTTCTCTAGTGTAACTGCAGATACCTTACGACTTTGTAAAATTTAATGTTAGGTTAAGTATGCAAAGTGGTGTCTGAATACTTTAATTTGAATACACTTAGAGAAGTGAATAAGAAAATATGTAAATATCATTGACATGTATATCATAATTATAATAAGTACCTAATATAAAATTGTTATGTGCGTTTAGATATTTATTATTTAAATTTGGGTTATTTGTTTTTATTATGCATTAATACTAATTCTTACTTAAGTATATCAATCAACTTAAGCACAATACGAATACAGTGCCCTAAGCACGACTTGTCGAATCCTGCGTTACGTTACGGTTATCGTATCGAGATCGAGAAATCTCATACAAAATTTTAGTTCCAAATACGCTCACGGGCGGGCGCTGTTCCAAACGTCATACAAACTCGTTATAGTTTACTATTCGAGTTTACGTGACGCAGGATTCGACAAGTCGTGCTTAGGGCACAGAAGTGCTTGGTATTGAAAATGCTAGTATTAAAATAGTAACCCGTTATATCTGTCATCTTGAGCATGATTGCATGATTCTTATGGCTGACTTTTTAAAATACGTATAGCCAGTGTATATTACGTTTGATAAATATTTTTTTAGTACGAACTTCGTTGTTGCTACGAAATTTTAGTAATTTCTCGATGGCGATATTATAACGATTCATGGTGAAAACTTGTGCTCGAGCCACGGTCATCAGTATAGTGAGCACCAGGCACTTCATCACAACCAGCCTTTTTTACGTCCCACTGCTGGGCACAGGTCCCCTCTCAGCATGAAAGGGTTTGGGCCCACGCGGCCCCAGTGCGGATTGGGACACTTACCAGGTCGTATTTCAGTATTAGGCGAGAAGTCCTTATGCCCGGTGTATCCATGAATAAGGATCTTGATGGGAGCGTCTTTGACCCACGGCGCCGAGGATATGGAGTCAGCGTCCATGACTTGCACTTGGTGTGGGTGGTCCTGGTTGGCCCTTAACAAAAACCCTAGTAGAATCTCCTACGTGTTGCACAAAAATTATAGGTACGTTATAGACATGGGAATTATTTAATAGGCGGTTAATGGCTCTTTAACAAGTCTCTTTTTCAGTCTACCAGCTCTTTCGGAAAGACCATGATTGCCAAGAAGAATGCGCCGCAAGAAACTTGGCGCAAAGTCTTTTGGTTTCAGAAGAAAAGTTATAATAGTGCTTACCTACAATGTACATTACTCTAATAACAATTAAATAAACTACAAAAACATTAAGTTACAAAATACTAATTTACAGAAAAACAAATGTCCGTGTGGCCTTTATTACTATTTTGGTTTGGTAAAATTTTCTCTATCTATTTCAATACAAAATTTTTATTGCAGTAAAACCTGATCTTTATTGTTCTTCATACTGATAAATGGTGGGGTTACCGACATAGCCCGAAGAATTGCGAAACTTAAGTGGCAGTGGGCGGGGCACATAGCTCGCAGAACTGATATCCGATGGGGTCAGTAGGTTCTCGAATGGCGTCCACGGACCGGAAGACGAGCTGTCGGTAGGCATCCTATAAGATGGAGCGACGACCTAGTAAAGATCGCGGGACCGCGGTGGATGCGGAAGGCACAGGACCGGTCAGAGTGGAGAGCCTTGGGGGAGGCCTATGTCCAGCAGTGAACGTGAATCGGCTGACATGATGATACTGATAAATATCTGCTAGTGTTTCATAGTCACTTACCTCGTGTACAGCCAAAATGTTATATTATCGTTTGGACATTCCATTGGAGGAGAGACGCAGCCTTGTTGTGCCAATACATAGTTAAGAGCTGAAATTTTTAATTCAATTAGGTACACATACTTAGTTAATGCGACGGGGTTCTGCTATGTAGTCTAAGTGATGTTATTACTTGTACGATTTTAACGACCATCAAAACATACTTAAGGGCTTTAATGCCCAGGATAATGATAATTGAATTGGCAGTACACGTCAAAATAATGTTCGACGGAAGGCGTTTCAGATAAGGAAATACGTTCGTGTGGCTTACGACTTCCGTTGGTATAGCAAACTGCCATCATCAATTATACGAAATAATATCATAGCTGAAGCAGAGGTAGAGAGAGTACAGCCATTTATCCGGGTGTCAACGAGGGTGTTATACTGTAAATGTATTGCTGCATCAGCGTCCAAATATCAAATTAGTCATCTAGTGCCTAAAAGTGACGTTAGCTTCCGAGAATCAACGCATTGGTAAGCAAAGACCATTTATTATTGAAGTGATGTAGACGCTATAATAAGAAGCTGTAATTAATTTCTGTCAAAAATAATGTCAATATTACACAAATAAATAAATATGTGCGTTCAGAAAAGGAGATGCTAGCATAAAACGTACGATTGTGATGTTGTGAACTATGCTAAACGTTATGGATTCAGATAATATCTCTTGTGGTGGATTATATAATATTGTATAATAACGCTATGTATCTTTAGAATGATTCATCCTATACCTATTTATTATATTTAATGATTGAGTCATCCTAAATACATAGTGTTATTTTATTACCTATACAATATGATACAACCCACCACACCCTATACCAAAACTTACTCAGCTAAATAAATCAAATATCACCATATTAATGACCCTCATTTTCAAGAAAATTATCTGTCTCAACGAAGATTATCAAAATTAATAATTTACTATATTTAATCGAAATGATACTTTAATTGAATACTACCCAGGGATTCAACGATTACACCACTTTTTGAATATTTAGTTGAGAGCAAGTTTACTCACTACTCATGTAACCACTTGATTTGATGTACAGTATGTCATTAAAGTTTTACAATATCACGACTTTATGTGGAAAGGTATGTAAGTGTGGTAAAGACTGTTAAAGAATACTTACAGATGCAAAGGGATGTAAAAAAAGATACCGAGTAATCCATTATTATAGTAACTGTTTTTCGTTGTAACCAGTTTTCATGTAAACTGTCACATATATAGAAACGGATGACACGCCCCGCTGCCTTCAGCTACCTTTTCGACTCATGAGTGCACTGCATCTGAAAAGTTTTCGGAACAGCAAATGTTATGGAGTCGATTTTAACTATTTTGCATATAATTGCTTGAAATGCGATAACGAGTTACAAAGTAGTGTTTTGATACTGTCTAGACTGGATAGAAATGACCCAAAGGTGCCGAACTTTTTTTATAGGTCGTAATTTTTACATGAACCTAAAATACAATGTAGGTAAAAAATTTCAGTACCTGATTATTTTACTTAATTGTTAACTTATGTATTTCCACCGGCTTTAAAAGTAACTAAACTCAGATAGACACACTTAAGAAACCTTTACGCGCCCAAGAACATTTTAAGGACGTACAATACAATACAAATATTCTTTATTGAAAACCACAAAACAGTACAAGGAGATTACACCCCTACCTACCGTTTCATTGCTCTGTGATATTGTCTCACAGTAAAATACTGAAATTGTTTCACAGGAACAAAATCTGTACTAAGCTGAGTTTTATAAATTCCACGTATAAATATGAACTTGCAACATTCTACTCGAACGACCAAATACAATACGACCTGCATTGCTTAGATAAGGTAATAATCGATAACATCTTTTGTGCAAATCTTATTATACTGCTTAATATTATTATAAATGCGAAAGTTAGTGAGTGTGTATATATGTTTGTTACTTCTTCACGCTAAAACGTCTACACAGATTAGGTTTAAATTTGGAACGAAGATAGCTTATAACGTGGATAAAACACAGGCAATTTTTTTATCCTATAAAATTGCAAAGGACCCGTTTGATAGCGATAACCGAATTTATAATTTAAAACTCTCTTAAAAGACAATAAGCAACTGAGTATTAACTATGAAAGTCACAACTCACAACTCAAAAATACACAACTCACAAATTCATGGAAAGTTGTCGTTTGTCAGTAACACGCGTTTGCTAGTATTATGCAGAAGGCGCTAACTACGGGCATGGGCCGTTACAGAGGACCGGCGAGTACGAATATTCGAAACCTGCGTAACGTAATCGAATAGTAAACGTTATCGAGATTTGGAACAGCGCCTGCCCGTGAGCGTATTTTTAACTAAAATTTAGTATGAGATAATCTCGATTTCGATACGATAACCTAACGCAGGATTCGAAAACTTCGTGCTGCATACTATACTCGTAAAGACGGGCTGCATTCTGATTGCATTGTTACTGCAAATCCGCTGGCTGCCCATCATTTCAATCGCAGCAAGTGTACAGTCTTGCTGGTTGCAATTTAATTACAATTGAAAATTTATGGGCAGTCAACTGTGTTGGCAGCTACAATGCAGTAGGAATGTAACGGCCCTATCTTGAAAATTTTGAAAACCAAGACAACTTTTCTTCGAAGTAACTCAGTATTTTATAGTAGGTAATAACTGTTTTAGTTCTTATAATGTGTAAAATTACCTACCTACCTACCTATCTAGATAAGTACCTTAATTTATTGATGTTAATATATCTAGATTTGAAAAAAAAATTACGTGCAAATTGATTAAGAAATGTTAAAAAACTTACCTAATTCAATACCTACTAGACAAGATTTTCCTAATAATGTAATTAATGGTAAAGTTCGTAAAAACACTGTACGCCGAAAAGAATAGGTACCTAATGGAGCCGTGAATATTTGAGGTTCAATAACGAGAAGAATTATACACACAGCTAATGAAAATTATTTTCACACCATCAAAAGAAAGAAGACAACTACATTTTATGCAAAATCAACGTACTTATTTGTAATTACATTAATATTTATATACCCTGTATTTTGATTGGTTATTGAATACATACCTACATTCCTTATAAAGGTTTACAATACACTCTTTTGCAAAAAGATTAATGGTACCCTTTCGGACTTTCCGATGAGCTTCATAGATAGGTTTAAAAAAAAAATATTGTTGTGTATCGTAAAAAAATTGTCACATTTTAAATACTTTTTTACATACTGACCGTCGCCTTCTAAATCATGCCTACAGTTAAAAAATAGAATGACACATTTTTTGCCTAAGAACACTATAATTTAATTTAGCACTTTTTTGAATGTGAATGAAATCATGCAGTTTTTTTTGAGATTTGGTCCCAAAAAAAGTGCCATTACGAAAAAGCCCTGGCATAGATATCTAATTTAAAGGTGTTTTCATCATACCTATTCGAAACCAAAGTTAGCAGATCCCTACTCCTAAGCAAACTGCACCCAGTCTGGGGTCAATTTATATCGGTTACTGACATAGACACACATAATTAACTACCCAAACCTACTCCCAAACCTGTAAAGCCTGCTCATCTTTGATAGTTTTCTTTTTAAATTCACTAAGTATAATGCTAGTGCTTTTCACATTTTTTTCACATTTCCAAATACAACAGTTTCTCTGGTAGAGGGGGGGTCATTTTTTGGAGTCCAGTACTCCAAAAAATGAGCAATTCAAAGCTAAATGTTTCGCAAACGAATAACTTTATCGAAAAATGATCTTGGGGCACCCCTAATATTTTTGAAAGAGCTATTCAACGATACCCCACACTATGGGGTGGGCGAGAAACAAAAAAGTCATCCCCACTTTACGTGTAGGGGAGATACCCCAAAAAAACTTTTTTTTCAAAATTTTGTCCCAGCACTTTTTCGGCCTAACTAAATGTATATCTATGCAAAATTACAGCTTCCTAGCACCAATAGTCTCTGAGTTATGCCGCGGACAGACAGACAGACAGACAAACCGACAGACAGACAGACAGACATTATCATGATACTCGGGACTTAATCGCGTAAAAAACATATATTTAAATCACGAAAGTTTAAATCAATACATAGACAGGCAGACAGACATACAGACAGACAGACAGACAGACAGACAGACAGACAGACAGACAGACAGACGGACATGACGAAACTATAAGGCTTCGGACGGAACCCTCAACTAGTTTGCATTTCGCTGGGGCAGAAGCGTGTGCTCAAGAGGAGATCATGTCGGGCTGCAATACTAGAGTAACATACGTGAGTGATCCGTTTATTTCACTATAAATAAATTTTAACAATTTTAGTGATTTTGTGGTTATGTGCTAATAGGCAATCCATTGCTTTGTTGTTTGTTCAGCCGTTGTACTTAGGTACGTTACGGTCGTGAAAAATGGGTCGTGTCGTGAAGTCGTGAAGTGAAACTCGTAAATCAATAATTTATTATTTCGCTAGGTGGACAGTTTTTAAACAGAAGACAAAAAGAAATTAAATTAAAGAATATCTTTTTAGGGTTCCTTAGT
This sequence comes from Clepsis dumicolana, assembly GCA_963691665.1. Classification (NCBI taxonomy): domain Eukaryota; kingdom Metazoa; phylum Arthropoda; class Insecta; order Lepidoptera; family Tortricidae; genus Clepsis; species Clepsis dumicolana. The sequence goes on from OY829512.1 coordinate 12,456,684, forward strand.
CAACAAGGAATAACCCATATAGTTTCATGTCCTATGTACGTCTGTCCGTCTATCCGCGGCATAGTCTTTGATGGCTCTTGGTAATAGAAAGCCGTAATTTTTCATGCATAATACAAATACATAAAACGCCTACAAAGTGGTAGAAAAATCTTATTTTTTTTTATCTGTCCCACGGTATGGGACGTCGTCGGATAGATTTTTAGGACATTGAGGGTGTGCAAAGACCATTTTTCAATTTAGGGATCCGTTTGCGAAATATTTAGCTTTAATGTGATATTTTTTTGGAGTAAAGTGTCCCTTCCCCCCCCCCCCCCTCCCCCCTCTAACAGCAAAACTGTTGTATTTGGAAATATGACAAAAATCAGGGCAATAACTAGTGCATGTAGTCAATTTAAAAAGTAAAGTTTACAGTTAAGTAGGCTTTCACGAATATTCGAATCCTACCCAACGTACCTAACCGTTTTGAGAAATTTCATACACCATTTTAGTACCAAATACGCTCACGGGGCCTTGTTCCAAACGCCATACAAATTTTCTCGATAACGTTCCACTAGATTCCGTTACTTAGCATTCGAATATTGGTGCTAGGGCCCCAGGAACATTTGACCAACTTTCACGACAACGCACTCGTTAGACGCTGGGATCTCAAGATTTTGCAAAACATCAGTGCCCTAAGCACGACTTGTCGAATCCTGCGTCACGTAAACTCGAATAGTAAACTATAACGAGTTTGTATGACGTTTGGAACAGCGCCCGCCCGTGAGCGTATTTAGAACTAATATTTAGTATGAGGTTTCTCGATCTCGATACGATAACCGTAACGTAACGCAGGATTCGACAAGTCGTGCTTAGGACACAGCTTAAAAAAAATACACAGCACACAGTATATATTTATTATGCACTCTAGGACATCCCTGTTCCCAATTATGTAAATGTTGTCAAATTAAGGCAAAGAACAAGCACGTATTAGCGTTTTATCTTCATTGCGAGTGTTTTTGGTTATAATTATGCGTTCAGTGAGCCTTATCGCAGGTAGGGAAACGGGTTCCTAAATATGTATAAATAAAGAATTCTAAAAACCAGTAATAATGATGCGAATGTCTGTTTTTCGCGCGGTTAGTTTTTACTTTGCTCCTAAGTCTCAGTATTTTTTCTCATTACGGTAGATAGTAAGGGGTGAATATAGAGATAAAAATGGTTCGCGGACACTCATCTGACCGTTCTGGATTATTCCCAATTATTCCATTCCGATTAAAATCTATGATTTAGTTTAAACTTTCGCGATTATCATAATAATAAAGACCAAGTGCCGGTAGTTGGAGAAATCCGCGCGGCTAGAACATGTTGATACCCGCCTCTTCAGTCCCTTCGAGACCATGGACGCAACGTCGCGTTCGAAACGTCGAGGTATTTAAATTTAAATATATTTTTTTCGCGATTAAGTCCCGAGTATCATGATAATGTACTGTATGTTTGTATGTTTTACGTAATGTTTACCTACACACAACGGAAGGTAGGTATATTATTGGCGAATCAGCCACGGGCAAAGGCTAGTCATAATTTAAGCCAGTTAACGGTATTAAAGAATAACATTACCTGATAATATTTTTTTATTTCGCTATAAAGTAACATTGTGTATAAATAATTTAGGGTTTTAATAAAGAAAACGTCGTCATTTGAGTTATTTTTTTATTGTTCACATTAACTTAAATCAGTCAGTCATCGTAAACAAAAACGCATTTGGCACTTTGTTCGCTTAAAATATGGCTTGATGCAATTTTAAAAAGAGTTCGTTTATCATGAAAGTTTCATAATAGGACACCAATAACGTGTTTTATCAAGATGGCAATAATATTTAATATTAGGTACATACTTGAATATAATTTTAATTTAAAGAAATTATACAACATTTGATGACATTTCAAAATTATTTGAAGAAATGGGCTGAAGCTAACTTTGTTTCTTATATACAGTGATTTTGTTATCTATATGTACATTCACAATACTATTCTTACAATACATTATAAAGTCATAAGAAGTTTATTACACAACACGTATTCAACAAGATATGGCAAGAGGGTTGAATCTAGAGAGACCTTGATACAAGATCGCAACAAATATTTGTACAAAATTTAACACTACTTTTATTAAAATAATATTTACAACGTTTCTTCAATCTTAATTAATACATTATACATACTCTTCCGACGGCTTTGGGGTACCGTTTGGAAGCCTTAAAGAGGAAGACATTCGGCCGTTTACGGAGTCTGGCAATTCAGCGATGTCTTTGAAGACGCCAATCATACTTTCAAAGTTTGGACCCCAGTTGAGCAAGTAGTCCCAGCCTAGCGTAGCCGGCGCGGGTGAACCGTTAGCCTGCCGGTACAGCGCTGAACCCACATGAGGAGCCAAATCATCATCTGATGCCACTAAAGTACTCAAAGAGCCACGGAACGAGGAATCAAAGCTCTCATATGGCGGAGGTAAAATAGGTTTCTTTGAATTATTCCCGCTACTCACGTTTGGCCTTCTCACGCCCTCTGGCTTATCAGCGTTAATACTATTGTTATCGTACTCTACTTCTGAACACGTAAAGCTATCATTACCACTTTCGTCGTCGGAACCCGTGGAACTTCTGTTGTCGACGGGCGGCGAGTGATGCCTGTGCGACATGTGATGGCCCACTCCGCCTCCTCGAGGGGCTTCGCTGGAGCTCGAGACAGCATCCAGCGTAGACACCAGACTTGAAGTCCGTTGTCGTGCGTTCATTCTTTCAATTTCTTCTGCGGTCAGCCCAACGGCACCGGAGCCAACCGAAACCACTTGAGGTACTTGAGGAGGAGCATTAGGTGTCTTCCGTCCTGCAGATGAGCTCTGGCCACTTAGCTGTGACATCACGGGGCTATTTAGACTACGTTCACTATTACTATGCAAGGCATCTTTACCGACACCACCCGAGCTAGATGTTGTTGCTAATAAAGCGCTTTGCAGTGGTTTTCCTGATATATCATGAAGTGTAAGTATCCTAGGTTGTTGACTAAGTTCACTGCTGGGTGACAGTCTGGCTAAAGGTGTAGTTTGGTGTTGCCTTGATTGAGAAGGTGGCTGCGAGGGTTGTGGAAGCACTCTCGGCGGGTAACCAGCGTGATGAGGCGAATGTCTGTGCTGAGGCGCCTGGTGTTTGTGATGATAGCCTGCGATCGGAGGGGGTGTTGCTTTGTATTTGCGAATGCCTGCAGCTTCTCGGAAACCTTTGTAATGATAAACTATATCTATGTCAGAAGGTGCTATGGAACTGGCATTTTCAAGGTCGTAATGCTCTGGTATTTCTGAATTTAAATCCATTCCGCTTGGATGGTCATGCGTATGATGAGAATTATTTGTTGAAGGCGGTGGTAGTGGATGATGATCTTCTCTAAGGGCAGGGCTTTTCCCAACTACTTCCCGCTCTATAATATCCGGCCTCTGTGGTCTAGGAAGATCTATGTTCATTATTTCACGATCTTTGTATTTCTTTGATAACAATTCAGGTCCAACAATATGACCCACGTTACGCATGATGTCGGCGTTGTCTGACATGTAGCTGTTTAGACTGGTTTCGTTACTATGTAGATTTCTATTCATTAAACTATCATTGGTTCCGGCAATTAAGTTTGGAGCATTCAACATGGCTGGTCCACCGTTTTGTTTTGAATGCATGATGCCTTTGCTGGTTGGCATAGTGCCTTTTTCTTTCTTTTGCTTCCGAAGTCGAAAAACTACAAATGATACTAAAATGGCTACAATCAAAATGATGAAAAATACTATGACGAGTGTAATTCCAATACTGAGCGGGTCTAGGCTTTGTGCTAAGCCAACACCAAAGCTATTGTGGCATCCGGTTAAAATTTTTCCTTTACGGACTATCTCTTTAAATATACTTCCGTTTCCGCTGAATGGCTGTATTTCATTGTTGATTGTAAAGTTTGCCAAGCAACCCTCAAAATTGTTATTGCTGGACACAGGTAAGTGTTCGGTTTTTACTCCGCCAAAGGATATAACCGTCAAATATGGGTCTAGGAAGTCATGTACTCCGGCAGCATCGAGTTCTTCGCCAACGTTAGCATTGTCGACCATGAGACGAATGCTTCTGCCCACTGAGTGCAAGGTAACGCTGTGCCAACTGCCGTCGGCAACGTCAACTTGCTCGACCTGTGTCATGTTCACTATAGTATTTTGTTTTGAAGTGTAGCTTATCTTTCCGCTCAGTAGTTCTATTATTGTGTAATATTTGTCGGTAGCTGAATAGAAGAGAATGCCATCCTTGCGGTAAGTTCTAAAGTGGAAAGACAGTCTTTTAGCAGGGTTAGCGTATTTTTCAGAGGGCTTTCCTGATCTTTTGCTCCAATCATTGTCGTCGTAAAAAAAATCCAGTAACTGCATTCTCCGATGTTTTTTTGAGATCATGAAGTAAACAAATCCATTTCCTGCAACTGATATCGGTTGAAATGACGTGCTGCAGTCTGGAGATAGTACATTGTTTTCACATTTGCAGTAGTTAGTTTTCCATCTATCAAGGCATTCGCCGTTGCCACACACGTCTTTCTTGTAGCAAGCTCCTTTCTCTTCCCTTCCACAGTTTGCTTCAACTCCCCGAGATTCAATGGGGTTTGTTAGGTTTAGTAAACGGCCATTGATCGTAATACTATGAATGCAGCCAATAAAGTCGTCTGTGTGAATCTGACCCGGGCGCTCCAAAACTGGATCTGCTTTATGTAGACCTCCAACGAGAAGAAGCTCGCCGTTGAAGTTTAATGTTCTGCAAACAAAGAAATTACTTCTTAGTAAACTCTGGTATCTAAACAATTCAAGTGACTTATTTGGGTGATTGAGTTCAGAACAGACTTACGTTTAAGAAAATACTTAAGGTTATGAAATGAAATGAAATGAAACTTATTGTTTCTTAAAAAAGAAAATAGATTAATAAAAACGTACTAAGTAATATGGCATACGTACCCAGCTTGTCCTGTTTCATCATTGTAACAAGAGCTGTCTCCAGGCTCACACTCCATGCAGACGTCTCCGTGATCTGTGCAAGAGGTGACGCTCAGCGAGATCACTCTGCCGTTTCTAGTAGCTGTTAATTTATACCACCCGCCATCAGCAAAATTTTTTCTTGTGTCTGTGATAGCTACTGATGCAATGGATGTTCTCGCACCACCGAAGGAAAATACAGGCGTTCCGCTAAGAAGTTCAATAGCAATAAAGTCGGACCTGCCACCGGTTTGCGCTCCATAGTTATAAAGTAGCAGGGCATCTGATTTTGTTGTTGCAAATATTATCGTTATGTCATTTGTTGAAGCATCCAAGGCTTGGAATTGCATATAAGAGAGCTCATTAAATCCGAAAGTAGAGCTTTCACAGTGTGCACCATAACGTCCGCTTGTACAGCTGCATTTGTACCCTGGTTTGAGGCTGATGCATATTCCTCCATTGAGACACGGGTTCGGTCTGCACGAATCAACCAGAGCTTCACACTCGTTACCGCGATATCCTGGACGGCACAGACAGAAAAAGGTTTTTCTATCAGCGCTCTCTTTACAGGACCCACCGTTTTTGCATGGGTTGATATTGCACAAGTCGTCTCTTTCCAGTTCACAGGTTTTTCCTTCTCGTCGGGCTGCGCAGGTGCAAGTAAAATCATGACTTTGTTTGCGACACTGACCTCCGAATTGACAAGGGTTTGGTGAGCAAGGATCTTGCCGTTTCTCGCATTTGTTACCCATAAACCCATCAGTGCAATGACATGTGAAATCATGTCGTACCAAAGGAGATGAAAGGATGAGTGCTGCGCTCTCTGTTATCTTAGTTTGATCGAGAACTTGAATTGAGTCAGAGCAATGACCATTGTTTTCACACTGATGAAAAGAACACGGCAAGTAAGACACTATCAATTGACTTTTCAACAATTTCACCATGTCTTGTTCTTTAGCTTTCAAATGTTTTTCCGTTAATTCCCTTTTCCAAATCAAATTTTGACCTTTGGTGGCTATCGTTAAATACAAGTTTCCATCATCTTCATTGATGCTATACAAATATACGCTTTCTCTGTGTTTTAAGCCTACTTTGAGACTTTCAAGCAAACTTCTGTAATAATGAGTAAGAAAATGTGACGCTGTCATGTTTACTATCTTCAATGTCACGGATTGCTCTACAGTGTTATTGTCAAAAGAAAAATATTCCACGCTAACTGATGACATTACATCTCTGTGAATTCCATCATTGCCTGATACTGAGAAGGAATATCCCTGACCAGGTCTTACTGCGTTTGTGTGTAAATCACACCCTGTCTTGATGTATAATAGAGACAGTGTACTGTCCGAAGTTGAATCCTTAACAACTTTGCATTTGTAGTCACCAACGATGTCAAGGTCATTGGGCTTAACATCAGCTATTCTTCCTGTTGGTACTTTGTTATTGAATGCATAGACAAGAACGTGTACTGATCTCGAGGTTGGAGGGTTATCATTGCGATCAAGGACTTTGATAGGAATTGTGTAGTTCGATTTCATTACCGGGGTACCACTATCTTCTATTTGTATTATTATTTCTAAATAAGGAGTTAATTCCCGGTCTATTTTCTTAGTTGTTAGAAGCACACCTGTATGTTTGTGTACTTTGACGTAATTTTGATGTTTACCTCCAATAATAGAATATGAGAATGGTGCACCGTTGGGAGGTAGATCAGGATCATTAGCAGTTAGTGTAGTTATGCTTGTATTTGGTGGTTCGTTTTCATATACAGCACCATTGAAATTAGCAACTTCAAATACCGGCCCGTTATCATTTATGTCAGTAAGAGTGATTTTAACTGTTGCTGTGCCAGTTTGAGGGGGCACGCCGGTATCAATAGCTCCAACAATTAGGTCATATATAGGCAATACTTCTCTATCCAACTGTCTTGCTACTTCTATTTCACCTGACAGTGGATCAATTTTGAAATGTTGGTCAACATTTCCTCCGATGATAGAAAAGCTGAACTGGTTATTTTGTGGCCGCACATCTTTATCAACAGCCTGTACTTGTACTACTTGATGGCCTATGTTTGCACCTTCAGAAATAACTGCCTCGTACTTGTGGCGTAAGAATTCAGGTGGATCGTTACCATCTTGTATTGAAATAATTACTTGCGCTTCGTCAGTATCATTACCACGTATTCCGCCTGAATTTTTTGCCAATACAGTTAACACGACTCTGTTCTGGGTTTCTCTGTCTAAGTACCGGGCGACTCTTATTACTCCTGTTTGCGAATTGATATTAAAACCTTTATCATTACTAGACCCGACAAAGAGGTAATAAATGACACCGTCATCACCGCTGTCTTGATCTGTTGCCTGAATTACTCCAACATTTGTTCCCACTTCTGCTGATTCTGATACATCAAAATGGAAGACAGGTTGTATAAATTTGGGATAAAACTCGTTGACACCAGTTATTTGTACAACCACTTCAGTCATAGTCTTCATTATTGTATCTGGATTTGCGGCTGAAATTTGTAGTTTATACTTAGACTTTTCTTCAAAGTCAAATATTTCCTTGGAAAATATTTCACCGGTTTTAGCGTCAATCCGGAACAAGGATTTCATTTCATTGCTGACAATTGAATATCTTATGATAGCATTCTTTGGCGAGTCTATATCAACCGCTTTCACTTTGTAGATTAAACTGTTGATTGGTGCATTTTCAGGTAAGTATGCAGTATAAAGAGATTGGTTGAATTGAGGTGCATTGTCGTTTATATCAGTTAAAATTATTGTTAAGGTAGCTGTCGTTTCTTTTGGCTTAAAACCAAGATCACTGGCGGTTATGTTCAAACGGTATTCTTCAATCGTGTCAAAGTCAAGAGGGCGAAGTATACGAATAATGCCCGATACGGGATCAACTTGGAAATCTTTTCCTATATTGCCCGATGAGATAGCGTATCTTACAATGCCATTTGGTCCTTCATCGTCATCACTGGCTCTCACTGTCAAAATTGATGATCCTGTTGGCTCATTTTCAGGGACAATAACTTGATAGCTCAATGCCGTAAATTTTGGAGCAAACATATTTTCACCTGTTACGACAAAAGTAACGTAAGTTTCATCCATTTGCGGTGGAACGCCACGGTCTACTGCCTTGACCTTCAATTCATAATATTGACCCAAATTATGAAACTGTCTCTTTACAATAATCCACCCATCCCTTTTATCAATTGTGAAGAATGTTGACGCGTTGCCTCCAGACACGTGATATTCAACTTGAGCATTAATACCAAAGTCTAAATTGTCTTCTGCTGTTAATTTCACAATTTTTTCACCCAAAATAGCGTCATGGGGAACGGGAACTAGTTTTTCATGCTCCAAGAATTTAGGAGGATTGTTATTAGCATCCACGACATTGATAGTAACGAGGCATTCAGAAGACATTGGAGGTTTACCGTTATCCGTAGCCACAACAATAACTGAGTAGGTGTTTTCGGGTGAAGAGTTAATCGATGTTCTCTTATACTTCAATATGTATTTACTCAGTATTTCACCTGTTGCAGGATCTATGGTAAATATATCTGACGGCTGTTGCAATGCATAAGATATTATAGAATTGGGTCCTTGTTTATCTCTGTCCGTGGCAATCACTTGACCTACAAAGCTGTTCTTCTTTTGCAATTCAGGGAAATTAAAACTGTAGTATGAATACTCAAATTCTGGTGCATTGTCATTTTGGTCTTGAATTGTTATTGTCAAAGGTGTTTCTGATCTCCAAGCCCCATCAATTGCTGCAACTTTTAATATGTATTCGTCTTGTAATTCCCTGTCCAAAGATCCAACAACGGTTACGTTGCCACTTACTGGATCTATAACAAATTTATTTCCAGAATTTTCAACAAAACTGTATGTTGCATTTGCGTTTGGACCAGAATCTAAATCTGAACTAGTAACTCTGATGACGAAAGAACCAATTTCTGCATTTTCGGTTACGTTAACACTAAACAGTCTTGTAAACCTTGGTGGATTATCATTCTTATCTAAGACCGTCACTACAACCGTTGAGCTTCCAACTAATTGTGGCGTTCCATGGTCGTATGCTTCAACCAATATTTCGTAGAATGGAATAGATTCTCTATCTAAAGCCATATTTATATATATTTCGCCACTTTCAGCGTCGATTTCAAACGTTTCTTCATAATCATTAACCAGCCTGTAACTAATTTGTCCATTTTCATTTGAATCATCATCATGAGCATCAATTTTTATAACCAGTTGTGGAGGAGATTCTTCTTCCATTACAGTTGCATTATAAAGTACTTGTTCTATTACGGGAGCATTATCGTTAGCATCAGCGACTTTTATTTCTATTTCTATAAAAGATTTCAGCGGCGGATTGTCTGAATCTCTGACTTCGAACCAGACTTCATACAAAGGCATCGTCTCGTAATCAAGACCTCTACCAGTCACAAAAACTTCTCCAGTCATTGGCTCCACTCTAAGAGCGTCACCAACGTTTCCTCCGGCTATGGCAAACTGTAACAAGCCTGTTGGTCCATGTTTTGGTGAAGTTGCTGACAGTCTGGTCACTAAAACGCCTTCTGGCGTATCTTCGGAAAATGTGAACGTTAATTTATTTGTTACAGTAAATTTTGGAAAGTTCGTGACAGATTTCGGTATAAGTATCAATTCTGCCACGCTTCGTCTTGGGACGGCTCCTGAGTCAGTGGCTACTATTACTAGATTAAAAGTGGAACTTTTGCTACGATATTTTCTAAGGTTTTCCTCAGCTTTTATGACACCGGTTTCTTTGTTGATAGTAAATAGGTTTCGGTGTTCACCTTTCAGATCATAAACTATCTTTTTGTTTAAGCCAATGTCATTATCGGTAGCTTTAACACCAAAAATAAAGTCACCTGTTACAGTGCGGTCAGAAATATACGTTTCATAAACGGGTTGGGCAAACGTTGGAGTGTTATCGTTTTCATCTTCTATTATTATTGTTAGATTCGCAGTAGCTGTCCGAGGATCAGTGGTAGATGAGTCTTGTGCCATGATAATCAAGTAATAGACATCCCATTCTTCTCTATCTAAAGTGGCATTAGTTGCAATAATACCAGTTGCAGAATTAATAATGAATCTTTCTGATTTATCGCCAAGGAGACTATATCGGATTTTCGCATTATTTCCTATATCCTTATCTGTAGCTTTCGGACTAAGGATGACCGTTCCTGGAGGCAAATTTTCCTTGACAGTGGTTTTATAACTTTGTCTCTCGAAAATCGGGCTATTATCGTTGACATCTTGAACCACGACTTTTACGGTTCCCGACCCAGTTAGTGGGGGTGATCCTGTAAAACAGAAAAGAAAGAGTAAAGTCAATAAATGGTTATTGACCATGAGCATTGAAAACATGTTTATGAACAACAAGGTTTGAAATAAGATTATTTACCTGTATCCATAGCAACAAGCGCTAGAGTATATTCATCTTGAACTTCTCGATCTAAAGTCCTCAGTAAAGATATCTGTCCAGAAGACGCATTTATTTTGAATAGGTCCGCATCGCCTTCCTTTATGAAATAACGTACTTGGTTATTGAACGGCGGAGAGTCGGCATCATAAGCATGAATAGTTATCACATAACCACCATTAGGGGGTATTACATTTTCCATTACGTATGCTAAGTACGGTGAATCTAAGAAGGTGGGCGGGTTATCGTTTATGTCTTGAATAGAGATAGATAACTCAGCCGTATCAAATCTAACATCCTCTTCGGCACAATCTTCGGCTCTAATGGTTAAAACATAACGAGCTTTTCTTTCGAAATTTAGGTTTTTTGCAACTCTCACAATTCCTGTATCTTCGCTTATACTGAAGTCTCGGTTTTCGTCCCCAGACGCTATGGAATACCGAACTCTACCGTTGGCATCTTCATCTATATCAGTGGCTGACACCTTAAAACAGGAAGATATAAAGTTTAGTTTTTAATATACAATATGTACAATAATAAACAATATTAATTTATGTAAGTATGAGTCGCGACTCCATTTTAATATTCTACTTACTTGTAGTACACTAGCCCCAATACTAGCATTTTCTGGAACAGCAGCACTGTACTGTTTAGGATCAAACACCGGGCTATTATCATTCTCATCTAAAATCTTAATCTCGATTTGAGTTTTCGATATCTTCGGCGGATCGCCTCTGTCTTTAGCTTTTATTGACAGTGTATAACTTGATTTTAATTCCCTATCAAGTTTGCCTGTAGCTCTCAGGATTCCATCAACATTTCCCAAGGAAAAATAACCATTGACGTTTTGATCGGAGGCCATGAAGTATTCTACGTATCCGTTCCTTCCTTCGTCTTTATCGACTGCTTTGACAGTCATCACAACCGTGTTGAGAGGTATGTTTTCGGAGACGGTTGTTACGTTCGGTGAAATGAATTCAGGTGCCATGTCGTTAACATCCTTCAATTGGATTGTGACCTGGAAGTGCAAATATAAGCTACGTTATTATTAATGCAATTACACTATAGTATAAGACATAGTAGAAAAATCTTTCCCACGGGCCAGGCAAAAACCAATATTATGACAATGTTATAAACATTTTGATAGGGGAAAGTTTTCTTAACTTTAACTATACCCAACTACATCTACATAGTAGAGAATGACTACATTTTAATTATAACGGTTACGTACGAAAGGTTAAAGTTGTTTAAAAAGCCGTGGTAGCCCAGGGTTTGATCTATGATCTCTTAAGCAGAAGGTCCTACTGGGTTCGAGTCCAAACTCGCATCTCATGAGTTTTTCGGAATTCATGGGCGGAAATTACATTTCATCATTATTTGGTGAAGGCAACAGCGGAGGAAAAATACACGACTCCAGCGATGCAATTTAACGGTATGTGTGAAGTTCCCAAACAGGAACTAATGCTTTCTCATGCTGAGAGGAGTTCTATGACCAGCAGTAGGGCGTAAATAGGCTGGTGATGATGATCTTTTATATCGTAAGTAAGAGTTGTATTTTCTAAAAACAGGCTTCGTCAAAGGGTTTGCCTGAAAACCAGCGCTGTAGCAGGCACCTACTGCAGCATAATGCTGAATCAAATTCCTTTTCGACATCATTATTTATGTATAATTTTAGTAACTTTTTGTATTGGTTTAAGAGTCAGTGTATTTTTGATTTCGAATAAAGTTATGTCTATGTCTATGTCTATATGGCCTTTGACGAAGCTTGTTGCGGATATTAATTATGTTTTTCTAAAAAACTGTTTCAGTCTACAGTATAATTGTGACAAAAAATATTGCTGGTGTCTGTAAATCTTTTATTTCTGCAATAAAATTCAATTAGAAAATATCGCTACACTACACTAAACTTGTAGTTGAAACATAACTGTACTAAAAAGTGTAATGACCAATAACAATAGCAACACAGAGAAAAAGACATTCCAAATTTCACATGATTTTCTTGAGAAATCGCCGGGTTCCCAAAAACCACAAGACCTTGTTAAGTTCGGTACAGTATTTCGGAGAGGTGATACCTAGTTAGTGGGACGTCACTAAAAATGACACGAGCTCGCTAAAGCAAATAAAGCCGCCGACGCATTGAGCAGACCAAATGATCAAGTGTAAACTGAAATTTTCACATCAAACGTGAAGTGGACTGCGCAAACATTGGCTCTGAGAGTTGAAGTAGTTTTAATGATGGTCGTATTTTTAACACTTGTTACCCAATGTAGTTTGATGAATAATTGGTGGTGAGTGATGACTTTTACATAGCGGTTTTCATCAACCTTTTTATAAGTTTAAAGTTTGACTTCACTCTTATGTTTGCTATTATTTTAGTGAAATTTTGTTTGCTAAGCGAAGTAGGTACTTATACATTTACCAACTTGTTTTGGTTGGACTGCTTAAGTACGAAGTTGGCCTTGCCATAATTATGTTCTAGCCCACCGATAATTTGTAAATAGTACAGTCTTTTCTTAACCATTGCAGCAGCACCAAAAGCTATATTTATAGATGTTCATCAAACAGCCCGTACCTCACGCGAGGATTGTGACTGGCAGTCAAAATAAAATAAGTATAGTGTCGTAACCTGAACAGTGGAAGATAGCTGAGGCTCGGGCAGTAGCGCCGAATCCCTGGCTGTGACGATCAGGTTGTAGATCGGCACCGTCTCCCGATCCAGGAGGTTCGCTGTGTAGATGGTCCCGTTTTCAGAGATAACGAAGTCTTGGGCGTCGTCACCAGAAGTTAGGTTGTAGGTCAGCTTGCCGTTGACACCTGGAAGGATTTGAAGTTTATGGATTATTACATTAATTGGGTTGGGACTACGATACTATTGCTGATGTACTTACTGTAAAATTCCCCGTAAAATGCAGCATGAAATCATAGGAAATGAATGATATACAATTATAATGTAATCGGAATAAATAGAAAGCTGTTTTGAAAATGACAAATTAAAATTAGATCGGCGCATCCTGGCTTTAAATGTCATGCTGCCACATCAACAGCCTTCCACTTATACTGTTCAATGTGGTTCCAACCTCAAATATCTGTGTCCAAACCAAACCCTGTTCTATAATAAAATTACCTGAGTCCAAATCTGTGGCACTAATGGTGACAATGCTGGATCCGATTGGGACGTCTTCCGGGACCTCGTTGGAGAAGCTCATAGGGTCGAAGACAGGCGCGTTGTCGTTGAGATCCACTACGTTGATGTAGACTGTGACCGTGCCTGAGAGCGATGGTCGCCCGCTGTCCTGTGCTTGAGCCACCAAAATGTAGTGCTGTGTCTGGAATATAGGAAAGTGGATCTGAAGATACTGTCGTACGATTTCGAAGATTTCATTTCAGATTGAAGTATTTTGAGTAGGTACTCTGTCTTATTACTGAATTGTAATAAATATATTCGTCATTTTAATACAATGTATTTTTCATTAGGGTCTGTGAGATGAAGAGTCATACTCATTCGCGGTTCCTGAACCGCGACTAGGTGAGCTATAAAATGTTTTCACTAAACAACCCATAAAGAACAAAGCTCATTTAATACTCGTAATGCTCGATCGATTCATAATTCATACTTGTCATAAATCGATGGAAACATTGAAAAGGGCCGATGATATTGCACTGGCCGGAGCGGCAGTTAAAAATACAATGTTGCTGGCACGTTTTACCAAATACGTAACAGTATTTAAAAACACATTTATTTATGTATAACCAGCCAAGCAATCAAGTAACAAAGCTTGGCTGTAAGATTTTACGAACGTCGTCGGCATTCAGATTTTTCATCATAATAGGACACCGAAGCGTCCCAGCTATGACAAGCTGCCTCATTCGCGGATCGTGAACTGAGTTGGCGATTTAAAAAACGGGCCGTGGTTGCGGAATCCGGCTCGCGAATGTTTTGCAGACGGCTGCTTTGTCTGACATTGTTCGAGCCTTAATTTCGATGGCGGATCGAGCGGCCAAATGCCGAATATGATGCGCGACGGGAAAAAACTGTACCTGGATGAAATTAGCAGCTCTCTAGCGGGGTACGCGGAATTGGCGGGCGGTCGACAGAACGAGTGTACTCCGAATTGTTTTTATTAATTAGCGGGCCTGGCCGACTTGATGAGTCTCTGGCGACGGCCGCGGCGCGCCGCAAATCCCGCGCCCGCGCAAAGCAGGACGACGCAGCCCGAGAGAGGCCGACTGACGAAACGCGGAGATAAATTTTACAAACAATGAAACGAGTTTTCTGTGTTATAATTGTAACTATTAAAATATTCTAGGATCAAGTTGTTGCTTTTTTTATTCACAGAGTGATACTTACATCTATCATATTTCTAATTTGTAAATAAAGAATTTTTTTTAATACTTAGACCAGAAGTTATTACCGGAACTTAAAACAGTAAAGCGGGATATTAACAATTTATGGCTTAGCTGCTGGCGAGACATCGACTTTAATAATCAGTGGAACGAAAGTAATCAGCATTAAATTAATGCAAAAATGTAAATATCAATTTAAAATGGAATATGAAATAATGTCGTTCCAATATACGGCAGGTTCCCGGGAGCACTGCGTTTAATATACGCGACCTGCGATGTGTGGCAGCTATTGTCTTAGTTAATTTTGATCCTTGTGGATATTAGTATAAATATCAAACTGGTACTTGACTTTAAAAGCCCTTTTCATACACACGATGAATTAATACGCGCTCGGAGGCATCAGCGGCCTTCGTTTCCGAATCGCGCGTTCGCCAGCCTATAAGTGACGCGCAGTATTTTATACCCAAAAGGCATGCAAGTAAATAGCTTTAGGTAGGTTTTAAAAAAGTAATTGAGCGGTTGAAGCGGGTATCTACGTGAAACTGGTTTGCTTTGGCCTTTACGCTAATGCTTGTAGAAGCAATGCCTTAGTTGTATTTAATACACCCAAGCCGCTAGTCTGTACGAAATTTGGTTCCAAATTTTTAAATCTCAAAACATTCCGATCAAAAATCGATGTGACAGGCCTTTGTTTAATATCGGGGCTACTTTTACACGTCCAATAGTACAGTAGAACAACTTGTCCGGTCAACGCCCTCCTCTAGATCTATGTTAAGATAATTCTTTCAACCGCAATGTATGGCCCCGAGCAGAGAGCCACTAAATCGGACATGAGTACTTTAAAAATAAACTTCACGAGAGTTAAGCGTCTATTAGTGACTCTTTTTGTTTAATGTCATTAAAAATAAATGTGTAATGATCGATTTACTTGTACAATAAACAACAATTTGGTTCCGTGTTCCAAAGTTTGTGGTACCGCAATAAATTTAATGAGAAAACGCATGGCATTATCTGATTAAGACTTATTATGTAATAAGGAAACTTTCGTTTCGTGACGCTTTTCTAAGAGTAGAATGGCAGACCAGATTAGTTTTTGCTCGAGGGGGTAGTAAGTTAGCTTAGGTTAATGTTATTTGGCAGTTCTTAGTACAAAACAAATGACACTGGACAGCAGTATTTACTTGTTTTTGCAAGTATATCATCAATTTTATTCGTCATGTACACGGAATGTTGCCGGCTGTGGTCAAACAATGTCTAGGAGATTGCTCTCTGTTGAAGAGCTTTAACGATCGTAAGGCATGGCGGCTAAGCGTACACGCCGACGTATAGTTATCACCTTCGCTGTTCACGATTTTCCGGGATATTTATCAATCAAGAGGAGACCGTACTTTAAGTGTTTTACGTTACCCTAAAGTGGGAAATTTATTGATACCGTTTATGATTACCGCTAGCATTATCTCAGCCAATACTCAAGTTACGTCGACAACTCAATGTCAGTATGGTGACAGGTTATTTTTATCCGCGGATTCGTTGTTAATTGCGGGCATCGTCGGGGTAAAGGTGTCGTTAATTACATACAATACCAGTAGTAAAGTGAAATAAATAGTGTCTGCATGTCTACTGCAGACGGACATGCGATACGGTTATTTATTGCCTACAAATAATCGAAAGCTGGAGCGGAATCAATCAGTCGCCGGCGCATGGAAGGGCGAGCGCTCATGTACTTATTTGCAAATGAATTTAAAAGAAACTACAAAATGCCAAGGCCCTCTGCCAAGTGCCGCGAAGTGTTCCGTCTGAGTGCGAATATTTTGCATGGTAATCACTTAATTTATTATGAAATGTCTTTCATTGAACATTTCGTCTGTTTTTACGAGGAGGTTGAGCCGTTTACGCCTGCTTTAATCTCGGATATTACGTTGTTAATTGTCAATAAACATGGACCGTTCAATTGTTTGGTGCTGATCGAGACTTTTAATTGCTTTACATTTATTTGACGCGTTAATGTTGAATGTCTTTATTTTCATGACTTACTGTCATGTTTAATCATAGTGTCATTATTACATGCGGTTTTCTATCAGCTTATGTTCGGTATAATCTTTGTTCTTTTATATCACGATACTCCTCTGTTTAGTCACTTTACTTTATTATTATCAGGGTTCATGTAGTTTCACTTTATTCTCATGATTGTAACAAATACCTAATCTAAGAGGCACAAATACTTTTAGCTAAGCTTTGAAAATAAAAATACGTTAAATTTGAAACATTATTAACTGTGTATGTATTTTCGCCACCGACCAACCACCCTCTGGACACCATATGTTAGGGCGAACGTTTCCGAAACGCATGCTCATTTGCACCTATAAATCTCTCTAGCCTCGAATCGCGGCTCACTTTCGATCAGATGACAAGCGAGATGACAAGCTATGAACCAATCACGACGCATTCCCCCGGCCCGCTCACCGCGACTTTTGATTATGCAAGTAAATTATAGAAGATGCGGTGTCTAGAGGGGGATTGGTCTGTGATTTTCGCAAAGAGCCTGATGTATTTTAGTGGGACAACCCAGCCACCACCCAGCTGTGTTATTGTACTATTACAAGGCAAATTAGCAATCCGCTTAGTATATAATTGGAGTGGTTCTTCCTACCGTGTAAAGTACGTTTAATTCTTGGCTAAGTTATTAATCGGAACGGTTACCGAAGCAGGTGCTGAGTAAGTGAGTGTGGAATTATTAGTTATTAGAGATTTAAATAGTGCAGTAGGCGTTTTAACTACTACCTGGTGTTTTTAAATGATCTTTTTTTTAAATCTAGGGTCCTTGGGGTCCCGGCGCTTACAAGCTTATTTCAGAGTTGCAAAATCGCTCGGTCGATGCAACTTGTGACCAAAGGGCTGGCAGAGGCATATATTATATTTACCAAACATTTTTAAATTTTCATGAGATTCTTGGACAGGCGCTCAGTGTGGGTACTTTCGCTGCCGTCGATGAAGGATCACGAATCAATCCGAAACATGTCTGGCTTAACCAACCCAATTTGTATACGTGACTGTTCCATTTAGTTACTAATAATAAGATATCGTTCTCTGACTTATCATTCGCTCTGTCACCCTACACGTACCTCTTCATAGTCCAGCCTGGCGGTGAGTGTGAAGACACCAGTCTGAGGGTTCAGAGAAAACACATCATTGGCCCAGTCGGAGATGAGAGTGTAGGTCAGCTGGGCGTTGGGCCCCGTGTCCAGGTCAATGGCTCCCACTATGCCCACGATTGACCCACGGGCTGCGTTCTCTGGGATGTCGAAGGAGTAAGCGCTTTCTTTGAACACTGGCGGATTGTCGTTGGAGTCCGTCACCTGTGAATTAAAAGGTTTGTGACATTGATATACAAAAATAGACAGATACGCCAACGCTTCACCGCGCGCGGACAAGCAATTAGGGTGCCTTTCTACCAGAGATGTGCTATGCTACGTTGCCACGGATGCGCTGATATCCACCAATCATATTCATTGCTCCACATAGCATAGCAGTGGTAGAAATGGGTGCAATGAATGCGATTGGTGGATATCACGCATCCATAGCAACGTAGCGTAATAGCACATCTGGTGGAAAGGCACCCTTATAGGTGATTAGGTGATTCGGGTGACTTAGTATCCTTTGATGTTTGACATGTGATTCTAATGACAGCTAATGAGTGAGGGTCGCATTTTGTCAGCGCTGAACAGGTGTGTGGCCTATCTTTAATGTTTTATATATCGATGGTTGGTGATAATAGTGACTGTTAAAAAATTGGGTTCAAAAGGTTAGCGGGTTTTGTTGAAGACTCTCTTGTGTTTTTTCAAGCTTTTATTTATCACACAATGCATGTTAGTTTTTTGATTGCAAGTCGAATTTCACCCAATGTGTAGATTTCGTATTATTATTATGTAGGTTGGATGACAATTCAAGTACAAGCAGCGAAAAGTGAAACCGGAAAAAAAAACCTTGGTATTAGAAATGAAATGTTCCATAAACTCATTTATAATTCAACAAATCTGTAAGGTTGTTCATGGATCTGAATTTTGACAAAGCTATCAACATGGCTCGTGATACCTAAAAAAAATTAAAATTGTTTTATTTATCGTCTTGAATGAATGAATGTGAAAAAAGTATCACCAGTTTCTTTTAAATTCATGTCAATGTAGCAACTATTCAAGTAATGGTGCCTACGGCCGTAAGAGTATCTTTTGATGATTAATTAATTACAAAACATGAACTAACCTGCACGACCACAGTAACATCAGTAAACTGCACTCCATCATCTGCTCTTACGACCACATGGTATTCTGATATCGTTTCCCTGTCCAAGGGATCCTTTAGAGTCAAGACTCCTGAGTGTGGGTCTAATATAAACGGTGGTGATTCCTCAGACTGTATGCTGTACGTGATGCTGCCAATAGTGTCAGGGTCCTCAGCAACGATGGTGGCCACGGGCTGGCCTGGAGACAAGTCCTCGGAAGCGAAGTATGCTGGCGGAATGTTCTTGAATACCGGCGGACTGTCATTTTTGTCCAAGATTACAACCTCGACCTATAACAATTGAAAAAGACAATTTTAGTTGTTGAAGGACATGGGAGATTAATTGTATTCAAAGAGAAATCATTCATAATTTTGACCAAAAGGTGCGTCAGTAATGTAATAAAACAGGCGCCAAATAACAATGAAAAGCTCCCCAAAACGATTCCTTTTAGACTTAAACAAAGTCAAAACGTAATAAAGTATTTAAACATGCCGGGACTGCCGCAAAACCGATGCAGAAGAAGGCCGGCCATGTTTTATTCATGAGATTGGCACAAAATCGCCCAATTTAACACAATATAAGAACACAAACCAAATTAATAATTCTAAAAATGCAGCCTGCGAGCGGGCTGCCTCGACAAATGTGTGACTCCGCGGCCGGCTTGGATGATAAATAAAATGTGACCTGACTATTGTTGAGGCAGAGGGTCGAGCATGACTTTTCGAATCCTGCGTCACGTAAAATCGAATAGTAAACGTTAGCGAGTTTGTATGACGTTTGGAACAGCGCACGCCCGTGAGCGTATTTGGAACTAAAATTTAGTATGAGGTTTCTCGATCTCGATACGATAACCGTAACGTTACGCAGGATTCGTAAAGTCGTGCTCGACCCTCTGTTCCACTGGGTTCCGTCGTTATGTTGGATTTAGTAAAGTGATTCGAGTAGCGCAACCAGTCGGGATCCGTAGTCTGCTCTACAACAGTGTTGCAGTGCTGATTGCTGGTTTTGGTCAGCAAAAAGTCATCGAGTCAAAGCGGACAGAATGTTTACATATTATAGTTTTAATGTTTCTTTTATTAAAGACCCTTTGTTAACGACTTTGTTTGACGACCGTGTAGCGTTGTGGTTAGAAAACCTGACTATGCAGCTTGAGGTTCCGGCTTCGATCCCCGGTCGGGGCAATTTGTGTGATGAATACGGATGTTCGTTCACGAGTCTTGGATGTACAAAAATCAAGATGCTAAGACGAGATCTTGGTCTGAGACTTTATTTTCTAAATTAAAACTGGCCGAATTTCTAAGTAAAAAAAGCCCGAACTGAAATAAAGAAAGCGTGATTCTTGCTATGTGCATCCGTATATAACACAAATGTATTTATAACAAGTATGTTAGAGGTTAGTGCGGTCTCTCAATAATCAAGCACAGCTGGCACTAGGGCATTTTTTTTGATACACAAAATAGTTAAACATCTGAACAATACTATTTGACAAAGTGAAAAAGACTATCAAGTCGTACAAGTGTAATCGCGATCCGATGCTCATTAAACTGGATTAATGTATCATACGCGGGGATCTTCGGGACCTGCCTAAATTATTGTTGGCTTTTTTTTGCCCGTATCTTGTCCGAGGCCTGAGATGAATTGCATTATTTAATGATTTCGGGTGTCGTTAAAGAACCGAATTGAAAGAAAATCAAGAAGAAATTGAGCGCGAGCGCGCTCGGCTTTCCTATCTGTGGTCCTATGCATTCATCAATATGATTAATGGACTCGTTTCTTTAACATTCGTTTTTTTTCTTGGTTTCGTATGCTATGCTTTTGTTTGGAACGATACACTTTTTTTTAAGAAATTGCAAATAAAAGACAATATCACAAACACCTATTGACGTTTTTTGATTTTCATTAGGTTATCTTATCTTCATTTTAACAGATATTACGTAAAATGGAGTTAAAATTTTCTTAAATTTTAATGGTAAAAGTTTTTTTTTCGCGATGAAACCCATCTAGATCAACTTGCTAGTTTAAACTAAAAACGTGTCGTATTGTTTTCATTATAATTATTCTCACTACTTATATTATGGTATAAGCTGTTGGTTCTCCTTAAATAAATAAATAAACAATATTTATACATTTTATCAAGTTATCGTTATTAAGCATGCTCAAGTATATAGCTTATGAAACGTTATTTATTTTTACCTACAGCAAAACAACTGTGAGAGTCAGACATAAACTGTATTGTTACATAATTTCATATTACTTTAAAAAAGAAGCTAGTTAAATAAACTTATACTTAATCTAGACAATTCTATTTATCCAACCTGTAAGTAACATCGTTGTTTAATTCTCATTGCCCGCGATGCAACCGAGAGATAAGATTAATAAAGTCAAAAGCGAGCTTTACAAACGTTGCCGGTGGACGTCTACAAAAAGCCATTCGGAACCAACCCGACGAGTCAACAAAGGATGGGAGTAAAAGACCAAAACGCGCCAGCATTTCGTCATCTGTAGTCTGAAGCACGAGGAATTCGAGGCACAATGATCGGAGCCGTCACAGATAAGAAGAGGGAATTGTGGAGAGTTCCGTGCCCTCGACGCGCGGACGGCGCGCCGCATTTGTTATGATGACTCAATCTTTTCATTGTACTCGCGCAGGGGTACATCCCGACCCGGTACCCACGAGGAATGCTCAACACGCCTACGCTTACCCACGTAAGAGAAGCAGCAATTAACGCTGATTGTGCCATCATACTCCAACAAATAAATTGAAACGTGTTAATAAAATTTGTTGAGCAGAGAAAGCATGAGAAAACTTTGAATCTATTGTATAAACTTTATTGATATTTGCTTTTATTGGTGGCAATTTAATGGAGATATTAAATTTGTACGCTTTATTGGTAGATTGAGCGTTCTTCTGGTACCACACAAAGCGTATCGCTTACGCACAATATTAAACAAAAAGATTTATCGTGAACAAAAAGCGTCCGTATACGTCCGCTGTGGTATGCTAGGAGGCCCCCTGGCGCTCGTGTTTGAAGTAATCGATTAAGGGAAGAGAAATGACAGAACGTCGGCTTAGAGGGATCATCCATTAGTCAAGTTTCGATAATTGATTATGCCGCGCTACTAGATTAATAAGAAGTCATGTGCGTTTTCTTGTAGTGCACCATTCATATGATTAATCTAACAATCCATGTTTTAGTTTGGCTAAACAACAATCCTCTTTTACATATAGCTATCTACGGCTTGTAAATTCACTTCTAACTTTAAATAATTATGACGAGGCAATGACCTCGATGAGTCACAAGTAAAAAAACTGTTCACTCTCATTTATTTTCGTGGGTAGGTTGTATTTTAAAGTAATTTTATGAACATCAATCATTAAAATCGTTTACTTGAAAATTTTGCCGACCCTCCTTCGCGGTCATGTTCCATTTCTTTAATGAAATTTACGTCGTCGTGCCGTAGAAAATTTACTGAAGAATTATTTATAACAAATAGCAATAATAATTATTAATATCTGTGTCTTGTTAGAGTATGAGTATACCGCTATACTACAATATTATCCGCGAGCAGGTGGAAAAATTCTCGTGGGATAAAAATATACGCTGCATAATAAATTCTAGGGCTAAAGAACGCGTACCTATGAGAATTTCAGACACGTTTGAAGTGTGTAGTGTAAATAGTTTGTAATTACAAGAAAACCAAAATATGTATTACGATTACCGTGTTGACGTTTTAGCAGAAGTATTTATAATGGATAATTAGTTAATTAGATACCTAACGACGTAATTACGAGTATTGCAGCGTAATTATTACTTTTTGAAACTATTTTAATGCAATAAAAACGTAGGTAATCATTTTCGGCCTTTCAATGAGTAGGTAAACCGATACCAATTTTCGATAAACCAAAGCTACAACGTTTGGATTGTGCCTCAAGGTAAACGCATGAATTGCGTACATTTTGCTAACTACATGAATATAAAGTACCCGAGCTAATTTACTAATTCGCTGGGAAAGATTTATTTCCCGTGATTAATTCCGAGTACCTACCTATTTTTTATAATCTGTTTATGTTGCCATATGCAACCAATAGAGTAATATTTTTGTAGGTTAATTGCTTCTTAAAAACAAGATGACGGATGACCTGAGTTGGGATTGGGACTCAATAAAAAAATCTGCAATATATTATAAGTTATAAGACATCTAAAGCATGGCGATCAATTTATTGGTTAAGTTTAATTAAACTCTACTGCAGCTTCAATAATTTCATTAGCTTTCTTATAACTTTTCATTTCCTTCGTCTTCATGCAATACCCTTCACAAAATTAGGTATATTTGTATACCTCTATTATTAACCAAAAAATACAGTCATCTTTTCAATTTTGTCAACTTTTCAGTCAAGCAATTAGAAGATTAAAAACAGTTTTTTTGTTTTTGAACTGTGTAAGTACAATCTCTAACCTCTAATCTCTACCTAAGTATCTACATTTCTATACAGTTAGAATGAAAAAGAGGATACTATCTCAGGGAACCCACCCTACATTTGTGGTACAGTATTTCATTATCATCACCAGCCTTTTTTTACGTCCCACTGCTGCTGCTGCTGTTATAATTACAATTTCTTCAACAGCTTATCCATTTCCGACGAATAATATCATCAACTTGAACGCTTCAACAATTTCAATATTTCTACAAAATTATCAATTTGTTCGGAGAGGAGAGGAGATAAAATATGCAGAATTGACCAATCAAATTACTTGAAATCCGTCTCTCGCCCAGCACCCTTACACGCTCAATCTTGTATGCGCAAACGTTTGTGAAAATAACGTTTATATGTACAGGTAGAGTCAGATTCAACCTAACGGTGTGCCGTAATCGTACATCCTTGGGCAATCAAAAATGTTTGCAAACAAGATTGAACGTGTAGCCTGATCTTTATTCTTGGCAAGGGATGGACGGACCGACGGATATGGTGGCATCGTTTAGGCCACGCTCTATGTTTAGAACGGTTCGTGACCGCGCCGCGCCGCTATACCCCCGCGGGGTCTTGCAACAAATTATGTGCTCCTAAAGATTAGTTCGGGAAGCGATAGGGAACTCAGCGATAGATAGCATTTCGATATTGCTACCTTGATAAAAATATCATGAGAATTTAAAGTTCGGTCTGATTATTAAACACATGCACTATTGTATAAGCTTACTAAATGAGTAAGCGCTTGAGTTTTGCCTACTTTTCATAATTAAACTGACTGGCCTGACATTGAAAAGTAAAAGAACAAAGAAGAGACTCATGATTACAGTGGATGAAGGAATGATCCAGAGCTTTTACGCTGGCCTAGTGCATGCGTACTTCACATCACATCACATAATAGTAATATTATTATTATTATTAGAGTCCATAATATTATGGACTCTAGAAAGATTGATTTGTGGTGATGTTCAAACTATGGCGTTCTCTTTCTGTCAAACGGTACAAGATGGCCGTGGAAGGGTGTGGAGAATGCGATGGTGATAGTGAGTGCGTTAAACAATAACCCCACGGAGAGTTGTGGAGATCAAGAGGAGATGCCTTTTGCTAACAATTGGGAAGTATAAAAAAATGCATCAACAAAATTTTATAATTTTGTTGATGTCCTGGTTACATTGAACAGGCTCGCTTATAAAAGAATAGTGTGCGCCAAATACAGAGTTACGTGGGACAACCTTTGCGTCCCGCTAGTGCTAGAAAAACCAATCTATCTTTTCATTGCAGTAATCTTTTATGCATCCGTTTCAACTTTGAAGCGAACCGAAGTGACTAAAATATCTAGTCATAAAGAATCGAACACTGAGAGAGATATAGATTAATTGTATAATTTTTTAAAACATAAATATGCATTATGAGAACACATTTCGCGTGGACGTTGAGATATTGAAATTGAACATGCCAGTCGATATCTAATCGTACTGAAATCGCTTAAGTTCTTCCTGTTGCTGATGCTACAATGAATAATGATACCTATTAAATGGTTGTGATAAATCATATCTATTTTTCAAACAAGACGCCAAAGATATATAGAATAGTTGAAACGTACTGTTGGTGATTCTGTCATTATTTTAAAAACACCTTTAGTCTTGTTTTTCAGTTTTAGTTTTTAGTTATTCATTTTATGTTATATTTATTTGACCAAGATCCCTGAGTTAAATCCCTTTACAAAGTTCAAATGTGACCTAAAGATCTGCCTGTATGTTTTCGCATTTGTTTAGGCATTTTTGAACATCGAATCGAAAGAACTTTAAAATTAGACATAATGAAAACGCGGTATTTCACTGCGATTACCTTATAGGTTTGACGAGCTCCCGATATTTGGACGCAATTACATGCATCATGCCTAACCTATAAGGTAATCGCGGTCAATATCCCGTTTTCATTATGTCTAATGCAATTAACCGCAAATCATTTAAAAGCATTAACTTTAAAACTACTTTAATTACTATCTTTAACTATCTATTATCTAACAATTCGTCCCCGAGGTTTAGACTACCGGTTTGATTGCACCGTTTTCTACCACTCAGGGGTTGTCTGGTAGAGATCTTTTGAAGAGAAAGTTCTCCTTTATAAAGGTATTTTATTGTTTGCCACTTGATTTGCTCATTCGTTTTGTACAACTGGGTATTTAATAACCTATTAACATACAACGAATGCACTGTCTTACTTTTGCCCGCAAAAGGTCTCCAGTGGGCAAAAATGTGAGTTTAAAACGCAATAATGCGCCTAAGTACACGTCTGTCGTAACCGCGCATCAGTATGCGATGTGCCGGAATCCGCCCACTCCACTATCTCCACAAATATATGTAAAATATGCACAAAGCACCCCGGATAACGTGCAGCGATACCGCGACGCCATTTGCATGGCCCCGGGCCAGTCGCGATATTCGGCCGTTTGACGGAATCATGCTGCGTCATCATTTTTTTCGTCGTTTTGGAGGCGTAATGAGTTAATGACGCTGTCCCAGTGTTGATGTATGGGGTGTAATTATAGTGGGTTCACCGGTTCAATTGTTATGTGAAATGTTCGCCCACGCTGAGAAATATGCTAGCTAAAATGATACTGTTGGACATAACGACACTTATCTTCATCTTCCGAGTCTTTATCTTTTGCCATTGACTTACTTGAAGTATCAAATGACCTTTTAGTTTCAAAATGTTGCTGTGACTCCCCTCCTTAAGCACAGCGAAGCGTCTGTTAGATTTTGATTCATAAAACGTATAGACCACCTCTACGTTTGTGACGCCTCTCTACCGCCATTGGAGTTCAAATCTGGATTCTTTTAAGCTGTAAGAAGTGCGTAGTTTTGAGATGCATTCTTCCCGTGCTTTATGATTTTGTGAACGTTTATTATTAGCATGCACGCAGGATGGCTCGCGGGGAGGCACGCAAGCGTTCAATTTCGCCTAAATTCACCTCCCGAGGCTCCCCCAGCCTATTATTGCGTGATCGATAGTATAATTTAGTAATAACTAAGGTTTTCGTTGCAGTTTTTAACTTTGTTATTGATTTGTATCACGTTGCGAATTTGTTGAGTAAAAGTTATATTTTATAAATAAACTGGTATCCATTTTTAAAATAAAAACCGTAGTGAAAAACAAAACAAAAATTAACACACTGGAGACCTGCAAAAGCAAATGTTTCGTAATCTCCGTGTTACAATGTAAGCGATGACGGCTTGGCTTGGCGTCCGTTATTCGTTAAGAGAAATTTAGGGCTTCAGTATGCAAAACAGTGATGTCTACCAATTACTTAAATATTTGCAGCAGATATTTAAGGCACGCCCTTACTCAAAAATGCTTGTTAAACTTTTGTAAGTTAAACATAATTTTATCTTTATCTTATCTGTCAGTTTTGGCGTTCGCCTTTGCCAGACACGAATCAAAGACCATTTTGCTGTGACGGGTAATTTAAAAAACACATTACCCTCCTTTGCGTTTCGCAGTCGGGTAATAAGGGGTTAGTATTGGTTTAGAAAGCTAAAGTGTGCCAGTAAACGGCCATGCTCGATGTCCGAAAATCCGACGCCCGCAGCGCGTGCGCGAGCTTTCTCAGAATGACAAAATTACTCCATTCTTAAACCGAATTTTACGCCAAATTGATACTGTTGTTTGTCGATAAATACATAATGATTGAGGTTGGGATGTTTAATCCATAAATTAAGGTAAACCTTTTGGATGTTCTTAAAAGTTTCACGTGTCCATTTGATTCTCGTTTGAAATCGTTTCAATCTTATGAAATTGTATAACTGGAAATGGACACCGGAAATAATCTAACAGTTGTGCCGTAAACAGTATTCGCCGGCCAACAAATAAATGAAGTACACGAACGAAAATCACGAGCTCTGAATTTTTCAACGTCGCTCGCGGACGGCGCGCGCGCAGCGGCGAGCACAAAGCGCCAACGATTAACGAACTAAGACCAAATAAACCATATCATTTTATTACGTAATGTTCACTCATTCATTTCAAAGATAAATTTGGCTAAACGTTCATAATTACAAGGCTGATTAGCAATCGGGTTCCTCTTAAATTTACAAGGCCGCAAGCAGATAAAATTAAAAAAAAAACAAGGATCAAGCTATCTATCACCAAATCAGACGTTATACTTTGCAACACAGACACACAAATCAAATAAGTACCACCTACGCTAAACCCGTAAAACGGAATATAAATTACAAAAACGTCGGCGATTTACAAAATTTGTAGTTACACCGGCACGTCTACACCTTACAATCATCAGTCATCGCTATGAAAATAATAGCAATAATAACAACAAAAGAATTAACATGTCGGCTGCCAAAACGGCACAGACGGACATGTCGGCCGTCTCGCAGGTGGCTCTAGCGATTCATCGATATGCGATATAACCGTTCGATAATGACGGGGCAGTCGGCCGACAGAGGAGCGATGTCGCAACCCGTTCGCCGATTTCGGTGTGCCCGTCGGTCGTCTCTAACGATGGAGCGATAATTAAGATCGGACGTCGGCATTATTTACGCCCGCAGCGTCCGCGTCCCGGCGCGGCCGCGGTCACGACTCTTTCCAACTCGGGCGGGACTATTGTTTCTGGTGCCCGCGTTCAGAGGGTCTAGTGTAATCAACGGCCACAAAAACGTCACCATCGCGTTCGTGTTTACGCCTGAATCACTTGGGCCAAATTTTCAGCGCCACTAGTGGCACGTATCGACAACAAACAATCCTCATACTATTTGACGCCCGTAACGCAAACGCGATCGAGACATATTTTGGGCTGTTGATTACACTAGACGCTCAGTGCCCTTAGTGTAATCAAAAAGCACAAAATACGTCTCGATCGCGTTTGTGTTAAAGTGTCAAATAGTATGAGAATTGTTAAACGAGAACGCGATCGCGACGTATTTCTTGGCCTGGTAGGCGATTACACTAGGCGCTCAGTTTGGCTAGACGCTTTCCGCACGGCCGCTTACACGATGCTCCAGCGGCCGACATGAATGCAAGATACGATTTGTCTGTCAGATAAAGATAAGTGTATTGGAGCCAAAAAAGTTAGACGGCATTTCGTTTTTTTTGGGCGCGTTCTTGAGATTCGTTGGTGCTTAATTACGAAGAATGAATTTTGTGATTTTCATCAGACAATAGGCACAGGTTGAAGAAGATCACAAGTTTGTAGTTTATTATTCGCAATTGCAGTTGATTTAAATCAAATCAGCGTTGCTTGTAATCGCAAAACGTGAGGTCTTGTCCACATTATATTAAACTCTGTATCATAGACCACCAACAGTCAGGCACGCCTTACACCCCTGTGCTACTAGACCTAAAGGTAAAACCTTACAAGCTACATTTTTACTACTTATGTGCGAGTAAATTTTACCTTACGACGCCAATTTTTCATGTGTGCTACCTCACTGCCTTCAAAATGTGACAGAGTTGTTTGCCTAGTAAACCAGTTTGAAGGCTCCTTCAGAGATATATTACGCTCTAAGCCCGTGAAAGATGCGACGGCAACGACACGGTGTAGTAAATGATGTATAATATTTTTATTTTCCGTCGAGCCGATGGGATCTATTATATCAACTGCGTCATCTGAATTTTACGAGCGTTATAAAGTTAGCGATACATGCTTTAAATACCACGTTACTCAAAGTGTGAATAATAATTTGGCGCTTACATTTTAATGACTAGGAAGAAATACAGGCGTGCCGCACCGTTTATGGTAAGTATGAGTCTCGCTGAACTCTCGGTAGGTATTTTATTATGGCTTTCGCTTAAACAGTAATACTATTATGAACTAAAAAACAATTACTTTGCTCACCCGCGACCACTAATGACAAATAGTTATATCTGTGCGGCAAATGTATGTTTCCATGCAACACCTCCGCCTCCACTGCTACACGAATCAACACATGCCACACAGACCCAACTATCACCACCACCACTATACTAAACGCTGACGCGTTTCGGCACTCTCCACGAGGCCATTTACGAAGCACAACAACAACCGCTCAACATGCCACCACTTCCACTACTCAGTAGTAGTCAGTAGTGGAAGTGGTGGCATGTTGAGCGGTTGTTGTTGTGCTTCGTAAATGGCCTCGTGGAGAGTGCCGAAATGCGCCAGCGTTTAGTATAGTGGTGGTGGTGATAGTTGGGTTTGTGTGGCATGTGTTGATTCGTGTAGCAGTGGAGGCGGAGGTGTTGCATGGAAACATACATTTGCCGCACAGATATAACTATTTGTCATTAGTGGTCTCGGGTGAGCAAAGTAATTGTTTTTTAGTTCATAAATATGGACCTCCGCAAAGTAACGCCTGATTCAATAAATTCAGTAATACTATTTGCTGTAAATTAAGCTCTGCAGCGTTCAATATCCACATTACGGGCCCTACCCTCTGGTTTACATTTTATGCTAACCGCTACTTATAACTGCAAGTTTCGCGGACAAATTGTTGATTCAAAACGCGCAATATTTATGGAATTGAGTTGTAAAATATTGATGTTCACTGAATATAAAATAATGTTTTACATATGGATCGTGATGCGCGATGAATACCACCGGACAGCTGCGTATACGTCGCATTATTGAGACGAGAATGCGACAGCGACCACTCGGCTTTGGTGTAAAATAATTTGGATTGATGTTTTATGGAGGAATGTTACTTCAATAAATCATTTAGGGATGTTAGTTATGTGCTGGTAGATTTGAATAAAGTAGCTACATTATTGATAGCGCCGCGGCCCCGCCGACCGCCCGTTGCGCTCCTCTAACTACTACGCTATAAAATGCATAGCCGTAAAAATGACACAATTTATCGTTATTTTATGAGACATTTTAAATCAGAAAACGAATACACGGCACCATTACCATTGAGCAATACATATAAAAGTATGGAATTGATAAGTGTCCTTTACGTAGATTTAAATTTAACACAATGGTATTTATTCGTAAGCTTGTCATGGCTAGTTTTTAAGACGCCTTGTAAAATTGTTAGGGCAATGTCATGACGTCACTCTGCTAGTAGGAAATCAATCGTCTTATTCCGACCGCTTTTTAACTAGCTCGGTGGCACAGGGGAATCAAAGGGCGACTACAAAGCAAGAGGTTCAGGGTTCAAATCCCATGTCGGGACGAATATCTTTTTCCATTTATTTAGTGTAGGTTTAGGAAGTAATAAGTTTTAATTATTGTTTAAATAAAGATGTAAGCCCGAGAGGCAGGGCATTACGGTGAAGGTCTCGATACGGAGGCGAGCGTGTGTTGGTGGGTGTACCTATTATAAGAAATGTACCCTCACAACTCTGTCTGAACGTGAATAACGCCAAGTATTAAAAAAGAAAAGTAGTTACATTACCGAAATAATTTAATGTTTTGAGTGTCTGTTGTGACAAAAGGGGTAAGTTGTACGCTTTCACAGTCTTAGTTTTATTTGCTGCTATCAAAATAAACATCAGTGTGTAACAAAAGCACATTTGTTCTAGCGTATGGGCATGCCCTTTTTAGGCTGGTTTTCATCGCTTGAGTAGCTACAGCCCTGGACGCTAGCCGAGGCATCTGGATAGGCAGGGATCCCTGACGGCGTCAAAACCCCTCCTGGCGCTCAACAACTGTAGTGATAAGTACCTAGTAATAAGTTAGTTGTAAGTCCTTGCGAGTTAATAACTCCACTCCGTTAAGTGCAACGAGTTATCTTAGTCGTAAGTTTCTTTGTAAGGTCACCTTTGAATTAATTCATATTATAAATAAGTATACTTTGTCCTCATCACTGTGTTTGTTCTGCAACCTACAAATAGACCCGTAACAAGCTAGAAAACAAGTGGACAAGTTGTGATCGCTACCACCAAATTACTTGCTAATCCCGCCGCTAAGCAGCAGTGCTTGCTCATCCTCGCCCTCTAGGTTGGTACCTAACGCATTTGCAAACCCCCCGGGGTGGAATATTTTATTTATTTATACGATTTATACGACAAGGAAGGCAAACGAGTAAGCCGGTCACCTGATGATAAGTGGTCAACACTGCCCATAGACACTCGCAACCCCGGAGGGTTTGCAGATGCGTTGCCAACCTAGAGAGCTAAGATGAAATGCCTCTTGTGCCCGTAATTACACCGGCTGTCTTACTCTCCACACTGGAACACAATAGTGCAAGCGCTGTTGCTTAGCGGCAGGATTAGCGAGTAAGATGGTGGTAGCGATCCGGACGGACCTCACACAAGATCATACCACCCGCAAAATGCGCAATAGGGTACATCTAGATCAAAACATGTTGACGAGACAAAATTTCAACAGTTATGTTTTCAATAAAAGTATACGTTTGACGTATTCATTGAATAACGAATGATGAAGTCTCTGTCTCCATACAATAATACACCTTGTGAATAAACCTCTAGAACCTTTAGAATAACCACGAACTAAGGCTTGTTACAACGATTTATTAGATCGCCTCTAGGATAACGTTTTTTCTGCACTATTATGCTTTAAATACCTAGTGGACGAAGTCATCGACATTGGACACAGTCTAATGGACGTATCTCATTGTTAGAGTGTTAGGCCATTAGCAAAAATATTGAAAGAAACCTCTTATCTAACTTTTGTCGTTTGATCGATGGTGTGTGTTTGTGAAATTAATCAACAGTAACGTAAGTTGTAAGTTGGAATAATAGAAAGTCGCGTGTTGGCATTTGAATGTAGGTGGTTACAATGGTGTCCTCAATGTGTCAAAGAAAATTTGTGCAAAAAAAGATTAAGTGGATTGACTTGTAGTTTCATTCCATGCTTTCAATACGACAACTCTACGAATATTAAATAGTTTATGGTTTAGGATTGTATCTGTTCGAAAAACGAAAGCCATACTCATTGCTGTAGCTTTTACCTAAGCGTACTTTATCTAAATGTTTGCATTTTATGCGATATAGGTAATAAAATGGTTTCATTCTTTGGAAATTTTGACGATGGCAACAGACCAAGAATTTTGACGGGCACGTCTTGCATGTCACTTAACATTAAAATACGTCACTATAAACTTCTAATGGCTTTGAAGTCCACAACTCGTTTGACTATACGAGTAAAATACCTACAGTTAAGTAGAAAGCTATCTTGGTAAACCGTAACCTAGTTACTCTAAACCTTTTTTCACGAAAACCGCGCCGGAGGTTTCATTAAAATTCTCCTTCTTAACAGTGGAGCATTATCAACTGGGTCTAAAGCACACAATGGGAGATCGTTGTCGCCGCGGCCCACGACAGCCGCGGGCCCGGGTTCGATTCCCGTTCAACGAAATTCAGGCTAACGACCGCCCCGCGATAGTCTTTTGCTGCGGATACCGTTTTAGCGTTCCCTAACGAGAATCGAAAACGTTACGAAAAATCGCTCGCGGACGCTGTGAAGGTACTTGTGAAGTAGTGCGGCGGAGTAAGCGGAATGTTGCGGGTAAGTTTGGCATCGTCATTTGTGTAATGGTGTACACATGTTGTGTTCGTATAATGTAAGGTACACTGATGGAACGTGTCGTGTTTAATCGACATGTTAATTCCAATAATTGACACCCTGCTTGTCACCTGGTGCCGACTATTGGGACAGCGTGGCACAAGGACATTTCCCTTAGTGTTGATGTTGTTGTATTTTGGTTTGTATTTTGGATGGATTTTAGCTAGAAATCCGATTTTTCCTTAACGGGATAGTTATGAAGTTGAGGTCAAAGTTACCTAGTGTAAGAAATGTGAGATGAGAAAAGCACAAGAACATTTTAGCTAGAGGCCAAAGCATGGCACGGATAAAGCACAACGATGCGATATCCAGCTTAATTACCAGTATTGATTATGAGCCGCGTTCGCTTTATTTACATAATCCTTTCTTCAGGTTCATTTAGCCAGTCCCGGTCGCCCATAAATTCGAAACATTCGAATCATTAAATTTTAACATACTTTATTAGGGCTCCGAATTATTGAATGACGTTTAAAAATGACTCCAATAAGGATTGCCTAATAAATTCGCCGTGCTTATACCGCTGTTCATTATCGAGCCCTAAACTTAATCGAAAAGCAAAAAATTGATGAGACTTCACCGCGAAAATAATTCACACTTATTTGAGCGGGCGCGTAAAGCCGACTTCACACGGTACTGCGCTGGAGACTGATTCACATCAGGTCGACAGGTCGGCTCCGCTTGCTCGCCGGAGGCAGTAACTTATCCGTTGAAATCGCCCCAGTCTTTCGTCGGCTACAGCTCGAAGTCGACAAAGATTATAGGTGTTAACGCTGTCAAAGGCCTACTTGGTCTAAACAATGTTATTTTGCCACTTTTGGCAAGAGGAAGTCGTTCACCAAACGTTACCGTCCACTCGGCCAACGCGCTTTACTTCTTCCAGATTCCAATGAAAACCTGAATATTTTTCTAATACACTCAACTACTCTAAGAAAACTAAAAAAGAATACTTAATTGTAAAACCTTTTAACGAGCGAAACGATACCGAGAACTACTTCAGTGCAATTGAATGGTTATACGACTCGCGTTGCATCGTCTGAACACGACTTATTCCTCCGTGTTATATTACCTAAGGGCTAAGTCAGTTCATTAAGGATCGTTCAATCATTCTTTAAGGGGAAGTGAGAGCTGCCTCCTAATATATAATAAGGTGAAAGAATATTTCCAACGCTCCTACAATTATTGTTACTAATAACTAATGGGAGTGCCTTTATTTTGCAAATATTTATAGCGCTAAACTTCATTACGATTCCCGTGTCGATGCAATAAAACGTCTTGCCCTTAATTTATGTTTTTTAATTTGCTTATTTTTGTTTCAAGCGAGATATTAAAGTTATATGAGCGAGTATTACACCGTTCGGTTCGTTCGTTATTACCATAACTTGTGTTATTTCTTTTTTGCACTAGGTAAAGTATATAATTTCATCACGGAATAAAGCTTTCAAAGTTTCAATAAAACACCAGATATAAACACATAGTCTGAACTATTGCTATTACATTACATTGTTAACGTTTTAGACGAAAATATACTAATCCTGTGTTTAATTGAAATAATATCCCGTTGCGCTAAAACTGCAGACTTGCGACTGTTTATAAAACACCCGACTGCTGAAAGTTAGACAATGCCATTTTCTGTAGTGTAACACTTAAATGTTAATTTATCTAATTGCCGTGTAAAAGCAGAACAACAAAAGAAATGCACACATTCACATCAATTATAATATTATAGTTATAATGAGCTTAAAATAAGTGATATTGCGTTTACGCGGTTTCCCAGGCTCACGTAAACGAGAGAAGTGGGGCAGCTGGGGGTTTAGCACGCCAAAGTTTGTGACAAACATGAGTTACCTACTTCGCAGGTAGAGCGGTTTTACTTATTTGAAAACATTTATTTACATAATGTAAGCAATGTACAATGACGTTAAATCCAAGCTAACAGTAATTAAAGTAATAAACTTGAAAATAGGTATTGTCAAGTTTTTAAAAGTAGCTTTTTAAATACGGATTGGGTGGGTTTTAATATGGATTCTAAGCTCACTGCTTTATTAGAGTGGGGTAAGTGGGGTAAAAGTAAAACGCTTGTGTGCTTTTTGTAGGAAAAAGAAGGCAAACGAGCAAGTTGTCACTTGATAGCAAGTGATCACTGCTGTTTATAGAACACTAGAGGAATCGCAGATCCGTCGATGAAACATCGGTAAGATGAAATGCCAATTGCGCTTGTAAAATCTCCGGCTATTTTACTCTCCAAATCGGAACACAACAGCGCAAGCATTGCTACTTAGCAGGAGGATTCAATACCGAATAAGGAGGTGGTACCGATAAACGCGTGCATGCTAGGCTCACTGGGGTACTAAAGTGGGGTATCTGGGGTAAAGCGAGCACTCATAATAGCAGGAGACGCGTGCGACCCACATTCGTGACAGATACGTATCTATTAATTATAATTATAATCTGATCTTATTTATCGACTGGAACAACTTGATCGGAAACTACTTTGGAAAATGTGTCTGAATAGTTAATCTTTATTAGAGTAAATTGGCTGCAAGAGTGACCTATTAGTATAGTGTAGTGTACAACTTAATAACGGGCTAAGGTAAGTTTAAATAGCAGAGAATGGTGACAGTAGGCGATCAACAAAGTGTGAGCAGAAGAAAAACGTTATTAAAATGTTTTTTTTCTGCTGAATATTTTTTGTTTCAAAAGATGATAAGTTGTTATTGGTCTCATTAGAAGGTAATGGTACAAACTCATTAAATAAAAAAATAAGCATTTAAATTTATAAAGTTAAACCGTCGTGTTGCGTGTGTCTGTGTGTGACGGTGATCGCTTTCCAATAGTTTACTAGTCTGCTTGGTTGCCCACTCTTACTGTACTTTATAAAATAAACAACATCTTCAAAGTCTACTGGATACAACAAATCAAGTTACGATAAAAAAATATATCTTAGACGAGTGCCAGAGAGCCAGAGTTTCCATGCACGTAGAACATTCAGATTTAAAACGAAGCCAGAATGCGCAATCTCCCGCTAAAAGCATCGAGCGATAACGTACATACAACCTTGCTATCTGGACGGGTACTATGTAAACCGGCATATGCTCGAACATACCTACAGGGTGACTTGTCACTAGAGCTTTTCATCTTAAACATATATGGGTAGGATATATTTTTTGTTTTGAAATTAAAATTTCAAATTAAA
Organism: Clepsis dumicolana; assembly: GCA_963691665.1. Taxonomy (NCBI): domain Eukaryota; kingdom Metazoa; phylum Arthropoda; class Insecta; order Lepidoptera; family Tortricidae; genus Clepsis; species Clepsis dumicolana. The sequence continues at coordinate 12,492,961 of OY829512.1, forward strand.
GACTCCCTTTCTAAGGAGTTTTACCAACCACCCATTAAATAAATTAAATAAAGTAAATTATTTCAAGTCCTAAATTTTTTATTCACACGTGGCATACAACTCTAAAATTGTCTAGACATAATACGACTAAATCTGTCACAAAGGAGGTTTAATAGCCCCTTGAATTCCCAGCCACCCTGTGCACACAAGTGTTAGCGTTAATGAACCCATGTAGCAGTCACAGAAGTGGCGCGGTTTGAACGATGGCGTGGCCATTAGGAAAACTCAAGGCCAGCGAGGGCGGACAGCGGCGCAGACGCAATTATCTAAAACAAACTAACGCTTAGCGGATATCGCTCGTTAAGGCCGGGAACAGGCACACTTACCCTAATAAGCATTACTGGAAAACATAGTTAATTGATGTCGTATGTTTGAAATTTAATAATAGTTCTGAGTAGCCGTTCCACTTACCCATTGGTTTGTGGCTGTGATCGGGTAAGACAGATTCAAAGACTGTCAGGGTAGACCGACATTATTTTAAATAATAACTATGTATTTAATAAACTCATAAACAGCTTTAGTTGTTTGGGATTTTGTCAGACGGTGGCAAATTTAACCAAGATATTTGTTAATTATTTTTTTAATCAACGCGCGTAGTCACGCTTGTAATGTGCAAAGGTAATCAAAAAGCGGTAAGCTCCATCAATCATCCACCCTTCATTGTCGACAAACTGACTCGGGCTCAGACGTTATCAATATAAAATTTGGCGATGCACTTTTTAAACTCAATTTCGCTGATGCATTCAATGCAATTATTACTCACTGACAAGTTTTTGGTTAGGAAGGAAGCAAGGAAAAAAGTGGAGCGAAACGCCGGGTCGCTTTCGGTGCCGGGTCTCAAACCGCTGGTCCGGAATCTAGATCAGCCGAAACCGGAATCCAGCTTGTAACTTAATGCGTGCAGTAGCCCAGGAACATTCAATATTGGTACGAATAGTTATCCATTTTAAATTTCGTCAGCATTTGCATTCCTTTAAAAATACAATCAACACTGAGTGGGTACCGTTTTTCCACGGGTCCTACAAAGACAACCCGTTTTCTGAGAATGTTTTTAAATCATTCATTAAGTGGTTATCTCGTGTCTTCAGCTGATACAATGTAGTAGACAAGCTTAATAGAACACATCATTGCTGTAGAGGACATAGTTTCGAGTTAATTATTTTAAAAGACCATTAAAAATGAACTACAAAACCAATAAATATACCTACTCTGGTATCAATTGAAATAATGGCACAGGAAATAAACTTCCAACAAATCAATCTCCAGCTATTAAGCTTAAGCAAATAAGACGTACAGATAATGACGCATTTTTGTTTCATGACTTATAGGCAACGCAACGGCTTTGCGGTACCGGCATCCGTCCCGACCACTCCCCCGGCCATGTTACTCTCTGTACCTGCGGTTTGAGTACTAGCTTAAGTACACCCGACCTAAAACATTAAACTCTACTTACCCTTATTGCTACGAGATCGGAGCATAAGAGGCTCAAACATGTTCTCGCTGGTGTACAGTCCAATATAAATGGCCGTAACACTTTTACAACTATCCTGATGCATCGCGATAGCTTCAGATTGCCTGCGATATTGCAGCGCTGTCGGTGCTGCTAGCAGATTGATAAGTGAAATTGAATAGCATGCTTTCTGGAAATACCTAATTAGTTTCCAAGCAAAGTTGTCAATTGGCTTTGGATTAAGAGACTCTAATTTATTGCGGTTCTCGAATTGTTTTTTAAAAGTGAAGCTGCAGCCTAGAACAAAAAAAGCAGTTGGAATTTTCCGCCGATTAGGACTTGATCGGTATTTTGCCAAAATTAACAACTCTTGCGAAACACCGATCGGCGTAACTGCCACCAGGTGTGTTTATATATTCATTGCAACTGTCCACATCTCCGATATTTACAGCTTTATAGTTTTGCAAAATAATACAAACACATTTGGCTGTGAAGATATTCGATAAATACTTAAGTGCATCTTCAGGGTTTATGTATTACCATGGTAGCATTTTCCTGTCCCAGCGTCAGCCACGGCAGAAGCTGTCATTTAGGATTATAAATAATTATTTTTGAAATGTCGCAGTGAGTGCCGGTCTTAATGCGCCCGAGTGAGACGGCGGTGCGACACGTAAAACTGTCACGATTAGAATCGATCGCAAAGATACACATCTGCTCTCTCGATCGCTCTGCCCCGCAATACGCACGACAGTTGCCCGACATTCCAGAGAAAGCAACACAATACCGCACTGAGAAAGTCAACCGTGCTGGCAAGCCTTAGAACACAAATTCTATCACCGGACGCTCTGGCACCTATTGAAGTACAATTTATTTAGACCTTAATAATCACTTCAGTGGTAATCACCGTGTAACAACGTCTTTTGATCGCGGAGTGCTGGCTTAAACACATTAGCTAAGCTTGGACGTGTACTGGAGCCTTTAAACCACAGATAACGATGGAGGTTGTATATTTGCAGCACTCGTCTGTTTTAATGGCGTCGTTCGTAGGGCTTAAATGAATGGAATAATTAGAATGAAAATTAGGTATTATTTTGTTTTAAGTGTGTGTTTACTATAATTCTGGACCAGTTTTATGCATGTCAGAGTAAAGCCAGTAATAGATAAGCTAAATTTTTTGATATCATTGTAGTATCTCGCTTAAAATCAAAATACCTTCCTACCATGAAAATGTTTTAAACAATCTTAACAAGGCAAAGTACATTATATACTGAGTAATATAGCTGTATCATTTTATTTTTACTATTGTAAGCCCGAGACAGACGGAGATGCCAGTTGTATCCGAGAACACTAAAAATGTCTTTCAATAAATAAAATTCCTTTATGCGTTTGATAGCCGCTTTAGGTGTCCGTAGGACGGCATCACAGGAGCCCGGCCGTTCTCTCGATCTCGTCCAATTTATTTACTTTTTTCCCGGGTGTAGTGTTACGGCTATAAAATTCAGTTTTTGTTGGTCGGGCGCATGCTCGCCTAGATCTCCCGTCGCGAGATATGTTGATTTACGTTTAACGCGCGTGACCCCTCGTCGGGGCCGATCATAGACCAGATAGACGATTCGAACTCGCGCTCTTCGAGATATCGGCGCATCGCACTCGTGCCGATGCATCTCGGGAAATATTTCGCGGTATACAACCTCTTGCCGGCCATTCGGACCAAGATTTGAAGATTTCTTTGTGTTTCACACGACTCATACACCTTCAATTTAACCTTTTTTCTTTAATTCTATTATACGCCAGCCATATCTGTAAATTAATGGCGCTGCTACTTAAAGCGACTTTTGATTTCCCTGGTTTTAATTAGCGTAGTTTATTAAAATGTAATATGGGTACATAAATTAGTGAACTAACACATCGTGGCCGAGCCGCCGCGGGAAAGTAGGCGTTTTACGTCATTGTATTTAATAATTTATGTTAACCTTATCTTATCGCTTACTTTGAGGCTTCATCTGTCAGAGAGGCATGAACTTTCTGCGACCGTTGCACGTATAATTTATGACGATCGTTTAATTCAAATTACATTTGACCTTAGATGACTAGAGAGCATAAGAATATGATGAACGGAATAAGGTCACTTGTTGTCTCGGATTGTTCGCTTACACTGTCAATGCAAGCCATATTCAAATAAACTGAGCTCGTGATAACAATACGTGATTAAGACGCCCCCGCGTCGCATTCCGATGCCGATTAATAAAGAGCATTACGATAGTAAGCTTTTACAATACATATTATGTACCTACGTTCTCACATTCGACTGGATCCGTAAATTTTTCAAAACATTAAACTTATAACAAAACATTCAACAATTCCGCCTTATGCTGCTCAATTGATATAAACGATACCAAAATACGTTAATTATGTAGGTCTCGGGCACTTTAAGATAGCTCATTTCAATTAGCAATAGACGTAACAATGTATTATTGTATGGAAATACTGAACTCGTTGCATTGCCGATGTGGTTACTTCTCTTTGAACACAGCGACAACATCTGACCTTTGGCCCGCAGCGTAACTGTAGAGGACATGTTTTTTACATGACAGAGTGAGAACTCAAAACGGATTGACTTCCATCGGACAAGACCATTCATTTTAAACGTATTCAAGTATATTTCTGGCAATATTGAAACAGGAATTTTTCCTTTTTGAACGCGGACGTTTATCTACAATGTATATGAGTGGTACACTGTACAGATGCAATGAATTGAAAAGTACTGAAATACGTTAAGTCGGAGGCTCACATCGTGGCCAGGCCTTAAGTGGCGGTTTCCTTTTGGGCTTTCGAAGCTAGCATTAGGGTACAGTTTCATTCCTAAACAGACTTGTACCTTTTTAAACACTAAACACACATTGAATTAGTGATCAATATTCGAAGGTGTAGGCTGCGACCGTAATAAATTAGGTACATACTCTTGCATATTAAGAAATCTGCTGGAATGTTAAAGCGAAATACATTTAAAGGGCAGCTATGCGGATTTTTCATTTTTATGCAAATGTGTCAGAAGTCACTAAAATTGGGAACAACGCCCCGCTGCGGCGACAAGACATATTTATAGAAATATGTATTATAATTTCGCAAGCACGCCCAATATTTTGAAATATCCTTGTATTTTATATCGCTAATATTTTATTGCTCGTCCAGTTTTTTTTTCTTTTAAGATATGCCAGTAGAGCATAAGATGGTACATTATATCGAGATTGTTTGCAGCCTTACTTTGATGCGAATCAAGTTATCAGCATAAAACGACGAGTTGTCCTATAAACCGATAAAAATACAAGTAAGGCGAGATATTTTTTTATTACCGGTTCAATAAACTAAATTAAGAATGTTAAACAAAATATGAAATGGCGTTGGTTATTGCTTTTGTATGCTAGCGAATGCATGTCGAAGGCTTTAGTTTATCAAGGTAGGTAACAATAACTAGAAAAAAACTGTTGTTTTTTCATAATTATGTACACAATGATATTTCTGTAGATTACGTTAGTTCGTAAAGTCATTTATAATATTGCCTGTAGCTGTAAGACGGACAAAGAAGTACATAACGTAAGCGTAAAGTCATTTGTATCAACCATTGAAAAAGCATAATATTTAAATTTAAATTAAATTTAAAATTACCTTCTTTGAATTTACATTAGGTAGGTAGGTACATAAAATAAATATAAGAAATTAGGTACAACTTTTATGCGCTTCTTTTCACAACCTTTCCAAAGATCTTCGTTATTCTTTGTCAAAGATTTGTCCTTGATTAACAATGGAATCAATATCTAAGTCAAAAAGCAGCATTCCTAAAATTTCCAAAGTATTGACTGGAAAACCTAGGAAAAATTCTAAATTTTCTTACACGTTTTATTTGTGTCAAAAAATGTTCAAGTCAGCTGAACATTCTCACCTCAAACCCATTCAGACGTGATTGCACGAGCAACCATATTCAATAAACGCGTTTCCCTCAGTTTCGTCAGCTATTTACCACAAGGCAATCGCAATAAAGCACAATAAAGCTGGACGTCTTCCGGCATTCGTCAAATGGTCTGAAGTCGCCACTGCTTGCGCAACCGCCACCCAACTAGCCGCGGCGACAGCCTACCCGCCCGGACAATTGAGCGATTTGTCAACCATTGCATTAGGTAACCGGTCACCGCGCTCGGAAGACCATTCCTAGGACGCATTGAAACACGCCACCTCCACTACCGCTTACACTACATTGAATAAAATAACGGTCGGCTCAGAACCCGTAATGGATACTCCATCACAATGTAGTGACTAACACGGCGTGGGCAGGAGCGAAAGCACAGCCCGTGAGCATCGCAAACTCCTTACGCAAGATATATCTGCAACTAACACAATGGACTAGGAATGCTTACAGAACAAGCATTTTGGATATTTATTGGATAGATTTCGTGTGGGATGAATTTGCTTCGGTGTGCTCCACGCAATTTCCACGTTCCAAACCCTTTACGTTTACTTAAATAGGATTTATAATAAAATACTGCAGAATAAATCTAAAGTTAAGGTTTATCTATTCTCGTTAAATCAAAATACGGTTAGATATTGATCTGTTATTTAGCAGTAGGTATTAGGATTCTACAACAGTGGAACAGTGAGTTATCAGGTCATGACGATCGGAGCGGGGTGTCACTGCGCTAGACTTATAAGCACAGCGCGATACGGCAGAAAAACTTTTTATTGGCAGTAAACATGGTCAGGAAAATTACTTCAGACCCATGGACTTAAGTGTTAGTAACTCAAGCACGTCCACGCTTTAGAGATAAGGGGGTAAAAATCAACAGTACAAATATAGAGGTGTAACGCGGAACGGATCGAAGTGTCAAACAGGAACGAGAAGTTTTATAATGTGTTCCTGTCGTGGTGTATACGTATCAAAGTATTTTATTGCATCAGGAAAAGATCTAGTAGTCTACCTGAGTATGATAGAGATACGTTTTTCAATTGTACGTTCTACTGAAATAATACAGGAACAAACAGGAAAGTTAACCGTTAACGTTAGCCTTTGATTAACCGTTAGTTCCTGTATTTTTTTACACACAACAACAAAACAATCTTGTACCTATTTTTTAGTGACAAGCGTGACAATGGCTGTTAGGTCAAGCTATTTGAACAAACAAAACTTTTGATGACCATTTATTTTATGAAAATCAAGGAACAAAGCCATGGAATGTCTAAGGCAAATATAATAGCGCATTGCGAGTTAACGTGATCTAACTGCGTCCAATTTCGAGCTTCTCCGTTTAACGGTTGTCGATAAAATCGGTTGTGACAGAAGGTCAGACGGGTGACCTTATAACAGCTCCAATTATTCCCTTAAAGTTCTGAACCTTAAAAAAGTAGCGTTATAATTGCATATACGCCGCGGCTTGTAGCGAGCTGGAACATTAATTTTCCACATCGACTTCCCTGACCTTAGCACTCGTTGTGGCACCCGACACCGCCCGTTTCTGGGTCGACGTGGATGCTTGCTCGCGGTTCGAACTATTTGTACCGTTCAGCCAGTTAAGGTTACACGTGAAGCCTATTCTAATACCTGATAAATGATACGCCGCTATGTAGGACGATATCGTTTTCATCTCGAGAAATTTATTGCGGTAAGCATTTTCATCTTCTGTAGTGATCGTGGCCGCAGCTTGAGTGTTGCAAGGCATCAAAAACAGTCTCTGATATCGGAATTTGACTTATCTGATAGCTAAATTAGCTAAAATGCCATGAAACTCGCGTTATGTTTCGATGGATCTATAATCGATTAAACCAGTAGATTCAGTTATAGAATGAGTATCTTAGCAAACTTTACTGTTGTTGTAGAGATTCCATTTGGTCTTGTAGATTAGAATTTGTATGGAATTGACAGATGCCAAATCAACAAAGGACAGAGGATTTGTGCTACTATATTCAAGGCCAAAATTAGAGGATCGTTATAAGGAAAGACATAAAACGTTCCTCTAATTTTGGCCTTGATTGTATAATACTGTGTGCTGTTTTATTGTATGATCTTCAAGGAAGAAAACGCGGGCGTTGAACCTAGAATTAATGGTCATCGGTCTGAACAACCCACCCTAAATCTGCTACGGTAATGCAAATCAGAGCCATTACTGGCTTGGAATCTAATGTGATTCAGAAACGGGTACGTAATGACACTGTTATGACGTTGAAGTAAACCCATAAAGTCCGAGCGTAGTCGCGATCGGCCTGTGTGCCCCGGGCCTGCTCTGCCGGCGAGCGCCCACTCTAGGTGTCGCCTAACTCCAGCCGTCCGTCCCCTGTACAAACGATTTACGAGACACCTCTTACTTTATTAGGTAAAGCGATTCCCATAAATCCTCTAAGTACATCTCGGTTATAATTTTTAATGCGAGGGGCAATTTATTTTGGTGAGGCAGGTTTTTACCGCATAGGTTTTGTTCAAAGTGTTTGATTTATCACGCGGGTTCGGTGGGCAATTGACGTAGTTATCGTGGATGAAGTCGTTTGTATGAGTGAAATAAATGTTCCTAAAGGTATAATTTTTCCTCTTACAATGCAATGTTTACGTTCTAAGCTAGCTGCTACGGTACTCAAAGATTCTTAAACATTGCCATACCTATTAAAGTTAGTTTTTTTACGAGTATGAATTCTTCATTAAAGTTCGCGCTCTGACAAGTGCAAACCTTATTATTTGCATCCATAAATAGGAGCTCACACTGTGTTTTCCTCGCAAAAACTCTCATGCTGAATGTTTTTGGCAAATTAAGGTTTCTGTGCCCGACACTGTCCCAATAGTTGTCACCTTTAATTTTAATACGTAGGGTGTCAATTATTGGAATCAACGTGTACCTCATAGTCCAGATGTTTAGATCATGATTTTATAAACAAGTTTCACAGATATTGCCCGATGTGGCGCACACCGAACAAGGATTCACGCACAAACGGTAAACAAAATATGTCGCGCGGATCCGCTAGGTCAAGTATAATCGGATGAAAGATTGACTGGCAGCACAGCACAGTCGGACCGTCACGCCGCCAGCGCACCCGTTAGGCATTCAGACACACAGATTGCCTAGAATCCGCTAGATATCATCTGTTACCCGCCAGCTGTTTGTTTTGTCTGTTTTTCTGCTGGACTGAATGGGGATAATCAGACGAACATGCCAAGTTAAATTGCTTGGCGGGAAACAGGGCGTTGTAAAATCGTTTGAGGATCTCTGATAAATTTTGTACCTACGAGTATGCACACTTTGTATTGATTTAAACTTTCGCGATTTTCACACATTATCATGATACTCGGGACTTAATCGCGTAAAAAACATATCCTTACCCTATATCCCTATGTCCCTTCGAGACCATGGACGCAACGTCGCGTCCGAAACGCGATTAAGTCCCGAGTATCATGATAATATGCACACTTTATCCTCTACTAACTCTGTTTATAGAGGGATTTTTTTTTGTAATACAATAATAGCCTCTTGGTCGAATCATCAACTTTTTTTGGAATGTCAAAACGATTTGGTCGGATCCCTTAGTATTAATAAGTGTGTATTGAATTACAGAACTATGACGTCATCATTTTCAGTGATGAAACTGCCTACTTTTATTCGTTTTTGTTAAATTAAAAATCGTTTTAATTGCTGTAGGTAATAAGGGAGGCATCGGTTTTTTATGAGTACTTATTTTCGGAAGCTTGATAAGACAAGTGAAAATGTAAAATGATTTTATTTTGACATCATGTCATTACATGTAATAAAAAAATACGCATTTTTTTGCCACATACAAATTATTTTTATTTTTATTTTCAATTAGATATTTTAATATTTTAGTGTTCAGGATACATTAACATAATAATAACTAAAAACATATTGTTATGTCAATGCCAAGGTATGGTTAAAGTGAGAAAAGCTTTCCCCTGTTATAATGTTCATTCTATATGACATAATCATAAGACTGATTTTTGCCTGGCCCGTGGGTAAGGTTTTTCTATTATATCTTGTGTTGTTTGTAATTCAACTCAATTCAGAACCTATTTTTTAATTCAGCGCGGGAATGCTGCCTGCGTAATGGGCACCCTACCCAAGGGTCTAGGTTTAGATTATTTTTAGTTTTTAGTCTTATTAGGTTATTTTTAAGTTATTTACCTATTTTTTTAAACGAAAACTAATCAAATATTAATTTGTCCTGACGTAAAGTACCATAGTTATTAGGCGCTGTCAAGCCCGGGTCGCGATTCCCACGACGCTATGAGTTATGGCCGCAGCTTAAATTGCTTCCCCATATCCCACAAAATTGGTGGTTAATAAGATTGTTTACTCAGTTTTGAATAAAAATGCCGTAACAATGCTTGTGTACGCTTTACGTTAAATCGTGAGAAGAAAATCAATTAGCGTCATCGTGCTAAAGATTTCTTAATGTCGTGTACTGGTTGAAGTGTGAGATATTCGGGTTATGTAGGACAAAGGTACCAGTTTGACCAAATTACCCTTCGAATTTTGGAACTATGAGACCAGAAACTAAGTAGGTAACAAGCGGTGGTAACGGTCAAGTCAATCTATCTAACAGGCGTTACTTAATTCCAGCATAATTATAATATCTTTCCCAACCTATTATTTTCTCTCACGCACAAATTTTACATTTGCCATTTTTTTATTTATTTACTGGAGAAATTTACAATAGAGCCTGTCATGCTCCTGTTCATCTGAGATAGAGTTACCTTGTCAAACTTAATGAATCAATCTCGACAGCCAATTTTATGAGGCTAGGAGCCACAGAAGGGCGATAAACGAAGGGATATAGCTTCATAAAAAATATTACACCGCTCAGCCTACCCCAAGCGCTGCACTGTTTAAGTGAATAATTATTATTTAATAATATGCATAAAGGAAACACCTCTGATTTAAACACTCCCCATAAATACCTTCATCTGCCTTAAAGCCTGCTATAAACGTACAAAGTTCTCGGTCCAATTATTTAATACGTCTTCAGTAATTGTAAGTTACTTTTGAATGGCGCTATAAATTGGCATCTTGCGAGACGTCATGATAACGCAACAAATCAAGGCAGAATGTTAATTACTGCCCTAGGTACACTAGGTGCCTATCTAATAAGTCCCCCGTGAATAGATAGAGTTGTGATGCCGCTCGCGTTTGTCCGAGATCGGGCTTAGTGCAGCCAACTGGTTATTCTCAAACTAGTTACAAATTGACGATATCGGTATGTGAGTCATCTTTGGATTCATGTTTACTATAATGTTAAATAAAATAAGAGGCTTGCAGCGTGCAGTCGACGTGACGACGTGGTCTGCTACAGTTCTGATCTTTAGTCTAAACAGAATGAACAGTCTGGACTGGAGTTTTAGTCTGTCCATTTCCTCGAAGGACAAATAAAACCATACCTAGTACATAACTTTTCAATGTTCTGTAGCCAAAATGGCAAAAATGGAACCCTTAAAGTTTCATCACAAAAAAACCACGGATTGACAACAATTTCTCCTTTCCAAGCAAAACAACAGTTCTAGTATATGTCATGTTAACTCATTATCGCACAAAATAAGTTAGAAATCAAATTAATGACAGGAAATAGTAGAAAGACGAACTCACCCCGTAAAAGGAAGGGTCCTTATCAATGCAGTGACAGAAGAAAAATCGGAATGATATTATACAGAAAGTGCTACGGGGCTAATTGCACGTTATCTCCAATTCAACTTTTTCTCATTACTGCAGTCATGTGATAAGAAAGTCCCTTGGAACTGAATGTATATATTCCGATCAAGATTCCATGTATAGAAGAATGTAAAAGGCTCGTGATATCTTCATCTCGATTGTCGATAAGCAACTCTCTAATCGGGGCGAGTAACGTTTATGTTTACAAACTAGTTAGGCAACGGAAGTTTCTTGTTGATTATACAAAAAATGCTGTCCAATTGTTTAATTTATACTTAGCCTAAAGCAGTGAATACAGTTTTGTTCACACGCGTCTAATGGGAACAAAGCATATTTAATTTACAGATTTATTTACTAGATAGGCGTGCCCACGCTTAGTGCGAATTAAAAAGATTTATATTTTTGTGCTGCCATTTTGGTGCCACTAGTCTTAACTTAATAGTAAAACGTCATAGTACGCATTATTATAAATCTATTATATGATTATAAATGGAATAACTCGACCTCCTCACTAGGTTTTATACTTACGATGTATATTAATTTCAATCAAAAGAATCCTTCTCTTCAAATCATACTGACCTCCCAACTTAGCAAAGCGAAAAAACAGAGCACTGAATTGAAGAAAACCCACTAATTTAGCGTGATTAATTCCCAAGTGTGGCCTACAGGCTTCATCCGAAGACAGGTTGCTTAGGCTTGCTCCGGGCGACCTAGACGTCTAGGCCTACGAGATAAGAAAGTTATAAATGGAAGTTTATTTCACTCTCTTGAATAATTGATCGCGAAATCGTTGGTCCATATCTACGTTAAGTGGACATAATTACGGGGTAAATCTGCCAACTGCACGTATCTGTTTAGCTGCGGTCATTGAGGTTTGCTGCGCTATGTGAACGCGATCGCTGTTTGTTTCCTGTGACGAATTTTCACGAAAATTTTCAAATTTGTTTCAACGCTTAAAACCTCCTATAGGTACATACGTACATCTAGTCTCTCTAACCTTACTCAACAAATTATCATTATCTATTCATAATAATAATTTTAAGTTTTGTAGCTATTTAAGGTCTTATGACACAACATTTAATACCACCGCAATAAAAAGTTTGAGTGATCTTTTATTTGTGAAATAAGTGCGATGCTCCCGGCGTTAAGTTTTTAAAGCTACATTCAATCACTTAAAAACTACTAATATAAATCCTCGACGCTCACTCAATACAAACAAAGGAATGTGCACGTCATGTTTTAAGTTTTTCCCGCAAGCCTAAAGTAAAATTTTATTTCAATTTTAGCTCGCTGAGTAAAAACTCGAGAATTTTTCAATAATTTTCAGTTCGAGGTCGTTATTGATTGGCCTGAGGAAATAGTTGCGTTATTTCACGTGTGTTTATTAATGATAAACATAGTCGTTATTTTGTCGATAAAACCGTTAGCTTTAATAAGGTATGTGGCTTAAAATGTGCTCACGGCTAGCCTTTGCTGTGTGAACTCAAAACGTCCAGGAAAAGAACGTTCGATTTTGCGAACAAAATTTAAAAGTAATATCAATCTCCAAGTTTTATGGAAAAACCACTGTAATTTACGTACAATTAAAATTAACTGTTGTCTCCAATTAGGAGCTACGATGCCACAGACAGAGAGACACACATCCCTCTTTTTAGGTCGGGTATTTAATGAGAAGTAAAAAAAATTGATGTCCACCGCATCAATTTTTTTTACTTGTAACTTTTTGAGTTCTATACTTATTTGAACTATAATAATATTTGCTTAATAATGTTTAGTAATATTTTTAGTTCAGCTTTATTAAGCAAGCAAAGTGAGTATCTACTTACTGAACTGAATTACAATCTAACCGCAAACTATATAAAACCGAGACAAAATGTACTTTCACTTACTTGAGTTACCAATGAGAGAAATTTAACGAGGCTTGTTAATTTGGATAGTAACTTATAGCCACTTCATATATTATTATATTTTATGCACTATTTGTAATAGATCATTCGGTAAAACTACTGTTTTGTATTTTAAATCAGTTTTAAATATATACTCTCCATTACCCGTTGACATAAAATTAATCAGGATTCAGGTCTCTAATCTGCACACAGTTAAATTAATTATAAATTAAAATATACGAATTAAACTAGAAAAATGCAAAATTGATAAGCATTTAGAATAGGATTCGAGTCAATGGCAGTTCTGCATGATGTCAAAGAATATATGTAAAGACCAATTCACCTGAATTACTATAATATTGTTCTCCCCTTCATATAATACTCTCGTTTTCCTTTTAAGTCGTCCTGTAGCTTATACCTGAGTATATATAGGCATTTGCGTCTATTACAGATACCTGAGTAGATAATTAGATATTGTGTGTATCGTTCTGGGGTGGTAGTTGTGTACTTTTGTTTTAGATTGGTTGTGTTGTGGATGGTATTTCAAAACATGGACAACTATACCGTCCAGGGCCATGGGTCATTTGGTAGTGCCTTATCCAACCTCTATATGGGCGGAATCGATAGTCATTACTATCTAAAAAAAAAATTGAATTCACCCGAACCTGAATCCTATTGGTAGTAAAAGTGCTCACGAACTGTATAGATTTATTTATTTACCAAATCAAATTTACAGCATTTGTACTAAGTAGATACTTTGCACATAGTGTTTCTTTTATCTACACACATATCATAAGTCCTCTATTATGCGTTCAAAAGCCGCAAGTAATGACCATCATTACGACAGTCAGTTTTCATCTTCAAAAACCAATACTACAATACAATTATAAAAAATATCCATACGAAACGTCAGCTCAGTATGTTTGTTTATGATTTAAATAAAACAGTTAATTTCGTAATAGGTTTCTAATGCCTTCGGCTACTGAAACCATCTTAGAATACTTAGGACTTATAATATGTGTGTAGATAAAGTAATGTATGCAACTCTACATAATTAGACCTTAAAACAATCGTGTGATCTTGTTATGAAACTCAGCTTCGCCTCGTTTCATAAAAACATACTCGTGTTTTAAGGCCCTCATTATTGTAACAGTCGCATAAACTACTATTTATAGATTGATGTGCTTGTCACACGTTGCATCAAATGCGGAGTGAACCCACACCCCAGTGTTCCCAGGTTAAATTATAGCTGCATTCCCGAGCTCCTCATGCGTGAATGGACAATGCAACTCGCCAATGCAGCAATTCATTTCTTTATCATACCTCAGAGCGATCATATCTGGCCAGCGCTAGCAAACTAACAAAAATTGATGAATCGCTTCCTAACTCGGCGCTAACCAATAGTCTATCAGGGTTAGCAGATGGAAAAATGTGAATTACTGAATTAAAACGTATGTAGTCCTTAGATTTGATGTCGTTTGTACTAAAGCTCTATCCTCAAGTTAGGTACAAGACATTAAGGGTGAAGGTTCAATTGAATGATTAAATTAGCTGTCATATAGTACCGAAAATTTTACATTTTGACGCTGAAACAGCCGCGAACGCAATCGCAGTCACCTTAGAGAATAATACCCCTGGATAGCAGAGAAAAAGTGCCTCTGATCCAGTAATTTTGTCTCCAGCGATTTGTCAAGCACAAGTAAAGACGGGAAAGACTGATTTAGTATCAGAAGTCAACGAACAATTATATAAAAATGTAAATAATCAGAGAGTCCTGTCATTTCAAAAGTCCATCAAGAATCATGATCATGACAAACGCCTTGAAACTCTGGAGTGTCAGGACGTATTACAATTTAGCCGCCTGGTAACCCTAGCTGCAGCCATTACCGGCAACTATGTCCCGCCGCCATCTTTGTTTAGATTCAATGTACCAGGGAATCATAAAGCTCCGAGCGTTTATCATAAACTTATTTGAAGTAGCGGTGTTTTAGTTACCCCGTCTAGTTTATGGGCTTCACGAAAATTTATTGTGATTTTCTTTAATTTGTTTGTAATAGTGCAGAAATTACTAGTAGAGGAAACAAAGTTGAGCATAATAATATTGTACTTACTTACCTAATTAATTCAACAAAACACGAATTCAAAAGCATAGACGAATTTAGGTCAGCGAATACTCTACGAGTACGTGGTGTTCATCACACGTTTATAAAGCTTGTTCGACTTGTAAAAGTACCTGTATTTTATTAGTTACTTTATTCTCACCCGTCAAACCATTCAAAGTTCAAAATTTAATTAGGCAAACAAAGTACGTAAAAGCGGTCGTCAAATCAATTTATTGATGTTTTTGTTGGTTGTGTTCGTCGTTTGGCGCTCGCGCAGTGGTACGAGTAGGTAGATATTCCTGTGCCCGCCGAGCGATATGATCGGACTCCCCGTCGCCTTATTGATAAGGTTTCCATACTTCCCGTGGGTATTGGAATGCTTCTGAGTTTATTTAAATTGTAATTTATATGTAAGCACAAGTATCCAGATATTGTAGCGTGGATGAGGCCAGATTGTAACTTTGCCTTGCGTTGCAGTGCCACAGGGGTTCATAAACTAAGCAAGTTTCAACTGAAAAGACCATTAAAAGGTGTGCTCGATGTTCGCTAACAAGCTCGTGAGGGATGTGAGCTGCAGTGTGATGTTAAAGTGCTCCTAAAACCTCCACTCTTATATCATCCTGCGCCGTTCTCTTGGAAGTTCGCACAATGGACCCTTTTAGTTGTTTACAATGATTTAAGTGACTGCAAATAGGCTTTGTGCAAATGAAGGATTAACTTTCGGCGTATTCGCCGAGTTGAATATGAAAAACAATACTCTACAATAAATTAACGAGTTAAGGTGAAGTTTTTTCTATTATTGAAACAAAAGGGATTTTTTATCATACTGTTTTGTAAACTCGTAACGTCCTGCTCTACTCAAAATTGACCGTTTCGTTAAATACGAAAATAAGTCACAGTTTTAAATGGACATTACCTACAAAGTAATACTAAGAGGTTTAACCAACGCATCAGAGACTACGCTTCTGCATCAGAAGTAAAGCAATCACATTCGACTTTGCCTATTTTATATAAATCTGCCTGTTGTTAATAAGTAATGTCCACCATAGTATTTGTATCACGTATCAGCACCATCCGTCAGGCGGCAGCCACAGCCACCGTAAACTGAAAGCATCGATTATGATACGACGAGCTGATTCCAGGGTCAGGTGACATCACGAGCCAGGGTCAAAGAGCACCCTCGAGTTATGAGCTCCACCGACACAATGGCCAATTTCTTAGAATTCCTCCTTGATGGATTTCAGTACGGAACGGTTAACGGTACTTTACGATTTGAGGTGAGTTAGTAGACCAATAAACTACCTTATTAGGTTGAACTGCGCCCGCTATTGTTCATTATTTCTGAGTGGATACTGAACGGATCGATATAGGAGATTGTAAACAAGTAATTAGGAGCCTGCTTGAGGTCAAAAATATAACGGTTACCAAGCTTAGTTTTACAATACATTTAAATTGAAGCCAAAATAACTAGGTATCGTTCCCTAAAGAGAAGTAGTTCCCTAGAGACTACTACACTTCAATTATTTTTGTATTTTATCAAACTCAGCTCATCAGCTAGTTGAATAGTCTCTATGTAGGTAATAGTCGCTCTACCCACATGTCAACTAAAAGACAAAGTAGATAATTACCAAGTTTAAGTTTGAGGAAGCTTGTCAGTATCATGTTCCCTACTAATTGTATTTATTTGATTTCTATGTTTTAATAAACGATTTCATTTTACTCGTAGAGAAGGTCAAGGTTGGCCAAGTTGATTAAGTTGGTATGCTTGCATGACGTAATTTTTCAATATAGTTCAGAGAGGGTTCAAAGAATTGCTTTCACTGGGTCTTTAACCTTGGTTCAAGACAAGTCATCTACCCCTCATCCAAATACTGTAGCGTCATTGTGTCGCTTATAGCTCGCGAGACCTTTCAATTGTCGCGGGTTCGGTTCCCGGGGATTCGTCACAGTTCGGACACGATCGTCACGAGCAAACCAAAGCTAAAGGTAAACTACGAATGGATTGTTTACGATTACATTTATTTCAGTTTTCGGCATACAATCAATCGCCGCGGGAGATTATGATGGTTACAGTTTGGGAAGCATAATCTTAGGCATCTTTCAAAACTTCTAAAAGTTACAATACTAAATTGTATCTTGATCGTAACTGAATACATTTGAACGAAACTGGACTAAAGGTAGACTTTAATTACTTGGTGCATCCGTTTGGGTTTCATAAAATTATAAATAGACAAAGCGTCAAAAATTATAACGTTGTTCTGTTTCCGTAAGATACGAAATGTATAAGCACAAGCACAGTGACATTAAATTTCATGTAAATTTATTTCAAAAATACCCCCAGCCTCACTTGATACATGCCCGGAACGTCGTGGCCCCGGACCAATAACCATTTGTAATATAAACACATCCATTAAATATTCATGGTGCCTGTTTCCTGACAAATAGGTACAAGCGCCGAACACGGCCGGGTTTCTGTCATTGTGGTAAGGCATCAGTAAGCATTAAGGGAATCCTCCATCCTGCATCGAAAATAAGAGCATCGCCTCGATTCGACACAGAGCCGACAGCGCGGCGACCACAATACTTCTCATTATACCGTCACCGGCCGACGCCTGACACTAAAGCCATTTCGACGAAAAAATATGCTTTAAACGTTTTTGTTACATTTTTTGACGCAGTGAAAACTACAAAAGGTTCTCTTAGCTGATGCGTGACTGTCGTAATTAAGTGGCAAGTAAGCGGCGTGCGCACGTTCGCCGGGTTAAAGTAGTTCGGTAATACGCATTATCACTAGTTTTTCAGCATTAGTTAGTGGACTTATCTAGCTATAATTACCCTGGTTCCATTTTTTTCAACCATCAGATAAAAAAAGATGCGTCTACTCGTAACGAAAGTTGTCAAAAGTGCAAAATACTTGGTGACCCCACGGCTGTGGAATTGTCTATCATAAAATATCGGCAATCATATAAAATGGTCCCATCACATAAAATCCGAGCCGAATAAGTTGCTTCCAATTTAAATCAAAATAATTTTTAAGTCCGCTGTCTCTCAGAAAAGGGGACCCGTCGGGGGCCGGATTATAAATCATAAATGCCACGTTAGCCCGCGCCCGCGCCGGCGCTCGTATCAAAATTATCGCTCGCGAGCCTCGCGTAAATATACAAAACAGTTTCATGTTACCGCGTCAAATATTTCTTTTTGACGTCTAAAATAAAACACAATGACTCATTAACACACCAACTTAGCTTCACACGCGACCCGTGCTAAATCAATCCTGTAAATGCTCCGTCTCTAAGCACGGCTTAATGAACTGCTAGCCGAGCACTGCATCTTTAATCCACTCGATCGAGTCATTCAAATTAAGGGCTTCATTGAAGCGATTATTAAACATGGTAATTAAATCGAATCACCAAACAAAGCTCTCATGCGGTGCTTCAGATGGAAAGTTCTCACAGTCCATTGACGCTGCTTTTAAATGTAGACAAAAGTAGCTCATGACTTCCGCACACACGGCACGGCAAGAAATAGAACTACAAGCCTACACTCGAACAAACGAAATCAAAAGCTGGTACGATCGGGCGAAAATCTCGTTTCCTAATTACCGGAATGAAATTAGATACTTCCGACGCACAATTAGAAACATTTAGAATATCGCTTTCAATCGGCATGTACTTAGAATTTTGCAGCTTTAGAAAGCGACAGTAGTTAGTGTGTACGCGTCAATGTAGCACAAAAATAACGGTTAGTCACCTAAACCTAAAGCTAACCTTTTTTTGATACACTTTCTTTATGGTTTTTTTGTTGTAGTTTTTTGCTTATGTCATTGTTCTGTTCGTTGTGTTGTAGTTGTCTTCTGGTATTGTGTCAAAGCGAAAGATTTAAGTTGTTATTACATTATTTCATATCTCTAAAACAGTGCCTTTATCATTATACAGTCCATTCTATTTATCCCCATTTTCAGCTATAACAGTCATTTTTCGCAAGTGACATGTGACAAAGCGGTTACTTTGATATACAAGCATGTTAATATTGCCGTAAAAATATTAGTACTTACTTATACTCACGGTAGAGTTGTGGTAAAGTTGTGTGGTACGATTTAATTGCACGCATATTTGTCATTTCACAGGCATAAAGGGAATACTTATAATGCAAGTGAGATCAAAATGAAAATAGCTCTCGCAGAATAATTAACTCACCTCAGAATTTTAACTTAAAATCCCTAACATTAAATTATTTCACAATTTACCGAACGATTACAACATTTTTTGTAAACAACACGTCGCACTTTCAATTATTTTAAGTTAATTTGCAGACATGACAAGATAATTGATGGCAAACGTCATCCGATCCAAATGAACTTAGCTTAAAGTTAACACAAAGTTCGTCTCTCGTACTGACATTAGACTGGATAGATTGCCTACATAAACAATGTCAGAGACGTTAAAATCTATTCCTCATGTCATGTTGCCTTGTGGGCTAGATTTAAATGGTGCATGAATTATTGCAAAACTGATTTTGTCGCGACAAAGCGACAGAGAGACAAAGCAATGTAAATCATGATATGTCGGTAAAAATAATCTGAGTTTGTGTATGTCTTTATTGAAACGTACGAAGACAAACTGGTAGGTATGCAGCGTGGGGTAAGCCTTTATGGCTTTTTGTAAGACATAAAATTCCGCAAAATTATTATTTAAAGCAGCCCGTGGAACAGTGTGCTAGCTGTATTCAAAAACTATGCAATGACTCTATCACTATTTGCTTTATTTGAACCAGGCTAGATAAAGCAACATTTCAACAATATTGTATTGTTATGTAGCCCTCTCATTCTAAGAGGAGGCCTGTGCCCAGCAGTGGGACCTAAAATAGGCTGATGATAATGATTGTATTACTTGCGGTGTCACCTTCTTTTGGCGTATAATCAGTAATGCGAGTGAGATACGCCATCTGGTTTACACTTGTCCGTGTAAGACCGTATTTAACAGGCAGCTCAGGTATATAAGTATTTCTATTTTATATTGTGGATTTGAAAACGATGCAAGTCTCTTATTCAACTTTATAACCTAAGCTTCCTGTAAACCCCGACGCTTTGGGGCCGAAGATGTTTTTCGACTGTCAATCACCTATTTTTAAATGCGGTCATTAAGTATGCAAAAAGTCCAAACTTCGTAAAAAAGCCTTTTATAGGTATTCTAAAAACTGACAAGTGGAAATGTCTGCACATAAAATGAGCCTCAAGCCGAGGTCGTAACAAAAAGACTGGTAACATTATTATTTTATGTTTTGTTTATGAACATTCGTATGAAAATCTGTGATAACGCTGCTTGTTTTAGTACCATTTTACGTTTCACGTTAGTTTAGATAAATTATGTTTCCTCTATAAAAGTATAATTTTCATAACTTAATATAATTATTAGTACTATAATGGAATGCGGAGGCTTTTATTTGGTTCTATATTTTGTTCATTCAATCAAAACGTTTGACTACATACATGAAATTATAAAAAAAAACTTTTGTTAAGTTGTGCATTGCATTACATACAGACAATTTATAGAGAATCTTAAGCAAGTGTCTTAATCAGTGACCAAAAATTTCTAAACCAAAAACCTACCTACTAATAATACAGGGTAAATTAAACGACCGTGACAAACGACTATCATCCACTTTAAAATTAACCAATCTACTTGTGATTTACTTGAAATTTACACTTTTGTTACAACACGTACTCGTAAGTCACGGATCCTTGAAATATACGTGTGAAAGTAATGTTTTTTACGTCCGCAAAAAACCAAGTGTGTTAGTTAGGGTAGGCGCACTACGCTTATCCTCCTCTCCTAGCGCTGGAGTCCTGGCAAGAAGGCTGGGTCGGCCGGAGGGTACTCCGGTACCTAGCAACCTGGTAGAAGGGCAACACCGGAGTGGTTTTAGCCCACTAAAACCACTCCGGTGTTGCCCTCCTACCCCATACCCCATACCCCATATCTGCATACCCATATGCTTCTCCCCTTTCTCTCTTTTACGGACAGGAGGAGGCGAAGAGAGTCCCACATAACCACCAGACTTTCCCCAGATCTGGTCGTACTCGTAACGAGTTTCCACTCCGTTAAAAAAAAAAGGCGCACTACGCTACGGCATTTACTAGTAGTAGCGGTCCTATAGGGCGAAATGGTCTCCTAATATATCACTCGGAAATAGCAAAAAGCGTCGGCTCCTAGCGACGTAATCACGGGAGCAAGAAAAGCCTCACATTCGCCTCCAATTACACCGTTTATGGGATGCGACGTGCCTTACATAACGCTTATAATTTAACATTTTTCTAACTAGGAAGTTGGGCGGTATTCTAGTATTGGAATGATAAAGGTGGTATTTTCATATTTTGGACTGCAGTAGTGACGTGAAATAAAAACAATTAATTTGTAATGTCTGATTCAAGATACGTACCGAGAAAAGTAATAATAGTTAATTCTGTGTCACTAAGAATAAATAATCATTACATTAAGTTTACCACTGACAGATGGTTTGCGTTCATTTCATTTTCAAATGTAATGTCGTACAAATAAAATAGGTACTTATTACAAAATAGTGTCAAAATTTAAAAATTTGGTAATAAGTTTTGGTTTGGTAATTTGTACGATATTAAATTTGAAAATGAAATGAAGCCAAATCATCTGTCAGTGGTAAACACGACAAGTATACGCCTTGGTACGGTTTCGTATGATCAAACCGTATCGTTATCCTACATCTGAGCTTTATAAAGATTGTCAGCTCTTTAGTATGCGGAAATTATATGTTGCAGCCGTGGTTTTGAGACTTCATAAAAATTTGCCTTACAGAACCATCGCTGTGAATTTAAGAAGAGCTCGCGCTGTTGCTCCTGTACCCCCAAGCAAATCTGTATTTGCAACTAGACAACTAGACGCACAAGCAGCACGCTTGTATAACATAATACACAAAAAGATCAATATATACGCCTTAAATTACTACGCTTGTAAAGAGACTCTTGAAGGTTGGTTGGCTGGACTGAAGTACGAGGAGGTAGAACATCTTTTACTACGAAGAACATAAGACAGAAACAAACACACACACACACGTACACACACACTCACACATACACACACATACACACGCACACACACACAACACATTTAATAATAGGTTAAGTAGTTCCTTTTTACATTAATTAGTATGATAAGAAAACCAGCAAATTGTATTTACCACCGTAGGAAGACCGAGTCCTCCTGACACAGGTGTTTATATACCTACTAGGAGGGCTCACACATTTGTAACTATTGTTAAGTTGTTTTCACGAAATAAATAATTATTATTATTAAATTATTATATTATATTACCACTAAAGGGACCTCAACCTGTGTAAATACCTACGGTCAAGTGCAAAAATATAACTGTATCGAATTAATCCACTACAACAACTATACCACAACCTTAATTGGGACATAATATGTTTGAGTAAGTTGTACAGTCGAGTGCAAAAATATGGCTGTTTTTGCACTTGACCTTTAAAGTATCAAACGCTTTTGCCAAAATAAAAATTACAACTTCTTGAACCTTATTATGTAATAACTAACAACAATCTTTCTTAAGACCAACCTCAGTTATTACAGATTGCAAAATTCTATTAAACAACCGCTTTTCGCCTGCAGTGCATCCAGCGTCTTAGTCGAGAAAAAACAGCTACAGGCGAATAGCTGCAATTATAGTGAGCGTCTTCGTACGTCCGTCTGTCCGTAAGACGAAGGCGGTCCGCATACCACAGGATTGACTAGTAGCTGAATGCTTCGCCAACGGCGATCTAGCCTGAGCCGATCTAAGGCACGCAGGAATGAGGCTCCTGCCCACGGTAAATGAAAATTCTTTTTGTTTGATAAGTGTTCTGTCATTATCTTGCGTGTTGAATGCAATAAAAGGTTTGATGCTTCGTTAACGGCGATAATTTACGCTACTCACCGATAGTCAGTTTTTCTGCGTACGTACCTGAAAATTAAATGGCTTGTTAGATCATTTGAACAGTACAATACAACAGTTGGCGCTAAAAATATAATTTACATAAAATTTGGGTATTTTAAATAATTTCAGACTCCGAATGCCTTTCATTTGAACATAATATTACGAAATTAGACATACTAAAAAATGCTACTACCACTACTCAAAAAAAGAGTTAAAAACATTCAGTCATCCAAGTACCGCTAATGTTTATAAACAGCATCAAGTTCATCGAACCCTAACAAATTACACTAAACAATAAATCACAGCGTGGACAATAATAATGATTACGTTAGCACTTAAATCGCCCCGCCCAAGTGCACAAAGCCGGTCATTACCGCCCGCTAACTCAAAACCACATAGGTAAGGTAAGTCACATTTAGCGTCGCATCAAAAAGCAATCAAGCTACAAAAGTTGGGGCGAGTCATCCGGATACGCCGACGAAATGTCTTTGAAACGCATCTAATCGATTTCATATTGAGACTGAGCAAGTTTAGAAGTAGTGCTTTACATTATTATCAGTTTTCTCTCAGTAAAAATAGGAGTTTATTGCTACGGCGTGCAAAATAGGAGTTTTACTTTAGTTGTGTTGTGATAAACGAGACTTGATGGCAACAAGCGGTGTGTTATAAATAACGAAATCTATTCCGGTAAAATTAATCCTTATTATATCCAATATCTTATCCTAAACCAGTAAAATTTGTACATAATCTAACTTCCAGAGTCATTGTCGATAATGATTATTAGGAAAATAAATAATACCTATTTGAATAATAAAATTAGTATAATTATAATTATTGTTTCTTTTATAGCAGTCCATTGCGACTTTTAGGTTTTATACCGGCTTATAAGGCCACTGTTATACCACATATATGTTTCAACGGAAGTTAAGAAAATGTGTGAAGTTTCAAAACGCTGCGAAGGCGTAGTAAAATTTAAATAAGACAAAATAAATCTTCTAAAGCATTCATAAACATGCCCATTGATTTCTCAACCTACTAACTGCCTTTCCCTTCGATTTCCATTATCCGCTTCTTTGTAGCATCTGCCTAGTTTAAAGAACACAAAAAGCTTAGTAAGTATTAAGTTTTTTTTAATTGAAGTTACCTAAAACTAGAGGCTCGTCCTTAACTTTGGCCCAGACACCCCCCGCTGGCCCAAGAAATATGTTACCTGCGCCGGTGGAAACAAACCCTAGCATATTGACGAGGCTATAAATTTAAGAAATGGCCCCGCATTCTGATTAAAAAACCAATTTCGTGGCGCATTTAAGCTGTATTTGTGACCATTAACGGTTGCATATCCTGCCTTAGAGTTGACAAGGTTTGAATGAAGTCGTATACTCTCCCAAATAAGGGATCGGGACACAGATTTCATACCGTAAAAGATACACAATAATCGTTGCGCAATGACTACAATTTCAATAAACTACTTTCTTTGTTGAGCACGCAATCGAACAGCTGACCAGTTAATTGAGTAAGTATAGTTTATTAAACAACATCGCTCTTTATATACCTACTTGGCATAAATTTAAAACAACACGCCTATTGCTTTGGGGGTTGTATTAGTAAAGTGACACAATATTAAAGAATTAGTTTTATAGATATTTGTCCCATAATCAAGACATTATTATATAAAGAACTAGACATCACAACCCATCACAAAGTTTGCGAAGTCATATGATTACCTACTCAAAACCTCGAGAAAGGCAGATTATTGGAATCACCGTCAATTTCTAGTTTACTTATAAATTAAATACTTCGGAACTATTTCTGTTATAAAACAAATTATATATATGTGAACGTCCCCGTCTGAACATAGAGTTATGTTTCTCATTACGTGAATATCATTAATGCCCTCATCCTTACAAGCTCCGATATGGATCTATAGCGCTCCGTTACACGATTCAAAACGGGACCAAAATTTATCAAGCGCAAGAGATTGACGTAAACGGCTTCTATAAATACAAAAAAAGGATCAAGAAAATGCCTGCATTTAAAATCAAGACGGATTCATATATAAGATAAGAACGGATTCGTCATTAAATTTGGATCAATTAACTCAGTATTATGTATTAGATTGAGAGAAATAATAAATCGGATATTTAGTTTATAATACAGTCAGAAAACACAACAATCAATCACCTTCAGTAAGTTTACAATTGAAAATAAAAATAACATTTATTTTTATTATTGAACATCTTTTAACAAAGAGACTACCCAGGACCGAGCTGCTTTGAGACGCACGATACGGAGGGCCGACCCCAAATAAAATGGGAAAGGGCCAGGCAAAGGAGAAGACTGAACATCTTTTAACAAAGAGACTATCCAGGACCGAGCTGCTTGGAGACGCACGATACGGAGGGCCGACCACAAATAAAATGGGAAAGGGCCAGGCAAAGGAGAAGACTGAACATCTTTTAACAAAGAGACTATCCAGGACCGAGCTGCTTGGAGACGCACGATACGGAGGGCCGACCACAAATAAAATGGGAAAGGGCCAGGCAAAGGAGAAGACTGAACATCTTTTAACAAAGAGACTACCCAGGACCGAGCTGCTTCGAGACGCACGATACGGAGGGCCGACCACAAATAAAATGGGAAAGGGCCAGGCAAAGAAGAAGACTGAACATCTTTTAACCATATTTATGTATACTTATTATGTTAAATAGGTAATTAAAATAAATAAATAAATATCATGGGACAAATTGACACCAATTGACCTAGTCCCACACTAGGCAAAGCCTGTACTATGGGTACTAGACAACGGATAAACTTACTTGTATGGATAAATACAAACTTATATACATATTAAACATCCAAGGTCCGAGAACAAACATTCGTATTCATCATACAAATATCTGCCCCGATCGGGACTCGAACCTGGGACCTCAAGCTTCATAGTCAGGGTCGCTAACCACTAGGCCATGTATAAAAAATAATGTAGTTAATACAATAACAAGTAAATAACGAAACATATACCAGCCAGTATTATCTCCCAGATTGATTTCAATCTAGTTCCCTGATTTAACCAGAAAACGTTGGTTGCAAAATGCTAGTTATACGACCATAAAAGGCTGACAGTATTGTTAGTTAAATGGCAGCTATAACCTCCAATAAGACTATAATGAAATATTTTGATACGCTATTAATTAATAGGCACGCTATCTTGGGTATTTCCTTGTTTAAAGTAGATAGTTAACTTATTGAAACAGCCACAAGGAAAGATAGATAGCTTTGCTGCTTTTAAAGAAATTTAGATGTAGGTACATTCTCTAACTACAAAGAAGCTTAATAAAATTGTTTAACTTTTAACTCTTAAGTAATGAGTAACTTGTCACATTAAATATTTCATCACCATCATCACAGTCTATACAGTCGTCCGACGAAGGCCTCTAGACAGAGGGTCGAGCACGACTTTACGAATGCTGCGTAACGTTACGGTTATCGCATCGAGATCGAGAAACCTCATACAAAATTTTTGTTCCAAATACGCTCACGGGCGGGCGCTGTTCCAAACGTCATACAAACGTATTTGGAGTACTGCGTACATTTTGCTTAAGAGCAGGGCTCTGCTAACACTGGACTTCTTAAAACACTGGGGAAAAGCGTTAAAATCTTTCTACGGAACCCTCGTGCGCGAGTCCGACTCGCACTTGGCCGGTTTTTATTATTAAATATTTACGCCTTTCTAAAGTTATGATTTGTCTGTTGCACGCGAACGCGCAATACTTGTATAGAAGTTAAACATCAAAACAAATAATGTATAAGGATTCCTAACTAATATTCTCAGTAAGCGGTTATAAATAAGGGCTTTATAACTGCAAAAGATATTATGCAAGTTCGTAAACAGGGATGAATACTAGAGACCCTTCGAGAGCTGTTTAAAAGCTTAAGCGGCTCTTTTACAGCTCAGCTTTAGCTATAACTCCAAGCATGCTTGTAGATCGCCATATTCCCTATCCTTAAATAGCTTCTATGCGTGACTAAGCACAGATATTGCTCGCTACTGAGAAAGCCTCACGCAGCGCCTGCGCCGCCGGAAGCTCTCTCCCAACGAGAGCCAGTGTCAATACTCGACCTACTACCGCGAACCACCTCTATGCAACCACTGTACAACTTCTACCCAGCACTACATCACAAAAGAGCGTATCTCCAAAGGAAACTAACGGTAGTTACGTCCTTTGTGTCAGGAGGGCAGAGCACTACACTTAGGTATACATTACAAGTGTAAATAATAACGCACTTTTACCAGTTACGATAGTTAAAACCAGGCGTTAAAATTATTGATAATTAACTAGTAATTTTATGTTTTCAACAGGTCAGAAAAGAAACTGCGCCTAAAGGGGACTTTCCAATGATGTTGGGGCTCGGTTGACTGTTGGGACATACGGTATCAAGATAACAGGTTTGATTTTATGTCTAAACAATAGGTAGGTATGCACTAATTTTGTTTATGTACGCACATTTAGCATAAGTCCTCAATTATGCGTTCAAAAGCCGTAGGTAATACCATAATTACGACCACTGTCAACTAACTAACTAGTTTTCATCTTCAAAAACCAATACAATTTAAAAAAAATACGTGTCAATTAAAATACAACATCAGCTCGGTGTGTTTGTTTATGATAAAAAAACAGTCAAATTCGTGACAGGTTTATTATACCTTCGGCTTCTGAACCCATCTTGGGGTTATAATATGTGTGTAGATAAAGTAATGTATGCAACTCTACATAATTAGGTCTTAAAACACTCGTGTGATCCTATTATGAAACTCAACTTCGCCTCATTTCACAAAAACAAACTCGTGTTTTTAAGGACCCTCATTAGTAACAGTTGCATAAACTACTATTTTGGCTCTGAGAGAAAATGAGGGATGCGCGGAAGTCAACTATAAATGTAAGCAAAGTGCAGTGTTTGCCAAACCCATACATTACAAAGGTTCTATCTAATTATGTCAAATGGGTCTTATAAACCTCTGCCATAGTCACCAGTAGCTCATGTTCCCAGATAAACATAATATACAAAAAGTGTTTGAAAGTTTTTCTCTAACACACATTTGTCTTACCTTTTCTTTAACAAGTAGCTTAGAGGAAGTAGAACTTCACGTTATAATATAAGATGGGCTGCTTTTAAAGCCCGATTATTGGCTTGAATACGTGTTTAAATCACGCAACCCGAGTGACAAGTAACACCGCTGGCAGCTTGTAGTCACGAAACATAAATACACAGCCAAAGTCGTATGAAAAAGATGGGCCATAAAAATGTTTATTGCTTTTCTTCCCACTTGACTAGTAGGTCGTCGAACCCATATATTTTAGACAAAATTTACAATATAATTTGATATGTACATACGATTATCATCAATCAATCAATACATACATAATAAGCATTTTAAATGTATTCCACTGTATGGATTAGACGAATTAAAAAGCATTAGGCATAGGAAGTGAGGATAATAAGGCCCAGCCATCAAAATATACCAACAAAATATTATTAACGTAAATAATATGTTAAATAGGTGACGCGGATGCTTATTCCAGATTTAACACTTATTTCTTAACAGCAATTTTATTTAAGTTACCATCAAAAAATCTTCATTATGAAAGAGTTATAAGCTTGATAGCTTGAAATAATTCAAAATGGGCTAGTTCCCTATCTCGTTACAATTTCGAAAAATCTCATCTTAGTGCACCTCTAAGATACTCAAAGTATAATCATGTTCGCCAAATTTCAAGTCTCTAGGTCTACTGGTTTAGGCTGTGCGTTGTCTGTCAGTCAGTTAGTCATTCATTCGCGGTACTGTTTTATAGGTAGGTACAGATAAGTACTCGTGAGAAAATGTTATAGACATTTAATTGTATACAGTCTACAAGACCACATTACTTAAGTTTTCAGCTAAAGACCATTCTTATGTTACCTATCTATAAAACAAATGAAGTTTAAAATAAATGACTGTTATTAATTCAAGTGAAGTGATGCTCATTTATCTTCGATCGTTCGCATGTTGTCTAATCACAATTCAGTTATTTCTAACCGAGTGGCCGTTGTTCGGCGCCACAGCCTGACCTTGTAGAGTCAAACCCACAAAATATCAAGTGTACAGGAAATATAGGATTTCATTAACTCCCCGCTCAAAACACGCTACCGGCACAGCCGAGCTCTAATTGAAAATAGCGAATACTCTGTACCTGGGCCAGGTATTAATTAAAACTAAAGATTCTCGCCTCTACTTGCTTACGCTCAAATACATTACTTCATACATGTAAGACTTACTGACTTATCACCACGAATTGAACGCTAATGCTTACTTATAGGGTTTGAATTAAAACCACAGCGGTTTTAACAACGATTCCACGCTTTAAACTATGTTCCCAGGTAGCAGAGTCGACAGTTGAACGCTGAACAGTAAATATGGACGTGAAATCAAACAAGGAGCGTAGTTAATAATTTATTGATATAAGACATGCAAAGCCCATAAAGTTTCCTTTGGCACACACGTTCCGGTCCCTTTTAATTTGTAACTTGTTAGAATTAAGAAGCCAGTGTACGAGTCGCGTTAAGATAAAGATTTTGGTTTTGTTCAAAGCTTCGCGACGCTGTCGTGTCGCCGTCCGCTGTGCTATCTGGAAACGCTTCTTTAATTTATGTCCGGGTAACCTAATGTTAATTGTTTAACAATTCTCAGTACCCCGATCATTATCGCCAACAACTTCCATACAATACGTCTTCATTAATGACAGCTAAATGAACTTACAGTTGGACGTAAGAAGAAAACAGCCTGTACGCTATCAATTTGTTGGTTATGCAAAGTCACTTCCCAACAGAATCATTTGAAGGATGACTTAATAGAGCTTCATTAAAAGTTAGCAAACACTTAAGTAAAGGCAGCGTGTGGCGAGCGTAACGAACATTAGTGTCTCAAACAATGCTCATAACTGTTGTACAAACAAGCAGCAGCGCGGGCGCAGGCCGAGCGTCGCCGAGCGCCGAAAGCCGAATGTTTGGCCGAAACCGAGGGGCGTGCGGGCAGAGAATGTTAGAAAAACTTATAGAAAATGACAAGCGGCTGACAGGGACAGACACAGTTACACCATAGTTGAGAGCGGGACGGATAGAAAACTTGTTCTCCTGCATTCCGCCGCATGGCTGGATTTAGGAACGGGGGCAGCACGATACCATTAGGAGGTTATGTCATGTTGCTTTTGAGTACTAAAGGCTGAAATATAAAAATCAGGATAACAGTATGTCCTTTGTTTTAATTTATTTCCCTTTAGTTATAATATTTGTAAGCTCTCCAGCCTTAATACAACTAGGCATTTGCTGACAATCGATAAGGTTTATTTGCATAAGCAATTTGTTTCGAACACATTAAACTTAACGCAGATCTATTAAACCGTTTTGAGATTAAAATACTTGTTTTCAATTATGTCCTATGTCACAAAAACAAACTACTAACGAGTGCAAATTTAAGTACAAATTAACAACATTTGCAGTT
Source organism: Clepsis dumicolana (assembly GCA_963691665.1). Classification (NCBI taxonomy): domain Eukaryota; kingdom Metazoa; phylum Arthropoda; class Insecta; order Lepidoptera; family Tortricidae; genus Clepsis; species Clepsis dumicolana. The sequence goes on from OY829512.1 coordinate 12,523,623, forward strand.
TATAAAAAGCATTATTTATAACACTCAAAGCATCAAAGGTTATACGTCCCACAGTTTGACACCTTACTTCTCATACTTTATGAATACTTACACAGAAAACCAGAACAATAATACCTATGATTAACCTCCGGGATCGAACCAGGATCCTTGACATACCGATTGAAAGTTAGTACAACTTTAGTGTAAGCGTATTAAAACGTTTAGTAATTTTTTTCTGGTATTTTCTGTTTTCTTAATAAAGTTTTAGGAGATTCCTCGCCACCTTCATGATATGACACCATTCAAATTTATAACTTGCCAGTAAATTGATAGCGTATTGACTCAGTCTTTTTTGTTAACAAAACATAAACAAAGAACCTAAACATTAAACATAAATAAAGTTGTCATACATGCGCATAACACCATTAGTAAACGCGCGAGTCGTCATCAAAATGAAAGGTTACTGAGATCAGACGCATACACAGAACCATATCGAGATAGAAGGAAAGAGTGTTCCTGCCTACGTACCTGGCGTGCCAAAAAGAAGGGCTAAGAACCCCATTGCTCGCCGCGAACTTTAGTCCTTTCACGACCGCATTCCGCGCGCGACGTCAGATTTTAAAAACAAAACGTCTTTTTGTTCAATAATTAACTGTTGAAATATCACCAACACCACCAAAAAGTTGGAGCGGTTGTTCGATAAGTACAAAGAGTACTAAAATATTCTATGCAAATTGTTACACGCTTGGTTCCCATAAAATATATAAACTCTTTCTCTCTATCTCAATATAGTTCTGTGGAAGCATAATAGGAGAATGGTCATAATAAAAAGTTGTCTCATTTCTCTGCCACTTTTTTATTATTTTCGCAGAGAATAATAAACGAACAGAGATGTAGGTATTTAATTATTGTACCACGGCCGGCCGCTTATGATTCAGCTTCGTAGAGATAGAGTATTATATTACCTTAGAAGTCTTGTTTTAAGTCACAAATGCTGCATTTACAGTGTCACAAAATATGCCAACATCATGCTAAGGCACCTCGTTATTTAGTATGTTATAAATAAAGGTAAATTTTATGTAAAACAACGTAAAAACGTATTCATTTTTTCATTATTAGAATTCGAGAGTTTCTTTGTATTATTGGTGCTAGTGCTAATTTGAAATGTATGTATTTTCCCTTGTTCTTCTACTTTGTATTACATAATTAGCTCACGCTTGCATTTACTTAACTAATTAATACCTTTGATATTAACAGGGTTGTTAATCTACATCTAACGCGGTAATCCGGATTAGAGCGCGTTCGGAGAGATAACAGGGAGTAGATTCCTGGATCCCAGAAATTCCTGAGCAATAACAAACATGGTGAGTGTTTTATTCAACCGACGAACGATATTTTTTAACTCAGTGAAACTTTACAAGTACCTATCCTTTATTTCGTTTCTTGCGAATTCAATTAAAAAAAAGCATGATCTTTTCGAAGCCAGCGCGTACAATACTATTTCTTTTTGTTGAACACCACATAAGAAATGACGGAAATTACAATGTAAGGGTCTAATTTACATTAAAGGCAGCTGTCACATGTGAGCGTCTGAATTTTTTAATAGATTTTTGAGCTAATATTTTTTTTATCTATTTTAACTATTCATTAAAGACTCAACTGAGACCAAATTTCAGCTGCTTAGCTAATTTTTCTTTGCATTGTCTTCGTATGTTGAGACGAAATTGCCTGTTTTTAATATTGTTCACTGTGATCATAACATTAACTTTTTTTTTATTAAACTAACCTATGAACTAAAAACAATTACTTTGCTTTGTCGTTGGTTTTGTCATTAACTAAGTTGAGTACATGGTTTACATATGTCAGTATTGGAAGTGGTGGCATGTTGAGCGGTTGTTGTTGTGCTTCGTAAATGGCCTCGTGGAGAGTGCTGAAACGCGTCAGCGTTTAGTTTAGTGGTGGTGGTGATAGTTGGGTCTGTGTGGCATGTGTTGATTCGTGTAGCAGTGGAGGCGGAGGTGTTGCATGGAAACATACGTTTGCCGCACAGTTATAACTATTTGTCGATATAACTATTTATTTGTATTTGTGTGTGTAGTGGTCGCGGGTGAGCAAAGTAATTAAATGAAAATAATCGATTTATTGATTATTTTTGTTTTTATTTTTATGAAACATTCATAGAATGAAATTCAACATACAATGACAATGCAAAGAAAAATCCGTTAAGCAGCTGGACTTGAACCAGCAACCTCGGTAATCCGTACCACGCTCCACCAATTAAGCTATACTTAACGTTGGTGTACCTAACGAATTTTTCAATGCCTTGTGTCATATTTTTATTTGGAAGATCTCTCCTCAGCGCCATCTATGAGTAGCTTAATCAAGCGGCTCACCCACTACGGAACTTCTACAGTTACGCATTAGTGGCAAGAGATGGAGCTATTTTCTGAATCAATGAAAATAATCGGTTTATTAATTATTTTTGTTTTTACACACCAACGTTAAGTATAGCTTAATTGGTGGAGCGTGGTACGGATTACCGAGGTTGCTGGTTCAAGTCCAGCTGCTTAACGGATTTTCCTTTGCATTGTCATTGTATGTTGAAGCAAAGTAATTGTTTTTAGTTCATAAATATGGACCTCCGCAAAGTAACGTCTGATTCAATAAATTAAACTAACCTAACCAACTTAGAAAAGTTGAAAAATCCCCCACATTGTAATTCCAAAGTTCAGTATTTCAAATACGGGTGGACCGATTTTTATTAAACTTAACTAAGAACTATCTCGATCCATCCATCCGTTGGGGAGCTATGATGATATAGACAGATACACAGACACACAGGTCAAACTTATAACACCCCTCTTTTTGGGTCGGGTGTTAAAAAAGAGACTTTTCAATGGTCCCTTGGGTCTGTACAGTACAGTCACTTAATGAAGCGATTAGCCAGTAGACACCCGTAACATGAGCCCCATTCCTCTTGAACGGATTGCAACATTCTCACCCTGGAAACATATTTCAGCGTTGTTTAGCCGCTACACGCGAGGTGTTGGGTTGCGTACGCGCTCGTCATCTAACACGATACTACGCGGTAAATTGCGTTTTTATTTTGATACCAGCTTACTTTGTATGTTAAAATAATGACACCCTCGACTAAAAAGAGTTTTGAAAGGTGAAATGTACGTAAAATATTGAAGATAATAAAATTGTGAGTATGACCGAAGTCATGTAGGTACTTACTGAAAACTATCATCTGAATTTGGATCCTGTTCAGTCTCAAAATGCTTAAACTTCAGTAAAGAATCTCGTATTAATTCTACCGAAATAGATAGTCGTGTAAGCGAGCTCGTAAAGCGACGCAAATATAATATGCCTATAATACATGCAAGTAACTTGCGTACGCGCACATTACCATGATGCACGCAATCATACCGTATAACTACATATTTAGTGCATTAACATAAAATAATAAAAAATACCCATCATAAAGTCGATCGATCGTACCCTCCACCCCGGAGCAACCAACACGGTATTTTTAAAAAGCCAAAAGCCATACGTTATATAAATTCCGGACATGGGCGCAACTATCTTCATCGAAAAAAGTGTCGTAATAACACGACTATAAGCCATAAAATTCGTTAGCGCTACTTTATCTCCTGACACTCATTATGAATAATTCGCCTGCGAAACTTTTTCGAAAAACTTTTGAACACACCGAGAATACGTAAACAGTTGCGCGGGTTGGGACCAGTGTTAGTTTTAACCGAGAAACAATAATAGGTACTGATGACAATAATAGAAGTTAGATCTATTGACGCTGTGTCTACGCACGCTGTACCTGACCAAAGGATTTTATGCAAGTTTGCCGGGTCTCATTATATTTGAGTGTTCCAAGCACATCACTTTGACCCATGAACAAAATTTAGTTAACTAATGCAAAATTTTGTTAGCGTGTAGCGTGCGTGCAGAGAGCCGGCGCCTAAGAAAAAACGTCGACTTTTTCCCCACTTTTTTCCCACCAAGGTAAATAACTTACCCGATAAAAAGGGAGCAAGCGAACTGTCACCCTCCCCGCATGACGCGAGGCTAGTTTTAGAAAAACCCGCCGACTTTGCTTTTTTCTCGGAAGTGTCGAACGCGACGTGCGAAATGATAAAATACAGGACTGTATACGGTAACTAGTCTAGAAACAATGCGAGTGTTTTTGCTGCTCCTAGGTCATTACAATAGCATAAAGTAGCCAGTTATGAAGCCGCAGACGGTGTGAGAACCAGCCCCGAGACCGGTTTATAGCTTAACGCTTTTTGTTTAAAAAAGTCAGAGCGAACGTGAAATCTACGCACATAAAATGACTAAGAGTGATAATGCTTTTCCAGAATGAGCCAACATTTCAGCGAAAGTTAAAGTCGAAATTGAACTTGTTCAATTTGAAATTTAAGGTACAGGATGAACCTTAATTTAGGAAAGTTATAAATAGACTAAGTTCATTTATTTGACAATTGGCTTAAACGTAAAAACAATAAGTATAATGAGAAAAGTGAAACAAAGGTCACTGTTTGAACTTGAATTAATGAATCAACTTTTCTTGAAATCGCAACATTGTACTGATTTAAGGCACCTTTATAGATACGCTAAAAATTAACATTAGTCACGGTCAACGGACTGGCAGCGTTTCCAACCCTGCTACCTGTAGCAATATAAAAGACCGATCTCGAATTATCGATACACCGCGAACAACCGATCCATAAAAGTCGAAAAAAAGGAAAAATGGAATATCGTATAAAATCGCATTGCAGAGATACGGCGAAGGGCGTCTTTCGTAGCCCACGGCTGTGGCCCCTCCAAACACCCGATTTATATGCGATGCAGAGGGCCAGCTAAAGTTAATGTTCACGTACGTAATTACCACTATGGAAATGTGAAAATACTTGTGATTCTATCTCAAGAATGTTAGGGTAACTTTTTAACGAAAACCTATTAAATGGGTAAGTTAAATAAGTAAATGCAATCTGTTTGCAGGTGCGGCTGCGGGGTGCAAAGTGTGTCGTGTTGCTATGAAACGATTTTGAAAGTTAACTATAAGATTTCAAAATCAAAATGTTATCAGTAAAAGATAGTACTTTTTTAGTTATTTTTCATAACTTGCGATGTTATGAGACTGAATTCACCGAGAAAAGTCATTTGCTACAAAAAAAAAAAACGAAAACCCCAGTGCACTGACCTGTCAGTTTTTGGTCATCTAGTTTTTAGTTAAGTCCAAACTGAATTACTAATGTCCAATTTAAATTCAAAACCTCCACTTTGATGACGATGAATATTCCTTTTTTTTTAAATTGACATTTTATATTTAAAACAAAACACGCTACATTTTAACCCTTAAATGCATGATTTTTTTTTCGTTAAAACAAACATTATAAAATATGTGGTACCTAATGGTAAAATATTTTTTATGTTCTTTTTGGTTATGTAGGCTGCATTCTACACCATGCATTTTAAGGGTTATGTTCAGGAGACCAGCAAAATTAATACAAGTTTGTTTTTCACAGCTGCAGATAACATTAATTGCACGTAATCACCTTATTTATAAAAATCTTAAGTAAATGGCTGAATAAAATATCTCGGTTCTTTTTGTACCAATAAAAAATGGCTACCCATTAACCTTGCCTACGCCCACATAGAAATACCTGCTTTCTCAATTACCAGCTTTAAGTGATAAAAATTGTCTTTTGTGCGGTTTACACTGCACTAAACTCGCTTTCCGGCCTACAGGTTCAAATTAAGGTCATACGCACAGTTTAATTGAACTTTTCTTTTCCTTGCTTCCGCATGTTAAGGACGTGGGTGTCGCTAATTGACTTTATTCATCCCGCCTGAATAAGTGATAATCCATGCATTCACAGTCGAAAAATCGGAATCTTCATCGACCTTATAGTCTATTGCAGACTGTTTAAGCAGTGTCAAGAGGTAATGCATCGTTGCTGATGGCTGTGCCATCCAATACGGGAGCGGCAAATTCGACCGCAAGCCTGGCAGGTATAGGAAGGATGGGAGACGCGCGGAGAGCCAGAGCCGAGGAGGTGTCTTTTGGCTCCTTTTGGAAATTTCGACTATCCAACACCGATCTGCGCCATTGGGTTCCATTATCAGCGAGCACCCGCCCCCCCCCCCCCCCCAGTCATGGACAGAGATTTCAAATGCGTGCATGTCCCGCTTGGTAGTCCTTTCATCCGCATCACGTCCCTTAATTACCATAAAAGGGTTCCACCTTCACAATTTCAAAAAAATCTAAATAGATACGCATTATCATTATAGCAGGCTTCATGCACAGAACAGCAAGTAACGTCGGGCCCCGGTCTACAGGTTTGTCTCTAACGTTTACGCACCAATTGAATACCATTTACTTCCCTCTGCTGGGCACAAGCCTCCTCTCACAATGAGATGGCTAGGGCGATAGTTTCCACGCGGGCCCAGTGCGGATTCAGAACTTCACACATGTGTATGTTTTCTCAAGATGATTTCCTCCAACGAAAAGCCCATGGTAAACTACAAATGTAATTTCGCAATAAATTCTGAAAAACTCATCGGAGGTGCCCAGGTCGAACTCATGACCCTCTGCTTGAGAGACCATAAGTCAAACCATTAGGCTACCGCACATATGACAAACATAGACTTATATGCCATAGGGACAGGCGCTTCGGTACTCCGCTTTTGTTGCCAGTTTTATGACACTATAGTGCCGAGGACATGAGCACGGTGCCGGACCACGGGTGCTGGTGCCGCCAGCGAGCTTGCTCCGCCGTTCCTGTGCTCAAAATGTTTCCAAAAGGCATATCCTTATGCTTATGTCAATGATGATACACCTTAGATGATGTCGAAATAAAGTCCCAATGGCCACATTAGCGAGTACGTGATGGCAATACCTTTTTTATGACTCCAATAAATAAAGCTGCTTAGGAAGGTATTTCGGCTATAACTATAACTGTGTTATTCACACCAGTCAAAGCGGAGTTTCGTAAGCACAATAAAAAGTTTCAAGCTTTCGGGTTTTGTGCTAATGTATGTCTTTTTCACCCCCAACCTAAAAGTTATACACTATGTTTATTTTATGTTTTTTTAATAGAAAACTTATTTTTATTGAGATGGTTTTTATGTAGGAATAAGAGCTAAATACATAAAATAATTTAATTTTTATAATTTTAAATAATTTATTGAATCAGGCGTTACTTTGCGGAGGTCCATATTTATGAACTAAAAACAATTACTTTGCTCACCCGCGACAACTAATGACAAATAGTTATATCTGTGCGGCAAATGTATGTTTCCATGCAACACCTCCGCCTCCACTGCTACACGAATCAACACATGCCACACAGACCCAACTATCACCACCACAACTAAACTAAACGCTGACGCGTTTCAGCACTCTCCACGAGGCCATTTACGAAGCACAACAACAACCGCTCAACATGCCACCACTTCCACTACTGACATAATGTAAACCATGTACACATGTCACATGTGCACATGTATGTGAGGTGTTGCATGGAAACATACATTTGCCGCACAGATATAACTATTTGTCATTAGCGGTCGCGGGTGAGCAAAGTAATTGTTTTTAGTTTTATAATTTTTTTAATTATTTTTGTTGACCGTTATTTGTATCAGTCATCTAACTTACCATATTCATACAAAGTTTCAAGACCATGCCACTAACCGTTGAAGAGTTCTCTCCAAGAGGAGAAGATCCTACCCGGGCTATCAGAATTTCACTTTCAGATTATTGCATTGTGCCAAATTTCAGCTCGGATAGCAATAAGTGGTCGAAAAATGGTTCAAAATGGACAAATGGTTGGAAACTTCATACATTATGTATGTATGAAATATGTTACGTAAGTATGTAATTTCAAAACATTATGTATGTACAAACAAGAACGTTAAAACCAAGAAGGCTGTCAATGTCTCTACCTACTTATACATTGTCGCGTTCCTTTAAAATAATGAGCCTACTGCTGCGAGTTTCACAATAAAGAGGTCGTATTTCGTATGGCAGTAAGACCTCCTGCTTAACACAGCATAATATTAATGAAATGAAATAAAATGAAACATTTATTTGCTATAACACTATGTGGATAATTGTGATGGTCGAAATTGCTTTTAAAAAGCTTCATTAGTGTTAGCTGCCTTCTAAAAGTAGATATGCAAAATATTTGACTTAAAATCCAAATAAAATAAAAATTAACACTGTACAACATGGCAATAAACAAATCAGTAAAAAAATAAAGTTATTGTTTATTGTTTAAGTTATCTTCACTATTAGTTTTTTCTTTGAGACCATAGATGTCGCTATAGTGTTAAGCAGAAGTTTAAGTATCATGCGAAATGAATGATACAGAGAGGTTTCTAGCTAAACACATTAGTGGAAACTATCCACAGCAGACTAGTTTTTATTTACATTATTTACAGCTTCAATTATTAATTTAAGTAAAGGTACTCGCATTTTTTTTTGTTCCAGGAACTTTACGAGTACTACGAGATTACGGAGGTCCATTAGACCATGCGTCACAGTCGGACATTTAACAAGGATCACAATATAATGTGTCACCCGCGGGACCGAAGCCGACTTTTTGTGCACGCTTCACTTCAAATACTTAAAGAGCGGACAGGTACTCATACTTATCGGCCGCTGATGGATCGGGGCCCTGATGGTCATGAGAGAACCCCATTTTTATGAGGATTCCGTACCTTTAGCATTAAACTATCGCGAGACACAAACATAGGAAATAAACGGATTACGTGTAAACTTTCATTCATTGAAACAGATGTCAGCACTGCGCTTGCTTTATAAGCCTCACAAACATTTAGGTAACATCCATGCCTTACTTATTATAATTGTAAGAAGCCGGATAATCAAAAATCTCAAATTATTAATCTTGAGACCAAATTCGAGTTTAGTCAAACTAATAAAATAAAATAAAATAAAAAATAAAACATGCGTAGTCCTTCCTCTGGGAACGCACGACTCAGGGGATCATATTGGAACTGTGCCCTAAGCACGACTTGTCGAATCCTGCGTCACGTAAAATAGAATAGTAAACTATAACGAGTTTGTATGACGTTTGGAACAGCGCCCGCCCGTGAGCGTATTTGGAACTAAAATTTAGTATGAGATTTCTCGAACTCGATACGATAACCGTAACGTAACGCAGGATTCGACAAGTCGTGCTTAGGGCACTGTACTTAGGCATATACGTGAGCGATCGCTTAACATTAAAATTTAAAAACATTTTATGATGCTCATCGATTGATTCTATAAGTCTAAAATACAGATGACACGTATACTAAAAATTTAGGTACCTAGTCTACTTTTTTATGTGAAATTGCCTTCACGTTGAACTTTTGCTGAATTATAGTGAAATAAAAACGGATCACTCACGTATATAAGTCGAGTACAAATTAGTCCGAAACATGTCGGGCTAAACTCGACTTACATACGTGAGTGATCCGTTTTTATTTCACTATGATTGAGTCTCACGGTAGTTTTTGCTGAATTTATCAAAATATTGTATTTTAATGACTTTTAGTGCGTTGATGTATTTTGCAGTAACGTTGAGGAAGATGAAATGAAGGTTCTCAGTTAAACTAATAAGGACAGTTTAAAACTTTAAATATTCTCTTAAACAAGTATATACAGAAAACCAGAATAATATGGCTAACCCCGAAGATCGAACCCGATTCCATGACATTCGGTGTAACACTAACTAACCTCAAGTTATGGTTTAAGATATTTATTTCCTAATAAGAATACACAATTCGCTTAAAGAGAAAATACAAAATTAAGCAATTTATTACTATTAACTTTAGTATATAGGTATACCACGTTACACCGAATGTCAAGGTTCCGAGTTCTAATTCCGTGGTTATATTTTCCTGTGTATTATTGTGTGTTGTTTCAGTGAGTATTCAAAGTTAAACCGTAATCATATGGTTTGAATATGTAAAATAGTGTAAAGGGTGCCAACATATATTTTCCTTTCAATAATAAATAAATATCGTGGGGCAATTGACACCAATTGACCTATTCCCAAATTAAGCGGAGCTTGTGTGAAGGGTACTAGACAACGGATAAACATACTTATATAGATAAATACACGCATAAATACATATTAAACATCTAAGACTCGATCATACAGACATCTGGCCCGACCGGGGACTGAACTCGGGACCTCAAGCTTCGTTCAAGTTCTCTAACCACCAGGCCATCCGGTCGTCACCTCGCTCGGTCGGTTTTATATTAATTCTATAAAATTCTTATATTAATGGAAACCTTACAATAAAAAATATGGTTTTAAGTGCGCGGAACCCAGACCCGCTCTGTTTAGTTTTGTGCGCTAATCGGCTACCTTTAATTCAAGCCGCGAAGCCTGTATAACAATTTATATAAACGGCCATAATTAGCTGTATGTATATAATATAAACAGTTTGCATAAATGTTTTATTACGGGGTAGCAAGGGTTTTAAAGTACCGTTCTGACCTACTGCTATTGCTTACTTTTTGTTTTTGTTAAGTATACAATTATGAATCGACAGCTGACTTTGCCAAAATTGCTGTTGAGGTGCGAACGAAAACAACTTACGTTTAAACTTTTTTTGTAATAAAATCAAGAAGGTTTGTTAAAATAAATATTCGAATAAAGCGATTTGTTGGCCTGTAATTAGTTGCAGTAGAAAAAATCCTTAAAGTTTGTCTTTCGCAAAATTAACATTACATTTAAAAAAAAATCTTTTCTTTTTAGGGGTATCTTTTTTAGTACACATGTTGTTATGTAGAATAAGGCCCAGATCTAAAACCTAAGTAAATGATTCGTAACCCCAATACGCGTGCCAGTTTAGTACACTATGCCGCATATATACATTATATGACATGTATACATGTTCTATAGAACAAATAGTCGCTGCGCCGGTCAAACGAGCAGCCACAATAGCACACGTCAGATTATAAGATGAATGATTCGAATTTGGCGTCCTGCCGACTCGCCCTCTACCTGAGATAAAATACCCATACATTTATTGGAATTCGGAATGCCCTCCGGCGTAAGTATCGGGCGATCGACTTTCGAAAAGCTTTGAGGTGACCTATTGCTTTACCAGATATTTGGTCGAAGTAACGATTGACCGAATTTTTGCCCCCCTAACTTAGATTTATGATAATATTTTAAATTAATATTAAAAGCACCTAGATCAATTATATTTCTAAGATTACAGTTAGAGAACGATAATGAATCTTACCAATCAATCGGAAATTAAGTTACCTACCTATTTCCTGCCTTGTATTTTAATTAAGTAACATAATAACAGGAGTTTAACTTTGAGAAAAAAAACAAAAAAAAATGTTTTCAGTTACAGGTAAGTACATGAGCGACGTTTACTTAAATATAATCAGATGTTCTTAATAAAAAAATACTTTCTGTCGATAGAAACTTTGATCAACCGTCCCGTTAGTCAAACGTGATTCGGTGAAATACCATCACCAACACACACGGCCAATAAAAATGTGCTAAATACATTTTTTAATTAAGCCATGTACAGAAATTCAAATAGCGGATCGGGAATTCATCAGTGCCATAGGTAATTATGTCGAGATTGAGTTTATTTAGGATTGAATTGTGCTGGCTGTGGCAGAGCCGCGTATTAAACTGGCGAGTGTCGGATATCCGACGGCGAGCTAGGAGTACAGGCGGCGGCAGAAATGTTTGATGATAATGGGGTGCAATTTGGCTGTGAAATTTGTGCTTTTGTGTTGTTTAAATAGTTCGTTTTTCAAATGACGGTGAAATTCAAAAACATTCAATGACGTTAGTGTATATTTTGGATCTTGGATAATAGAGCTTTTTTTTGTATACTTAATCAATGATATGGTAACTATTGAAATTTCATGTTTTACCAGTTATTAGTATAAACTTAGTAGAATAACTGGTGGCACGTTGAACAATAGTTTTGGTGATAGTTGGACCTATTTGAGACGTACCTATTGTGTTGATTGTGGCAGTGGAGAATAAAGGTGTTACATGAAAACATATGTTTGTCGCATAGACCTTGTAGTTTTTCTAAAACTAACATAACTACTACATAACATTACCTCACAATATATCATAAGCGCGTAGTTGGTGTAAATTGTTGGTGTGAAACATTATTTTTCGTCTTTATCTGACAATTGGACTTTCGAAATTCTTAATTTTTAACCAACTTCAAAAAAGGAGGAGGTTCTACGTTCCACTGTATGTGTTTTTTTTTGTTGAATGAGGTTCTTTTAGTAAGAGGGTAAAAACCAATTAAAAATTAAAACTAACTAGCTATTAAGTATAGTGAACCTGGGGCGGTGACTGTACCAGCGCAATCCTGAACAATGGCTGCTAATAATAAGGGACCTCGTATTTACGAGTATACGTGCCTTCGGAGCTGAGACGAGCAGCCCTATTGTGCTCAGACCTCCTATGATTATTCCAGTCCCTAAGAACTTTTCCGCAAATCTCTTAAGCTGGTCACACATTCAAATCAACCGCGCATTTACTTGATGAAAGTCCCTGATAATGGCACTCAATTTATATCAAAAGAAAGTAAAACATTTGAAATATTGTAAAATACATTAAAGGATCTTGTTGCTCAGATCTTCAGTCCCAACGAATGTTTGTATAGACAGACCTCTTAAGCAGATCACATGTAATCCAAGTCAACGGTGGATGGAATAAATACTTTTATTAGGTAGGAATTTCTGATAATGACACACAATTCATAGATAAACATCAGAACGCTAATGTGCACAATTTCTTGCGAGTTTTTTCAAAAAAAAAAAAACATGTTAATGTTCATACACTTAGAATAAGAACTGAAAACTGGTCTTAAGCATTATTTGGGTCTAAAAATGGTTGATAAAAGAGGACTTGAAGACAGTGTTGTGGAGCGCCATGGAAGAGGCCTATGTCAAACAGTGGACTGCTGTGGGTCGATGATAATGATGATGAAAAAATGATAATTGCAGTCCAAATAAGATCGTAGCACCTTATCAACGCATAAATCTAAGATTCATTCCGTTTTGCTCAAAAGAACAGGGAACTTATTACTAACAATAATTATTTCCTCAGGATATTGTTCAGTTTTTTAGCGTTTATTTTCAAGACTCTGTACAAAGCTATAACTATTAACTTTACGAGTTCAGCTATGAAATCAGTCGTTCCCTCTTATTTACGGCTCAAACAATTGTGACGGAATTTAAAACTGTTAGTAAATCATTTCGCTTTGCTAGGACCGACTAGGATATAAAACTCAAAACAACTGGCTCCACTTAATTTGCCAATAAATTCGTTTTCTTAGAGAAGGTTTTATTACGTGGTTAATTAAATAAACTGGATATATAAAGAGGATGAAAAGGCTCTATTTAGTTTCTGGCTTTTGTAATGATTGTTAAATAAGAACTGCAAAATGAGATGCCTTTCCACAACTAGGTAAATATGCAGAGTAATAAAAAAACAGATGCCTTATACTTCACGTACTTTGCCTTTACTTTGCGGATTTTTTAAGTAAATTCTTAAAAACGAATTATATTTATTTACAGCGTTCCATGTTTAAGTACAGTTTCATGATGGAAGAAGAGCCCTTAGAACACATTTCAAGACAGTCCTATAGCTGAAATAATGTCCTATGAATAAGCAATGCCAAATAAAATTCTCATAGCTCAAATAAGGCATAAAGTCTCGCTAGATTCAGCCCACGCGCTGACCCAAATACGAGCGCCTGCGCACCCGGCGCCCGCCAATCATGCGCCGCCATTCAAATCAACTGGCGCTACAGGGCATCTATACGGGAGTTGCCTTTCGCTTGTCTTCACAGTACATTTTTTCTGTCACTTTTCAAGGGGAGCATACATACACACTTATCCATTTCAAATATTATTAAATATTATCGACTTGACTCTAAGGTAAATTTTAATATTGCCATAAATGTATCCCATTATACTCAGTCAAATTAATGTTTCCTGTTACCAATATAACACGTGTCCTCTACCGCGGACCTATACGCGTACCCATTTTTTTTTTTTTAATTTCATTTTTTATACGACAAGGAAGGCAAACGAGCAAAAGGGTCATCTGATTGTAAGTGATCACCACTGCCCGTAGACACACGCAACCTCCATATACAATAAAAAACTCCAGAAATTACTTTGCTCTATGTATGGGTTTCTATTTTTTTCCAATCTCCGAAATTATATATATAACACAATATAATCAATTATATAACAATGTATATTTGTACGTGGTAGAGGTCCCCAGGAGTTTGACGTCATGGTTCCTAAGAACAGATTTCCCTATCTCTTATAGTTTCTAACTCCTCCCTACTGACCCATTTGGATTGATCAGCCTGTATAATATGGTCACAATTACGATAGAGAGGAAAGCGTGCAGAGGGCACGACTTTACGAATGCTGCGTAACGTTACGGTTATCGTATCGAGATCGAGAAACCTCATACTAAATTTTAGTTCCAAATACGCTAACGGGCGGGCGCTGGTCCAAACGTCATACAAACTCGACAACGTTTACTATTCGATTTTACGTTACGCAGCATTCGTAAAGTCGTGCTCGACCCTCAGAGCCATCTCGCGTATTCAGTGGTCTGTGTCCGGCGCCGATCCTAGCATCTATAAATCCGCGAGATACAGCTCGAATTATAGACTACCCAGCTAACTATTAATATTAGCAAATGCCCTTTGAATTATAGGTCTGCGTTCAGCTATTACTGGACTGTGACCTTGGATGGCGCCTTTGTGCTGTTATAAATGCGAATTACAATACGATTTACATTTTGTACGTCAATGTTTTTGTGGTTGCCTTGATGTGCAACTGGTCAATCTTGCTCTGAGTAATAATAATAATCATACTCGTGGAGCACGAGTCGTCTTGATTTTCACTGAAGGGTTATAAAATCATAGCGTTTCTTTCCTCATGAAACGTTGTTTGTGATTAACACAAATCTCAATCGGTAAATGATGAGCTTGCAAGTACTTAACGACATTGTCTGGCCGAAAGACGCGCGGATTCGCTAACTCTACCTCACAAATACAAAACACACCACGTTTTCAACCTCACCTACGATTTACGGCAACGTTAACTCGCTGACTTATTCCTGGTAACTCGAACTGATGCAAAAAGGGCTCCGTAACCGCCCCGACACTGATGCCAGGGACTCAAGAACCGTTCCTGCTAAGCAGCCGACAAAGAACTGCAAAGCGAATTGTTACGTCTCACACGAAAGCGCGTTAACTCCATCGTAAAAACGTGCAAAACGAGACTAACAACTATTGGCTTCGTTTAACACGTTCTTTAACGTTAAATAAAAAGGAATAGGTGTTGACTTGTCAGCTAGGCTAAATGCTTCGAGGCTCAAGTCAAGTTTATCAGGTCTCATTTCCACTAAAATAAACTGTAGTTGATAGCTACACCAAATTCAACTAGCTTTCTTAAGAATACTGCCTTAGGTTCAACTTTAAATCGCTCGCGCGAGAATAATTCAATTTTCATTGTGATAGTCTGTTAACAAGGCGGCACCAATAAATAAAGCTTATTTTAAGCCGTCACAGACTGAGCTTTTGTGGCTGAAAGGATGGACCTCTTAAAAGCTTTCCCCGGCCATGAGGGCATTAAAGCGACGATAAGCAACGACGCAGGGATATATTGCCGCCATGATACATTCTCTACTTTGTCTTTATCTCCGAGATAAACCGAGTCATTTGACTAGTGCAATGGTCAGATTGTCAGGTTTACTCAGTACTTAGGGACATAACTTAATACAATGGGAAACATGTTAAATTGATGTAAAACTCAAAAGGAAAAACAATAAAATCGCAATCTTGATGCGACAACTACGTGGTTTAAGCGAAGATATTTTCAATATTCCTACTTCTAAAAAAAACAATTCAATAAACTGGAAAAGTGTAAGGAACGTGCCGTTTCTGGCGCTTTCGAAAATTTTGTTCTTAAAATTCGATATTGAATTTAACTCCATCAAATTAATTGTCCGTTCTCGTTACTAATTTACGTAGGTACGTTCGAGCAGAGCGACGCGCTTAGCATGGCATAATGTGGGTGCACGTTTTAGTCATGTTTTATAAAATATCCACAAAACAAACAGGACCCCTGTCACTCGCCGTGCTCCCACACATTAATCCAAACACAACGTAAGCTTTTTTTATTCCCAAACAAAACTTACAATGAAAACATAACATCAAATTTGTTACGATTTAGTCACATGTCTGTCAAATTGAGATGAAAAGACTGTCACGTCGCTCTATCATTTATAAATTTTGAAATATCTTTGTACATGAAACTATCCTTCTTTACGTCGTGGTTTGACCATGGAAACAATTCACACTTCATTCTATAAATAATAATAATAATAATAACTCGCGTTTAAAGGGTTCTGAGCCATCATCTACTAATAATTGTAGTACTTTATTTACAGTAATTTGAATTTTGAATTTTGAACATACAGACAGTGCCATTCTAATCCAATAGAGAAACTATTAATGTGATTTTTAATAATTTTTAAAAAACGTGCTATTTAGAGTAGTCGTTTTAATTTTCCTTAAACTTTTACAAAAACGTCTATGATGTACACCATAAGGGTTCCTTTTCCCATTTCGGTTCGGAACCCTAAAACCACCACAATGACAAAAATCCTCCCGATCCGGAAACACATTCTTAGGCGAGATAATATATGACTGTCGCTTAAGCAAAAGTAAGTCCGATATTTCAACTCGCGGTTAAGTTATTGGCTGTTATTAATAACGAGCCTTTCCTAACTTAATCTGACTTGAGAGGCATTGACTCGCGCGACGTGTAGACAATGCATTGTCCGGACACCATAGAATACTTTATCCGAGCCTCGCCACAAGTACGAGCTGCATGGCATGAGTACTTTACTCTGAATAATGATAATACACACGGCCGCGTAATTTAAAATTATTATGCCCAGGTGTTCGATTAAGCATAATAAGTTTTATTAAGAGGAAAACTTATTTTATAACTTAAATCAACATTTGTGAGACCACGCAACTACGCGTCAACGTCACGGGGAGTACATAAGAGTGCTCAGAGCTCGCCTATGTTACGAAATATAAATAAACATTTATGTAGCCGAAAAAAAGGCTCCAGTCAATCTCTACTCGTTAGTTGAGGCTGACTTAAAGTTAACTTCTAAAGAATCGAAGTATCTCTTGAGAGTTCCGCTGTGTCATTGCTCGGGCTAAACAGAACAGGGCTCGATGGAGTCGATTTCGTGTTATTAATTTAAATTTTTCAATTTCTTGTCTATGTACCTATCTATCAATTTGACGTTACAAGTTTTTGAGTCAATCGCTTAATCAAGTGCCACAAGTAGTGTTGAATGTCTGTGTTCAGTAATTATGCTGACCACCATTATCCAATTTATGCAACTAACTTTTCCAGTATATGTATACACACTACAAAAAATATTGCCATTCTGTTGGTGGTCTAGCATTCCTTTTCGTTCTCCGCCTGTTATAAAGAGCACAATACTTACAATTGGTTCAGGACTTCCTTTATTTGTTATAAAACTTTCTGTTAATTTTGTTCAGGTTGTATTGTAATAATTGCAGGCATCTGAGGGTCGGAGACCTGGTGACCTGACCCATAGGCGCCCTTCTTAGCTTGGGCCCCTAGTCTCGTCCGTACAAGTCTGTTGATTTAATGACATTCTCTGGATTTTTATTTCATTTTGTAATTACTTGGTGGTGGAGAACTGCTCTAAGCGTGATAATTTATAGACTTAAAATAAAGTCCGTAAAGAGCATTCGTCCGTTCAACATTTGTTTCAAGACTTTTTTATTGTTACTTATTATCCCGTTATATTTATTTGCAAAAGAAATTTCACGTTTAACGACGAATAATTAAATTACAGTAAACAGAAAGCAAAGTGTAAGGCAAGCCACAAAAGCCTTGTGGCCAGTATTGTTGAAATGTCATACATTCGAATAACAGTATTTCTTTATTTCCCAACAACTTGACGCACCTACGGATCATAATTAAGTCCGGTTGTCAATTAAAATTGAGTGGTATTAGTTGGCTATTGTGCACGTTACTTTAAAGCTGAAGTAGAAAATTCATTAATGAATTTGAGTAATCATCTTTAATGATGTACCTAGCAATGTTACGACACTTGAGACAGACGGAAAACTAATCGGGGAAGCGTAGAAGTTTCAATAATTAGATATGGAATAGGGACCCACTGAAGTTTATTAGGCATTGGATAGAGATTGATTGGCCGATCTGCTAAGGCTATTAAAATATATCGGAATACCTAAGAGGTGCAACGACCAATGAAAACGTTCAGCATAATTATGGCGTTGTCATTTTCAAAGGTGAGACAGTGAAATACTGTCATAGCGTCTAGTGGAATCAACGGCGGGTGTCAAATAATATGAGAATTATTTAAGAGCTACTAGTGGGGCCCATAGTACCTAATTCAGACGTGAACGCGTAAGCGATGGATTCGTTTTTTTGGCCGTTGATTACACTAGACGCTCAGAACATTAGAAAGTTTTGAAGGTTCAAGAAATGTCCAACGTTTTCATGGGCCACCACTTTACAAATATAGAAAAACTTTTTATTTTGTACCTCTCTACATTTTCGATTTTTCTTTTTCAATGCCGTATCCCTGGAGCTCCCTGTGCCAGGAATACGAACGATTGAGTGGCCATAGTCTGGCGTGTGGGCCGACGAGGACTATTGTACCTTTTTTTCTGCGTGCGCCTTCGTCCGACACCGGCTGCTGCCTATGGCGGCATTGTCCACCATCCACTAAAATGGCCCGCATTTTAGTGCTCCAGCAAAACGCGGGAATAAAATGACGTATGAGTTATAGCATGGGCTGTGCGCTAGAGCTAAATGATTTATTTCAACTGCATATAGAAACGTTCGTAGTTTGATTATGATTGGCTGGAAAACCGCCTTTCTTTTTTTCTTTTAGAGAGGCAAAGGAATTGGCGCAGCGATTCTAACCATGATGTATTCATAAATTTGAAATGTAGTAAATGTCCTATTTTAAAACAATTATGGCAAAGCTAACGTTCACGTACATACTAGTAGTTATATTGGAAGGCTTTTAAAAATATTTATAACTTATTGCTTGCATTGTTAAAGTTGTAATAGGTAATGAAACTTTACGTCCCATTTTCAATTAACGCGAAGTACTTAGATTACTGTTAGTAATTTTCATTTTGAACTACACCTCCCACGTTCTATCTTTTAGTACTTTTCTTTCATTTTGTATGCCCTTTGTTTTAAGTAACTAAAAATGTTAAGATGAGTTTAAAGTAATAGAAATAAGCATTCGAGGGATTATTTACAAAGACGTTGGTGAGGAGGAATTCACATTGTTCAAACAAAAATACGAAATTGAACGACTTTTTTCCCGTTTCGTATCAATTCTCTAAGTTTCTATAATTTCTGTAAAACAAATACCTACAAATATTCTAAAACAAAGGTCTTTTAGAAAAGTTTGAAGATTTTATTCTTGTGTTTTTAATATTTACGATGAGAATAAAAATAAAAGAAAGGAAACAGGATTAATTCGGGGATCCGAAACATTTCATTTTTCCTGATCTAATCGTTTCGATGTAAAATAATTTAAAAGCCTATTTCAATAATAAAACAATAATTGAAATATTTCAACGTCTAATATTTATGGTTCAATTTAATTAACCGTAACAAAGTTATATGTATAATGCCGATAAATTCCATTATGTACTAAACATGACATTTTATTGCGTCTGCAATGTAATTTTACTACAAAATGAAATAACGGTTCAACTACACGCGAGCAGTTACTAAAATTTAATTTAAATTAAGTAGTATAGAAGTAATTACCCAACCTACAACAACATGATAGTGAGTGAAAAATTTAAGGTATGCGTGTTGGTGAGTCTCGATAAAATCAATTTTGTACTTTACTGTCGGATGTCATAATAAATACTGAATAATGTTGTACAATTTGTTTACCAGCTCCATATTAACCTAACCACCACTTCGCATCATTTAGAAAACGAGTCTTAGCTCATTTAGAACAAGATATGATTTACTTTGCTGCTAGTTTAAGGAAAGAGTAACCTTTCTCGTGTTTCGTGGATAATATTTATTTTTGTTCGCCTCCAAATTCTTGTTAGACCAAGTGCTGGGAACAAACTGGTTTGGAACTGTATCTCCCACAAGATTGTTGATAGTAACGCCTCCTGGTGATTATACTATTGTTATAGTCATTACGGTATTGTCATTATGTTTTGGATATTTAATTTTATTTCCGCTCGTGTAAATGTGCGGGTTTTAATACGATATTCGAAAAATATGAAGGCGGCATCCAAACGTTTCTTTGTTACTTCACGTTTGGCCAGCATCCTGAGAAGTTCTCAAAATCTTGGTTATAATTATAAATGTATTGCAATATGTTATAACTAAAAACAGTTATTTTGCTCACCCTCGACCATGCGCGATTGAGATCACCTACTCAAAGTAACGCCTTTTTTTTATATACTAAAGCCGACAAACGGGCATGCGGTTCACCTGATGGTAAGTGATCACCGCCGCCCACAGACACCCACAGCACCATTGGATCTGTTGGTGCGTTGCCGGCCTTGCAAGAAGCGGTACACTCGCCTTTTAAAGGAGCCCATGTCGTAGCAAGATGGGAAAACGTCAGCCGCCAGTCCATTCCAGATTTTGCACGTACGGGGCAAGAAAGACCGTTTAAACCGTACAGTGGAGGAGCACCATCCATCAAGGTGGTGTTGATGGAAACTACTTTTATGGCGCGTCGTACGGTGATGGAACTTGGCAGCTGGGACGAGGCCAAAAAGTTCTTCGGAGCACTCCCCGTTGTAGATCCTATAAAAAACGCAAAGAGAACTGACGTCTCTGCGAAGAGCTAGAGGATCAAGTCTCCCAGAGAGCACAGGGTCACCAATGATGCGACACGCCCTACGTTGTAAGCGATCAAATGGTAAGAGCTGGTATTGGGGGGCGCCACACCAGAGGTGAGAGCAATATTCCATTTGAGAGCGACCCTGAGCCTTGTAGAGTTGAAGCCTACGGCTCGGCTTGAAGTATCGCCTTGCTCGGCCGAGGACCCCCAATTTTTTTGCAGCCATTTTGGCTTTACTATCCAAATGATCGCCAAATTGGACACCAAGGATTCCTATACTCTCTGAGAGACTAAGGGGAGCGTTCTCGAAGCTAGGTGCCTTATTCTAGCATACGCAATCTATCTATATAATATATAAAGACAAGTCCTGACTGACTGACTTACTGACTGACTGACTAATCAACGCATAGCACAAACCCCTGGACCTAAAAAGCTCGAATTTGGTTAGAGGTTCTTTTTATAATGTACGCCCGGAATAAGGCGGGATTTTTCGAAATTCCCACGGGATAGAGAGTTCTGCCACGGGAGCGAAGCCGCGGGCGAAAGCTAGTATATGATATTTCGTTGCCGGTGCCTTCATGTTATTTCCGTTCCTCCATTAGAACGTAGCCTCGCCCCAAAAGCGATCAGTATTCCACGTCCATCTGAGTGAGAACGAATTAAGGGCACCATGTTGCGATTCCTCCGAGAACAATACAAGCGAGCGACACAAAAACAAACAAAATAACACACGAAAAGCGACCGAGGCTTAACAAAGGGCTTTAATTACTTAAGAATATGGCGGTGACAATTTGGCTTCCTTTTATAATTAAGGGGAAAGTTTCAGCTTTGTTGTTCGGTGACAACGTTGCGCGCGGTGCACATGAGTAAGTGATAGTTGGGAATGTATATTTTTTTAATGTAGGTATCTACGTGACGCTCAGTAATTATTTTAAAGTCCTCGTACCTACAGTCGGCAGCAGAAGTAACTAACTACTACTACTATTTACTTCTACTACTACTAATACTTCTGCTGCTGAATGTACCTGTGACGTATTTCCATTAAAATAAGGTTTGACTATCTTATACAGATCACGTTGAAGCAATACCTTACCTAAATAAAAACAAAAATAGAAAACAACAGAGTTTCATATTTTCCAATGGCCAAGTATAAGTATGAGCAAACTACTTAGGTAAGTAAGGGGGTCAATTAAAGGCTTTCATTGTCTCCAGCCTCTGGAACGCGCCCTCTTTAGCGTCTGTGACAGTCCTGCGAAAGAGCTAATCATGGCTTTCCTAATTAAAAGAAAAAGCGTCGTCCCGGGCCCGGTATGGCAGCCGAATTTACTCACGCATTGGCTGTCGAGGAACTCAAAAAACCGTTTAAAAATGATTCGCCCCGCCCCCGGCCCGCCCAGCGGCGCGCGCGCACTTTATGATTTATCGCAACGACGACAACCCGCCCCTCACTAACTACCCGGCTTCCGTACCGCTAATTATACCCATAACATCGCCCTCACGAAAACTTTTATCGCATTCCCAAATATCTCATCGAGAATCGCGACCGTAATCATTCCATTCGCCCGTTCCTCTTGACCGTTCGCTGCCGGGTGTAATAATGTCATTAGTTTTTATGTTGATTAGTGTTTGCGTTTGTTAAGTGCATTTGGAATTGCATAATATTAGAATTATAACGTTTGGATGGCCAACCATTACAGTAAAAGAGTTAAGACGTTCTTTTAAGTTAACCTTACACAGTTAGTTATAATAATTACTTTACACTTAATTAAAAGTTTCCTTAAACTAGAAAGTAATCCGAGACCGCGAGACATAATTATGCCATTATGGAATTTATGAATATTTTATACGAGTATCACTAAAGGAATAAATGTGACAATTGCAAGCCATCAAAAAGGCATTTTTACCTAATTCGAAATTTTGATTTTTGATTTTTAGTGTAACGTTCGGGTTATTTTATTTTGATTTCGGACATAAAATATAGAAATACATTAATTATTTCTACTAATTATTTCAAACGGAATTTGAAATAACATAATCTCATAACCAACTACAACAGCTTCTGGCGTTTAATATACAGTCTAATAATAACTTAGCAGTGGAACCACGTTAAGTATCTTTGCTTATATTTATTACTCTATTACAATAAGTTAAAATCTCGGGATATTTGCAGCAGTCGGGTAAGTTACGTGCTATGTAAAAGTAATAGCGCTAGCCACTTTTGCTACATGTTTTAGTCGTAACTGCAGGCCTTCCCACATTGAAGAATCAACTTTACCATTGGTGTAGTTTACTATAGATACGGTTGAAATTTCGATGTCCTGTTTATGCTGTTAGGTGAGATTGGGTTTTGTGTTTTGGTTTTATAAATACTTAGCGAACTGATCACGCATCAAGGCCGTGGATCGAACGCTGTTGGCATAATTTGGAAGTGGACATCGCTCGTTCTCACGCTGGCATTCTCAGTAGCTGTTCATTTGCATACACGTGGTCTATTCTATCTTACAAAGCATTGCCGGGGTTAGAAGAAGGAGACAAATTTTGAAATATGTGCTGTCTCTTCTGTGTTTTAAATAATGAAAGCAAATGGCAAAATAGGAAGAATTCTAGGCTAGTCCTTTCGTTGGTTTGTGAATCTGTTTCTCTGTTTTCTTTAGTGGCATACTTTTAGACGTTTGCTGCTAGCTGTCCATAAATAATAAATAGGCATTTATGACGTAAATTATATTGCTTATTAATTTATAATAGCTATACAAAGCATTTAATTTGACATAATTATTTCAAATGACTATTTTTGTTTTGAGTAGTACCAAAATGTCTCCAGTTTTAGTATCATAAAATTGCAACGTGTTTTTTGTAAATTGCACCTCAGACCATTTTTGCATTATCATCACCCGTTCACCGTGCTCTACTTGAAATTATTTCAGCTCACAAAAACTAATTGACCGATTGCTCGTAATTACTACAAAAACCACCAGAAACCGCAGTAGACGTTAAGACTCAACAATAAAAACCATTCTCTAAATGGCTAACAACGCGTATAATAAATAAACGGTCGTAATCAATTAAAATATTATGAACACCCACAGACACCTACCTGTACCAAGTAGAACTAATAGGGAATTTATCCATGACAAATTAGTCATTTAAACCGGTACCCCGCATGAATTATCTATGAGTAAGAAAAAACTTGTCCCTGTGTTTGTTCAGGTCCCACAATTGCTTGGATACGTCTACATCGCTGCTACTGTATGTATTCCTATTAACTGTACCAGCATGGAACAATGTAAGCAGTTAAGTGAAACACGAGCCCGAAGTCAAGGCTTTTAGTACATTATTTAGTACAATAATAAAAATCATTATTTATAATAAAAGCATGGAACGTGAACGCGATTTATACACGGTATTGTGAAAGTTGTGGCAATAGGTTATGAGCACATTTAATGCGTTTTAAATAACAGTATGATTGAAAATCTTTATAATATTATAAAGACAGCTCTTAATAAGTTGTGATAGCCTAGTAGTTTGACTTAAGCATAGGGTCGTGGATTCGAGCCCCGGCCCATTGCCCAAGGCTTCTCATTCTGAGAGGAGGCCTGTGCCCAGCAGAAGCACTTAAAAAAGGATGGTGATATGTGATATTAATACGAAACCAATAAGTGTTGTTCTCCTTTATTTATTTCTAGATTGTACATGTGCTGTCAACTACCTACCAAAGTTTTCTCATACGTCATCTTCTTTTTACCAAGCACATTCAGACATTGTTATTTCTTCCAATCGTATGCGAAATTTCCTCAATCCCTCATCTTTAAACCCGCGCTGTCCGATTGTTTCCCATCCCACAATTATCATTCCTAATCACAACGAATGTTTTAAAACAGTTTTCCAAATTAAATATTCATGATATGATATCATAACACTAATCTAAACAAAACCGTAAAAAGATAAAATCTTTAACATAATTATGAACAATCATAAAAATCTCAGTTCTTTCTGTTTTTATTACACGACCAATTACATTTTTATTGAAAATGTGTATTTACTTTAATTATAAATTAAAATTATGAGCATGAAGGAGTAAATTGTTATCTGTAGGAAGATCCCTCGTAAATAGGGTATGAATATAAAGGATATGAGAATCAATATTAATAAATTGTCCAATAGAAATGCCTGGGGTACCGCGCGTTTCGGATCAGATATCATAACTCAACACATAACATATCAATTAAACAGAGTAATAAACATATATCAGCGTTTGAGAGAAGACTTTAATGCGAACATCTTATTTAGTATTCAGGCAACCCTAGACTTTGGTTGTAGTTGGAATTCATTTATTAAGTTCAACAATTAGAAAAGCTTGCTTGAAAAAATTGCGGATGCCTTCACTCCCGTAGCGAAAATGCCACCTAGCTCTATTTCACCAACGTTACAAATGACAGGTTACCATGACAAGTCGTTTATATTGCTGACTTGAACCGTTTTTGTTTTAGTGCGCTTCATATTGAAATTATCGAATTGTCAATGTAAACCTTGTGAACTGTCATTTTGTAAGGTTGGCGAAGTTGGAGCCTGGCAGTTTCTGCTAATACTACTGGTGTAGGTTACGTTTCCTTAGCTTTACAATCATTTAAAGATGTACCTACCAATGTATTACTAGTCCTTATAAGGGTCGTTTTTCTGGAAAAATTCGAAGACAATGGTGACGATAAAACTGAGAGTAACCACTCGGTTCGCTTGTTGCGTCACTCGGTACTCGTATCTGCTGGCAACATTATTATGCGATTATTTACTTGAAAGCTGACATTTCCATCAAGGGAGCAAAGGCTATCGCGGCAGTGGGTAGCGGCGCGTACGCAGCTAACGCCTGGAGATATCTCTGTTTTGTCATAAATTGCAGCTTTATTTACGATCAATATCTTCCAGTGATTTACTGCAACAATGATACTAAGTACGTTTAGCACATGCGCATAAACAATACGGGTGCCAATTCGGCGGCGACACGACGACCAAAGAAAAACCAGGGGACGAAAATAGAACGTACGAGCATCTTTATTTACGACGCCGTCCTATGATGGATGCGGCAATTATTTTCGATATGAATAATTAATAAACCATTAAAAACTTTTTAAAACCTGGTTACTTGCCTTGTTCGGTTAAAAAGTTTTTCCAACCTACATTCTTTATTTACCTACCGCTTGTTACTGGGACACTTGAACTTTAAAACGATAAAAAACTTGAAGGCGAAATGACGAGGGTGCAATTATTGTCACCACGGCACAAATATAAATTGAAATAAATGTTAACCCATCAGTTTTATAATCGATTTTATGATTTATCGCCGCTAATCACCTCGATAGCATGTGGAATAAACTAAATAATTAAATTTATTTTAAATGCACGCGATGTACGGGATATTTTGCAAACTGTGTGATATTGCATTATGTTCTAATCTTCTACATCAGTCAAGAGGCGTATTTGAGTTTGTGTTTCTTCGCCTCTAAATGTTGTAATTACAAATAAGTACTAGCGTAATGGGGGATTTACAATTTCATTGCAAGTTGTTGGACCGGGTCAGGAGGCTATCGGCTGCGCGTCTCTGATCCTTGTCAATGTCGTAAGTGTTGAAATGTAACTACCTTTAAAACGACACTTGGACGCTTATTTTAAAGACACAATTCGATTAATCTATTCTTAAAATTCTCTACTTATAACTAAATTACAGGCTTCACACACATTTAAGATTATCTTATATTACTGTATTACACAGTCCAACGACGGACACCTTTGACGCACGTATAAAGTTACCTGAGTATTTTAATGTTGTTGATTGCTATAGCTAATGATTTTTAGATAAGATAGGAGTGACCAAAAGAGCAATTTAAGGACAATCTCGATCTCTACGAAACATATTGGTTAATCAATGGCTACCTGGAGTTATTAAGTGGTTAATGATTTCCTCGTTTCTTCCTGCTAAAGCTCAATCCAAATTAGTGAGTGCTTACCCTTAGTGGTATATCAGGATTGTTTGTGTACTTTATCGCGAACATTAGTATAGTAAAATTTGTCGTGAAGTATGCGGAATCCTTTCTGGGGTTCAAGATTTGCGATACGGCAAATGCAAAAGTCGGGAGCCTTATTCCTTATGGTTATGAGTGCTAATGCGGTATCCTGCAAGCCAGCGACAGGTTAGTAAATACAGCCGGTATTAAATCCTCCTGTTTTTGATTTTTAATAATAATATAGCGAATTTATCGCCTTTAAGTGCTATTAAAGGGTTCTGGGTGGAAAGTTATCTCAGGTGCCGCTTCTAGATGTCATTTTTATTAATCGAGAGTCACTTACAATCTTAATGTTGAGCTCGTGCAATAAAAGGAAGTTTGACGGCAAGGTGAAAACTTGTCTGCTGCAAATATTTCTCTTTCTGGTTTTTGCTGAGCCAATATGAGACGCGCTAGCGCAGCGGTGAGGCGCGAGGCCGCGAGTTAAACGCATTCCTTCATTGTATATTGTAGCTCATTTGTATTCCTATATTACTTCATTTATTAAGAGCTGTGAATTATTAAATTGTGTATCGTTATTTTGAACGTTTATTTATAAACATTAGGATATTACTTAGACATGCCGAATAGGGTTATAGTTTGATACTGAGAGTCATCAACATTATAGACAACCATTGAGATAATGTTTTAGCGTGTTTATAAAAGTTACAAATATGACATAGGGCCGTGTTCGCCAACTGCTAAATTGGCGTTTAAGGTTTAGACGTCCGTTTAAAGGTTGGTGAAAATGGACCTTAGGGAAGTTACTGTTAAACTACTGTTAACTTTGCTTACAAATAGATTCATATAATTGGTGGATTTGTGTCAGTGGTGTATGCTCTAATCTTGGGAGTTAAAAAAATAATTGCGAAATAGTTTAATTGAACTGATGAAGAACCAAATACACCTACAGTGTAAGTATTTCCAGTTTTACACAACAATTTGTTAAGTAACTCATGCTTTAACAACTAGGAAGCCAAGTTTTTTGTAAACTTGAAATTGATACAAAACAGTTTTAACACGTATAATAAATACATTAAATAAATGAAGGTGGTTAAGTGTATTATTCCATTATAAAGAGTAAGTACCTATAATTAACAATGACACTATTTTAGTACCTACCTCAGTGTTAAAAAAATAATTAACGCAAACAGTTCTGCAAGCAAACTGCTCTACTTGGATATAAAAATGCTTTAAGGAATCCATTGGGTAATTAGATCATAAAAAGATGGATACGGCCAGGACTTCACTGGTCGACTTACAACAGGCTAGGACACAACACTTGCTCAGTGCAGATTCCAGATTCTAGTTATTGAATGCAGTGTTAGTAGTAGGTATGTTTATTGGATTAATGGGCTACAATTTGCTTTAAGGCTTGTCCTACGCCTGCGCAGTCCTGCCAGTATGGACGAAAATAGGGGAGCGGTAGGAACTTGGGCAGGATATTTCAGAAATTAGCATGAAACGTGGTAAATTTTTAAGAAATTTAAAAAAGTAAGAAAACCAAGTTGTTGTTCATCATTTTGTATGGAAGATTATAAATTTTTATATCTTTCAGATAATAAATGCGACAATAGTATAGTTACAAGCGGGAAAATAGGGATGATTTAAAAAAAAATTTCACTGCGTTTCGCTGCCGCTGGGTCGTGCGCTCACAGAGGAAGAACTACGAATTAGTCCGAAACATGTCGGGCTAAACTCGACATAAACGTGAGTGATCCGATTGATTTCACTACGATTGAGTCTCACGGTAGTTTCATCTTGTACGAGTATGAAAGCTTATTTGTGTAAGTAGTGCTTATTCATTATTTAAGCACTTAGAAAACTCACTGTTACCAAGACAAGGAATCAAATTACAATTATCTCCATACCATATTACTTTACTGAAACCCACATGTATTACGCGCCCTATGTTTACAAGTTGATCGTGACCAGCCCCATATCGCGTGGTCATTTAGATCATAAAACAATAGAACAGTTGCAAAGGGAACGCAAGCGCAGTTATGCAAATAGTGAGGTCGCGACCGTAAGCATGAATATTGATACAGCATTGTCGAGATCGCCGATCTGTAGATAGCCCGCGATCCCGCTTTCTATCAGCACGACAACGAATTACCTATTTGAACTTGTTACCTATTTGACAAAATAGATTGCGATGCAACAAGGCGCAGGGATGTGTGTCCTAAAGTTGACGCACGTCGAAGCAAACGAATCGCGTTCCACTTGAGAAGGTTTTGCTGCAAATGTCGCATAGAGGTACCACGGTTAGGTTATTGATAAGTATAGATTATAGGAAGCGATTGTTGAGGATCCGTTCGTTTGCTTGAAAATTTAGACAACTGATACAACTAATGTATGCACAAAGGGTTCCAAACGAAATGGTATCTGCGAAGTTTGAGTAGAGAAAAATCTGAAAATTTTATGTAATAATAGATGTTTAAGTAAAGATTACAGGGAAAATAAAAATGATGTCTAAAATAACACAGTTTTCAGAAATCGACAAAATTTACATTAGTTCCAGTACAGAACAATAGATGGTGCTGTCCGCTTGTCCGTCTACTGTCGACGGACTGTACGTAAAGCAGCACAAATATGATAAGATGTTGGCTCGGAACCCTCGGTGGGCGAGTCCGACTCGCTTTGACCGGTGTTTTACTAAATTTAATAGCCACCGCAAAGATTGGCGATTTCTGCTGGTTATTTGAAAAGCATCAATATTTCTCACATAATACTCCTTGCAAGCTTTCTATCAATAAAATAGACAATTAAATTAAGCTATAAAACCATTAGCTTTTACGTTATAACGTTATTCAAATTTTCGACCATTCAAAACCCAATGAACACCTTGGCTAGAAACTTCTAAACGTATTATCATGTGAAACAAGAAACCATAATATTGTGTTTCATAACTTTCTCTAAGACCCACGACGTTTCTCGTAAAATATTGCCACCATATTCGGACTAACCGCGAGACTGTGACATCTCAAGTGAATAAGTAGCCCCATATCTTTAAAACGATACAGACCACTTTTTACTTGAAAACTTGATACTAGCAATATGCATCTCGAAATATCCACAAATCATGGAGAATGTAGCATCTATTGTTTTAATAAAAAAGGGTAGTAAGCTGCAGACTGCAATGGTCTTGCCACAATTTGAGTATTGTGGCTAGACCATTGCAAGGTAAGAAATCGCTTCAAAAACGTATATAACTTCGTCAAATGGTCATAAAATGGGACCCGTTTTACAGCGCACCTTTATAGCTGCGGGCGAGGGATGGCCTGTGGACGCTGTTGGCCCAACGTTGGATCCAACAGCAAAAACTTTTCAATTTATTTTGCAATGCAATAGTGTTTTGTTGGCAAACGCAGCCTGCCTAGTAACGTATTTTGGAATTAGCTATCGCGGTTTCTAATTTATATTAATTATGATTGACTTTTATGACAGAGTTTATGCTTAAGAATCATAATGTAGGTAAGAATAGAATACACAATGTTTTCATAGTTATTTGGTTAAATACAGTCGACTCGATTGAGCTCTGGGGCGTGGAAGATTTTCTTAAACGAATCCTACGCATTAGGTGCACTGAATTGGGCAAAATTTTGATTCCTGAATAACGTTGTGCTCAGAAAATCTCATAGGTATTTGCTTTACTCAAAAGTCTATTGAAGTTGAGTTTATGTGTGTTGCAACTGTTTTTTTTTTGTAACACGTGCGCGATGTTAGCTTCATAATGAGGGTTTTATAGTGGTATTTCATTTACGTTTACGAACAACAAACAAAAAACGTACGTTTAAGACTGATAGTTGACTACAAATATGTAAAACAAAAGTTACAGTTAATTAATAATAGGTAATTCCGTGTGAAATAACTGGAAAATGTAATTAGTGCAATTATTTCTATTTCCACCGCTTAAGCTGATGTAGCGGCCAATTAGTTTTAATCCTAATTAAATATTGTTCACATTGGCAACAATAATTTAGAGACATCCATGCATAAATTGTTTTGATTTACTGTCGCTCCGCGGCCCGCACTCGTAATTATTTATAGTTTAAATGAAGTTATGCCGTAAAAGTCTACATTGGTTTATTTACGAAGCTCATGTTATTAAACTTGTCTAAACTGATGTTTTCTTTAGATTTATAATGACGGATAATTAAGTAGAAAGTTGATAGACGTCACTCATTTTTGGCATTTTTCTTAAAAAACGGCACCAAAGTTCGTTTCATAAATGTGTTTGATGTGTGTCATAAACGTGATAAATGTGGTCAGAAAAAACATACAAAATGAAATAAAAAAATACATAAAACCGAAATACGAAACAATTCTTAGAAGAACTTGAGACTCTTGGCTGTTGGCTTTCTGCACTATTCTCCATATTCCTAACTTTAAGTAAATAAGCTATTTATCAAAACCTAAAAATAACACGCTAAGTAAAAATGCCTTATTGTCTAAAAGGGATCCAAAGTTTTCGCTTCATGTAAAAGCTCACACAATATTAATTTGTGTCACTGAATCACCAAAGGACCCAAAGCGATTAACATACGATTCGAGAATTCGATAAGAATCGGTAACCTTTCTGGTTAATCCGAATTCCAGTAAGAATAGAAAAAGCAGTAAGTCTGATGACCAAAGCAACCGTCTACCTGGCGTGGCGCAGGTATATTTGACAACAATAACGACCAGATTGTGGTAAGGTGCAGCGAATGGCCGACTCATGGTCGAAGTTTCTTAGTTATCCCAACGTGTTTTCTATGTATTTCAATCGACATTGGTATTTCAATGAGCATTATGATGTTTAAGTGTAAGTACTTATTGTCTATGTTGTGAAACTCTAGTTGGTCATTTCTGAAAGTATTTAAGAAACTTTTTAATATTTAACTGTATTGTGGGGATTAGTATTATAAATGTGTAATTTGGCGCTTTAGAAAAAACATTAGAACTTGACGTGGATACTCTACTCTCTTGTGACTTAAACGCATGATAATTTTTTGGTAGTCGGTAGCCCTTAAGAAGCTAACACTCGATCCCCATTCAATTCATTAAATTTAAGGACGCGTTTTAATTATAATAGAACCCTTTCAGCCTGCGCATAACTTGGCAGAATCTTATACGACAAAAACGCCATCAAAAGCCCCACAGTTCGTGAATTGGTATTATTGAATAGGCTTATTACTAAAGGTGGTTTTCTTGCCTTTTAAAGAACCTGTTCTTTGACCTGGACCTGTCACTATGACTAAGAAACCGCGGATTAGGATCGGCTTCGGCTTCCCATGCTAAAGCCTTGACGAATATTTGTTGCTGAAGATTTGTAGCACTATTAATATTATGAGATTGTCAAAAAGATTTAGAACTAATATATCTGTTTATTTCGTTCCGACGAAACCATAACTTCGCTTATAATTATGTCGTAAACACAAACAAAATAACCATAATTTTGGCTCTAAAACTATTCATAAATTATATTCAAATAGTTACATACTTTAAAATCAACAAGGTCTCTGAAGCCAATTGAACGCTGAATTTACGTATAACCTGCTGATCGTAAATAACTACGTAACGTATAATTATGGGCTACGCGCCAACCAAATTAAATATTTTGAACGATCCGTTTCCTTTAGATTAGTGATGTGTCAATGCAGATGAACAAAGACCCCATAAACAGTATCATCGATAATAATTGACGTTAAAATATCGATTGTTGCTTGAGAGAAAGTACTTGGCGTTTAGGTATGTGGCCTTTGTATGCACGAAACGTGCTCGAGGCACCTTCGAGGCATGGCTCTGCATAGCAAATAACCGGTGTTTGACTAAGACAAATTAAAACGTTATTAAAAACTAAAATACAATCGCGTCAGACAATTCGGAACAGATTACGGCTTCAGGATTTAGTGAATTTAAATGTGAAATCCTAAAAAATATCTGCCTTGTTTTTAATACAACTAAAATGGGTTAGGTATTAGACATCCAGTCGTGAGGCGTGTTGTTACTAAAAATATCATCCCAAAATGCTAAAGTTTACCACGCACCACGCTTTCTATAAGTTACAAAATTCTATAAGACACAACCAACATTTTAAGCAAGGGTAAACTTTCGGTAAAAATCCTTTCATTTCGTCCTTATCAGGAAGTAAGCTTAATAGAAAACTCGAGACACGGTACATAGGTACTTCAACATTTCCTTCCTGAATGGCCATTCAAGCTCTTTGCCCTCTTTCTAATTACCTCAAACGACTAGCAAAGCACTCACAATTTATTTTAGATGAATAGTCTTATCGATCTAATTCTATCGACCTTAGATTTTTATCGATAACATGGCGTTACTAGTCACAAAATGGCGTTTAGCTGCCGGTTGGCGCTCGCTCGCCGGCCGCGAGCTCTCGTGCCCTCTGCAATTACACGATGAAATGTAGGCTCTAGCACCGCCTATTAACGTGCTCACCTTAAACATTTCGATGGCTTTCTATGACTGGCCAAAGTTTTGGTTTTCAAAAAGGGGTTGCTGTATGGGGAGGAGTATAAATAATAGCGATTGTAGCTACGAAAGATTACACTTGACTTCTATTCTGAGGAATAGATGCCTCGAATTACGTTTAGAGGTGATGGGAATTAGATATAACATTTTCAAAAATGCTGATTTATTATCAGTGTAATGTACAAAATTATAGAGCAAGAATTATTTTGGAAACAGCTTTTTTAAAAAGAAAAAAATATTCACGAGGCCAGGCAAATTCGGACAAATTTGAAAGGCATTACAATTTGCGTAACTTTTCTAAGACAATTTCAAACAATTAAAAAAATAAGATGACGAAACAAAAAGGTTCCTTAGATTAAAAGTGCAGTAGTACTGTGGTAGGGAACATACCGTTCTAGGGAATCCACCAAATACATACACAGAGACGACAAAACCACCCACTTAATTACTATAAACAACAGTGGCATACGAATTAGCCTAATTGAGTTACAAGATGTAATTTTAAATATGTGAAAATATGCCTTAAATAAGGTAACGGTGCTAACGGGCGTGGGCGTCAGATTCTTAGCATTTCACTATGGACATTTGCATTTTACAACTTTTATCGGTGTACTTAAGCGAGATTCTGCCATGGCAGGCGAGAACGCTGGGCCATATACTACATGTTTATCTTATTAGCTGGCTGTATGGGGACGTTAAGCTCTAAAAGCGAGCCTGTTTATACAATAAATTTAAGACTTATAGGGCTCTATTAAGTACCTCATAATAAAACTGATAGTCCAAAATTTAAAGCAACTTTGAGTTACCTAGGTAATTTGCAACTTTTTTACCTTCATTAGAGTCAGAAACTATAGTCTATCTAATTAGAGGCAAAAGTCGTCGCAAAGTTCGTCGAGAATAAAGCCATAAAGTAATGTGACAATGATGAGATTTTCCCATTGTACAACTCAATTTTCGCTGCACAAAAGCATAGAATGGCGTGATAAGAGGTACACCAGTTACACCGCAAAAGACATAAGAAATATGGCGCAGAACAAGAAAAAGCAATCATTACCAGCCGAAGACATTCCATCTCCAAATGAACCTCCAACTTGGCCGATGCAGTTCTTATACTTCCTGATACATCCAA
This sequence comes from Clepsis dumicolana, assembly GCA_963691665.1. Taxonomy (NCBI): domain Eukaryota; kingdom Metazoa; phylum Arthropoda; class Insecta; order Lepidoptera; family Tortricidae; genus Clepsis; species Clepsis dumicolana. The sequence continues at coordinate 12,558,221 of OY829512.1, forward strand.
AGCGGCTTGTGGCATTCCGTTTTACCATGAATATACATCGCGCCACGCACGTGGTCCAGGATCAGCACACAATATTTATTTTTTGTATACAAAAATCAGATAATACGCTTTCCACACACCGTTAACTCTTACTCGTTAAGGGACATCAAAGCATGCCAAATCACGAAATCAACCATAATGTGGACCAAATAAACCGTAAACACCTTGGAATATAAGTACGATATGTCAAAATGTATACCTTTAATTGTAATTTAGTACGTAACGTCGAGCGAGAAATCAAGATGATGCCGCGCGATGCGTCTCCGAAATTTATTTGACTCATGTGATACCTACGAGGGCAGGAGACCGCAGCCCGGCAGGCACCGGCCGGCGTACAATAACGCACTAAATTATATGAAAACGTAATGCGACGGAGGTGTGTCTTGGCGCAGAATTAAAATGCAATAATATCTCCGCCGTGCTGTAATTCTGGCCTGTCTCAGATCACCACAGATTATCGTAAAGTATTTATTTATCCAGCGTTCCCTCGGGAGGTTAGATAACATCAGGAAATCAATTTCGCAGCGAAACGTCGTGGAGGCGTAAGGTTTGCGGCCTTTAAGTTACAGGTGGCGGTAAAACGTCGATTTAAAAGCTATCGGTATTCGGAACGGCGTTAATGGAAGCCCCAGCTTATAATTTTTGGACGTCTCGCACTAAAGAATACCCAAAACTGTTACAGGTAATTGATACTTCAACTGTCAGCGTCAAGAGAGCTTAAGCCAAGGAAGTGAAAACGCTCGGCGACACCATCCTTGTGTAAATATCGTGTAATTAAATGGAAATGCGAAGCCGGCACAAACTGTCTCGCCGAACGAGTTAATTTTGTTTGACATTCAATTTACACATGAGGCGCGTGTGTTTAATAGCAACATGAGTTGGAATTTTCTAAGCAAGTCAATACATAAACATAAATAAGTGGGCTCCAACTAAAGTCCCATCACGCCTCTGCCAATGATACACAAATCATAATAAACTTCATACAAGTTTAAACTTATGGTCTACATGCATACAGCATTTCTATAACTATACCTATACAGGTATACACCCTCCGATATATGACGTAGAAAGCAACAGACCCACTAGAAACCGGTTCGACTTCACGTGAACGCATACATATAAACCAACCAATTAAGGAAGGCCTGTGACGGCCTGATCACAGTCCCCGCTCTGATCTTTGCGAAGGGAAGTCAGGGGGGGTGCGGCAGGTCAAGTTAACGTGGTTGTTACAGTCAATAACGATAAGAAAACAAGCACAGCCGAAGAACTGTCAAGTAGCGATCTATGGAAGAATAATAATGACGATCTAGTGTCTCTACCGAATAATTTCGACCCAAATTGTCATTGTCAACCAAAGTTTCTGAACGGTACACCAAAAATTTTAGCGATAGTTCAAAAGCCTTTCAATTCGTACGGATATTGATTTGAATGCCAAGAGGCAATTGTTGCTAACACAACACAGTGAAAGTATTGCTTCATTCATTACAAGTGAATTTATCACCAGTTTTTTAACAGTAATTAATTATACCTATCTAGGTATAACCCACAAGGCATACTTCAGCCGCCTTCTTTTGTTAAAAGCAGACGAGAAAGAGTCTTTAAAATTAAATTGACTAAACAAAAATGGTGGTCAAACCAGTTAAACTGCCATATTTCTCGAGATAGAAAATGGCCGCGAGTCCATCGGCCGAGATGCCATAATAGTGTCATTTTCCACCACTCCGACGCCCACTAATGATATCAGGACAAATCTCTCCGCCGTATCTTCGCCGTATTGAACTCTACGTATTTTATACGGCAAGTGGAATTTTACTTCATTCACTACCACAACCCTGTACCTACTAAGAATTAACTGTCCCACCACGTGATTGAATAAAATTAAAAACAAGTCGGATGTCGATGGCTTGATAGGCTTACGGAATGTTATTGTGGTAAAAAATTTTTTTTTTTAAAAAACGTACCTACAAAATCATATTCTATAAATGATCTCACTGTTATATTAAATAAATTATTTTCATTTCAGCTTTATATAATGATTGTCTTTCGCAGAAGATAAGTAAAAACAGTTTTATTAAAATCGTATCTACGCAAGACGGGCATCTCTGATTCAACTCATTACAGATTCCTTCCCAAACCCGATCCATAAGATTTGACAAATTAATCACTATTCCATTGGAACCTGATATTTAGGCGTCTTATACAATTTGTCAATGTTTAACAGTCTTCGATAATGCTTCTCGTATAAATATGTTGCCTATCTACCTCTACCTACGTGTCCATCTTACTATGTATGAGAAAATGCTTGGAAGCAGTATTTCAACTTTATCTTCAGCGTAAAGGTAATTTATGACTTCGATTTCTATAAAAAAAGTGTTTGAAATAGATTTACGTAATATAACCAAATTGTGAGGTTGTTGTGTCTAGATTTACCGGTTATGTAATAAATAATTGTGTGTATTAGTTAAAACATATTTTGTTACTTAGAAAAAAAGTTCGCGAATAAGTTAAACAATTTGGTTTATTTTACGCTTCAGACATCAATCAACTCCATCAACACAAGGAGAAATTTTACAACCACTATGATATCTCCTATTAAGTTCAAGTATCTAAGCAAATTTTCATAATGTCTCAATTAAATAAAATAATAAAAGAGGGCATTTTATTGTTCTTAAAGTCCAACTATGAAAGGTATGATTATTCAATTCGATTTTGATTTTGACCAATTAGATACACAAAATCTGTGGTGCCATTCTAACAAAAGACTGAGATGTAAAATTGTACGTATATTAATATGTAGTAAAAAAACTACCAATGGCGGGCATTCAGTCCGCATAGTTTCGCGCACCTTGCTCCAACATTTAAATGCTGATTGTTGTTGACAGTAACCGTTAGATATAAATTAAGACCAACAACATAGCAACAGGTTTCCGTAAGTCACCTGCTCTCTTCAGCTTCATCTCGTGGATCAATGCTGTGCGCCGGATCACGATCCCACAACAACTCTCTCTTTGACGTAAACGGTTCGATTTTCTAGTTAATCTCACGTCTATTGTACTAGGTATACGTTACTTGGGTCAGGCAGCCAGACTCGGGCAGACAACTGGGAGACAATTAATAGTGCCATTTTTAGCAGAAATCCAACTTTCTCATAAATCTAACTTTTTACATCGTCATGCAAAAATTAGCAAGTTTTAACTGACAGCATTGATTGGAATTGGTACTTTTTGCCTTACATCAAATGAGGCAGTTCTGATTTTTCTATGAGTTGGTAGTGACGAAATGGGTAATGACAATCCAAGTTTTCCATCTCGAAAGATCATTGTTAAATTAAAAACTTTAAAAACCTATTAAATTTTACGACTTTTTGTCGTTTTTGTAATTTTTTATCTACAGGGACCTGTGTTACGGCAGAAGTTACTATAAACACTTTTGAAGTAGACCAAATTATTTGCGAATGAGAATTACTAGTGCTAGTAAATATGTAGCTCTACTTTGAACTTCTACAGGCTGGTAGCGCGTTTTAATTTCCCTTCATAATGAGTAGCTTAGGGTCTGTTTCATTACCATCAGTTAAGTTATACCTAACAAATAAATGTGATATGACAGATATCTGTCCGATATATTTATTGAAGGCTGGTGAAACAGGCGGATAGTCTACCCGGAGCTGGTAGTATTTTATTGTAGAAGTTTATTTAACTAAATTTAATTAAGTACATAATTTGTTTATATTTTCAAAAGTTTGATATTTACGAGTACGAGTTTGACCTTAAAAGTTCAGCTCATTTTTAATTTTAAACAATTTAATCTAATTTTATAGCCTCTCCCTGCAACCCTGGCCGGGTAAACAAGTAAACGGAGTTTTGTTGTTTTAAAATTTACAAAATATTATAAATACGCCAGAAAACTACAATAAGGCGCTGGATTGTGGAGCAACAATACCTGCGTGAGGTTATCCGCCGAAAACCTCCAACGAAAAACGCAAAATCAAATCACGCACTTTGTTGGAAATTATTCGGAAGAAGAAACTGACGGTTCCTTGCACTTTTCAAGGTTTGGCACTCACACATGGTTAACGTTTAAATTTCGGATGTTACTACGGCACACTAACGAGGATGTCAGCTGAGCGGTAGCTGCGGGAAGGGTGCTAAGTTGACACTGACAGCTGATCGATGGCTGTCAACATATACCAACATATACCTACCCTACTTTTACAATAGTTTTGGCGTTCCGTTTTTGCAGTTGCGTCTGTGGTGCAGTGTTTGGTTTTTGTGATTTGTTTTTGTATGTATTGTAACTGGGTTATTTAATTAAGTTTGGTGTTATGATTATATTATATACAATTATATATTTTAATTGATCAATGATTAAATTGTTTTCACGAGGCATACATTTTATTGCTCGATATTGTTACTCGTAATGAACATTTAACTGGCTTAAATTGTTTCTTTGAATTTATGGTTGTATATTTATATTTTAATTGGGGTGATGATGATGAACGTACCTACTGTATGTTTGCTATAATTTTAATTGTGTTAATTCTTGGGTATATTTATAGGTAGTTACTTACGTTATAGCCTTTAGGTTCGTCTATTTGGATTAGGTAAACAAGCTTTAAGTTTTTAAAATTAATACATATACTTAATTATTGTAGTTAAAGTTCTTTGTTCTGTAAGATAAAAGGGAAAAACATAAATTAAACTCCTTGTACTGTTTTGCGGTTTTCAATAAATAATATTAGCGTTGTATTTTATTGTAAATTTATAATGAACTACTTATAATCTTTTAATCTAGTCATTTTTAGATTTTTATTGTTAGTTTAATGTCATGAAATAATTTAATGCACTTGCCTAATCGCTGTTTATTTTACTGTATAAGACCGATAGATATATACGATTTTGTATTTAGATACTTGTGATAATTTTATCATATCGTAGTTTAACATTATAGGATGAGTTCCCCTTCCCATATGTCGATTTGCCCCCATTGCCCTGAATCGTCTCGCAGGTTCACGTCGCACGGCCTAAAGATCCACATTGGACGCATACACAAGGATGTGGCCCTACAGCGCTCTCAGCCAGTGTCCGCCCGGGTGTCTCCCCGCGCCAGCCAGCCCGACCGCGACACGACACAGCCGCGGGGCTCGCAACCACCTCGCATCGCCCTCGAGAGCCTCGGCGCACTTAAAAAATCGGTACGGGTGCTTAGCCACATTCTTAAGGGAGCGAGAAATTTGACTGCGGAAAAATTACGCAACGTAATTAGTAGGTGCATTGAAACCAATGAAACTGCCGATTGGTGTGCCCTACTTACGTTTGCGTATTCGGCGCTAAAAGCACCAGAAGTACAGGGACCGGGCAATCTCACCACTAAAGTGAAGTCCAACATAGTTGCTGCCGAATGTTTGTCTAGTTCGCTTGAATGCATCAGTGTAGGTGTGGACACCCTCCGGATGCCCTCTGTGTTGAAGACAATCGAATCCAAGGTTTTCGAGGGTGATGTGAGGGGGGCCTTTTGCGTGCTGATGTCGGATGACTCCATAGCACCTCCGGGCCCTGAGACTCTCGCTTCCTTGCAGGCGAAGCATCCGCCCCCGTCCCGACCATTAACTTTCCCACGGGAGCCGGATTGGTCCACTCAAGCCTTAACGGTCAACTTGGAGGACGTGGTCCAAGCTTAAGGGACATTTCATAGTGGCTCAGCGGCTAGGGAGCGTATGGCGGGGTATCTCCAGCCACATCAGTTAGGGTTTGACACGCAAAGGGGATGCGAAGCTGCGATTCATGCCACACGCACATTTGCTGCAGAGCCAGGGAACGCAGACTGCATCATCATCAAATTGATGTTAAAAACGCGTTCAACACAGTGGAGAGAGATGTTCTGCTGGGCGAAGTCGAAGAAAATATTCCGTCTTTGTATCCTTTTCTGTACCAAGTGTATCACTCTCCATCCAATCTGGTCTACAACAACTCCCTGATACTTTCTCAGGTGGATGCGCAGCAGAGAGATCCGCTGGGGCCGCTCACCTTCAGCCTCGCTATCCATAAGGTAACATCGTCTCTGAAATCACCTCTTAATATTTGGTATTTGGTTGACGGGACCATAGGGGGGAGGCCCGAGGTTATTAAGCAGGACTTGGCTTTTTTACTTCCCCGTCTGAGGGAGATGGGGCTGGAGGTGAATGCGGCGAAGTGTGAATTTTTCTGTTGCGGACCTACTTCTTCTTTTTCTTTGTCTTCTTTCAGTTCTTTGCTTCCTGGTCTCAAAGAACTATCACATGGCACATTTACCCTTCTGGGTTCCCCAATATTCCCAGAGGCCATTCAAGATGCTATAGAGACCAAAAGGCGGCTCCTTTTGCTCGCCCGGGAACGTCTCAAAAATATTAGTGCCCATGTCGCCCTGGTTCTGCTGAGAATGTGTTTCGCGGTCCCAAAGATAACTTATCTTTTAAGAACTACCCCGACTTGGTTGTGTCCCGATGAGGTGTCTTCGTTTGACGACACTTTGAGGGATACCACAGAGAGTATTCTTAATGTGTCTCTCTCTGGTAACCAGTGGATTCAGGCCTCTTTACCCATACGTCACGGGGGCCTGGGTTTACGGCGGGCGGAGGATGTGGGCTTGCCAGTGTTTCTGGCGTCGGCACATGGGGTTGGTGACCTGGTTTCTAAAATTTTAAATTCTCATGGAGACAGTGTTACCATCCCGTTTGTTGCTGAGGCGCTGGCTAAGTGGACGGCTCGTTTCCCAAGTACGTCCGTGCCCGAGGCTCCGCAAATGCAGCGAGTTTGGGACGATGTTGGAGCCAGGGACGCACTTTCGCGGCTAATGGGTGCAGCCACGGGTGCGGATTTGGCTAGACTCAGGTCAGTGTCAAGGTCTGCTGTCTGCGGTCTGGAAGCTGGGGCGTGGTTGCAGGCTTTGCCTGCTCCTCACTTGGGAACACTCCTGGATAGTGACTCAATGCGTGTGGCAGTAGCGCTCCGCCTGGGCTGCGATGTTTGTGTCCCTCATAAATGCATCTGCGGCTCCATGGTGGAAGCGAATGGCCATCACGCATTGAGTTGCTGTCGCTGTTCGGGAAGATTTCCGCGCCACCACGCTCTCAACGACATCGTCCGGAGGGCCTTAATTTCCGCCAACATCCCGTGTGTGCTAGAGCCACCGGGCCTCAGTCGCACCGATGGCAAAAGGCCAGACGGGCTCACTTTGGTGCCATGGCAGAAGGGGAAGTGCCTACTTTGGGACGCCACGTGCGTCAGCACTTTCGCCGCCTCGCACCTCAGCCGAACGGTGCAAACGGCTGGTGCCGCGGCGGAATGTGCCGCAGTCAGAAAGCGCGACAAATATTCGACCCTGGAGGGTAACTATTTTTTTGTACCTCTTGCCTTTGAGACGACGGGATGCTGGGGGTCGGAGGCTATAGCCTTCATTAGGGAAGTGGGACGTCGAATTAGGGAGAGGGGGTCCGATGCTCGCGCGGGTTCTTACCTGGCGCAAAGGTTGTTCATCGCCATCCAGCGTGGTAACGCGGCGAGTATTATGGGCACCTTTGCGCCGGGAACAACTCGCGGGGGCCTATTCGACTGAACTTAGGTTGTCTTAAGTTTTATTTATTTTTTATTTAGGTTTTGACATGAATTTACTTTGTAATTTATTTATTGAATAATGACATGAAAATAATTGAATAAAATCTTATAATTTATTTTATAATAATAATAGTGGGATAATTAACACCAAGTGACCTAGTTCCAAATTAAGCAGAGTTTGGATACTAGACAAGAGATATACCTACATATGTTTATTTATATTAATTAAACATCCAAAACCCGCGAGAACAAATATCTGCCCGACCGGGTGTCGAAGTCTGGACCTCAAGCTCCATAGTCTCTGACCACCAGGATATCCGGTCGTCAATTCAGTTTGAAATAACTCAAGGTTTTCAACTTCTTTGGTTTACGTTTATTCATAAAAATATCAATTTTATTTTATCGATCCAAAAGTTTGCGATCATAAGTCTATCGATATCTAAATGACCGCGTCAAGTTCGTATTTAGGCCCTAATAAGTATGTCCTGAGTCGGACAAAGTAATCCAACGCCTCGTCTGTAAAAAAAGTATTTTTTTTATCGATGTAAAAGCGACCATTATACCTGTAATAAAACGCGAATAACAATAATGCGGGCATGTCAATTAACATAAAATAAACACAAAATTACAAAGGTGTTAGAGTTTTAGCTGCATACCGTTACGGGACACTATATTATGTATTTCTGTCAGCTTCGCCAATATTGTTGGCATTTTATTATTGTGTGGAATGAAACAGCGAATTTTAATTGGAATACCTTTTCAAATAAAGCCATTAAACTGATAAGATTTTAAGTAGTTGCCGTTAATAAAATAGGCCTACGAAACTGTTTTATTCAAATTATTTGAGTTATATTAGTGAGTGTGGGAATTAAATGGCATAGTTACTGATAATGAATATACATTGGCTTGGACGCGCTTGAATCAAACATCTCTAATTACCCTTTAAATAAGGAATTTCAAAATAAAAAAGGCAATAGAGTAGTGAAATATACGAATCACTCGCGTACCTATTATAAGTAGAGTTCAGCTTGAGATGTTTTGGACTACCTTCGTAATCCATCCTTCGCTGTTATTTCGCTGCCGTGCCGACGAGTCGTATACTACCAACCAATAGCAGCTGTGACCTAATCGTCTCTCAAGCAGTGGGTCGTGAGTTACAAAAATCCATACTCACATCTTTGAGTTTTTCGGAATTTATGTGCGAAATTAGATTAATAATTTAATATGGGCTATCCGATGAAAGAAAACGCCGTGAGGAATCCTGCACAGCTCGGCGAAGCAATTCAATTTTGGTGTGTGTGCGAAGAGTTCCCTATCCGCACTGGGCCCGCATGGGAACTATAGCCCAAGCCCACTTATTCTGAGAGGCCTAGCCCAGAAGTGGGACGTAAGTAGGCCGGAGATCATGAATCTCGTGGTAGTTTTACGTTAAAAGAGTAAATAGAGTAACTTAAATCAACTTTTTGTTTTTTTTTGTTTTTACTATCATCCCGTTTGACATTAGCCACCACGGTATGGTGAAGGTCTGGGTTTGAGTCCCAGTTCGAGTATTAATTTTTCTGTTCTTTCCGTATGTTTTTATGTTTGAGATGAAATTTGAAAAAAAATTACTTGTACAACTAAATGAGTCTTTATTTATAAAACAAGTACAATTTGATGAGGTACAAACGAAATACATGAAATAAACCGACCACACTGCAAAGTTTACGCTAAAATGGACCGGTGAGGAACATGAGACGAGCTTAATAGATAACGTGCAAACTTTACGCAATAATGGCCGCCAAGCCGAGTTTAAGCCTGAAGGAAAAATTGTGCAAGTTGCAATACACTGCGGCGTTCTATCGCAAACTCCAAACTCGTTTGCTTCACGGCTTCGCATTGTATTGCAACTTGCATGATCTTGGTCTAAACTCGGCTTTAAACAAAGATTCGCTTGCGAACGAAGGCAAGGACGTTTATGAGGATTCGGTATTCGTTTGCGAATATTCATAAATGAACGTTAAACAGAGGTAACGCAATCTCTAGGTATGCCTAAGTCATCATTGCGAAGTGAGGAGTCCCTGGAGGTTATTGCCGTATCAAATGTCTCGAACGCGTTCGAGTGACATGTAACATGAGAAAAATACTTTGTCGCTAGAGGCTTATCTTTTCATAGTAAGTAAAGCAAACACTTTATTGTACGAAAACACAGGATAATAGCAGTTAATGCAACTGTCACATAATGAGGGTCCTTAAAACACGACTGTGTTTTTATGAAACGAAGCGAAGCCGAGTTTCGTAGTAGGATCACACGCGAGTGTTTTAAGGCCTAATTATGTAGAGTTGCATACTTTACTTTATCTACACACTTATTCTGGACAACTTAAAACACTGTTTAAGTGTTTGGTTAGAACCCTCGTGCGCGAGTCCGAATGGCACTTGTGCGGTTTTTTTTATTATAGGCCTATTTTAAAATTATATTGGTTTTTGAAGACTAAAATTGATTGTCGTAATGATGGCCCGGTTTACTACGGTTTTAGAACGCATAGTAGAGGACTTACGATATGTGTGTAGATAAAAGATAAAAACACAGGTTACCTACAAACAATCAAATTACTTACTACCTCTGGACAGTGACCCGTAGTGGACACTAGACCACGCCATGCCTTGTGATCCTCAGCCAGCTCTTGCCAGCCATCGATCCCGTGATCCAAAAGATCCTTCTGATCCCTATTTCACCAACTTTACAATTGTCGGTTTCCAATGACAATTCGGTGTCAACTGATGACTTGAAGAGCTTTTGTTTTAGCTCGCTTCATATTGTCAAAGAAATGTAATTCGTAGTGCCATATAAAATTGACAATTGTAAAGATGGTGAAATAGGGACCTGGACTTCGACCTACGAAGGCTAACCGAAGGGAACCGGCCTACTACCATCGGTCGACCCAAGTACAGTAAATACCAAGGCGGACTATCCCTCAACTCAAGAAGAATCAAATAACCGAACTATGTTCTTAACCCTTCACGAAGATGATTACTAATTTCTATAATATATGTCCTTTGATTCAATGATTTAATGGTTTTCAATTAAAATGAAGGATGTCAGAGGTATTACGACTGCGCATTGCGCAAGGTTTTCGCCGATCTACCATTAAATAGGCACAGCCTGGATTTAGTCACGACGGCTGAACACGACGTGTCTCGTCAACTTGTCACTCAATTAAATTTCATTGTGCCTAATGTAAACACTAGCTGTGTTTGCTGAATTCGCCTCAACTGGCAGGACGCCGACGCTCAAAAGACGGTAATGTCCCCACAGTCCCTTATGGAACAGGGAGCGCAACAAATTGGTTTTGCCAAAGACTTAAGTATAAAATTACAGCGATATTGGTTTTAAGCCTTAACTGGCAGGACGCCCACGCTCACAAGACGCCAGTGTGGGGTGTCTCTTACGAAACAAGGAGCGCAAAAAATTGGTTTTGCATCGTTGAATTATCTACTAATTATACGACATCGTAATCATAGCTGTACGCTATGACTTGTCTAGTTTTTCATTCATAATCATATAAGAATTTTAGCAAAACTTAATAAAAATGCATTTTTCCCTTTTTGTGCGAATTTATAATAAAGCAATTACATTTTGAGTGACAGTGACGATCTGCTATAATTTAACTGTCAACTTGCAATTAGTAAAAAGTTGTCAGTGAAGCTGCGCGCGTTCCCAAATTGGTGGAAAAATTAATCGCGGTTACGCCATTCTTAAGTTATAATCTAGGCAGGTACCTCGCGGGCAGCATTCCATCAAGTTGCGTGGCATTGTATTAAAAAACAGAAGAACGGAAATTACTTAATGGCTTTTAGAGATACGGGCGTATTTCTCGTTTATCCTACTCTAAGAAAGGCGACGTAAGTAATTTTTTTCTGGCGATAACACTTTTAGGGGACGTGCCACCCAAACTCGTTATCAATTGCGCCTCAGAACGCATTAAGCCGAGGTAACAGGTTAAATAAACTTTGATTCAACATTTAAGGTTTCGTCCAATCGGCTGTTGGCCAGCCACCAATAAATCCGTTGATAAAAAGCGAAACGCTAATAAGTTAAACACTGGAGTCAGTAAATCGGCAATTCGGCTGACGCGTTTCCACGATAGAAATAATCGATCTCTTCTTCATGTGCACTTAGCGGATAAAAGCGACTCATTCGACGAAAAAAAAAACTTTTTATTTTAAAGAGTGTATCGATTTCATTTAAAGTTCAGGTCGTTAGACCGACAAGATCGCATCAGAAACGATCCACCAGCCCAATTTGCGAATTTGCGAATTCAATATTTGGAAAATTGGACAACCAGTAAGCTCTACAAGACTTCTTTCAAATTGTTATCACTATCAACATCTTTCATGCTCACTTTTTTTCTGGGTTTAGATATAATCAAACATTAATAGGACACCCAGAGGGCACAGGGTAACAGGGCTACCGTCGAAGCTTGTGCTCTCAGAGGAAGGACTACGGATTAGTCCGAAGCATGTCGGGCTATATTCGGCTGTCATACGTAAGTGATCGGTTTATATCACTATGATTGAATCTCACGGTAGTATCGTGTTTAAAGTAACAGGACAAAATGATACCTAACTACATGTTTTTTTCAGATTTAAGTATATAGAAACTTACAAAACTGATTCCCTAAGTTAATGCATTAGGTACACAGCAGAACACATACGCTAGTAGCTTAAAGTTTAAGCCTTAAACCTTTTTGTGCAAGTAGCTTGAGTGTTTGTGTACTTTTGCGAGTTTTGCGTGATGTTTGACATAACACGTCTTACACGTGACATTCTGCAAGCATGCGTTTTTCAATCCTCAACGTAAAAATGATTGAAATCAGTTTTAATTCGCGTGGTTGTGTCCCGGATGTGTTAATTAATGAACACCGTTGTCAATACAATATAGTTATGTTCACACACTTTTGATCAACCAGCGCACGACATTATTCTCTTTTTAAGAACTTTGGCTAAAATTCAGCTCTTCACTTACTTTTCTGTTAAAAAGTTTTTGCCTATTCTAGGTACTTTTTGTTGACTGTAGTTGTACTATATTCAAATTTACATACTTATTCATATCAACTTTTTGTCGATGCTACTAACCGTTTCACTTCCATATTATTGTATTGTCACCGGAGTGGAGTGGTTGCAGTGGAGTATGCCAAATTTCAACTCAATCGAATTTCAACAAGCGTGGTCAAAAAATGGTTGACAAATGAAGTTATGAAAGAGCAAGTTAAATAAAAGTTTGTAAAAAGCCACGCAGGATCCTAGACAGGGTTTTGCTATGACTATTGAGATTGGCGTGAAATAACGAAAGCCATTTCACAGTACAGCGTATGTTGTCCGTTCATTAAGGCGGGTGTCGATGCCCGCGGCGCAGGCGCGGCATAAATCAGCGGGGGAATGCAGTGGAACCCTAATGCGCTTTCGGTGTTGCCTGATAGCTCACCCCCCTGCCTTAAATCGCTCCTTTTTTACCCAATCATGATTTTTGTGATTTCAGAGCACTGGAAAGACGCTGGGAGCTTGATACGATTTTGTTAAGAAGACTATACACAGGCCCCTATTTCATCAACGTTAAAATGTCAGTGTAAAATGACAATTCGGGTTTATCATCAAATTGCCGGCACACGTTTCATAGCTGTTTCATTACATCGAAAGCTATTTTCTGACTTGTTTTCTTAACCTTTTGATGTAAAAACTAACCTGACCTATACAACAAACAGTAAAATTATCCTGAAATTATTCTGCTTTTAGCAGAAAATAGCTTACGATGAAATGAAACAGTTAGGAAACGATTCAAGGGACTCCGCTCCGGTCAATTCGATATACATTTCATTGCCAATATGAAGTAGGAAGCGCCGAACTGTCATTGTAAATGTCAGTTTGTAACGTTGGTGAAATAGTGACCTGGTAGGAGGTCTGTTTTAACCCCCTCTTCATAAATAACTATATACAACTCTTAGAGCAGGAAAGGAATGGAGATGTTAACGAGCGATTTACCCTCTACCAAAAATCTAACATTTAGTCTATGCAAAATGCACAGGATCCGTTGATACTGTCACACCAATCCCAAAAACACCTAGGTTTTTCATTTGTGTAACAGTTTTGTTTAAAAGTGTGAGTTTGCAGGAACGCAAAAATTTTTGACATGAGCGTGGACGTGTGCTGTACGTGTGTGTTCCTCGTTCCCTCAAAAAGTGGCAGAAAATTTGTAGCGCATGTAGCCAAAGGCGCCTTCCGTCTATCTGTTTTATGCTACAATTCTATAAAGAATTTAAAAACTCCCACCATTTTATATTTCAAATTCCAAGTACCGAAAAACGAGTAAACCAATTTTGATATAGAGAGCATTCTAAATTTAACTAGGTTCCGATTGAAGAAAAACCACGTCAAAATCAGTCAACCTCTTTAGGAGCCACGACGGTGCCACCAACAAACACACAGATACACAGATACCTTGTTTATTTTATCCAAATGCCTAATACTTAATTCTTCCATGTTCATTTTACGGTTTGGGTTTAGATACTTAAGGAATACGTTTTTTGCGCTAAATTTAAACAAACCTGCCTTTATTATTTTTGGTTAAGCAGAATAACTACCTGAGAAATAACGAAATTCTTGTTAGCAATACAATTTGATTTCATTACGCTTAATAATTTCAATACAGTAAAAAATTTGCTTGATCTGAAAATATGGTTCATTGAAGAGATGTTTCGCGCTCACAGGTCAGTCACCTTTCATTGATGAAAAGTATCATTGCCGTAATCAAATTCCAAATGGTAACCACTGAGAATCAAAGGGTTTCAACTGCGTTGAAGGTGTAACGTTAATATGTACTTTATAAGAGGATCCATAAAACTCAATTTAAACCGACCCATAATTTTAAATGGGGCATTTTCACTCTCATGGTGCGAAATGGTTATGATACGAAGGTGGATTCGCATATAATAAGGTAAATACATGATTTGCTAATAAATGTGTTTATTGTTGGCACTTGTAAAATAACGAGGCGAGAGGCAAGTAGTTTTATAGACCGGATAACTTTTATCCAACAGTTAAAGTTGACTAGGTAGTAAAACAGTTATTGTTATTATTTTACATGACTCAGTTTCGTTTTATGTTTATAAGAGACCGTAATAATACATACATAACATTTTTACACTACAGAATATTTTCTTTAGATATGGAGTAAGTAATTTAAAAAAAAATCAGGTGTTACTTTGCGGAGTGCATGCGTTTTACTCTTTTACTAGAAAAACGCCTAATCTGTTTCTAAGTTCGGGTATGCGTTTTAATGACGAAAACGCCCTTTATTTTCTTTTTTCAATATGGCGATTTTGATAGGTTTTGTCCTCTGCGATATCCAAGGTGTTAACATGCATTGTCGAAAATGTAAGTCCAAATTATTAAAAAAATTGTTTTAGAAGACTTTTAATAAATGAAAAGACCCAACACGGAGGTCCTTAAATGTATGAACCTGCTCTCCCGCGACCATGATTTCAAAATGTTTCAGTGTGATTGCGGATAAGCGAATTAATTGTTTTTTTTTTAGTTAATAATTTTGCAAAAGCTGACATAACTGAAAAGTTATTAACGCTAACGTTACGGTGCCCGTCGTAAATAATTTAATTTAGAAGCCGTACTTACATTAAAATACAAGGTGTTCTCAATTTTATAGGGACAATTTCAGTAGGTAAGTGGTCAGATAAGACTGACTGAACACCCTGTTAAAGTTTTTCACCTCGCCTCAATTTCAGCAACGTCACAAATTTAATTGCTGGCTTGAAAATGAAGGCGCTAAAACAAAAAACTATTGGCTATGAAATGAGATCGAATCGTCATTTGTAATGTTAGTGACATAGGGCCCTGAAAACTTTATCTGTGGTGTTCAGTCTAACTGGCTCATCAATTTGCCGAAATAATTCCAATGCATTTTATAAAACACTGTAACTAAGTAGGTATATATTATTTCATTTTACACCAGTGCCCTAAGCAACACTTGTCGAATCCTGCATTACGTTACGGTTATCGTATCGAGATCGAGAAATCTCATACTAAATTTTAGTTCCAAATACGCTCACGGGCGGGCGCTGTTCCAAACGTAATACAAACTCGTTATAGTTTACTATTCGATTTTATGTGACGCAGGATTCGACAAGTCGTGCTTAGGGCACAGAGGATCGAGTACGACTTTACGATTGCTGCGTAACGTTACGGTTATCGTATCGAGATCGAGAAACCTCATACTAAATTTAGTTCAAAATACGCTCACGGGCGGGCACTGTTCCTAACTTCATACAAACTCGACAACGTTTACTATTCGATTTTACGTTACGCAGCATTCGTAAAGTCGTGCTCAACCCTTGAATGTGAAAGACGCATAGGTAATTGCGTGCAAAGTCAATTCAAACTGAAAAAGCAAAAAAAAAATCGTGACAAATAAACCGCATGTCATTTGACTTTTTCATAATGCAACGTAATAATATCGCGGACTGCACATTTTATAGGTCCGTCAACAAACCGAACGATTACAGTCAGCAGCAAAAGTAACTAAGCAACCGACGCGTTCACAATGATCTAAGCACGGCTCTATTGTTATAGACATAAGAGCTCTGACTGCTGAGATTCTGCTGCTGACTGTACAGCACTGACTCGAACTTTAACGACTTCTTATGTTTAGCTCTTTTTCCACGGAGATATAAAAACAATTTGACATTCGTACTGTAAAAGGTTTTCAGTTCGAAGGTTAATCGCTTGGGGCAGGGACGTTAAGAGCGCGTGTAATATAAGCGATGTTGTCAACGGCTTTAAACAATTGAATGTCGCCCGGTTTTCGAAACCTCACTTCGCATATCTAAAGCAGTAAAGTTGATTCAAAAATATTAACGATTAACTTAGCACGGTTTTTGAGGTTCCGTACCTCTAAAAGGAAAAAGAAACATTTTAAGGATCATTTTGTTGTTCTTTTGTTTGCCAGGACTTTTCCATCCATTTAATTATTACACGATCCTAAGACATTTTCAAGTTTGTCAAACTTTTTTAGTACCTAGGCACAATTTGCAATCAGATCATCGAACGTGACAATTTATAGAACAAAATGGAATAGGAGATTTTTTCCCCCTTCAAAGTTAAATCGGTCCTTTATATGGAAATACGGAACCCTTGGGTAAAATGCAGGATACTCCAAAACAGTTTTAAACATTCCTTAAAAGTTTAGCATTTAACGGAGTTTTAATACTTACACAAAACAAAAAGATACAAGGCATTCAACATTTCTGCATGCTTAACAGCATAGAATGCTGTCTTGACTTAGCAAACCGCCATGCTATTCCTGCTTAGATCAATCAGCTCCAAGTTTACTATGAGAATCACGACCACTTTTGTAGAGAATCCAGCAAAAGAATGTTCGCTACTTAATGAAGAAAAGGGTGGATAAGCTGAAGAATCGCTTTAACGAGAGTAAGGACCAGAAGTCATAAACTGTCTGAACTGTATCTAACAACCGTCGTACAATGTTGCCGGAGAGATATTGCCGCGAAAAAAGCGATCGTATGTATCCGTGTGTACTTACCCATAAACAACACAGACAACAAAATGAAAATTATATTTTTTGAACATAGCAAAAATAGCAAAAAAATTATCCATTTTGACAAACATGTATTCTGTAGATAGATGAAAGAAAATATGTGTTAAGTCATTATTTGGACACATTTTACCTAAAGGTCTCTCTTCGCAAATTCCTTCGTAACATTCACACTGCATTAGTTAAGGATTCCCTCAATTCACCGTTAAACCAAACCATAATGAAACTGGTTTCTTAGTCTCAACTCACAATTTAAACACAAAATCCAGACGGAACACAAAAACTATTGCAGAACTAACTTTCCGTAATTCAAAGCATAAAAAATGCGTCGATAAAGCGGTATAATAAGGCAACACGATTAACAGACGAAACCCGTGCTTCACATGTAATCTTCGGAAGGTTTCAGAACGAATGTAAAGATATCGTACCGAGGCGCGACTTATCGTTAATTTAGAAGCCCGATTAGACGCCGCCGCCCGACGACGGCCGCTAACGAGCATTCGTTTCAAATAAATATAGTTTTATTTTATTCCACCGTGCCAATGTTTTGTTCAGCCAATTGTGCAAACTTAATTGGATGGGGCGATTTGACGTGATGGCAGTCTATATTTCAAGGGGTCATAAATGGTAATTGAACTGGCTAGGTGCAGCATAGGCCGTGTCCGCGCGATGTTAGCAAGGGCAACACTTATTCGAGCTATCGTAAACTTAATAGAACATACAGTGCGTTGTGTAGTGCTTACCGAACATGACCAATTTAACTAATGTGTGGCGTGATTTGGCTGCCGGCTGGTCGCTACAGCCTACAAGTAACGTTTATTTCCGCACCCACGCTGGCTTAAGCAGTAAAAATGGAAACTCTTCTGGTTTCCGGAAGTTGTCTAATTTGTTGGCTCTTCAGATTTAAGAGAAAGATAGACTGAGGATAGTTATTGCTTAAAGTTCAACTAAAGTAGAACTTTAATAATGATCGCCTAGTAATTTTATTACAACAGTTGATGAATGTAATTGATCATAATCATAATAAAAGGCATTTCTGTAATTATTACTATTTTCTATCTCACCTTAGTTGTAGTTGTCTGCAAAGGTAATCCCGAAGATACAGCACAAACTTCCACTTCATATCGGTCAACACCAGCTTCCCGGTCTAAAGAAACAGCTGTAGATAAGATCCCTAGCGAGGAATCGATATCAAATAGTCTGTCCACTTGTCTACCATCACCAGTCACATTCACTATGTAATATTCTAACCCTGATTTATAATTGTTTGTGAGGTTTAAGACCGCCGTACCTACTGGTTCGTTTTCAGCCACAGACACCGAACGTGGATTGGTCCAAGTAACACCATCTAGTTCAGTACCACCCATAATAACTGTTAGGTAAGTCTCCGTACTCTTTTGTTCACTCAAAACCGCTTCGTCAGTTGCCTTAATGACAAGATTCCATCTAGCTTCAGGTTTTGCCGGTGGGTAGCGAAGAGTCAGCTCACCGTTGCTTCTATGCAAGTCGAACAGATCATTCCCTCCGTGAATTAGCTTGTATGTTACGAGTCCATTCGTTCCAGAATCCAGGTCACGTGCTATTACGTTCATAATGAAGATTCCTCGGCCAGCGCTCCTTCCTAGTCTCTTTGAGTTGACGACAGCAGCGTTCATAGAGACAAAAACTGGCGCATTGTCGTTGATGTCTTCAACGATAACAGTGACAAGTTTTTCTGCCGATAATCTAGCTGAAGCTGGTTCTGCTCGATCGTAAGCGACGATAGTTATCCGGAAAGTGTCAATACTTTCTCTATCGATCGGCAACAAAGTATGAATAACTCCCGTGACATTATTTATAGCAAAATGCCGGTTATTATCATTAGGGTCTTGATGTGTGATCGAATAATATACTTTGCCGTTCAGTCCCGAGTCTGGATCTTCAGCCGTCACTGTGACAATCGGAGTACGTTTCGGTATACCCTCTCTTATTTGGCGAACAATGGCCGTGTTGGTGAAAATGGGTGCGTTGTCATTTGCATCAATTACGTTGACGACGAAAGAAATACTAGACGACAGACTTGGATTTCCATTATCAGTCGCAGTAATATTTAAAACATATGATGTTAAGTCTTCATAGTCCAACTGCTTGTGAAGGAAAAGCTCACCAGAATAGTTGTCAATGAAAAATGATTCTTTCCTGTTTCCTGATGTTATCGAGAATTGCAACTCCTTATTGATTCCGAGATCTGCGTCCGTTGCATGGAACTGAATTATTTTTGTATTGATTGGCTCTGTTTCTAAAACAGAAACTTTCATTTGCGTCTGAGTAAATACTGGTGCATTATCGTTTTCATCAAGCACCTTAACTGCTATTGTTGTAGTTGCGGAAAGGCGTTGCGTTTGGCCGGAATCTTGTGCTAATATTGTTAAATGATAGTTATCTACTAACTCTCGATCAAGTGATTTCTTTATCAATAACTGACCAGTAGCCTCATCCAACATGAATTTACCCATGTCGTCTCCTCCAATAAGCTTGTAGTAAATATCACCGTTAAGACCTTCGTCAGCATCCGTTGAGTAAACTCTCATAATGGAAGCTCCCACCGAAGCTCCTTCTGATACTTCAACTTTGTAAGGTGTTCTAACAAACACAGGAGCATTATCATTTACGTCAGTTATGTAGATTGTAACTCTGACGGAATCAGACAACCTCTGTTTACCATTGTCTGTAACAGTTACCGTCAACGTAATGTAGTTTTGACCTGTATTGTGTACTAAGCTTTCTCTGTCAAATGATTTCAGTGTTTTGATGAAGCCATTTCTTGTATCAATTCCAAAGTCATTTTGTGCAGATGATAGACTAAACGTCAATTCAGCGTTTCTTCCTATGTCTTTATCGGTTGCTGTCAATTTACCCACAAAAGTATCTTGGGGCTCGTTTTCCTTAATTTTGAATACAAACGTAGTATTCGTGAATTGTGGACTATTATCGTTTTCATCGAGCACGTGTATCACTACAGGTACTTGTGAAGATCTAGTTGGTTTTCCGTTATCCGAAGCTATTATTGTCAAGGAGTAATAATCCCTTTCTTCTCGGTCCAAAGAGCTTTTCACGTAAAGATAACCATCAGGAAATATGCCAAATTTATTATCAGTATTTCCTTCAGCAATTTCATATAATATTGTACCACTTGCTCCTAAGTCTGCATCTGTAGCTGAGATTGCGAAAAATCGTGTATTGACCAGAGTTGACTCAAGCAGTGACGTTTCATACGAGGTGTGGTCAAATACAGGTGTATGGTCGTTTACGTCGTCTATTATTGCTGATATTGTGTGTTTTGTAGCAAGAGCGGGATTCCCATTATCAGTTGCTGTCACTTCAATAGACACAACGCTGTCGGGCTCGTTCGTAATAGATTTATTCAAATATATAACTCCAGTGGTTTCTGATATACGAAAACTATTTTCAGGGTTGTTGCTCAATGTGTAAAATACGGTTCTGTTTGATCCTGAATCGCGGTCAGTGGCTCTAGCAAAATATACTTCGTGTCCGACAGCCATATTTTCGGGAATATGAATTTCATCCTTATCTTCGATAAATATGGGATAGTTGTCATTTATATCCAATACTGATATGTTAACTGTAGTAAATCCAAATGCAACCCCACTTTTCGCCAGAACGGTAAGATGGTAATTCATTTTTTCTTCCCGGTCAATGTTGGCCTCTGTAGTAATTATGCCACTTCTTTCATCAATCTTAAAAACGTTCTTTGGATCACCTTCCAAAATGTGATACGTGATCCGATCGCTGGACATTCGAGCACTAATTTTACCAACAAATCGGCCAGTTTGAGCTTTATGTGTCCCTTTATCTTCCACTACTTTAAAGTTATATCCATTGTACTCTTCAAATTCTAGATTTTTCCGATGAGACATTTTAACAATTTCAACTATTGCATCATCATACGCTGTCCTATTTCCTTTGTCTTTGCAGGATATTTTCAACGTGTATGCCGCACCTGGTGCTTTGTGGAAATCTTTTTGCAAGAAAACATTGCCAGTCCAAGGATCTACATCGAAAAAGCCATCTCCACCGCTTTCTAATTTATATATCACTTTTGCATTATCTCCTTCATCTAAATCAAATGATTTGACTTGGACAATGGTAGATCCCGGCGGCACTTCTTCACTGATACTTTCAATATATCGTTTGGGATAAAACACTGGGTCATTATCATTCACATCAAGAACATTGATGAAAACTGTAGCAGTAGACGACTGTGGCGGGTAACCTTGATCTTTAGCAAGAACTTGAATTTCATACATACTTATTCTTTCTCTATCTAATTCAATTACAGTACTTAACTGCCCAGTAAGCGGATCTAGTATAAATGTGTTAGGATACTTTCTTTCAATACTTGATGGTAAATAGTAAGATACTGATCCGTTCGTACCTTGGTCATAGTCGGAGGCAGTAAGAATAAGTATTTCCTTTATCGGTTTTATGTTCTCATGTAAAGTAGCATTAATTTCAGATTGTGGAAAGGAGGGTGCCTCGTCATTTTCATCTAAGATGGTAATTTTTAGTCTTGTATATGCCCACTTAGGATTAGGTCCGCCGTCTCTTGCTGATACATTGAGTTCTACAGTACCCTGAATTTCACGATCTAATATCGATCTTGTCGTTACAAGACCAGTCAAATGATCAATAAAAAACCATTGCTGTTGATTACCATCGTAGAAATCGTAGTAAATTTCGGCGTTGACTCCAGTATCCTCGTCTGTTGCAGTTATTCCAGCTATGTACGTACCAGGTGGCGCAAGCTCACTCAAAATAGCCGAATACTCTGATTTCTCGAATACTGGTTCATGATCATTCACATCATTGACATGAATAACCAAAAATGACGTGGCTGTCCGAGGAGGACTACCCTTGTCTGTAGCAACAACGGTTAAATTGTACTTACTGATTTCTTCCCTGTCCAAAATACCATTTACATGTACTATGTAAACACTAGACGTATTTTCAAGCCTAAAATGGTTTAACTCATTTCCTGCTGTTATTTTTACACTAGTAATACCGTTGAATCCAGCATCTAGATCCGTCACAGTGATGGCAGCCACTAATGAACCGTTTTTGGCGTTTTCGTCAACGGTGGCAAAGTTTGCCGTCGGTGGTACATACGTGAAGGTAATGACAGGGTCGTGATCATTAGCGTCAATGAGGTTGACTGTGACATATGTCCGAGCGTCCTGTCGCGGAACCCCATGATCCCGAGCAATGATCGTCAACACGCAGGTCATATTGCACGTCATGTTACTGCAATACTTTGGGCAGTTCAACTTTTTAGCAGTTGTTATCACACCGGACTCCGGGTCCACTGCGAACTGTTTCTCCGTGTCCGTCACTTCATAAGTTATTTTACTATTATCACCTAAATCACTGTCCGTGGCCGTCACCTTAAGAACAGTGGTCCCCGGCGGTACACTCTCGTTTAACGACACTGAAAAGTCACTTTGATCAAATATCGGAGGGTTATCGTTTACATCTAAAATAGTAACGTTCACTAGCAAATACCCGTATTTAGGCGGATTACCGCCGTCACGCGCTGATATATTTAGGATGTAAAAATCGTTTGTTTCCCTGTCGAGTCTGCCGGTGGTTTCTAAGTGGAGGTAAGAGGTCTGTCCACTGGGGTTGACGGTGACGTTCAAGCGGAACTTGCCCTCGCTGTCACCGTCGACGATTCGGTAGTCGTTGGCGATCCCGTTCTCTCCCAGATCCTTATCGGTGGCCGCGTCAAGCAGCAGCTTGGTGCCAGCCGCGGCGCTTTCCGAAAAAGCTACGGCGATGCTTGGTTCCGGGAACTCCGGGTAGTTATCATTAACGTCCGTGACCCGCAAGCGCACCTCTATAGGATACGTTGGCTGGCTGGATAGGACTACAAACGCATAGCCGCCGACAGCCTCCCTATCTAGCTCGACGTTGGTCCGTATCTCTCCGGAGGCAGGGTCTAGGACGAACTCCTTAGGCGGCTCGTTAAAGCGGTAGGTGAAGCCGGTCTTGGTGGGGATCCTGCCCACGAGGGTGCCGGCGGGCTGGGCCTCCGGCACGCGGAGGTCGACACCGGTGTCGACGGCGCGCGACTGCATCTGCTCGGCCGCGGCGCGCGCGCATAGCAGCAGCAGCACCTGCCAGCCGCCCATCCTCATGATCCTCATCATGACACCGTCATCGCGCCCAGTCCTCGCCAGCAAAAGTCAGCGCCGGGAGCGCTCGCTGTGTCCCGTTCGCGCACACTCGCGCGCTCGCTCGCCTCAGGTATGCAACATGGCGGCGACCTGCGCGCGCTCGAATATCTCACGGAAAGTGCGACCCGCCGCTGCGCCTACGCGCTTCGTAAACACACGTGACACACGCACTGCACACTAGAATCTTGGGGTGGCTCACGTTAACACTTAACTAGTTAGGTATCGGTTATGATTTGAGTCGAAGCACGTTTAGGCATCACTTTTCAGTTATGTTTATGTCAGTTTGACAGTTGTTGCGCGGGCGAAGCGGCGCGGCATGCGGGTTGCGTCGCGGTCGACACGGCACTGGCAGGCGGAGGCTTTCACGCCGCCCCGCCGCCCCCCCCCTCCCCCCTGCGCCCGCCCCGCAGCTTTGAAAGCTCGGTGTGATGATGATGCTAAGATAACGGCCGCCGAACGATTCTACTGCTTATTGTATGATACGAGTCACTCACTATTCCCAGAAAAGCTCGGGTGCATACGGCACAGGTAGGTTGGACAACGTTTACCATGTTTTTGTAACAGCTCAGGTAAATTAAGAAATATTAAGTTATGGCCCCATTAGGGTTGTGCAACTGATAGGACGGATGTTTTTTTGTTAAGTCGTAAATCCTGGGGCACAATGATGTTTGGAATGGGTTAGCACTTGCTTTGAAATGTTTCCGTTTTACTTTGTAAACTTTCGAGTGGGTAGATACTTTTACATTAAGACGAAAATAAGCCTTAGAAAAATAAAACTGAATATTATTTCGGCCCAGACAACACTTAGCTAAATGCACTTTTTAGACAAACATTTAAAAAAAACTTTATTACAACTCTTTTTTAAACAAACTTATAAATAGTTAAAGGCACAATGGTCAGAAACATTAAAATCCTACCCTCAATAGGTACAAAACTGAGATATTACAAAATTTTCCACTAAGTTTTACGAGTTGTATGCCAAAAGAACAGTAGTTCACGCTGAAAGAAATTCGTAGACTCGTAGCACCATTAGCGCGTTGAAATCTTTTCCATGACAGCACAAGTTCAAAATATATGAATCTAGAGGTAGCTACTTCCGCATAAAAAAACTGTAATAATTGTTGTTGTGACTCTTTTGGTCTGTAAGTATTCATCTTTTTAATTTTAGTAAAAGATGCAATTGGTATCCTATAGATTTCAAAAAATATGGTATTTTGTTTACAATAATGATATATTATTCTTATTAAACAAGTATTTTTAAGTACTTTATAGGAAAATATGGGTTACCTATTGAGACCCAATAAAATGGCGTAATGAAATAAAATGTTTGGTTTGTTTCTAAGACAAGCGATTAAGCGATAAGACCGCCTATTGTCTACCGTGCCTGTTTTTTTGTAAACTCCTTGTACTGTTTTGTGGTTTTCAATAAATAATATTTGTATTCTATTGTGAAATTAAATTATTTGGAGCCGTAAATTTGTGTCCGGATCTGCTAATTTACAATTTGTCACGAGATTTTAGAGTAAAAGAGAGCGTATGCAAATGGCGAAGGCAAAAACTTTAGTAATATTTTCAATGACAGTTGTATGTTATGTATTAGCTTTCATCATCGTCATTAAACTTGATATAATCACTGAAACAAGAACAAGAAACTGCTTGCCCACGTCATAAACATGCCCATGACAATGTCATAAACATTTTGACAGAGGAATGATTTTCTCACTTTAACTATAAGCACGCGTAGTACTGAATGTCAAAAATCCGGGTTAGATTCCCTTAGCGGGCTATATTTTTCTGGTAAATATTTTGTGTAATATTGTTTCAGTGTACTTAAAATTCAATAAGTTTGTAATTTATTATTATCACGAGCTTTTCGGTGAAGGAAAAAATGCACACTCCTGCGAAGAAAAACAGTGGTGTTTAACAATGATATTATAAGTAAAGATACGTCTTATGCTCGCAAAACAATCGAAAATCGTGTTCCGAAGATTTTGACATTTAAAATAAATAAATAAATAAATATCATGGGACAAATTGACACCAATTGACCTAATCCCAAACTAGACAAAGCCTGTACTATGGGTACTAGACAAAGGATAAACATACTTATGTAGATAAATACATACTTATATACATATTATACATCCAAGACCCGAGAACAAACATTCGTATTCATCATACAAACATCTGCCACGACCGGAATTCGAACCCGGGACCTCAAGCTTCATAGTCAGGGTCTCTAACCACTAGGCTATTCGGTCGTCGTTGTATTTGCGCGCAATTTTGGACCTTAGAGCGACTGGGACCAAAAAGGCTACGATTGTAGCCTTGTCTGTGCTTCATTTTTGGCGTGCTGATATCATATCAATCTACCCCTTTTTATATATTTAAACAGCCTACTTCTTTGTGTAAGGAATTCCTATGCCCGCGTGGGAACAATAAGCCCAAACCCATTCTATGACTATGGCACAGCACATAGACACACGGAGCACATAGGACGTAAAACAAGGCTAGTAATGATGACGTTAAATATTTTTTGAACAATTATTTACATCATTAACCGACTTCAAAAAAAGAGGAGGTTCTCAATTCGTCGGATTTTTTTTTTATGTCAAAAAAGGGATCTCGGAGCTTTTCGGAGCACACACAGTCATTATTGTTATTTACCCCCCTTCCGCCATCTCACGGCAAGGCAGTTTACTGCACCCCCGAAGCTTTCCAACGCTAACGCAAAAACTCATACAACTTTTACTCGTTGCCGCTCTGCGTCAATAGATGGCGGATATTTGAACCCTAAGTCGGCCGTGAGGGTTGTCTGCTTGTGACTTCCGCACTAGATGTCACTGATGTCGTCAATAAGCAAAGTTGAGCCGCTATGGAACCCATACATAGTCAATGTTGTATTGCTGATGATGAGCCGAGAGTCAGCAGGTAGGAATGGCTTGATGAGGTTCCGTGTTACCTTAGTGATGAAGAGCGAATTGCACACTTCTGCTATGGTTCAAAAACTAGATTTTTATTGTACAATAGTAATACTAACAGTCTAATAGCTTTAAAAACACCAAAATGATTTATGGCCTTATGTGAGCTTGACAGCGCAATTATAGAATACCTACCAAGACACTGCGTCAGCTGAGCTAACCCAGAGACAATAGTTTCAGCCAGTCGCCAACACTTATTTTAGTTTTAGTGTCACAGTCATCATCATCATCATAATTGTATCAACCGGAAGGCGTCCTCTGCTAGACATAGGCCTTCCCCAAGGATCTCCACGACGATCGGTTTTGTGCTACCCGCAGCCAATGGCTTCCCGCCATCTTTACCAGATCGTCCGGCCACCTTGCGGGAAGCCTACCAACACTTTGCCTTCCGGTACGCGGTCACCACTCTAGAATCTTTATGCCCCATACGGCCTTCAGTACTGCTAGCAGTGTGCCCTACCCACTGTCATAAGTACAATTAAACCATTTCGTGCTCAACTATAGCCTTTCGTCCTTTCTATAGGACATGACAAAAGTGAATTTGAACTTTTCAATGCATCAAGTTTCAAATTTCACACTGTTATAAAATTTGCCGTGGGACGTAGGAGGATAGAACGCTTTCACAGTGATGTTATAATGATTTTTACTGTCAAACATTGCGGTGTCATTATGACATTTATACCGAAAAGGTTCCATAGTGGGCAATGAATCAATTGGTTATGTACCTGTTCCAGTGGAAAAAAT
This sequence comes from Clepsis dumicolana, assembly GCA_963691665.1. Taxonomy (NCBI): domain Eukaryota; kingdom Metazoa; phylum Arthropoda; class Insecta; order Lepidoptera; family Tortricidae; genus Clepsis; species Clepsis dumicolana. The sequence continues at coordinate 12,585,411 of OY829512.1, forward strand.
CGCTTTAGCAAACAAAATAAGTATTTTCGAAATCGGTCCAGGCACCTTCGAGTAATCGGGGAACATACATAAAAAGTGGTTTGACCTATCGCCTCAGAAGCAGAGGGTCGTGGGTTCAAACCCTGGCTCGCACCTCTGAGTTTTTCGGAATTCATGTGCGAAACTACATTTGTAATTTATCATGAGCGTTTCGGTGAAGGAAAACATCGTGAGGAAACCTGCACACTCCTGCGAAGCAATTCAATGGTGTGTGTGAAGTTCCCAAACTGCACTGGGCCCACGTGGAAACTATAGCCCAAGCTCTCTCATTCTGAGAGGAGGCCTGTGCCCAGCAGTAGGACGTAAATAGGCTGATGATGATACATAAAAAAAATGTTCCGACGTATTGAGAACCTCCCCCTTTTTTGAAGTCGGTTAAAAATGTGACAGTGTAGCCGTCACCGACTAATGTGCCCCGCCGCTATGAAGTCAATCCCGACACATTGCACAGCTAGGTATGAAGTTTCTGGTTATTGACAATAAGAAATGGAGACAGGAGAAAAATAGTTCATCATGTCAGCCGATTGACGTCCACTGCTGGACATAGGCCTCCTCTAAGGCTCTCCACTCAGACCGGTCTTGTGCCTTCCGCATCCACCGCGGTCCCGCAATCTTTACTAGGTCGTCGCTCCATCTTGTTGGAGGCCTCTACCGACAGCTCGTCTCCCGATCAAAAATGCTTAACATTGTCAATACCTAATCAAAAACTTCATAGTTGTACAACGTGTCTGGATTGACTTCATAGCTGCGGGACACTATAGATTGTTGACGCAGTTCAGTGTACAATAAGTCAGAGATAAAAATGTATGATGACAAGTCGGTATAGTCGACCAATGAATACGCATAACCAGTTTTAAAACGTAATTCTTTCAGAAAGACAAAAAAATCTCTTCAGAAACTACAACTCTGCACTGTTTAAGTTCTTATTTAGAATACAGGTACCTACAAGTGAAACTGAACTAACAGCTTGTAAGTATGTTTCTTTTATACTTTCTCATGGCTCTTGTCATCCGACTTGGACGAATTTTAAATGGGATCCTTAAAGTCTTGTAAAAAAACAATTCTCTGAACCTCCGCCTGGCTGCTATTTCACCAACTTTACAATTGTCAGTTTTCAATGACGAAAATTCGATGTCAACTGCTGACTTGAAGAGCTTTAGCTTTTTGTTTTAGCGCGCTTCATAATTGTCAAGGAAATGTAGTTCGAACTGTCATACAACTTATTAACATCTCAACTAATTACTTTATAATTACAATGTCAAGTAACGGGCATTTACATGGAAATACATCAGCAACAGGCCTCGTCAACTAAACTATCATATAAAACTGGCAATCGTTAAGATGGTGAAATAGGGGCCTCTGTCTCTGTTAAAAATATGACAGCGTCATCATAACGTCCAACGAGCCACACAACAATAATGTCCACAACTTAGACAATTTCTTCATTTCCCCGGGAATAAAAGAGATTAACTTCGAGGCGAAGGTCCATCTAAATGCAGCCACAGAGTAAACGAAAGCCTTGGCAAAGTAATTTGGTTGAAAGTTAATAAATTATTTCCTCCTCCTTGCTACAAAATTACCAGACTCTTATTATACATTCATAAAGCGGTCACCGTTCCGCTTTAGCTAAACATAGCTCAAAACATGTCTAAATATAAATTTAATCGAGTTTTGATCGAGTCAGATTTATCGATTCGTTTGTATTTGAAATGTATTTTAGGACCCGTTGTTTCTGGTGTAGAGTCTCGAAATAGACGGCCATGACGATAAGCGCTTTGTGCTTAAAATAGTGGATTATGCAACTATTACATAACGAGGGTCCTGAAAACACGAGTGTGTTCTTATGAATAGACGCGAAGCCGAGTTTCACAATAGTATCACACGAGTGTCTTAAGGCCTAATTATGTAGAGTTCCATACATTACTTTATCTACACACATATTATAAGTAGGTACTCTGAGATGGGTTCAGAAGCCGAATTTGGCAGTTTTGTCAGGCCAACGTATAGAGCTAATATAACGTTTCGGATGTGTTTCGGATCGACTATTTTCAGGGTTCCGTACCTAAAAGGAAAAAAAACGGAACCCTTATAGAATCACTTTGTAGTCCGTCTGTCTGTCTGTCTTTCAAGACCCTTTTTCTCTGGAACGCGTGGAGGTAGCATGCTGAAATTAATATCAAATGCTTGCGGTCCCTTGAAGCCGTGAAAAAACCAACCTTCTAAGTAACGCAATCAAAAGATACAGCTATTACAAAGGCTATTTCCATACAAATTGCCGAAATCCAAAAACCTATAGGGTACTTTTAGTTGTCCTAGAAACTTGAAATTTGGTGTGTAGGTAGCTCTTATAGCACAACCACTCTGAAAAGTCTCAAAATCTTATTTTTTTATGTCTGTCTGTAGATTTCGCAGACCTGTATAAGTTGACCCCACACTGCGTACATTTTGCTTAGGAGCAGGGCTCTGCTAACACTGGACTTCTTAAAACACTGGGGAAAAGCGTTAAAATCTTACTACGGAACCCTCGTGCGCGAGTCCGACTCGCACTTAGCCGGTTTGTTTTAATTGAGGCCTATTTTTAAATCGTATTGGTTTTTGTAGACGAAAATTGACTGGCGTAATGATGGTCATTATCTACGGTTTCTGAACGCATAATAGAGGACTTATGATACTGTGTGTAGATAAACATTATATGTATTTATTCTACACACACAATATTTAACAGAGACAATGGGACGGTGGGGTTATGAGGAATAGCAGCGGACAAGGTATAAAGAAAGATTATAATACATAAGTAGGTACTTACAAGAAAGCTGAAAACAAAAACAAAAAAAGCTGAACCAACAACAACAATAGCAGCAACAACAGGGTGAGCCAAGAGATGTGGGTTCTAATAAAGCTGAACCTACAACAACAATAGCAGCAACAACAGGGTGAGCCAAGAGATGTGGGTTCTAATAAAGCTGAACCTACAACAACAATAGCAGCAACAACAGGGTGAGCCAAGAGATGTGGGTTCTAATAAAGCTGAACCTACAACAACAATAGCAGCAACAACAGGGTGAGCCAAGAGATGTGGGTTCTAATAAAGCTGAACCTACAACAACAATAGCAGCAACAACAGGGTGAGCCAAGAGATGTGGGTTCTAATAAAGCTGAACCTACAACAACAATAGCAGCAACAACAGGGTGAGCCAAGAGATGTGGGTTCTAATAAAGCTGAACCTACAACAACAATAGCAGCAACAACAGGGTGAGCCAAGAGATGTGGGTTCTAATAAAGCTGAACCTACAACAACAATAGCAGCAACAACAGGGTGAGCCAAGAGATGTGGGTTCTAATAAAGCTGAACCTACAACAACAATAGCAGCAACAACAGGGTGAGCCAAGAGATGTGGGTTCTAATAAAGCTGAACCTACAACAACAATAGCAGCAACAACAGGGTGAGCCAAGAGATGTGGGTTCTAATAAAGCTGAACCTACAACAACAATAGCAGCAACAACAGGGTGAGCCAAGAGATGTGGGTTCTAATAAAGCTGAACCTACAACAACAATAGCAGCAACAACAGGGTGAGCCAAGAGATGTGGGTTCTAATAAAGCTGAACCTACAACAACAATAGCAGCAACAACAGGGTGAGCCAAGAGATGTGGGTTCTAATAAAGCTGAACCTACAACAACAATAGCAGCAACAACAGGGTGAGCCAAGAGATGTGGGTTCTAATAAAGCTGAACCTACAACAACAATAGCAGCAACAACAGGGTGAGCCAAGAGATGTGGGTTCTAATAAAGCTGAACCAACAACAACAATAGCAGCAACAACAGGGTGAGCCAAGAGATGTGGGTTCTAATAAAGCTGAACCTACAACAACAATAGCAGCAACAACAGGGTGAGCCAAGAGATGTGGGTTCTAATAAAGCTGAACCTACAACAACAATAGCAGCAACAACAGGGTGAGCCAAGAGATGTGGGTTCTAATAAAGCTGAACCAACAACAACAACAACAGCAGCAACAACAGGGTGAGCCAAGAGATGTGGGTTCTAATAAAGCTGAACCTACAACAACAATAGCAGCAACAACAGGGTGAGCCAAGAGATGTGGGTTCTAATCACAGCCCAAGCACACCCTGCAAAACATTTCGCTTGTAAAAATCATAGTTTTTCAAAACAACGTTGTGCTACTAAAATCCTAAAAATATCTAAATAATAAGGGCTAGTCAATTAAAATACGTATGTAGATACGTTTTATATAAATTAACGTCTTATGTAGATATTCACAAGTCACAAAGTAAAAAAATATTAAAGAAAGGATCTGCTTGGATCAAGATGGCCTCAATATACATAATGGTTGGACCCTTGCCCAAGAGCCAACGACTGCCTTCCCGTGGACCCCGTAGGGTTTGATAATATCTCCGTTTAACAGTTTTTCATTAAATATAAGTAGACCCCACGTACTTCTACCCCCCCCCCTCCCCCCTCACCCGGTCCTATTGCGCAAACTCGCACATGCGCCGAGACAAGCGCACTTGTCAAACAAAGGTTATACTTAAAAGGTATCTATATTGAATAGCATAACGCATTCAAAAGGCATTCAGACAGTTATACCCACATTAACTGCTAAGACACTTAAAGTAGAAATAAATACTCGCTAGACAGCGTTTAGTTTGCTTTGATCTTTTTAATAGCATGTACCTAATCGATAAAACAATCAATTTAATTGCTTTCAGGGTGTATCAGCACACACGATTGGTAACATGTGTACTGGCGATGTTTTAGATTAACAACACATTTTCATTATCCCTTGTAATCGCACCCTAAAAAGCTATAAAACACTCTTATCTCCTTGATAACTCTGTCCTCTACACTTTATGATCCCTTTATAAACCTTTCTAGATACAGTTTTGAGTAACATCGCATAATGCAGGCGTTTAAAAATAGCCTCGGATTCAGGCGCTATGTGAACACTTGTTGCGCACGATTGACGTCAGGCTCGCCCCCACAAGGGGGGGTGGGGGCGTGGGCCGACTGACGTAGATTACATTCATGAATGAAATGGATCCCAAAACCATCATGGACTCATTCTGTACCAGCTAACGTACGGGCGCCAACACTGTCTGCTTCTTCGACATTGTATCGCGCCGTTTATTGTGAACATCTTACCCAAGGCCGATGCGTAGTTTTTGAAGTAGACGGTCAATAATGAACGGGTCTAAATATGTTGAGTGTATGGATTGTGTGACGGCTTGACGCTTGGGCAATTTATAAGCTTTGGCGGTAGGCTACACAGCCAAGGCTATTCTGATGTGATAATAACAAAGTTTAAAGAAACTAACGCCCATTGTTTCATAAATACATACTTATTCATATTTGTAGTAGACAGAGGATAGCTGCGAATTGTGGAATAAATGTGCCTAATGCTTCATGTCCATAAAATTTTCTTGAGTGACGGAGAAGATAGGTTAACTCTCGCAATATTTACTCTAGCTACCTACGTAACATAGATTTTGAAAAACGAAATAGATATCATAAAGGAGGGAGGTTTTAAAATCAATTAAACCTTGAATTATTAGCTTGTTACCGTGCCCCACTTTCCGGGAAGTTGAATTTCTAATCTACAGAGCAATCTCCGGTCGGTCTTCTGAAGGCTTATAAAGTCGTCTTGTCATAGTAACTATTTTTGTCTCTACCTAAGCGCCTAAGAGATTCAAACTAAATAAACTTAACAAAAATAAGTCAAATAGCAGTGCCCACACGTTAGTCCTATAGGAACCTATCTAATGGCATAGTTAGTGTATAGTTCAGTAGGTTTACTAAGGAAGGTTTCCTTTAACTCACTATGACTTTGAGCACAGCCCAACGAAGGCACCTATAACCGACTGTGGTTTTAGGAAGCTTTATTTAATATTATATTACAGTTACATTATCGCATAACAAAGAACTAAGGTTACATAGCCCGAAAAATTGCGAAACTTAAATGGCAGTAGGAGGGGCACATTGCTTGCAGAACTGATGGCCGATGGGGCCAGAAGGTTCTCGAATGGCGTCCGCGGACCGGGAGACGTGCTGTACGTATTACGTATAGGCCTCCAACAGGATGGAGCGACTACCTGGTAAAGATAGCGGGATCGCGGTGGATGCGGAAAGCACAAGATTGGTCTGAGTGGAGAGCCTTGGGGGAGACCTATGCCCAGCAGTGGACGTCTTTTGGCTGAGATGATTATGACGTTATCGCTTTTGTTTGTTTCAGCTTAGGTAACAGCGAACATTGAATAGGGTATCGATTTAGTTAAAAAATAATGAACTGAAATAAATGTCATGGTAAGAAAGTTTTGAACTTGTACGATTTAGTTGAAAGACGTTTAGTTAGCGGGTGGACTTAATATGCAGAGTCGGTCTGGAACGCTACCATCATCTTACTCACTAATGGAAAAAGTAGCAGTGCTTGCTCTGTTGTATGTGGGTCATTATTTGGGCGTTTGTTCCGAATCACTTTTGTGGTCAATATTCTGTTGAATTGGATAAAGATTTTGATGACGTTTTCGGACAGCAAATTCATCAAAAACGTGTAAATGAAAGTGAGGCGATTGAAACGCTATTGCGTATTCCGGTGTGGAGAGTAAGACAATCAAAGAAATTACGGCACAAAAGGCATTTCATTTTAGCTCTCTATGTTTTTTTTTATACACTATAGGCTTGCGTTTGACCACAATCACGCCTGATGGTAAGCGAAGATGTGGCCTACGACAGAGCACGCTTGCCTAGCAAATGCCCATTCACCCTAGACTTGAAAAAGGCCAGATTATAGTGTTCAGGGAACACAGACGCAGGCAGGGAATTCCACTCCTTAGCCGTACAGATGATGAAGGAAGAGCGAAAACGTTTTGTGCGGATTTTGGGAATGCTGACAACATAAGGATGGAGACCCCGCCTACTTCTGGCCGACCTGTGAAAGAAAGAAGCTGGTGGAATAAGGTCGTGAACTTCCGTTGACAATGCATCTGCAATCCCTCTGAAGCTGCGGGTGTCTTTAGGTAGAGATTATATAAGTTATCCATCCATCAGGTCATCAGGTCACTTTCTTTATAAAAACAAACAATGGGTAGGTATTGACATTATTTCAATCGCAGAGATAATCGATATTGTACCTGTAATCTTACGAGTACCGCAAGCCTTACTGAATCTTCATAACGTTATGGACGTCTTCGTAACTGATGACAAGACAGTATTTACGTGGGCAGCGATATCTGTCCTGGCCAGACGAAGTATAAAATGGAGAAAGAATGCGTCTATGCGGAATTTACTTGTACTGACATGACTTATAGAAGATTTGAAGGCCCCGTGGTACTTACAAAAAAAACCGGACAAGTGCATCACGGATTCGCGTACTGAGGTACCGTATCTAACGTTTTTTTGAGCGTATTTAGGTATGTATGTCTAATTTTTGGCACGCTGCTCTACAGCCAAAGCCGTTTGACGGATTTCAACGTATGAAATATCATTAGATTCGTCTCAGTTGAGGGGTGACATATACGTATAATAGGGTATATTGTTTCCCGGAACTGCATCGGGTTTTCTGTTTTTAATTTTAAATCTGTTGTTTTTTTGTATTTTATCTTTGACTCCCTCGTATATTTGGGGCCCTGTTATATTTTGATTAAAATAGTATTAGCCCATTTATAGCACTCCTCCAAAACTAATAATACCTTCTACTCACACGTTAAAATCCGTCAATCTGTTTAAAAATACTTTGACAAACATGCATACCTACATACACTCGAAAAACATAACCCTCCTTTCTGGCGGCAGTCGGGTAGTAAGCAAATTACATTTTTGCTCGAGTTTGTTCCGAAGCCATTCGCACTTTCCAGTTTTACGTAAACAGGTCAAGCCATCAAGCAGTTTATAAGTCTAAGTTTCCAGTTATAAATAATGGGTTGTTTAAGCTTTGTTGGGAAAATATTTGTTTTCACTCTAGGTATTTTTCAGGTACGTGGGTCTTACGTAGATAAAATTAATAGAAATGGTACCCGTACAGTTTTGTTACACATTAAGAACCTATCACTACATACCTAATTAAAAACAAATGACATCATAAAGTATAATGCGTAAATAGATGCAGCGTTTTTTTTATACGACGAGGAAGGCAAACGAGCAAATGGGTCACTGATGGTAAGTGATCACCACTGCCCATAGACACCTGCAACCTCGGAGGGTTTGCAGATGCGCTGCCAACCTAGAGAGCTAAGATTAAATGCCTCTTGAGCCCGTAATTACACCGGTTCTTACTCTCCACAACCGGAACACAACAGCGCAAGCACTGCTGCTTAGCGGCTGGATTAGCGAGTCAGATGGTCGTATCTCAAGAATACGAAACAGCGAAATATTATTTCTATTTCTGAACGGGTTGGCAAGTTGAGCTTTGATGGACGGATTCCGGGATAAAATATAGCCCATGTTTTAATCTAGGGTATAAGCTATCCCCATTCCAAATTCCATCCAAATCCGTCTAGCCATTTCAGCGTGAAGAAGTAATAAACATGCTCACTCACAAACTTTCGCATTTATAATATTAGTAAGGATAATACCCCTCTTTTTGCACCGGGGGTTAAAAAAAAACTGAACCCGGAAAAACAGTCGAAACATTCCAATTTAAATTAAATTGAAATCAGGCTTGCTTTCTTTGAAAATTTTAAATTTAAACACCACACAAAAATATCTAGTTATCAAATATCTCCGGATGCTCATACGCGTTTGATCCCTAGACATTTTAGAACAGTTAGGTTAGGTTAGGTTTTAGGCTGTAGAGAATGCTCTCGAAAAAGCTTATTTTAAAAATACCCCCAAATTTGCTCCACTCATTAACGCTAAGACCTCTAAAGAAGCAGAACGCGGCTATCACCAGCTGGCTCTAAAAATAGCACCCCCCTCCCCACCCCTTCGACCATTTCTCGAACTTCGCCCACCTAGGCGATTCTGAGCACGATTCCTAAGAGGAACTTAGTAAAAAGCTCCTCACCTCTGACGTAGAGAAGTTAAGTATCTTGGATACGGTACTGATTAGTATTCAAAAACGAATATGGTTGCAAAGAATGAAGAAGCTTTTATAGGTACATACTTTTAACAGGAGGTACAACTAGTCTCACAATTACAATTTAGCTAAAATATTTATTTCTAAAAGTAAAACCGCCTTCAAAAAAAAAAGCCTTAGAAAAAAAAAACGTAAAATAACCCTCTAAAATAATGATAAATAAATAAAATAAAATAAAATGCGTTTATTTCGGACAACATAAACTAAAGCCTAAAGTTTTATGGTCTAGCACTAAGCAGCAGAAATATGAAGTCGGTGCGGTGCGAGCGGAATATTCTTTGAATGAAGGTTTATTTATCATTATTTTACGTTTTTTTAAGGCTCTTTTTTTGAAGGCGGTTTTACTTTTTTGTTAAAAGATTTTTATTTCACAATTTTACGTTGATTTAACATTTTCAGAATTATCCTCCAACTCCTAACCATTAAGTAACTTCCATCATCAGCTCATCAACATGACATGATGACTACCAGACGCAAATACTTGAATAGCTTTAGAAAATATATGAAACACATAGTACGTGCCTGTAAAATTTGAGGGTTGCCCTCGATTTCCCTGGGATCCCATCTTCAGATCATGACTTGGTGACAATGGGACCACCTCAGAAGTATACCCTTTCGAATAAAAAAATAATTTTGAAATTCGGTCTACAATTGACGGAGTAATCGAGGTACATACATAAAAAAATACAAAAAAAATACACGCAGCGGAACGTAGAACCTCCTCCTTTTTTGAAGTCGGTTAAAAATACGCGCCTCTCGGCCCTCTAAAACTGTTTGATGTTAAATTTCCTATGAAATCTACCCCAAACCTACCAATCTACCTATACTAAAGTATTCTAACGAGGCAGACGGCAGTGGGCGGCGTTGAATCTACAGTAAAAGGGCGAATCTACAATGTTTCAAATGTCAATATTTCCCTCGCATGCATATTTCGACTCTTACTTAGATACTGCATAAATACAACTTAGAAAAGCAGAAAAGATCAAGAGTTTTTCTTCAAAATTCTCATAATCTGGCGATTTTTATTTTAAAGAGTTTCCAAAATCCAAATTAACTGCTGAAAGTGATGCCAATTCGATAAATGTACCTACTTGTTGTCTATTAAGACCCTAAGTGAAGGGCGCCCTAGGTGTGAATGACTTTCGATCCGTAACTCTTCACTTTTCCGTGTTGTACATGTCTCATCGTGTTGACAACGATGGTTTTTACCAATATACTGCTTCAGTTTATCTTCATGAGCCACCGAAATCAAGAAAAACGCTATTCAAGTTCAAATTCAAATATTTTATTTTAGACTAATTAAAGTCCATAAAATGATTAGTAATATTAAATCTTATAAACTATAGGTTAGTAAAAATTATTTTTACGACGAAAAACCATTTGCCATTTACTCATTAAAAATATACATTATTGAAATTAAACGCGACAACATATTTTTATAGCTGTACTGTATATTAGATATGTCATCAGTACGTCGAAAATGAAGCGTTAAAAAGGCTACAAATTGTAGCCTCTTTGGCCACAATCTCTCTCAAAATAAGGTCCAAACTTGCGCGCAAATGTCAAAATGTTCGGAACATGTTTTTCGATTGTCTTGTGAGCCTATGACGTATCTTTACTTTTACTTATAATATCATTGAGTGGACATCTTTCGGCTGACATGGTGAAACTTATAACATCCCTATAACGCGTGGGTTCAAAATCGTGAAGAGCCAACACGCTGTAGAATAACCCCTTCGCCCACGGGTTTTCCGGGTCACAGGCTCACAGAGTAGTAAAGGTTACGCAATGCAATTCAGGCGTCGTATAACCGTTTGTCCACCTATCTATCATGGTGTTGCCTTACTGGTTCGTCTTTTTCCTTTTTTCTGGTGTCGACTTTTCTTTAAAATGCTACGCATCATATTTTGGTAGGTCCGGTACAGGCGTTGCGTATCGGTATCGAATGGGGCTAATAGGCAGACAAAACATCGCTAGATTATCGTCGTCATCGTAGTATCTTGAGGTCCGTTTGAGATTTCTGTCAAGTTTGATATTTGGCTAATTCAATTAGAGCTATCGCGAGTCATAAATCTGCTGGAATCGCTAGTGTCGAATGAGGTCTATCTGTCATTATCCACCAATGAGAGACAAGCTACTGGCCTTCAGAAGTCAATAACAAACAACAAACTTGTCAGAAATTTCAACAAATTGTGAATTAAATACGTTATAGGTTGTGATTACTAGTGAAAAGAAAAATCAACTAGGTATCCGGCGACTAAGTATAATTAGATTTTACAAAACAACGTATTTAGTAATTTTCAGAGGGGTCTCGTATCTCAGAAGGAAAAACGTAACCTTATGGATCACTTCGTTGTCTGTGTTAAATACAATGTTTTTCTTTGAGAAACCTATATTGTACTATTAAGTAAAACAATGTCGGCTACCATGGCTAAATAACACGGTTAGTTACTAGACGTATAAAGGCGAGAAAGACAGCGTTAAACTGAGTTTAGACCTGCAAGAAAAATCTTGCAAATTGCTCTACATTGCGGCATTCGATCGCTCACTCCAAGCTCGTTCGCTTTACGGCCTCGCATTGTACCTATTGCAACTTTCATGATTTTTGTTGCAGTAGGTCTAGCACAACTCACAGTGCGACTTGTATCTCGCGCGAGAACAACTGCGCGTCATTTTCTGTCACTCAGAATGCAAAGGGACGGGTGATATAATCTCGCGCGACAAACAAAGTCGCGCCTACTGGTCCCGTGGTTAATTCGTCCACGCAATCATATTACGAGTTTGTGTATACATCCGTTGCCTGGTACCGACAGCAAAGCATTAAGCTTCTTTCAGTTCTTTATTTTGGGACTAGGTCAGCAGGTGTAAAACTGTCTCAAGGTCGTTTGTAGGTTTTTTTGGTAGGTTCATTCTTAAAATAAGTTTAGTATCGGTACCTATTTTTATTATTAGACCTATATACTACAAGAATCTAGAAATAGATGAAACTGTACAGTGTTCCTCTGTGGAATCTTTTCACTTATCTTTTTTTTGTAATCGGCTCCTGTCCGGTGTGATTTATTTCGCACACGTAGGCACCTATGGTATGTCAATGTGACATTGTCATCAAAAGGTTTCCACGTTGGTAAGCGAATCAGTTTCTTGGACTCTACATAGGTACACGTTACGAGTACACACGCACCTAACAAACTTCAAGCCAATCAAACTGGAAATCCGTGCAGATGCGTGTAAATTGCAAGATACGTGTACTTGTGGAGCTTCTAAACTTGCTATATTTTTGTTGCAATATGTGGCCGGCAACTATAGGAGTCCTTGTCTAGCTTTCATAATAAGAGTCAGACAGCAATAGTTGCGGCCACATAATGCAGAAAAATGTTGCCCGTTTAAAAACCTCTTTATAAAGGCAAGAGGACTGCGTCTACTTTACGATCATACGTGCAAGCAAATGCGTAATCCCAGCTGTAAATTTATGAGGCAACCATTCTTCGAGAAGGCAAAAAAACCTGTAAGTAGCAAAATGTATATGATACGAATTCGGTCGACCGGCTAACCCAGTTAGTATTTACCAAATTGTATTGAATACAATATGGCGGCCGGCTGTTGGGGCTCTGAGGCAAAACTTTTTTTCAAAGACTTGGGGTGTCATCTTCGCGAGAGAAGTCTCAACCCTCGCTCAGGGTCATTTCTGGTGCAGAGGTTGTCCATCGCGGTTCAGCGTGGTAAAGTTGTAATGTGGAAAGTGAAAGGAGTCAATCACATTTATTTTAAATATCATAGGTGCATACAATAGACAATAGACATTACTTTTATTGGAATAACAGCAACACAATTGGATTAACAGTTACCACAATGTAACTGAGGACGCATTTAAAGACTCACCCAAAGATAAAAATATCAACATAAACCCTATCTAAATCTAAATTTGGATGTGCGCGAGTGGCCCGTACTGCATTCGCATGACAATAAGTTCTTGGGCTTTAGCATCAAGCGCAATCCATTTAACTCGGTCTTCCTCCTTACCATCTTTTGGCTTTATTCTGGCTCCCGTTACAAATTCAAACAGTCCTCGACCTTTCAATAGAACTTACGTTTCAAATTTCCACAACGGCCAATTTTCGCCGTTGAATTTTGAACTAGTTGACAACTCCATTTTGTTTTTTCCTGTCTTACCCGTTAGCCGTTGTTAAAACAACGTTTTATTTTTATATTACGGTTTTATTTTATTGAATCAAGGTTTTATTTATATTTCCGTCAATTTTATAGGAATTATATAATCCACAGAACTTAATGATTAGGTCCCATAACCAGTTGTAATGTGGAAAATGACAGGAGTCAATCTCATTTATTTTAAATATCATAGGTGCATACAATAGACAATAGACACTACTTTTATTGGAATAACAGCAACAGGTAATGCGGCAAGTGTGTTGGGCACTTTTGCGCCTGGAATAACGCGAGGCGGTTTGTTTGACTGATTGTGTATTTTCTGAATTGTAATTTATGTTTGTGCTTACTTAAAATAATAAATTTCACTGTTAATACAATATTGCATAACCCGTCAAATGGATCTCCGAATCGAAGTCCCAATCCTAATACTAGTTAACACTAACCTAACCAACTTGGAAAAGTTGAAAAACCTCCGACGTTGTCATTTCAAAGTTCAACAGGGATTTCAAAAACGGGTGAACCGATTTTAATTAAACTTAGCTAAGAACCATATCGATTAAACTAGCTTTCGAACAAAAAGGTTTTTTTATCTATTGGTGGCCGTGGGGACTTTTAGGATAATAATTAAGTGTTCATTTTGATTTTTAAAAGTGCAAAAAGCCCTTTCCCGACGTGATAAATTAAACGTTTAAAATTATTCAATGAAACAAACAAACTAATAGTGCTCTATTAGCACTATTAGTTTGTTTGTTTTATTGAATAATATTTTGTATAATTTTGTAATTGTAACTGGATTGACAATGCCACGTTTTATATCTCCTTTTAAGTCATAGCCATAGAGCCTCTTGCATTGTAAAGGATCTAAAGAGGATTTCGTTTGCAAACTAGGACTCTTACGACAGATACTGTGTTAAAAGAAAACAAGCGAGTATAATAAAATACCTTTAGAAATCAGAAATACTGCAAAAGAACATTTATTCTCTAATAAGCTAAAAGAATATTCGCTGTCAAGGTGTTTTTATAATCTTCACGATTTTTTCGATTGTAAGGAATAAATATTATCTTTTACTTAGTTTTAAGTCAGAAAAATGTTAGTTGGACAATCTGTTTGTTCAAAAAATTGCGGTGCCCTTGCAGGGTTTATGTTGGCGCTTGTATCTAATAGATCTAAGACCTTTTTTATGCCACATTATTGCGATAAACTATGTGACAACGACTATGACTAATAATTATTATGCAAAACTGAACAATTATTCAACTGTTGCTATAAAATCACTGCGAGTTCCATATTCTTTTGTGTTTCTTTTAATTTTCTTTTCCTTCCCTGAAAGCCGGCGACTCGACGGCGATTCTTGCAATTCGTGGGCGTACATGGGCGAAACTTTTACCGTAATTGCGAGTCGCTCGCTTGCTGATTTTCCTGACATAGTTAAAGTTGTAAATCTTTTTGAAACACCAGTAACATTAAAAGTTTGCTAGTGTTTTATTTGCAGTGACATAGGTTTTTTATCTTTATAATTTTAACACGATTTTTTGTTGACTGTATTTTTACTAGCCATACTTTTATTAATATAATTGCCATCCAATTTTACATAAATATTGCTACCAAATTTCAATTCAAAACCCGCCAAAAATATGTGAATAAATATACTTACAGTAAAGGTGTTAAGATTTCTATGCATGCAACACAGTGTTTGACGTCTGTCACTTATGACAGCTAACTTAGCCTGCCCCCTTCTTCTTCCGCCTTCGACGCATATGGATGCGTTTCTTGTTAATCTTGTTCTGCTCTCGTATTATATCAATATATTGTAGTGTAATCTTTAAAACGATTTCAACTGTATTTATGGGAAATACATGGTGGTCATCACAAGTGTTGTTTTTGTTGATTATTTGTCCGAGCCACACCCCGCGCTGAATATCGCGTGGTCATCCAGCCCTCATCTCAATAGATGGATTATGGATCCTCTTTAATTACCTAATTAATGTAAGTTTGTATCAACATACTTAAATTAATTAAAGAGGATTCCTAATTAAAAAAATGTACTTAATAGTAGTTCTACCAAGTAGTGCATAAACTATCCTTTTCATAATGAGACTCGGTCATAGTGAAATAAACTAAAATTCGTATTTCTCTTACGGCAGATTTTTCAGTCCTCATAATACACGCGCGGATTAATCCGAGGGTCGAGCACAACTTGTCGAACCCCGCGTCACGTAAAATCGAATAGTAAACGTTGTCGAGTTTGTATGACGTTTGGAACAGCGCCCGCCCGTGAGCGTATTTGGAACTAAAATTTAGTATGAGGTTTCTCGATCTCAATACGATAACCGTAACGTTACGCAGGATTCGACAAGTCTTGCTCGACCCACCGAATCATGTGTTCGAGGAGTGAAAGGCTGATCAAGGATAATGAGGATATTCTATTTTGTTTTAACTGCCATTTGGTATAAATTCAAGTCATCTACACTAATATTATGAAGAGGAAAGATTTGTACCTATTTTTGTATGTTTGTATGTTTGTAATGAATAGGCTCAAAAAGTGCTGGGCCGATTTAAAAAATTCTTTCACCAATAGAATGCTACATTCTTCCAATTTGACATAGGCTACATTTCATTTTGAAAAAATTAGGGATCCTTGGTAAAATTTGAACAATGTAACCGAAGGTGTAGAAAAATGAGTCTTAAAATGTCTTTCGTCGAATGCGCTGCCGAAACTATTAGCGATAGAACAAAATAATGTACAACAATATTGAAGAACATCATAATGTCTACAAAAAACTCCGCGGTAGCATATGTCCAACTATTGTAGTTATGTCACTACAACAACTTTTTTCATTTTATAATTGTCTACCCCGTGCGAAGCCGGGACGGGCTGCTAGTTTGGTATAAGGCAAGTTGACTGAAGTAACGATCAGCTTTCATTATTAGCTGTTTGATGTCCCATGCCTAAAGAATATTTTATAACGGTTGGTTGTTAATACAAAAAAAGGCAAACATTTTGTAAGTTTAAAAGTAATAGAAACAATAATCTTATTATTTGTAGCAAGTAAAGAACTAAATAAGTTTAACTAATCTTTTATTTAGGTTACTACGCCGTTAATGATTACTACCTTAGGTAAAAGAAGTAGTATTATTCTTAAATGAATGAATGAATGTATTTAAAATAGCAAAAAGTGCCTTTCCTCGAAATACTAGAAACCCTGGGAGGTTTGTAAACGGACGCGCTCCAAGGACATCCTTCGAGAAATTTGTAAGAAAAAGTAGTCTAAGCTCCGATTCTCAATACTTGTGTATGCTTTAAGTAAAATACTTTAAAAAAGGATCGGATTTTCGTGTCAGAAATATACCTTAAAATTCTAATGTTTCAAGCGCCACAAAAGAGCTCAGATTTGCATGAAACCTAGCTCATCCGACGCAGAAAATTTTCCTGATTCCGAATATATATATAACTCAATATCGCCAAAAGCGTCGCTTAAAACAAATAGCCTTTCACCCCTCGTGTTTAGTCGACTTGTATGTACGTTGAGCAATCCGTTTATTTCACAATGTCCTTTTCATAATTCTAAAGCAAAATGCACTATAACCTTTACCTGTAATTATTTCAACTTATCCCTGCTCCAGAGAATTGATTTTCACAGTTGCAGCCGCTCAGTACGCAGTTACTGTTTACTGTTGTATTATGTGTATGTTGTTTGACCTTTGCAGAGGATCACGTCGTATCGTCCTCGCTAAGCTGAACGTGTTAAGGTATTCTTTCATCCCTCACGTCGCCGAGAAGATCCCTTGGGTACTTGAATGACCTACGAGTAGTTGGACGTTTGGTAAATTCAAAGTGTAAAATGTGAGCAATTGGATTTACAGCTGGCTCGAGTGGATTGAACGAAACTTATTTTAGGTGCTTAATTTTATATGAAGTCTGTTGTTTTCACATCGGCGTGGAACATGTTCAATTAGGCTATAGCTCATAGATACTTTCATTCAATTTTTAGGGTTCCGAAGTCAAAATGGCAAAAAGGAACCCTTATAGTTTCGTCATGTCCGTCTGTCTGTCTGTCTGTCCGCGGTATAGCTCGGAGACTATTGGTACTAGATTTTGCATAGATATAGGTACATATTAATTATGCCGAAAAAGTGCTGGGATAAAATCTGGAAAAAAATTTTTTTTTTGGTGTAACTTCCCTACACGTAAAGTGGGGATGATTTTTTTATTTTTCTCCCATCCTATAGTGTGGGGTATCGTTGAACAGGTCTTTTAAAAATATTGGGGGTGTTCGAAGATCATTTTCCTATAAAGTTATTCGTTTGCGAAATATTTAACTATGAAGTGCATATTTTTGTTGGACTTAAGTGTAAACCAAAAAAACGTTGTATTTGGAAATGTGAAAAAAATCAGAGCAGTAGCGCATAATATAGTGAATTTAAAAGAAAAACTATCAGATATAAGCAGGCTATACAGGCTTGTGACAAATAGTTAATTATGTTTGTCTATGTCAGTAACCGATATAAATTGACCCCACACTGCGTATAGTTTGCTTAGGATTAGGGCTCTGCTAACACTGGTTTCTAATAAGTGTGAGAAAATACCTTTAAATTAGGTATATGTAAACGGCAGGCGCCGGCGTAGCAACCCCTCGATGATTTACCTGAAAAAGAGCTTAAAACTAAAGTGTAATAAATACATATATTAAAAAGGGCTTTACAAAATACTTACCTGATACACTGAATGCTTATGTTTTTATAGTTTACTTATATAATAAAGACGCATCACACGAAGCGAGCGCGAGGGACGCCTGTATTATGTATATCTGTAGATGTCAATAACGTATGTCATTACCTGCGCCCAATCGGGGAGCAGTTGCAAAATTAATGGCAATCCGAACGGTCGGTGTGTCGCCCTCGTGACCGTTTTCGCGAATTTAATACTTACGCTATTTGTTTTCTTGTTTCTCCAAGTCCGTTGCCTCTATTTTACCGTCTAAAGCTTACAGTATATATGCCAGGGCTTTTTCGTAATCGCTTAGGAACCCTATCCTGGGCGTGTCCGATACGCTCTTGCCCGGTTTTAACTGCTCTGATGAATTAATCTGTCCATAGTAAGTTATGTATCAGAAGTGATCAATAAACTATGTTTCAATACGATATTTGGTTTTAAAGCTTTAGCACATTCACTTTTTGGTACTTTCGGTCATTGCTGATGTCGCATTTTCTGTATGCATTTGAAGACTTTTGGCTTAGTGCATGTATCACGATTTTGCAGGCATTTTAACGCACATTTTGCGTTTGTGGACTTTCGCCCAGTGCTGAGGTTGCAATTTTGCAAGCATTTGAATACACATTTTCGTTTACGGAACTTTCATCCAGTGCCGATGTCGCAATTTTGCAGTCATTGGAACGTCCATTTGCGTTTTTGGGAGTTTGTCCATTGCAGGTGTCGCAATTTTTAGGCAGTTGAACGCACATCTACGTTTTCGGGAATTTCGTCCGAACCGATGTCTCAATTTACAGGCATTTGAACGCACATTTGGGTTTGGAGCTGATGATGACGGGGTCTGTTAGCCGACAGCGCATATGGTAAACGTCAGTTACGATTAGGTACCTATGTAAACGTATTTTTGACGGGTTTTTTAATCACTTTAACTATGAAAAAAATGCCACTATATTAAACTTTCGAAAATACTCGTAAAAAAATCGAGGCCTAACTTATTACGGCAATTCGGACGATCTTTATTCACAAAAACTAAAAAAGGAGGCTTTGATCACTGATAATTATGACATCCAAGCCCAGCAATTCATACACTCTTTAAGATTAAAGAAATACGTTTATTTTCTCAACTAACACACCGTATTATTTCTACTTCAGTGGGGTACCTATGGAATCGCAAATTCTGAAAGCCAAAAAGAGATTCAATTGCAAATGAAATTATTTATAATAATTAGAAGTTCTTTTTCACAAAAAGTATTCCTATTAGGCTTGTCAGAGCGTGTATCTGAATTACATTTCGTACGGCGTGGGTGTTACACAAGACCCATTATAATTGTACGCTGAGGATTTTATTCCGACTACGGGGGCTTTTTTGCTACACTCTAAGGCCTGTTTTTATCGAATCGTGTTGGAGGTGTCTAAAACACTGCTTCGTTCGCATAATGTGGTTGCCAAACTTATCTCAAACTAGCCCCCCTACTACGAAGTGCAAAATTTGAACTTCATATCGTGCTGTCCCGCTCATGCCAATATTATTTAATACGAGAGTGAGCGGGACGATACGATACGAGCTTTGATTTTCGAATTTTGTAGTAGTCCCTCAAGTATTTCGGCCAACGAACGCCGTCTTCAAATTATAGTTAATTGCGGATGGTAGGACCTTGTGCGAGGTCCGTCCGGATCGCTACCACCATCTTACTCGCTAATCCGGCAGGTAAGCAGCAGTGCTTGCACTGTTGTGTTCCGATGTGGAGAGTAAGACAGTCGGTGTAATTACGGGCACAAGAGGCATTTCATCTTAGCTCTCTGGGTTGTCAACGCATCTGCAAACCCCCCCGGGGTTGCGGGTGTCCATATATGGGCAGTGGTGATTACTTACCATTAGGTGACCCACTGCTCGTTTGCATTCCTCGTCGTATAAAAAAAACCGAATAAGGGCTATCGTGAGTCAAAAATCAACGAGAATCGCTAGGGTTGAGTCAGGTATATCAGTCCATTTCCACCAATCATAAGCCAGTAGCTTGTCTCTCATTGGCGGAGAATGACAAATAGGAGACCTACTCACTCGACACTAATAGCGATCCTAGCGGATTTTATTTTTGACTCGCGTATCATCCTATTTGTACTGTTGCGGTCACAGCATGCAACATTAACTTAGTGTGTTTTGGACTTCAAGAGACATTCTCAGCCTATAGTGTGCTGGTCATAGGTAATCAGCTACAATTGAATTCAGAACTAAAACTGATACTTGGAAATAAAAATCTTTCAAATGTATACGAGATACAAATAAAAAGATGTTTTTTTCATGATTGGTTCCGCTATCAGTTCGTTACACAAATTATGCGCTTATAAACGACCATTTTAGAACCACCTCTTAATAAAAAAAGAAAGAAAAACAAATCGGTCCCATTCACAACAGAACTAAAACGTAGATTATGGCTGAGCAATCATAAAAAAAATCCTTTCGTGGAACAAATAGACTAAGTCCAGTTTTTCAGGATTCTTCAGAACTTGTTATTTTTAACTCAACTTCCGCAGTCACGTTTGCCCTCCGACCTAAATCCGACTGACACAGTTATAGTCTCCTGAAGCTACCTTAGATATAGGAGTCTTTGTCTAGCTTTCATAATAAAAGCCTGACAACAATTAAATAGTTGCCGGCCACATATTGCAGAAAACCATTGCCCGTTTAGAAGCCCCTTAAGAAAAATTGCGGCGTGCGATCGCGATCTACCACACTTTCTAACTGGTTCGTTTTGCGATTTTTATTGTGTGTGTAAATAAGGTTTTAAATAGCAAATTTCAAAATTCTCATTTACGAGTCATAAATGGCCAGTCATCTTTGACTTTGAACCATCCATTTGGCCCAACTGTTACAAGAAGTTGAGCAACCTTATCCTACCGCAAGGATCATAGTTTCATTGTTCTGTCAAGGATCCCAGAAAGTTATTTAGAATCACTATTTAGAAAGACTATTCTCGAGTGTGTTTTGTTTATTAGTCGGTTTTTTGTAGCTGAAGTCCAGGCCCCTACTATTTCACCAACATTACAATTGTCGGTTTGTCATGACATTTCGAACTATATTTCTTATAGCCAGTACGAAGCGCGCTAAAACAAAAGCCCTTCAAGTCAGCAGTTGACGCCGTGAAAACTGACAATTGTGAAGTTGGTGAAATAGGGGCCAGTAAGGAATAAGGTCATGGTAGGTAGGTCGTATCAAGTTACGGCGGTCTATCTGGAGCCATAACGTAGCCCCAAAAGGCATAGGTGCCTACTCAGGTTATCTCTTCAACACAGGTAGGTTATTCAGCTTTAAGATATGCGGTGTTATCTGTTCTGTTTACCATTAGTGTACGCGAGTCTGTGTGCATAAATGATGTGTGCCTCATACTTATATATAACATACATTTCTGATAGGAGTCATTCTCTTTGATTCTCTCCTTGCTAATGGTCATTCACAGAACTAATCAAAATAGGATAGAATGACATGGTCGCGTGATCTTACACCTTACAGAAGTCCTATCCTATTGTATTCGTTTTGTGGGGTTACCACTAACCTATGGTAAACAAGTCATGCTTTGGGGGTGGTTGTGCGCTTCTGTGATGATAATACTAGGTGTACGTAGGTCTGATTATACCGGGTATGTAGTATACGTTACGTTGATGACCTACTTTTGTCCCGATTGCACGCATTATTGATTGAGAGGTGAATTTCATGCAACTTAAAAGTCCCAATCGAAGAACCTAACCTGCTCAGTAACTTTTTAAGATTTTAGGGTCTGTCTGTCCGACACAGCTGGTTATCTCAGGAACTAATACTAATGCTATCGAATTGAAATGAGGAATAAGTAAGTAGTATTAGATAATTAATCCTTACCTATATAAGTAGGTATCTATTAGAAATATAAAATAATTAAACACGTTATTTTATTACTAGCTACTGAGAGGGGGTTTTAAAACTATACAATGGGTGACTATACAATGAATGAATAAATAAATAAATAAATAAAATTTTGAATTTACGTACTTATGAAAAGGCTCTGTTTGAACATTCTAAAAAAACACTTTCTCTTTAATTAAGTCGAATAGTTTTTCGAATTATAATAAAATATGCTTAAAGTTACCTCCAAATCTTCGAAGTTTGAAAAGCAAATAACTGAAATAATATTTATGTAAATAAATATTACAGAAAAAATAAAACCATGTCTCTAAAAAGCATAGTTTTTTTAGCATAGATTTCTATAGTGATAGGACAGGACTATCATACATTGAACGGACTTTACGTGAAGTAGCACAAATACTAGTAGATGGTAGCTCGGATCCCTCGGTGCGCGAGCCGACTCGCTCTTGACATTTTTTAGACAATTGGGCGATTACTCTTTTAACTCTGAAAAATGGGTGATAATTTTAAATCTGATTTCCCAATAAGCCTAACTTATACAAGAAAGTAATTTTAAATTCTCCTAGAGTTTAACAGTGGCTTCATTGAAGTTCTTAGACCTACAACATTCAATAACTCATTCATCGACTCTACATTGTTCAGGGAGAAAGATAAAATTAAATAAAATATACTTTTTTACCTCATACAAAGCCTTATACATTTTGTTCTAAACGCAAATCTGAGGGCTTATTTAATACCAGAAACATTTTAAATAAGTAGAGTATAATGAGGGGTTAACTTTTTCAACTTCCTTCATAAACAGGAGAACAGGAAAGTTGTAAACCGAGCACTAAACAAGGTCTACAACAGTGTTGCTAGGTCGATGAAACAAAGAATCGCCAGATATTCCTCAAAAAGAGATAGTAATAATTATTTATTTAGCGGTCGCCTATAGTCGTCCCACGATAACTCTCCAAAGAACTGACAACAGTAGAAATCTAAAGTTTGTTTATGGCAACACTGATTTATAGTCAAACAACACGTTTTGAACTTTTGATTAGATTAAACATCGTTCATTCACCATCTACCATTGAAATACCTCTCATATTTCGTTTTCTAGGTTTTTTTTACCGTACATCGGCAAAATCAACTAAACACTGGCAAAATCGCCCTCCAATGGACAGAGCCATATGAAAAAAAAACAGCAACTTTTGATTGCTACTATCATTATTATTTTTAATTAAGTAAAGAAATGTCTGAGTGACATGAAAAATTTGTTACAACAGTGTGATTTTTCTGGGTTGCCAATTAATATCTTATGCAGAGTTATCGTGGGACGATTATATATATAGTGGTCGAAATTTTACCGTAATTCATTATATGATTTAGTTTCTTATTAAAACCTAGACAGCGGGGGCGGGATGAACTGGACTTCTTCTTGAAGGACGGTCACCCGGTTTCTCTGATCGTAGCGTATTCTGTTTGTAATTTATTTAAGTTTAATTATGATCATTGCATATTCACGTTCTCTGGTATAAAAGTTTTGTACCGTCTACACGGGAGGGACCCTTTCTTCCTTTCCTTTACGCCGTCTTAACTTACCGCACCACCAGGCCCGTATGTCACCAACTCTACAAATGTCCGTTTTCAATGACAATTCGGTGTCAGTTGCTGACTTGAAGAACTTTTGCTTTAGCGCGCTTCATATTGGCAAAGAAATTTGGTTCGAATTGTCTTTGTTAACTGACAGTTGTAAAGTTGGTGAAATAGGGGCCAGTTTGAATTGGCACTTTTCCATGTACGAGTACAAAACCTGTAGGTACCCTGTAATTAAAGAACAGTTTTACTTACGAACCAGCTAGGATCTCCCTCATCAACATTAATCATCAATAAAAAAAATGTTTATCCGCAACCACAAATGTATAATAGCTTCATTTGTCATGCAACAACTCTCTTTCCACTGCCACGCACGAGATCTTTCACACAAACCCAACTATCACCACCACGCATTTCGGAACTCTCTACGAGCCCATTTTCAAAGTACCAAAACCCCGTGCAACGTAGAGAATTGCTCGTAGAGTGTTACACGTGTGTTCGCGAGTGAGCAAATACATTGTTTTTACTTCATAATGAAATAAAAGCAACAAACATACACATACCATACTTCATAAATATCCTCTCCTCCCTTATCATCATAGGCTACACGCTATCATCATCAAACTTAAGAGAAACGCTCTTGTCGGTTGAGTTTCTTCCAATCATCTCTCCTATAAGCCAGCTCCTTAACCTCTGATACTACACGACACCGGCTTTCTTTTTTATCTGGTTCATGTAGCTTCGCCTAGGTCGACGTCATCCTTACTTTCAATTTTTCCTTCTAAAATGGTCTTAAGGAAGTTGTCGTGCCGTATCAAACGTCCAATCATTTTTCCGCGTCTATTCTCCATACTCTATAGTATTCAGGATCGTTCTCTTCTCATTAACTATTGACACACACACGCTACATACGTAAAGATTCAACGGCTACGGACTACGCGCATAACCCGTAGTAATTCCCAGCACTAAATGTGTTACGAGGTTTTCGCTAAATGAGTCCTAAAATCATCTATATTTAGCAAAAAAACTGGATAACTCAGCAACACTGAATACCTACACTCTACTGACTCTACAGTGTAAACAAGAATGAGTCTCAGTTCTGCGAGGCCATGTTTGTTCAAGGTTCGCATTAATATGAAACAAGATAGGCCATGTCATGACGAGGTATACTCGAACTAAGACGGGTCTAAAGTTTCCTGACCTATTTCCAGGATCTCAAGGTAAACTTAAACCATCCTATACCTCCAAAGATTGACATCTTTGCTCTAGTTATAAAAACACTGGGTGTCCATCATTGATATTAAAATGGCGATGGTACCTCTGTGTTTAGTTTAGCTTACGAGTAGTATCATTAGAGTAGAAAGTCCGAATTCATCTATAGCTAGTGAAATTTTTCGCTTTTCCACACGACTTGGTTAATGATATTATTATGCTTCGTCTTTGTGTCTGAAAAAAGTGATGGTTTCAAAAATTGAAGACCAAATTTTAAATAACAATTAAATATCTCCGAATATCGATTAATAAAAAAAAGCCGCGTCACAATCGGTCCACCCAGGAGCTATGACGCCACAGACAATCATAACAAATACACGGACATACTGACAATACATTTGTCAAATTTATAACAATAACACCCCTCTTTCTGGGTCAGGGGATAAAAAAATATACGAACAAACAACAGTGGAGATTAAAAGCTTGTTAAAATGAACTTACGCAAGTCAATATTTTGCGAAATTTGTTTACTTTTTTACCGTCAGTATCAAACCAGGAGGAAGCCGTATAAACTCTGGTTGTGTAATATGAAAAAAAAACACGGCAAATTAAGCAGCACGTTTTGCAAACGTAGGTATCTGAAGCTTCAAAAACTCTTTTTAATTAACAGCAAAGAAAATGAACAAACGTAGCAATTCTTTACAAAGTAAACACTGTAAAAATGTTGGTTAAAGTTATAGCATTCAGGAAGCCTACGCCAGTATTTGTTTGTGTTTTGTAAATAGGTTCGGAACTTTTTTTTTCATGAGAAGGATTGAGTAAGAATTTTCCAAGAAATTATTCTAATGTAAATTTCTATTAAGTTATTTGGTTTTTTGCACATTTGAACACTCATTAGGTGATAAATGGCTATGGATGGTTTGGTTTTTATATAGAAGTGGTTTAGTAATAGGTACACTTTATATAAACAACATACCTGTGCCACATTAGTCTTCAGAAATGTAAAGCCAGATTCAATAAAATATTTCTCCCAGTAAGAGCTTTTGGTGTATGGATTAAGTACGTAAGACTCTATATTGTATAGTCAGCGTCAAAAGTAGCTTGTCACTTTTGTACCTTGTCGCAATAACACACCTGTCAATCACGTTATGACGCGCTGTATCTGGCTCTAGAGCGCGAAGGTACAAAAGTGAAGCAACTTTTGACGCTGACTACACAAAACCGAAAATTAACAAATTAAAGGAAAGCACACCAATGTGCCTGGTCAACACCACAAACTTACCTCTTAAAGGGCTCTCTTCGGCAAAACAAAAGAACAGTGTTAAACCTAGTCACTATTTGCTGTTACATCTTGGCTCGGTTTGGGGTTACGACATCCGATGACAGAGGAGTTGTATGGGGTAGGTCGGTGGGAGGGGGTGCGTTTCGGCGCAGTCGACGTGCATCGTCAGGTTCGGCAACGGAAGTCACAAACAAGAGGTCGATGACCGACCGGCGCCAAGGAGACGTTTGATGGTTTACAAAAATTCATGCAGTTATCCATGGACTACTATTCAAAGATGTCTACAAACTGATCTGATCGTAGTTTTGCTTGTTTACATAAAATGTTCGTTGTATCGATATTGGAGAAACCGACTGTGCACGTATAAGTACAGCGGAGGAATGAACGCGTTCATCAGTTTACAAATTCAACTTATGCTATGTTTTTAAGCTTTTAAAGTAATAAGTCTTACATACCTACTAGCTTATGCCCCGCGGCTTTGCCCCCGTGAAATATTTCAAAATGGGCTAGTTCCCTATCCCGTTGGAATTTCGAAAAATCCCTTCTTAGTACACCTCTAGGATACTCAAGGTATACGTTTGCCAAATTTCAAGTCTCTAGGTCCAGTGGTTTAGGCTGTGCGTTGTCTGTCAGTCAGTCAGTCAGTCACGGTATTGTTTTATAGGTATAGACTAGCTGTTACGCGCGACTTCGTCTGCGCAGAATTCGTTTATTGCTATACCGTGGAAATTAAGTAGGTGTATAAGTTCTGTATAACAATTAATGTGTCCATTATCGCATGCGTTTAAGTCTATTTAGTTTAGTTTAGTTACGGACTCAAAGTTTAGCTCCCCCTCCCACTTTTCTTGCTGCAACGCAGTGGTTTTCTACTTATCAAAGTCTTGAAGGGAGTTGTATTTCTGTTGTATTTGCGGCGGGGGGTGGAACCCCCTCACCCAACCCCCTTTAAGTTTGCTACAGCGTAGTGGTTCGTTACATATCAATGTCGTGGAGGAAGCGTTGTATATTTCTGTAATTTTTGTTGCGGGAGTGCCCCCCCTCCCGCCTCCTCTTCACTTGCTGCAAAATAGTGCTTCCTGCGGCGTAGTGGTTCGCTACTTATCAATGGCTTGGAGGAAAGAGTAGTGTCTGTGTACTTTTTATGGCGGGGGGCTACGCCCCCCTAGCCCCCCTCATTGCTTTCTGCGGCGTAGTGGTTTGCTACTTATAAATGGCTTGGAGGTCAGTGTAGTGTTTGTGTTATTTTTGTGGTGGGGGGCTGCGCCCCCCGAGCCCCCCTCTTTGCTTCCTGCAGCTTAGTGGTTTGCTATTTATAAGTTGCTTGGAGAAAAGAGTGGTGCTTGTGTTCTTTTTATGGCGGGGGGCTGTTGCTGCTCTTTACTTGCTGCAATAGAGTGGTCCGCTACTAATGAATATTCTGGAGGCAATAATAGTTGTATTTGTGCACTTCTTGTTGCGGGGGGCCGCCTAAAAGAGGGCCCCGGCAGTACAGGAATGAAATAGTAACTAAAATAAAATTTATTTATGTTCTAATAATCCTTTACTTCAATAAAAGCACTTTTTTTCTGTAATATATAAAACCCACCGCTATCTTTGTTCCTACTACACATATAATGAGGTTCTATTAGTAAACACCAAAGAGTTTAAACATATGCACTGTTTTGGAGTAAGATAAAAACTGTTGATCTATGGTTAAAAGAAATGTCATTGTGTCATTAGCATTTACTTCATAATTATCACGTTTGTTATTCGAATGATTGTATTTTTTGCTTTCTCTCTCTGTAGTTATTTCTTTAAGGACCTGGACGACTACTGTGATTTTGAATGGCTTTTGCGATGCCGGTAATTGCACACTGAATCGGATTTATAATTTCGGCTACACGATACCGTATGACAGCATCAAATCAAGACTAAATCGTGGCATCAATAATGCTTGTATTGTGTATTGGAAGAAGAACTAATGTTTTTTATTTATATAACAGTGAATTTTAAATGAATAAATGATATGATATATGTATTACGCTGTTTTACTTTATTCTTTCTTTCTTCTATCGCTAAAAATAGCTAAAAATCCGTGTAAAAGTGATTCACTGGATCATTTTCGCTGCAGGACCGTTTCACTACAAATGTCACATTGACATACAATACATCCCACAAAGAAATCAATATGAAATGTATTGAGAAAAGGTTCCACGGAATGCGCGAACTGTGGAACCGTATCACTGCAAATGTCATACTGACGTACCATACATCTGCCAAAGAAATCATTATGAATTTTGTTGTGAAAAGGTCCCTCGGGGGTATGCGAATCCATTTACTCGAATTATCGTTATCCCGCAGGAATTTTGCAGTTTTCCGGGATAAAAAGTAGCCTATGTCACTCCCGGATGTTCAAGCTATCTCCTTGTCAAATTTCATCATGATCGGAAGGGCGGTTTTTGCGTGAAGAGGTAACAAACAGACAGACAGACAGAGAGACAGAGGGACAGAGAGACAGAGTTACTTTCGCATTTATAATATTAGTTAGGATTAGGATTAGAATAAAACAGTACCGTGACTGACTGACTGACTGACTGACTGACTGACAGACAACGCGCAGCCTAAACCACTGGACCTAGAGACTTAAAATTTGCCAAACATGTACCTTGAGTATCCTAGAGGTGCACTAAGAAGAAATTTTTCGAAATTCGCACGGGATAGGGAACTTGCCCATTTTTATGTATTTCACGGGGGCAAAGCAGGGCATACGCTAGTATGCCAATAAAACAACTTGCCAGTGACGAAGCGAGAACGCGAAAGACCACCCTCCACTTGGCCGACGACGGTCGAAAAAGACCTTAAAAAAGCCCAATTAGACGCCAGCACGGCGCAGGACCGTGTGAAGTGGAAATTGCGGACAAGGAAGGCCGACCCCAAGTAAATGGGATAAGGTCTAGGCCGGATGATGATGCCATTAAATAAAAACAAAATTATTCAATAAATCGGTTATTTTCATTGACGTTATGTTCCTTATACATTCTTCACAAAAGGTATATCATCGTAACAATCTAGGTTGGCAACGCATATATCTCGCAGGGTAATTGCGTAACTATTTTAACACTTGGCATCGGATTGAAACTACAGTTTTTGTATGACTGTGACAGCTAGCTGTTTCCAATACTAATTGTCAGCACATACAGTCGAGTTCTCCAATATCTGTACAGTCAACGGTTCATAAATATCTAAACACGGACCTTACGTAACTGGCAATAAGGTCTGTGTATTTGAACTGTTGACTGTATAGATATTGGAGAACTCGACTGTACAGAAATTAACAAAATGAACAAAATGAGCGAGTTAGACAATAATCCTGCCGGTCATGGCTTGCTACGCCGCTGCTCCTGCTCATTATGAGCTCTGAAGCTGTAAAATTTACACCCTGTAATATTCCAACTTACCACAGTACCGTTCACCTTCACGAAAACATCTTTAAGTGATAGCATTTTCGCTCCGCAACAGAACATAAAATTTACTAAATCTTTCAAAGAATATTATACAACTCAATTAGGAGAATTTTCTCTGAAGTTCAAACCGCCCATGCACAATCTGTCTACATTTATTTAAGACCATTAGCTAAATAATTCTGTCTTATTATACGAATAGCTGTCGGCCGTTTTACTCGGGTAGCTTTTTGTGGTTTAAACGCCTATACGATGGGTTGAGTCAATTTTTATGACAAGGGCATACTTCTGTCATATTGTTTGAGTTCGGTTTAACAGTTATGCTGTGAAATAAGCTGAAAAGAATAGACGTACTTTTCACTGGTTAGACACACCTACCTTTTTACCTTTTTAACCGACGCTATAAAAAGTTGGCGGTTCTCAATTTTGACTACATAATTCCAAATCGAAAGAAAAGGCTTTTAACATAGACTAGTAAATTAAGTAATGAAAACTATGAGTGCAAAAATATCCCGAACCCGAAACAGCCTGAACGTTTGCAGTAAAATCGGTAGAAGATACAGCAGAAACATTATGAGCCAAATTAGGTATGTATGTACAAGAAATATTTAAATTCGGCGCCAATATGTTAGATACTTTTATGCAACGGAGGGAAATTCTATTAACGCAGAATGGGATATTTCCAGGGAGGCGGGCTGGCCGTTTATAGACGGAGGTATTAATAGATTCAATATTTCCAGTAACCGTACTCCCTATACGGAAATAAAGGACATACTAAATGTACGCGTTTGTAAAGGTTAAATTCGGAGCTTAATTTTAAGCATCGTGGACTTAAAACTGTACAAATTGTGTCAAAGTGTTTTCAATAGCAGAATTGAATGATTGCACGGTTAGAAAAAAAATTTGCATGTTCTAGCTAGCTGAAGATTTAGTTTCCAAACTAAGCTAGGTACCTACTGTAAGATCAGTCAAGTCATTTATTTTTCTTTTAAATTGTGACTTTTCCTAACAAATTGCTTTCCTAGCAGTTTCTCTTTTGTGGGAAAAAATATTTAAAAATGAAATTCATTCTTTAATCCGTCTCCGGTTATCAAGCTAACTTTCCCTTTTTTTCCACCACACTACTTAAATAAAAAAGGTGGACACACTGACAGATACATAATATTGACTTTTAGTTTAGACTCCATTTTCTATAATATGAATAAAAAAAACATTTTCTTTTCGTCTGCAAATACCACCCACGTTAAAACGGGACGTTGGGTCAACACAGCCCGGTCACAAGTATAATCATAAAAGCTTTTATTTCTAAATTAATTATAAAGAGATATCTGTTATCTCGTTTTCCAATTAATTCTGAATAGGGACGAAACAAAGCGTCCGAAGGATGGCAAGACTCGATCGACTAATAAAAAACATCCGACAATAGAAATTGCTAGCGACGCCCACTGCTCGCCCCTGGCCCAACTTTTGCTGTTCTAGATTTATCAAATCATATTCCAACATTTGTTTGAACTCTGACATTTGAGAAATAAATATTAATCTCCTTGCACACCCACATCCTGAAATATTCTGTAAGAGGAAACTTATCACGGTTGCTAAGCTGTAGGTATGTACGCGAAACAACCCCTCAAACTTCCCGCTTAAAAGAAAATGCTGCCAATATAATTGGCGTACGGGTATTTTGGCGTAATCTGAGCTTGAACGAACGAGAGCTTTACCGTTCAGTCAATGCAGACGTAGATAAGAGGATTGACTCAACAAAGAAAACTATCCGTAGCTCGCAGCGCGGAAAACGGACTACAATCTCCAATTTTCCGCAGCTCTATCAAAGTCATAAAACACACAAGTTAATCCATTGTAGCACTCTATGATAATATTGTAGTGAATGTGTCTGCTAAAAAAAGTGTCACAATTTAGTGAGATGAATAATAATCTGCGGGTGCGATCGATAGCCGTTGGGAGGCAGGGGTGGCGGCGGTTTCCACCACCCCGGGGTGATGGGTGAGGGGCATACGTACAAGGGGAGGTTCATTGAGAGTGTGGGCGGCACGCGTGGGCGCGCGCGGTTATAAAGCGCCCCGCCGCGCCGCCTCGCATAGTCGTGCCCTGCTCGCGAACCGAACCACATCGATAGTGCTAAAGTGCAACAGTCATGCAGCTCCCGAACATAAGGTGGGTGGATCTATTTTATTTCAACTATTGTATATTTATTTCTTAAATTAAGTAGTTAAAAGTTGCATCAGGTTTTATTAAGACCCAATTAAGTGAAAAAAGAACAAAGGGGGATTATTATAGTGGTTATAGTTATCGTTATCACGATAAAAAAGTAATTTATGAATTGTAGCTATAATTATATTTTTCTTCGTAGGACGTTGGCTGTCTTGGTAGGGTACTTGGCAATGCATGAAGCATACCAGCTACAGGGTTGGCCCTTGTACCCTCAAACACCTCGCGAATACCCAGACGACGACTACTATTACGCATCGAAAGAGGAACACTACTATGAAAATCCTGCTGCGAATGTGCCTCAGGTGTACGGTCAAGTCCCTTATCCCTACTTCTACGACCCTTACGGACACTTCGTGAATGAAGCTCCCAAGAGACAAGAGGAGAGGTTCGCTTCGCTTCCGATCGGGCAAGAAACGTGGTTCGAAAGCGACGCTTCTCCCAACTGGCGATCCAACGACGTGGACGATGTCAGTGCAGCGTTCATGGACAATCTGATCATCACGCAAATGGCCCAAGATGCGCAACGGCGCCGCGAGAATAACCGCGCGGCTTTCCCCACCGTCGACTATGAAGAACGAGGCTTCGAAGACGAGGACGTTCGAGAACTCAAGGCTTTAGCTGGCAAGCCGCTCTACCACGTACCAAAAACAGTTCCTAAAATCGAAGATGACGAGGAGGATTATCAAAACGACGAAGGCTTCATCAATTGGAATGGAAACAAAAGAAGCGTGACCACACCAGCACCCGTACACAGCACGACGAAACCCAAAGCCGGCCAGAAAGAGATTATGGTGCCGCGACCATCTCAGAACTACAACCACCAGAACGAAGAAAACAAAAGGGCGTCGTCGTTCTACGGCACCCTAGCGAAACTACTGCAGAAGGATAAAGATTCCAACACTCTTACTGAGGTAAGTTATGATCCACGACCGTTTTTCTAATTTAGATTTCCACATTCAGAATTTACGGAATGATGTCACTTGTTTTCGAAGTCAGCGAAACGGTAAACCCCCAGTCTAAAAATAGCCCGGCCGGGCCGGGAGAGGGGGGTGCCGCGGCCCGGGGCCGGAGGCCGGGTCATTCGCAGCCCCAGGGCTACAAAGCACTATGCGCCACTAAGCAGTACCGCTTTTCGATTAAACGAAGTTTTTATCTTAGAATTTTAATGATCGGTAAACTTTTAATAACATTTTTGCAATAACACCAACACTGCTATTAAGTACTCCAAGGATTAACTTTTTACGAAAAAAACTTTAATTGTTAAGTCTGAAAACTTTATTAGCTGCAGCTTAGGATCTCGAAACAGTTCCAAAAAGAGTCTTAATCATGTTTTTTTCTTAACAGGATTTGGCGAAATCACGCAAGATCAACAAGCGATTCGTAGCAGGAGACTCCGACCTGGTTCTGGAACTGCG
Organism: Clepsis dumicolana; assembly: GCA_963691665.1. Taxonomy (NCBI): domain Eukaryota; kingdom Metazoa; phylum Arthropoda; class Insecta; order Lepidoptera; family Tortricidae; genus Clepsis; species Clepsis dumicolana. The sequence goes on from OY829512.1 coordinate 12,618,469, forward strand.
AGGATTAAAGCACCGCATGCGAACCTAAAGCCTCCCTGACTACCGCCAACAATCATGAGACTGAGTAATTTGTAGCTTAATAGGTATTTATTGCAACGGCGACCTGAGCGACAGTCCCGGGACATACAAACAAAATAACAAAAAAAACTTAGAGTTTGGTCATATCCATTACAAAAAAACTGTATCTTATATTTAGTAAACATACGACACTGATGTCCACTTCTGACGAAATATCAAAATCTTTTGTATCATCTTCTGAGTAGAGACAAAGTTTTTCGATTGTTTACTACTTTGGTATCTAGCCTAATTAATACTTTTAATGTGGATGTTAATAATCGTACAAAACATGACTATAATCTCCATTAAAATGACGATTGTATTACGATTGATAGGTTAAAACGAGGAAGTTGCTCTTCGGATTGCAGCTAATAATTCGCACAAGATGTGCATTTGTAAATACCTGTACTGATTATGTGTAAGACTTATTATTATTTAGATAGAAATACAAAAATATGTTATTAATGAAGTTTGTAGTACATTTGCGCTACTTTTCGGGGCAGGCGAGTGTTGTGGAAAACAGAGAGATAATTGTTAAACTCACTATGAGCTTATTACGGCGAACATGTAAAATCTCGATGTATTTTTAGTAGATCTCAATAAGAATTTTTAGACAATCTAGTCTTGCTTTAAATAGTAACGAATTTTTTCTGTACTGAACTGAAATTTCTTGGCCTAACTTTGAGAGTAGGAAATTACACGTAATTGTAATCTTGTAATTACACGTGTGCTAATCGATTCAACTAACAATGTTTAGACAATACCACAATATATTTTGCAAAGCAAAAACATTAACGTAAAGTCTATTATCTATCTGTGTAAGTATCTCTAGGAGGTGGAGGCAAGTGATAATGGTCAGCTTTACAGCTTTACAATCTCGGGTCTGTGAGACCTTTTATTGAATCAATAGTATATTTATAATATTGCGTCCTCGTTTCTACTCGAGCAAACTAGCTTTTTTACGTGAACTTGTTTATCAACTGTAGCGATGCCCACGACGATGTCCTGTTTACTTACCTTGCATTTGGCGATCTTACAGTTCGTGGACGTAGGTGTTTGTCTCAACTAAAGACATATCTGTTTATATATTACTTTCCATTATTATTTTAAGAATGGTAGTTTGTTCTTAAAAGGTCGTTTGTGTATCGCAAAGCTTGAAACGCGTATAAAAGTTACATCGCGGCATGTTCCAAATCTGAACATTTGGAACATGACACGATGTTCGATTCCTACGATGGTTATACACAAACGGGCTTTTCTAATTCCTAAATTATAACATAGATAATAACAAATAAGTAGTGACCTGTAAAGTATTACTAATACATGTGAAAATGTGAATAGTTAGGCATTTATTGTGAATTGAAATCTTAAATGTCAATAGCAAATTTTGGCCGAGAGGCCTTTTCCTTCGAAGCGTTAATTTTTGTTTAGAGCATGATATTTTTTATAGTACATGTCTGTAACTCTATGTGAAATAAGAATTACAGTTTTAATAGTGCCTAGACACATTTACCGTTTCGAATAGTCTGTCCAGTTAATAAGTTAACTAGATGCTATTTGATAATTATATTCCGCTTAGTGTGAATAGGGGTCAACACAGATGAAAAATGCCTATCAATTTATATTTTATAGACGTACTGTATTCGATGACATAGACATTTTATTTTAAATTACATTTAAATACTTTTGGTAGGAATAACATAAAATGTACCTATGGACAAGGAGTCCCAAACTTAGAGAGTTATTTAATGACGTTGTGTAAAAAAACTGGGAAATAAATCATTACATCAAATATTATCGAGAGACTTTTATTACCTACTAGCTGTTGCCCGCGGCTTCATCTGCGTAGAATTTGGTTAAGTATCGCCATCTCGCGGGAACTATACAATTTTTTCAAATAAAAGTACTCTATGTTCCTCCTGTTCAAACTCCTATCATTCCTCAATATTCAAACTATCTTCTTACCAAATTTCATCTAGATTGGTGCAGCGGTTTTTCCGTGAAGAGGTAACAAACAGACTGACAGAGAGACAGATTTACTTTCGCATTTATAATTATTAGTTAGGATTATTTTATAGGATAGCTTTCAAATTGCACACATTACCTATGCTCTACCTTTGAACCCTACTTTTCAATATGCAACGGTACTGTATCGCATTTCATCGGTGTTGTCTCAACAGATCTATAATACAAGATTAATACCAGTGAAATCGCTACACAAACCGAGCAGAATTCTTTCGTACTCATAAGCGTATAAGGTCGATTCCGCGGGCGATTAACCACTTATATAAAACCATAAAATTTATATGATAAAGAAGCATGTCTGAAAAAACAAATGAGATTTTATGCACCCTTGAAAGAAAGAAAGAAAGAAGACATTTATTCACTTTCACAAGAAGACACACAAATACAAGAAAATTTCACACATTTCTTCTCAAAGGAAGTGTGTCCTCGCAAAAGTGAAACGGTCGCTGACTCAGCATTATGCTTATGTTAGACGCCTGCAGCGCTGATTTTCCGTGGTTGATTCCTTTAACATAACTATATTTTGAACAGTCTTAGTCTAGGTCGATTTAAAAAAAAAATGTCATCATGCATCACCTACCTAGACCTAGATCTAGGTCAATTGGTGTCAATTTGTCCCAAACTAGGCAAAGCCTGTACTATGTACTATGGGTAGCTACTAGACAACGAACATTACATAGGACAGTACAAGTGCATTTACAACTACTTGACTCGCTACTATCCGATCGGTAATAGCCGCTGTATTTGTCTACTTGGCTAAGCATTTCACTAATGTAAATCCACCTTAACCAGATTTTGGCCCAGGCAAATCAAAATTTTCTTAAGCCGCAATGGTTAGAAAATCTTCACGTTCGAATTTCAAGTAATTATTTCCACGTCAAAGTACTTTTGCGCTAATATTTCGAATGATAAAGTAAAAGCTTTCATATAAGGCTTTTTTTTGTGTTTTTTGAGGTGAAAAATAGTAATACTATTATCATCAATATTTTTGGGAAGCTTGATTGTAAGATCCAGGGATTCAGGGGTGCCCCCCTCCCCTCCTACCTTTACGTCCGTGAGGCAGGGTATTCAGGTAGCATCGAATATCCCAGAGGCTTCAGTCTTCAGCAGCGTTCTGCTCCGAGGTAGTAGAGCTACGGAAACGCGAAGGGAAACGGAAGGTGGATCGAGTAAGGAAGGGCTGAACCCCAAGCACGAATCCTGCGTAACGTAATCGTTATCGTGTCGCATTAGACAAACTTTCATCTTAAATATTAGTAGCAAATACGCTGTTCCAAATAAACGTCGTAGCACTCGAATACTCGTGCTCGGGGTTCAGGAACTCCTACTTTACTGCTTGCTTAGAGCACCCATCAACCCTCATTTTTAGTGTCTAGGTCAGTGAAAGAAAACTAAACGAAACTTGGATTATGTTTCACAAAATATGAACGAGAGAAAAAACAATAAGAACATAACTGCAAATGTTTAAAAAGTACCTGCGTTAGTGGCTGCCCATATTGGAAGTAGGTATCTGATAAATATTGCATTGAAAGACTGATTGAAAGCAGATTTAATTAGAATCCAAAAAGCGGCTTACGTCTTTCCAAATAATTTTCAAGTTTGTAACAGGAAAAACAAAAGCCAATCGGTATATTTGGAATTTTGAATTTATTTCGCATTGTGAGCAGCCAGGTTTTTTTTTATACAACAAGGAAGGCAAACTAGCAAGTGTGTCACCTCATGGTAAGTGATCGCCACCACCCCCTACCACCTGCGCTTTGCACCCCACAGGTTAAATCCATCCACATTGGTGAAGCGAGAAACGGGAAAGCATCCCTCCAGTGCAAAATGCAAGTTAAGTACTCTACTTTTTCTCTCATTAGAGAAGTAACCCCAAGCCCTCTCATTCTTTTAAGCTATCTCATTTAGTGTAAACTTTGTTGCCAGGTGGAAGGGTAGTGAAAGTTCATTGACCAGTTTAGTAAATACCTTGTCCCATAGGTCGATAAAGTGTTTATCTTTCGTTCCAATGTTGATATAAAGGAATGGAAATATTTACAAAGAGAAGTGACCTTTGCAGCCAACTGTTGCAAACGAAACATTCCCGGGGTCGATCTATTTATACAATTAGGGCCTATTATGTAGGTAGCTACCTATATTCATTCGCAGTATTCTTGGCGCAGGAAAGGAATGGAGATGTTAACGCGCGATTTCCACTCTGCCAAGACTGTATGTGCGAAATGCAAAGTGTCTGTTGATCGTGTGCGTGTTTTTGGTATTTGTGTGACAGTTATGTTTTAGGTAGTACCTATGAGTTTGTAGGAATGTAACAAATTTTGACATGAACGTAGACGTGTGCTGTAGGTACGTGTGTGTTCCTTGTCCCCCTCAAAAAGTGGCAGAAAATTTTAGTGGCTAGATTAGCTAAAGGCGTCTTCCATCTGTTTGCTTTATGCCCGTATTTATGGAGAGCGTATTTCTCATCTCTTTCGCATTACGCCTGCGTGTAAATGCCGAGTTTAGACCTGCAAGAAAAATCATGCAAATTGCAGTACAATGCGAGGCCGTGAAGCGAACGAGTTCGGAGTGGGCGATCCAACGCCGCAACGTGTTTTAATTACGCCGTAATTTGTCTTGCAGATCTAAACTGGGTCCAGTAAGTAAATTAAAATCTTCCGTGCGTAAAAAATATTCGTAAGTTAAGAACCTTATAGCCGCAGCTGTGTTCCGAGGAAGTAGAGTTCATCATCATGACTGGCTTTTTTACGTCCCACTGCTGAACACAGGCCTCTTCGCAGAATGAGAGGGCACATGGACTGTAAATTCCACGCGGGATCAATGGGGATTGGAAACTTCACACACATAATTTTTTAAGCGCCTCGCAGCTTTAGGGAACTATGCCATGTTTCCACACGATGTTATATCATATCATAAGTTGAAAAATACCTAAGTACTTTCGCACAGCATACTTAAATTCTATTCTGTGATAGACGAACTGTTTACATACCTACCTACAAATTTATACGGAACCGAGTCCGACTCGCACTTGGCCGGTTTTTGTAATTGGAGAGGAAAATTTTAACCACCTGCCTAACAGAAAAACAATCATTCAAGAAAAGGTGTCCTTAATAACTGAAAATGGGTTGGTTGGTAGGTATGTGTATATTATCGTCATGTGACAGCCCATTAGGTAGGTACTTTTCAATCGTGTTCAAATGCTCCACACAAACAAGCAAGGACGTAAAACATTTCCGTAAATCCCGGGGGAGGCTGAATTTATTATAAACAAGGTAAATAATGTAGTCTTACGCAAATACACCGGGGAAACAGCTACACTTGCATAAACACAGCGCGACCTCTGACCTTTAAGGTTCCAGAGCCTCTACTCTGAAGTTCGAAAGTCGAAGTTCGTATCCGACCCTCCCTCTCGCTTTCGTGTTAAGCATGTTGTTGACGTGAGCGAGACGGCGAACTTTGAATTTCAGACTTCAGAGCAACATTTGTTGACATTACGGGCACAAGAGGCATTTCATCTTAGCCCTCTAGGTTGGCAACGCATCTGCAAACCCTCCGGAGTTGCGGGTGTCTATGGGCAGTGGTGATCACTTACCATCAGGTGACCCACTTGCTCGCTTGCCTTCCTCGTTGAATTAAAAAAAAAAAACTTGATTGCTTACTTTGCAAAGAATTTGTATAAACAAAGTAGTATTAAGTATACTCCTACGCTATTTTAATGTTCGGAAAATTAATGAAGATATTTTATTTGGCGAATTGGCGATCCTGCAGAAGAAGTTTGGTCTTTTAAGAGTTGGTAAGTAGGTACCTACCTATTTAATAGTAAGTCAAGGTAGGCACATAATGAGTATCATAATGCGATTACTTGTGTAATGTGTATAGATAGCAGCAAAAGTAGCTACAATGATCTAAGCACTGCTCTATCGTAGACATAAAAGAGCTTTTGCAGATCATGTGACCGCTTCGGTTCCTGCTGACTGTACTTATACCTACCTAGGTACTATTTTGGCTAGATTTTTAACCTTAATTAGACATTAATCTAGTTTTAACTTTTTATTATTATTGACTAGTTAGTTATAAATAAATACCTAAATAATGAATAAATAAAGACCGAGATTAGCAAAAAAAAAAAAAAGTAATTTATTTCAGACCATATAGATCCATATAGATTCATCTTGAGGAAAGGGGCACACGCTGAATTTAAATAAATAAAAAAGTCCAAGTCGGTATAAAGGGGTTATTGGTAAGAAATAAATAACAATATATAAGCAAACTTGCCGTAATAAAGCTGCGTAACTGTAACAGTCCTAAAGCTAGACACAGGCCTTCTCAGAGAATGAGAGGGCTTTTGCTTCAAACTTCCCACGCGGGCCAGTGCCGATCGGGAACTTCATACAGACCTCTGGATTGCTTCGCAGAATTGTGCAGGATTCCTCACTATGTTTTCCTTTATGTACCTACTGAAAAGCTCATGAAAAATTACAAAATGCTATACTTAAGTAAATTCGCACGTTATATTCCTAAAAACTTACCTAGAGTTCGGAGTCCGGATTTCAACACACGGACTGCTGTTTGAGATGCCACAAAGTCAAACCACTAGGCTGGCTACTTTTTTTTATAATTAATGCTTTTATAAGCGATGTGTGTAAGTAAGTACTTAATAGGTAGTCATCATCACATCATCACCAGCCTATTTTACGTCCCACTGCCGGGCACAGGCCTCCTCTCAGAATGAAAAGGCTTGGGCTATAGTTCCCACGCGGGACCAGTGCGAATCGGGTACTTCACACACATCATTGAATTGCTTCGCAGGAGGAGTGTGCAGGTTTCCTCAAGATGTTTTCCTTCACAAAAGCTCATGATGGATCAGCCGGGGTTTGTTTAATAGGTATTTAGAAAAAAAAAATGTCTTACGTTTTCGGCACGTTGGTAAGTAGGTTTGCCTGTATTCGCTTCGTATTATGTGTATTTTTAGTAAGTAAAAAATAATTATAATTTTATGGTATTCCGTGAACACATTATCACATCACACATTTAAATTCGGATATTGAAATGTGGTGCTAGAACTAGATATCATTTTAATTATTATGTTTCCATAGTCATCACCACCGCGGCATCCAGTATCTAAAAGCAAAGCATCTTGCATTTAGAGTACAGTCAGCAGCAGACGTAGCTAAGCAACCGAAACGGTCACAATGATCTGAGCACGGCTCCATTTGTTATATACATAAGAGCTTGTGTAGATCATTGTGGCCGCTTCCGTTGCTTAGCTACTTCTGCTGCTGACTATACAATAATAAACAAAAATCTTTTAACTTACATTAATTATTTTAAAGTAAATAAAATATTCCGACGAATTGAGAACTTCCTGTTTTTTTTTTAATTGGTTAAAAATAGGTGGTTTGGCCTCAGTGTTAAAATAATGAAAACCTTTCGTTACATTGATCAACGTACAATTCGGAGCACAGTCAGATACCTGTCACTGTCACTTTGGCATTGACAGCTGTCTTCGTCAAACTGAATTTTGGCACCTACTTTGCTGCAGTTGGAGAAGAGAAACTAAGTCGAAAGTTTGTTCGAAATAATGTTTTTATGTTTATTACAATGTGACTCACACGTTGAATTTAGTTATGATTGTTATAGTTCATTTTCGGCGGAGTAAAAAGTCAATTCAGCGCGTAATAACTGTCGATTGAAGCAACCGCTCTCTCTCCCGTTATTCTGAAGCGTCCACGTAGATTTTAACTGTTTTTATTTGTGTTTGTTGAACGTTGAAGATGCGGCGTTCTAAGGGGTATCAGGACTTAGATGAAAATGGCGTGGGCCCACGGCCCGGTCCGCAGGCAATGCCGCCTCCTCAGGAGATCGAAATGGCTTCAGTCACCGTTGTTCCTGACGGTAAGTTTCGATGGAATGCTGTTGTTGTTAACTGCCATATGACGTGATTTGATGGAATGTGTGATAAGATCGTAAATGCCAGCTTATGATAACATTGGAAATTGCAGTGTCAGTTATTTTTAAGGACTGAGAGAAGTCACCAGGCAAAGTTTGTTTACTGGCTGGAAAAGAAATTGATAAATTCAAATTTAACGAAATTATACCAACAGTCTTGGGAGTTATTCAAACAATTAAATGTCTCTCTCTCTTAAACATTATTGGAATATTCCGATTACAAAAAAAACATTGTTACATTGATTTATGTATGTATTAACTCTAAAATATGGGTGATGGATCAAAAGAGCAGTATCTAATTAAAATTATCATTAATTAGATACTGCTCTTTTGATCCATCACCCATATTTTAAAATTTGCAGGACTTTCGCAACAGGATTCCTCCACCATGCATATTTAACTTTGTTAAATATAAATAGAATGCTCATTACTTTGCAGATACATTCACGGTGACTCAAGCTGTAAATGCACTGGGCTTCGGGTGGTTCCAGGTTAAACTGTCACTCTGTACGGGCCTCTGCTGGATGGCTGACTCCATGGAAATGACCATTCTGAGCATCCTGTCACCGGCATTGCATTGCGAATGGAATATCAGCAAGTAGGGACTGTTTTGCTATAACTTAGAAAGTTATCTATAGTGGCCCGCACAATTAACCCATCCTCTCCTGCTGACCCGATAAGGGTCAAGACATTTTTTTTGTTTTTTTATTATTAGTTTTTTCATGCATAAAAAATTACAGAAATTGCTTTGAGCTATGTATGGATTTCTAAGTTATTCCGATCTCAAATAAAAATATGTAACACAATTAAATTCGTAATTTAATTTTTTTTTCCAAAAAACGACCAGACCACTTAGAGTTTATCTGTTATGATAATAATAATGTTGAAAAGAGGCTTCTATTTTCTGGACCGTGTTTTATACGAGGGGCGGCTGATAAGTAATCTCCTTGGTCAGAAATATATACAAAAATAATGCTGGCTGGTATGGATTTGTATTCGTTTTTTATTCTATTTTCAAAATGTATTACATTCATTTGTTTATTGCATCACGTTTATTTGTCTCCTACAATTGTTTCAAACATGTCGGTAGAAAAAGTGAAAATGGATAAAATCGAGCAGCGTGCGGTGATTAAGTTTTTGACTAAAGAAGGGAATACGCCTTCGGAGATCATTACGTGTGTTTAGCAGTTCGTGTTCTTCCGAATTTGTTATAAAGTTTTGGTCAAAGCAGTTTTAGTTAGGTCGTGAGAGCCTGGAAGATGATCCTCGTAGCGGAAGACCAGTTTCGGCCGTCACCGATGAAAATGTAGCCAGGGTGAAAAAAATTATATTAGAGGACCGACGAATGAAGCAGTGGGAGATAGCTAAAGATGTGGGCGTCAGTAAAGAGCGAGTCAATGAAATAATTCATGAGCATTTAAACATGTCCAAGGTTAGTGCACGTTGAGTCCCCAGAATGTTGACTGCATTTGACATGGAGAGGCGTGTCAAATGTTGCGAAGAGTTTTTGGACATGATTCGAGGGAAAGAGGAAGAAATAATTTCTAGAATTGTAACATGTGATGAGACTTGGATTCGACAATGGGACCCGGAAAGTAAGCAAGAGTCGTTACAGTGGAAATTTAAGGATGAGAAGCCGCCTCGGAAATTCAAGGTCTGTCCATCGGCAGATAAACTTATGGCTACAATCTTTTGGGACACAGAAGGGATTTTGCTCATAGATTATTTACCGAAGAAAACTTCAATGAATGCTGCTTATTACTCAAACTTACTATATCAACTAAGAGAGACAATAAAAGAAAAACGGCGAGGTAAACTAAGCAAAGGAATTCTGATTTTGCACGATAACGCACCAGTGCATACCGCCCGCACAACGAAGCTAGCAATTAAAGACAATGGCTTCGAAACCATTGACCAATGACCACCCCCCTTATAGTCCAGATTTAGCCCCCTGTGACTATTTTCTGTTTAGACTTCTTAAGAAAGACCTCAGGGGACGAAGGTTTATGACCGATGACGAAATGAAGGCTGCGGTTACTGACTTTTTTGACGACAAACCGAAAGATTTTTTTTTAATGGTTTAAATTCAATATTTAAAAAATTTAGTAAGTGCATTTTACTAGCAGGAGACTATATAGAAAAATAAAAAAAATTTAGCCATGACTGTCTTTTGTTTCACTGTTAGGTAGATTACTTTTCAGCCGCCCCTCGTAAAGTTACAATTTACAATTGGAAGTCTCATTCTATCACCTTCTGTTAGAAAGATACGTCCGCTTGTAAATTGTAACTTGTAGCTTTTTAAAACACAGCCCTGCTTGTATTACAAGTTACAAGTTGTTATACATCAGGCACCTGATTTAGTCTTAATATAACTAATACACTTTCTTTCTCTCCCTCAGCACTTATTAACCCACTATTGGACAAATGCCACTTCAAGCTTCTTCTAAACCAGCTTGGTTATGGTTTGTGCTCTATAATTATATTAACTAACCTGTTTTACTAATTAACAAACAGCATTGCTATTCAGCGAGGCAACGCTGCCAGCCTTTTGGGCACCATGCCACAGGGGCCTTATTTAGATTTAATTTAGTTTTAGTTTAGATTTAATGTCATTGTAAATTGCTTTTATTATGTAAATAAAAGTTCCTTCCCATTAACAAATATCATTATGAATTAAAAATATGATTTGAAAAAAAAAAGACAGCATGAAACTGGCTGAGAATGAGAACCATAGTTAATTATTACTTATGGTAATAATATTTTACACTGATAATTTCGGATGTTGACGAAACTTAAATGTGCTTGTAGTGACGTCAGTTCCTTAAAGTTGTCCCGCTTAAGTTAATAAATTCCACTCCTAAATAGTAGCTTAAAGTGCTGTTTGCGTACTACTTCTGCTGATGTTCGCGTACTTTGATCGCAAATGAGCAAAAAGATCGATGAACTGACAAATGAATGTTAAATAAACGTGTTTCATTTATTTATTTATTTAAGTACGCTTGCGTTTTGTGTAAAGTTACTCTTCAGGTCAGGTTTGCGCTGTCTTTCAAAATCACCAGATTTGAAGGTTTTTTTACATTCTCTATTGCAGATATCAGCAAGCTCTTACAACAACAGTGGTGTTCTTAGGAATGATGCTCAGTTCAACTTTCTGGGGCAATATCAGTGACCGGTACGGAAGGAAAACTGTAAGTGCTTACCGTCATGATAATGAGGGCTATTGCGAGACAAAACATCCAGTAGAATCCCTAGTGTCTCCTGAGGTCTATCTGTCACTCTCCACCAATGAGAGACAAGCTACTGGCCTATGATTTTTGGAAATTGAATTGAATTCTCATAATTTAAAGCTGTAGCAACTTCTTAGCATCTTTATAACCTTAACAACTGCCCTTCCCTTTTTTTTTGTCTCTATCACCTGTTTAAAAAAAAATCCGCTTTAGAAAAATAAAAACTTGTTCAAATGTTTTTTTGTTGTCTGTGTCGTCCATAACTTTGTGTTTGTGTTGTTTGTTTTAGGTCACCCATCTGTTCCTTCCTAAAATTTTAGAATTCCTAAACCGAACACTCTTCTCGCGTGTGTAATGTCTAAACTCTGACATTGGCAAATTACTCCTTGCCATAGTAGCAAGGGTGAAAGCCATAATTAAAAAAAAAAAGTAGACCTCCCTCGGCAACAGCGATTCTAGCGGATTTTTGACTTCAGTCATCAGCTCAATATTTGGAGTAAGGGTCATAGCCCCCCTTGGATATAATGTCTCCCCCTCCTACGGCGTGTAGTTATGTGTATGTGTGTGTTTTTTCTTGCAGGCTCTCAGTATGTGTGGAGTGCTACTGTTCTACTACGGTCTGCTGAGTGCAATAGCCCCGAATTTCCTATGGCTCTTATTCCTGAGAGGTCTCGTTGGCTTCGCCATTGGCTGCGTACCACAATCGTTAGTATACTTTGTGTCTGTGAATAGTTCTTGTCTGTGATTTTGATTGCAAATCTTAGAGTTTTTTTTTATATTTACAGCGTCACACTGTATGCTGAATTTCTCCCAACGAAACAGAGAGCCAAGTGTGTCGTCTTACTAGATGTAAGTATTATTCTTTTCCTTAATTAGTAATAAGCTAATAAGTGTAATTTTTTTCATCCTGTGGGTACCCAGCTAAACTGCAGTTGAATGGATCAAAATTATAAAAATGAAAATAGCTTTTAATAGTGATCCGTTTTTATTTCACTATGAAAATAGCTAGTTTTATTTCACTACCTACTCGTACAGTCAAGGAATTAAATTTCCAACCCACCTAAGGTTTAATATCGTATAGCAAACTGTCACCATAACAGCTAGATGGAACACTACGTCGCTTTGACATGTCGCGTTTACGTTGACATTTTCGACCTTAATGCATTGCGAATGTGTTAAACATTTCAACGAAATGGGTAGGGAATTAAATTCCTCGACTGTACATTGATAAACAGCTCCAACTTTCTTGGTTGGCTGGTGGTGTTGAAACTGTTAATTATTGATCAACGAGGCATTTTGTTTATAAAATCTAATGTCGCATGCAAAAAGAGAACGGGAGCAGACTGAAGCACAGAACACATAATAAGTAGTACACTGAAGTTCGCGGCGAGCTAATGAGGTTTTTGTCCCTTCTTTTTTGCACACCGGTACAGGAATTCTTTCCTTCTATCTCGATATGGTTCTGTAGTTATACCAGTTAAAGCAACCGTTGAAAATCCTAATTGGACAAAAGGTAAAAGTGTTAGAAAAGTGCTTTATTGATGCAACTTGTACTTGTAGGCAGTTTTCTCTCTCAAAGAATCAGCATCGCTATTCAGCGAGGCAACACTGCCAGCCTTTTGGACACTAGGCCTTATTTAAATCTAATTTAGTTTTAATTTTTAGTTCAATTAGTTTGAGCTTGGATTTAATGGCGTTGTAAATTGCCTTTGTTGTGGAAATAAATCACATTTGTTCCTCGCCCTAAAGGTAATGTTTGTAAGAATTGTTGTTTCGAGTGGCAGGTCCTACCACCGCCAACCGAATCGAACCGTGAGACGGTTTCCGCCACTCGAAGGTCTAAATAGTTATTAAACGTTTGTTGTAGTGTTTCTGGGCGCTCGGAGCGTGTCTCGAAGTGGCTCTCGCGCTGGTTGTGATGCCGACTTTGGGATTCCATTGGCTTCTCGCTCTCTCCACGATACCGCTTCTCATCTTTGCCCTCATATGCCCGGTAAGATGTTTGTCAATATTGTACAAAACCTCCTGAGCCGCGTTTTGTAAAGCTACAAGTTACAATTTAAAAGCGGAAGTCTCTTTCTAACAAAAGGCGATAGAATGAGACTTCCGCTTGTAACTTGTAGCTTTATAGAACACGGGCCTGGTAATATCTAATAAAAATATATGGGGCGTAGCGAACGTTGGAAATAAAGTCTGTAGCTAGATTTATTTATATTAGATATTAGGTCATCATATTCATCAGACTTCACATTTCACTGCTGGGCATAGGCCTCCTCTCAGAATGAGAGGGCTTGGGCTATACTTCCCACGGGGGCCCAGTGCGGATTGGGAACTTAACACACATCATTGAATTGCTTCGCCATGAGTGTGCAGGTTTCCTCACGATGTTTTCCTTCACCGAAAAGCTCATGATAAAATACAAATGTAACTCAGAGGTTAGCCGGGGTTTGAACCCACGACCCTCTGAGGCCATAGGTCAAACCACTAGGCTATAATGGCTTTTTCTCCTTGTCTGGCCCCTATTTCATCAACTTTACAATTATCAGTTAACAATGACAATTCGAACTAGATTTCTTTGCCAATATGAAGCGCGCTAAAACAAAAGCTCTTCAAATCAGCAACTGACACCGAATTGTCATTGAAAACTGACATTTATAGAGTTAGTATAATAGGGGCCTGGCAATGCGATGTCACCGTGACATTTTCTACGAAAAGGTTCCGCAGTGGGGCACGTTACAGTTGGTTCGATAGTACCTATTTTTAATTTGCTGTTTCAGTGGCTGCCTGAATCGGCGAGGTTTCATGTTGCGAGCGGACACCCGGACAAAGCTTTGGCTACCCTAGAACAGGTGACTACAACACTACTATTTCTACATTACATTACTATTTCGTCGCAATTTTGTTGCTTATGTATTTTTTCCGCGTATACAGTGGTATGCGCCACATTTTAATTTAATTAACTTTGTAGAATAAAACTACTTTCGTCTTCTAGCATAGGTCGATAAAGGGTATTTTCAGAAAACAGTGTAGGTACCTAAATTTGAAAAAGTCATTACATTTGCCGCACAGATATAACAATTTTTCACTTATTGTCGCGGGTGAGCAAAGTAATTGTTTTTAGTTCATGACTCGATTAAATATTGTTCTATTATTATTGTGTCTTATCGTGTAACTAACATAGTTATAGGTTTATTTTTGCTAACCATCTATTGTAATTTAATGTTGTTCTATTTCCGTATTTGTTTTGCGATGAAAAGTCCGATCGCTGCTCATGGTGTAATACAGTGTTTACTTGTCATTTTAGATAGCGCAAGACAACGGCCGCCCGATGTTGCTGGGGCGGCTGGTGTGCGACGACTCCGTGGGTATGAGTCAGCGCGGCCGGCTCAAGCACCTGCTGATACCGCAGCTGCGGAATACCAGCTTGCTGCTGTGGCTCATATGGTACAATATCATCACCATCATCATGCATAAAGCAGACAGACGGGAGGCGCCTTTGGCTTATCTATGCACTACAATTTTTTTGCCACTTTTTGAGGGGGACGAGGAACACACGTACAGCACACGTCTACGCTCCTGTTAAAATTTGTTACGTTCCTATAAACGCACACTAAAACAAAACTGTCACACAAATGCCGAAAACACGCACACAATCAACAGACCCTGATCATTTTGATCAGACTTAATGTTAGAGATTTGGCAGAGGGGAAATCGCGTGTTAACATCTCCATTCCTTTCCTGCTCTTGGTCATAATGTCAGCCGAAAGACGTCCACTGCTGGACATAGGCCACCCACAAGGCTCTCCACTCAGACCGGTCTTGTGCCTTCCGCGTCCACCGCGATCCCGCGATACAGTACACCAACGATGGTACAGTATACCAACTTATTTGATGTCCGAATGCCAGTGGTTACAGGCCCTGACTATGAAGCTTGAGGTCCCGGGTTCGATCCCCGGCCGGGGCAGATGTTTGTGTGATGAATACTATGTAAGTGTTCATCTATATTATTTATAAGTATGTTTATCGATTTTAGTGACAAAAAAAAACTGCGTGACTTACAATTAAAAAAAAACTTGTGCTCAGTTCGGGAATCGAAATCGGTCGTATTGAAAAATAAAACAGTTTTTCTTGTCACTAAAATCGATGATATGGTTCCTAAGAACTGATCTTTGTATGTCTTATATAATCGTCCCACGATAACTCTGCATAAGATATTAATTGGCAACCCTGAAAAATCACGCTGTGGTAATACTTTTTTCATGTCACTCAGACATTTCTTTACTAAAAAATAATAATGATAGTAGCAATCAAAAATTGCTGTTTTTTTTTAAATGTGGCTCTGTTCATTGGAGGACAATTTTGCCAGTCTTTAGTAGGTTTTACTGTTGTACAGTGGATTGTATAGTGATGGTGAATGAACTATGACCTAGCTGTTTCTGTCTAATTAATCTAATCAAAAGTTCAAAACGTGTTGTTTGACTATAAATCAGTGTTGCCATAAACAAACTTTAGATTTCTACTGTTGTCAGTTCGTTGCAGAGTTATCGTGGTATGACTATAGTTCAGACTTGCCCATATTGACCGATCTAAATGTGCCACCCTGTATATGTTAAATTTTTTTCAGGATGTCCTGCGCCTTCTGTTACTATGGCCTAGTACTAATGACTACGGAGCTCTTCGAAACGGAGCCCGGGGGCTCTCTGGAGGCCTGCGCGGCCGACTGTCGGCCTTTACACACTACTGACTACATGGATCTACTGTGGACGACGCTTGCTGAGTTCCCAGGTAAGTAGGTAATCCATTTTTAGGGTTCCGTAGCCAAAATGGCAAAAACGGAACCCTTATAGTTTCGTCATGTTCGTCCGTGTGTCACAGGCATTTTATTCGAAAACTGTTAGAGGTATTTTGATGAAATTTGGAGTATAGGTGTCTTGTACAAGCCGCTACTTAGTTTTATAGTTAAATAATAAAAATAAATTGGTGATTCTAGGGCGGGCATTCCATACAATGTAAAAAATATTTTTCAGCAAACATCAACGTGTGGCACATAATTTTGACAGCTCTTTAAAAACACTTCGAGGTTCCTAAGCAATTTTTTTGATTAACCAAATATTATCGTAAATAATCGTTCCGAAAGTTGCATAAATTGTGCCCCCCCCCCCCCCCTCCTCTCCTTATCTTCTAAACCGTAGGTCCAAAAAATATGAAGAAATAAATCTTAATGACAATGTCATAACGATTATGGCGTGGAAAAACTTTTCTCAGTTTGACTATTATTCCGATGTACAGAGTAAGACAACTGGGGAAAATTTCATCTCGGCCCTCTTAGTGAGCAGTGGTGACCTGATCACTAATCATAATCAGGTACCAAGTTAGATCTAGGTCATTATTAATTCCGTTTCTATTTTTAGGTATCTTCGCGACGATATTCATCATTGAAAAGTTTGGCAGGAAGAAGACGATGGCTTTCCAGTTCGTTATATTTTCCATATGCGTCTGTATGCTGGTTTACAATGAGAAGTGAGTCTTTGATTCTCCACCAATGAGAGACAAACTAATGGCCTGTGATTGGTTGAAATTGAAATATATTATTTACTCGACCCTGGTGATCCTAGCGAATTTTCGACTCGCAATAACCCACATTTCATTGCGAAGCACTGCTAAGATGTCGGGTCTATTCGTCCGTCATCATCATCAGCTTATATTGGTCCACTGCTGGACATAGGCCTCCCCTAATGAGCGCACTCAGACGCCTATGAGGAGGCCTGTCAGTGCACAGACGTACAGTCGAGTTCTCCAATATCTCAACAGGCAAACGCTCATAAATATCTAAACATGGATCTTATACTGGTAATAAAGTCGGTGTTTAGATATTTTTGAACGGTTGGCTGTACAGATATTGGAGAACTCTACTGTACATAGTGTAATTTATATCTCAAAACAACAACACAATACATAATGCCAATGAGGACTATCGTGAGTCAATCTATCTGTATTTTCTATTTTCCACCAATGAGAGACAAGCTCGGGGTTTCTCTGCGTTATAGAATCAGAAATGATGATATCCGCAGTAGAACTAAGGTCACCGATATAGCCCGAAGAACTGCGAAACTTAAGTGGCAGTGGGCACATTGCTCGCAGGACTATGGCCGATGGGGTGAGAAGGTTCTCGAATGGCGTCCGCGGACCGGGAGACGAGCTGTCGGTAGGCCTCCAATAAGATGGAGCGACGACCTAGTAAAGATCGCCGGACCGCGGTGGATGCGGAAAGACCGGTCTGAGTGGAGAGCCTTCGGGGAGGCCTATGTCCAGCAGTGGGCGTCTTTCTGCTGACATGATGAGAGACGAGCTACTGGCGTATGATTGGTGGAAATTGACAGATGACCCTCAACACCTCAACCTCAACATCTTAATTTTTGGCTCGCCATACCCTCATAGCGATAACCTTCTTCGAACAGTTGTCGCCGTAGGAAATAAATGTTGATCTTATTTTTTCAGCCGAGTTTTCTTGACCTGCATTTTGTTCTTGGCGCGTGGCATCATCGCTGGATTGTTCCAGGCAGCTTACGTCTATACTCCTGAGGTATTTTTTTACTAATGAATTCACGCGTGGAAGCGTAAATCGCCCTATAGCTACGTTAAATTAGCTCAAAATTTGGCAAAATGAATGGAGATTTTTCTACGGGAATAGTCTCTATGCATGGGGAAGTTAAAGAATATCAAGTGTCCCTCCCTCTCCCGTGGGTGCGTCCCCCCCCTCTCCCGTGGGTGCCCCCGCCCTCTCCTGTGGGTGCGTCCCCCCCCCCCCCCTCGAGCCTGAAAGTGTCCCGAGTCGTGGTTTTCATCAGTTTTAAAGAAAACTGTTCACGATACATGAAAAGTGTTGACGGACGAAATAATACTCGTTAAATTTACTATCAACCTTTCATACATACAAAAGCGATATCTCTTTAAGTTTTTGTACTACCGGACATTGAATATTGGCATTTTTCATAAATGTTCTTTTTTTTTTTTGTTAAAACTCTAGTTTTCTCGAAAAATACGCAATTCACGACCAAAAGTTATATTGCCAAAATAAAGAATGGAATATTTTCTTTAAAATGAGGTAACATTTACTTATATACTGGTTAAATCAACTTTTCTATGCTATTTTGAATATTTAATTTATTACATAAGTGCTTAAACGGTAAGGGCGGTTAGGCTAGTTTTTTACTCAATTAACTTAAAATTAAAATAATTTTACTGCATTTTAAGGTTTCCGTTCCTCAAAAGGAAAAATTGAACCCTTATAGGCTCACTTTGTTGCAAGTCCGTCTGTCTGTTTGCCTGTCTGTCTGTCTGTTAAGATCCATTTTCTCTGGAACGCGTGGAGGTGGCATGCTGAAATTAATATCAAATACTCAAGCCTGCAGTCCCTTGAAGCTGTGAAAAATTCGAACTTCTAAGTCAACGCAATCAAAAGATAGGTACAGTACTTAATTAAAAAGATGTTCCCATACAAATTGCTATGAAATCAAAACCTACTATAGAACTAAGTACTTCCAGTTGTCCTAGAAACTTGAAATTTGGTATGAAGATAGGTCTTATAGCCTAACCAATCAGATGAATCTGAAAATCTGTTTTTTTTAGGGCAGTGAACAGTATAAAGTATAACGGCGTACATTTTGCTTAAGAGCAGGGCTCTGCTAACACTCAACAATCTTCCAGACTCGATTCCCGTGATAGAGTAACTATTTATTGATCAGGAATTATAAAACACTTAACAAAAAAATCCGGACAAGTGCGAGTTGGACTCGCACACCGAGGGTTCCGTACAAATTTGTAGGTATGTATCTAAATATTCCGTCTATCACGGGAATCGAGTCTGGAAGGTTGTTGAGCCCTGCTCTTAATGTAGTGAAATAAACGGATCACTCACGTATGTCAGTCGAGTATAGCCCGACATGTTTCGGACAATCCGTAGTCCTTCCTCTGGGAGCACACACTACGCCCGCGGTAAATTGCGCGCCGGGTCTCAGCTCGCGCGGCTGCTCGGCGCAGCTGACGGTGGCTCATAACTACCCTAGTTTTCATCGTCACTTTTATTATTGTTAAAAGTAAGGTAGCACAACTACACTAACCACATCACTTTGTGAAGGCTCGTTCATCCTAGCTGTATCTGTGTCAGTGGTGTCCTTCTATTTGGCCAAAAAACGTTTGGCAAACTGATTCATTTCCCAAATGCTTAATTTGGTCCAAATGCTTTTTTTTCCGAAACTGTAAATATTTCAGGATTTATTTCAGGGCCATCTCGTAGAACCATATAGGTTAGGTTAGGTTGATTTTATAAAAAACCTGAAATATTTACAGTATCTGAAAAAAAAAAGCATTTTGACCAAATGAAACATTTGGGATATGGATCAGTTTGCCAAATGTTTTTTGACGAAACCTTAGTAAACCTGACGCAGTATTCAACACAAAAATAAAATGAAAATGAGGGTACTTATGAGCCGCCATCAGGTGCGCCGAGCAGCCGCACGGGTCTCGCCGCGGGCGTAGCATATGCTCCTACAGGAAGGACTACGGATTAGTCCGAAACATGTCGGGCTATATTTGACTGACATACGTGAGTGATCCGTTTATTTCACTATGATTGAATCTCACGATGGTTTAATGTTAAAAGTATCTGATGTGTTAAAATGAATATTCAAAACAGTATAGAAAAGTTATTATGAATAGTTTACATAAAAATTATATCTCATTTTAAAGAGTATAATCCATTTTTTAGTTTGGTAGTACATGTTTTGGTTGTTAATTGTGTACTTTTTGAGAAAACGAGGTATTTAACAAAAAAAAAAGATAATTTACTAAAAATGCTCATATTCAGTGTCCGATAGCACAAAAACCTAAAAAGATATCGTTTTGTACGTATTACAGGTTGATGGCGAATTTAAAGAGTATTATTTCGTTCATAAACACTTTTCATGTATCGTGAACAGTTTTCTTTAAAACTGAAGAAAACCACGATTCGGGACACTTTCAGGTCCGTAGGGGGGATGGACGGGACGCACCCAAGGGAAGGGGTACTATTCCCACAGAAAAATTCATTTTGCCAAAATTCCCATACACTGAAATCTAATTTTACTGAGCTACTAATTCAATAAAGCGCGCAGTTTTGTGCGAAAATCGCAGCGTTAGACGCATGCGATCAACTTTTGCCTCGTTTGTGCAATGCTGACGTGTGTCAAACACATCGCGTTTAATGTACCGTTTATCGCATAAAACAAGCGCGCGCTTAAGAATGGTATCCTGACTTCATGCCGGATCACGACCAAGATAGTTTAGGAGCATTTTGTAGTCTTGATTTTTTTTTATAGCGTGGTTACTAGACTTTAAGCCAATCATAGCCTTAACATAATGACGTAGTGTTGCTACTCGTATTTAAATATTTACTAGGCTCATTGCATTGACCGCGCGAACGAAGTGGGCTAGTGTCTCCGTTTCAGCTTCGGACAAAAATGCTTTCGTATGTCTGTCCGGTCGTTCTCCTCTACATGTCGTATTTCTCAACCGATTCTCGTGAAATTTTGTGAGCAGGTTCGCTAAATGTTTTTTTTAAGAAAAAAAAAATCAAAAATGACCCGATCTTCATGAAAATTTGTGACCAGTTTCAATAATTGTAGTGGTTTATTTGTCGGTTCGTTTTCTGAAAATTAAAAAGAATTTTTTTTTTTTTAAATGAGTTTTTAATCTTTCGATAAACAGACTTGAGGTATGGTGAACTAACTGGTCCCGCATGTTTGTAGGTGTATCCCACGGCTCTGAGGTCGACGGCGGTGGGCGCGTGCAGCGGCGTCGCCCGGCTCGGCGCCATGATTACGCCTTATGTCGCACAGGTGAGAATAATATAGGACTTTTTCATATACTACAAAGGTAAGGTAAGGTAGGTTTTTTTTGGCTTTTGCCTTCGCTCGATATAAACGATCATTAGTAATATGTAGTTTGTCAAGTAGATTACAATTTTAATTGTCTGTAGGTCATTGTTTGGTGACGATATTTCTCAATTTGTAGCCTCTTCTTTTGCATGTGCTGTTGCTCCATACCCAGAAGGTTTTTATATTGGTATTTGTAATCTGTGGCAACTTGATGATTTATGTAATTAATTAGGTATAATATAAGTTGTATTGTGCCCGAATAAACATTAAAAACGTGATGGCGCCGGCGGCGGGGATTAAATCATACGTTATCTCAAAATATGATGAAGCATAGATCCAACAATAAAATTATACATAAAGAAAAACCTACGATAAGGAAAGTGTAAACGAGCAAGTGTGTCACCTGACGGTAAGTGATCACCAGTGTTCAATTCCCATAGACACCCGTCACCCCGGTGATGCATTGCCGACCTAGAGGTCTAAGATGAAACACCTCCTGTGCCCGTAATTTCCTCGCCTGCCCTCACACCGGAACTCGACAGTGCAAGCACTGCTGCTTAGCATCAGGCTATACAGTTTCGCCGCTTGTTTTTTATTACGCATAAAAATTCCCTATTATTTTCTAGGTGTTACTGAAGAACTCTGTGCTAGTAGCTACCGGCGTGTACGCATCGGCTGCTTTGCTAGCCGCCGTGGCGTGCCTGCTCCTGCCCATAGAAACCAAGGGTCGTGAAATGAGGGAAAACGTCTCCGGTACTACCTAGGTATACGCCAGCTGATAGTACCAAATTGATTTTAGAATAGCTGTGTTCTAGGGCAGGGGCTCCCAAACTGTGCGCCGCGGCGCCCTGGGGCGCCGTGAAGAGTCCCAAAGGTGCCGTGATACATTTCTGTTTTCCCTTCTCTTAGGTAAGTACCGTATTGATGCCATTGTATCTACAGTATACGCACACAGCTACAAACTTGGCACAGGGCGCCGAGACGAAATACAAAAATGTAAGGTGCGCCGCAAAATTAAAAAGTTTGGGAACCCCTGTTCTAGGGCCCAATGCGAATGTGGCTAGTTGGTCAAACCAGGCCCCTGTTTCACCATCTTTACAATTGTCAGTTTTATATGACAATTCGAACTACATTTCTTTGACAATATGAAGCGCGATAAAACAAAAGCTCTTAAAGTCAGCAGTTGACACCGAACTGTCATTGCAAACTGACAATTGTAAAGTTGATGAAATAGGGGCCAGTAAGTTTTTTTTGAAATGTCCAAAAGGTTGTTGACAAAATCTTATTTCAATCGAAGATGGCTGAAAATCTCAGAAAAGGATGTTTACGTTTCTACTGATTGTTTTGAAATAAGTTGATAATACTATACCTAATTGATCAATTTATTAAATAATTGATGAATCTCTGTCACTGCATTTTTCACTGTTATAAGTTTTAAGTAAGATATTAATTACTGAATTTTTTAAACATCATTGCAGCACAATAAATTAAGCTAGTAAATATTATATTTAAATCATTATTAGCTGCTCTCATTGCGCATTGTTTTTCAAAGTATGAAAATGTGAAACTTTTCAACCGACATACGTCTACTTATCGCTATAATTTATTTTAATTTAACTTATAGGGATAGTGAAATAAAACGGATCATTCACGTTTATAACCGTCCGTCCGTTTTATTTCACTGTGATTAGTCTCACGGTAGCTTCATGTATTATAAGGATCACAATATGTACTTTAGGGACCATATAATTATTTTGCACACTAGTCTACTAAGCACTCAAATCTGAAGACTGTTTTTTGTAATCGCTTTTTTAATATTTTTACCTGTAGTAGCTATTGCTATGCATATTTTAATGTATAAATACCTAACTTATAAAACCGACTAATCAAAGTTATGCATTTGACAATACACACGAAAACTTTATTGAGAACCTCATTAAAATCAAAACAGAAATAAAGGTTTACAGAAAATTGGCAAACGCATCGCATCAAGTTCGTAAGCCAACCTGTTTGATGATGATAAGAGACAGCTAAACGAAAGTTTGCTAGGATAGGAGCAAATGACAATCCTTGCTCTCTGCCTACTAAGTAGATTGCTTTAGTAAGTACATTTTGAGAACTTTCTGGGTGCGACTTTGTTGTATTTAACTTTTCATGTGAATTATCACAATACTCTCGTAAATAGAACTGAAACCCATAGATCTAACTGTCAGTATTATACATCTTAAGTCTCTGGTTGTGATATTCGTGAAATAAGTACTTAAAAGGTGCTAATTCCAATGTATATTGTTTATCTTATAATAAGTATATCGCTTTTGAGTCTTCCAGCATTGTATAACAAAACGTTAATAAATATAATTTCATGGCGCGCTCGATGCAGCTAAGAAAGTCTTCTTAACGCCATGTCAAACACAAATGCTATGCGTTATGGATGTTACCCGCTATTGGCGTAGGAAACGTTTGATTCAGGACCAACGTTATAAGGCGCGCGGGCGCAAGGAGCGGACCTGTTATGAAAATCCATCGCCCGCGCTATTCCTACTATTTTCAATTGAGCAGACACCCTCTCCATGCACCCGCGCGCCTATAGCGTTGCCCATCAAGAGCCGTTACTTATGATCTTGTATTTTGCAAATTAGCCTTAACTTTTATAAATTACCTTTTCAAATTTCTAGCATTTCCCTCTTCGGTTATTTCTAATTATGATTAATATTAATCATTGTGACCAAATGTTATTTATTTAAAATCTTTATACAATTTATTGTTAAGTTTACACGAAATACCTACTGTTTAATAAAATGCACTAAGATACTACAACTGTTTTGTTCCTTTAAATAGGGTATTAAAATAAAACTATTCAGTATGGACTTAGAAGATTATAATTACTCATTTTAACATTTATAATTTTTAATACTCACTCAATTAACTTCATTTTCAAAGTTTATCTAGTTCTGCATGTTCTGTCTCAATCATAAAATAAACGAAATCCTTCAATCACAGTATAAATCACACAGATGGAATATTGTTAATTACTATTCAGAAACCCATGATTCAGTCAATTTCTTTAAAAACTAAACACAACTCAAACATTCAGCCGCACAATGGCATAAGTGTATAAAACGACAGAGAAATTATTAGTCTGTACCTGATCAATTTGTAATAGGCTTACAAGTACTAAATTACAATAAATAGAAATACTGGCTATCTTCTACGTAACTTAACAGGCGAATATACAAATATAATAACACATTATGATAATAATGCGTCATAGCCTTACATTCATTTACCATACTTGCTAGTTACCGCGTAATACCTACACAGGAATTCTGAGTTTACGAAAAATAATCAACATCGTTACCTATTTAATTTAGCATTAATTCTTGTGATTCAAAATAATTATTATTTCAATTATTAACATTAGGTACATTATAGATTAGGCTATCTTACTTACATTCCTTAATGTTTCATTAGTCTTAAAGGGCAAATACAAAATTAATCGCTGAGTCTGCAGCAGAGATATTGATGAACCAATCAAAGTTAACTTCTATAATGATGAGATCAATAGCAATTTATAAATAAAAATAGAACTGAATTTTCCTTTCTCCTGTGGTGGTCCTTTATCAAGCGTTCCCTATTTATACATTTGTGAATTATTCGGTGGGATTTGATACCTGCAAATCTTATAATGAATACAATGTAACTTCTCTAAACAAGTTTCTACAGAAAGAGCAAAGTGTATAGTGAAATCAACGGATCACTCACACTCAGATTATTTCACTATGATCGAGTCTCATGGTAGTTTCATGTTAAAAGTAGCAAAGTATACAACTTAATTTAATTGAAAGATGATTAAAGGACTGACATGGATGGCATAATGTCGGTCTGAAATATCGGCAAATTGGTGCCTAACCACACAAATAAAAAACAAAAAAGTTACACATGCAAAATCGTCCTAGATATATTGTGATGATTATATTGCTTTCCAAACAAGATTGTCACTTTTACTGTTGATCAGCTAAATATTAAAATTCTTGCCTAATAAAGGAAACCATGACATCATTTGTGATGATTTGTTTGCTTGCTTACAAGAGAGTCCCATTTAATATGATTCAGTGAAATAAAATTCTGCTTTAAGCTTAAGTTTACTTGATGGTAGGCATTTTCAACTAAAACATAATTTTACATCAAAATACCAAATACCTAAGCATACAATTATTTTGTACAAATAATTTTTAATATGTTCACACTCTACAGTCTGCCTAGTAATTAAAACATGTGCTTTACTAGGTAGTTAACTTGTGGAAAAGGCTATGCAGTATTGATGTAGGTTAGGACCTATTGTAGGCAATATACTTAAAGAAGGTAACTTGATGCAAAAAACTATACACTTATCCAATTTCACTTATGTTTACATGGAATATACTTGAATAGCTTGTGGACATAAACAAATTGATACAAAAGATTCTATAGCTGCCTAAAAATATTTATTTATAAATAAACTTTACTCCAGTCTATGTTTAAAAATAAATTTGTTAATCTACATCTACAGTGCAGTTCAATACCTAATTTATAATAAGAGAATTCTTACTTAAAATTATGTTTGTACTAAACCATTTTGTTTCAGATGCTCAATCGTCATCTAATTCTATAACAATTGGTTCGACATTATCTGTTGCTTTAGTATACTCGTCTTTCAACTGAGATAATAATGTACACTTTGGTATTTTAAGTTCATCTGCTTCATCCACAAGATTCTTTAGTTTCTGAAGTCGTCCAATATCCGGTGCAGTTGGAAGCAAAATATTCTTTGTTTCAGTCATCCATTTATCAAAGCTGTTGACTCTGAAATCAATAGTCTGCAGCATAATGTGGAGTTCATCCATATCATAGCGATAATTGAGAGTTTTCTTTTCTAATGCGCACTGACAAGCCTCTTGTGCATGCAGAAGACAAGCCATGAATTTGCATTCAGAGCAGTACACGGAAGACAGGAAACAAGTTGTTTTGCACACTTCACATAATCGCTCGTCATCGCCAAGGAGTTCAAAAGCAGTCCTGCAGACATTCTTCAAGCCCTTGTTTGCCATCAAGGCTCTCAAGTTTCCTTCATCTCGAGTTGCTTGGACTAACTCTTTTTGTGTTTCCAATGCAGTTTCTAGGTCTAGTCGATCACCTTCCAAAGCCATCTTGCAAATCAATTCATCATGTGAAAAAACACAGAATCTCTTCAGATTCTTGTAATGCATGATGCAATCTCTACCAATTTTAAGCCAGTCTGGGGGTGCAAAGTTTACAGCTTCAGCGAAATTGTAGCCTTGATTAAAACCAGCATGATAAGCTCTTGGAAAGGTGACCACAAACTCTCCTGCTTGCTGATCAGTTCTGTAGATTGGCACTCCAGCAGCTATCAGTATGTTAGGGTTCATTATAGTGACCAACTGATGGAGTAAATCTGGTTGAGATTTAAACAGATCAGGTGCTGCAGCTTTCATAGCTTTTTCTAACAGCTCTGCACCACTACCAGGTACACCATACCAGGTCTTAGCCTCACCCCAATGTAAATAATTGATGGAATAACTCCAGTGATCTTCGTTATGCCAACAAAATGCTGAAAAACACATGCCTACATACATCCACGGGACTGTCATCCCAGATATGTCTGCATTAATGAATCTTAACACAGAACCATTTAATACTGGAAGGTTGTTTAAATTCCAACCTGAGTCAACATATTCTTGATCACCTGGATAGAGGTTCAAAGAAGACTTTGTTGGGAAACCGGAGCCATGGTCCATAGAATGCAAGTCTGCACCATATTCTACTGTTACATCTTCTTCAACTGATGAAATAATTCTCCAAAACTCTTTCTCTGCTACTGTGGTAGGCACAAGATGTCCTGACATCCCAAAGTAATCAGATTTAAACTTGTCTGCCATTTCCCCAAATTGTTGTAAAGTGTACTCCCTCTCGGCTTGTGCAAACCCAAACGCTTCAGCAGGTTTGTGCACTTCTTCTGCTATACAACAAGGACAACGCCAATCTCCTTCTGGCACAGAAGTGAGAGGGGGCTTGAGGCAAAATGTGTGATAAGTGTCTGAGCAGCCATTACAAATCAAAAGCAAGTCATCCCTGTTGTCTTTTTGGCAAATAGCACAAGTATAAATAGCTAAAGGGTCCATTTCATACCTAGGCCTCTTCCTTGACTTTGTTATGTCAAACTCTTCATCATTGAGTCCAGGCATTTTTGGACCTGGGCCGTAGCAAGCAAGTCTTCTGAGTTCTCTGTTACATTTTATTTCTTCTGTTTCAGCTTTTGTTTTAGACAAGTCCACATCTGATTTTATGTCAGATCCTGTCTTCATCTTTTTAATACTGGAATGAGGTTTATCATCTTGCATATCACTATCAACTTCCTGTTTTTTAATGAACTCTAGTGGTACTTCTCGAAATGTTGCTGGTTTGCTAGTGACGTTTTCATCTTTGATTTCGGTCTTTTTAACTGTCTTTAATATATCAGCTTTACTCTTTTCGAAAATCTCGTAAGGTAGAAGAATTTTTTCGTAATTATTTCTGAGAAAATTCATTGTATTAGCATTCTGACTGTATCCCATGGAATGAGCGATTTTACGCCATTTTTTCGGAGTATTACAATTTTCAAATCCGCCTTCTTCGTCTACCCAGAATTTAAGACAGTACAAGTCCAATGTTTTGTTTTCGATCATTGGAATTTTCAAAGGAGATCCTTGAAGATCCCAAAACTTCAGAATTTTTTCGAGAAACAAAAGTTTCAATCGGGTAATGGCTTCCAACTCGTTAACTTTCTGGATCCGTGGGACAAATTTTAATTTATCTACGTCTAATGAAAATGGTGGTTGCCAGCGCGCAGGAGGCTTAATTTTGCATATGCCAGTCTTTTCAGCAACGGGTCGGATCTTGGCAATGTAGCCGAGGGGATCCATGAATTCTTCTGCTGTAGGCTCAAATACAGGAGCCTCTGGCGGCGCAGTGAAAGTGAACTCTGCGGTTTTTTGCATAGCATTTTTCTGAATTATTTTGCTATCCATTTTTCTGTACGCACACAGTATATCCGTGCAAGTCTATAAGTATTTTTCACTATTTCACACGTTGCAATGCGCTCCACGTATATCACTAAACAACAAAGTCTACGTGACTTCTCGCCATGTGTAAATGGCTCCTTAAATCATTATCTGGCGATAATAAAAACAATTGTCCACAGATTTTTAGATATCATTGATTAAATTATACGTATATGATCCAAACAAACACTCGAACAATAAACACCGCACTATTAATGCACTTTAAAGATTCGCCTAATTTACTTCTGAATGAAATATTGATATTGATTGATGTCGGGCAAATTTGAGTACACAAAACCAGTGTCCTTATTCTGTAACAACGTAACGTAATACGCATGAGGCATGGGCAATATGGTGTTTCATTTCGTATCCGCGTCTTATTTCGTTTTTGAAGCTAATAAGGGTTTAGCTTTGAAGCGCTTTTAGCTTTATATCGATTAATAAAAAATAAACGCTTTCTAACCATTAAAAATAGTAAATAGGTAACAGGCGTATAGTTTATATGGTATTATCATAAATAATTCGAAACATAAGCATGATTAAACGATAAAACCAAACTTTGTCGTTGAGCATGGTCTTCCGAGAACAAAATTTCTAACCCCGAAAAACAGAATTACAAATCACTGCGTGAACTCGAACGCATTTCTAGCTGTCAGTGGTGCTGTCGCCGACTGTCACAGTCAGATTCAGAAACCTAACCTAACCTCTCTTGTTTTAATTTTTTTTCAAATAAAATAATTATTATATTCTAGTATAATATGAATAAAGTGTAATCTTGGGAACACATAAATAATTATTGTAGATCATTGGTGATATCCAGTATAATGTTAAACTCCCTTCGCAAGGCTTGCATATCCAACGTGCAATTACAACAATTCAGGCTAGGCCATAGGGTTCGGGGAAAAGCGCCTATATTTTGCCGCACTGTGAAAGAACGATTGGACGAACTCAACTACAAGGATGAACTGTACACTACTAGGATGGACATCGGTTTTCCACGACCCAAGTAAGCCGTTTAGATGTTTGTTTGTATCGATTATTTTGTTTATGTAAGGTTAGGTTTTTTTAAAGGAAAATTTGTTTAAGGAACGTATCATCAGAGCTCAGAGATGCGAGGCTAGAGCACATGAAAAAAGTAAAAAGCGACAAGAATCTAGAACAGCTGGCCCGCAATCACAAGCTGAAAGTAGACCTTAATGAAGTTAGGAATGAGTGGCTGAACACACTTGGGCCCCACCATAAAAAGCAGGTTGCTGATCACTACGGCGTATTCGAGCATCTTTATGGAGAAGGATACTTTGTGCCATTCAAGAACTTGGATATATTTTATGATTTAAAAGATCAAAGTTTGCCTGTTTATAGTGGGAATGTTATTAAGCCTTCTGAAGCACTTGGTTGTCCCACTGTTAGTTACGAGTCAAATGGCAATACGATGTGGACTCTAGTGCTGTCAAGTTTGGATGGTCACCTGAATGAGAATGATAAAGAATATATACACTGGTTTGTTGCTAATATACCAGGCAATCACATTGAAAAGGGTGATAGCTTAGCAGAGTACTTACAGCCATTTCCCCTGAAAGGCACTGGATACCATAGATATGTCTTTGTGTTATACAAGCAAAATGAAAGAATAACTTATGATCTCCCCCAAGGTAAGATAAAAATGTCAGAAAACAGCCAGTGCAGATAAAAATTTTAGTCTGCTTAAACAACAAACCTGTGATTTTAATACAGTCCAGATTGCTTTTTATTGGCCATCTGATACAAAGTGAATTTCAAACTTATACCCACAAGCATTTGCAATGCTATTCTGCTATTGCAATTTCATATAAACGGAGTAGTAGGTATTTGGGCGAATGTAAACAAAGTTGATTTGAACCATAAAAAATTTGGACAGGGGTAAATGTAAAAAAAAAATCTTCCAAACATTCATTGCCTCTGCTGGTAGACAATATAATTGTATGGGAGAATGTTTTTATTAAAAATTTTCTGCACTGACTACAAACTATTGTTTTCAGAGATGTTGTCATTGGAAGTCCTCAAATAAAAAAAGATAATGACCAACTATTAAATTAACATAATTATTTTGCAGTGAAATCATCATCACCACTTGACAGCCGCACTTTCGTGACCCGAGAATGGTATCAAAAGTATCAAGACAATATTACTCCAGCAGGCTTAGCATTCTTTCAAACAGACTGGGACTACACAGTCAAGGACTTTTTCCACAATGTACTGAATATGAAAGAACCAGGTGAGAACTAGTTTTTGCAGCACTTGTAGTTGTTTTTGGTCCATTGATCATACACACATCATAAAAAGATTCATTGGATTTTATGCTGCAATGTAATTTTTAACCCTTGGTGAAAAAAGAGGACTGTTATAATATAATTTTAACCGACTTCGAAAAAGGAAGAGGTTCTATGATCCACTGTATTTTTTTTTAAATGTATGTACACCGATTACTCCATCAATTTTGTGGACCGTCAATTGTCAGGTGTGGATTTCGGTTTCTGAGATATTGTAATTTGGAATGAAAATGTTAGAGGTTTTAGAATTTTTATAAGTGGTTTTACATAGATTTTATTTCTACCTTTTTACTTGATTTACACACAAACTTATTACACACTAACCAAATCTTTATTTTCCTCCAGTGTACGAGTATGACTTCCCCGAACCATACATCAAGCCTCAAAAATGGTTTCCTAAGAAGGAACCTTTCAATCTATACATGGACAAATACCGTGATCCAAAACAAATAAATAAGGAATATTTACTCCGTAAACTTCAAAATGTGGATCCGTTCATGAACCCTGCTCCTCGGCTAAGGTTCCCCAATGCTCATGCATTGCCTAAGGCCATGCCTTCGTGGCTTAAACTGCATGAGAAGAAGATTAGAATGAATTGGGGAAGAATAAATGATGTTTAATCCGTAGTTATTTGTAATAAAGTGTATTGCTAGTGTATTTTGTTTTTATATTCAAATTGTTCGTAAATGTAATCTAATGGGAAAAGTATAAAATATAGAGTGCAATAATTAAAAGTCGGATTAAATTTTAATCAATTATTATTTAATACAAAAATAACCAGCATAATTAAAGTAAATAAAACGGGATTTAAACTAAACTAATGCAATGAAAAGAAAATTGACTTTGGAATTTTCAAATGCATCGTCTCAACCTGGACACCTCTAATGTCTCTAAATCTATTTCTAGATGAAACTAAGTTGCCGAGCTCGTATAGTCGACATGATTTCGACTAGCTACTGAAAATAGATTTTTTTATATTAAATGCATACAAATACAATTCATGATGTGGGAAACTATCACTAGCACCTCCAACCAGTGTTACCATATACCCGTAACAATACGCAAACTCAGTATAAAAAAAATATTTGTGGCTTATCAAGCCCTTAGGCAGTTGGCGTTATATCGACCACAAAGAGTATGTGTACTTAATTTGTAATATGGCTGCATGGATTCCGCTCCCTTTGCCTATCCCTGAAGAAATTAATGGAAAAATATCTACAAGACTGGTATACACATACCATTAGCACTAGTTATTTCTAGTGGCGTCTCTCTCTTACTAAGGCTATAAGACGGTGCTGTGATAAGACAAAACGTTGTAAACGTGTAAATGTTAAAGACGCAATTAGCAGGAATTTGGGTTATATAACTGTATTGCATGTACACGTGAACGTTAACATTATAGTAAGTTTAAGGTTACAATGGCATCGTGGCGAAGCTTAGTCTAGACCCACGTCGTCGTCTGTCGGCGGCTGAGGTCCCGCCCCAGGTGCAGCCCCGGCACCGCCTCCGAATCCTGCATAAAAAAAGGGGAATAAAGATAGGAAAGACCTTTGCCCAGCGGAGGATCATTAATTGTAAGAAAAAATCCAAAGTCGTATTTTCTACTTTGTCAGTAGAAACGTTAGACACGGTTATGTAAAATTAATACCTTCCTCTTTTTTCGTATTCTTTGAGCACTTAGCGGCTCCAACTTTCTAGCAAGCTGATTCAACATAACAATACATGTATATGCATGCACATAGTGCATTTTTTCCGGACTGCGGCGAAATTAGTCAGGCTCAAAGGGTTTTTTATCAATAGTTATCTGCTGTTAACCCTTAAGAAATCGGAGGCGACTTAACGACCACATACATTTACTTAAAAATTCAACCTTAATATCGGAATAATATGGCAATATATCAATTGCGTTTATTTAAAATTCGGCTTGCTTCAAAAATATCCTTTGTCAGGTATGTACTCCATAGCTGCTATTGATTCGGTGGTAGTATGTTCTAACAAATAGGGCCATCATAAGGGTTAAAGTTAAAATTAGCATATTTTAATCTAAGGTTTAACTTGTTTGTTCTAGAGTCTTGAATGTTTAATATGTATGTATGTGTCTGTATAAGTATGTTTATCCGTTACCCATAACACAAGATCTGCTTATTTAGCACTAGGTCAATTTGTGTCAATTGTTCCAGGATATTTATCTATACCTATAAAACAGTACCGTGACTGACTGACTGAAAGACAACGCACAGTCTAAACTACTGGACCTAGAGACTTGAAATTTGACTAACATATACCTCGAGTATCCTAGAGGTGCACTAAGAAGGGATTTTTCGAAATTCCCACGGGATAGAGAACTAGCCCATTTTGAAATATTTCGCGGGGGCATAAGCTAGTTCATTTATAATACTTGTATGACTTTATTCTATTGGTCACATACCAGCAGAGAAGAACTTGCTCTGTAGTTTCTCGATGGCAGCTGCCACCTTGGGATTGTTTTGATACTTGGCGAAGTTGGCCGGGTTTGACGACACGTCGTGGAAAGCATTCGCTACGTCTGGGTCCTGTAAAAGATAATTATGTGGACGGCATCGTAAAATATCGCCGGCTACACTTTTTGTCTCACAGGAACTTGAAAGTATCTGAAGTTTTTAAACTAGAGCTGGTATGATTTAGACGTAATCAGCAGGTACATGACAGAGATTCAAAAGGATACTTAACACATTCTATTTAAGTTTCTTTTTCAATGGACGGGACACCAATGTCCGGTGCTCATGGAAAGACGTGGTTTCTTCGTCTGTTCCAATAAATCCCATTATTGGCTCTAGTTTAGAACTATTCATACTAACAATGCTACTAATAGTTACTGGCCAGTTTATTGAGGATAATCACTACATATTATTAAACAATGCCTATCTTTCTGAACTCGATAAACTCGAAATTTTACTTAAGTTTATGGAGTAAAGGTCGCTAGTTCAAATTAATATATATATTATAAAAAAAGAAAGACAAGTTCTGACTGACTGATCAACGCACAGCCCAAACCCCTGGATCTAGAAAGCTGAAATTTGGCATAGAGGTTCCTTTTATAATATACACCCGGGACAAGGTGGGATTTTTTGAAATTCTTACGGGGTAGGAGTTCTGTCACGGGAGCGAAGCCGCGGGCGAAAGCTAGTTATAATATAACTTACTTGAATGAGAGACATGATCTCCGGATCGCTCAACAGACTGGTGAGATCCGGCATGCCGCCGCCGGCGCCGGCACCGGGGAACCCTCCGGCGCCGGGGAATCCCCCGGCTCCCGGGAAGCCTCCCGCGCCGGGGAATCCGCCGCCGAAGCCCCCACCCGGCGCCTCCGCTTGCGCCTGCGCCGCCCTGGCACGAGCTTCTTGCGCCTTGCGAGCCCTGCGAAGCTTGTCTTGATGCTACAATGAAAAAAAAAACTGAACACTATTGACATGATCAGAGCTTTATTATTATTAGGTATAAGCTTTAAGTAGTAAACTCTTTATTGTACAGAAAAACAGGATAAAAAAAAACACAAGTTACAACAATCAAATTCAAGTGCAAAGGCGGACTTATCCCTTTAAGGGATCTCTACCAGCCAACCATCACCTATTTCACCATCCTTACAATTGTCAGTTTTATATGACAATTCGAATTCGAACTACATTTCTTTGACATTACGAAGCGCGCTAAAACAAAAGCTCTTCAAGTCAGCAGTTGACACTGGACTTTTCATTAAATAAAGATGTTGTACTTGACAAACTGCGCTATAGGCTGGGGCGATACTTACTTCTCTCTCCTCCTTCTTGCGTTGTAGCGTCAACTTGTGCTGGCGCAGCTTCTCGGCGTTAGGTTTGACCTCATTCAGCCATTCATTGGTCTGGTCGTCATAGTCGATCTTCAGCGACTCGCAGAGGTCATGGGAGGCTTCTTCGAATTTACCCAGAAGCCTGTGAAATTAACATTAAAATTTAACAAAGTAATTGGTTAAAAATGGGCTTTACAAGGTTTTGGGGCTGAAATATAATTTAACCAAACAACTTAAAATGATGACATGCTACAATAACTCAAGTAAACCAACCTGTATGCTCGTCCGCGAAACTTGTACGCGGCAGCACTGTCGCAATTCAGTTCTAAGGCCTTTGTGCAGTCCTTGATACACGCATTAGGTTTGTTCAGTTTGAGATACACCTGAAAACGAAAAAAATGCGTTTGGCATTAGTGGTTGCTAATCTAAAGCCGAGTTTAGAAAAATCGTGCAAGTTGCAATACAATGCGGCATTCAATCGCCCCGAACAAGTTTACGGTCTTGCATTGTATTGTAACTTGCATGATTTTTCTTGCAAGTCTAAACTCAGCTTAAAGTGACCAGTTGCCATAAACAAAAATAGTTGAAGTAGAACATTCTGTTGCAATAGCTGTTTCTTGTTTTTTGTTGTTGTAAGAAGACTTCTGCACGCAAGTTTCAACCTTATTCAAGAGTGACTGAGGCCAAAGAGGCTACAATTATAGCCATTTCTGTGCTTCATTTTCAGCGTGCTGATGACACATCTACCAATTTATTATTATGTAATATCATTGAGTATTTCAGCAAATACAAATTAATTTAAATGAGTACCTGTCCTCTCTTTGCAAACAGCAAAGCACTCTGCGGATTCAACAGGATAGCTTCAGTGTACAGTTTGATAGCTTCCTCAAAGCTCTGCTCCGAGAAAGCTCTCATGGCTTCAGACCTCTTTAAGTCTGACTGGTCCCGGTCCTCATCTGTGGTTTCCTTCTCCTGGTCACCCGTTACTTGCGAATCGTCAATAGGGTCTGCTTCTATGACACCTGATTGGCAAAAAAAGGATGTTCGTAAGTTTTGTACAGCTTTGTGAAATTTTTTAAACTTTCGAAAAAATAGCAGTGAACCCTCATTAGTCTTAAATTATTGATTTAATCAGGCGTTAATTTGCGGAAGTCCAGAAATATGAACTAAAAACAATTAATTTACTCATTTGCACTCAATTTGCAATCAAATTTGAGTGGTTGCAAATTATTTATATTTGGTTCATCAATGTTAACCCCATTTTTAACAGACTTCAGAAAAGGTTTCAACATGGCTGTACGTTTTTTGTGTTCATTTGCTTAAGACATTTTATCAAATGATTCTAAGTGTTAAAAGTACCACATATTTTTGGAATAAAAATTTGTTAAATAAAAATAAGCATGAAGTAGACAATAAATTACCGTCCATGTCTAGTTCCACATCTGATTCCGATTCAGACTCATCTTCAGATGACGGAATTTTTTCTGAGGTATTGTTGGTTGCAGCACCACTAAAATCACTGGCAAAACACAAAATCTTGTTAAAATTTTGTTTTGGAGAGTTTCACTTTAGAGGCAGTTGTAACTACTTAAAGAAAACACCAAACTTTCATTATTTTTTAAAAGGTACAAGAGGCAATGACTGATAAGCACAACATAGCATGTAAATAATGCTGTTCAAGGCTACGGGAACAATATTTAAAAATAAACTGATAAGACTATCTGAGTCATCTTTATTAGTAGCACTGGCCATTGATTGGTACAATGTTGCCATTGCACCTTGGTGGCTCACATGAAGAAATTGTTAATCAGTCTATACTAATACTATAAATGCGAAAGTAACTCCTGTCTCTCTGTTTGTTACCTCTTCATGGAAAAACCACTGACTCAATCAAGATGAAATTTGGCAAAAAAGATAGTTTGAACACTGAGGAATAAAATAAGCTACTTTTTATTCATAAAAATTGTACAGTACCCGCGGAATAGCGATAACCGAAACCTATGCAGACAAAGTCGTGGGCAACAGCTAGTATAATATAAATCTCTTCCATTACTGACTGAAATTGAGAGACAACACACAGCCAAAACCCTTGGCTCTAGAAGGCTGAAATTTTGCAGATGTTACCTTTATGATGTAGACAAGCCAAGGATGGATTTATTGAAATTCCCACAGGATAGAGAATAATGTTTAAGTGCGTATGAAGTCAAAAGCTAGTTTCATCTCGAAAAGGTTAGTGTGAAATATGTATGTCACATGTAGAAGTAACTATAGCCAACTACATACCACAAGTACTAAACCATTACAGAGTTCATAAAACAGCAATTAAAAAAAAAACCTTGGTAACATACCTATCTCCAGAAGCAGGGAAACTTTTAGCACCAAAACCTGTGGCCGGAATCGTGCCTCCGAGCGAAGTAATGTAGTCTTTGAAGAAAGCCACTTTGGGGTGTTGTAGGATCATCGGCTGGTTCTTGCACAGCTCCACGAACATCTTCAGCTGCCCCAACTGCTCATCGTTGAATGGACAACTCATTTTGACTCCTTTACTTTACCGGCGAAACCACAAATTAGTATTCTGCAGTGAAATTAAAGCACATTTATTTTACACCTGCAATCGGCAGAAGTAAGCTATGGGAAGAAAGTTTGACGAAAGATACACTTTTGACGGCAAATATAGTGATACTTACGTTAATTGCGTTTGATCTGCGGCGGTATAAGGATCAATCAGAATGATGGAGAAATCCTTGTTTGCAGAAAATTCCAGCGAAGTAGCACAAACAAGAAAAGACAAATAAAATTTACCACAGACAAGACAATGAAATGAACTGTTAATTCAATCTGTCAAAAACAAGCATAGTCAAGAGTCAATACAGTCCACAGACCTAATAGCAAGTGGACCGGTGATACCTACAGAATTAGCGTGCATACCAACTAAAATTGGGCACGTAACATGGCTGCTTTTCCTAGGGTTGGGACTGTTAAACGTATGCAGATATCGATATCGATAAAATCTACGCTATAGAAGTTTATGCAACTGTCATGTTACGAGTGTTTTAAGGCCTAATTATCTAGAGTAGCATACATTACTTTAATCTACACACATATTATAAGTACTCTAAGACACGTTCAGAAGCAGAAGGCATTATCATATCCATACCTGTCACGAATTTGACTGTTGTTTTTTATCATAGATAAGTAAACATACCGAGCTGATGTTTCGTTTCGACTGTTTTTTTATTGTAAATTATGTTGGTTTTTGCAGATATTTCATATATTCTACGGTTTTTGAACGCATTATAGAGGAGTTATGACATGTGTGTATATGGGTTTGCAGATGCGTTGCCAACCTAGAGAGCTAAGATGGAATTCCCCTTGTGCCCGTAATTACACTGGCTATCTAACTCTCCACGCCGGGACACAACAGTGCAAGCATTGCTACTTCGCACAAGGTCCTACTACCCACAAAAGTGAAAATAAATAACATTTGTCTTAGGCATCTCCAAAGTTTTTATTCATTTCTAATAGTTTCTGAAAGATACTTTGTCACAACACTCACAACTTCTTTTTCCGTGATAGCGAAACCTCAAATCTATAATCATTTTGATTACAGACATTAATTACCTTACCCTCACACTTGATGTACAAGGCAACACAGGTAACAGGCACGAGTAGACTGAAAAAGAAAAATATTAAGTATCTATAAGTTTATCTCTAGCCTACTCAAGGGACATTTTTTCCAAATCTCAAATCTGGTTCAGGCTGTGCGTTGTGTGTCAGTCAGTAAGTCACGGTTTTATTTTATATGTTTAGATCTAACAATTACCTGAATTGCTCCGTCACGCCATCAATCTCGTCACATTAAGAGTTCTGTTGAAGCATTATGACATGTCGAAGTGCATCGAGCAGACAAACCATGTCTTATGTCGTGGGTTTATATTTTCAATTCCAATCCTTTTCTTTTTGGCAGTTTCATTCACAGGAAATCTGACGAAAAAAAAATTCAAACAATGTTTAGAATTCCATCGATACCTATGTCGATACTTAGCACCGTATAAGCTAATATGCCAAAATCATGCAAATGATTTCTGTTGAAATAAATAAAATCATTGGAAAATAAAACAAATCGTACTAAAACAGACTTTCATACTCATTTTATAAGATCATTATGCTACGATACATGCCAAAATACAATAAAACATTCGAATTATTCAAGGTAACTGGTTATTAACCTTTGAAGGGTCAATTCAGGTTGATTAATGTTTTTTTTTAACACTACACTGTCTGACGCAGCACTAGGGCATGATTATCCTACTAAAGACAAAGCCCTGCACACCATGATAACTCGTTTCTTAGAGTAATCCTCACAAAAACAGCAAATGTATTCGGAGCCGGCTACCGTTTGACAGCACATCTACCACGAAACTTGGCACGGAACATGGTGGCACCTGCCACGCTGTCGTAAACTCGTGACGTCACTTAGAAAGTGCTGCCAAATTTACTAACCAACAAATACTATTTGTCTCTCCTATTCATATGCAGCTGTCATTAAGTTAAAAAGAGATAAAATGCCGTTTGACATGTATGTGTCGATATGGCATATATTTGTATAAGTCACGCTTCATATAGAAGAATATAGCGCCTCCACTTTCCTATCTCAATGATACAGTCACCCCATGTCATTTCGTTAATTATCTGTGGAAGCAACGCGCCAGCCCCAGCCACCATCTTACTAAATATTGACGCCGTATTCCAATAGATGTCGCTATGTACCTCAAAACCAAACATACAACAGTCAAGTTTTGTCATCATCATCATCATCGTACCTATCAGCTGGACATTTTATTGTTTTGTGCTACCAGCAGCCAATGGCTTCCCGTTTAGTGACTGAGTAAGTAATTGTGAATCTACCCACCAAATAATGAGCAAAGAAACAGGCAGCAAAAATCAAATAACAACTTACTGACAATAAACAGACGTACAGAAACCAAAAGCACTTAATTTACAAATTACGCAAATAATAAAGTACACCAAGAGAGTGAAAACCCTATAAGATGGAATTCTTGGAAGTTATATCATTAAGAAAAGCCAAATGAGGACGTGTTTGCGAAGAAGCCGTTAGGTACTAAATTAATTTCAAGAAGGAACTTAATCTGATGTCATTAATGACATAACCAGCGGTAACGATTCAGAACGAGGCAGTATTAGATTTCAATTGACGTGTACATTGTACAAGTATTACATTTTAAACTTTAAAGTGCATTTGGGGTCCGCTTTGTGACAAAATACAGCAATATGTTAGGAAAAGTGTTTTTGTTTGTGATTGTGGTTCATTGTTTTGTAGGTAAGTTTTTAGCAATCAGGTAAAAAGGTGTAGGGCAATTAGAATTATTAAAACTAGGCTCTCCAGGGGGCGATTTTACAAACCGCGCCTGTGAAAATGTCATTAGAAAATAGTGGAAATCTGTGTACCTATAGCTACAATGTTATTGTATTGTGTCAGTGAATGCTCTAATTTGATTTAAATTAATTTCTTCACTCATTGTGATAATTCAATGAATATTTTAATTATTAGGTATGTAGCTTAATTAAATAAAAAACGATTTTGTGTTTGGATGTTTGGATATGAACAGACATACTACTGTATTAGCACGTAAAGTGTATAAAGTTGTGTTAGCCTAAATGAACACCTAGGTAGTCCATAACTACACATCGGTAGGTAGTCTTACGGTAAAGGCAATCTGTACACTAATCTGAAGCAATTCAATGGTGTGTGTGAAGTTCCCAACCTGCACTGGGCCCAAGTGGGAACTATAGCCCAAGCCCTCTCAGACCTGTGCCCAGCTGTGGGACGTAAAACAAGGCTAGTGATGATGGTGGCATTCAGATAGCACTTGACAGTAAGAACATTATTATACAGCTACCTGTAAAAAAATGTGGCATCACAAAAATCTGTTTCATTTATTTTAGCATTAAGTAAAAACAATACTGTACTCTTATTCTTTGGGCAGTCGTGTAAAAAGAAGGAAACAATCTTAACATGGTAAAATAATATGAGTCCCTTCGAGACCATGGACGCAACGTCGCGTCCGAAACGTCGAATTATTTAAATTCAAATTTAAATATAAAAGTTTTTTACGCGATTAAGTCCCGAGTATCATGATAATATATGAAAAACGCTTTTTAAAAATAAGTAGGTAATTTGTTGTTGTTAATTTTAATTGTTAGGTACAAACTTGCTGTTACTTATTTTCAAAAGGTTTTTCTCAATAAAAATACATCAAGATTGCTTCCTTCCCAGGACCTTGTGCGAGATCCGTCCGCATCGCTACCAGCGTTTTACTCGCTAATCCTACGGCTAAGCAGCAGTGGTTCCACTGTTCTGTTCCGGTGTGGAGAGTAAGACAGACGGTGATTTTACGGGCACAAGAGGCATTTCATTTTAGCTCTTTAGGTTGGCAACGCATCTGCTTACCCCCGAGGTTGTGGGTGTGTATGGGCAGTGGTGATTGCTTACCATCAATGTGACCCATTTGCTCGTTTGTCTTCTTTGTCGTATAAAAAAAAACAGTATAGGTACTTATATGTTACGAGATTACCAATGTGTATTCACAATCTATTGTTTCTTGTAGCTTCCATAAATGCCGATACGAGAACAAAAAATACCAGCATCAGCTCGATGTCGCCAACGACACCAGAGATAAAAAGAAGGTTCTTTGGACTAGATAACATTTTGGGCGCCTTTTTTCACGGTCCCAATCGCAGTCCAGGGTCAGGTTTTGGCGGAAATCAACAAACCCGTTATCCTATTCAGGTAAATTATTATAACTGTAATAATTGCGAAACTTAATAGTGTCAGTGGGCGGGGCATAATGCTCGCAGGACTGAATTGGTGGCCGATGGGGTCAGAAGGTTTTCGAATGGCGTCCACGGACCGGAAGACGAGCTGTCGGTAGGCCTCCAACAAGATGGAGCGAGGTCTAAAGATCGTGGGACCGCGGTGTATGCAGAAAGCACATTATAAGACCGGTCTGAGTGGAGAGCCTTGGGGGAAGGAGGCCTATGTCCACGTCTTTCGGCTGATATGATGATAATGATGACTCAAAGTTTATTTTTTACTGGAAAAAGTGCAATCAAAATTGGCACTAAGACTTTTGTAGGTACATTGTTCACAATCAAAGTTCGTCGCTGTTGCTGTCGATAATCACCTATCATTCAGTGTCGGTGTGTGAAATTTTCGGTAGATACCTATTAATATGACAGCTGGCTGATCGCTGTCACCTTAGGGAATAACACCGCTGCTGTTTTTTTATAAAATGACCGATCAATCCGAAAATTCGATCGTAAACTGAAGGCAACAAACGCAGCTACATTCACAACCTAGTACGATCAGGCTGTATAAATCCTAAAAAAGATAATCTTTTTACAGCGAAACCCACAACAAGGCAACTGGCAAAATACACAAACACCACAACAGTACCCAAGCCAAGGGCAGGATTTTGGTCAGTAGGCTAACTTCGACCAATATTCATCACAAAATCAAGGTAATTTTAATCCCGAAAACGGTTGGAATGGCCAAAATCCAAATCAAGCTCAAATGCTTCAGCAATACCCAAACCAAGGACAGGATTTCAATCAGCAATTTCCACAGAATCAAGCCAATTTTAATCTAGGAAACGGCCAATCGTCCGGCCAAAACCAGAACTCACAGCTACAGCAAGGCGACTGGCGTAACGTTAGAGCACCACAGCAATTCCCAAGTCAACAAGATTTCAGTCAGCAGTACAATTCGGACCAATATCCGTCTCAATCTCAAGACAATTTCGGACTCGGATCACAGCTCGGACCAAGCCAAAATTCTAACACTGGCACGATAGACGACGTACCACCTCAGAACGGAATTCAACAAACTGGTTATCCCGATATGCAAAACCAAAATACTGGCCAGAATGGATTCCAAAATCAAAACTCGCAAGGCAACGGCGGTAACTACAAACCTGCAGCTATTTTGGGCAAGCCAGTTCCCGTATCTCCTTCGGCATCCGATAGAATTGTGTTTCAAGACGAGTATGTATAAAAGCAAAGAGTGGATAATTCATACCACGCGTACCGTTTATTACGATTTTTTTAACAGATAAACTATTATACGTTTTAAAAACAGTCAAAATTGTTTTATTTTAATCCTTTTCTTTGCAGTTCAGATACTTCCGGGCAGATACAGTGTGTACAGGATTGCGAAACTACAACTGAATACCATCCCATCTGCGGAACGAATAACATAACTTATTTTAATCTTGGTCGAATTAAATGCGCCCGTAACTGTGGAATTAGTGAGTAGACAAATTGCTTATTTTAATCTACAATCTACTTTGCTTTCATTTATGTAAGAGCGAGTACCTAAGTAATGACTATACCCAACCTTTAAATACTAGGTATTCTTAGGTATTCCGAGAAACAGTTTTTGATTTCATTTTTAATTAGGTAGAAATAAAAAAACTCACAAATTGAATTCCAGTCTGAAAATAATAATATTCTGTAGGTACCTATAGTGTTATTGACACTCTAATAAGATGAGTTGAGGTGCATATGTGAGTGTGACACAGTCAATTTAGGCCGTATATAGTGTACCAGGTTCTCATCTCTGGGCTGGGACACCTTTAAGTATCAAATCCTTCCATTTGACCGCATCCAACGTAGAACTGCTCGATTTCTCGATAATAACCAGGCACTCTCTGGCCGGCTCGATCAACTGGCTATGTGGCATGTGGCATCTCTCTGAATTTTGAACAGCATTTATCATGAGGGTGTTCTGTAGAACTGTTAGGGTTGTTGCCTGTTGTTTCACCTGAGGCCCGAGTACGAATATTTGAATCCTGCGTAACGTAACGTTATCGTACCGAAATCGAGAAACTTCGTAATAAATTCTAGTTCCAAATACGCTCACGGGCGCTCGCTGTTCCAAACGGCATACAAATTTCTCGATAACGTTACTACTCGATTACGATGCGCAGGATCGTGTATTCATACTTGGGCCTCCGAAGGACATGAATTTAATGACAAACATAGCAATGTAACGGAATCGAAGTTACGCTTGTGTAACTAACGAATTGCATTTTAGTTTGCAGCAGGGGAAATTAAATCAATTTGCGAACGACTGAACTGTTGGTATGTAAATTAATAATAGGTATGTCCATTGTTTATCCAGCAGTTTGGTGTATCGTGATTATTTACAACAATAATTAAGTTTAGGGGATGAGTTAAGGTAACTAATCTAATATTGCGATACTTATCTTTAAAAAACTTAGGTAGAATGTTTGTACCGAATACGTCTAGGTAAGTAGGTACCGTAAGTCTTTTTTCCAGTTAAAAAAAGT
The DNA here is from genome assembly GCA_963691665.1 of Clepsis dumicolana. Lineage (NCBI taxonomy): Eukaryota > Metazoa > Arthropoda > Insecta > Lepidoptera > Tortricidae > Clepsis > Clepsis dumicolana. The sequence continues at coordinate 12,662,220 of OY829512.1, forward strand.
TAGTCCAGTACTCTGTTGTTATGTCCTATTAATATCTACATAGAGATTGTTTTTAACCCCCGACAAAAAAGAGGAGTGTTATAAGTTTGACATGTGTATCTAAGTATCTGTATGTCTGTGTATCTGTGTATCTGTCTGTGGCATCATAACTCCCAAGCAGGTTCACCGATTTCGATGCGGTTTTTTTCAGTCGAAAGCTATTTTAATCGAAATGGTTCTTAGCTAAGTTTCATTAAAATCGGTTCACCCGTTTTTGAAATATTGAACTTTGTTAACAAGCTGAATTTTGAAGGTGAAACTGCATAATTACCTAGGCAGTCGTATAAAATGTACTAAGTACCTATTTATAATCTAAAAATATTGTTTTTCAGATGTTTTCCCAGATCGCCCTGGAAGGTGTTTTTAGCTATCTTAAAGAAAGAGGAGAATCAAAAAGTCTGTACCTATGTTTATAACTATGTATTTTTAATTGGATTGTAAAGTTGACAGTTTCAACTTGTTTTTTTACTTTTAGGTGTTTTATACTCAAGTAATCTCATCTTAAATCTATTCATGGAAACACACAGACAAAATGGGAGTTCTACAACACGTACAGCGTATTGAAAAACAGCTTTAAACAATGTATTTTTAAATTAAACATCAACACTGCACCGTTTCGTGACAATCTGTAATGGAATTTGGTTATCTTGTGCCCCCAAATCAATTATTGAAATTTTAAACAAATGCAAACCGCCGCGGTGACGCTCGAATCGTTTACGAGGGAAAATACTGGCAGGTAAACCGGTTTGTTTTAAATTATATAAAACATCTACTTTTCTATTCAGCCAGTAACGCAGTAACTTAAATGCATCGAAAAAACGGAATCTCGGTTATTTTTTTACGTTTGAAATCTACGATGTGTAGTAACTCAATTGTTATTGAAAAAGAAACTCAAAACTGAGACTTATCCGCACGTTTTTTTGTATCGGCAGCTCTGCTATAGAGTAGCAATGTTGGCCTAATACTTAGTTTATTAGTAGAGTATCGTGAATTTACAATGCTAGGTAAGTGTAATGTTGTTCTCTAATTAATAATTCCCAGCTATTCTATCAGCCACTGGTACTAACGTCACATTACGGTAAGTACTTGGTGACATCTGAATTGGCATTTCAACACTGAAATAGCCATGAACACAACTCCAACGCAACCTTGAACGTTAACACCCAATACCAAGCCATCATCTATAAATGTACCTAACCCTACCAAACTATGCAAAGATTGACAATAAAATAAATATTCAAATGACGAATAACAACAACAAATGGTTTTTCTTATTCGCATAAAATAGCGTGGAATCCTCGCATCGATTAGCATGAATAAAGTATTGTTTTTGTCAGAAAATTATCCTTTGTTTATTATGCTACCTATAATATAGGTAGGTACTACTACTATTTAGGGTTATTCCTTAAACACTAAACAATTTTTAATGTGTGCAAAACACAATAACAAGAGTATTTTATGGCATACGAGGCACAGCTCTGAAACTCTTAGAGTCATATCTGGTGGGTCGTACTCAATATGTTGAGATTGCAGGTAATGGTATAGGTGAAGTTGCTAGTTCACATGAGGGACAAATAAGATGCGGTGTGCCTCAAGGCTCAGTTCTTGGACCGTTACTGTTTCTTATATTTATTAATGGTCTCACTGACTTCCTCTCCTGTGGCACTCCGTACTTATATGCTGATGATACAAGCATTATTATTAAGGCAGCTAGCTATCTTGAGTTTGATGTCATAATTCGGCGATGTTGGGGGGAACTCTGTGAGTGGTTTAATTGGAATGGACTTCGAAAAAAGTTTCTATATGCTGTTTCGGAGGAGCACTAACAGTGCAGATTTTGAGTGTGATATCCCCATTCAAAAGTCTAACTGTGTTCGATTCTTGGGGGTTGACCTTGATCCTTACCTGAGATGGCATAACCAGGTTAGTAATATTAAAAATAAACTGGCTACTGCATGCTACTCAATGAAAAGCTTGTCTAAGGTAAGTGATAAAAATATTTTGAAAAACATTTATTATTCCTACTTTGAAAGCATTATTAGATATTGTATTGAAGTCTGGGGTAATGGCTGTAACATAAACTCTTTACTAGTAATGCAGAAAAAGGCTATACGACTAATTGAAGGTTGTAAGCATATACCCGTAACTCATAGAAATATGTTTGTAGATAATAAGATCCTTACCATTGTATCCCTATACCTGTATCGTTTAAGTGTCTTTGCTTTCAAGAACATGCATAAATACCGTGCAGCTAGACAAAATTGTCATATTAATCTCAGAAAGTACAATAAACTAGTGCTAAATAAATCACACTTTGTCCACTTTAACAATAGCATTAATAATATGGCAATTAAAATTTATAACAATCTAAGTAGTGATATCAAAAATTGCAACCAATTTAATAGTTTCGACAAAAAAGTAAAAGATTATTTTCTAAATAGACCATTTTACTGTATTAAAGAGTTTTTGCCAATGCTTTGGACAAGTAGTTTACAGTGTTTAATATGTTTGTATTTGTGTTTAGAACTCATATACAATAACTTTATTTACATAATAAAAGCAATTTACAATGACATTAAATCTAAGCTTAAACTAAATAAACTACAACTTAAAACTAAATTAAATCTAAATAAGGCCCCCGTGGCATAGTGCCCAAAAGGCTGGCAGCGTTGCCTCGCTGAATAGCGATGCTGATTCTTTGAGAGAGAAAACTGCCAGCCCTTTGGTCACAAGTTGCATCAACTAATCGCTTTTGTAACTCAGAATTAAGCTTGTAAGCGCTAGGACCCCATGGACCCAAAGTTTCAAACCCGACAGGAACAAAATTATAATTCGGACCGAGAGATTGATACTTGTGACTATTTTATTAGATTTAGACATGAATTTTTATTACCGATATTTTTGCCCTATTTTGTGTGTTTTCTATCTCTGTTTTATTAATGTCTACAATGTAATTTCTATACTGTAAATTATTTTTATTATTGACTTTTGATGAATTTTCTTTTATTAGTCTTTTTATTTGTTGTTTACATTTTTTATTATTATATTTGCATGTATTTTATACTTAGGCAAATAAATAAATGATTATGATTATGATTATGATTAGTATCAATTCTAACGAATAAATCGTCATTTGGAAAAGTGGTGGATTGATTTGATGATCAATTATTGTGTAGGTATTCAAATAAGCATTCACATAAAAAAAAATCCAATAATGACCGTCTCTGTTGGCATGTAATAGTTCGATTCATTTTATCTTAACCTCCACATATACCGTATAAGTTACTCGCAATAAGACCCAAAACTTGATCAAAGTAACTTAGCTTGAGGGCGCTCCCTGAATGTGTCTGAAGTGATTCCCTCGCTCACGCTTTAAGAATACGTAACTAAGTAAATCTTAAATGTTATAACCATTATCGGTTACAGCTTTCAACATTAGACTTCTTGGAGTGTTCGGAACGAGGCCGTTGTTTTGAAACAACTTTGATTTTCACTGTAGGAGTAAAATCCTACGTGGAGCTGCAGATTACGGGGTCACGGGGGTCAACAAAGTAGATGTGATGTGATGGACATTCGGACCCCGCATTTTATATTAATTATTTATGTTCCCAGTGAAAACAAAGCTTTTCATTACCCGTATGGCATTGTATATACATAAAACAAGAAAATATATATTACCTATTATTATTATGATTAATCCCGGAGAGCGAACCATGACCCCTGGGGTTAGTCATATTTTTCTGGTTTTAGCGAGTATTTAAAGTAGAATAATAGACTTTACAGTGAACACCGTTTAAATAAAAGAAATGTTTATCGTATGTAGTTTATTGAAATACTTTGAGAAATTTTTCGGAGATTGATTTAATAATAATGGTGCTCTTTTAGGCACCGGTTATTACATTCTTCGGAGTTCAAGTTGTATCAACTACTTAGCCGATATTTTTCTCAACATTGAACAATGAACATTTATTTTGTAGCTATGCTATATTTATGTACTTATAGCTTATGCTGTTGGTGTAGTATAGGATGGTTAACTAAATTTTGCAACGTCTAGGAGTGTATTTCCACTGATGCGTATAATGCTTCCAGTGAAGACGAGCTGACCGTGATTTGTCCAATCACACTGTTAGGTATCGCTGCCGCGTAATGTAGATTTAAACTGGGTAAATACTCAAACACTTGTCACAGCGGCAATCTTGGAATTGGACCCTCGATCACCTCCTTAATTGTAGGTATTCTAGCAAATTGCTCCTGCTTACTTAAGTATGTACAGTGTGTTTGACAAGTTCGTGACCGGAATAAATTTAATTTTTAAAATGGCACATAGAAAAAAAAAGTACTCACAGGCGAGTGAAAACAAAAACCGAGATTGGAATAATGTAATATTTTTCGATGAAGCTTCGTTTTGGGCAGCTAATTACTCGACTCGGGCTTGGTCTACGGCTGGCAACAGAGTGCTCGTACGTACCGTGAAACACCTGGTACAGGTGCATGTTTGGGGATGCCTCTCAAAACAAGGTTTTGGCCATTTGCACTTGTTCACTTGTATACTGGACGCTCAAAAAATGATCAAAATACACGAAAATAACATTGTTACCTTTCGCTATAAAGATATTTCCAAGGCATAACGCTAAACTGATAAACTGAAATGATAAACACCGAAGTCGGGTCTGTACTACGTGGAAGGCCCAAAATGGCATCGACATTTTGGATTGGCCCTCACAATCACCCGATGCCAATCTAATTGAATATGTGTGGGCGTTGATGAAGCAAAAATAACGAGGAATACATACTGTTAGCATTGCTGACCTAACTCGAGAACTGAAGTCCATATGGAGATCTTTACCTCGCAGTTACGCTGAAAAATTGGTGTAAAGTATGCCTCAAAGATGCCAAGCGATTATAGATAATTCGGGAGAGGCCTTATTAAAAATAAAGCTTGAATGTGCAATTAGTAAGCTATTTAATTATAGTATTTCACAGGATAATTCCTTTTTTTTCTATAAGTTTTACCGGTCACGCTCTTATCGTACATAGTGTACGTCACAATAGGACGCAATTAAGGGTCCAATTCCGAGATTGCCACAGATGAGCTTACCCAAGTATTGTGCAATTAGAAAACAACTAATTAAAAATATGTTTTTTTGTTGCAACAGGGTCTGAAAAGGGGTATTAAAATTTCAAAGTGGGTTCAAATGAAATAAAAAAAATACCGCCCCCTCCCTAACTCCGAAGTTGGAAAAGAGAAAAATCTAAAACTATTACTGATAATAGATGTTTATGTATAGACTACGGAAAAAATAAAGTGATATCTCTAAATAGCACAGTTTTACAGAAATCATCAAAAAACACATTCGTTCCAATTTAGGACACTAGATGGCGCTGTCTGCCTGTCCTACATTGAACTTGAGTGTTTTTTTCTTCCTAGAATTTAGAAAGGTCGGACGATTCGATCGAACAAAGACGAATGACCAAAACATTAAGGTATTTTGTAGCTTTAATTTTTCTTTACGGTAATCTAGTAACTTTTTCCTTTATGTCCTGTCAAAACGTGTGCTTTGCCAAGTCCATTAGGACAAAGCTTTTATGCAGCTACAAAACCTATTTCTTTGTAATATATCGCTTGTACCTACACGAAGCCTTTTACTTATTCTATTCAGAGCTTTAACAAACGGAGAGAGGTGTGAAGTAGGTACATAGAGTAAATAATGTTAATGTATGATTGAGGATTGCTATCAATATGAAGCAATAACATAACATACCATAAAGGTGCCCTTCCACTGACAAGGAGCAAAGCGGAGAAAAGAGAACTAAAAGTGGCAAGTGTTACCATAAAACAGCACATTTAAGTGGCAAGTGTTTCCACTGACTTAAAAGTGGCAAGTGTTTTCACTGACTACGGGAGCGAAGCGGAGAAAAGACCATTTAAAAGTGGCAAGTGTTTATACAAACTACCTAGGAGCGAAGCCGAGAAAAGATCACTTAAAAGTGGTTCACTGCCTAGTAGCGAAGCGAAGAAAAGATCACTCAAAAGTGGCAAGTGTTTTCACTGACTACAGGAGCGAAGCGGAGAAAAGACCATTTAAAAGTAGCAAGTGTTTATACTAACTACCTAGGAGCGAAGCCGAGAAAAGATCAATTAAAAGTGGTTTCACTGCCTAGGAGCGAAGCGAAGAAAAGATCACTTAAAAGTGGCAAGTGTTTTCTCTGACTAGGAGCGATGCGGAGAAAAGAGCATTTAAGAGTGGCAAGTGTTTTCACTGACTACAAGCCAAGCGGAGAAAGGTCACTTAAAAGTGGCAAGTGTTTTCACTGACTACGAGCCAAGCTGAGAAAAGATCACTTAAAAGTGGCTGTGCACTTAAAAGTTTTCACTGATGCGGAGTGGACATTTCGCGGACTGTGATTGGTCCATTCACGCCAGTCTGGCGTCAGTTTAAACGCACCCTTTTTTAAAGTCCGCTCAGCCTCCTTTAGACGCTAAAGTGTAAACAAAATAATATCATATCTATGGATAATAAAATAATTATTTGGCCACAACATATTTTATCGCGGGCCCTAACATGCTATTGATGAAAAATAAAATTAACCCTAGGTTTAAATTTATCTCAAGGAACTGTCGAAAGAGTAGTAATTATAGTTATCTACAAATAAATAAATATCATGGGACAATTGACACCAATAAAATTGACATAGTCCCAAACTAGGCAAAGACTGTACTATGGGTAGGTGATAGACAACGGATAAAACATACTTAGATAAATACATATTTATATACATATTAAACATCCAAGACTCGAGAACAAACATTCATTCATCATACAAACATCTGCCCTGACATATGCATTACCGTGCTAGAGCAATAGATAAATTGTCTGCTCAATCGTCAAGTGTGGATAAAATACCGCGACTTCATTTAGCGAGCTAGCCACCGCGACAAAAATCTTTTATCGCTCATTGGTAGATAAAATGGGTGGATAAACCCATGCTGGGTGGGTGCTAGGGTGGCAGGCAAGCTCCTCTCCGTTTACACTGTTTTCATTTCTAAGACTAGGTATAATTAATTTGATTAGTTGTCTGTGCCCTGTGTCTGTATGTGTTTGGAAAGAGGAACACAGCCAATCCCCAGCCGTTGACAGGGGAGTTCGTCCTCACACGTTGGAACCACAACTGTCACGTACTGTCCGATTTAAAAGGTGTTTCTTCCCAACCCAAGAATACTTAGATTGTGGAATGAACTTCTTTGTTGAGGTTTTCCCAGCGAGTTACAACATGGCGGCTTTCAAAGGGGGTACATAAAAAGGTTTATGCCGGATCGGCAACGCGCGAGTGATACGAGCATATTAATTTTCACTACCTACACTACGTCCCACGCCCAGGTCCGCGTCAGGTGAAACGCATCCTAACGACCGGTCTATACTATAGTCTACTAGCTCCGTCTACTATACTATACTAGCACCTACAGTCAGAATTTCAACGCCCGCTTGCTCACATTAATAATTAACCCACAGGTGTCTTAGTTTGACGTGTAGCTGAAGCATAATCCACTAAAAAGCTTGCTTTCCAATAACGCCACCCAAAGCTTATTACGGTTCATTACCCAGACAGGCAATGGGATTACCGTATACCATTTTTTTTCTGGTTACAGGAACATTTAAGTATCTATTGATAACACCATTTCATAGAAGTCGTTCCGTACGGTTGCAAATCTATAAAATATCCAAAGCTTAAGTATAATTAGTTTTTGTTATAAGCTAAGGAAAATGAGCAAGTGATCATCAATGTACCTAAATTCCATAGTCACTCGCAAACGGTATCAGACGAATTGCGGATGCGTTGCCAACATATAGGCCTATAGTTGTGTCAGCAGTTTCCCCGGATGTCCTAGCACTATAGCAACTCAGACGGACTGAAGGCTCAACCTTAACATTTAATGGAACCCTCTCAGTGAGTGCCAGGTAATAATTTAATGAACAACGTCTAGCATTGAAGGGTGACAATACAAACGCACTCAGACGTCGAGATTCACTCGAGGCTCTCACAATTCCCTACACCCATTCCGACACTCCACCTTTTAGTACTCCTCAACTCTCTTCACCTTTTTCATAATAAAGGAAGACCGAGTTTATTGAACATGTCTCAAAGGAGGCTTCCTATTTATCCTTATCAAATTTGTTTAGGCGATTAAACGGTATTGATTAAGTATGGTATTTGCTTACGAATGCGCTGGAATTGCTTTGTGATTGCTTTCGACAACAGTCTAGTATTTAAATTGGAATGTAGATATAATGAGATACAGCATTATGTTGCATACTACACAGGAGCGGCATGTTACAGTAAATTCTGTCACAACTATTTACATTGTTGTTCAAATTCTACACATGCAATCACATAGACGCATTAGACATACAGCCTTTTAAGTAATTTATCATTTCCCTCTTTTACTGTGTGGGATGAAATATGAATGTTTCCAATCCAGTATAACAAAGGTTATCCAACAAAAACAAAAAGGGACTTCCAAAGGATAAGAAATTGTTTTTTAAAAACAATAACGTTACACAACTCGTTAATAATTGTAAACGAATTGTTTCGAATGGCCAATGTAATTAGGTAGGTACTCATTAAAATGTTGTTAAGGAAATCGTCATTAGGCTTGTAACGAACATTAATTAAACGTGTTAGGTAAGTATGGGTACAATCAGTCTATTATGGGTGTTCCAAAAATAAAAGAAACATTATCGTATTTATCGTCTGTATTTCTTGGGCAGAATTTCTTGAACCAGCGACAAAAGCTCTTTTTAAGGTTCCTTACACATATCTGTCTGTCTGTTAAACCGCGGCGTAGCTCAGAGACTCTTGGTACCAGAAAACTGTTATTTGACATGCGCATACAAAAAATACCTACATATTAATAACGTGGACAAAGTGGTAGACTAAAGTCTTGCGAAATATTTGCATAATATTAAGTGTGTGTGTCCGTATCAGCGACACCGTATTTGGAAATGTGTAAAAAATGTCATGGTAGGCAGTAGAGCACAATAATTAAAATGAATTTAAAAGGAGAATTATAACAGCTAATTTAGGCTTTACACATTAACGAGTAGGTGATAGTTGACCATGTCGCCAAGTTATAAAAAAATACGTAATAAAATTAGATGATAACTTGTGTAAAGATTTTTCCGTAACGGCTACGCAAACATAGGTATCCTGGCAAAATGTCAGATGCGCAATTGTTTTTTGTACAAACAAAACTGGATTAGGTGTAAACTGGCCATAAAATTTCTAGTGTGAGTTCAAGATTGAGCTCTAGAAGCACCGCAAATTGAAGGCTTGATGTTATTTTCTGTTTGGGGTGGAAGTACTACATAGTAATTAGGTACCATTGCTTGCTTAAGTTCAGTTACATATATAACTTTAGTGTAAGGAACAATTAGAGAAACATAGAGCTACAAAACTTCTTCGTTTACAATACCTATTTATTTAAAACGCGGTATTTAAAGATGGTAATGTTTATAATTCAAAATGCAAAAGGAATCTTAGAGTTTAAAAAGTGATGCTTCATTTTTAGGTTTAGAGTTAAATATTTAAAAATAAACCGGCCAAGCGCGAGTCGGACTCGTGCACGAGGGTTCCGTAGAAAGACTTTATTTAACGATTTTCCCCAGTGTTTTAAGAAGTTCAGTGTTAGCAGAGTCCTGCTCCTAAGCAAAATGTACGCAGTGTGGGGTCAACTAATTATATTGGTCTGTGAAATCTACAGACAGACATCAAAATTTAAGGTTTTGAGAAATTTCTAAATTGTTGTGCTATAAGAGCTACTACCTTCATACCAAATTTCAAGTTTCTGGGAAAACAGGAAGTATCCTTCAGGTTTTCGGATTTCGGCAATTTGTATGGAAATAGCCTTTTTAATGACTGTATCTTTTGATTGCGTTGACTTGGAAGGTTGATTTTTCACAGCTTCAAAGGACTGCAAGCTTGAGTATTTGATATTAATTTCAGCATGCTACCCCCACGCGTTCCAGAGAAAAAGGGTCTTGACAGACTGACAACTAAGTTATCCTATAAGGGTTCCGTGTTTTCCTTTTGAGGTACGGAGCCCCAAAAAAGGTTAATTTCAGACCTAATTTTCTAACAGTCATTTCTGATGTACTAACACGATTCTCAACGTTAATTTACGCGGCATCAGCACCTCTAACCAAACACCACTCTAATTTAACTTAACCTCAGTTACTTTAATATAATATGCAAATAGCCGGAACCGCTCTGACTGATAGCCGATGGATAGCACACTTTGCAAGTGTGCTTAGCAAAGTTTTTGTCCTAGCTCCACTCGGCGTCTAAACTTGAACTTCCTTCAACTAAAACTAAATTTCCGCAAACTAAAACGCAATTAAAACGGCGTCTTATGTGAGGGCTAAATCCGGGGACTTAGTTGCTCGAGCCTGTTCCATACTATCCTGTTTTGGGTCTTGGATTCTAAGTTAAGCTCTTGAGACAATTGAGTTGTATGAAGAGTCTCGCTTTATCCATTTAGGTTACATATTGTATTACCTGAAAAGTTTCAGAAAAGTATGCGCCATTTTGAGTTAGGATTTTCATTCTCAACCAAGTTTTATGGGTTATAGTTATAGGTAATCAGTCATTTTTTTATTCACCAAGGTTGATCAACCAACCGTGACAGTGCAAAACTTCCAATTTTGACTACCTAGAACTACACACAAAGAACAGAAAGAAGTTGCACTTTGAACTACAACTCGAAAATGTTAGAGAAAACTCCGACATTTTCATTTCAAACGCAAACAATCCAAAAACGGCTGAACGTCAGCGTGTCCAAATCGTTTTATCAGCTTAGAAGCTACGATGCCTACGATTCACACGGCTAACTTATAACATCCGTCCCTTCGCGTCAACGGATAAAACATGATCAATATTTTAGCTTACCTACCTTCTTAAGTATTACCTCGATTCACATGCACAGCCACGTGCGTGTTTTGTGCAAGCCGTCTGCGGCAGACGTATTGTCCTTGGCGGCCTCTGTTCTAGACAGTGCATGGTGCAACGAATAATGTACTACCTTAGGTCTTAGGGGAAAGCCACGTAGAAAGCTTTCTGAAACGTGAAAATTATCATAAGGCAATGTTGTTCGGATATTTTGAAGTTTATAAGGTAAATCCCTGTGCCCAACGCTGTTCCAGCAGTTGGCACCTTCCATTTTAATACGTAGCAGTAAAGGTAACAAGTAGAGTGACAATTACTGGAATTATCGTGTCGATCATTGGGACTAGGGGTTTTTGTTTAACCTGCCTTTTTATTGTCAGGAAATAATCTGGTTCGTGGTCGGTTTTTCGCTAATTTTGTTAGCACTCATCTAAGCGCCACAATCGACAAAAAGCACTATCAACAAAAATAGAAATCTATGCTAGTTTTGATAAAGAGTTATTTACTTTGAGCCGAGTGCGAACTGCCCAAACCCACTCATTCTGAGAGGGAGCCCTGAGCAGTGGGACCCAAATAAGCTGGAGATGATTAGGCATGTGCCTGTGACACATTATGTGTACTTGTGCAAGTGTGAAGTTAAAACCAGAAGTAGCCCCGTCGATAGAACGCCAATTTCACAGGTAACGTCATACAAAGCACGTCCACGTTAAATCATTTTTGAAAAGAGTACAGAGCGCAGGTAATAAGTGCTCCCAGTTCAGGCTCATCGCAGACTTATCCATCTGCACATACCAAAACCATTGTTACTTTGTACAGGGGAACTCATAACGGGACGATCCGGATTTTATTGCGATTTTCTGCTGTTGTGTTATGTGCCTGCCTTTGGAAGTATTACAAAAGATTTAGCTACCATTTTGATAGCTATTAAGTTCAGACTTTAAAGAGGAATTATTAAGGCTTCAACTTTTAAAACGGTTTATTTATTTGGAATGTGTGCAACTACTTACTACTTAGTGTACTTATTGAGTACTTTGTAAATTTGTATTGCGACTACAAAGAGATAATTAAAAGTTGCAATAGCGTGTTTAGGAGCTAAAAGATTTGCGCATGGTATCATTTACGTTTGTGTTTCATGTTCTTTAAGTATCTGGAGCGAAAAACATTCGCCATATCGTTTACCACGTGAACAAATACATGCACAGCAACGCTCGGAAGCTAATATAAAAAGCGAAGTGAAGTGACACTGTTTTGCGGGTTATAAAGTATAATAACCTCCACTGAACCTTGTCAAGATCCAATTGGACCGCTATCGTCATATATTTTAAAACCCTGCCCCCAAGTAGCACTGTATACTTCTTATGGGAAACCAACCCATGCCACGCTGTAACGAATCACAGAAAAAAGCACCCACTACGCGCAGGAGAAACAAGAACTCTATGAATAAACTATCAAAATTAACTCGCCAAGTCTTCTGTCCGAGTATTATTATGCCGAGGCAATTTAATCATATTGAATAAATCATAAAGCCGAGAACTTTGCAATCAGCCGGTTTCGCACCGTCGGATCTGCACCTTTTTAATCCCGTGCCTCGCTTCCCGTGATTGCCCACTCGATACTTACTCGTGCGTGCCCAGTAATGCACAGTAAGCATGCTCAGTTTTGTTTTTGTGTAAGGAAGGTAAGGAAACGAGCAAAACTGTCACCTGACCATACAAATAGACACCGCATGGAGCTATCGAAAATGCATCCAACATCTAAGATGTAAATGTCTTGCATCTAATGCCAGTAATTTCTTCCGTTGTTACCTTCCACCCCTGAACACAAAGAGCAAAGAAAGTGCAAGGCCTAGCTAAGATGTAGCTATGCTAGTAAGATGCTGGTAGGTACCTAGCAAGGCCGACTTATCCAAAGTCTAGCCACTTCAACAGTATTGGCCCGTACCTAATGTGGCCTTATTATGTATCCCCATGATACGTCGTATTGGTACGTACGTCGTGTCTCTGCACTAGTGTTACATTTATATACTAAGTTTAGTTGTCACTTAGTGTCACGAATGTCAGCGTCCACAACTTTGTTGCTAAACCAGATTATGATCAGAGCTGCCCGGTCTGAAATTTCGTGCTGCGCAGTTCAAACTTGTTTAGAGGGATTTTTGATAAAGTTGTATTATTTACTGGCGCGTGCAAATGAATTTTGTTGGATATCATGACTCAGCCTCAAAAAATATTACCTCAATACCATTTATTTTACAACATAAGTAATTTACAGTGACATTTATTTGTTAGATAAGTACCTATAACTTATCTGAAGGTGGTGAAACAGACCCTTAGACATTATTAACTACGGGATATTGACCGCGATTAACTAAATATGGTTAGATCCCATAGTTGTAACATGTCTAATGTGAGGAGAGATCTTCCAAATAAAATATGACACAAGGCATTGAAAAATTCGTTAGGTACACCAACGTTAAGTATAGCTTAATTGGTGGAGCGTGGTACGGATTACCGAGGTTGCTGGTTCAAGTCCAGCTGCTTAACGAATTTTTCTTTGCATTGTCATTGTATGTAACATGTCTAATGTAACTAACCGCCAATAATTTAAAACTGTTATTCAAAGATACTGTCATAAATTTAAAAAAATCTTACTTAGGACATAATTTTGTAATTCTTGTTAAAACCTAACACTGCGTTTGTTTTCTTAGAGTCAAACTTACTTCAGTGTCATTAAAACTTTCCACTAAAGTTACGTTTCACCAGCATTAGTGTAAAGTTTCTACCTACTCATTTTTAATGGCAACTACCAAAATAACGTGATAACCAAAAATATTCTCTTAATTAACGGCGTCAAACCCCTAAAACTGACCCAACTAATTAGGATTGCCCGTCAGCGATGATAAAACTGAAGCACCCTTAGCGAAAAGTAAAAATTTACGGCACGTTCCAAAAGTTAGTTGCTAACCAAACGGGTGCGCCCGATCCCTAGGTAAATCAGGTAAAAGTGTTTAACAAACTCTACCTTATCCCGTTCGCGGTTTCGACTGCTATCAGGGACGCTGCCTATTCCTAAAAATTTACCACTTCATCGAGTGGATTTCATGAATCGTACACATTCGGGGAAGCTCGGAGGTACTCGGGGAACCTCGGCCGTTTAGGCGGGCGGCGTTTCAGTCTTCGAAACGCTCGGCAACTGGTTCGACGCAAAAAATCACTGATGAGTAACATCGTCTACATACATAGCGGGTGTAATAAACATTTCACAAACGAGCGGATACGTTCCGTAAACCAAAAAAAAGTAGACGCGTAGATTATTTACAAATGTTTGGCCGACAGTGAGTGGTGTTTCATAGTTTTTGGTGTAATTGGTTTGTGAACGTTGTTAACGAAAATTACGGCGGGAAAGATGACTGGCCGGTTAACTCATTGCTTGGAGCGCAGCACGGTGAGGAACTTAGTATTAAAGTTGTAAATTAACTTTACAATTAGCTAAATTAGGGTTTAAATTAAAATTTGTTCGGTAAACTAGCAAGTTCACCAAACAAATTTCGGAAGTATTTCATGTTCCAAAATCATCGTTACCTTCTCAATAATAACGATTTCAGAAAGCAGTTAATTTTATCACTAAAATAAAAAGTACAAACAAAGTAATTGTACGAGCTAAGCAAATTACTTGGGCAAGTGAAATGACGGCAGTCCGTTAGCAGCACACCAATCAGCGCATTATAATCTTAAAAAAAAAACTTCACAGTCGAGAGTAGCTCAGCTCAATTAACAAATACGATTTGAGTCGATGCTCATCTCAACTCCGAGAGCGGTCGCGTCAACTTTCGGTGTCACCGCCTCCTCAGGGATTGGTATAAAGGTTTGTTTTTATACGCCGGCGGCGGTTATTTTTTTAATGAAAAGAAACCTTTTCGACAAACGTTTACGAGCAAACATTTTTATAAAATATGCGGGCAACGCAGCACAATGGAGACGTATGCTCGTATACCTTCATCTCTGAGAGTGTTGTTTTTGTTGGTCCCGGGATGAAGGGAGCGCGGGAGCATTAATGCCCGTTTTTAGGGCTTCATCATAGCGGGGACCCTTATAATTTCCCAGCCAACATCCGTCAGCCGTACGTTTGATGGTATACGAGATTAAGCGATGCGATGGGAAATTAGAAAATAAATTATGTTCGTAATTGTCCTGACCCTGACTTGGTTTTGTGTTGCATTGTTCGGTGTTTCCTTTCATCGCTAATGACACGCTCGAGCTTTAATTAAAATTCTATACCTTCCTCTTTCCGAAGAACAAAGAATAACTTCTCATACCTTCTAATACTTCATCGTGACTTAAAATAATTGATTGAATCAGGCGTTACTTTGCGGCCCATATTCATGAATTAAAAATAATTGATTTGCTCACCCTCGACCACTCGTGTAAATAGCTGAGTCTATGCGAGAAATATATGTTTTCATGAAATACCTCTGCCTCCACTGCAACACGAATCAAGACATAGCAAATATAATTAATAAACGAAAATTTAGTTATGATCGTAAAAAGAGTTAACACGGTCGTACCTAATAACATATCCATCGTTCTATAACAGAACTGCAATTCGGTCTATTGCGCGGAGAATTTCGGACTCATGTCGGCGTGGGAGCGCATTCAGTGATCTGTTGAAAATGCCGTGGAAAAACACGTCACGCGAACAAAACAGTAGTGACCTAAAGTCGATTGAATCGTTTTCATTCATGTTAATCATTAAACAAGACAAATGGAGATACGATCATGAAAATGTCGACAGCTTGCTTTAAGCACTCATGGACATAAAGTAGAGGAACGGTTTCAAAATTTCTCCCTTATAAACGTTCCTCTCATTTTGTTCCCGAATATACATAATTGTAAATACATAAATAAGTGTTAACATGAAAAGGACCTAACTCTTAGGCAGACAAATATTGAAATGTGTTTTTCGGCTTAATAAGGACTTAAACCGTAAACGGTCTAATAATTTCTGCTTTACTTTTCGGTATACCTAATAATACAATGACTTATTAGATAAAATAATATAACAAATAATAAATATCATGGGACAAATTGACACCAATTGACCTAGTCCCAAACTAGGCAAAGCCTGTACTATGGGTACTAGACAACGGATAAACATACTTATATAGATAAATACATACTTATATACATATTAAACATCCAAGACCCGAGAACAAATATTCGTATTCGTCATACAAACATCTGCCCCAACCGGGATTCGAACCCGGGACCTCAAGCTTTATAGTCAGGGTCTCTAACCACTAGGCTATTCGGTCGTCAGGCAGATTAAAAGCAGAGTCAGCCCAGGGGTAGAGCAAGTTCGCGGGGGTATGCGTTTTTTGGCGAGGACTCCAATAGAGAGATCTCTCTCCAGGCAGATGTTATGCCTGGGGACCGAAGTCCATAGAAACCATCATTTATTTACTTTTTCTTAGCGAATTCATAGCTGATTTAATCTGTTTCAATTACGTGGCCAGACTTTCGTTATCTTTATCGTAAAAAAAATCACGAAAACCAACGACGATGATCACGAAAAATAGCGACATTCCTTTCTTAAATTTTTTCATCAAATTGCCTTTTTTTGAGTTGAGTCGTTTTCATTCTAAAGGTGCGACATGTCACACAGCCCCAACTATCACCATTACCTACTCGATACGAGAACATTTCCAAAGCACCAAAACCACGGTTCAACGTGACTAGAATAACATGAACGGGTAGCACGCTGAACGGCGGTTTTGATGGAACATTCTATGTCGTGATTAAGTTTCAAAGTTGTTCCTATTACTAAAAACTTCCCAGTCCAGTAAGAAAGTCCTAGCCACTTTTATTCAAGCCAAGATTTTCTCGAAAGTCAGTGGCACGTATATTGAATTTCCTAATGCAGGTTTTTACTTAACCATGACTGCCTTCTATTTTTATTCCAGCAAACCTAGCGAAACGGGGTAAAAAAGTTGACACAGGTACCTTAAATGTTCTTGCCATGGAACCCTGTTTATAAATAGACAGAAAGATTAGCCTGTATGAGGATAAAATACAGATTCAAGTATGTTTATCACGTACACATTTACTCTCGACCCATCATGTCGTGTTGTTGCAATAATTATGACTATAATAGGACGGAATGAATGGCAGAGTTGAATGATTAACACAAAGCAATCTCAAAGGATCGTGAAGTTTTTCAGTAGAAATCGGTCACTAGATTTGGTAAATTCGTTCCTAGAGTCGTTCTTTGTTGTTCAGTATGTTGCTCGTACACAGAGTAGTTTAATGGCCCTTTACTTTTGAATCAGATATTTGTTATTTTTATACCAATTATAAATGTTTAGTCATCTGCTTATAAATAGTACTATCAAGTGCTAGAAACACTACTAAAGAAGCCCTTACATTGAACGAAGGTAGGTCCTGAATTAAATAATTAATTCAGCGTCTTGAACATTGGGACTGAAATATTTAATACCGTTCAGTCGAACTCTCCGATATACAGAGGGTCGAGCACGACTTTTCGAATCCTGCGTCACGTAAAATCGAATAGCAAACGTTGTCGAGTTTGTATGACGTTCGGAACAGCGCCCGCCCCTGAGCGTATTTGAAACTAAAATTTACTATGAGGTTTCTCGATCTCGATACGATAATCGTAACGTTAAGCAGGATTCGACAAGTCGTGCTCGACCCTCTGCAAACCGTTATAAAATAGTAGATTGTTCAACAAGGGACTAAAACAAGCCATAATGACACGAGATTTTTAGGCTATAGGGCTATATAGGCTATAGTTAGAGTGTCATTATGGTTGTTTTGTCTCGTGTTAAACACTCTGCTTTTCACTTTGAATGCAAGCAAAAAACGACGTTCTATACAAAATTACAATATTTATTATAACAATAACAAAGTTTCTTACAATTTACATTTAAAAGTACGCCCAATAGTGGCTCAATACGAGTAAGTAATGGACATATTCGAATAGCAAAAAAAAATATTCCGTGTTTTTTTTTGTTAAATGACGCTTCGAATACTTGTATATTTAGCCAACAGATTAAAACTTAAATACTAATTTAGAGCTAATGGGACTATGCATAATAAAATGAATTCATCCTTAATATAATTTAATATATTCATATTCGTAATCATTAATCGTGTTTCACGAATTTAAATCTTTTTTAATATTTTTGCACAGTTGTCTTTTCCACGCCTTAAAAATTTACTATACACAATCACTGAAAATGGAAAACCGGCGGGAGTGGATCGTGTGAATCAATTGAATATTTTTTGTGCTTAATGTTGTTTGATGGACACTAAAAATAGTGATTTATAGAATAAATTTAACGTGTTAGTGCACAGCAAATGAGGGATTCAAGTGAAAATGCGTATTCCCCCTGTACGATACCGTACATACATTGTAAGCATTCATAAAATATGTAAAACTATGTAGGTAGATTAAAATGGTAAGAAAGCAGTTGTACGGCGACCGCCCACGCAAAAGCATCTTGTATGAAAATTATTTGGAAGTGGAGATTACAGTTCTGTTCAATTTTATGTTCGGCGTTTCCTTTGCAACAAGACCTGCGCCGTTCATGTGGTCATTCGAGCAAAAAGAACTTTTGTTGTGCTAAGAGTATCAATTCAGTGATTTGACGCGGTGTGTGTGTACTCGGTGAGATTCCCGGTCGACATATTGTCGGCAAGTCAGCATCCGTGGCTGTGCAACTCAAATATTAATTAAGTACTTTTAATACTTATATATGCCAAGTGATATTTTAATTACTCTTTTTGCTGGCATTACGCAGTGCGTAAAAATAATAAATAAAAAGAAAAAAAATTTGCAACAGTGTTGCGACAGTTTCTTCGTCCTGTTGGGGGCTGTTGCAGCTTCCATCCGAGGTCACCGTGTGACCCCAATTTGGCGTGCAGTGCACCCAATTTTTTTTCACCCGTCGTCCGAGAAGCGAACGAGGTCAGGCGAGCCTGGTCTGCCATCTCTGCCGTGCGGAGGTGTCGACTGGTCAGGCTGATTTGCAGTGCTCATCTATTAACGTCACCCTCGCAAGATTCCTTACTCCGCGGCGCGGGCATTCTCCGAAGTGCGGAGCCACCTCCGTGGCAATAATTCTGCGGTGTGCAGAGGTGTTTATTTTTTTTCAGGAAAAACAGTGTTTTACCACAAGGGTTTTAAGTGCGTGCAGTGCTCGTACCTACCTAATTTTTTAGCTTCGACGAACAATCGACGATTTGTTTTATACCCAATTATACCTACCCACTTGAGTACCTGTTTTGCTTGTACTTAGGCAAATATTTTTTGGGTTTTATACTTACTTTATAAGAAAACGTTCGTGTTTATCGACGAACATTATTGTCGATGTACTTATGTGCATTAAAGGAATCTACTTATAAATAGTTTCGAACATTTACCGTTTTTACAGGTAGTGATTCGCACAATAAAAACTTCTAGAAATTTACCATTATAACAAGAAAAGATAGTAGCCAACCAGAGTTGAAGCCCGCTCATTTTATTTATAAGTTATTAACTAGAGCCAATTGGCGCGTGGGATAGCTTGGCGCGCAGCTGCCATTGGGCAAAATTTTAGCAGCGCCGGGTCACGTGCTCGCCACCACTGGCGCCACAGCAAGCGGAGCAAGCGAGCCGGCCGCCATTTGCTTTGCATTCCTCCTTTGTTTACGCGTAATTCCGTGTTTGATATAGTCGCCTAATCGATAATCGATCAATAACTACTTTATTTGGTTCATATCACAAACGTTGCTTTGTCGTTGTTATTAACTATTAGCGTAACAGTGTTGACGGTGTCAGTTAATTGGAGGCCGCGTAAACAAACAACATAGTGAACAGAGTGACAATGGGTGAGGAATTGAAGCGTCTGGTCGCAGCCAGGGGGCAGTGCAAGGGGTTCATCGCCAGGTTGAGAGCCTACGTGAGGGACTTGGATCCAGGTACCTATGATTTAAATATATTAAGAGAAAAAAGAGACCGCTTAGAGAAGGTTTTTACAGAGTACATGGAGCTAAATCTAGAAATTTCCTTAGTAGATTCCGACGACAAAGAGGCCATCGAGGCAGTCGAGGGAGTGTATTTTGAGTTGTCAGCGTTCCTCAACTCAAAGATTTCGCCCATTCCCGAGCCGGTTGCGGCTCATGCAAGCCCGCCGTCTGCGCAGGATTCGACAAGCTTTCAACGCTTGCCGAGAATTGAAATAAGCAAATTTAGTGGCGAGGTAGGTCAATACCACGATTTTATTGCCTTATTCAATAGCGTAATTAATAAAGATCCAAACTTATCACAGTGTGATAAATTCTACTACTTGAGGTCACTTTTAAATGGAGAGGCATTAAATATTGTTAAACATTTACCTTTAAGTGGTGAAAATTATGAAATAGCACTCAAGCTGCTTTCTGAGCCCCATGACAACAAGCAACAAGTGATAAATTATCATATTACGTCTATTCTTGACCTGCCATGCATTAACAAAATGTCATCAGCAGCCATTCGCGACTTGGTAACAAATACAAAACAGCACTTAAGTGCGCTTAAAAACATGAATGTACCAGTGCAGCATTGGGATTCGATTGTCATAACTGTGCTCCAACGAAAGCTTGACCAGTATACACTTAGGGCATTTCACCTTGAAAATAAAAGCTTGCAGTTGCCTGAGCTAAATAATTTGTTTACATTTCTAGAGGAAAGAGCTACCGCGCTCGAAACGCTTGGCCAATCTCAATCTGGCGGGCGGAGGAGCAGCTTAATAGCTGCCAACGCTAGCAGTCCTACTAATATAAGTAGGCACACAAAATGTAAGTACTGTAATTCTCAATTGCACAAGCTGCACCAATGCCCAGGCTTTAAGCTAATAGACTTAGCAAAGCGACAAGATTTTATGAAAGCAAATAAATTGTGTAACATTTGTTTGCTTTCATAAAATCTTTTATGTTTACAGTTTCAGTAATTGTACATTAGCCAGCCATATTTGCTGCATTAACAACTTTGCTTTTACCACAATGGGGCCTGCCAAGCCCAGCGGATCAAACATCTTGCTTACGAAGCCCAAAGCCTTTCGCTTTGTATATTTATCAAGTATATCCTGCTTAGGAGAACTTATTATTAAAGTATCATTAGCTAGGTTACCTTTAAGACCTAACATTCTCACAAAATCTGTGTCTTTATTATCAATAAAATTGACTTCTTTTTCCTCCTTTTTACATTCGGAAGGAATGTCGCGTAACAGCGAGTTATGGTTGGCGCACCACTTGTGCAGGTTGAAGCCCCCTAACTTTAACAAGTCAATTAACTCATCGCGCGTTTTTATTACAAGCTCAATATCGTTACCTGCTATATTCGCGTCATCGACATATGTATTGTGAAGTAGCACCTCTGCAGCCAGGGGATAATCGTCCTTATACCTATCGACTAGTTCGAGCAAGCATCGAGTGGCTATAAATGAGGAACTTTTAAGACCATAGGTCACAGTCTGAAGCTGCAGGCATTGAATTTCGCTATTAGGAGACTCCCTCCACAATATATTTTGCAACGGGCGATGTGATGGTTCTACCAAAATTTGTCTGAACATTTTTTGTATGTCACAATTAACAACATATTTAAATAATCTAAACAGAATTAATATGCTGAACAGATCATTTTTTTTTAAGCTTTTAAATATAATTATCTATTTATTAATAGATACATTATAAAACTTAAAACTAAAATTTAAAATACTAAATACTTACTAACTAAAACTAAACTAAAGGTAAAAAATCTCTCCCAGATCGCCGCCAATGGGAAGGGTGCCCAGAAGGCTGGCAGCATTGCCACGTTGTATGGCAATGCTGATTCGCTGAGCGAAGTATTGGCCAGCCCTCTGGTCACGGGAGGCCTCTATAAGGCGCGCCGAGAGATCTTTATACAAATGGCGCGCGCTAGGCCCCCAAGTCCCCAGAGTTTCGACCCCAAACGCCTCAAATATGTAACTAGCTCCAAGGGAACTATATTTGCGGCGTTTTAGGTCTTCTGCTAAGGCCGCGGCAGAGCCAGCAACATTTTGGGTCCTTGAAAGATGGGTCGGTGCAAGGGTATCCACACAAGTGGCGTCCCATACTAAAGGCCGACCCATCCGCCAAGGAACCAGTGTCAGACCGTCGGGCCTCTTACCATCGTCTCTAGCCAGGCCGTTAGGTTCCAAGACGGCCGGCACTTGGACGCTGACAAGTGCCCTACGGATGACATCATTAATGCTGGCGTGGCGCGGTATACGACCCGCGCTTCTGCCGCATGATAGGCCATGGTATCCATGCCTATCAGTCATTTTCCCACATTGGCAGCGATGAGGGACATTTGTTGGTGCCCCTACCCTGAGACTGGTGGCGAGGCGGAAAGTGGTGTTATCGAGGAGGGTGCCTATCGTAGTTGAGGGAAGGGTTTGAAGCCAGAGGCCTGATTCCCACTCCGCGGTAGCAAGAAGACGAGCGCGCTCTGCCGGACTGGATGCTGTGCTTAGCAGATTGTTCCTCACCAGTTGGCAGAGTGGCTCGTCCCACTGCCTCTGCGAGCAGGGATTCGCAGGCGCGTCTGTACCCGGACATGCTAATGACCAAACATTTTTGGCCTCGGTGCAGTGAGCAACCTCTAGGACCCCCAATGAGGGAGCTAAAATTTTCCCTATAAGCGGTTGCGCACTGTGCACAGAGGACAAAAAGGCAGGCAGAGATACACTTGAAATTTTGCGGACGCCTAGGTCCATGATTTTTCATCAAAGGGGATGTTAAGAATGGAGATGAGGGTCTCTTCGATTAATGTATCTAATTGAAGCATCAAAGTAGGGTATTTCCAGAGGTGGCAGCCGCGAAGTACATATGTGAATTTAGGTACGAAGAGACAGTGTCGAATGATAGTGTATGCGGTATGCATGTTAATTTTGAGCAAACGACCTGAAACGGTGGTAAAATTTTGAATTTTCTGTTTTACATAGTCTTCAAAAGATTGGTCCAAAAGTGGGCAGCCAAGGAGGTGAAGCGTTTTTTCGTCCAAAATTTTTATACCAGGAGCTACGTGTTCAAATTTGTTTATTACAGAAACTTTATCAGGACAGGAGTTCGAAACAAAAAGTTCGCATTTAGAAAAATTTAGGGAGAGGCCAATATGTTTAAGGTTAGTTGTTAAATTTTGTAAATCATCAATTTGATCATTTTGCACAACAGGCCCATTTAGTAAGACATCGTTTAAAGAAACTTTGCTTAAGCTTCGCATACTCGCATCGAAAACGACCCTAAGCTTTGTAGTTAAACTGTTTTGATTAAAAACAGGGTGGTGTGCCAGAAAGAAAACTGCCTGGCTTTCTAAATTATATTGAGATATAGGGATGCGAATCGCATGTCCCAGTTTGATATACTCATCAATGAAACATTTATAATCTTCAAATAAAGTGGGATCTTTGGCAAATCTAATTTCTAAAGATTTGAACCTTTTTAAAGCACATGTGAGTGAATCCCCCAATTTTAAAACTTCAATATTCTGTTTTAGCGGCAAAGCTACCTGAAATCTATTATTTTCCAGCACAACCGATTTTTTAAATGTCTCTTCCGCTAATTCTTGCTCGGAATTGGCTTCAATATAAATCTCAGGCACCTTCTCCGTCTGCCAGAATTGAGAAATTGACCTTTCTAAGTTATTTATACTTAAATCATTACCAACAGGCTTGCAGCTAACAGCTGAGGCAAAATGTGAGGTAGCATGTGTACTGCTACCTGCTACCCTCCCCGCTACAATGTAGCCAAAGCAAGTGTTGTGGAGATACAGCTGACCGGGTTGAACCGGAAGTTGATCCCGAAGTAAGACCTGGAAAAATATGTCACAACCTAAGAGTATGCTAATCCTGTCACAGACATGGAAATTCTCATCAGCCAACCTAACATATGAAGGCAAAATAATCTCTTTTTTATTAATTGTAAATTGTGGCATTTTGCTTGTAATATTGCCAACCACATGGCATGTCACAGACATACTATAATCATTTGCAGTTGAATACAAGTCGAATGTGGCCTGTTGTGTTGTTTTATTGGTACCATCACATATCCCGCTAATTATAGTTTCAGATTGCTGGAAAGTACAGCAAATTTCTTTGGCCAAATCTGACCTAATAAAGGAAACCTGACTACCGGAATCTAAAATAGCTCTGGCGTAAATATAACTGCCTTTTTTATTTATTAATCTAACCTTAATAGTAGGCAATAGTACATTATCAATGACTTTTGTTAATAAGCTTACATGATCAGAGCCTTTATTGGGGACACTGTCCTCATGTAATAAGGAATTATGCTTTTGTTTACATACTGAACATTTAAAGCCGAAGAGACATTTTTTACCAAAATGTTCATTTAAACAAATGTTACACAATTTATTTGCTTTCATAAAATCTTGTCGCTTCGCTAAGTCTATTAGCTTAAAGCCTGGGCATTGGTGCAGCTTGTGCAATTGAGAATTACAGTACTTACATTTTGTGTGCCTATTTATATTAGTAGGACTGCTAGCGTTGGCAGCTATTAAGCTGCTCCTCCGCCCGCCAGATTGAGATTGGCCAAGCGTTTCGAGCGCGGTAGCTCTTTCCTCTAGAAATGTAAACAAATTATTTAGCTCAGGCAACTGCAAGCTTTTATTTTCAAGGTGAAATGCCCTAAGTGTATACTGGTCAAGCTTTCGTTGGAGCACAGTTATGACAATCGAATCCCAATGCTGCACTGGTACATTCATGTTTTTAAGCGCACTTAAGTGCTGTTTTGTATTTGTTACCAAGTCGCGAATGGCTGCTGATGACATTTTGTTAATGCATGGCAGGTCAAGAATAGACGTAATATGATAATTTATCACTTGTTGCTTGTTGTCATGGCGCTCAGAAAGCAGCTTGAGTGCTATTTCATAATTTTCACCACTTAAAGGTAAATGTTTAACAATATTTAATGCCTCTCCATTTAAAAGTGACCTCAAGTAGTAGAATTTATCACACTGTGATAAGTTTGGATCTTTATTAATTACGCTATTGAATAAGGCAATAAAATCGTGGTATTGACCTACCTCGCCACTAAATTTGCTTATTTCAATTCTCGGCAAGCGTTGAAAGCTTGTCGAAGCCTGCGCAGACGGCGGGCTTGCATGAGCCGCAACCGGCTCGGGAATGGGCGAAATCTTTGAGTTGAGGAACGCTGACAACTCAAAATACACTCCCTCGACTGCCTCGATGGCCTCTTTGTCGTCGGAATCTACTAAGGAAATTTCTAGATTTAGCTCCATGTACTCTGTAAAAACCTTCTCTAAGCGGTCTCTTTTTTCTCTTAATATATTTAAATCATAGGTACCTGGATCCAAGTCCCTCACGTAGGCTCTCAACCTGGCGATGAACCCCTTGCACTGCCCCCTGGCTGCGACCAGACGCTTCAATTCCTCACCCATTGTCACTCTGTTCACTATGTTGTTTGTTTACGCGGCCTCCAATTAACTGACACCGTCAACACTGTTACGCTAATAGTTAATAACAACGACAAAGCAACGTTTGTGATATGAACCAAATAAAGTAGTTATTGATCGATTATCGATTAGGCGACTATATCAAACACGGAATTACGCGTAAACAAAGGAGGAATGCAAAGCAAATGGCGGCCGGCTCGCTTGCTCCGCTTGCTGTGGCGCCAGTGGTGGCGAGCACGTGACCCGGCGCTGCTAAAATTTTGCCCAATGGCAGCTGCGCGCCAAGCTATCCCACGCGCCAATTGGCTCTAGTTAATAACTTATAAATAAAATGAGCGGGCTTCAACTCTGGTTGGCTACTATCTTTTCTTGTTATAATGGTAAATTTCTAGAAGTTTTTATTGTGCGAATCACTACCTGTAAAAACGGTAAATGTTCGAAACTATTTATAAGTAGATTCCTTTAATGCACATAAGTACATCGACAATAATGTTCGTCGATAAACACGAACGTTTTCTTATAAAGTAAGTATAAAACCCAAAAAATATTTGCCTAAGTACAAGCAAAACAGGTACTCAAGTGGGTAGGTATAATTGGGTATAAAACAAATCGTCGATTGTTCGTCGAAGCTAAAAAATTAGGTAGGTACGAGCACTGCACGCACTTAAAACCCTTGTGGTAAAACACTGTTTTTCCTGAAAAAAAATAAACACCTCTGCACACCGCAGAATTATTGCCACGGTTGTGGCTCCGCACTTCGGAGAATGCCCGCGCCGCGGAGTAAGGAATCTTGCGAGGGTGACGTTAATAGATGAGCACTGCAAATCAGCCTGACCAGTCGACACCTCCGCACGGCAGAGATGGCAGACCAGGCTCGCCTGACCTCGTTCGCTTCTCGGACGACGGGTGAAAAAAAATTGGGTGCACTGCACGCCAAATTGGGGTCACACGGTGACCTCGGATGGAAGCTGCAACAGCCCCCAACAGGACGAAGAAACTGTCGCAACGCTGTTGCAAATTTTTTTTTTTTTTTATTTATTATTTTTACGCACTGCGTAATGCTAGCAAAAAGAGTAATTAAAATATCACTTGGCATATATAAGTATTAAAAGTACTTAATTAATATTTGAGTTGCACAGCCACGGATGCTGACTTGCCGACAATATGTCGACCGGGAATCTCACCGAGTACACACACACCGCGTCAAATCACTGAATTGATACTCTTAGCACAACAAAAGTTCTTTTTGCTCGAAGGACCACATGAACGGCGCAGGTCTTGTTGCAAAGGAAACGCCGAACATAAAATTGAACAGAACTGTAATCTCCACTTCCAAATAATTTTCATACAAGATGCTTTTGCGTGGGCGGTCGCCGTACAACTGCTTTCTTACCATTTTAATCTACCTACATAGTTTTACATATTTTATGAATGCTTACAATGTATGTACGGTATCGTACACATACTGAACATTTAAAGCCGAAGAGACATTTTTTACCAAAATGTTCATTTAAACAAATGTTACACAATTTATTTGCTTTCATAAAATCTTGTCGCTTCGCTAAGTCTATTAGCTTAAAGCCTGGGCATTGGTGCAGCTTGTGCAATTGAGAATTACAGTACTTACATTTTGTGTGCCTATTTATATTAGTAGGACTGCTAGCGTTGGCAGCTATTAAGCTGCTCCTCCGCCCGCCAGATTGAGATTGGCCAAGCGTTTCGAGCGCGGTAGCTCTTTCCTCTAGAAATGTAAACTGTAACAACTTCAACTGGGATTCAAGCTTACCTGCCGAGCTCAACGAAGATTTTAGAGCCTTTGCGACTAGCTTGTCAAGAATGTCTGATATTGTAGTACAAAGAGATATGGATACACAAAATGCACAGTCAATCGACATCATTGGGTTCGCCGATGGGTCAAACCACGCATATGGTTGCTGCCTGTATTTGAGAATAGTCGGCAAAGATAGAAAAGTTACCGTGAATTTACTATGCTCAAAATCACGTGTTAACCCGATTAAAAAACTGACCACGCCGCGCGCTGAGCTTAATAGTGCTTTGCTATTAGCCATGCTAGCACACAAGGTGTATGGCATAATAAAATTAAATTTTACAGCAAATGTGTATTTATATCTCGACTCGCAAGTAGTACTTGCCTGGTTAAAAATAGATCCTGTAAAATTAACTGTGTATGTGGCTAACAGAGTGAAAGCTATACGCGACATGACTGAGGGTTTCTCCTGGCATTACATAAACACAGCTGTCAATCCTGCGGACTGCCTCTCCCGTGGAGTGGAGCCGCACCTTTTACAGCAGAACCCATTATGGTTTCACGGGCCCACTGCTTTAAGTAGCATAGATTTTAAGCCAAAAGGCGATGAAAAAATAATGCCGGAAGAAATACCTGAGCTAAAGTCAGCTCTTATTAGTGCCACGCCAAGTAATGACATACCATTATTTAATAATTGTTCTAGTATAACGAAAATGAAACGAATTGTAGCGTGGTGTTACAGGTTCACAGATAATTGTAAGAAATTTACTACTAAGAATCATAGCAATAGGGAGCTAGGGTGTTTGACACCTCGAGTATTGAGCCATGCATTGCATGATATTATCAGATACGAGCAAAATAAACACTTTGATGCAGAGATAAAGGCTCTAAGTAGAAACAAACCTATAAAATCAAAGCTCGAGGAGTTGAATCCCTTCCTTTGTTCAATGAACTTGCTCCGCGTAGGCGGAAGGCTTCAGCTTGCGAACCTGCCTTACTCACAAAAGCACCCGATCATTCTACCTAAAGGTGCGAAGATTACTCGGTATATTATCGAAAATGAGCACAAGGCATTATTGCATGCTGGAGCAAAACTTGTATTGAATAGTTTAAGTTTAAAATACCGTATAATAAGCGGCATAAGAGAAGTCACACACGTGCTTTATAAATGTATAATTTGTTTTAAATTAAAAGCAAAGCAATCGCAACAGCTTATGGGCTCACTTCCCTATGATAGAGTGAACTCGTGTAGAGCATTTGATAAAGTAGGAATAGATTATGGTGGCCCATTGACTATCAAAATGTATCGAGTTAGGAAGCCCATCCTGTATAAGGCGTACATTGCATTGTTCGTATGTTTCACAACAAAGGCTGTTCATATTGAGCTGGTCTCGGACCTCACGACAGAGTCGTTCCTAAATGCATTTAAAAGATTTATTTCGCGTAGAAATAGGCCGTCTGTTGTATACTGCGATAATGCGAGTACTTTTAAAGGGGCGCAAAACCAGTTGGTTGAATTATATAAATTACAGTCAGATGAGAGACACCAGCTATCTGTTGTAAATCAAGCCGCTGAATTAGGTATTGAATTCAAATTTATTCCCAGCTACAGTCCGATATTTGGTTCTCTGTGGGAAGCTGGAATTAAAAGTGTTAAGCATCATTTGAAGCGTGTTGTGGGCGCAGCCGTTTTGACATATGAAGAGTTAAACACTGTGCTGATTCAAATTGAAGGAATACTAAATTCACGTCCTTTAACGGCCCTGCCTACAACAGACTTCACAGAAATGTCTTACTTAACCCCAGGTCATTTTTTGACAGGTGCCCCATTGATATCATACCCAGAAATTGATTGTACTAACGTACCAACTAACCGTTTAAAATTCTGGCAACAATGCACACAAATGGTCCAAAGCTTTTGGAAGCAGTGGCACAAACAGTATTTAGTACAGTTGCAGAACAGGCCAAAATGGCGCACTGAAAGTAAAAATATTAAAGTTGGTACATTAGTCATAGTCAGGGATGACAATGTTAGTCCTCTTAAGTGGCCGATGGCCAGAGTTGTACAGGTTTTTCCTGGGCCGGATGGCAAAGTGAGAGCACTTTCCATTAGGAATGCTAAAGGTTCCATAATTCGAACTAGTATTTATAAAATATCTGTACTCCCAATCGAAACTGAATAAGGCTTATTTAATGTCATTAGATAGGTAAGATATTAGAGCTCAATTGTTTACTATTATTGTTAAAATATTTCAGAACACTAAATTAGATCAGCTTTATTCATAATTCAAAGCAACTCTGAATAATTTAGTTAAGTTTAAAAACAAAAGGTGAAGGGATTAATAATTAAGTATCGAAAGTTCCTAGCTGGCTTTAACGTTTATATTTCCTAGAGATAATATTAATGTTCATACAAAGGAATATATGTAGGTTAGTAGGGTTCAAGAAATATAATAAAAAACATGTATAGAATAATTTAAGTATACTTTATTCGTCATATTTGTCGCGCTGCGGAATATGTACGATACCGTACATACATTGTAAGCATTCATAAAATATGTAAAACTATGTAGGTAGATTAAAATGGTAAGAAAGCAGTTGTACGGCGACCGCCCACGCAAAAGCATCTTGTATGAAAATTATTTGGAAGTGGAGATTACAGTTCTGTTCAATTTTATGTTCGGCGTTTCCTTTGCAACAAGACCTGCGCCGTTCACCCCCTGTTTGTTACCCATTAGAATTCGCCGGCTGTTCCTCGTCGTAGCTCGCCATAAAGTTCATTATCGCTTTACGGAACAGAAGCCATGAGTAGAACAGACAGACTGACGATTTTGACCGTGATAGGACTATTTTATTATTCCAGTAACTTAAATCAGACTTGGCTGTATGGACTTGGTTTCCTTTGCCTATCCCTAAAGGGAAAACAAACATCACTGAAAATGGAAATAATCCACCACACCGACTTTTATACATGACTAGCTTATTCCCCGCGGCTTTGCCCCCGTAAAATAATTAAAAATGGGCTAGTTCCCTATCCCGTGGGAATTTCGAAAAATCCGTTCTTAGTGCATCTCTAGGATACTCAAGGTATATGTTTGCCAAATTTCAAGTCTCTAGGTCCAGTGGTTTAGGCTGTGCGTTGTCTGTCAGTCAGTCAGTCAGTCAGTCACGGTACTGTTTTATAGGTATATAAGATAGAAGACTGGCCACGCACCTCTTTAGCGCTGACAAAATGCGGCCTTCGCTCATTAGCTGTCATTACACTGACATGTCAAACTACAAGGGAATATACCACAGACAAATATACCATCTGGATAATGTACGACTACCGTACCGACCTGCTAA
This sequence comes from Clepsis dumicolana, assembly GCA_963691665.1. Lineage (NCBI taxonomy): Eukaryota > Metazoa > Arthropoda > Insecta > Lepidoptera > Tortricidae > Clepsis > Clepsis dumicolana. The sequence continues at coordinate 12,692,800 of OY829512.1, forward strand.
TTCATGTCCACAAAATAACAAGTAGTCGCATGATAACAATGACCTGCTAATTTACGAACATAAAATAACAAGTCGTTCTTTATTGACCGAGCGAACGAAGCATGAACGTTTCAAATGGGAACAAAAATGGTTTCTTAATGTCTGTCCAGCTGTTCTCCTCTGCAGTGTAAAATTTTGTAAGCAGGCTCGATAATTATAGTTTTTTGGAAAAAAAAATAGCTCACGAGGTCTACAGCTCTCAGCTCTCAGAGCCACTATTGATAATATTTTAGGTATAAAAGACGAAAAAGCTCACAGAGTGGCATGTGGAATGGAAGGCAAGTCTTCCGTAACTGTTTCAAAGGTAAAAATATAAAATAATAGAAAAATAAAAAAAAGGTACCTATTTCAGTGTCGTCATTGGACAGATAATGGACAGTCTAAATCGGTAGATCTAAAAACTGGAAAATCAGTAGAAATAGATAAAATAGTCAGTTTCTGTAATAGTTTTATTTAGTTTACTAGGAATTACAAAATGGCCATAATATTAGAGGTTGGGATTTATCATGCAGGGAAATAATTTATCGGCCTTGCATTATTTGGCTATAATATTATAATTTTAAGTGCGTGGTTTTCTTTACAAATAATGAGTATAACGGCGCGTTACACAAAAATATTACGATTATCAGAATTAGATTAAATTGATTCTTTTTTTTATAATTAAGGAGATACTAATTGTTTCGTTATAGTTGGTAAATTTAATTAGAGCGAGTGGCAACACTCGAACGGGGTCGCATATTGAAAGAAGACGTTAGGTCATTCAGAGTTTGACAGCTGACCAGCAAACAATATGCAAACCCGTTGGCTCTGATTTTGTATCTCTTTTAATCTTAATAATCCGTGTACATTTATAACCAATTGTTACCTAGTTCAATAAAGTGTTGTGTGATCTAAATTACGAAGGTGTTATTTTACTACTGCGTCGACCATGTCGGCGGATGAGCCGCCCGGTAATCCGATAAGTATATTATTTACTTACGTATGGAATGTGATTCCATGTGCCTTGTTTTTCTTTTTTGTGTAATTTGTACAGTTCATAAATGTGCACGACGTCATTTTGAGCGGTTGAACTGGGCGAATCAACGAGATGTCACCTGCGCGGCGGCTGTTGGCGACTAAGTCACCGAGTAACCTAATCACCTATATTGCTGTCCGCGCGCGGTGAAGGGGTGGGAATCTGTCACTATTTGGTACATCAATGATCCACCATTCACAAACACCGTGATTGGCTGTTTACGCGGGTTTCCAAAGTAAATTAAAAAAGAAATTACTTTAATCCCTAAAGATTAATAAGGAGCTTTAGTCCCGTTATGCAAACACTAAAGGAACATTTTAAGAGCATGAGAAGTGAAAATACAATTACCAGCTACCGGAGTCGCTTAGCTAGGTATATAGCTAAGTATAATAGCTAGCTAAGATAACTCGAAATTACCCTAAGACTCAATCATAGTGAATTAAACGGTTAGGCTAAACTCGAGTTACGTACGCGAGTGATCAGTTTATTTAATTATTATCTTTAAGTGCAGTTTTTCTCAAACATCGATGTCTTTCATTCATTTATTCATTTAAGCGATGGAATTTATTATGAAACCCGGAAGGGCGCAGCATTTTTGAGAAAGAGAGAGAGACCGATAGTATTGGTTTAGACCCATTTGAAAATAAGAATAAGAATGAATTATTTGGACATAAAAGTTCAAATAATCACGGAAAAATACTTTACTTACACGGTACATGAAGGACAATGAACAGTATTATGTGTGTGTGAAATAACAAAGGGAAATAACCCGTTCGCACTAGACTCTGGGTTCTACGGGTCAATTTTAGGAAACAAACCTATGAAAACACCACTCTAAAATGGAGACAAATTGTGTTGAATTTGAGATACGAACGCATAGGGAAAATTCCCGCCTTAATTAGGTTTGACAGCTAGTGAAAGAAAAAACAGTTCGAGCGGTAGGTAGTTCAGTACTCTAAAATTACGTAAATCTGTGGTATTGCTACTAAGGCCCGAGCACGAATCTTCGAATCCTACGTAAAGTAGTCGAGTGCAAAGTTATCGAGAAAAATCGTATGAAGTTTGGAACACCGACCCCCGTGTGCATAATTGGTACTAAAATTTAATACGAATTATCTCGATGGCGATACAATAACGGTACTGCCCGATTACGCTACGGAGGATTCGAATATTCGTGGTCTGGCCTCAGTAGCAATACCACAGATTTACATAATTTCAGAGTGGTATTTTCACAAGCCAAAAACCAACAAGCTTTCAAATTCATATCTCGACTCATTCGGAATGCACACCTACCTGCTAAACATCACACGCGAATGTCCTCCAAGCACCTTAAAGGCAGAGCTTCCGGCCCACATGCTTCAATTATCCCGTGACACGGATTCACGCAGTTTGCTGATCGAATTGGGTTGCCTTATGAATTCTGATTTAGCCATGCACGGTTTGGATTAAGAAAAAATACAGAGATAAAATATAAACGTACGTAGAATTACAGACTGTTTGGGAATAACCGTATGAATGAACTGTATGAGTTCCCAATTGGAGTGCGACTCATCTAAAAAGTAAATTAGGTCGGGAGTTCGGAACTCTATTTGATGTTTATAACCAGATTTTTTTAGAATGAGAGGGCTTGGGCTATTAATAGTTCTTGGATTGGGAAATACACAAACACACAGGCCGCAATTCTTGGCCGATTCTCGAAAATTTACTGAGCCGGTTCGATACCTGAATAAACAGTACGTTTTTGTCAATTTAGTTTTTTGGATGTTTTTCAAAAGAAAAACGGAAATGGTCAAAAATGAGCTCGCGAAGTCTACCGGTCTCAGAGCCACTACTTAATTACAATGAGGCCCGAGCACGAATATTCTAAGCTCTGCGTAGCGTAACGTTATCGTGTCTAAATCGAGAAACTTCATACAAAATTTTGGTTCCAAATACGCTTACGGGCGGGCGCTGTTCCAAACGTCATAGAAATTTCTCGATAACGTTACTACTCGATTACGTTACGCAGGATTCGAATATTCCTACTCGGGTATCATTTAAGTTTATACCATCATCACCGGCCTTTTTTTACATTCACTGCTGGGCGTAGGCCTCCTCTCAGAATGAGAGGGTTTGGGCTATAGTTCCCACCTTAACCCATTGAGTTTATTTCACGCTGTTCCTTTACCCGGAAAAGCGGGAAAGTTGGCGCACAGTATTGCAACGTTATAAAATGCATGGTCACGCGTATTGCGATCTCTATCTGCAAAGGAGCTAAAACACAGCTGAATGCGTGCCGGACTCACGCTTTGTGGAGATTTGCATTTTTTAACTGCCGTAGTTTCCTGTTGCAGTATAAGTTTACGGTGGTACTTAGGTCAGGTTAGTTACGCGGTTGCCTGCGAAATTGGCGGCAATTTCAAAGGTAAAAGGACTTAAGAGCCGTGGAGTCGACGTTGATATTAAAAGTCAAATCTTACTCTGTAGGTTATTTTATAAATTCCAAATTTTGATTATATTATAAAACAAAATAGTCACTGTCACCACCAGGTTCATTATAATAATTATGGGTTTTATGGGATTCATTATAGAATTATGTGCATTCATAATAAATAATTGCGATAATTTAAATTTTCATTCATTTTTTATGTATAATTACTTAGAAGCTTTACTCACGATGATTAAGCTTTTTGGGATTAAATAAATGAAAGGGTAAGATTGTTAATAGGGTTCCGTACCTCAAAAGGAAAAACAGAACCCTTGTAGGATCACTGTGTTGTCTGTCTCTCAAGACCTATTTTCTCTGAGATGCGTTGAGATAGCATGCTGAAATTAATAATAATTATCAAATACTCAAGTCTGAAATCTCTTGTAGCTGTGAATAAATCAAACTTCCAAGTCAATGCAATCAAAAGATACAGTGTAGGTAATTAAAAGTGGTGTTTCCATTTAATAATTTGCCGTGAAATTAAAACCTACAGGGTAGGCACTTCCAGTTGTCCTAGAAACTTGAAATAAATAAATCTGAAAATCTTGAATTTTTAGGTATGCCTGTATATTTTATGTCAGTGATCAGTATACAATTACTCCGCACTGCGTACCTTTTGCTTAGGAGCAGAGGACTCTGCTAACAATGGACAACATAAAACATTCGTAAAAACTGCGAAAAATCTTCGAACTAAAACAGTATTTACATACCTACAAATTTGTACGGAGCCCTCAGTGCGCGAGTGGGACACGCACTTGGCCGGCTCTTTATTTAGTTTTGATGTCTACTCCACAGCTGGCTGTTGTCTTATTCGATCGATCCGTTTTATTGATAAAATACAAAAATACAAAAGACTTCACAAAGTCACAACTGTTATTAATATCAAGACATTTTCGTCAATTTGAGAAGCGCCGTAAAAAAGGCACAGAGATATTTTTATTAAAAACGTTGAAGTGGACCAAGTAAATTGAGGAAATAAACGACCTCTATTAATAAAGATCAACTTTGTTTTACTTCGGAAGGAACAAAGAAAATCTGGCTTTGTCTAAGAGTGACGCTTCTCTGTGCACGATATTTTACAAGTGTGTAATTAACACTGGCAATTTCTGAGTTGTTGGATTCCGATTTCATTTATTTATTGCAAAATTTTCCAAGTTTTGTTGGGGTGCTTTCATGATATAAATAAGATCTAGTTTATTTTTATCTGTGACTAGCAGCCCTCCGCCGTGAAATATTTCAAAATGAGCTAGTTCCCTATCCCGTGGGAATTACGAAAAATTCCTTCTTAGTGCACCTCAAGACATACAGATGTTTGCCAAATTTCAAGTCTCTAGGTCCAGTGGTTTAGGTTGTGCGTTGTGTGCATTTTCTGTCAGTCAGTCAGTCAGTCAGTCACGGTACCTACTGTGTTATAGGTATAGATTTATGAAAATGACAGGTGCAGCGCACTCTCATAGAGATTAGGTCTGAATCTGGCCTAAGGTGTTGATGAAAGCTTAATTGGCAACTCTAGACGCCTGATGCAGCTCAGAACTGTGCCAATGCCCTAGCAGCAACCTAAACCGAAGTTGTTTTTTGGTGCCTTTCTTTGGTCAAGACTATTTCTACCTAATAACCTCCCCTAGGCAGGCGCTAGGCTCCTATTTCACCAACAAACAAAAATTCGGTGTAAATTACGGATTTGAAGAGTTTTTCTTTTAGTGCGCTTCATAATATTGGCAATGAAAATGTAGATTGAATTGTCATTTTAAACCACCATTGTCATTGCCACCTGATTTTGGCGCCCTTTGTCTGGTGCCCAGAACAGCTTGCTCAACACGGTTCTACACTTCAGTAAATATTTTGGCGCCCCCTAGAGACTTGGCGCCTAGAGTGGCCGCTCCGTTCACCATATGGCCTCGAATATGCCTTAATCATTTTATTTTAAAACTTTTACGTAAGGTGGTAGAGTCAGCTGCAGGGAAAAGGTAAAGGAAAAGGTTAAGACACCCGGTGGATACATTTTTCTCTCATGTCGACCGTACACTAATATGCTTGACATGTTGATTTCCATCTCTGCCCGTCCTTTTCTGTCACTCAGAATACACGCGACGGGTAACATAATCTCGCGCGACAAACAAACTCGCGGCCAGTCGTGCCAGCCCTACCGTTGCATGACGCCTTGTCCTCGCCTTATGTCGTATGTCGTGTCCTTATCCTTGCGGTGTATACATTAAATGAGTTCGCTCACTTGCACGCGATCCTTATGATGTTTTGCTCCAAGTGTCTGTCGCTATAAGAAGGTGACAGACATAGTTGCAAGACATATCACAGCCATTCAAGCCAGCGTACTTATAATGTTGAGGAAGCTCAAAGTCACTCAGAGGGCGATGGAGAGGGCTATGCTCGAGGTTTCTCTGCGGGACAGAATCAGAAATGATAATATCCGCAGTAGAACTAAACTTACCGACATAGCCCGAAGAATTGCGAAACTTAAGTGGCAGTGGGCGGGGCACATTGCTCGCAGAACTGATGGCCGATGGGGTCAGAAGGTTCTCGAATGGGGCTACGGACCGGGAGATGAGCTGTCGGTAGGCCTCCAACAAGATGGAGCGACGACCTAGTAAGGATTGCGGAACCGCGGTGGATGCGGAAAGCACAAGACCGGTCTGAGTGGAGAGCCTTGGGGGAGGCCTATGTCCAGTAGTGCACGTCTTTTGGCTGACATGATGATGATGATGATGACTTATAATGTTAGTACACTCCGCCATTGTTAATAGCATACAGGCGCCGCAGATTTCACAATTAGAGTGGAAACCGGACTGTTCTGAATTTATTTATCGTGTTACGTTGTCCGCTGCAATTTGATTAAGCCGCGACAAATGAATATTCACACAGTGTTCGAACCGCCGCCACTTGAGGTAATGGGTATATGTATTTTATATGTACAGTCAACATCCTGTCTGAGCGGGCAGGGTACTTGAAAATATCGGAACACGTACTAGCTGACTCAGCTACGCGTGTGTACATTGATAAGTTTTTTTTTTTTTTTTATACAACGAGGAAGGCAAGCGAGCAAGTGGGTCTCCTAATGGTAAGTGATCACCACTGCCCATAGACATCCGCAACTCCGGAGGGTTTGCAGATGCGTTGCCAACCTAGAGGGCTAAGATGAAATGCCTCTTGTGCCCGTAATTACACCGGCTGTCTTACTCTCCACACCGGAACACAACAGTGCAAGTACTGCTACTTAGCGGCAGGATTAACGAGTAAGATGGTGGTAGCGATCCGGAAGGAGGTCCTACAACCCGCAAAAAGTATGGAAGTTCTCGGCTGTAGGATAGGTTCCTACTTGTATAGTTTACGGGTACAGCTTGCTTATTTGTGACGAGTGATCAATTTCAACCAAGGATTCTAAGGATCGTATGTACCAGTGAAAATACTACACGAAATTGTAACAAAACGCAACTTGTGAGTCTGTGACACTTGACATCTCAGCAGACATCTAGCCTACACAATCTCGCATAATAATTTAAGTTACTAATGAAAAACTGATAAAACTGTTAAAATAAACAATTATAAAAATAACACAACTTTTATTAAAGAAGAATAATACATGGCGCAGTCGGTAGGATTGTAAAATTTTACCAAGAGAAGAAAGCTGATGGATTTAAAATTTCTGCAGAGTAACAGAAACTTATGGACACAAGTGATTATCTTTAACTTAACTAAGTAGTCACATAATTCTCGCAGTAATCTCTGTTCATTGCTTGTCTTTTTTTCCCGACTGCAAAAAGGAGGAGGTTTTGAATTCGACTTTTGTTTTTCATTCTTATCATTTTCTAATTTTGACATTGCATTTATGTACATGAGCATGCTGCTTGATATACTTACTATTTCGTATCCCGCCAGGCAAATCACAGTGAAACAAATGATAAGTAAATACCTACTTACCTAAGTAATAAGTTGATTATAAGGTAGTTAATTATTTTCTTGCCTAAAAATTAAGTTAGTAAAGTTAAGTTAGTTTAAGTGTAATGATTTGTTCACGCATTAGGAACCTTTTTTTAACAGGAAACCACCGTGAGACTCAATCATAGTAAAATAAACGGATCACTCACGTATTGTCGGTCGAGTATACAGTTTCAGTAGGTTCCTCATAATTATAGTGTAATTTGTATTTCATTCAAATCCTGCCTGTCGACCCATAACAAGTTATAATAATATCTAAATTAGGTCAATTAACAAGTTTTGTCCTTTCGTTTAGCAATGCAAGCTTACCGGTACTGTCTTGAGACAGTACCGGACAGTGTCTCGAGATTGAAACTGCCTACTATTGAGTTGACTCAATAGTAGGCAGTTTCAATCTCGATTCACTGTAGTGAAACATTTTAATTGAAAAGGTCATTTCCTCTCATTGCGAATAGCGACTTGTAAGTGGAAAGCAGTCTGGAATAATCTCGATGGAAAGATAAAATAAAAACATCCATTCTTACAATAAATACATTTTTAATCCTGCCTTATTATCTTCGTTAGCAAATATAATTATTTTCACTAGCAACGCCGGCGATAAGATAAAGTCATGAATATTTTCTTGGGTTCGTTGTTTTCTTGAATAATTCCATCATCAATTTCTTGCTTTTGGAAAATTTATTAGCCAATATTTTTAATGTATTGTTATTTTTAACTCCCGATGTACAAAGAGGAGTGTTATAAGTTCGACAAGTATATGTGTGTATTTATTTGTGTCTCTCTGTGACATCATAGCTTCTAAACGGATTGGCCTTTGTTAAGAACCGAATACTCAGAACTTATTCATTATAGCAGCAGCCTTTTTGTGTAGGGGGTTAAAATAAATCGTATGAGTAAGTGTATTCATATGCGGGGCCATGGAGAGATTCTCCTACTCCTACGACGGCAGTTTTCTCCTACAAAACCATTATTACGGCGGTAGATTTCTCCTACCAGACTCGGTTAGGGCATTCGTTTTCTCCTACTAAACTCGTATTAAGCAGATAGTTTTTTCCTACTTGACTTGTACATATTAGAGAGATAGTTTTCTCCTGCTAAACTCGCATTAGTACGGTAGTTACTAGACTTGTATTAGGGAGATAGTTTTCTCCTACTAGACTCGTATTAGGGTGATAGTTTTCGCCTACTAGACTCGTATTAGGGAGATAGTTTTCTCCTACTAAGCTCGTATTAGTAAGGTAGTTACTAGACTCGTATTAGGGTGATAGTTTTCATTGTCGAATATTTTCACAGATCTGTAAAATCGGGGCCCTGTGGACATAGCCCAAAAACCTTGTAGTACCTATTAGGCAAAGTAAAATGAGCCCGATGCGAAACTAAATTGGAATTCTGGAGGGTTTATAAATCAGTGCCTCCGCGGTCTAGCAGTATTAGGGCAAGAATAATTAAAATGTGTTTACACCTAAACACTGGACCCTATTACGGCCCATTGCTAATTAGCGTCCGCTCAGAAGGGTGCATAAATTATACTTTGTTATCTGTTTATGTCGAGAATTAACTATTTTGTTATACCTGTACCGATATCCGCCTGTCTGTCTGTAATCGAATCTTGTAAGTTAAATTTGACGCAATTCCATGGTGCGTGTGAAGTTCCCAGTGGGCCCGCGTTTGAACTAAAGCCCAAACCCTCTCATTCTGAGAGGAGCTTTGAGCCCAGCAGCGGGACGTAAAAAAGGCTGGTGATGATGATGATGAATATTAATTTCAGCTTGCTGAATTCATACTACACTTTAGTTCCAAGTAAGTTCACGGGTGGGCGCTGTTCTAAATGTTACACAAATTTTTCGATAACGTTACTACTCGATTACGTTACAGGATTCGAATATTCGTACTCGGGCCTCAGTGAAACGTATACCTATAAACATGAGTATTTACCCACAAAATACATATAGCTAGAAGTTATAGTTCCCAAGTTTGAGCTAAGTTTGATTCCATACAATCACAAAAGTTACTTTTTGATTTGAATATCTGGGAAACTTCGCAGGGTTCCGTAGGTACCCGAAGGGTCCAAACGGGACCCATTGTTAAAGCAACGCTATCCATGGGTCTGCTTGGACTTCTAAATTCTAAAGGAAATGAGAGTGAAAAGGTTCTAATTTTGTGAGGTAGTTGTAATTTTTGATTCGATCTCGCAGGGATACTCGAACGATAGGTTTTTGCATTGCTCTTTGCGCGACCTTGAGCCTTCTTATGAGGTCCACTGAAGAAATGAAGTGATCCGTAGAAGAACTTAAGTTAACGATATAAGTAGTTCAGCAAATTGCAGATTTGGATTCCACGGCAATTTGTATGGAAACACCCTTCTTTTGATTGCATCGACTTAAAAGTTTGATTTTTCCACAGCTTCAAGGGATTAGGTACCTATTTGATACTAATTTAAGCTTGCTACCTCCACGTGCTCCAGAGAAAATGGTCGTGACAAACAGATGGTCAACAAAGTGATCCTATAAGGTTTCCGTTTTTTCCTTTTGAGGTACGGAACCCTAAAATAAGCTCACTTTTTATAACAAAATGATCCGATCTAAATAAACATACTCTGGCTATAGTAGTCGAACCATTGAGAACAGAAATACCTATTTGACTATTACATGACTGACCGAGGTCAAAATAAAATAATTTTACATTACTTCAGAAAATAATCGTAAAAAAGCGATGTCTTCTTGTTGCGATTTAGACCATTTCTAATTTAACAAAAACGTATTAAAAAGAGGCTGTTTGACAATTCAAAATAATGAAGTCATATTTCAGTAATTCATTCAAATTCGATGCAAACAGCGATCGTTTTGACATTTCAACAAAAGTTGCTCGGTTGATTAAGGTGTCAAGTACCCAATTCATTCATTCGTTCGTTACGTTTTTTTTCAATCCGTACTTTGTGTAGTTGCATTATATGTATGCGTATCTCTTTATTGCACATGAAACATTAAAATAACCACAACATGCAGGACAAAAGCAAATGACACAGTCCAACTTATCAGAGGGATCTCTACCAATTAACTTTCAGGCGATTGACAGGACATCAGAGTAAAGAGTAGACATACATAGAAATACATTACATGTATTGTGTAAGCAGCCATTCACATCATACCTAATGAGTCCTCAAGTACACATGCACTGTACTTACACAAAAAAAGTGAAGTAGAGGTGTGAACGTTTTGAGCGTTCTGTATCCACTGAAATACTCCATATGTCTCTATAGATGTACCTACACACGGTGCAACGACATAGGAAGTCAACGTAAGCCTATACTCGAGTGCAGACGCCAGTGCCCGCCAGTTCGTTAGCCACTAAAAGGATTAGCATCATTGCTGGCTAGTCTGGACGCGGCCTAGAACACTGGCCTGTGCAAGTTGACTGCTTGCCAAAACAATGCTCGCTGCGGTAGCTTTCCGCAAGCGCTATGACTTGTCTATAGGTATAATCTGTTCACCTTGCGACCTAATCTTTGAACATTTTTTTCAATTAAAAAAAACGAATGAACGAAAAAAAACCCTACGTAATTATAGAACCTCATCACAAATTTTCATGAAGATTAATTTTTGAACGTTTTTCGTTATTTTTCTTTTTCAAATAAATCCAAAAAAGGAAAGGACAAAAAAAAACTGCATAATTAACGAACCTGCTTGGTTGAGATATGCGACTTGTAGGGGATTAACAGCCGGACAGACCGCGGACAGACGTACGAAAGCATATTTGTCCAAGCTAAAACGGATGGCATGGGTGGCAGTGTTTACATTCATTTATTCATTTATTAATATTAATTGTTTTTAGTTCATGAAAACGATTGCCAATCATTATATTAGGAGTAAGCGTACCACCGTTCGTTTGACAAGTGTTCGAGGGAGATCTTTCTTCCGCAGTGGACGACGTCGGGTTGAAATAAGAAAGATCGAGATAAGTTTAATTGGCCGCAGTGATGGATTTGCACAGGCCAGTCTTGTTTTGCCGCGAGTCTGGCTAGACTCAGTCGCCAATACTGAACGTACACGTATACTAAATGTTACAAAGTTACCATCTGTAGTCGGAGTAAATTTAGCCTTACCCTACAAATACGTTTACTGACATCTTGTCTACACAAGATGCCTTGAGGTGCTATAGTATAGGTACATACATTACTGTCGATATTGGTATTGTGTAGTGGTTGTAAGGAGATTAGTATTAAACGGGATCCTATACTATAAATACGTGTTTTCACTCTCTCCCCGATATACTCCCCCCAATGCACCTCTCCGCAAGCGACCTTTGCCTTACATGCTTTCTTTACCGTAGCCGTAGCCGGAATCGGATTATTATTATTATTATTATTACCACCAGCTGACGGGAGTGGAGTTGTATTCAACAAATCTACGCGTATAATGTTCAAGGCTGGTGCATCAGTAGTTTGATTTCGATCTAGCATTAACTAACGCAAGGCTAAACTCCTAGACAAGACCTTGAGATGTCTTTGACAAAAGCTGTAGAGCCGTTTTTTCCCCTGAATATCTTTACGAGGGTGTTCAACAAGACTTGCTGAATTATTTACAGTTACTTACATGACACCATGTAGACGGAGATGGAGCGACGACACGGTAAAGATCGCGGGATTGCGGTGGATGCGGAAAGCACAAGACCGGTCAGAGTGGAGAGCCGCGGGGGAGGCCGCCGTCCAGCAGTGGACGTGTTTCGGCTGACATGATGATGATGTATTTAATGTACATAATAGTATCATAAAGAGTTTCCTAGAAGGGCTAGCACGAGTGCAGCTGACTAATAGCGGTAGAAAAGAAGTGTATCACGAGAAGAAATAAAATAATCCACGTAGGTTAGTTAGTTAACCAGGTTTAGAACGTTAGCTTTCTGGCACGGCTCTGCATAAAATAGTACCTATCTATTTATAGGTGGACAATGTGGATGATACCTAGTTGGTCAAATCAGCAACTTTTTTTGAAATGTCAAATCGATTACGATTACTATGAAGTTTGTATTGAATTACGCAAAACTATGACGTTATAGTTTTCAGTGATCAAACTGCCTCCTTTTTGTGTTTAAGTGGGGCATCGGGTTTTTACTAATATTTTCGGAAGCTTGATGAAGTGGAAATTTAAATTGATTCTGTTTTGACATCAGTCGTCAACCTAACTCAGTCCGCAATTTTCGCATGCGTGCAATGTCTCAACGTCGACATTTAGCAAAATACTCCTTGTCAAAAGAACGACGGTGAAAGTCAGTAAAGAAATGGCCGCTGTACAGGGGTTGGGGGGTAGGATGACAGCCTTAAGGCAATTTGTCCACCTGTAACTATTTAGCTCGTCTGAAAGAGATAAATGATTACGCCCGCGATTAACTCTAAAGTAGAACGGCCTCAGTTATAACTTTGTCGCGTGTAATCTACGTCGTCGTCGTTAAACCTAATTTTAGAGAGAACGCAAATTAAGGACCATTAAATTTTTCGTAATAAAAGCAATAACGTTACTCTTAATTACTTCTGCTAAGTGTGAAATTCTGATCTAATTTACAAATGCTTTCATCTCCTTATTGGTTGGGGATTTTATGGTTGAGTATTTCTAATATTGTAATGAACGGTTTTGAATGTTAATATTTTAAGGAATTTATGATAAACATCATTCTACCGAACACGGATCAAGGACACCAGTACCCGTACATCCAACTGTGTATTTATAAACGAGTAAACACGTCCTTTATGTGACTGAGAATAACAGGTTAACACCTGAATTAGATTTTTTATTTTTATTTTATTGAAAGAGGGAGGCAAACGAACAAGCGGGTCACCTGATGGTAAGCGATCATTGCCACCGATGAGAACCGGCAACCCCAAGAGAGTCATTAGTTGGTTGCCAGCCCTTAATGAGGAAAAGGGGTAGAGGAAAGGGGGGAGGGGGATTGAGCCTCCAGCGCTCTCACTGGCCAAACGAAACGCAACAGGGGTGCTGTCGCTTCACGCCGATTTTCTGCGAGAGGGTAGTACTTCTCCGGACGAACCAGTCCATTCGGAGGTCAGCAAATAACTACAGTATGGCTTTCCCACTACGAAAACTAGATGGATAAATAGAAGTGTACATGTAGGCCGGTTGGCTGTAATGGAGATATTATCATGCATGCGTCAAAATATCGGGAGCTCATCTAAACCTAGTAAGGTAATAGCGGTCAATATCCCGTACTTATTAATCTCCCCGTAATATTGTACTTAATATGTCTAATGAAAATGAGACATAGTTTTTATGTTTCGGTTTTGATGTGGTATTTCTTCCTTGTTATCCAATCAATACCTATAAAACAGTACCGTGACTGACTGACTGACTGAGAGACAAAGCACAGCCCAAACCACAGACCTAGGGACCTGAAATTTGGCAGAGATATACCTTCAGTAGCGTAGAGGTACAGTAAGAATGGATTTTTCGAAATTCCCACTACAAACTAGCCCATTTTGTAAAATTTCACGGATCAAAGCTGCGGGGCATAAGCTATAACGTATTATTTTGAACTGTTTTCGACTAAAAAAAAACAGGATACTTAGGTCTTTATTTTACGAACCATAAAGGACGAAATTAAGAAGAGTTAAATTAAATTTTGTGCTTGATCCATTTAAACGATGCTAACTTGAAAAGGTTTTAACTGTGCCCGTATTTTGCGTAACGTGATCCGGCTTAACTGTTTGTTGAAGGGATAATGACTTGGTCAATCAAAGCTGTTTTAAACTGGCAGCTATTTAAAAAGGATGGTAAGAGCCATTTTGAAAAAAAAAGATGTCGTAATTTTTTTTACACTTGTATGCGACGCTCACTACTGATAACTAGCTTATTTTTAGTGATGTATTTTTACTACTTCTCGTTTTATTTCCTCATTTCTGAAAATATCTAACTGGATAGGTACTGACGTAGCGAGCCCGCGAGTATACTCGCAAAGCAGCCATTCGCAACACGATCTTGTTTTGGTTTCAAAGTTTAAAATTGTGCCTCATGTGTTTCGCTCACCGGCAGCGCGCAGTCTTATGGCGATATAATGCTAAGAGATTCGATAACTTTAACTGAAATGCACTGACTGGAGGAGCATTACACGTAAAGTCTAAAATTTTATGAGATACAAAAAAATGTACTAAGGAAAACATTTTTCTACCTACTTCATTTCGGGTAGCTACCATGTCACTAATTTGGTGTCGAACACTAGGTCAGGCCTCTCAATTTATTAGAAAATTATAAATCTGAAGGATCTGTATTGTCTCACACATATCGCTTGTAATGTTTGGTCGAATGATTGCTTGTTAGCAATTGAGTAAAAATTTAATTGAAAATCTTTTGTTCCAAACTCAGGGTCCATAATTAGTTTTCTTAATACGCTAAGGTTAGTAACAATGTTGAAATAAAATAAAAGTAAATAAACTATAAACACCGAACGAAGGCAAGCACCGGAGCATGTATCATAGTGCAGTGTTTCACATTGTTCGGTACAATCTTGTTATTGTTAAATTAGATAGATACAGTTCTGTTGTAAAATGTTTTATTCTTTCAAATGCACTGTTTTATTTTTCTGTATGTGTCCAATGTATGTGAATAAATGTCTCTCTCTCTCTCTCTATCTCTCGGTGTTGCATTATCAGGCAATCCATGATCAAAGTATACTGAAAAAATCCACATTTCAGGTAATTCATAAAATAAACCTAACCAATTTTGCAAATTTTTTCGGTTTCTTTTCAAAAAAAACCGGACTAGTGCGAGTCGGGCTCGCGCACGAGGGTTCCGTAGAAAGATCTTAACGCTTTTCCCCAGTGTTTTAAGAAGTCCAGTGTTAGCAGAGCCCTGCTCCTAAGCAAAATGTACGCAGTGTGGGGTCAACTTATATTGGTTTAAGAAATCTACAGACCGACATAAAAATTTAAGATTTTGAGACTTTTCGGAGTGGTTGTGCTACAAGAGCTACCTTCATACCAAATTTCAAGTTTCTAGGATAACTGGAAGTACCCTTTAGGTTTTCAAAGTACGGCAATTTGTATGGAAACGACCTTTTTAATGACTGTATCTTTTGATTGCATTGACTTAGAAGGTTGATTTTTTCACAGCTTCAAGGGACCGCAAGCTTGAGTATTTGATATTAATTTCAGCATGCTACCTCCACGCGTTCCAGAGAAAAAGGGTCTTGACAGACATACAGACAGACAGACAGACGGACAACAAAGTGATCCTATAAGGGTTCCGTTTTTTCCTTTTGAGGTACGGAACCCTAACAGCGATAGTTCGGACAAACATACATTATGAGAAAAAAAATTATGCAAGACCAAATGGTACGGGACCATGATCCTCGATGCCATCGTGATCTGCCTTGACATTATTTCATATACATTTAATTTTCCATACCAACGATCACGATAGGGAATTATCTCGATAACACTGAGAATTGGGCCAAGTTGTTGCAATAAAGGTGTGAACGGCGAACTGTTTCGGTCGTGACCTCTGAGCCGACTTCCGTGCCAGATTTCAAGCCAAGTTTGTGACGGAATTGACTAAACATAACTAACTAAACCACAGTCAAGTAGGTCTCAGAGACTTGCTAACTAGTCGGCGCAGTTCATCAGTGAAGTGCATAAAACTGATAATTCAGGATCGTCCAGGTGTCATTGTCACTTCTGACAGATATCAGAATCATCCGTAACTCCTTATGTTTCGCTTAATACGTTTGCAATTTACTAGGCTAAAAAAACACATGCAGTGGAACGTAAAACCTCGTTCTCCTTTTTTGAAGCAGGTTAGAAGGAAAGATTTGCTCTACCTAAGCACCTAAAGCTCAAAAAATTCAAGATGTCATCACGCGTCACGTTAGTTTCAAGTTAAAATCTGATAGGTTTCAAAGTATATTAAGTAAAGCATTTTCGTCAGCAACCTCGAAGCGCACCCTTACAAATGCAGACATATTTTGAAGCGAAAACTTAATATGTTTTCTCTGTCTATAACACTACTGTGCATAAGGCGTCCCTTTCTACCGGAAAAGTGAGATGTTATTCATAATAATACTCAGGTTATTGGTTTCTGAAGCACACTAGTGCGTAATAGTGTATTGTGTATTAAGGGAGGTAAGTAAGTAATTACGAAAGAGGCTTTCTGTGCCCTAAGCACGACTTGTCGAATCCTGCGTTACGTTACGGTTATCGTATCGAGATCGAGAAATCTCATACTAAATTTTAGTTCCAAATACGCTCACGGGCGGGCGCTGCTCCAAACGTCATACAAACTCTTTATAGTTTACTATTCGATTTTACGTAACGCAGGATTCAACAAGTCGTGCTTAGGGCACTGAGCACACGTTCGTAATTCCTTCGAAACCTACAATATTTTTCATCACACTTGCCAGGAAATGTGGCGCGCTATCTTGATTCAAAATTTTGATGATAATTATTTAATTATTTTGGTTCAACCGTGAAAAGAAATAAGGGAATAATTATGCCGCTTAGGCATCTGAAACCAGCAGCAAACCCAAACTGCTTTATCCTTAAAAGTGGCCAGTAATACTTAAATGTTATATACCTAATCGTCCCAGGATAACTCTGCATAAGACAGGTATTAATTGGCAACCCTGAAAAATCACGCTGTGGTAATACTTTTTTCAGGTCACTCAGACGTTTCTTTACTTAATTAAAAATAATAATGATAGCAGCAATCAAAAGTTGCTGTTCTTAGAGTTCCGTACCTCAAAAGGAAAAAACGGAACCCTTATAGGATCACTTTGTTGTCCGTCTGTCTGTCTGTCTGTCTGTCAAGACCCTTTTTCTCTGGAACGCGTGGAGGTAGCATGCTGACATTAATATCAAATACTCAAGCCTGCGGGCCCTTGAAGCTGTGAAAAAATCAACCTTCTAAGTCAACGCAATCAAAAGATACAGTAATTAAAAAGGCCATTTCCATACAAATTGCCGATTTCCAAAAACCTTAAAGGTACTTCCAGATGTCCTAGAAACTTTTTAATATGGTATGAAGGTAGTTCTTATAGCTCAACCACTCCAAAAAATCTCAAAATCTTAAACTTTTATGTCTGTCTGTTGATTTCACAGACCAATATAAGTTGACCCCACACCGCGTACATTTTGCTTAAGAGCAGGGCTCTGCTAACACTGGTTTTCTTAAAACACTGGGGAAAAGCGTTAAAATCTTTCTACGGAACCCTCGTGCGCGAGTCCGACTCGCACTTGGCCGGTTTTTTTTTTAAATATGGCTCTGTCCATTGGAGGATAATTTTACCATTGTTTAGTAGGTTTTGCTGTTGTAGGTACGGTAAAAAAAAATCTAGAAAACGAAATAATATGAGAGGTATTTTAATGGTGGATGGTGAATGAACGATGACCTGTTTAATGTTTAATCTAATCAAAAGTTCAAAACGTGTTGTTTGACTATAAATCCGTGTTGCCATAAACAAACTTTAGATTTCTACTGCTGTCAGTTCGTCGCAGAGTTATCGTGGGACGATTAATAGGAATGTAGGTTCCTTTAAAAAAGTTGCCAGTAACAACAATTAACAAATATTCCCAATTTCTCATTGCGAGAGACATCGCAGACTATTGTCTTTTTTTTAATATCGCGAGCACGTATCGGTGGCGGCGTGACGTCACGTAACTACGTACTTACGGTATATTATGTTAAGTGACTTGCTTCGCCATACATGACACACTTTATTAGATGGCGAACTTTATATTTTAAGTTAAGGCGAATTTTGTAAAGGTAAGAAGTGATGTAAAAAAGAAGAAAACTGTTTATTTTCATTCAATCTTTATTGTATTATGGAAACGCCCCACTGCTAATGAAAATTCATATTTATTTCAGAGCAAATTTTGTTAGCACTTTTATTATTTTATGCTTGAGTCATTTAGGTACATAACAATTATCAGATTTTTCTTGTATTTTGTGCTAGATAACAAATATATGGCAAAACTAGTTCCTAAATAAGTCAGCAGATCGGTAATAAGCTGAAAATACGCTACGAAGACCAAGTTCGTAGCATCCGCTACACGCGCTACTTTGCTACGAACTTTTGTGCCAGTCCTACGACATGCTACGTCGTAGCGTAGACGACACCTAATACTATTATAATAAACGCGAAGCGAAATAGTACATGAGAAAATATAAGTTACTTTTACAAACAATAGAGTGCCGAAGCGATTTTAGAGTGAGAGAAAGAGAGCGAGAGAGAGAAGAGAATTGAAAAAAGAATTATACCTTTTGATTGAGTTACCTTAGAAGTTTGATTCACATAAATCAAGGGATTGCAGGCCTCAGTATTTGGTACTGAGGGTCTTGACAGACAGACAGACAGACGGACAACGAAGTGATCCTATAGGGGTTTCGTTTCTACGTTTTGAGGCACGGAACCCTAAAAACGACAACAATAACTGATGGAAAGTAACTCGTCCATTGACTGCAGAGGCCCGTTTACGAACATTCGAAACCTGCGTAACATAATAGAGTAGTAAACGTTAACGAGAAATTTGTATGAGACGTTTGGAATAGTGCCCGTCCGTGAGCGTATTTGGAACTAAAATTTGGTATGAGGTTTCTCGATTTCGACACGATAACGTAACGTTACGTAGGATTCGTAAACTTTGTGCTCAGCCGACAAGACTCCACTATTGAGAAGTGTATAGGTATTTTATTTCCTTCTATCTAACCCTCTAGGTACCTCAACTGACTGTAAATTGTTCCACACAACCTGATAACCCCTAACCTACTGCAAATCGCGCAACCACAAAGCACTATCTATATTGGTCATCAGCACACAACGTTAAAATGTTGTTATACACATGCACGAGCCAAGACGTATTACACGATAGTCCATTGTCATTTCCGTGAGTTGACAACAATGCTGCTCGTGGTATAGTGTTTAACTTATAGGTAGGGAGCACATAAGACTTACTCCGAATTTATACGAGTAAGTAAGTTTGTGAAAGCTGCGCCCTAAGCACGACTTGTCGAATCCTGCGTTACGTTACGGTTATCGTATCGAGATCGAGAAATCTCATACTAAATTTTAGTTCCAAATACGCTCACGGGCGGGCGCTGTTCCAAACGTCATACAAACTCGTTGTAGTTTACTATTCGATTTTACGTGACGCAGGATTCGACAAGTCGTGCTTAGGGCACTGGTTTGCATTGGAGACCGTGAAGCGAACGAGTTAGAAGTAGTCGATTCGAGCGCAGCAATGTAATGCAACTCACACAAATTTTCTTACTACTACAAATACAGCCTTATAGCGTACGAACACGGACAGGCCCTTCGGTGCGTCGAGCACGAGTTTTCCAAGTCGACCAAGAATCCAGTAGTAACGTTGTCGTATCGCCATCGAGAAAAAAAATATGATGTCATTGACATTGTTTATTCAATTTCTCAGAAAGTAATTAGTGTAGATTATGCGAGTACAAGTCTTGTGCAGCATTTCATCTTAGCTCTCTAGGTTGAAAACGCATCTGCAAACTCCCCTTGGTTGTGGGTGTCTATGGGCAGTGGTGATCACTTACCATCAGACCCACTTGCTCGTTTGCCTTCCTTTAAAAAAAAAGTGTAATATTTCATTAAGATGCTTACTAGTTAATTCATCATCTTTGATAAGTAAATCAACGTAATTTTAATGATTTATGAGAAAATTTGGTTGCAATGTAACATTTTGGGTATCTACTAAGGAAAAAAGTAAAAAAATGCGATTTTCTCGAAAACTATAAGATTTTGCTGAAAATATATTTATATAGAGACGTTTCGAGTAGTCCATAAGCTATTCTATCGATAGTTTTCGTTTGGACCATGTAAAAACCGACCCAGGAGAAAACTAGGAAGAAATGCAAAAAAATTGTGTACTAACGAAAAACATAAAAAAAATGCGATTTTCTCGAAAACTATACGGTTTTGCGAAACATACCTATATGGGGGCGTTTTGAGTAGCCCATAAGCCACTCTATCGATCGTTTTCGTTTGGACCATGTGAACACCGGCCCTGAATAATTCAAAATAAGTCTCATAGATTTACGAGCCGCGAGCATAAACAAGACAAATCCAACTTTAACCGTTTAGGGCATCAGTTGGCTACAGTTTGATTTATCCATGTCAAAGTTGGCATTGTTTCAAGTATCGGAACACGGGGCACGTCCTAAGATGCGTGTTCCGAATGGTAATGTTACGTTTTGTAATATTTTTCCTTACAAAACGAATAAAGGTTATGGCTGCTAGTTATTGATTGTTCGACCTGAATTGCTGCGCCGATCTGAAGCACTTCAGCTCGCGCCATATTTATGTGTAGTTGTGCTTGGCGGAATGACCGGGAAAGGTTTAAGTATCATTTTGTATTGATCCTGGGTGGTACGTGTTGGTAAAAGGAGTTGAAACCAATGTTTGCTGTATAGGTTTCTGTTAATTTAATACTGTAGGTACATGATGCGTTTTAATGGACCGTCAAGAATTCAGCCAAGGGTTGAATTAGTATTAGTAAACACTCCTGTATTTTTTTTATTTGACAAAAGAAAACATTCTCCCATACCTCTGCCTCTCGCCTCTGTTGGTTGACAATATGTATGGAAGAATGTTGACAATACTAGTTGAGATGATTTTCTCTTTTTTTCGAAATAATCGTACAAGACTGTGATTAAGTAAGGCACTTGTAATAGCTTGCTGAAATGGTAACGGTTCATTATGTTTAAAACAGTATTTATTTTTTGTTATAGTTCAGTTTCATTTTAGTTTTAGTTTGTTAAGTTTGTAGGTAGATGTAGTTTATTGTAATTTTAAATTAATTGTAAATTTGATTATCTGAATAAAGGGCATTTCGAAGTAGCATTTGATGATTCTAGTGTAGTGTCATCATTATAAAGTATAAACGAGACCTCCTAAAACTAAACAATAAGCTCGTCGTATCCATCGACTAATGTAAGCCAGTTCCAACGCAATTTCTTTTTTGTAATAAAACGACACGATCGATTGAGCAAAACTTTACCAAATGACGTAGGTATATTTAGAACGGAAATTACTTTCTGCTCACCAAACAAACAGCCATAGTCTACAGTTGGCTTGAAAATTGCCGTATTTTTTTTAGCTATTTCCGAAACAAAGGTTTTTATTAAGTAAAACGATACGTTTGATTCGATGACGCCGGAACAGCAAATACCGTTAGTTTTATAAAATAGAACGAATTTCAACTTAAAGATTCGAGCGGCTATTATTCATCATTAATAATACAGGTCGACCTGCCTAACATTTTAGGCAGGGGTGAGAGGGTGCTTTATTCTTTGATCCGTGGCTCGGATCCTCTCGAATCGAATAAATCATGTTAACTCGGAAGGCTCACTTTTAGTTAAATTTTTGGACATTGACGAAGTTAATCGGCCATCACTCTCGATAATTTTAACATTCGTAATTTATCAACATTCAATAGTTATAGTTAGAGTTTTAGTTATATTTAGTAGTTTATGCAACTGTTACATAATGAGGGTGCTTAAAATACGAGTGCGCTTTTATGAAAGGAGGCGGAGCCGAGTTTCATAATAGGATCACATGAGTGTTTTAAGGCCTAATTATGTAGAGTTGCATACATTACTTTATCTACACAAATATTATAAGTACTCTAAGATGGGTTCAGAAGCCGAAGGCATAACAAACCTATCACGAATTTAGCTGTTATTTTTTTCATCATAGACAAACATGGAGCTGACATTTCGTAGTATCGACAATTTTTTTCAAATTGAGGCCTATTTTTGAATTGTGTTGGTTTTTGAAGACAAAAATTTATTGTCGTACTGATGGTCATTACCTACGGTTTCTGAATGCATAATAGAGAACTTAAGATATATGTGTGTAGATAAAGTATTTTTTTGATTAAGAAAAATATGCCGATTATTTTTGTTATTTAATTTAAAAACGTATTTTGATACATAAATGAATTATGTAACTTCATTTCGCGTTAGCTCGTGTATTTAAAAACGTGAGCGTAAAGGAAATATAGGTTAAACATATCCACACGAAGGCGAGGAACCAATTTAAAAGGAATTTCAGCTACAGATTGGGTGGAAATTGGATTGAGCAACAAGCAACTTTTTGGAGTTTCCGCGAATCCCTTTTGGAATGTAAGCGGTCAGGTTCTATACAGCAGTGACGTTGTACTAATTAATTTATACTATATCATACTTATTCAGAGTGTTTTAGTATAGTTTATGAAGTACGTAATTTAATAACCCTTGGACGGAGATGTTCTGGAATATTCCGTTCGGTATGTTTGCTAGATTATAGTTATTAGTTAATGGCTAGAATCTCGGAGGATTTGACTCAACAAAGTACCTAAGTCCATTAGGTCGCTTTAATTAGTAGTTTTAGTGAAGAAGGAGTTGGAATAATGTTATTTCACTAAAATATCTTCAGTCACTGATGGAATACCTAATCAAAGTAAGCCTAATAAAACCTACTGTTTTTTTATAAGCTTGTAACTATTTGACTTGCAATTTGCAATGTATGTTCGGGTCAAATCTTAAAAGATAAATTTGACTCGTGTCCAGTGGTCGGATTGTCTTAACATTTAGTATGGAAATGTAAGTTGCATGGCAATACAAGCAGGGTCAACAAAAAGTACAGTCTGCAAATAAGACTTGTATTATAAAAACGCTTTTTTTTACTAGAAAATTTCTTTCTCCAAAGGTTAGTGATGGCGTTCAACGTGTTCTAAGAATAATGATTTCATTAAGAGTTAGGTAATGTAAGTAAGTAAGTAAGTAAACGCTTTATTGTACAGAAAATACAGAAATAAATACAGGTTACCAACAGTGAGATACGGTACAAAGGCGGACTTATCCCTATAAGGGATCTCTACCAGTCAACCTTTGAGCGGTAGAGAGAGAGAGAGAGAGGTAATGTTTCTAAATGTCAATTTGCTTTTGTCTCTTAAATAAGTTTACACGCAATATGACGAATACTTGCTTACAAAGCATGTGTTTCATCTTTTCATTCAGTGCTCCATATTTATGTTTTAAATCTTTTTTTCATAGAAGCATTATCACATGCTGTGCCAAATATTTACATTACATATTACAGAATAGTATTTCCTATCAATGTGCTAAAAAAAAAAATGCTTACATTACAAGTGGCACTTACACAAACATACATTTTTATACTAACACCTCTTCTATATAATTAACGCCATCCTCGATACGTGTGTGACACTCGAGAGTCAGGCATTAGAGGATTTGTCGACCGCCGCCGGACATCAGACAATGAGATAAAAGGGTCATTCCGACAATCTCCTCAGATTAACGGCATTTAGCACAATGTATACCCAGTACCCACCCCGTGTTATATATATATATGGAACATCTTTTCCAGTCATTTAATGAAACAGTTTTGTTTTGAACAAGACTGGCCAGAGCTGAGGCTTTCCGTTCTATACCGGTTTAATAGTTAATGCTGTTTCGAAAACAGTCTCAATATATATTTCGCTACATAGATATTTATATACTGACAGATAGGTAAGTATATCCCTGATACTTTTTTTCAAGAGACGTTCATTTATCAAGACAGTGCCGCATCCTTCTCAATCTTAGCTTAACTGTAGTTAACTCTTATTCTTATAAGAATTCATCATCATCATCATGTCAGCCGAAAGACGTCCACTGCTGGACATAGGCCTCTCCCAAGGCTCTCCACTCAGACCGGTCTTGTGCTTTCCGCATCCACGGCGGTCCCGCGATCATTACCAGGTCGTCGCTCCATCTTGCTGGAGGCCTACCGACAGCTCGTCTCCCGGTCCGTGGACGCCATTCGAGAACCTTCTGATCCCATCGACCTTCAGTCCTGCGAGCAATGTGCTCCGCCCACTGCCACTTAAGTTTCACAATTCTTCGGGCTATGTCGAATATAACAATTATAAGAATTACTTATAAGTAACTGTCTTTTTATATTTATAGAATGGTAAAGCGTGACGGGCATACTAGCTCGTGCTGCGTATAAATATAACCAAGGTCAATGTACAACTACTGACTTACCGAAAACTCACTAACTTTTTTTTAAGTACGGAAGTCCAGTTTTTAAGAATGGGGGAAAAACTTCTTTTTTATACCGAGTTAGTTGCAAACAGGCATGCCGATCGCCTGATGTTAGGCGATTACCGCCGCCTAGGAAGCCTGCAATACCAGAGGTATCGAACTTACGTTGCCGACCCTGTATAAATCTTTTTATACCCCTTTTACAAACCACCATGCTGTAACTCGCTGGGAGAACCTCCGATAGGAAGTTCATTCCACAATCTAAACCCAACGTGTCAGACCTGAGTTAAAAAGTAACCCGATGTTAGCTTCACGTAGGTATTTGTATCGTCTAACGTTCCGTTAAAACCCGGTCAGAGTTTAACTAAACAAGCGGTGCAAGTCGGCCTAACTGTTCTGTCCTTAAAAATATAGTCATTTTATATGGAACAACTAGACCAGCCTTTATGTACAAAAATGTCTAGCGTATGTACTACGTCCAAACAATACACTTAGATAACAGTCAGAGCTCCAATCTACCTTTCAGTCTGATAAGCCGCAGCAAAGATATATATATCCGCCGTAAGCGATGCTTAAGCGAGCTCGCTATATATCCCGTCGTCACATTGTGACCCAGTTTACAGGTGGCCGGAAAACAAGCGAACAGCATCGATATAAATGTTTAACACACTTGTGCAGACCACTACTGAGATATTGCGCGCAGAGTTGAGGTCAATTGTCGACAATTCTTATCGTACGCTCCCGTCTCTTCTACTTCAAGCTCACCATGCCCTCATGACGGGAGATGCCTTAATCTTATATTCACAGGGCACTTTTCAATACTCCGGGTAGAGGGGAGGGAGAAACAGGGTGTTAGATAAAGTGTGCTTAATCTGGTAGCTTATGAATTGACTATCAGCCCTCTTCATCTTGTCTTGGTTTTCGGGATACTCTGCACGCACTAGTATAGCAACAGCACACGTCCACGTACTTATTGCATACTACTGTTTACAAAATACCTCTACCCCACCTGATAGAAAGTACAGATGAGGCCAATTTTCAACTCATTGGTTCAAAAACGCCTCTTCAGCCTTCTAGCCTTGAAGAGACCCAGATTCTTGTCAAAATATATAGGTTTTTGAGAGAGCAATGCATAGCCGCTTAATGAACTTTCTGAACAAATATGAAATATTGTGTTCTCAGCAATATGGGTTTCAAAGGGGCAAATCTACTACCCTTGCTGCTTTCAATCTGATTAACAGAATCGTCGACAATGTTGATAGAAAGAATAAAACAGTTGCCATCTTTTTCGATATGAGCAAGGCCTTTGATTGTGTTTCTCATGATCTATTATTAAATAAATGTGAAAATTATGGAATTAGGGGTCTGGTTTTTGATAAAAAATTAATTGAAAATGTATATAGGTCCACAACCAAAGTTAACAAGATTGGAGTTCCTCAGGGAAGTATTATGGGACCGCTATTATTCCTATTATACATCAATGATTTACCTCTAATTGTTAAATTTGATTGCACCTTATTTGCGGATGACATCTCAATTATTATTTATGATGATAAGAATCAAAATTTTAATGACATTATTAATAATACTATAACTGACATATTGCAATGGCTAACAGATAATAATTTAAAAATTAATTTAAGTAAAACAAAATATATGCAATTTATAAACAAGAGAGGTAAAAAAGAAATACTTAATATTACTCACAATAATGAAATTCTAGCTGAAAGTGACAACACTACTTTTCTAGGTTTTACACTGGACAATTACTGTACCTGGAAATTGCATGTTGATAAAGTGTGCTCAAAAATAAATAGATTTGCCTATGCACTGTGGCGCTTAACAAGGATAACTGATACTAAGACAGCCTTAAGTGCATATCGTGGCTATGTTGCCTCTAACTTACGATATGGGATTTTGCTTTGGGGTAACTCTGTACAAGTAAATCGAACATTTATCGCACAAAAACAGTGTATAAGAGCTATAAGTAATATCAGCCGCCGTACATCATGTAGACCCTGGTTTGTTGAGTATGGGATACTGACTGTTTACTCTATTTATATTTATGAGACCTGTTTATTTGTCAAACTGCATCCTGAAAAGTTTAAAAAGAAAAGTGACACAGTTTCTTTTAATACAAGATATCCTGATAAATTAGTTTTACCTAAGATGCATACAATTATGAAAAAGAAAAATAGTCACACTATGTGCATAAAATTGTATAATAATTTACCGGAACCCATGAAAGTACTCCCTTTAAGATCCTTTAAAACCCAGCTGTACCGATGGCTGGTAAAGAAGTGTTTCTACTCTCTGAAGGAATACTTGAATATGATGTAGATAAACCCTAATTAACATGTTATAATTATACCTGCATGTATCAAGTAGCCAAACACAATATTTGCATGACTCTTTAAGTTTAAATGTATGAATCTAAACTATCCACATAATGTAATATCTTATTTCTGTACTACATTTAATGCGAATAACATATATTTCTATTTCTATTTATGTTTCTATTTCTATCACTTTCCCACAAATTTATATCAAACAACAACACGTTTAAAAATAAACATTTTACACGACCAGACCAAAGCTGGAGAGAACGCTCTCTACAGCCATCTCCCCTCAAAAGTGTTCTGTGGTCAAACATCACACTCAACGTGAAGAAAAAAAGAAAGAAAAAAAATAGAGCATCGGCACTGTTTTGTTCGACCTCGTCGCCACAAAATGGCAAGAGCCATCGATTGCCCGGCGATTGTCATTTGTCAACGGGCTACCTGCTCATTTACATTGGTTGAGTCGACCGCAGCGATTTGTTCTTCTTGTTCAAATTCATTGAGGCAGGATAAAGTTTGTGCGAAACGTGGTTGGTAAATAAAGGGCAATTTTGGCAGCGTCTCACTGGCTTGCCACTTTTGCACCTTGTCGATAAAATAAAAACACAACACAACAACAAAACGTCATACATGATTGATAAAAGTGTTAATGCGACAGAGTATAATTATTTTTGACGCTTATTCACCGCTTAGTGTATCTACACCGAACTCTTTACAGACTTAGGTTGTGATGATCACTAATTTTCAGAGCGCCTAGTGTATACGTCGCCCACAAAATATGTCTCGAGCGCGTTTGCGTTAAAGTGTCAAATTCTCTGAGAATAGTTCGTTGTCGATGCGTACCGTCAGAGGCGCTGTCAATTTGACTAATTATACTAATTGAGACGCTAACACGAACGCGATCGGGACGTATTTTTTGTGCCAAAAGTTACACTAGAGTCTCCGGTGTGCTTAGGAATGTCGGTAAATGCGTGTGTACGCACTATATATAGTGTACAATATTTTGCATTCTG
This sequence comes from Clepsis dumicolana, assembly GCA_963691665.1. Lineage (NCBI taxonomy): Eukaryota > Metazoa > Arthropoda > Insecta > Lepidoptera > Tortricidae > Clepsis > Clepsis dumicolana. Next base: position 12,720,669 of record OY829512.1, read on the forward strand.
GCATCATCATGTGACCACGACCTGTGCAAAAAGTCGGGAGTTTGAATAATGCTCATTTTAATAACGTGAAAATTACCGTTTATCTTACTTAGTTGAACTTAATTAAAATAGTAATCAAAATCAAGTATATTTTCCCATTGAAAGCTATAAAATTAGAAGGTATTAAGGCGATTTTAATATGTAAGTTCAGATACTGATTCCATGCCCTCACGAATACTAAATGTACCGCGGCCGTTGGTTACGTGTTCATGCACAAAAAACACTCGTAGAACTAAAAAAAAACAGGTTTTTTCGGCGTGATTGTGCAAGTTAAGTTCCTGTTCCAACCCAATTTCAGAACTTGGCAGTCGCACTACCGGGCACCATGAGGACGTTATGTACGAGTACACAGGCCTAGCGAATGCTAGGTCCGGATTTCGAGCGACCCCGGTTCTTATGTAGAGTTGAGGAAATGAATTCCTGACCCACCATAGAACATTTTCATAGTAGACGTCACAACGATTTTCTTTATCAAGCTGTGCGATGTCACTATGACGTTTACTGTGAAAAGGTTCCATGGTGGGTCAGGAATTAATTTCCTCGACTGTACTTGTATACGATTTAAATACAATTATAACAAATTGAGTACCAAGCAATTAATAATTTCGTTTGAACTGTAATCTCTTTATAGAATTCTCGCTTAATCAATTTTCATTTATTGCTATTTTCAATAAGATGATTATTGGTTTTAATTTTGTGAAAGTTAACGGTCGGTAAATTAAAATTCTATCAGTAAAATTGGTATTATGATAATATTTAGGTTTCATTACTTATTTATTTGTGATTGTTTTTGTATGGACAGTTAACAAAATTCAGTAACACAAATGTAATGTACCCGTCTGCTTGATGCATGATTGTTTATGTAAATAAAATGTAATGGAGAAGGTTAAATGATGCATAATTTATATAGCTATCAGCAGATATAGCAATACAACTGAAAATTTTGTTTAAAAAAATTAATCAGTATTTTGGGTTAGGACAGTTAATGTTAAAATTAAATTAGTCATATAATCGGGAGTTGGGACACTCCATGAAAATCAAAAAATACGGGTTTGAATCATCGTGAAGAAACCTGCATACTTTTGAGAAGAAATTCAATGGTGTGTGTGAAGTTCCCAATACGCACTCTAGCTCAAGCACTCATATTGTGAGAGAAGGCCTGTTAATAGTTTTTTTGCAAGCGTGGGACATCCATAAAACTCGTTTTAAAAATTCACCCAGAGCCATAGTTGTAACAATTGGTGACGCGTTGGATGTTATCATAAAGGTTGTATATGTGTATATTTATATATTATTATACTTTGTATAGGTACTTAGTACCTCTACAAACCTTTGATCACATCGATCCAGTCGCCAATTGTTATGGTAAATTATAAGCCGCGGGCTTACGCAACTTCGTGTTGATATTTCACGTTCCGCGTAATCCCAAACCTTGTATAATTTTGAATGGATTATCATCACTGACCTTGATAGGAAGAGCCCTTATTGTGTCGTCATCGTCAAGTCATTAAGCAATCCAATCTATACCTATAAAACAGTACCGTGACTGACTGACTGACAGACAACGCACAGCCTAAACCACTGGACCTAGAGACTTGAAATTTGGCTTACATATACCTTAAGTATCCTAGAGGTTTTTCGGGGGATTTTTCGAAATTCCCACTGGATAGGGAACTAGCCCGTTTTGAAATATTTCACAGGGGCAAGGCCGCGGGGCATAAGCTAGTTTTAGGTATAAAAGGCCTTTGGAGCCCCGTAAAGAAAGAGTGAGCCTTTTTTGTCTGTTCGTTGACACTTTATCACACTAACGGAATAGAGTAGTTACACCATGTTTAGATTATTATGAAATCAAGATCTCAATGGAGAATCTCTTTGTATTTTTTCTCAATATTTTACGGTTTTTAGTGAGTATTATAAAGCATCATAATTAATATTGAATAGTTTTATCTATTATCATAATTGTATATCATGAACTGAAAACAATTACTTTGCTCACCCGCGACCACCAAAGCAAAGTAATTGTTTTTAGTTCATAAATTTGTACCTCCGCAAAGTAACGCCTGATTCAATAAATTAATTACCTATAGATACATTATAATCATTTTATTTAGTTAAGTGGCTGTTATAGGGATTCCAAACACAAATGAACACAAACCTTTTGAGACTGTGTTGTCCGTTTTTTGTTCTTTATGAACTCTCTTTTTTACCCTTATTAGATATAATTTATTGAATCAGGCGTTACTTTGCGGAGGTCCATATTTATGAACTAAAAACAAGTACTTTGCTCACCCGCGACCACAACCGCCCCGCCGTGTGTGTGGTCGTGGGTGAGCAAAGCAATTGTTTTTAGTTCCTTATTAGATAGTTGGATGAAGAAATAATACCTGAAAAGTACTGATAATGATAACAGATAGATATGACTGTATACTGATTCTCGGACAAAGGCTAAGCTTAGCCATCCAAAGAGACATAAATAATGTTTTATTTATTTGACATGATGACATGAAATGTATATTTCATCAATTTTTGTTATTTGACATTTGGAGACCATATACATCTCCAGTTTATGTATATGTATTATTATACTTATTATTTGACCGTGGAGGCGTTTTACACCTCTGCTGAGTTTAAATTTAGTTTAAATTGACCCTAGAGACTATACATCTCTAAGCCATTTAGATTAAGTATTATATTATAGTATTAATTCTGGGACCCTATACATCCCTTTGTAATTTAAATTTTCACAGATATTTGACCTGGAGACCCTATACATCTCCTGCTCAATTAAAACGTGCCAGTAAAGTAAAGTATTCTGGTTTTGCTGTTCTAATAATTACTTTTTACACTGGTTTCTAAAATGCGGTTTTTTTTTCTCTCTTAATCTTTTAATGACAGAGTGAGGTTTCTTTGTGTAATTTATCTGTGGTTACGTATTGTAAGAGCTAATGTAACTTGTTTTTAGAAAAACATACTTTGTGCCAAGTTTCTTGCGGCGCATTCTTTTTGGCAATCATGGTCTTTCCGAAAGCGCTGGTAGACTCAAAAAAAAATGACGTGTAAAAGAGCATTTAACTGCCTATTTGCTGAATAAAATTTTGAATTTTGAATTTTGAGGGAACGCTGCCAGCGTCCTTGGGACCATGCCCAAGGGGACTTCTTTTTTAGACATGCTTTAGTTTTTGCAAAGCAATTATATTTTAATTTTAATTTAGGATAAATAAGCATTCATTTTATTGTTTTGCTTTAGTTTAATTTTAGTTTTTATTTATTCAGTTTGTACATATCTGTCCCTACTTAGTTTAACGTAGTAATTATCTTTATAAATAAAATATATTTGGTTTTAAATAAACTGATAACACAAAAAACCTGGACAAAGCGCGAGCCGGATCGAGGGATGGGTACAAATTTTTAAGTAGGTAAATAGTTTGTCTATCCGGGAATCGAGTCTCAAAGTTTTTCCCCTCTTTTCTCGGATGTTTTAAGCTGTCCAGCGTCTTTTGATTGCGTTGACTTACAAGTCTAATTTTATCACAGATTCAAGGAATTACAGGCCTGTACGATTAATTTCGGCATGCTACTTAGACGGGTTCTAGAGAAAAAGGGTCTTGACAGACAGACAGACGGACAACGAAGTGATCCCATAATGGTTCCGTTTATTCCTTTTGAGGTATGAAACCTTGGTCGATGCAACCTTGTGACCAAAGGGCTGGCAGTTTTCGGCGAGGAAACGCTGCCATCCTTTTGGGCACCATGCCACGGGGGCCTTATTTAGATTTAATTTAGTTTTAAGTATTACTTTAATTAGTTTTAGCTTGGATTGGTTAAACCCGCAAATGAAATCATTTATTAATACATTATAAAGCTACATCATTAATATAACGTACAATGTCAAGTAATGGGCATTTACATTGAAATACATCAGCAACAGGCCTCTTCAACTAGCTTAACCTAAATTACAAAACATCGTCAGCAACATGCTTCGTCAAAAAACCCTAACCTAAAACCCCCCGCCCCGCATCGTACCCGGCTCAAAGGTCCCCATAATACCAGCAGCATTACCCCGCTGAATGGCAATGGAAACCTGTTGCACCAAATACGACCCAGAGCGAGGGTCACAGCCCCTGTCTCGCAATCGACGGCCTAGCTCCCTGAACAACTCGTGAGCCTTAGTGCCCCAGGACCCAGCCGTCTCGACCGCGACCGGCACAAAATCATACGCCGATTCCAGAGCGGAGCATGAGCTTGGATTTAAAGTCATTGTAAATTGCTTTTGTTACGTAAATAAATTTATTCTAGATACTTATTATTCTGATAATAAGTGCGTCATCAATGACTTTTATTCCGCCTATAAGCCTTGTGTGGGGGGATTTCACTAATAGGTACCTACCTATAATATTTAATATCACTGTTACGCATATTGCGTGGGACCAAGATATAATCTTCTCTTCAAACGATTATTAATGCTTGTAAGTAGATAAAGTTCGTCGTTTTACAGGCTTCGATGTAAGAAAATCGTTACTATTAGATATAATAGTGGTTTTGGTTTTTATATATGAGTCGAAAGGGAATGGTAAATAAATCATTTGAATAGGAATCGCGTATAAAATTTATAGGTAACACGGATTTATATCGTACAATATTTATATCAATAATACGAAAGGTACGCCATGAATCGTCTGTAATAGACGCAAAGGCCTGTATATTATATAATACGAATAGCCCAAACTAGTGATAAAAAATTGATCACATTTGACAATCGTGATTGCAATAATGAGTCAGTCTGGTAGTAAGGGTCCACGGAACAAAAGCTAGAAATGAAACAATAGCACGAAACCTTGATAGAAAACTGTTAATTTAACTCTTTGTGACACTCGACAGCTGTGGTTCATATAGGAGGCACAATGAAAAACCGACATGAAATACACTACGGCATTTCAACGTACTTGTTTATTTATCTCTTATACTCATACTGTGGTCAATGATAACTGTATCATGTGACTTACTTACCATACCCAACCATACCAAGATACATAAGTGGTCACAAAAAAAGTACCTTCTCGCTCATTTTAAACTCGCGTACAATGAAATAAAAATAAATAAAGTGGGACATTTGCATTGACTTCAATTGACCTAGTCCCAAATTAAGCAGAGCTTGTGTAATGGGTACAAGACAAATACCTACTTAAGAAATATACCTACTTAAATAAATGAATACATATCAATCATCCCCAAGACTTGAGAAGAGATGACATTAAATCCGAGCTAAAACTTAAAACTATATCAAATATAAGTAAGGGCCCCGTGGCATGGTGTTCAAAAGGCTGGCAGCGTTTCCTCGCTGAACAGCGATGCTGATTCTTTGGGAGAGAAAACTGCAAGCCTTTGGTCACAAGTTGCGTCGATCAAGCGCTTTTGCAACTCTGAAATAAGCTTGTAAGCGCCGAGAACCCATGGAGCAAACCCAAGGTTTCAAACCCAATAGCAATAAAATTGTAGTTCGGACCGAGAGTCTGGTATTTAGACATTATTCTATTTTCAGCCGTTTCTGCCGCCTATCAGAGACTGAATCCGGCACCTCAAGCTTCGTAGTGTTCTCTAACCGCTAGGCTATCCGGTCGTCAAACGCAAATCCATGTTTATCACGATCGTAAATTCGAGCGTTGCCTTTTACAATTTAACATTGGCGTTCGAAACGGAATCAAATCAAAGTTCAGGAGGTACCTAAGCAAGACAAGTGTCTACAAGGCTTTATTTGAATCCCATTGCGGGGCGATGGCTCTATCAGCGGATGTTGTGTTGACTCAGGCGGTGCGGTAAAGTCAATATTTTTTCTAGCTCTGACAAAGTTACGCGTTGTAAGGCTCTGGATATATTTATTACGGCTCTCTTTGTGTAAGAAAAATTAGTTTTGATTAATGGCGCTTTGTGTACAAGGTTCTGTTAATGGAACGAATGAAACGGGTCTTGTTTTATAGGGTTCCGTATATCAAAAGGAAAAACTTAACTCTTATAGGATCACCTTGTTTTCTGTCTGTCAAGACCCGTGCAGTTAGCAAGTTGAAATTGATATCAAATACTCAGGCCTGCAATACCTTGAGTCTGTCAAAAAAAAAACAGAATTCTAAGACAACACAGTCAAAAGATACAGGTCATTAAAAATTATGTTTCCTTACGAATTGCCATGGAATAAAAAACTACCTAACAGTTGTCTTAGAAACTTGAAAATTGGTATACAGGTAGCTCATAAAATTATAAAACAACCTATCAAATAAGTCTGAAATCTGAAATTTTGAAGCCTTTCTGTATACCTATGTCAAAGACCAATATAAAATGATCCGACACTGCATACATTTTAAATGTGACATATACATGTATACAGAAAGACCTAAAAATTTAACATTTTCAGGCTTATTTCATCGATTGTGTCATACCAAATTTCAAGTTTCTAGAACTACTGAAACTACCCTTTACGTTTTGATATGATCTCGCAGACGGCCATGATACAGGCTTAGCCTATTTTGGTCACTGACGGATAACTATATGTATGTAGAATATGTTCTCGAACAAATATATTATTTTATGTTTTTTTTTTGTATTTTACTTTATTTACCTTATTTTACTTACTAGAGTAATTTGTATGAAAACACTCTTTTTAATGACTATATCTGTTGATTGCGTGGACTTAGGAGTTTAATTTTTTCTTCAATTGACAAAAGGCTTGAGTATTTGATATTAATTTCAGCTAGCTATCTCCATGCATTCCAGAGATCGTTGACAGACAGACAAACGGACAACAAAGGCTTCCGTTTTTACTTTTGAGGTGCGGAACCCTAAAAATTTAAACGGATTTAGTCGACTACTTTCTCCAGTCAGTTTCGTATTTTCATTATTCGTGTCCATATTTTCATGGTTGTCTGGGAGACCGCCTATTGTCTTGTCTACCCTGTCTGTATTTTTTGTAATCTCACTATACTGATTTTTGTTGTTCAATAAATAACATTTTGTATAGCATTGTATTGTAGTGTATAGTCAACTGTCGTCTATACGGTAAGTGGTAAGATACTAAGTTGATCATTAATACAAAATGTCGCCCAGTAGTCAGTTAGCTACTTACAAAGTTAATATACAAAAAGATCCTAAGGAACGCTTTCACGTGGAGAGCCCTTTTCCGCCGAGGATATTTATTAACTAAATATGGGAGCGGTTTGTCAAGACTTGCGTACGCGTTATTCCTGGATTAACTTCACCGTCCACTCTCTTTAAGAGAGCTCGCTTAATGCTGAAGAATTATTTAGTAAATAAAATAAAAGCGTAATGTGATACTTAATTAAGCAGTAAGTTTATTTTAACAATTGTTCAAATAAAAAGTGGATTATGAATAATAATAAAAATAACAAATATCCTTAAGTGTAATAAAAACATTTGCAGAATAAACAAACGTTGTCTTCACGCCATCTTTTCTTTTAACTTTGAGGCGATGTAACTTTTGTAATCTGACACGGATTTATTTACTTTTCCACTTTGTCGCATATTTTTGCTAACATTTTCCTTTTTTCCAGCCATAATTTGTTGGTATATTTCCTTCTTCACGCTGGCACATAACTTATGTCAATTATGGAATGTTGTTCTTCTTGCTTCGAAAGCACAAGAAATTCAAACGTGTCCGGATGGGTAACAACTTAGTACGTACTTGTTTACGTATTATATGCATTTGATTTCTGTTATTACCTACTTTAGAATCTGTTCGTTTGCTCAGGACTTTAACAAAATACTACCCCGAATTCAAACAAGATAACTAACCACACCTTATGTTCGTCCCAATGTCTATTCAAGTATACTTACATTTGATCACGTGTACCTACATCCAATTCCTTACAACTATACCGGGTTCCGCGGACAAGAAAACAATTTTTAAAAATAAATTAGGCTCAAGCGGAATTAATACTCGGTTAACGCTTTATTTAATTGAGCATAATGTGCTATTTATACTTAACACGGTAAAGAACCGAGTAAAAAAATTAACCATTTAAAGTATTTAACTTTTAAATGCAACATACCTACAATTTACTTCCTTTGGCCTCCTATTAGAGTTCAAATAGATAGATCTTCAGATTTCTCGAACAGACTTGCTATGTATCGCAGTACTATTTTTGTTGTATTTTTGTTCAATTTTGAAATAGTCTTTGGTATTTTAATTTCATTACCTATACAAGTGCTACGCAAAGTATTATTGTTTAGTTTAGTTTAATGTATGTATATAATATTAAGGATATTTGCAAAATAAAGTAGAAATACTTTGTTTAGAATAAAGTAAGTAAATTAAGGCTATACCTACTCATGTCAGCTGAAGTCCACTGCTGGACATAGGTCTCGCAAAGCTCTCCACTCAGACCGGGCTTGTGCTTTCCGTGTAAGTAGGTATAACTAGGTATAACTATAAGCCAAGAGCGCCGCGCCTGCGGGCGGCGGAACGCCAAAATATTAAGACGTTTTCTCTTTTACTTAACTCGCGCTATACAAAAACTTTTCGAATTTATCGGGATATAATACACATAAACGAATACAATGCCGTTCTTCAAATTTGTGAAACAGATATAATGAAAAAAGTTTACATTGGGCGGGGTTTGCTTTATTATTATTATGGTAACGAAGCCGGGTTCTGTAAACACGCACTTAGTTCGAAATGCTGAATCGGATCCTTAGGAGTATTTCGTTTCGCCCGCAGATTTGTTGAGCCGCTTTTATGGGAAGGCGTTCTTCATTTGTTGTGAAGTGCGCCTCTTTCGTATCTGATGGTGACGATGTATAAGATGGTTGAATGTAAAAAGTGACTTGTAGATTTAGCCGAGCAAGACAGCTAGCACACTACTTCACGAATCAATACTTGTCACACAGACCCAACTATCATCACTTCCACTACGTTAGGAATGTTGGTGTTTGGATCTTATTATGGGGAGCCATTCCTGAGCTTATAGCCCCTTGCAGCGTAGTGGTTCGCATTTAATTGATGTCATAGAGGAACATAAGAGTTGTATTTGTGTACTTTTCATGGCGGGGGGCTGTGCCCCCGAGCCCACTCTTTTCTACCTGCGGTGTAGTGGTTCACTAATTATTAAAGAGTTATACATTTGTGTGCTTTTCGTGTCGGGGGGCAGTGACCAAGGCCCCCTCTTTTTTTCTTGTGGCGTACCTAGTATACATAAATATTGTGATTTTAGTCAGTGCGATGTTATCTTTATCACGTTATCACGCACCCACTTTGCGCTTCGATCTCGGTCACGCGCCCAAACTACACTGTTTCCACACACGTGATGCGATGTAATTAGTTCTAACGAGATTGTAGGGTGTTTATTTATAAAAATAAAAATAGAAGGGAAAAGATAAAGGTTTTTCTACATAATAGGGGGAAAACGAGCAGGCGCCTGCAACATGAGAGGAATTACAGGTGAGTTGCGCCCTTTAAAGAATAAGGTAGGCTCGTTTTTTATGTGTATGGGTGTATCTGCGTATCTGTATGTGGCATCATAGCTAACGAATTGAACGATACGAGCACATTATTGTCTTATATCAGCGAACCTTTTTACTTTATGCAGGTTTTAATTTTGTTTTAGACTGATTGAATTCGGGTGCCATAATTAGTCTAGGTTTACGCTGCCACTTTTAAACTGCAGGTACCTAACCTATCTACGTTCTAATTGTAATATTTGAACCCCGCTATCGGGGGTGCAATTTGGTAGCTAGACGTTTTTAGGGATGGGTAAAAAAACTTATTTATATTATGATGTCGATATCTTACTTTTTCTCTACAATTAATTTTATATGCCATTTTTTAAACTAAAATGTAACATGTTCTATTTGTGACCCATGATAACCATTGTCATCAGAAGTAGAAACCATTATCAGTAGAACAAAATACAATAAATATCGTGGGACAATTTACACCAATTGATCTAGTCCCAAATTAAGCAGAGCTTGTGTTATTGGTACTAGACAAGGAATAAACATACTTATATAGATAAATACATACATAAATACATATTAAACATCCAAGACTCGAGAACAAACATTCGTATTCATCATACAGACATCTGCCCCGACCGAGGATCGAACCCGGGACCTCAAGCTTCGTAGACAGGTTATCTAACCGGTGTCCTATCACTTTGTCGCCAGTCATTTAGCAAATTTTCGTTTCACAACCAACGGCCAAATGCATCATTCTCAAAATTATCTTTACACAACTACAGATTTCACAAATAATTTATTTTATCGAATAATAACTTCACAAATTTTCATTTCGTATCGTATAATTTCTCAAACAGGTTATTTTATAACGATATCAAATAGTCAACTAACGTATCACCTACCAACGTTAGATATATTACTTTGCTACTGGTTTTATTTTATTTTAATAAAATATATTAAACCGCCGTTACCTCTTAAAAGACACCTGTACTGATAATAAATTATTTATGTCAATATTATAGATATTTCAATGTCATCTCAAAACAGTATCTCCGGTTATTTAGCTGTGTTTACGAGCATATTTTATTCAAATAAATAACAAAAAAGATTGAAACATGTTAATACATACCTATTCATTTTGCTTATTAGTCCTGTTTTACAATATAAACACGTTTAAATAGAGTCTTAGACTTTCATTAGGGTAAAGAAAAATTGTCGACATATTTCAAAATATTTTTTTACCCGTCCCTAAGAACGTCTAGCTACCAAATTGCACCGCCGATAACGGAGTTTATCTGAATAGCACTGTGGACCTAAAAAAACATTACTCGCAACTTTTGCTGTGTTGGCAAAGGTAACGAGCTGTGAATAAATAAAATAGGGAGAAATTGTGGCCACGGGCGAATACACAGGCCTCGCGAGACGTTATACCAGAACGGTTAGAAAACCTATTTCCGAAGGATCAGATTACTCGTACATGCCATGAAAACTAAGGCTGCGTACGTGAGTTTTATTGGGACTAGGGTTTTTTGTGAACCTACGATACACACCTATACCTACCTACACTATAGACATGGAGTAGGTACCCTAACTTGACAACTGCTAAATGGGTTCTGAACTGGTCCCTATTTTATAACACGTCAGTGGCATACAAGCAAGCGGATCCGACGCCTGGGAAATGCTTGAAACACCAGAAGTACCACTCTGACGTTGACGTTGCCGACAACTACCTCTATTTAGCCAACGTGACAACAGAACTGTCAGTTGACATTTCGCTGTCGATTTGAAGAGCTGTTGTTTTAGCGCGCTTCATAATTATATTAGCCAAAGACGATAACCTAACTAACTTGGAAAAGTTGAAAAACCACAGATATTTTCATTTCAGAGTTCATCATCATCATCATCATCATCATCATCATTATCATCATCAGCCTATCTACGTCCCACTGCTGGGAACAGGCCTCCTCTCAGAATGAGAGGGCTTGGGCTATGTAGTTCCCACGCGGGCCCAGTGCGGATTGGGAACTTCACACACACCATTGACTTGCTTCGCTCACGATGTTTTTCCTTCACCGAAAAGCTCATGATAAATTACAAACGTAATTTCGCACATAAATTCCGAAAAACTCAGAAACCTCGCACAGTAGAGATTTGCACGATACGATGCTTTTAACTACTTAAAAAAAAATACCAAAATCCATTATCCTAAGCTCCGTTTAGCGAGCGGACTCCAAAATTAAGAACAAAACCTTGTGTACTCTTGTGAAAACTAGCGGGAGCGAATATCAGGTGTTTTATGATCCAAGGCAACTAGTTGGACTATACTTTTGCTATATTAATAATAGCGGTAAGGCACTACTAAATTTAATATGATTTTTATCCTGCGCGAGCGAACTTGCATCTAAACTCCATCAATGGTTATAAAATCACAAATCACATCACTATTTCTAAGCTTACGCGCAACCCTATTGCGCTGCGCGTTCACGTTCGGTCTTGTCGCGGCCGTCGTATATGTTGGATGCCTGCATAGTGTTGCTGGGCAAAATTACGAACATGAGTATCTAAACTCCATTTTGTGTTTCCCGTCTCTGCTAAACTCCGTTTAGTTGATTTATTTTTAACTGGTGTGCTTCTGGGTCTCCTTGTTTTGCTATTGTACAGTTCGTTAACCTATGTTTACAATGTATTAGCTGCGATTCCCTGAGATGCGGGCATCACTAAATAAAAAATCGAAAATGGCTTTCTCCCTAAGCTCCGTCGACTAAACTCCATCGTATTATCAGCTCGGAGCTTAGAAAATTAAACGAAAATCTCACTGTATTTATGTCAGCATTGATTATTTTATGCTGATTAGTATTACATTACAATAAATTTTAATAACCAAACTGTCCCAGTATGACGGTTACGTTTTTTGAATGTATGCATATTTATGTGTGTATATTTACTTGTCACGCTAATTGTGAAATAGACAAAAGGTTTATTAATTTTCCAATCACTGTTTGTTTTTGATGTCATAAAAAATCAGGTTTTATATTTTTTTCATATTAAAATGTATGCGATTGCTCAACTCCGTCACGATATTTCTAAGCTCCGTCTTGATGAAAAAATCAGTATTAATTTAAACTTTCGCGATTTTCACACATTACCATGATACTCGGGACTTAAAGTGCGGGTAGTTCGAGGAACCCGTGCAGCTAGGAGATGTTGATACCCGCCTCTTCAGTCCTTTCGAGACCATGGACGCAACGTCGCGTCCGAAACGTCGAGGTATTTAAATTCAAATTTAAATATAAAAGTTTTTTACGCGATTAAGTCCCGAGTATCATGATAATGTGAAAAAATCAGTGCCTTATAAAACATAAACTAATTGACTTATTTAAAGGACAAAAGCACGGAAATGCTTCTTGTAGCATAGATTTTCACATTTTACCTCAATTATGGCTATAAATATAAAACCCAAAATCAAGACGGAGTTTAGGCTGAGAACAGTTTCCTGAAAATGACCGCTACAATTGTATTTTACTAGCTATTAATTCTTTGTTAGTTTGTTGGTATAATTATGTTTTGAAATTGTCTCGCCAGTTTGACCGACTGGCAGTGGTCGGATTGACTTGAAATTTGGTATATTTGTTATTTAAATCCATTATCTTAATTAAATTTTCAACGAAACGTGTTTATATTGTGTACCTATCTTAAAGCATATGCTAGCCTTAAAAGTTTACTACTACTAAGTACTTTGTGAAAGTAGTGAACTAGTTAAAAAGAAAACCTCTATGGCAAGTAATTCATAGTTCGTTACGTTTTTCAATATAACGAAAACTTCCAGCAAGCGATACTCGGCGTCAGTAGCAAGCTTGGTCGGTACTTAAGCTTTATTAAAAACTTATGAACACTTTGTCGTCATTTCAAAGGAAACACCTGCTACGTTTTCTCACCTGTAGTTTTATATCTCATGTATTTTTAGTTCAGTTCTATAAACATTACATAGAGATTTAACTTAAATGATATGCCTGTCGCTATCCTACGGTTCTGTTACACTAATTGTAAGAGAAATTCGATACTTACCTATCTACGTTAACTAACTCCTACGATTGTTGTAGATAGTTTCTCATATCGTTTCGTCTCCGCTTTGGTCCGCTTTGGTGGTTTGGTTTGGTGTTGGTGGTTTGGTTTGGTGTTGGTGGTTTGGTTTGGTTGGTTCGCGGGCCTTAATAAAATATTCTTGTGCATTTTTTTTACAACCTACACACACACCAGTGCGTCCAGCCAAGTTTTTATAATTATTACACTAACTACCTAGTTCGGATTATTTTCGAGCCCCCGTAACATTAAATCTATTTAACCTGAGCTATATCTATATACACAGTTGTTTTAATTTTTAACCTGAGCTATATCTATCTACACAGTTGTTTTAATTTTTAACCTGAGCTATATCTATCTACACCGTTGTTTTAATTTTTAACCTGAGCGATATCTATCTACACAGTTGTTATAATTTTTAACCTGAGCTATATCTATCTACACAGTTGTTTTAATTTTTAACCTGAGCTATATCTATCTACACCGTTGTTTTAATTTTTAACCTGAGCGATATCTATCTACACAGTTGTTTTATTTTTTAACCTGAGCTATATCTATCTACACATTTGTTTTAATTTTTAACCTGAGCTATATCTATCTACACAGTTGTTTTAATTTTTAGTCATCATTCTTTTTTACGTTCCACTGCTGGGCACTGGCCTCTACAAGTCGTCGGCGTTTTAACCCTTTATCACATATAAGTTTTTAATGGTAGCTAGAAAGTTTCTACAAACTTCAACTATTGTACAAACTAGTTAAATAAAACTGGTCACTCACGTATATAAGTCGAGTTTAACCTGACATGTTTCGGAGTACTTCATCGTACTCCGGCAGTGAGACGTATATATACTACGCACCGCGGCTCTGCTCGCGCAACTACTAGGCGCAGCTTACAGCGGCACACAATTACCCTCGTTTTCATCGTCATTTTTATTATTGACAAACGCAGGGTAGCACACTACACTGATCACATCACTCTGTAAAGGCTCGTTCACAGGCGCCGTTGTCGCAGTATTTAACACAGTCTTCCAACTTGTATAATCTTCGTCGAAATGTCTTTTATGCAATCAATGCCTTTTTATTCTTTGCGAAAAATTAAAACATTCCGCGTTCTTTTGTAAGCGATCTTTTTCTCGAAAAGGCTTTTAACGAGAGCCTAAGAACAGTGAAGTTGTGACGGAGCAAGTTCAGTGGCACTTTTGGCAAGATTGTTTTTGACTCAAATTAAAAAGTTAGCAGCAGACATCTCGAGAAATGTCGCTCTCATTATGTGAGTTGTTCTAGTTTTAATAGTCGTTCGTTATGGCCTCTGCCCCGCAAATTGTGTGTAGGTACTGTCTATTACCGGAAAGTATTTAACATTACGACTAACTGGCTACCGTAACTTGTGACATATGGAGGAGTCTTTCTTACCTATTATTCTTAACGTACAAAAACATGGTATCGAGGAATTAGTAAATAAGTTTTGGTAGGGACGATTTGATGGCGCTCCTGTATGATAAATTTTTGGATTACTTACTTCTCGTTAGATCCATACTAAACTTGTAAAGGCCGACTTGCACCGACCTGAAATAAAGTGAACTAAAAACTTTGTGAATTAGAAGTCCAAATAATTCGATGCATAAATCTGTACCCATACTTTCCACGTAAAATGCAGAGGAAAGTGAATTTTTCGTTACGTTCGTAATTCCGTGGCCGTCACGCGATCGCGTGCTGAGTGCTGACCCCCACACGGCACGCAAATGTCGCCGCTAAAACAGAACTACTTACTTACTTACTCTAAATAGCACAAAAACAGGCCAAGCGCGTGTCGAACTCGCGCACTGAGGACTCCTAACATAAATAATAATAATAAATAAATATCATGGGACAATTGACACCAATTGACCTAATCCCAAACTAGGCAAAGCCTGTACTATAGGTACTAGACAACGGATAAAGATATATAGATATATGTGCATATAGATAACTACATATTAAACATCCAAGACCCGAGAACAAACATACGTATTCATCATACAAACATCTGCCCCGTCCGGGGATTGAAGCTTCATAGTCAGGGTCTATAACCACTAGGCTATCCGGTCTACATTACTTTATACATCGATTTTTGTCAGTCTGCAAGTAAGCCTTGTCAGACCTTCCTTCGTTTCGAATGTCAGGTCCAGCAGCGTAATTACGTAACTATTTTGACAATCGTCTTCGGATTGAAGTGTCAATTTTTGTACGCCTGTGACAGTTATCTGTTTCCGATACCAATTGTCAGCCCAGGATACAACTTGAACGCGATTGTGTTTCCGAGCGAGTTAGCCAATAAGGGCGCTGGTTTGTAGGATAGAGTACGTTTATTGGTATTGATTTATCTGCGATTGTCAGACAGACCACCAAATGATCCTATAAGGGTTTCTTTTTGAGCTATGGAACCCTAAAAATCAGGCGTTATTATCTAAAATATAGGAGAAACTTAGCCTTGGCTCCGCCAACTTTAAACTGGCTTATTATTATTTATTACTTTGATGGTGTTTAAGGAAGGAAGAGGGAAGTCGATAAGTGCGTTATTGTTTCCGCGCTGTGCAAGTTCTTTATGAGTTTTAACTGTTTATGGTGTGATAAGATTTCATGATAGTTTTAAAGGGTCCGTACGATTTACCATCGAATTGCCGACACATGTTTCATCGAAAGCTGATTTTCTGACTTACTTTCTTAGCCTTTTGATTTAAAAACTAACCTGACCTAACCGAACCTATACAGCAAACAATTTAATTATCCTGAAATTATCCCGTAGTTTAAAATAGCTTCCGATGAAACGAAAATGCGATTGATCAAACAGTTACAAAACGTTTGACGAAGATTCAAGGAACTCCGGTTCCGTAGCCAAAAGGTACCAATGGGACCCTATTATTAAAGATTCCGCCTTCCAGAAGGCTATATCTTTAGAACCGTAACAGCTGGACACTTGAAATTTTCACAAAATGTGTCACAGGATGCAGGATGCTAAAGCAACAAAAATAATCCCGGAAACAAGAAGCGTTTTGAAAATGTATGTACTTACTGTGCGGTTCATGCGAGAATCCGACTCGCACTTGACCATTTTAAAGATGTGTGTTTTGGCTTTTGAATACCGTTTCCAAGCAACGTTGTGAACAAGAGTTACAGTCGCATTTTCCCATTCGTGCATTTTAAGTAGGCAGTTAAGGTTTTGTTACTGTGAGTTTTGATGTCTTGACGTTTTGTCTGTAAACATATAGATACTGAGCTAGTTCCAACATTTTATAAGGCTGTCGCACTAAACTATTAAATTCATCATCACCATCAAACTTAAGAGAATATACCCTTGTCGGTGGAGTGTCTTCCAATCATCTCTCTTATAAGCGAACTCCTTGACTTCCAGACCCTCTAGCACGGTAACTTTTATCCACGACATAAAGCATTCGTCACTTTCTAACAAATATACGAGTACAAGTGCAAGAAGGACGGATGCTTTACGTTATCTGGTCCATGTGGCTCCGCCTAGGTCGACCTCTGTCTGATAAAGCCACGTGAAAAAAAAACGTACGGCTGCGAGACGTAGACCATGACGCAAAGAGTTAGGGAGAGATTGGAGGTGTTCGAGATGTGTTGCTGGCGAAGGATGGAGGGGATTAGTTGGACCAAGAGAGTGACCAATGAGAGGGTCTTGGAAAGAGTTGGGGAGGGAAGAAGTATTTTGAATGTGGCGGAGACTAGGAGAAGGAAAATGGTGGGCCATTCGATACGACACGACGACCTGATTCTGAAAATCATAGAAGGAAAGAGAGGAAGAGGAAGGCCGAGGATAATGTATTTAGACCAAATAAAGCTGAAGATAGACGTTGTGTCGCATCAGGAGGTGAAAGAAATCGTATTAGAAAGAACGGACTGGAGACAACTGCATCGATAAGAGTGACACTCTTAAATAAGATGATGATGATGAGTTATAGCTAAAACAAAATTCGCGCTGCAAAACAATAAAAAAATGATTAAGGAAACAAAAGGTAATAAATTAGAAAGAAGAAGAGACAAGTCTGAGGATTTCCTGGATATAAAATAAATAACGTGGCCGTTAGCGAAATAAGCAAGCCCGAACCGACGACGGCCGGCTTTGCTCGTAAATCGGGCACTGGACGATACCCGCAGTAAAAATATCGTAAACTCGGAAAACTTTAATAACGATACCGTACAATGTAAATTTTAAATTTGATTATTCCACAACTTGGACGTAAAACTTATAGAACGACCCTTCGGATTCATGGCGATGTGATGCCCGCTTTGCATACGACAAACTAACAGTCGTGCGCTAAGTAATGGGCGAACTTTTGGAAAATAATGCATGCGGATACGTCATGTTGGCACTACGTTTGGCCGTGGTATTACCAAATGTTCTACATTTCATCTCTTTCCCTCAGAGAAAACGAAAGAGTTGTGACACGAATATTTTGTCAAACACCTACTTCCAAGCCACCAAGTCTAGAGGTTTGCCTATGGCCTCTCAAGCAGAGGGTCGTGGCTTCGAGTTCCAGCTGGTGCCTCTGAGTTTTTCTTAATTTATCTGCGAAATTACATTTGTAATTTATCATGAGCTTTTCGGTGAAGGAAAACATCATCACCTTGCCCACTCCTACGAAGCATTTCAAAATGGTGCATGTAAAGTTCCCATTAAGCACTGGGCCCGTGTGGGAACTATAGCCCAAGCCCTCTCATTCTGAGAGGAGGCCTGTGCCCAGTACTGGGACGCCAAAAAGGCTGGGGATGATGACCTAATTCCAACTGAAGTGTTAGCATTACAGTACCTACAGGTACATTACGCTTCAAACTTAAATGCACCACTGAAGGTATTCACCCGTAGGAGATATCGCGGGTATCGCGGTCCCTCCCACATTCCCGTTAGTCTCTGTACTTCTTTATTTCTACTACAAGTGACTGACTTCACGGCATGTACTCGTATTACATAACTTTTCTCATAAATTATGTATTAGCGCATTAAAGTGAGATGTAGTAGTAGTTGTGATTTCAATTCGTCAGCACTCAGCCTGTTCCGAACTGAGTAGCTGTCAATTACATTAGACTTATTAAATAAGGGATATCGACCGCCATTACCTTACTAAGTTTAGATGAGCTCCCGATATTTCGACGCAGTTACATGCATCATGATCACGGGTAGACTGACGAAGCGTTGTCCAATGTAATTAACCGCGAATCATTTAAAACTACTGCTGTCAATTATAGTCCAACGCATTGGTCTGACCGGATCGAATTTGGAAATAATCATTTACAAATGTTTTCCATTCTCATATTGTTAGCTTTTAATTTGATCTTCAACTCTGCGTGCGGTAATTTTCATCATCATCATGTAAGCTGAAAGCCGTCCACTGCTGGACGTAGGACACCCCCAAGGCTCTCCACTCAGACAAGTCTTCCACGCATCCACCGTAGTCCCGCGACGCGTCGCGATCCGGGCGACTGAGGCATTTTCCGCCAAAGGTAGAAGATTTAAAAATTAACCGTTAAGTTCAGTCTGAGATAACTCAGTACTGCCTCTAAAGCTAGGATAAGAAGTACGGCGCCGTTACATCCGTAGGCCGTGTCGTATCATGGAACGGGAGACGTGCCTTAGAAAGAATCGTTTCATTAATCAATGGGGCAAGTGAAAAGCCATTGATGTGTCAATCGTCTTTGTTAAGTATTCAGGTGGTAAGAGCCTGCAAGCCCTAGTAGTACTTCATCAACACAGTCATATTAGGAGTACGAGTACTTATCTCGTTTTAGCTGAACATGAACAATTCTCTCTCAACGCTTGTCTAAGTAATAGAAAAACAAATCGCCTAAATGGCTTAAATTGTAAGTGCTATTATAAAGTTGACACAAAACGAACATAAATAATTTATCTTTAATGATCTAGCGCAGATTCAAAATAATAAACGTTCCATGATTTAAATCTGACCATGACAATAAGACAGCGTTATTTGTTTGTCAAACAAACCTCCAGTAATTGTATTCCGCTGTTCTAATCATTTTCTATTGCCGTCTAGCTCTTATCGCTGAGATGGAGCGAGTGAAAGGATTCTATACAAATTGCTGAACAATTGTTTATGAGGTCTTACAAATTCGGTCCACCGCAGAAAACGTTTTAGGACCGGTTTTTCGTATGGTAAACCTACGTATCTACTGGCACATACCCAGTAAATATTTGAAGTACTTCAATTCAATTCAATTTTTAGGGAAGTGTGGCCCCATCAAGCTTTTGATGGTTCTGCCAATGTCGAGGTTGGATAAAACACGGTCAGTAGACTCTTGTCTAGTTGTACGGTGTTACTGCCAGTACGTATAGTACTTAGTATAAAGTAAAAAGTGATTGATGTCTTTTATTACTCACACAATGGACACAGAATTTAGCGGGTCACATTACCGTGGACATAACCTACACGTCTTTTTCGGTGTCAATTGGGTAATTATGCCACAAAGGACTAGTTTGAACTGCGCCAGCTAATAGTACTGAAAAATTACGTTATTTTTTTATGTAGCGCTTAAATATGCCTGTGTGTATAATTAAGCAGCTTAGCAGATACTGTTAATTGATTTTCCCGGAGTTTCTCTCATGAAATGGTCGTCAAGTTCAAATGGAGGAGATAATGTAACGTAGGTAGGAAAGTTACTGGGTCGATGGAAAGGTGAATGCTTTTGTACCTGAAGACGTGAACTTTTCCCAGACTCATATATTATGAAGAACTGTGCGAAGCGAGTTCTGGTTCGAACCGAAACGAAACCTTGGTGCAGTTAATTGAACGAACGGAACTCAAACGTAGAGGTGACAGCGTGCGAGTAGAAACTGTTCGTGTGTCGTTTAGTTTTGTAGTCATCTTAGCTCTCTAGGTTGGCAACACATCTGCAAACCCCTCGAGGTTGCGGGTGTCTATGGGCAGTGGTGATCACTTACTATCAGGTGACCCACTTGCTCGTTTGCCTGCCTTGTCGTATAAAAAAGTTCTCCATAACAGTGTTCAGTTCACGGGTCCTGTTTTTGTTTAGCAAAAGCACAGGTAGAATTTTTAACAATACTCAAATCCTTCTCTTTATCATTAAAATGAGTTCATAAATCGTTCTGATAGCAAAATATAATTAAGTATAAAAGGCATGCGTGATTTATTTCATTAAGCACAAGGGCTATTTAGGTGCTAAGTTATTACACAGACCCATTACTGTCCACTTAACAGAATTCAGGATTGTATTATGGACACGATACCCGAGTAAATAATTATCAAGGTACCTATGACAATTTGTCATGTTGTTCAGTACACATTGGTAATCTCGTAGCATTTAAGTAACACTTGACAGTTACTAACAGAGCCCTATTTCATCAACTTTATAAAATTTCAGTTTACTGTGACAATTCGGTGTGAATTGCTGACTTGGAGAGCTTTCGGTTTTTTTTATACAACGAGGAAGGCAAGCGAGGAAGTGGGTCACCTGATGGTAAGTGATCACCGCTGCCCATAGACACTCGCAACTCCGAAGGGTTTGCAGATGCGTTGCCAATCTAGAGGGCTAAGGTGAAATGATGATGATGGTTTAGCCGTTTAGGTAACAATGAAAATGTAGATTGAATTGTCATTGTAAGCTGACATTTGTAAAGTTAGTGAAACAGGGACCTGATTCGTGATGCAACAAGTTTTCTGAGTAACTATTCCTTCGTGACAAAATATTACATTAATACCTAAATGCTACGAGATTAGGTATACCCATGTGTACCTAAATGAGAACCACAAATGATCACAATGTATAATTGGTCTGTTTGCATAGACAGCTATTCCATTGTAGGTAGTCTAGAGTAGAAATTCCAATGTTATGTAAATTTTGAAAATTATTCCGCTATGCTTGACTCGGTCCACCTAACTGAGCATAATTCATTTTCACCGAGAACTTTGACGTAAGCAATAAAAACAAAATGAAAGCTAAAACTTTTCAGTAACAAACTATCCCGATAGAGTATAAAGTTGGTCATTATTTCAGGCTGATTACAATCCCTTTAGTTCGAACTTACGTAAATATCGCGCATAATTAAGCGAAGTGACGTCATCAACGTCATTATCGTCCAACGGCACTCCATTGTAACGTTTTAATTAAACGTTGTTCCAAACAAAAAAGGAGCGTGTTCATGTTATTTTTCCTAGTTACATTACTGTTCCGTTCAGGCACGTACGGGCACAATTTTGTTTAGTTTTTATAAGTCAGCAGTATTGTTTGTGAAGAATGTTATGGAAGGATCGGGCCGCGTGACCGAGAGAGTAAATCCGCGCAATCCACTACCTCCGCGGAGGGAACTCCATTATGGTATCGCTTCCATTCTACGACTACTCCATTTCTTTTATTCGGAACGAGGGTCTTACTTTAATAATGCTGCGTGTGTTAAGCAACGTAGCCAACCGAATAAAATTGTAACGCTTTAATCATTTTCACTTAAATACCGAGTATTTAAGGCGCACAATGACCCAGTCCTAAAATGAAAACAACGCTCTTAACAATGAAAATGCGTCTTATTCCTTATTCTTTTGTTACAGTGGAATTATAAGCTTTTTTTTTACGATTACAGATTCAACGGCGCGCTCTCAAAGCCCGGATAATGAGAATTTGAGGTGAGTTGGTAAATTAAGACTTCTATCATCCATCACGTTGTGTGCCCACGTCTGCGGGATATAAAAAGCCCTTAATGGACATTTAATGTAGCATTTTTTCTTTTATGTGGCTGCTGTGTTTGTGCACGTGTGGTTACTTGGATAGCGAAACCATTTGGTACCAAATAGGCTTACAATAGTTATATAGGTACAGATATAACGATACCGAAACAAAAGTGTAATGTTACACGCATCACTATCGTGTTTCGCGTAAACTGTTTACGAGTGACATAATTTTAACGCGTGAGTAAAGCCACTACAAAAATAGTGGGATTTTTGTTAAAGAACTTTATTTGTGCTCGCAGCTTTTAAAAGAATCAGTTTATTTGCTATAAAACAGATATGGTATTAATTTCGTTTCACTGAAATGTTGTTGTAAAGTCGACCGAGAGAAATGCGAGTAACGACATTAAAGTTGTTGTATGAAAATACACCGTATTCACCGAGTAATTTGGAAATTCTCTAGACGATTGGCAGTTTATGCTCCATAGAATATAGTTCCGTATCGAAAAATTGCTAACGTGGAATGAAACCGATACTTCACATTCTCAGAATTTCATGTTAACGACCTAACGAAAGCTGAAAAATCCTAAACTTTTTATTTCATTTTTTTCCGATTCAAAAAGGCTTGACGTGTACCTATATGTGTTGTAGCTAGACTAAAGTAGGTTTCTAACTTCGCTCAAACCGATCATCCGTTTGGGAGCTACAATCTGACAGACAGACACACACGTCAAGCTTATTATAACCCTTTATAACCCTTTTGGCATTGGATACTTAAAAAGCTTCAAAACACGTAGCGAAAACAGTGACTTCGCGTAATGAAATGTAGCTTGTACCTTTCTCGGATACCATGTCATAAAGCTAGTACGGGGGATCATTGGTGTTAAAGCGGGTGTGTGCGTGTAACGTGCGTGTGTGGGTGGCACGTGAAGCGGAAGGTGGATTACGTGTCGCGTAATTTCCACGTTGCCTTGATTTTTTTGTGTGTCAGTGGTTTTTGCTACGCATGATCTGGTTAGTTTCGACCTTTTAAATAATAACGCGGCTCAATTCTTTTGGAAATGTGTACTGTGTTTGTTGTTAGATTTCAAAAAAGATTGAACACGTACGTATTGCTTTGCTTTATGAAATCAATAAGGAATTACAAAGATAAAGCGCGTCAAAGTTCGGGAGTGGGGCCTGTGCCTCGCTCAGTGATATTATGTCTAATATATTTTCTTATCTGACGGAATAAAATAGATTTTGCAGGATATTAGCCTATTTACTTGGTTCAGATACTTAACATACCACGCGCCATATATTCTCATTATTATGTGCTCCTATTTCTAAATATCTATAGAGATACTTCCTCCAAATTTAAGTCAACAATGTGAATATGTTTTTGTTACTTCTGATGTACTTGAAGTTCGTGTTTATGTGTAGGCTACATAAAATTACTTTTTATGTTCTAGCGCATAAAGTAAAGTCTTCGTCTAAAACCAAAGCAATCAGGGCAAACAGCCACCCGCAATATAGAACCCTTTAGAACGTACTTTATTTCGTTTCTTTAAGACGTACGTATTCTAGGCTATCAACACAGCCACGCACATAATTTGCCATAATGCTAAGTTTTGACATTTTGAATGCAATGGTTTTTTTATACGACAAGGAACCTAGGTCACCTGATGGTAAGTGATCACCACTGCCCATAGACACCCACAACCACGGGGGCTTGTAAATGCGTTGTCAACCTAGAGAGCGAAGGTGAAATGCCTCTTCTGCCCGTAATTATACTGGCTGCCTTTCACACCGGAACACAACAGTGCAAGCACTGTTGCTTAGCGGTAGGATTAGCGAGTAAGAAGGTGGTATCGATCCGGTGGTAGAGGTCCGTCCCCTCGCACAGGGTCCTACCACCCGCAAAATGGGTTGTAGATTTAAAGTAATTTGGCTGTAGTGAGCTCAACTTTGTCATTTTTTTTGCAATCTCAGATGGCAGACGACAGTTTGACATTTTTGACAAAAAATAAATGATGGTAATGGGTATCGATTTTCATGAATGAAATGAAAAATGTATATTCGTCATCACAGGTATTTGGAAATGTGATAGTCGGAGAATTAAACTATGTCTATTATCTGCCTTTTTGTTATAGGGAAGAAAATTCAAGCTGTTAATTAATTAAAAATACGTTCATGGGATTAAATAAAAACACATTAAATGTTCAATTAAGTATTATGTCATAGTACTGCAATGGGATCCAAGATGACGGGATACTAACAGATTCTAATTAAAAAAAGTTTTTTTTTTGTATGTTTTTAGTTTTCTAACAATTACGGAGACTTAATTAATCCTAAAATATACCTTTTAACGTCGTCAGCAACAGCATTTGTTAATTTGATGCATGGCAATGCAAAATTTGCATAGGCAAATAAAATTAAATGTTATTTATCGAATTGAGAACGAAATTAGCATAACAAATGTCAAAAAAGGGGAAACGTCAACTTTGTCAAATAATTAATCCTGTTTTATTCAATTGTTTTGTGTATATAAAGGATTTCTGAAAACAAGAATAGTTACACCTAGCCTTATCTGCATTTTCCATGCAGAAACGCTGGTCAGATTTTCGTAGAACAATAGCTATACATAGTATACGTATTGGGTGAATTTGGTATAAAAAAGCTGTGTCTATTTCTGTTAGCTCTATTATCCCATAGAGTAAATTAACGGTTTAGATTAAGTCAGTTAGTGGCTGCAGCATACAATCTGGAAGCCGATTTTAAGAAACACACCTATGGAAATAATAAGACTTAAAATTGGTTCAAATATGTGTATTGCTACCAATTTACCACGTGAATAACTTTTCCACTAATCAAGCAAAATTACCAGGTGCAGAGTTTTCTAACTACTCTACTCTTAATAATTTTTTTCTGCATTTTTTTTTTTATTGTCACGCTCTGTAAAATCTGTAAAATCGAGATTTTACACCTTTCAGTATCTTAATTTCAGTTGAGTGTCATTGTATGTTTGGGAGATCGCCTAGGAGACCTCATCTTAATATGAAAAAAAAACCCCGACGTACTTAGTTTTTTTTTTTTTATTGATAGTGGGCGATCACCGCCACCCATGAGTACCAGCAACCCCAAGAGAGTCACTAGTCCGCTGCCAGCCTTTAAGGGAACAATACACTCTTTTCTTGAAGGCCCCAATGTCATAGTTAGTAGTTTTGAAATTCAGTATGTCAAAAACGACTGAACCTATTTTAATGAAACTTAGCTAAGAACCATCTCGATTAAATTAGCTTTCGCTTTAAAACAAACGGCATCAAACCACAGACAGATACACAGATAGACAGGTCGAAGTTTTAACACACCACTTCTTGCGTCAGGTTTTAAAAATTAATAAACATAACCGTCCCACCGACATTCAAAATGATATGCCTTGTGGAAGCTTTACTAAAGGTTCGCAGGATATATATGTTAAGAATGCCGGTGAAATGACGTCCGGAATATGCGTTCCAGTCACGCTAGCGAGCTCTACCCGCACAGAGCTCATAAATCACAGTAGCTTGATCGCACAGTCAATTCGAATTGAAACTTTTTTTTTCAACTCCAGAGGGGTGTTATAAGTTTGACCGCTAATGTGTGTCTGTGTGTTTGTGTGCCTGTTAGTCGCACCGTAGCTCTTAAACAGTTGAACCGATTTGTGTGCGGTTTTCTTTATTTCAAAGCAGGTTTTCCAGCGATGGTTCTTAGACGGTTCAGCCGTTTTTGGGATATTACATTTTATATAAAAAAGTGCCAAAAAAATTTAATTTAAATTTAAAAAATCCCCGACATAAAAAAACCTGTAAAATGTTTAAAAAACTCTGGGTCTGGTCCATGTAAACTTTTGCGCAGTTGGGTTCAGGGCCTACAAATACAAAAAGACGGCATCCGACTGCGCTAAAGTTAACACAGTTCTTAATTGAAGGACCAGGCCTAGAAATGTTATTTTTACTTTTTACAGGTTTTTTTATGTCGGGGATTTTTACACTGGGCGCTCAGTCTGTTCCTGCCTCACAGCCTTCGTTGTACGCAGACTACAATACAATGTACCTTCTGTATTCCTCTACGCTGTGGCACGTGCCAGTGACAAGCAAAATTTACGCGTATCCAGGTGTAAACAGGTGGTCATATTATTCCCTATCATCTTTATGTTTATATCACAAGCAATTTGCGAAAATTGTTAGGATTCATTGCGGTTTTCTAGGCCGCTGTTTTGTTTTCCCTTTTCGATTGTATAGTCAGTTGCAGGGAAAAGGTACACCATTGCCCCTGGTAACGACGGTAACTACACCAGGGGGTAATAATACTTTAGATGCCTAGTTGGTCAAATCAACACTTTTTTAGAAATATCAAAACGATAGCTAACATGAAGTTTGTATTGAATTACATACTCGATTAAGCCGTCATATTTGATAGGGTCAAAGTGCCTCCTTTTTTGGTTTTTGTAAATTTAAAATTAGTTTCAGTTGTATTAATAAGTGATGATTTTTTTTTACAAATAGGTACTTATTTTTTATCATCAGGAAACTCCCCAGTTCCATCGTCCCCGTTGAATCCCAAAAGGTGCGTAGGATTATACTCCTAAGTAGCATATTAGGTATATACAGCAAAAGGCGTATTCATGAGGCAATAGGAAAGTGAAAAAATATTGAATTGTGTTACACTAGTAACGAAAATAAGTGGCGAAGGCGCGGCGGGGCCGCACATGGGTGCAATTTAATTTTAACGTTTCACTAAAAGAGGCGGTAATAAAAAGACGCTTACATTTTCCTCGGAGGCTTGAAAGGTCGAAGTGTGAAAGCGTGGTCGTAAATAATTGGGACATTTAACCTCGGGATGTATTCAAAGGGAAATTTACCCCATAAATGAAGGTAGTAGGTGCTTTTGTGTACAAAATGGCGGTAAATTAGTATGGTTTAGCGGAAGAACGGTCCGTATTTCTTTTGGATTTGGATTTTTATCTGTTTGCGTTTTAGTATGCCGCTGTACCTAATAGGTTATGTGTGTGTAGGGATTACGGATTCAAAATGAATCAAGATTGTATAGACATGGTAAAAAAACCTTTCCCACGGGCCAAGCAAAAATCAATTTTGTGACAATACAATATCGTAAACATTTTGACAGGGGAAAGCTTTTCTCAGTTTAACTATACCATTTTCTTTTGTCAAATCAGTAACGTTTGTAATCTGCTGAATTTACATTCAGAAATTTTAAAATGAGAAAAAATCTGTCACTGAAGTACGTAAGTACCTGTTCTAGCGTCCCGTATCTACTTTAAAAGGTGGCTACAGGTTTTTACTTTATACACATACGAATTAAGTGCGTGCCACCTTCCAATCAGCCCTAGCATGTCGAAATCAATTACAACTTCTTTTACGCCCGCGCCCATTTGATTCGTCAAACTACAACATAACGTAACCCACACTCAAACAGCCCCACATTGTGCTACAATTTGACATCAAAGGCGCAGGCAGCGAATGGAAATTGGGAAAACATTGTAAATTCGAAGTAAACTCGCACCTTTTTCCGGGAACAATTTATAAAGCTGTGTTTGTGAAGGTTAAATAAAGTTAAGATCGTAAATACCATTTGATCAGAGTAAACACGGCTGTGTGCGTGCCTGTTAACGCTAGCAGACTAATTGGAATCCACGTATTGGGAGAACGCATCGTTAGGCAATGTCCATAAGCCGGTACACGGATTTATGAATAATTTTCCGTACAATCGAAATTGATTCATTATACGCGCTTACCCATTACGGTGCGTGTTCAGCGTCTAGTGTAATCGACGACCAACAAAATACTGTATAGGATGCATGTAATGTAAATCCTGACAAGCTAGACTGATCTGTCCCGTTTTAAATTTAGTTTTGGAATAAAGGAACACTCCTTGCTTCTAGAGGCATTTCAGTCGGGATGGGTCCTTGAATGTGATAACAGTTTATTAATCATAAGCCCCTGTCTTGCAGCAATAAACCCAGACTCGTAACAAGTGTGCTTTCATTCATTATTAGTCAGTTAATGCATAGCAACAGATATCTACTACTTGAGCCGTGACCCGTGCCACTTCAGTGCCTACCTCCTGGGCTACTCCCCACAATACGTTTCGATCGCGTTTGCGGTAACGTGTCAAATACTTTAGAATAGGACATTGCCAATGATAAGTGCCGTTAGTGGCGCTGTTAACTTGCCCATAGTAATTCAGACGTAAACGCGAACGCTATCGAGACGTTTTCTTGTGATAAACATTACACTAGCTAGAGGCACTGGAAGTTGCTGTTCAATTGGCCATTTATTGAAAATGTTCGGCTTTTTTTTGTGTCTTTTGACTGTAGCCAGTAAACCTTAGTTTGAGATTTTCATCTAAACATGAAGTTTATATTGAACTGTACTTTAACCGTGCCAACCATGTGCCAACCTAAAATTGACACCCATACGGAAGCAATTAGATCTTTGTTGCAAGACTTAAACCATTTAGGTACTTATCTAGTGATTGTGTCAGCAGTGTTGGCCGTTTTGAAGATGATAATTGTTATTGTTTACATCTGAAATTTAAATACATTTAGCATTATCTGTAAAACGAACAAATCGTTGTCAACGCACCTTCACAATTACGTTTTCGACGTAGGCTGTTTACCAATGAGGGCTGTTGCGAGTCAAAAATCAGCTAGATCTGTCATTCTACAACAATGAGTGACAAGCTACTGGACTATAATTGGTGGAAATTGACAGATGGACCTCTCTTATCGACACTACAGTATATTTTTCACCTGCGACGAGTTCTGTGACACTCGTAATGACAGCTCTTATGGCGATGTAAATAAAGTCTGTAATTATTTTTTGATTTGTCACTTTGTTTTGGACTTTATTTACGTAGCCATAAGAGCTGTCATTACAAGTGTCACAGAACTCATCATAGGTGAAAGTAGGTATAGTATATATGATCCTAGCGCAGCGATATACATAACAAGCGATTTATCGTGGCAGTACCTCGGCAGTACATGAGTGAGGAAGCTAGGTAGGTAGGTACTCTAACAACGAACACAGCAATGCGCATCCATAAGTCGCGGGAAGGACTGTTATCGGTCGTGGGTGGTTGCTAGCAAACAGACCGCAGCCTATTAATGTAGCTGTTTTGTTGGCTTCCATTTTACGCCGTGATGATTTTCTTTCACTTTTCGCTACAGAGGAATATTAACATACGTACTTAGCTAATGAGCTCCCCTATGAAGGGGCTCTTTTACTGGCTGCTCTGGTCAAGTGCCCATGCCCCCCCGGTTTATGGGGCCAAATCGGTAATCAAATCACAATACTTTTTACGAAGTTTGGAGATGAATAAGGGTCTTATGAATAAGACCCATAATACAGGATAAGGTATTTTGTGAATTGACACTTATGGACATGGTCCGAATTAAATGTTTGAATTTGAATTTGTATTAACATGAAAATGTCGTGAGACTCAATCATAATTAAATAAGCCCATCGCTCACTCCTCCGCACGTAATTGATCCCTTAGACATTTTTGAGCAGTGTACATATTTCGGACTGATTCTAAACCTTTTCTCTGGGAACGCACGAAACAGCGGCAACGCACGCTGCGCGCCAAGGCTCTGCTCGCGTGACTACAATTCCCAACAATTGCCCATTATTCTAAAGTGTCCACGGCCTCCAAAATTAAGATCAAAGACGGATCCAAAGGAAAGGACTTATACAATCATCATCATCATCATGTCAGGCGAAAGACGTCCACTGCTTCACATAGGCCTCCCCAAGGCTCTACACTCAGACTGTGCTTATACAATAATTTTGTTATTTGTCCACAGGAAGGCCAAAGTCATGGGAATGACGTTTAGCGGAGAAGACTTTAAGCGCGGCGCGGGGTGAGCAGCTGGCGCGCGGCATGTGGGTGCTGCTGATGCTGGCGCTGGCGTCGGCGGCCGGCGCCGAGTGCCCGCGCCACTGCGAGTGCAAGTGGCGCAGCGGCAAGGAGTCCGCGCTCTGCGCCCGTGCCGGCCTCTCCGCCGTGCCCCCGCGCCTCGACCCCACCACCCAACTTCTCGACCTCTCCGAAAACAGACTGCAAACCCTACAGAACGATGCCTTCGCGTCAGCCAACCTCCTCAACCTGCAAAGGCTTTACCTCTCCGCCTGCAACGTGAAAACCATACGGCAGCACGCCTTCCGAGCGTTAGTCAATTTAGTCGAACTCGACTTATCCCGTAACCGGATAGAGTCGGTACCGTCTCACGCTTTCGATTCAATATCCGAGCTCCGCGAGTTGAGGCTAACCAGAAATTTCATCACGAAAGTCAAAGACGACGCCTTCGCAGCGGTACCACACTTAGTGCGCTTAAGTCTGAGCGAAAATAAAATAGCCGAAATAGAACCCCGGGCGTTCACGGGGCTGGAAGGTTCACTTGAATACTTGGAACTGGATAAAAATAAATTGCAAATTCTTCATGTCGCAGTTTTAGCTCCGCTTCGGTCGCTAAAGGGTTTAGAGCTCGCCAACAATCCATGGGAATGCTCGTGTGCTCTAAGGCCGTTGCGGGATTGGATGATAAAAAAGAATGTTCCTGCAACTGTTGTGCCCGATTGTGCTTTGCCTCCGAGGCTGATGGCTCACTCATGGGACCGCCTTGATCTGGAAGACTTCGCCTGCCCGCCAGAAGTTAGCGCTGCATCCAATAACTTTAAAAGTGTTGAAGGTGCTGAAGTGACATTAGTGTGTCGAGTGAGTGGCGTTCCGGCCCCGCGGGTCCGGTGGGTGCGCGCTGGCCGCCTCCTTGCCAATTCTAGTTCTAATAATGTAAATTCAGGTAGATCTTTTATATTACGTAGTGAAGGGAAGACGAGTAATTTAACTATTAAATCAGCTGATGTGCAAGATACCGGCTCATACACGTGTAATGCAGAGAACCGTGCTGGAAAAGCGGAAGCCATTCTCAGTTTGACTATAGAAAAGAAGCCGCAAGGTAAAATTTTTGGTGGTCGCGCTCTTATGGCCGGTATGGCAGTGTCCGCGGTGATAGTGTTAAGTTCGTGCTTAGTAGGGCTGTGCGCGTATGAGACTCGTAAGAAAAGACAGTTAGATAGGTGGAACGAACAGATAGTGACCACAAATCGTCGTGATGACAATTACGAGAAAATTGAAGCTAACATGAAGGGGACTGTCGAAGTTCCGCGAGTGTTGCCTTCGGACAATGGACGTAAGCGGGGTGACTACAGGAACGTACCATCCCATGATCCAGAGGACGATTGCGCGGGGTACCTGCGGGAGGAGGTGCGAGAAGAAAGGGACCCTATGACGCTTTCCTTTGAGTCAGGGTGGCGGAGAGCTGAATTCGATAACCCATCAGTTAACAGAAATGGAATGCTTGAGAGAGACTTACACATACCACGGATGAAAGATTACAGTAAAAGGTAAAAAATATTTCTACTATACGATCTCAAATTGCAACTTAAATAATTTGGAATAGAGGTATACGAGAACCGAGAGGCGAAGACATGTTCAACTAGACCTCATCATTTTGTGTTGATAATTTTCGATTTACATTTGTTCATCACCCTTTAAAAAAACCACAAAAACGTAATTTAACAACAAACAGAAAAAAACGCAAATCGTTTTTGAGATTCTAAATGATCCTGTTTTCATTGTTTCAGAGCTGACGAAACTCCAGAATCAGTGGCGAGTTCTACTTCAACGGGAGTACTAAGCTCACACGCAGAGCATTCGGCCAGCAACAGATTCAACAATAACCCTCGCGCGCGCCCGCGTTTGCTCCACGAGCGTTTAGACAACGATCTTTCTGGCAGCGACAGCGAAAAAAACTACCCCGACCTTATAGAAATGAGCGCTCTTGGCACATCCTCGTACCTCAGAAGCGAGATGAAACACGACCCTTACTACTTCTACACGATCCCCAGAAGAAAAGACGGCGAGAGCCGGAGCCCTCTCCTCAGCAGTCGGAGGAATAGCTCCGGTGGGGATTCCGGAACATTTTTCGATCGTGTGTACGATAAGCATCAACAGAGGAATGTGGGACGACGTTCCAACAGCTTCCTTGATTTGTCGTCAGGCAGTAACCGGTTGCGACGCAATCCGAGTCTGCCCTCGTCACCTTCGAGAGAGCAGCCTACGGTGCCGTCCGCCACCCCACTCCTCGATCTCTCCGGACTTCGAGACTACACTCGTATGGACCAGCCCATGGAAGACTATGACTTCCGCGCGTCACAGCTCGAGAAATTCTTAGAAGAGTATCGAACTTTACGTGAACAATTGTCTCGAATGAAGGAGACTAGAGAAAATTTACAGAGAAACAGGGCGGTTGATAATGAAGAGTTGAGATCGATTTTGAAAGGCAAACCCAGTGTGGCTGTGACCGAAATGTCTTCTGGGGCCTTGGCTGATGCAGCGTCGCCCCTGGCGCTCAGTCCTCCGGAGTATAAGCCCCATCAACCTCGCCCTGAATGGCTCACGACGTTACTCTATCGCAATTAGTTCTCATTCAACTTGTAAATAAGTAGCATTAATATTTGAACTGATGTTAGTGATAAGTCATTAAATGTTTGTAAAACATTCTTTGAACGTTGAAATAAAACATTTAAGGAAATCGCTTTCATTATTTTCCCCTTCCGTAATTATCTGTCATTATTGGAGCGGGTTTGATTTCTGGGATCCCGTATTTTATGGTACGAGTATCGCAGTTTGATATTTTCATTTTGTCCCTGTCATAACAAATTTGATGAACTATAACAGGGAACAGACTAATAATTAAACAGCTAATTGTCACAAATGGGACTGGGTTTATTATTGTGAGGTAAGGAGAGTTTCCTTTATGAATTGGTTAAAAAGGGGAAACTGGTTCTGATAATATCAGGCCGTTTATCCTCAAATTATTAATTTAATTGAAACAGAAATCGGATTTCAATTCCCTACCTGACATTCAATACCTCTTTTAACAACAATAAAATTATCCGTTGTTTATGCTCGTCCATTAAAATTGGTTCCATATTGAACTTTAATTCTGAAGATGCGGCTTTTTCTGAAAAAATAGACTTTGTTAAAATTAATTACATCTAAATAAGAAATCAAAAACCGCAAATTTCGTTCGTTGCGGCAGACACTGAGATTCAAAGGTTGTCTTAGTATGAGGAAGTTCTTGTTTCAATCAAGACGTGCTAAGTGAAACTGACGTCGCCTGGCAAGTCTTAAAATCGGTAAGTTACAATGTAAACGAACTTGGTAAGTACGTAAAATATAAATAAAATCCTCATAATATTTTTAAACGACCATTTACGTAGCAGACATTAAGCGATACTAAAATCGTCCATTAGGGGCCACTTTTTGAACAATATTTTCAAAGTAATGAGTTAAGTATTATTTATGTACCTATTTACATGCCTTTTTCTAGACGGCATTTGAGCTAAGAGTTTTTGTCATATTTTAGCACTGTCAGGTTTATAAAAGTAATATTCTTTAGTACGGTTAAAAGAAAAGTATTGGGAAGCCTACTATTGTATGTAGTCACTTAATAAGAAAAGTAAAGCAAGTAAGTAAGTGAACACTTTATTGTACTAAAAAAACAGGATACAAACACAATTTACAAAAAAAAACAAATTCAGGTACAAAGACAGAAAAGAGACGGACGGACGGGACGGATGGGAAAAGACACATTAATTTTAGAAAACATTCGTCGATACGTACTTGCCAGACGGAGCCGTAGATCTCTTCAATTCATTCGTGTGTGAAATTGTTATTAATATGATAGTAAATGGATTACGTATTCCCAATAATCCCGTAGCGTATTTTGCATACGTGGATGATATCCGTTATATGTATTTACTTAGGTTAAACTACATTGGTGTTATTATTTATTATATAGATAATTTCGATTTGAAAATTACGTAGGTTTTTTGCTCAGAGGTGCGAGCCATTTCGCGGCCTTGTAATAGCTATTGAAGTATTGTCATACTTACCAGGAGGGACCGGACATAAATATTGTAACCCTTAGCACGATATCGAATAAAATGTTTTTATTAATCCCGCATAATTGCGATGACGTTTGTGAACTCGTGCAATATGTTGTAATTATACGTATAATGAAAATGGGATATTGACCGCTATTACCTTATAGGTTAGATGAGCTTCCGATATTTCGATGCAGTTACATGCATCATGATCACGGGCAAACTGACCGCGAATCATTTAAAACTGTTATGTTGTAATTGTGTGCATTGTGAGTGTATTTTTGTACAGAAAGGAAGGCAAACGAGCAAATGGGCCATCTGATGTTAAGTAATCATGATCACCACTGTCCAAAAACATTTTCAACACCATAGTGATTGCAGATACAAACATTAAGGCAAGATGAAATGCCTCTCGCGCTTGATATTTCCCCGGATATCATACTCTCCACACCGAAACACAACAGTGCAGGTACTGCTGTTTAACGGCAGGATAAGCGAGTAAAGATTTTTTTTATACGACGAGGAAGGCAAACGAGCAAGTGGGTCACCTGATGGTAAGTGATCACCACTGTAATGAAACTTCAAGTTAGTTCGGAACAGAGTGACGTTTATTTTTAAACATAAGCAGGTACCAAACCAGTACAATGTACAACGCTCTACAGATGGCGCCACTAGTATAAAATAAGTAAGAGTATTTTGTTATCTATTTTAACATCCTCTCCTAACAAAATAAACTAATAACCTTACAATAACAATAGTTTTCAGAACACAGCAAGAATTATAAATAACGAATTACAACTTTGATATACCCATTGAATTTAAAAACTTGTAATGTTTATTTACACAAAGACTTTTTGTCAGTAAATCAGCTGGCATATCTGAAGTTGATACATATTCTAACTTAACCTTATTATTAGATACACAATCTCTGACAAAATGATGCCGTACATCGATATGCTTTGTTCTTTTGTGAAATAATGGATTTACAGCTAATTTAAGTGAACTTTGACTGTCACTATACAAGCATATTGGTGTACTGTCATTTGGTTTCAACAAATCACACAATACATTTTGCAAATAAATTGCCTCTTTACATGCCTCACTTAGAGCCATGTATTCGGCCTCAGTGCTTGATAAAGCTACTGTTCTTTGCTTCCTTGATTCATAGGATATCACACACCCTGACATCATGAAGCAAAATCCTGTGTATGATCTCCTATCCAACGCACATGATGCCCAGTCAGCATCTACAAAACCATGCAAATAACAGTTATCTTTTTTATATACTAATCCATAGCTTTTAGTTTTCTGTAAATACTTTAACAATCTCTTTAAATGTTTCCAATGATTTTCATTGTTACAATTGTTATACTGACTGAGAAAGCTTACACTATAAGCAATATCCGGCCTTGTCAGTACAGTCAGGTACATAAGGCTACCTACTAATTGTTGGTAGGGATACCTTTTATCACAATTATTATTTTCGCCTTTTTCTAATTTTAAATTAACTTCCATTGGGGTGTCTGAACCATGACAATCAAACATATTAAACTTGTTTAAAATATAGTTTATAAAATGTTCCTGGTCAACAGTAATACTGTCTTTTTGAACATTCACTCTCATTCCTAGACACTGATTGATCTGACCTAGGTCTTTTATTTTGAATTTATTAACAAGTTCAGTTTTCAACTGTTCATATGAACTTTTACAGTTATAAAATACAAAAAAATCATCGACAAATAATGCAACATATACTTTTACATTATTATGGCATTTTATGAAGAGACAAGGTTCATATTTAGACTTTTCATAACCTAAATCTAACAAACATTCTTCAACTCTGGTGTACCAGGCCCTAGCAGACTGCTTAAGACCGTAAATTGCTCTTTTTAATCTCAATACCTTGTTGTCACACTCAGGGAAAAAAGAACACTCTGGTATTTCCATAAAAACATTTTCTTTTAAAAAACCGTTCAAGAATGCAGTAGGTACATCTAGGTGATTCATGTGCAGATCCAGTTTGACACTTAATGCTAACAATAGTCTAAGGGTGGAATACCTTAATACAGGAGAAAATGTCTCGTTAAAGTCTTGGCCCTTCTTCTGTGTAAAACCTTTTGCAACAAGTCTGGCCCTATAACGCACTTTGCCATCACTATTGTATTTTTTCTTGAACACCCATTTATTTTTCACCACTGTGCCGTCTTGAGGCCTATTCACTAGCTCCCAAGTGTCATTGTCTTTGAAAGATTTTAACTCCTCCTCTATTGCACTTAGCCACTGCACTTTTTCTGGTCCAGTAACAGCATCAGTAAGTGAAATTTCTTCGCCCATCACATCCATGACGCACATGTTTGAGTAACCATAATAGTTCGGACAACGTCTAACACGCTTTAGTTCCTCCAAAGTCTCCTGTGCCTCGCCGCCAGCATTAACTGCCTCATAGAAGCTGTCATCTTCACTTGATGGCTCACTTGGAACATATGTCACATCATTGGCATCGTCTTGTTGCAAGCCATCCTCTGAGCTATTTGACTCGCTGTCTTTTGCTTGCTGACTC
Organism: Clepsis dumicolana; assembly: GCA_963691665.1. NCBI lineage: Eukaryota > Metazoa > Arthropoda > Insecta > Lepidoptera > Tortricidae > Clepsis > Clepsis dumicolana. The sequence goes on from OY829512.1 coordinate 12,757,493, forward strand.
TCCATTACACACTCTGGCTGCTGTTTATCCTCTACCAAAATTGTTGCTGAATTTTCTTGAATATTTTCCATGACTACCACATCTCTAGCAACAACTATTTTCTGAGAATCTGGATCATACAAGCGATAACCTTTGGTATTTTCTGAGTAACCAACCAGTAACATCCTGACAGCCTTTTTGTCCCATTTTCTGCGCTTTTGTTTGGGAATGTGGACCATCACTGGGCTGCCGAAGATCCGTAGATGACCAATGTTCGGCTTTCTACCCGTCCACATTTCATAGGGGGTAGTTTCTCCACCTAGTCCTGTCGCTGGTGACCTGTTCTTTATATACACTGCAGTATTTACTGCTTCGGCCCAAAATTTTGTTTCAAATTTTGCATCAAATAGTAGACACCGTGCTTTCTCTACTATGGACCGATTATTTCTCTCCGATAAACCATTTTGCTCAGGAGTAAATGCCGTTGTCTTCTGATGCACTATACCGCATTGCTTCAAGTAGGTTTCCATTTCTGTTGAGCAGAACTCGCCACCGTTATCAGATCTTAATACTTTTATTTTCTTAGACTGCTGGTTCTCAACTAACTTCTGAAACTCTTTGAAGTATCTGAATGTTTGATGTTTTGATTGAAGAAAGTATACAAAACACATTCGGCTATAGTCATCGACAAAAATAAGAAAGTATCTTGCATTTCCAAGTGACTTATTCTCCATCGGCCCGCACAGGTCTGTGTGGACCAATTCCAGCACTTCCTGACTTCTGCTTGCACTCTGAGGGAATGGAAGCCTTGACTGCTTCCCCTCGCAGCATACTGTACAACTGGATTTATTTAATCTGCCACTATTGTCCTGGAATGACACACCCTCAACTACTCCATTCTTCATTTTACTGAGATCATTTGAATTTATATGCCCTAATCTTCTGTGCCACGTTGAGCTTGATGGTGTCACTGTCGCCGCGAGTAGCTGTAGAGGTTTCACAGTATGTAGTCTGTAGACCTCATTTTCTAACCTTGCTTCACCAATACAAACATTCTCTGAGTTGTAAATAAAACATCCTTGTTCGTTAAATTCCACTCGGTTTCCACTAGCGATGATTCTACTCACCGACAGTAAATTCGTGGTGAGGTTAGGTACGCACAGAACATTGTTTACATTCACTTCATACTGCTTATTTCCGACTGCAGTTGTGATTTGTGAGCAGAGCATAAAACATCCACTGTTGATTGATTTGCAACAATAATTTGCTTAGTTTTCGGTTGGTACGAAACATTTGACAACATGTTTACATTAGACACCAAATGAGTACTTGCACCGGAATCGATGTAATAGTCATTTTGACTGAATTCGCTAGTCAAAAATACTGCGCTGAATGCATTAATCTTCGCTTTTTTCTCTTCAGGACACTGACTTTTGTAATGCCCAATTTGTTTGCATCGGTAACAACGTATTGCTTTCGATATTTTGTTGACGTTTCCACTGACAGTTGACTTGGATGGCGTTCCGTTGCACGTATTGCTGCCGCAAATTTTTGGACAGTATTTATTGCTACCTCCATTTCGTTTCTGCGAATTCTTTACAAAAAATGCACTATCATTATTAACCTCGAAATCCGTACTCATGTCTAATAACTTCGTTTTTATAGCGTCTGCACTTATACTCATTCCTGAGTGCTCAATGGCCATGATCATCGGGCTAAACTTCTCCGGAAGGCCCGCCAGTAGTAAAGAACCGATCCACTCATCATTTATCTCGAAACCAGTACCTTTTAATTTCTGTGCTGTTTCCACCAACTGTGTCACGTACGCTGTCATAGATTCACTTGTATCTAAGCGTACAGAAATTAAATTCCGTAATAAGCTAATCTTGCGCGTGAAACCGGAGTCGTCGAACAAAGACTTCAGCTTATTCCAAGTAGCTCGCACTGTAGTTTCGCCTTTAATATGCACGTAAAGGGATGGGTCGACGGTCAATATCAACTTCGCTCTGGCTTTCCTGTCGTTTGTCGCTTCTAGCACATCTGCACTGGATAAATTGACCCCCTCCAGGATGAGAAAATTTTCCACAGCAAACGCCCAATCGTCATAATTTTCTCGCCCTTTTAGCTTAGGCACGTTCACTGCATAACTAGCTGCCATATTAATAACTGTGCACTACAAAAACTATCTAAAAACCTCGTTAAAACTATTTTATTACAAGAGCTGGCCCATAACCTAATGAAACTTCAAGTTAGTTCGGAACAGAGTGACGTTTATTTTTAAACATAAGCAGGTACCAAACCAGTACAATGTACAACGCTCTACAGATGGCGCCACTAGTATAAAATAAGTAAGAGTATTTTGTTATCTATTTTAACACACTGCCCATAGCAAGGACCATAAAACCAAGAGGACTGCCAGTGTCTATACGATGTCGCGTTCCTTTGAAATAATAAACTTGCTGTAGCTAGTTTTACTACGGATGGGTCTCTGTACCATTCATTTGGTATGATATTTAGACCTCTGGCTAACACAATAGCGCCATCTAAATTCGTTTTTTCTTTCAGTTCATAGATGGCGCTATTGTGTTAGCCAGAGGTCTAAGTGTCATACAAAATTAATGGTACAGAGACCTCTCTATAGTGAAACTAGCTACAGCAGGCAAATTATTTTACAGGAACGCGACATTGTATAGCAATTGGCAGTCCTCTTGATTTTATCGTCCTTGGCCCATAGACACCCGCAACCCCGGAGGGTTTGCAGATGCGTTGCCAACCTAAAGAGCTAAGATGGAATGTCTCTTGATGGCGGTAATAAAGTCCTACTACCCGCTAACACCCTTGCGTGTTTTATGTAATGTTCCCCGATTACTCGAAGGCGGCTTTACCGATTTGGAAAATTATTTTTTCGTTTGTAAATGTTACATTCCAGTTGGTCCCATTTTCACCCGAGCGTGAGAGCCTGGAGAAATCAAAGGAACTCTTCAAATATATAGGCACACCTATCGTGATTTGGTAATTTTCATGTTAAGTACCTAATTCGTGTATTTGCTCTTGAAAAGCAACATTAGCCAGAGGGTAGAGTACGACTTTACGAAAGCTGCGTAACGTTACGGTCAACGTATCGAGATCGAGAAACCTCATACTGCATTTTAGTTCCAAATACGCTCACGGGTGGGCGCTGTTCCAAACGTCATACAAACTCGACAACGTTTACTATTCGATTTTACGTTACGCAGCATTCGCAGAGTCGTGCATGACCCTCAGTATATTATAGCCACCGAAACCATTTACTTTTTTGAATTACTTGTCAACGAATAGGTAGTTATAAATTGGCCCGAAAAATTTTATCATTAGGTACGTATGTTTACAAGTAAACTTTACAGGAAAGCACGTGTTTGCGGCGCCTGCGGTTGAGACCTTTGAGCCAGGGATCCCAGATGGCCAGCCCAGTTGCCTAATTGAAATAAAAATAACGCCCAAGCTATAACAAATACCTCACGAAAAAATATTGTATATAAAAATACAAATTAGAACAGTGAATTTGCAAAGACATTTTTTAACGTCGTACGACAAAATTGAAAACCTATAAAAGTTTTTGTTTCCTTCACCAAAATATCTGCTTTAATTAAGCAGTGTTGTGTACAAAGGCCTGACTGAGCCGCCAGTGTGACACGTTAGGTTGGTCTTGCTCAAGTCATAGGCAATTTCACATTTTCAGCTATCAGCTTTTATCATACGCCAGTGCTCAAAGTTTGAAGTCGTGGATCGTTTTTCAGCATGACACTACTAAGTACAAGGCGATTTCGTCAAGTGAAATAAACTGATCACTCAAAGGTGAGCGCTCCCAAAAGAAGGACTACGGATTAGTCTAACATATGCCGGGCTATTTTCGACTTATGTATTACACAGGAGTGATCCCCTTCACCATTTTATCGTGGATCGTCTTGTTTCTACCCACGTTCAATATTATGGTACAAATTTTATAAGCTGGCCGTTTACCACTTAACGAGCTTAACTTGTGGGCAATAACATAGTTCTCTTTTTTTAAGGCTACCGCTAATAACAATTAATAGCAAATAGCAAAAAATGCATACAAATATAGCTACCATCTTTTGTAAATAAAAAGATTGAAATTGCAATAGCATAGCACATTCGATAATGACACTCTGACAGTGAAAGCCGATTCAACACCGGCGACTTACTTGGGTACGGCTTTCAATGTCCGAGAATCATTACAGAATGTGCTATGCTATTGCAATTTCAACCTTGTGAATTACAAAAGATGTTAGCTATTTGTATGGATTTTTTGTTACTTGCTATTTATTGTAAAGAGAACGACGTTACTGCTTACAAGATTAGCTCTTAATTGGTAAACGGCCAGCTTATAAAATTTCTGCTTGACTATACTGTACGGAAAATATCACCAAACTGACAAATAGAGAGTCATAATTACTGGAAATTGCAGTTTACGATGTAACAACAAAACGAATGAGCTCGCGGACAAAGTTACTAAAATGTTCAGTTTAAAACTGTTTTTCATTCATAAACACGCGGTTTATGTGAATTAAAACAGGCGGCCATACCTACTGTGACAAAGTTTTTCTGCACATCTGTACTAATTATCACAAATGCGAAAGTGAGTAACTATGTCTCTATGTTCGTTGTCTGACGCTGGAACGATTGGACAAATTTGGATGATATTGTGGGGTTATTATTCCGGCACTTTTTCAAGCACACTTTGGCACCTTTGCGACAAAACGGTCGACATTTGACTTTGCTTCTAAGCTCACCTCTGTTGTCCCGCTGACAGCGATGCGATGCGATTGTCTTTATGTATGGCAAGTTATTGCTGACAACCCATAAACCCCACTCGAAATTAAAACCCCCGCACCCATAACTCCTTTCTTTTAATTTAACTAGCCATTACAATCACGCCGTCCGCTCCTCCCGCAGAATCGTAAAACTAAAGTAGTGCAGCTTTAATTTGCGGACCAATAGACAGTGGCAGAGTTCGCAATTACAGCTGTCCGAGCGAATTGTGTTCGACAATAAAAGCGATACTTTTATTGTAGCTGTAAATTCCGAACCGCTGTCGGTGCGATGTCGTTGCGTGGCCGTCTGCGCTTTCTTTTAAAGGGGCTTCGTAGTTAAGCAGGTTTAAGAAACGTTTGGTTGAATATTGGGCGACGATTTTTCGTATTTAATGGCGTAAGTGTATTTAGTTTGATTTATTAAACTATTAAGAACGAGTTCATCATCGACATCATGTCAGCCGAAAGACGTCCACTGCTGGACATAGGCCTCCCCAGCGGCTCTCCACTCAGACTGGTCTTGTGCTTTCCGCATCCACCGCGGTCCCGCGATCTTTACCAGGTCGTCGCTCCATCTTGGTGGAAGCCTACCGACAGCTGGTCTCCCATGCTTTCCTGCTGTCCCACTTTTCTCCTCTACGAGTAGCTTTTTCTCGGCCGATTCTCGTAAAATTTTGTGAGCTGGTTCGATAATTATATGTTTTTGTCTTTAAAATTTTTGGAATTTTTTAAAGCTTGCGAGGTCTACAGCTTACAGTAGTTTTACACGTTTTCAGAACACAAATACGCTTGCCCCGCGCCCGTTACATCGCAGCAGGGGACTCTTAACTCGATTTATTGTTATTGTCCACAAAATCCGGCAGACGTGTCTGCACAAATAAATTACTTACGAATATTTCTGGGGCCGTTCGTCACCGACCTTTGTACACGTTTGGCAGGACAATGACACAATATGATCTGAATTCTGATGGTTCGGAAAAAATGCAGTGAAACATTGTTGTTCGGCTCAGTTTCCAATAACAGTTCGGTGTAAATTGCTGACTTTAAGAGTTTTTGTTTTAGTGCGCTTCATATTGGCGTTGAAATGTAAATCGAATTGCCAGTGCAAACTGACATTCGTAACGTTGGTATATTGGGGCCTGATGGTTCTCCATTCTGACTATTGTGCTGTTGTTCTTTATGGAGATGCTTCAGAGTAACGATTGCCTACTAACCGCGGTATAAATGAGGTAGTTACGTGGTTTGGAGAAAATTATTAATTCTAAGGTGCAAAATAAAGTTCGTCAGATCAATAGATAACGGTATCTAGAAAGTAATACTCCATGGGTAATGGATTCCATGACGCTTCAATATAATGACGATTCTCTACTGATGGCTGTGACACTAAATTTGTGCTGTAAGTTTTATGAACCTCATCATCTCATTCTCATTTTCAGCTCTATTTATACGTAAAAAGTTGCGTTCACTTGAGCTGTATTAGCAATGCAGATAAATTAGCGCAATACTAACTTTACCTGTTGTATACTTACCCGTTATAAGATTTTTATTAAAATAGGGTTACATGCAAAAGGTCATTAATGTATCTAAGTACCTGCTGCTTTAATTAATTTGTTTGGCTGTATTTATAGAGATAAAATTAATCCTAGCTTGCCCTGTTTTTACGTATATGTTAGTATCGTATGGCTGGGCTCAGATGGACTCGGAACTGTGGCCAATTATGGAGCTGCACACAGCTAAGCCGATTTCTTATAGTGGTTCTGAATTTAAGCATATTTATAATATGCTAAGAGAAAACTTTGGATCCCTTTCCGAGAGTACTGTGCGAATCACCGTTCGCACGAAAGGTGATGATTGAGATTTGTCATAACTATAGGTAAAGTTGAAAACGTAAAGTCATTCACTAGATAATATTCTAAGTCACGATAACCTATTCCATAAAATTCTCTGGCCCACCACATATAGGTATTATCCATAGGAAACTTGTTCCGCGGTGTTTATTTATGTGAAATGAAGGAAAAATCATAATCATCAAGGAATCATAGTACAACTTAGAAACTTATTTTTGACGCAAATTGATTAAATATGTCAACAAACTTAGAAATTGTAAGTTAAACTTAGAAATAGTAGTTAAATTTGCTCTTAGAGAACATATTTTGTAAAATTAAAATTATTTTAATGTATACCAACGTAGCTGTAATGAAGGGTACTTGTTACATTTTTTATGGAATTCCTATTTTTTTTGTTTTTTTTTATAGCTATTTTTCAGAAGTCGTTTTTTTGAACGGTTTTAAAAGAGATTTTATTTAGCTTTAGCATTTTGAATTCTTTACCAATATGGCGAATTCCACAAAGCAACAGTTTGTCTATTCCTTGCGTCTATTTCGATATTATAAATTAAAAAGTCGATTCTTAGAAATTTGCTGAAGATTTTGCCAACTTCAAAAAGCCTCGAGATAAGGGTATTAAGGGGCTTCAGTTTTCAGATAAGGCGTAATAGACGCAATTGCGTTTAAAGTAGGTTTCAAACTAGCTTTACAGTTTCGAGTTTTCTCTTCTGCTCTTGTCTTTGGGAAATGCTGGAAACTGGAAATGTTGGTTAAGACGCAGGTCCAGCTTGGATGGTGCAAGTATAGATTTTGGTCTTACCCAGTTTGAAAAAGATCAAGGTATTCCATAATCCAAGTAGGTACGGTCACATAAAATGAACGATAAGCAGCTGGAACCCTCCACAGTTAAGAACACTAGGGGTTTTCACGAAAGCTTTCACGGCAATCTGTTGTCCTCTTCATATCTGCAGTGTTTAGTTGAGAGGGTTCATCTGGGTCCAGTAGAATGCCTACACATACGCTGTATTGTCTCTCAGTTCATGATCTCTACTCTATATCTATGTCACGTTTAGCATCGTATCTGACGAGCCATTTGCCTTTACAATTCGCAACAATTAAGAGGTACATTAAGGGGTGTAGTTTTATTAGTTGGAAATTTCCTCATTTCTTAATAGCATGTTTTTAGCCAAATTGAGCTTGTTTAAACCGTCCATTGTTTCCAAATTCCCGTCCAATTTTAAAGACATTTCTCCTTAAACATTGCGAAATCTCGGACTACAAAAGATCTAAGTACTGTAACTTCCTAATAGCTGTCCAGCCGCGGTAAGTGGGTACCCTAACAATTACGCAGAAAGGACCAAACCAGAGCTGAAATTAATTCGAGAAAGACTTTCCGCCGTAAAGGAAACATAATTATATTCTATTGACCCAACCCTGTCACCAGCGAAATACCTTAACGAATCATAAAAATGTTTTAACGAAACGCAAACCGGGCGTTGCTCTGTGGAATGCACTTATTTTGCAAAATGGAGAGCGCGACGAGCGCTTAAGAATGAAAAATAAAGTGCAATTTGCAAGTCCCAGAAATCCGGATAATGCAAGCGAGACTTAGAAGTTTCCCTTTGAAATCAAAACATCTTTTCTTCTTTGCCGACTATGAAAAATAAAAGCATGTTTAAACGAACTGCTCAAATAACTTTGCTTATGGGGGAAGTGAAAAATGAGACGCGATATTTTTGCAAGAAAGTCTTTGAGTGTAAGTATTTTGTTTTGTAATAGAGCTTACTACCGTGAATGAGACACTAACGGTTTTCGGAATCGTCAGTATGAAAACAAAGTAATGACAAATTTACGTTATTCTTTATCATGCGTGCGAAACGTAGATGAAATTATTATTAGCCAGACTTCTAACAATTTAATAATGTTGTTTTAGTTCACCCAAAAATACCAGAGGTTAACATAAATAATGTACGTACCTACTTATTTAAAACACTATAAGGTTGGTTATTCCTTTTTGTCAGCCATTTAAAAACAGTACACAACTCTACATTCCACTAACTTTCGGTCATATGCGAATGTGTACTCACTTTGAATAAATAAACCATTTTACTCAACATCCGACACATGAAGTTAGCTTTATATTAGTTTGATATTTATCATAGTTCTGCATCATGCAGTAATTATTTATTTAAGCTTATGCGGAGAATGCAAGAATTTATAAGTAGGTAGCGGATTCGTGCTTTGTGGATTTTGCTTATGTCAATAATTTAGCGAAACAGAATAATAATTTTGTACCTATATCTGAACATTGTGTACGTACTCGTTAATTATAGTCTTTGTACTTATTTCTAACCGCTTTGTTTGTACGAGTGGAAAGTTAAAATCAACTCAAATGGATCTTTTTAAGTGACTGATTCTAACAGCGCTTGGGAAAATGGCGTCTGCGACGGAGCGCTGCATGAAACTCAATCTGATCAAATTAAATTACTTTCATTTTGCCGTATGAAAATCTAACATCTGAAATTTCTGTTAAAATGTATCATGTTTCAGTACAAGTGGTCCACCTGACTAAGTAAATCGACACAAGTTAATTGCTTATTTAAGATGGAATAAGTAGCACCTAAATATGCCAGTTCGAGATGTTTCGGACTAATCTTGGTAGTTTCATGTCAAAAGAAGCTAAATTAAGTAAAGTATAGGTAATTACTTGTGGTAAAATGTACTACCCAAATTCTATATGCATATTGTATTTTTATTTTGCTGAAATAGCAGAAATAAATTTGCTATTAGAACTTCAAAACAAATCACAAGCCAATTGATCTGGATATCTTTCAAAATTCATGTGAAGATCAAAATGATTTGGTATTTGTAGCGCGGCGGACATTTTGACAGCTGCCCCCTATTTCACCATCTTTACAATTGTCAGTTTAATATGACAATTCGAACTACATTTTTTTGTCAATATGACCAAAACAAAAGCTCTTCAAGCCAGCAGTTGACACCGAATTGTGATTGAAAACTGACAATTGTAAAGTTGGTGAAATAGGGCCTGTTCACAATACTTTTGCTGACGAGTAATATTGGTTTCTGCAGCATGAATATCATACTTAATGAAATGCACTCACAATAAAATTTCTTTACAAAGTCCCATCAAAATATCCCCGTTTCTTGACACAACCAAAATTGGTTCTCGCTTTAACACCCCTTAAAAAAACCTTTCTCCCGAAAGCATCAAGACACAGATATACGCATGAAACCGTTTGTTGGGCAGCATTTGACGGGTTCGAGTTGGTCGTTCAACATAATGGGGTTCCTTTTTATCTCTCGCAGCCAATACTCAGGTCTCGTGACGTTGTTTCCGAACTTGTTAACGGTTATTTCTTGCACTTTCTCAGCGTTAGGGGGGTGAAATATGGCCTATTAATTATATTTTGTGGCTTGGCCGTTTATCGCTAAGAATTGTTTCCTCTTCGAAGTGGTGCTTCGGCGGGAGGTTTGTAGTTAGTATTTAATTTAAAGTTTAACGTTTAGACGTTTACGGGAAGCGTTAAAGTCAAAATTAGGGGCTAAAACCACAGTTTTACTTTATTAATATACACGGTTTTTTATGCCTATTTTTGTGCCTAGTAATTATTGGACAAAAAATGTTAGGTGCTTAAATACCTGTTCTGTGCAGTCACATTTTGCACAAGTGAAAAAAAGAAATAAAAACTGTGGAAACCATCTGTAGTCATAAAAAAAAAATTGTATTAAGCAATTAGCATGTTCCTGGCCAAAGAGATTAGCTGAACAGTTTTATTAGGTCATCCTTTTTGTAACTTGTGTTTTTACTTTTTTACAAGTCCAACGAGTAGGTACGCAACTATGTGAAGCACTCTTGACTGCAGTTAGGAACTCAGGTAATTATTACCCGACTTGGCTGAGGGCGGTAATGTGGTCTGAAGTTTGCAGGTTGCGGTACTAACTACGAAATGACTGTTCTCCTGAAAGGAACTTTTTCCAATTTAATAATATATTGGTTTAATTACGTGACTGGTTAAGTTTGTAAGTTTAAGCGAGTTTTAGCTTACACGTGGAGTAAAATTTTAATAATTATAATTAATTGCATACACAGCTCATCGTCTTTATTATTCGCATAACAAAAATCACAAACAAGCAATGTTTTCAACGATGTGGAAATGAAAAATTGGTACCTACCTAAATACCTGGTAAATGGCACCACCTGCGTTTGATCTGTTCTTACCTTTATTCCATTACTAGCTGTTGCCCGCGACTTCGTCCGCGTGGAATTTGTTTATTGCTACAACGTCTCGGAAACTAAGTATAAGAGCTCTATAAGGAATCTAAGTAACAAAATATGTCCATTATCTTAGGCATGATGACGTGACGTTTGAAACTTTTTACTCTGGGGAGCCATTCCTGAGCCTAGAGCCCCTCCCTCTTTACTTGCTGATGCAACGTAGTAGTTCGCTTCTAAATCATCGTCTTACAGAAAAAAGTTGTAGTTGCATAGATTTCATGGCGGGGGGCTGTGCCCCCACCCGAGACTCCCTTCCTTCTTGTTTTACTACAGCGTATCGGTTCGCTACATATCAATGTCTTGGAGGAAAGAGTTGTGTTTGTATGATTTTACGGCATGGAGCAGCGCCCCGGACTCCCCTTCTTTGCTTGCTACAGCGTAGTAGTTTGCTACTTAGAAATGTCTCGCAGGAAAAGTTATTTTCATATGATTTTATGGCGGGGGGCTGCGCCCCCCTTGAGCCCCCTTCTTTGCTTCCTGCGCGCAGCGTAGTGGTTCGCTACTTATCAATGTCTCGCAAGAAAGAGTTACGTTCGTGTGGTTTTATTGCGGGGGGTTGCACCGCCCGAGCCCCCCGTCTTTACTTCCCACGCGCAGCGTAGTGGTTCGCTACTTAGAAACGTCTCGGAGGAAAGGCTTAAATTTATGTAATTTCATTGCGGGGGGCTGCGCCTCCCGAGCCCCCATCTCTGCTTCCTACACGCAGAGTAGTGGTTCGCTACTTAGAAACGTCTTAGGGGAAAGCCTTGGATTTATGTAATTTTATTGTGGGGGGCTGCGCCCCCAGAGCCCCCCCTTCTTTGCTTCCTACACGCAACGTAGTGGTTCGCTACTTAGAAACGTCTAGAAACGTCTTAGAGGAAATGCTTGGTTTTGAGTAATTTTATTGCGGGGGGCTGCGCCCCCCGAGCCCCCCCTTCCTTGCTTCCTACACGCATCGTAGTGGTTCGCTACTTAGAATTGTCTTGGGGGAAACAGTTGTATTTGTAGCAAGCATGCAAGCAAGTATGTAAGCAAGCAAGCGTTCAAGCAAGCATGTAAGTAAGCGTGCAAGCAAGCGTGTAAGCAAACAATTTTATTCCAGTATAACCCATTACAGTTCAAAATACCCTGTGACAGACGGAAAAGTATCCTATGTCTTAAGCTAGGTATCTATTAGAACTATCCATTTTTTATTTAGAATGTGTTCGTTTGAGTTATTAAATCATCATTTTAAGAGACTAATTAACCATTAACCAAAACTATAAATCGTTAATAACCGAAGTTTTCGCGAAATCAACAATGATTCTTCCAAAACTGTCCGATAAAATTATTTAAATTGACGTAACTTTTTTATTTGTGAACCGATTTATATGAAATAAACACTAAATGTTAATGCAAGGAATGGACAATACATCAGTGTAAACCGCATCTTTCTAGGTTAAGCCGTTTTTGAGATTAGCGTGAACAAACGCACAGACAAACAGACAAACAGAAAAAAATTCTAAAAATCGTCGTCTTGGGTCCTATTGAGCTAATAAAGAGCCCTAGTAACAGTTTTTCTAAAATATATTCAATGTACAGACACGGACTTACTACAGATATATTATATGTATAGATATAGATATAGATAGACTAGATAGAATATATATAGAAGAAGAATAGATAGATATAGAAGAATAGAATAGATATAGAATAGAAAAGAATAGAAGAATTGCCTGGTAGAGATAGCCCTGTAGCGGTAAGGTCGCCCATTGCTACCTTGCATTTTATCTCCCTTGCATCTTTGTACCTTTTTCCTGTTTTGTTAATTATGTGGCGTTCAATAAAGAGTTTTTGTACTTATGCTTGAGCTTATGCCCCGCGGCTTTGCCCCCGTGAAATATTTCAAAATGGGCTAGTTCCCTATCCCGTGGGAATTTCGAAAAACCCCTTCTTAGTGCACCTTCAGGATGCTCAAGGTATAATAATATGTTTGCCAAATTTCAAGTCTCTAGGTCCAGTGGCTTAGGCTGTGCGTTGTCTGTCAGTCAGTCAGTCACGGTACTGTTTTATAGGTATACTAGCTTATGAACCGCGGCTTTGCCCCCGTGAAATATTTCAAAATGAGCTAGTTCCCTATCCCGTGGGAATTTCGAAAAATCCCTTCTTAGTGTACCTCTAGGGTACACGAGGTACATGTGTGCCAAATTTCAAGTTTCTAGGTCTAAGCTGGTGGTTTAAGCTGTGCGTTGTCTGTCAGTCAGTCAGTTAGTCAGTCACGGTACTGTTTTATAGGTATAGATTGTAGAAGCAAGGCAGCGATAAAAAGACTTAACAAAACAATCTTCGCAGGTGTTCGTACAACCACAGCCCTTGCCGAGATCAGCTAATCCTCGTTCCCAGCTAAGCACTACATGCGAAATGTAATTGGTGGCCGCGTGTTTTCCAAGACGGAGGGAATGCCCAGTCGGGTCGTAGTCGTTTTTCCGCCACGACCCGGCCACCGTCCTCTGCCGCTCGTTTACCAAAATGACGGACGGGCCTTTTTTATCTCGCCTAACCGCAATTCGTTGCCGACGATCTCAACTTGCGATACACCGCACCCACAGCGCCGCATTTAAAATTCGTTTTCTATAAATATTTACATAGATACGTAACGCACTTAAATTTTGATGTCGATGCATTTAGATCCGGGGTGTGATAAAATTTTACAGCGCTCTCAAATAAGCCGGGTAATATGATATCATTGTTAGATCTGACGTAAAATGTAATAATGTCTCGCAAGATGGCGTAAAGTTGTTCCCAGCTTAAGCTTTGAGTCGCACCGCAGCGATTCCGACTCAAGGACCTTTGAAGACAATTCATTTAGGTACTTTCTTTTGAATATAAACTTGAAGCCAATATTCTGTTGATGTTTTTTCGTTTTTAGGTTGCCTTTTGAGTTTCAGGTCGAAGATAGCGTTAAGAAGTTAACATGTTTATTAAAATCCATGAGAAGTCTTTGTTCAACGATAATTTTGGATCAAAGAACAGAAATTCCGTGCCGTAGTTAGGTAAGTAGGAAGTGTCAAGAAGATAAGTATCTGGTCATTTTTATACCTTATCACTATTATAAATCCAATTCCATTGAGTTATTCAAACTTATTAATCGTCCATTTTCAACCTAGGGAATAACAATGCACAATGATGGTACTTCACTAAGGAATTTGCAATCAATACTGTATTTACGGATCTGAGACGTGGGCGCTAATGATGGGCCTCATAAGGAAGCTCAAAGTCACTCAGAGGGCGAAGGAGAGGGCTATGCTCGGGATTTCTTTGCGGGATAGAATCAGAAATGATGATATCCGCAGTAGAACTAAAGTTACCGACATAGCCCGAAGAATTGCGAAACTTAAGTGGCAGTGGGCGGGGCACATTGCTCGCAGAACTGACGGCCGATGGGGTCGAAAGGTTCTCGAATGGCGTCCACGGACCGGAAGGCGAGCTGTTGGTAGGCCTCCAACAAGATGGAGCGACGACCTAGTAAGGATTGCGGGACCGCGGTGGATGCGGAAAGCACAAGACCGGTCTGAGTGGAGAGCCTTGGGGGAGGCCTATGTCCAGCAGTGGACGTCTTTCGGCTGACATGATGATGATGATGACTGTATTTAAGTTTTTAATTATAAAATGCTGTATCGTAAACTCCTACGAAACTCAGAAATACGAATATTCCAATGAATTATTAAATAAATTTATCTTAAGAGAATATTCTGATGAATCTGTTTGGATTTCATTTAAAGTTTAAAGTGGCAACGGAATTCAAATGCGCACGCCATCCGAACCCATCTAAAGAGAACTTTAACTTTTAACTGCATTGAGTATTAAACTGTTTTGGATATTTTGACATAGATACCTACTTTAGCAGGTACTTTGCGAACGAAACGTGCGGAAAAACTGAAGCGTCTCTAAAATACACAACGTATGTTGGTTAGTTGGAAAACGCATCACGCCAGAATGGTCAATGGGCCAGTAAGAGGCAACTCATTAAGAAATACTTTACTTCATCAATATTTTACTAACTCAATAGTTGGAATAAAGAGCGATACTTAGCGAACAAACGAAAAAACGGCATTAGGAGCTGGTCGTGATGATCCAATGAATTTTGCAGACGTCGACATCAGAGGCCTGAGTACGAATATTCGAATCCTGCGTAACGTGATCGAGGGGTAACGTTATCGAGAAATTTGTATGACGTTTGGACCAGCGCCCGCCCGTGAGCGTATTTGGAACCAAAATTTTGTATGAATTTTTTCGATTTCGATACGATAACGTTACGTTACGCAGGACTCGAATATTCGTACTCGAGCCTCTGAACACTAAGTCTCACGTCCATACATTTCCTGAAAGCATTACCGACTAAAATCTCGGCAAAAATTCGCAACTTTCCCAAGAATCAGAGCTCGTAAATTTAAAACAAAGTCTTTGATTAATACTGTCGAGATATCGCCAATAGTGATTTATGCTTTAACCCGATGAAATGGGAAAACAAATATATCCAGGATGCTAAGGGACTCGCGGAAGCATTTTGCTCGTTTGCTATGTAAATTTTGGCATCCTTAGTTAGTCCGAACGCCGGCTGTTGGACGACCAAAGTGGAGGAAAATTACCGAAACTAACGGTGACGGTTCGCTATTAAACTGTGATTGATGCAACCTAGCAGAAGGAGCTCAATGCCTGCTGGAGTTGCCTTAATTAAAGGATATGCAATACAGATGACAGAGCGAGAGATCACACTCATCGTTACTTTTCTTTGTAAGTACACACTTTATTGTACAGAAAATAAATAAGTATACACTTTATTGTACAGAAAATAAATAAGTACACACTTTATTGTACAGAAAATAAATAAGTATACACTTTATTGTACAGAAAATAAAGAAATATAGATAAGTTACAAACAATTAGATACCAGTACAAAGGCGTACTTATCCCTTTAAGGAATCTCTACCAGTCAACCTTTGCGCAGCAGAGAATAGTTGTTTATGGTTCACTAATGTTTTGCCGACAAACGTTTCACAACTGATTCGTTTCGCAAAATGGTTATTTCACAACCCGCTTTTTTCCAAAACTGTCAGCATTTCAGTATTTTTATAAAACAAACCTATCCTAACCTATGGCGTTCTACGCGACAGTCCTGAAATAAATCCTGAAATATTTACAGTTTCAGAAAAAAAAACTGGTTCTTAAATGATCATTTTGCGAAACGAATCAGCTGCGAAATGTTTTTCGGTAAAATGGTTAGATACTAAAATACACCAATACAATAATTACATGTGTATGTCTACTAAATACCTAATGAAAAAAGTTAATACATGAAGGAGAATTCCCAGATGCTTAAGGACTTTCTCAGGAATAATGCCCCGTTACGGAGCATACACCTCCCCGCAATCCACATGTCCTTAATTTCTTCCGAGTTGAGCTACTATTGTCGGTAACTGGCAGTTATTTGTCTTTGGCTCAGTAGTTCCATATGTGAACCTTGCTCGTGGCAGCGCAGTCTTTGTCTTCTGCAGTTGCGCTGTCAGGGAGGCTGGCAGCTTCAGTTTTTTTTAATATCTTTTGTGTAAATAAATCCATTTGAACCATAGCAGAAGCAATAAGCATTTACGAATTCACTCGTCATCAACATTGAAAACTGAAATAGCTTTTAGACGATTAGCGAGAATATTGTAATTTATCTAAACAGCATCTTTATGAAGTCAAATAAACTATTTCTAACAACACAGTCTAACTACGCAGTGCTGATGCTACAAACACTTCGAAAAAATTACGTCAACTTAAGAACATAGAAATCACGTAACACTACTATTGGTCTTGGCAATAAATTTAATATAGTATGAAAATCTACGTTTAGTTTCGTACTCTGACAGACTAATATGCAGTTTATTTATACCATATTATTATTAACGACCAGATATATTCCTCCCCACACATTTATCAAGAATATAAAGCCTTTATCCCTTTCGCACAAACAAACTGACCAGAAAGGGACATCTGCTTTATGTTCCCGATAAAAACTAGTATGTCAGACATTGGTTGTGAAATTTGTGAATGAAACATTACTCAAAACTGATTTCTTTGGGCGACATTACTCAAAATTAGAAGTAAATTGTAAAATCTCTTCGCTAGAGTGAGTAATGTAAAAATTTACTACAAGCAGATTTAGCTGCAGAAAAACTGCAACTGTTATTCCAAGAATGTATTTAAAATCTGAAATTTTACGTTTTCCAGTTTTAGAACTTTGAAATTTTTTACAGATCTTAGAATAAAGACATGTTTCTGACAATACAAGGATAATGATGATATCTTAGTAATTCAAGGACAAGTCGTTAAGATTTTATTCATTTACCCCATTTACCCTCGTAATATATTCGTACGTCCTTCAATTTCACATAACCTACAAATTGGTAACATTACATTCCTATCAATCAAAAAATACTTAAACAAGGAAATTGAAACAGTGGTTCTAAAACGTAACGACTTTGAAATGAGACAGACCTACGTGTTGGACAGAGAGGCGGTTATTTATTAGAGCCAGCAATCACACAAACTGCCGTTATCGTTATAAATCACTGATGTCTTTTTTTTTTTGATAAGTGAAACAGTGTTTGTTTCTTTACGATTATAAGCACGCTATTTTGAAATTACCCGTTTCAGGAATACCTATACGCGCGTGTCAGAACGATTCTGTCCTTTTTTAATCCTCTAGAAAAAACGAGGGTAAGTATACGTTTTTGCCATATCGTGTAAGTCAGCTTAGTTGGGTGAGAATAAGCTCAAGGAAAAAGTAAGTAAAAGGCAATTCGAACGTTTTTCTACATCAAACAAATGTAAGGCAAAGTTTCTGGTTTTCAAACTTGCTCTCCGGTCTGCGGTGTAAACTTACTGCTAAACGAAAATAAAAAAGTTAAAAGTTGCAATTTGGTTTGTTGAAAATATGCTTAGGTACTACTTTTAACACCCGACGCAAAAATATGTGTTACATGCTTGAACTGTGAATCTGTGTCTGTGGCATCGTGAATGGATTTCAACTCTGCTTTTAATTGAAAGCAAGTTTAATTGACGTGTTTCTTAGCTAAGTTTTTAAGATATTTGTTAAGTTATGGCTTAGGAAACAATAAGCCCTATAAATTTAAAAATGAACATCTTTTATATCACAGAAATAAAAAAAATACGTAGGCTAGACTTAAACTCCTTTACCTTAGGTTCTTAAAAAATCTAACTCATTAAAAGTTGAATAATTATGCCCCCGACATTTGCATTTAAAAGTACAATCTCTAAAACAGCGATACAGGTACACGGTTACGCAGAAACGCAAATACACAGACCCCTTTTGCATCGGGTGTTCAAAATTGCACACAGCTAACCGTTTCTCATAGTACCAGAACATTTTGTAATACTTTGAGTTCACCAAGTTTTGATTCAGAGCGCTGCTGTAACATGTACGCGACACATTGACATGACATTCCAATCAATCCGTGCGAACCCCGCTCCCCGGTACAAAGGGTGTTTCGATATTATATTGGACACGTTTTTAGAATTGAACCAATACGAAAAATACAAAGTGACAAAAAATGGGCAGTCTACTTTTATTATTTGCAAGAACAGAATTACAAAGCGTCAATGTTTTACATAAATACGTAAAAGGCGGAACATGTTTAAAGTACGTTCGGGTTAAGAAAGCAGCGAGTCATCAGCGTAATTGCAGGGTAAACGTGTGATCATTGGTGTATTGTATTCAAAGGTGTATTTTGAGTGACCTGATTGGTCACGGGACGTGGCTAGGCTGGCGGACAACGACGATTCACTGCATTCTATACGCGAACGTAAATAACACCCCTCTTCTGTGTCGGGGGTTAATAAAAAAATAAAATAGGTCTAAAGTGTTTGGATTATTCTCTTGTGCAAATTTTAAATTAGTTCTACCTAGTCTGACTCATGTGACATTTGTTTTTGTGCAAAATAGGTTACGGTAAATCGTGTTTAGTTTCACATAAGACGTGGATTTACAATCAACATTTAGTCAACACAAGACGACTGCCACGTAAAGCTCCGAATACATAATAACGTTACTACGATGTACATCTGCGTGCATTTCCCATAATACTTTTAGCAGACTCATATCCGCCGAGGATGCTTTACAAGCAATCTCGCTACTGGCAAATTTTAAAATAGAGTTTCATAAAAACTAGTTTTGAGCTACGCGCGGCGTACAAGGGAACTCATTACGAAACTCCTTGAGGTACTATTTCGGCTGAATGGGGAAGCAAGGCGGGAGATAGCGCTTATGAGGGATATCGCGACAAACGAAGTATCCCCCTACCCCAGATTGAAGATTGAAGCCTGGGAAACCTGCCTACAGACCTTATCCTAGCCTCTTTAAACTTTATGGATACCATCAGTTTTGAGGCCGCTGCAAAGTCGAGCTGAAGATTTTTTCCTTTTGTAAGACAAAGGGAGATATTTGTTTCTGGATGGGTGCGTCAGGTTTTGATGTTAAAATGTTGAGTTATTCGTCTGTGTATAATATCGTACACAGTTACTCACATAAGTTGAAATTGCAGCTTCAGCTATGCCATCATAATATGAAAACGAAACTGTTAGCAGACGGAACTTTGGCAGAGCACATCAATTCTGCAACTAACCAGTTTTGATAATTGGCTACTTAGTTTCATTTCAAATTTAAACAAATTAAGTAGTGTAGTAGTTTGCGGCAACATTCAACTTATCCAAGTGCCTCAAAATGCACCGGCGACACTCTAGAACCTATTCCCGGAACCTCTTCAACAATAGTCCCCCTAAACTCCTTCTGCGGGAAACTAACCCGCCAGTTAATTTCGAGTCCCAGGGATATTCAAAATAGCAACCGTTGGTTTGCGGTTCGTGGAAAATAGAGCGGGCAACAAATTGCAGCTCGACTAAGATAAAAAGGGCCCGTCATTTTGTTAAACGACTCAGAGTCGGGCAGTGCAAATAACCAGACGGGAAAACTCCACATCAATGTCTGCTACGTACCACTGTCTGGGATCCTTTCTGCTTCATTTCGGTTTTAAGCGACGGCTACTGCCGAGGGCACTTACAAATTGGAAGCTCTTGTGTGAGCTGTTATTGAGCAACAAGAAAAAACTGAGTTCAAAAATGGGTATACTTGAGCACACAAAAATAAAGGGTTGTACTATTTTCGGAACAATAGAATAAAGCTGATTACGCTCAAAAATCTATTTTCTGTATTAAATATTTAGTTATAACCTTAGAAATACCTAGCTGTATTCTTATTCTAAATTATCTCACCTTAATTTCAGTGGTTACCAATTAACTACCAATTGGTAAGACGCTGACTCGGTAAAGCCGGTTATTTTCGAGATTAGTGATTCTAACTAAGAACCCTAAATTGATTAACTAACTAAGACAATGAAACGCTTGTATGTATAACTTCAGAACATTGTCGAGTCGCACAGTAGTACGAAACTAGACATCAATATATATTGATTTAAACCGGTCAATATATTTTGATTTGATATCCGACTAGGTTAGGACTCGTATTTTCATTCTAATCAATATTCAACTACTAGGGTCAACCAAGCTTATTTTGTTTTGAAATTTTTGGTGTAGAAATAACAATTTTAAAAATGACCGTAAAAGTTGTCATTTTAACTATATTTGTCATTTTAACTATATGAATGGATAATCGTACGAATCCTGAAGACCT
This sequence comes from Clepsis dumicolana, assembly GCA_963691665.1. Lineage (NCBI taxonomy): Eukaryota > Metazoa > Arthropoda > Insecta > Lepidoptera > Tortricidae > Clepsis > Clepsis dumicolana. Next base: position 12,778,121 of record OY829512.1, read on the forward strand.
AAGTTTGATCAGTTTATAAATATAAAAAAACCTTTCATTAAATGGCGAAAGAAAAAAACATTGCTGAAAAAACTATTTGTTTCCTTTCTGATTTTGAGAAAAGCACTTTATTCGCCACGGGTGGAACAAAAATGGCTTCGTAATTGTTTAACAGACTTTCCAGCTCGTCCATTAAAAACAGGCCTATAGACAAAATGTACTATTAATTGCGTTTAATTCCGCTCCCACTAATTGCTCCACAACAAAATAAATATTATGACACAGTTATTTTTTAACGGATCAAAACAGGACAAGGCTTGTTGTTGTTCAGCATGATTTTATGTATGTTTCGTTTCTGTTATAAGTGAAAGCAATCAGGTATTTTTTTATTAGACGACCGAATAGCCTAGCTAGTGGTTAGAGACCCTGACTATGAAGCTTGAGGTCCCGGGTTCAAATCCCGGTCGGGGCAGATGTTTGTATGATGAATATGAATGTTTGTTCTCGGGTCTTGGATGTTTAATATGTATATAAGTATGTATTTATCTATATAAGTATGTTTATCCGTTGTCTAGTACCCATAGTACAGGCTTTGCCTAGTTTGGGACTAGGCATATTGGTGTCAAATTGTCCCTTGATATTTATTTCTCAACTAGTTATTTAATGTTGATTATCTTCATCATCATCAAACTTAAGAGTTACACACTTGTCGGTGGAGTTGTTTCCAATTATCTCTCCTATAAGCCGGCTCCTTGACGTCCGGATACGACACGACACCAGGGCCGTGTTTTATAAAGCTACAAGTTACAATTTACAAGTCTCTTTCTAATAAAAGGTGACAGAATGAGACTTCCGCTTGTAAATTGTAACCTGTAGCTTTATAAAACACGGCCCAGCCTTCTCCTTTATCTGGTCTAGTAGCCTCGCCTAGGTCGACCTCTTCCTATCTTTCCATAATTTTTTCCTTTTAAAATAGTCTTAAAGAAGTATCGAATGTTGGTGGTGAGTTGTTGAATGTTGATATAAACTACAATTATTCCGCAGCGACGCGATATGAATGAAACTCTAAGCGTCATATTGATGTAGGTATAGTCGCAGTCTAAGAACCAACAAGCTCACGAGTGCAAAGCCACGGCGCACGAAATCTAAACAAAACACTCACGTGCTGAGCTAGCGAGCCGTAAGTGCGCTACGCAGTGCTACCAACCTGCTCGTTTTGCAGTAGAATTGCTTTATTTTCATTGACATCCCTGTTTTCAGTTGGTACAAAGTATCCACCCACAAAAACAATATTTTTTACTTTGACAGTCTTGGTTTTATTGTAGATTTTTGTTTGTTTCATAAATTTAGCCATTGGAAAAACAGTATAATAATTATGCTCAATATAAAAAAGGTGAGTTAAATCTTTGAAGAATGTATGCACGTAGCTCGTTTTTCCATACATTATACTGTTTCAAAGATTTTTTTGTTGAATATTTCATATTTCTATATTTCTGTGGTATAAACCACTGGCAACACAGCCACTGGGGTTTACTGTAGCTATGACAGACATGAATTCGGCAGACAAAGAGTGTACCATGAAAGAGCTTTCATCGTGCCAGGCCCCCAGGCCCCTCCGCCAAGTGTGTGCGCCGTGATAAAGCCTAAACCGGTTACAAGGATGGAAATACTTGCAAATATTGTGAGCTGATGAACTTTAATTAAGTTCACAATAGTGCGGTAAAGTTTGGATCCGTTGTAATTTGGAAACAAAGACTCGCTATGAAACGAGACATTTTCTCACTAACTTACTCGCGATTACTTACATATGTTAGTAGTTACTGACTAATATTTTGAAACACTATACGTATTAAAGCTACAACATATCGCTTCCCTTGCAAATGCTTGGCAAATGTTTGCGCTTGTATGTCAAGAGATGTGGAGATACTAATATTAACTAATATTTAACCAGCCTTTCGATTATGAGCGGCACACATGTATATTTCCTGATGTATGGTAAATATAGCGAAGTTTTTATTTCGTAGTAACGCAGGTAAGTATGGAGGTTAGCAGTCTTTTTTATATTTACTAGTCGCTTGTCGCGCAGTGCGTCCCTTTCATAGTGACGAAATCAGTGAAGGACGCACTGAGCGACAAGCGACAAAATGGCACGCGTGCTAGCCCCCCAGCACATGTAGCACGCCGCGCCATTTTGTCGTTTGTCGCGCAGTGCGTCCCTTTCATAGTGACGGAATCAGTGAAGGACGCACTGAGCGACAAGCGACAAAATGGCACGCGTGCTAGCCCCCAGCACATGTAGCACGGCGCGCCATTTTGTCGCTTGTCGCGCAGTGCGTCCCTTTCATAGTGACGGAATCAGTGAAGGACGCACTGAGCGACAAGCGACAAAATGGCACGCGTGCTAGCCCCCCAGCACATGTAGCACGCTGCGCCATTTTGTCGCTTGTCGCGCAGTGCGTCCCTTTCATAGTGACGGAATCAATGAAGGACGCACTGAGCGACAAGCGACAAAATGGCGCGCGTGCTAGTCCCCCTGGTATTAAAATATGGTTATTATTAAAAAATTGTCTAAACATCCTATTTCACAGCTGTCATTGCATTAGTATGTTGTAAAATATAGCTTGTACCTACCGACTGATATAACGACAATCAAAAACGCAGCATAGTATTTGCATCAGGCTCTGTGTGATCGCAGACCAAAAATACATCTTGAACGAGTTAGCTTTACGGGCATCAAATAGTATGGACAATCGTTTGTTGTCGATACGTGCCACTTGTGGCGCTGCTTATTAGCCCATAGTAATTCAGAGCGCCTAGTGTAATCGCCGACAAGCCAACAAATACGTCTCGATCGCGTTCGCGTTTAACAATTCTCATACTATTTGACATTTTAACGCAAACGCGATCGGGACGTATTTTGTGCTGTATGATCACACTAAGGGCACAGACGTAAACGCGATCGCGACGTTTTTTGGCCGTTGATTAGACTAGGCGCTCTGGCTGATACAAAGGAGCGAAACAACGAAATTAATACGGTAAGAATGGTCCTCGCTTACTCATCTCAAACTGTGCCCTAAGCACGACTTGTCGAATCCTGCGTCACGTAAACTCGAATAGTAAACTATAACGAGTTTGTATGACGTTTGGAACAGCGCCCGCCCGTGAGCGTATTTGGAACTAAAATTTAGTATGAGATTTCTCGATCTCGATACGATAACCGTAACGTAACGCAGGATTCGACAAGTCGTGCTTAGGGCACTGCAACGTAACCCGGTCACGATTTAAGCTTTCATAATACTAGTATCACAAAAAGCCCCTGTCGGAACGAAACATGAACAAAAGAATGATGTATTAGCATTATCGCTAGTTTGAGAAAGCTTTAAGAAAGTAAAACAATGGAACTTCGAGGATAAATGAAACTGTCTAGGAGCTGCATAAACTCGGAATTAAGTAACGAAACAAGTGACATGATTAATTGCATAGCAAATGCAAAGTGTATTGCGTTGTTTATAATGCTTCAGACGTATACGAGCTAGTTTTTAGGGTTCCTTACCTCAGTATGAAGCTTATAAGTTATAGGTAACCTTCTTTCCTATGAATTATGATTAAAAGTGCCAACTATTGGAGCAATGTCGGGCACTGGCGCATTTAGTTTCAACATACAATGACAATGCAAAGAAAAATTCGTTAAGCAGCTGGACTTGAACCAGCAACCTCGGTAATCCGTACCACGCTCCACCAATTAAGCTATACTTAACGATGGTGTACCTAACGAATTTTTCAATGCCTTGTGTCATATTTTATTTGGAAGATCTCTCCTCAGCGCCATCTATGAGTAGCTTAATCAAGCAGCTCACCCACTACGGAACTTCTACAGTTACGCATTAGTGGCAAGAGATGGAGCTATTTTCTGAATCAATGAAAATAATCGATTTATTGATTATTTTTGTTTTTTATTTTTATGAAACATTCATAGAATCGATTATTTTCATTGATTCAGAAAATAGCTCCATCTCTTGCCACTAATGCGTAACTGTAGAAGTTCCGTAGTGGGTGAGCTGCTTGATTAAGCTACTCATAGATGGCGCTGAGGAGAGATCTTCCAAATAAAATATGACACAAGGCATTGAAAAATTCGTTAGGTACACCATCGTTAAGTATAGCTTAATTGGTGGAGCGTGGTACGGATTACCGAGGTTGCTGGTTCAAGTCCAGCTGCTTAACGAATTTTTCTTTGCATTGTCATTGTATGTTGAATTTCATTCTATGAATGTTTCGTAAAAATAAAAAATAAAAATAATCAATAAATCGATTATTTTCATTGTTTTAGTTTTACTTCATCATTTCTAAGTTCCACATGAAACTTTCGAAGATAAAACGTTTCAATAATCGCAACTCGCTACAATGTAATACATTCCGTTCTCATTTCATGTCCAAGTTGTATTGTACTCAAACTTGATAATGCATTTTATTCAAATTTATGGCTCGAAACTTTGCTTTTTGACGTAAGCTATAAACTCGTTGCAAAGCACAGAGGACTAATACGGGAGTCGCACTTGGCTTATTCTAATGCAATACATATAAGAAGTTTGACGTAGATTATGTGTCTGTCACATCGCCGCTTCTGAACGGATAGATCGATACTAACGTTTGTTTCAATTGAAAGCTAGTTTAATTGAGATGGTTCTTAACTGAGCTCCATTAAAATCGGTAGCCGTTCTTGAGATACGAGAATTTCAACTTTTCTAAGAATTACTTCTTATTCTTGATGGCAATGGAGTATCCTTTACTACGTTTTCTGTTTTTTAAGGTTCCGCACCTGAAAAAGAAGAACGGAACCCTTTTCGGATATGATTGGTCGAACGATCTCATCTGTGATTCCCCTCGCGTTGCAGGTGTCCATGGGCGGCGGCGATTGCTTTACATCAGGTGACCCGCCGATAAGAATATATAAAAAAACTGTTTGTCCCGATTGAAATTACTTTACACTGAAAACACTCACTTTTCAGGAATATTATTAAATTAAAACTTTACCCAACCTATTCTACATCTATTTCGGGAAATGCGTAGCCCATGTAAAAGATTTCCCGAATGACGTTCAGTTTCATTTAGAGAAAAATTAGAACAACCAATAATTCGACCAAACATTACATTATAATTTGACTACCGGATAGCCCAGTGGTTAGAGACCCTGACTATGAAGTTTGAGGTCCCCGGTTCGATCCCCGGTCGGGGCAGATGTTTTTATGATGAATACAAGTCTTTGTTCTCAGGTCTTGGATATTTCATATGTATATAAGTATGTATTTATCTATATAAGTATGTTTATCCGTTGTCTAGTACCCATAGTACAGGCTTTGCCTAGCTTGGGGCTAGGTCAATTGGTGTCAATTGTCCCATGATCTTTGTTTTTATTTATTTATTTTATACCTTTCGCACAAACAAACTGACCAGAAAGAGGCATCTGCTTTATGTTCACGATAAAAACTAGTGTGCCAGACATTGGTTGCAAATTATTTTGTGAATGAAACATTATTCAAAACTGATTTCTTTGGGAGAAGAGAAAAAACAGAAGAAAATTGTAAAACCTCTTCGCTAGAGTGAGTAATGAGAAATTGACTACAAGCAGATTTGACTGCAGAAAAACTGCAACTGTTATTCCAAGAATGTGTTTAAAATCTGCAATTTTACGTTTTCCAGTTTTAAAACTTTGAAGAATTTTACAGATCTTAGGAAAAAAAACATGCTTCTGAAAATACAAGGATAATGATGATATTCAGATATCATCATCATCATGTACTTATTACATTAGGACAAATAAATTTATGTGACACGAAGGGCACCTCTCTCGTATAAACGTTCCGTGTTGCAAACATACAGTTGAAGGCACATGTAAGAGCGGAAGAGAATATTTGCCGCTGGAAGAGTAATTAAGTGGCGTATTGTGGCGAGGCGCCAGTCACGGCGCACGCGGCTATAAATATAACGTATGAAGCTGCGTTAAGTCGATTAAAATGCCCAATTTTTATTCTCCGACGCGAAAAGCGGGGCGTCATAAGTTAGCAGAACTGATGGCCGATGGGGTCAGAAGGTACTCGAATGGCGTCCACGGACCGGGAGATGAGCTGTCGGTAGGCCTCCAACAAGATGGAGCGACGACCTAATAAAGATCGCGGGACCGCGATGGATGCGGAAAGCACAAGACCGGTCAGAGTGGAGAGCCTTGGGGGAGGCCTATGTCCAGCAGTGGACGTCAATCGGCTGACATGATGATGATGATGATGAAAATATACATATGTGTAGTTAAGTCCTGAACTAATAAACCGATTTAGACGAGGTTTTTATAGTAAACACAAATGTGTTGTTTGTGTTCGCTTCGCTACCGTCGAAGCGTGTGCTTCTAGAAGAAAGACTACGGATTAGTCCGAAACATGTCGGGCTATACTCGACTGCCATAGGTGAGTGATCCGTTTATTTCACTTTGATTGAATAATCATAATACAGTATCATCGAGATGGTTCTTAGCTAAGAATCATCTCGATTAAACTATCATTTGACTAAAGAAACTTCTATAAATTGTTTCAGCCGTTCTTGAGATTATAAGACTTTGAATATAAAATATCGCGGGTTGTTATAAAAAAGTAGCGAACCGCCCTGGCGTCGCACGGCTTTCTCCGCTATTTATAAATTTAACTGGAATATATTATACGTACATACCATTACATACCTTACGTACAAACCTTTCGAAATAGATTATCTATTAAGATGGTGAAATCTGCATCAAAATCCGTTTGTTAGTCTTTGAGTTCATCGCAATAATAAAGACAGACAGACACGGCCGGGAGACTTAGTTTTATAATAATACTAGCTGTTCCCCGCGACTTTATCCGCGTAGATGCTGGTTATCGCTATATACTTACAATCTTTCGGAACAAAAAGCTCCTCGGTATTCAAACTATCTTCTTACCAAACTTCATCTAGATTGGTGTAGCTTTTTCCGTGAAGAGGTATCAAACAGACAGACAGAGAGACAGGGCGATAGACTTACTTTCGCATTTATAATATAAGTTAGGATAAGGATAAGGATTTTAAAAATTTATAGTGGCTCTGTAAGCTTTATTTTTCTAATTTAAAAAACCAATCGAAAAAAAACTATAAATCGTAATTATCGAACAAGATACGAGTATAATTATACATTATAGATTACAAATACGACCTGTAGGAGGACAGCCTGCTAGACTGCGGCAACATCATCATCATCATCAGCCTATTGGCACAGGCCTCCTCTAAGAATGAGAGGGCTTGGGCTATAGTTCCCACGCGGGCCCAGTGCGGATTGGGAACTTCACACACACCATTGAATTGCTTCGCAGGAGTGTGCAGGTTTCCTCACGATGTTTTCCTTCACCGAAAAGCTCATGATAAATTACAAATGTAATTTCGCACCTAAATTCCGAAAAACTCAGAGGTACGAGCTGGGGTTTGAACCCACGACCCTCTGCTTGAGAGGCGATAGGTCAAACCACTTCGTTAGCTCTTTCAATTATGTAGAGTTTTTACGTGTAGTGTGCCAGTGGAGTACCAACGCTGTTACTGTTGATAGGGCATGCAGTGCCCTAAGCACGACTTGTCGATTCCTGCGTCACGTAAAATCGAATAGTAAACTATAACGAGTTTGTATGACGTTTGGAGCAGCGCCCGCCCGTGAGCGTATTTGAAACTAAAATTTAGTATGAGATTTCTCGATCTCGATACGATAACCGTAACGTAACGCAGGATTCGACAAGTCGTGCTTAGGGCACTGATGTCAATACATCGACGTCAATACGTCGTTAGCGAAATTTAGAGCGTGAAAAATATTAGGTACAGTTAGAAGTAGCGCAAAGAGTTTTAAAATTTGGTAGGTGTTGGTTGCGCCAACAATCGTGGCATCGTGTTGATTAGTAAGTCGTTAGACCACAGAACTAATAACTAGATTTCTTTGATACGACGAGGAAAGCAAACAAGCAAGTGGGTCACCTGATGGTAAGTGATCACCTTTGCCCATAGACACCCGCAACCCCGGGGAGTTAGCAGATGCGTTGCCAACCTAGAGAGCTAAGATGAAATGCCTCTTGTGCCCGTAATTACACCGGCAGTCTCACTCTCCACACCGGAACACAACAGTGCAAGCACTGCTGCTAGATAGAAGGAAAGAGTATTATGTACCTGGCATGCCAAAAGGAAGAGCTGAGAACCTCATTGCTCGCCGCGAACTTCAGTTCGCTCCCGAGCGCTTTCCGGGTGCGACGTCTGGGTCGTGTTTTATAAAGCTACAAGCTGTATTTTACAAGCGGAAGTCTCTTTCTAGCAAAAGGTGATAGAATGAGACTTCCGCTTGTAAATTGTAACTTGTAGCTTTGTAAAACAGGGTCCTGATTGTAAAAACGAAATGCCTTGTTATTGAATAATTTACTGTTTGAAACACCACCACACCACCAAACAAGATGGAGCTGTTAATTGAGGTATTTCCACTCATCGGCAAATACTTTTTGTTCTAAAATATCTATGCAAAATGCTTTAGGCCGCGCGGTGGATTAAGATCGCTCGGCGAAACTGGTGGGGGCAATTTGGCGCATCTGTACGATTGCTCACAAAATTGTTAAATTCTGAGTGTATTTCTTTGAAATATATTTTTCTTATTTCCCATTTTTTGTACCTATAGTCACCTAACATATAACACTCGCTTTTGCTTGTGACTTATTTTGCTAGTATGTTTATTCAGAATTTTGATAGTATTTTTACGTACTTTAAATTACCCATGATTTAATTAGTTTCCTTTTTAACATAACAATTCACGTCGTAAACCATTTTTCTGGCTTGCCGTGTTCAAACTTTAAATTTGGGCATTTTTTTTTCACTAACTACGACATCATAACGTACTTACTACTAATACAGTAAAACAATCCGTACGCAACAGTACCCAAGAGACACGAAGCGAGGGAGGGGAAGAACGACTTGATCTACCAATAACGTGTCGGCGCCAGCGCACACCCTCCCCTCACTCCTCTGCGCAACCAAATAGACCTAAGAATTGACTTCTGCGCATGCCCCTTCCACTTTTGCCCAGCGATCTTAATTCGCCGCGCGACCTATACACGCTCGGTTCCCATACAAAAAGATTAAAAAATCCTTCTATCTTGATATCTAGTTCTGTTCCTTAGACTTTATCGTCTCACGGTCTCACGTAGGTAGATGCGGCGAAAGAAGAAAGAAGGCATTTGCAAATATTACAAACCAATCACAAACGAATTTTTTTCATGTAGAGAATGACTACAAAAAGAAAAGGAAAGGAGGAGGAAGATGGTTAGGAAAGATAGAAGGAAAGAGAGGAAGGGGAAGGCCGAGGATAGAGTATTTATGTCAAATAAAAAAGAAGATAGGTAGACGTTGTGTCGTATCAGGAGGTGAAAGAACTTGCATTGGAAAGAACGGACTGGAGACAACTGCATCGACAAGAGTAGCACTCTTAAATAAGATGATGAGAGAATGACTATACACGAAAAAAATTATCCGTGTGGAATTTTAGTGCTCACATTAATGAAGATTCAAATACTGCTGTAGAAAGTGTACTAAAAATAAAAAGGCATTGACGCTGTAATCGTGTCATGAACGGCAAAGTTTTGCGATTGTGTTTTGTTCCGAACTAGGGCGAAGGAAGTTGCCCGGTGTCAAATCACATCGAGATCACTACTAACGTTTATCGATAGTAAACTTCAAACTTTCTTTTGTCCTACTTTTAGAATAGAAAAACACAGACATAATATTCATATTGGCTATACATATTTGGATACCGAAACATGAAAGAGAGAACCGCTCGAGAGCGTCAGTTTTAATGAAACGCCGATTTTATTTTAATGAACCAAATTCTGTGATAATGCAAACAGAGCCTCGAGTATCTATAGGTATAACAGGCAAAAATCAATCTTATGTCAAGGTCATAAACACTGACATGTGAAATTGTATGACGTTTGGAACAGCGCCCCCCATGAGAGTATTTGGTGCTAGACTTTAATATGAAGTCTCTCGATGGCAATACGATTACGTTACGCAGCATTCGAATATTCGTGCTTGGGCTCAGTTGACATTAACGCCATCTGTAAGAATGTGATCCAAGGTACTAATCAAACCACTTTCGTAATGTCTAAGAAGGAATGTGTCTCGCCTGGAAACTCTTTTAGCGCTCTATGTTGGCTTATAAATATATACCGAAAAGTCTACGGCAGTGACAGCGCGCATAGAAAGCAATAAAAATATATTTTATCTGAAATAAAACCGAGACTGAACGGTTATGACTCTTTTGGCAAAGTAAAAGATTTTTTTCAGATACTTATAGAACGTTTTCAAAACTACAGTACCTATCATGCCCTAGGGCCATAATAATCATCGTTAAAGTAACAAATAGTAAGCTTTTATTGTAATAAACGGACCACTCGCGTATATAAGTGCAGTTAAGGACTACGAATTACTCCAATACATGTCGGGCTAAACTCACCATGATTGAGTCTTAAGGCTTGCCACAAAACTGACGACACACATAACGAAATTGAAAAACGGTAAACATTATGTATATAAATGTAGAATTGTAGAGCACCTATGAAATGAATAACCATTTTAACCAGCCCCAATTTATCGAACAACATTTTTACGCTTCAGCTTGTTCGGTGTCAAACGTCGAGGTTGAATGAAAAATTTCAAATGAGTTAGTGGTTTTGCTTCACAAGCTACGAGTGTCGAAATATAAAAAAATATTAACAGCTTAGCTATTTCAAATCCAGTTTACTAACCACACAATTTGCTATTAAAATTTTCTTATGAAAATAACTTTTATTTCCTCCGATATGTTCATTATGAATCACTAACGTGAATAAATTTGCAATCACACCGCAGCCCCAGTACCGCCATCAGTTAAATAAGACCGAAAAGTACCTTAATTAAATGAATGTTTTAAATAAAACATAAGCAAGCATAAATTCCCACTCCCATACTACCCGGCTCCGTGGAAGAGTGACATCGCCTTAATTATTTAACGCGCGTGGCCCAGCATAACAAACAGCTCAGTTAATTTATGCCTTCCGATCTTATGAGTGGGACATTAAAAGATCCTCGTGGGAAACTCTGCCGTAGTATAATTTAATTTGGAGAATGAATGCGTTAATTGTTTTGGACTGAGCGTTGTCACCGCCCTATAGGAACAAAGGCTGCATTCGGAAAGGAATTACTAATTAGATTTGAGCGCCAGTTACGTTAAAACGTAGACATATTGTTCTGCGCGCCGCCAACTTTTAATATGTTTAATGACTATGTGGAACTCGTTGGGGAAGTTTTATTTACGGAACGACACTCTTAATAAATCAACTACAGATGTAGCCAAGAAACTTTGTCATATTTTAAGATTAATTACGCGCTGTGAACTTTCGCAGTTATAACGAAATTATACTGAAATTACATGAGGTCCAGAGCGAGTTTTAATTTTCACCGTAGTTAAGATCTGACATCTTACTCGTAGGTACAAACTAAATCGATAACAACTCACTATCAAAAACGCAAAGATTGATCAATAGGTTATTGATTGAATTGCTTCATAAAATCATACAAGATGAGTGTGATATAATTAATTCGTTTCATAATGAGAACTATTTGTGTCGTGGCTGTTTAAATCTTAAAATAGTTTCACATTTGCGTAGGTATAACTACATACCTACAAATATTAATTTCAGTAATTAACATTCTCTATTTGAATGACTTGCGAATTATCACAATGCCGCGGCAAGTGCTTTGAAAATTAATCATGAACTTGGAATATATAGCGGGTAAAGTTTATTCACTAGCTCTGTATGCGATTATACGGGTCCCCTCGTGAACGAAGTAAGAAAGAGATGGATCAGACCCACGACAGTATATGGGCTGAGGTACTCAATTTCACCGACGGATATAAACATCGAAACATTTTATGTCAGCCAAGGTATAAGTAAGAAAGACGGTATTTTTACATATTAATGTAGAAACGGGTCCGCTCATCAATTATGTTACATAATAAAAGATATATGTATCGCGGTCGTGAAGGGAAATTTTGCACCGTTGATGGATTGTAACGGGCAAAAATTTCGGCATCCTCGAATTTGTACGGCATTAATAACAAACAAAATATAATTTCTTAGAGCGATGTTCGAACATAAATAGATCCTAATACAGCTATTCCTTGTGCCTGATGCCTACTCGAGAAATCACCGTAGTGAAACGGAATCCCGCCTTAAATTAAAATCAATTAGGCAACATTACCTCCGTCGAAACTACACCGGTTCCGTTTTAAGGTAAAGCGGAAAAATCTGTTTCTCTGCAAAAACAAAGAATAGGAAAAGTCGAACATACCTAGTTGCAGCAATGGGAGCGGAGGAAAAAAATAAAACGGAGCCAAATAAAAGAGTGTCTCAGCCTATTTCAAATGTAAATCTCTGTCGCTGTAACGGGTCGGCTCTCCTGAAAAATAAGACGTAGGTCGACGAGATTGCCGCTTCTTGCTTTCGTTGACTTGGAAAATTTCGGAGACGACGCTTTCAAACCCTCCGCCGGATCTGCGAAGAGTTTATGTGTCGCTCGAAAGAAAAAACTTAAACAATGTACTTATGTACGGTCGCTATGCCCAACTTTACTGCACGAAACTTGCTGTCGCCGACTTAGTTTAACGACATTAACTGGTTTACGCTGTTACGTGTACGGATTCCTAAATTTATAGGTTCTGATTTAAATCATTATAAAAAACAGTATAGTACAGTAGGGTAGAAAAAAATATTCAAAGAAGGATTTAAACCAAACAAACCGGTAAGCCATAAAATAAATAAATAACATGGGACGATTGACACCAATTGATCTAGTCCCAGACTAGGCAAAGCCTGTACTATGGGTACTAGACAACGGATAAACATACTTATAGAGATAAATGCATACTTAAATACATATTAAACATCCGAGACCCAAGAACAAACACTCGTATTCATCACACAAACATCTGTTCCGACCGGGGATCGAACCCGGGATCTCAAGCTTCATAGTCAGGGTCTCTAACCACTAGGCTATCCGATCGTCAAATTAAAAGCACTGAAAGATCCTCCAGATTTTTTTGTAATCAAATTGCTATTTACCTTAGAAGTCATTTGAAATTAAGCCTCACGAAGCAGAATTCTTGAAATCAAGGGGTGTCTTGAGATAATATTCTGGGAATTGCTTAGTGAACTGTTTGCTTGGCCGAGTCCGGGTGGCCGCGCTCTGATTTTGACTCGAAACGTACTATTTGTAAGCTATCCTCTTTAAATAGCTCGTACTTACTGGTTTAGTAGGTACTTTGGTAATACTAAGGTAACTATTTGAAATAATTTACTAATATTGGTGTGTTATAACTACTAATGTGCAAGTTGCGGAAAGCTTCCAAAAATCTGGAAAAGTTCTTGGAAATTTTCGTAGAAAAACAAGAAATTTCCATTTTCAATTTCGAAAAGTTTCAAGTGCCATACAAAAATGTGGGAAATTAGTGAAACTATCCCGTGTGAAAAATTTCGCAATTTTGGAAAGTTTCCGACGGCACCATCAGTAGTTTTAACTACTTGGATTTAGATATTTTCCAACAGAGTTATTCAACGATAAGAACAACATCACTTTCATAAATCATCTTACATTGTAATAATGAATGAAAACCCATCTCGTACTCTAATAAATGTAATCATTTGTAATAAGTAAAAACGTCAAGACCAAGTAGCTCCGGTACCCACTTCACAAGGCTTGCTTAATCAGTACCCGTGTAGTTGATTTTAAATTATCTCGTCATATCATGAAGCCGTTATTAGGTTTTCACTCCGTGCGCCACAGCGTAATCTGATTTGTGTTTAATTTTCCAGGTTCGAATGCTGCAGAGATAAAAATAAATTAATTTCCTCCCCACAATTTCCGCAGCAAGGCGCATTGACTACACGGGGCTTTTCAAAACATTTATTTTTTCCCGTCTGAAAGGAAATGACGGAGTCCTGCGCCGTATCAGCTTTGTTTATTTCTTTAGGGCGGCGCGACGCAAATAATCGAATTGGTCAATACGTCAAAGTTTTACTCGCTGTTATTGTGCGTCGGGAGCGGCCGATGATCGGGCGGGAGCCGATAAGGGCGGTTAGGCTAGTGTTTACCAGGCCATGATACTCAGCTCGTCGGCTAGATAAGTCTCGCGGAGTGGTTATCGGACCGCAAGGCCAGTAAAGCTAATTGGTAGGGCGGTAGTTACGGCGAGCGTTAACGCGCGCTCCGTCCAGATTGGGAAAATTAACCTCTTCCGAGCGACCCAATTGGTGGCCTATGATTAGTTTGTAATTTGTGACGGGCCTTTGTGAATTGCGGCCGATGCCGCCGTTAATAGTTTCTGTTCGATCAACTGTTGTTAACCCACGTAAACCTGCCATTGATTTTGGCAAACAATACACCATGATATTCGATGCTTTTGTTTCATAGGTTTGATTATGATGGGGAGTTAGGTATCTTGGCTACGCTTGTGAAGATACTGATAACCAGATTCAAGATAATGTAATATGTAACATCTCTGAAAATACATTACCTACTAAACATTATATACATTACTTACTAAAGGTTAAATAATATTTGCTAATTATTAGGTACCTACTTACTGAAAATTGTGAATGAAATTTAATGAGTAATAAATTATTACTTTAGTAGTTACTATTTAGAGCACTTAGGTGCTTAACAAAAATCCTTGAAAACATATAATATTAATGTAAATACCTGTTACCTGAGTAAGATTCAATAAGGTACCTACCTATAACAATAAAAAAAACATGTACATACATTTATTAATTTGATTAGACGTGCTTGCTTCCACGAAATTGTTTCGAAACCAAAACCAAAATTTAAATTACGTCAGGTAAAGTTGTTCAAAACTTCCCGCAGTGCAAGTGCTCGAAACCGAATTTGCATTGAGCGATAACAAAATTTAATGAACGCCGCGGAAGTAACACGCAGGGGCGTAAAATAATACGGCTTGAAAAACTATGTAAACATAAGTACTACCCTTCCCTCGACGAAGGACGCTCGGAGATCGCGTTGAGCAGTCGAAAGGACTCGCTATGTCTCAATTGTGTAACAGAGGAAGTTACAACGAGGGTCTGTGGGTTTTTACGGCCTTTATTATTGAGCTATAAACCATAAAAGCGCCCCGCTTTATAAACGCTAAAACAAAACACAAGCGACCGCATATTTCTCCTTTATACACTCCAAGTAATATTGCGTTGCACAATCAGAATTATTTACGATGGAAAATAACACTGATTCTGGGAAGATTATGCGGCGGTGTTGAGCAGTGACGGTATGTAATATTTATGCTAGTACGTTCATTAGGAAGTGTATTTGTATACCTACGTTGTTGATTGTTACAGGCTGAAGTTTCTCAGGTGACTGGTAATAATTATACTGATTACCAGCAATTATAATTAATTGGATACATGAACATGCCATAGTAGCAAGCAACTGTAAAACAACCAGCTTCAAACATAAGGAGATACCTACACATACTTCAAAATTATAGTTAGTCGATGAATTTAGCAAAATCTGGGTATCCTATAGAATTCCTACCAACCTATCGCCAAACTTTCAGATTTGTCGAGGATCCAACTACCGCGGATTCCGCCAACTTCAGCGGTTTGATTTTAAACGTAGCGCTTACAACAAACGTAGAATTGGCTTCGTTGAATAAACCAAATAATCCGACTCGCAAAATAATCGTTTATTCTTTTGTTACTCAAGATTCGAAACGGCCACGGCTGTTGACTTCCTTCAATTCGTTTTTACCGCTTTTTATACTGACTTAATAACGTAAGATTTACAGTCGTTTGTTTATCGCCGTTGTCGAATCCCACAAATAAATCGGCCAGCCGCCCTAAATTCCCCCATTTCCCCACGAAAAACCGTAATCCCACGAATCGTAAGATTAAAATTTATTGGGTTGATAATAGCCTCGATAACGTGTCCCTCTATCCGTATCTATGATTTAGAATCTCTGGCAGTTGCCGGTCGCGGGAAATGGTTTACCGATCAAGTGGCCGAAGCGGCCGGTACTGCAACAACTAACTTTGTTCAAAATTTAGACTGTCAACAAACTAATTCTACCCGAAGTGGTGCTCTAAGCGGCTTTATTTGCATTATTATAAGGAAACTGGGTTGGAACTGGGCTGAAAAATTGTGGGGTTAATTAAAATGCGCAGTGTTTGTTCGGAACTGGGTGAAGTGGGATCGGGGAATGTTGTTTTTTGTTTCGGTTCTTAGGTGCAGACAAAGACGTGGAAAGCTGCGCGGTATTCATTGAAAATATTGCCACGACCTCTATTGTTATAAAACAACACACGTTGTCATCCGATAGGATACAACAAAAAATATTTCAATAACATTGACTACTGAATAATCTACGAGAAAACGACCAATAAAACTGCCTTTAAGACGAATGAGTTCCAATGTCATCTTTCCATCTGTAATTTTCGGATGATAATTACACCGACTGAAATTCAATAAAAATAGCAGCCATGTTATAAATGGTGTGTGATTATAACACGACAATTATGCGGGCTGTTGATTTAGGTACTCAATTAACAAAGTAAATTGAATCAATGAGCAAGGACACCTGATATCTAATAGTATGAATAGAGCGTCGATATCCTATCAGTATAAAGTTATAGCAGGTAACTATATGGGCTCCTTTATATGACACGCCTTAGGTGTTCGTAAGGAAACATCAGCGTTGGTTAGAATTATGTTTTACGTCTGTTAGTGAGATTGAGAACTAACTTTCGTATTATTACGCTCAGAGGGTCGAACACAACGTTTCGAATCCTGCGTCACGTAAAATCAAATAGTAAACGTTATCGAGTTTGTATGACGTTTGGTACAGCGCCCACCCGTGAGCGTATTTGGAACTAAAATTTAGTACGAGGTGTCTCGATCTCGATACGATAACCGTAACGTTACGCAGGATTCAAAAAGTCGTGTTTGACCCTCAGCAATGCTCCTGCCTTCTAGGCACACTTCTCATTAACGCGACCTAGGACAGGTTTTTTCCTTAGTTTTATTTACAATTACTTTTATTAATCAGCATCGTTGTTGGTATTAGAGTTACTTCTACTATTTAGACTATGAAAACGGGATATTGACCTCGGTTTCCTTATAGGTTTGATGGGCTCCCGATAATTCCCCGACATTTTCCCGATATTTAATTTTATTGTATTAATACAATTAATCGCGAATCATTTTAAACTGTTACTAGTTACAACTAATTTTTATAACGAAACATCTCACATTTAGCACAAAATTAGATCGTAAAGACAACTCCGTACAGTCGGACGAAGTTGAGACAGTCTTCTGACTTCCGCTATTGAGTCGAGTAATAAGTACAGCTTGTGTAAACCTTACATTGGAGTATGTTATGATGTTGAATAAAACTTTCCAAACAAATCATGAGAGAGCAAACCATTAATTAACTGTACATGTTAACAAAATCTTTAATTAAATAATGATTGATGGAAGTGAAAGTGTCACTGTTGGCAACAAAGCAAATTTTATCGTTGGCCAGACTTAAGGTTTGAGACGAAAAGTTGAATTTATATTTACGATTCAACCTAGATTCAACCAACAAAACATGATACGTGAAGCTACAATTTTGACATATCTTGTTTTTGTATAAACACAGAATCTGCGGATGGTAGGACCTTGTGCAAGGTCCGTCCGGATCGCTACCACCATCTTACCCGGTAATCCTGCCGCTAAGCAGCGGTGCTTGCACTGTTGTGTTCCGGTGTGGAGAGTAAGACAGCCGGTGTAATTACGGGCATTTCATCTTAGCTCTCTAGGTTGGCAACGCATCTGCAAACCCTCTCGGGTTGCGGGTGTCTATCTATAGGCAGTGGTGATCACTTACCATCAGCTGACCCACTTGCTCGTTTGCCTTCCTCGTTGTATAACAAAAAAGGGCTTTATTGGGCATTGTAAAAAAGTCAGAAACTGAATTTATTATCCAAACTTGCTTTCAACTTCAAATATTACAAAACAATGCACGTTCATTTCGATTTCCGTGCAATTAACTCCCTTTACTTTTAGCGTTTTACCGCAGTGGAAACTACTGTTACCTCCGAGTCATTAAACCGTAAAGTTCCAGAGATAAAGTCGAACGCAGAAAGTGTAATTAGCGACCTCTGATAGTTGGCCGTTAAACGCAGGTGCGAATAATAATACCGAGATTGTTGAACCTTCGAAAAATCAGCACTAAAGATAATCTATCAACTAAAAACAATTACTTTGCTCACCCTCGACCAAAGCTCCCGGCTTGGCTTTGGTCGCGGGTGAGCAAAGTAATTTTATTGTTTTTAGTTCATAAATAACGACCTCCGCCAAGTAACAAGTAACGCCTTATTCAATAAATTTGATAATCCATCACACGAGGACAGTAATTCAGAGGCAGTTTGAAAACCAGCGCTGGCAGCTTGTGCGCAAACGTAGCATTAGCACCTTCCATCAAGTAAAATAGGGGTCAATCACTGGTCAGTTTAAAGTAAAAAAAAAAAAAGTAACTCTGTCTCTTTTGCCGCAGTATGTGTCAGTGGGATATAGCCCGACATGTTTCAAACTAATATCCGTACTCCTTCCTTTGGGAGCACAGACGTGGGCGGTAGCGAAACGAACACTGCCACCACCGTAGCATGTGCTCCCAACATGTCGGGCTATACTTGACTGATATACGTGAGTGATCCCTTTATTTCACTGTGATTGAATCTCACGTGTTTCAAGATAAAAGTACTAGATGACATGGGAAATTCGTAAGAAATTAAAATGAAAAAAGTTTATTGTTCAAAAAACATACTTACAACATAATAGAACCGGCTTCTGGATCCTGTACCAGGGGTCCCTGTGTTACAGGATCCAGGTAGTATAAAACAAGACTGATCAATACATTGACAAAATCTTAAAGAGTAAAATAATATAATATTGTGCTAGTAAACCTTAAACTACTTGTGTCTAATTGTTGTGAGTGAGTGGTTATGTGAGAAATTATACACTACATTATATTTCATCATTCTGCTAGAGTCTGGCTATCGAGAGTTTGCTATAGGGCGTTATACAGCCTCCATGCAGCAAGTGCATGGCGCGGTCCTGGCAAGCTGGACTGATCTGTTCCTTTTGAGTTTAGATTTATTTTAAAATAAACGAAGACCTGGTTCTCCGGCAAGCAGATCAGTCGGGCTGGAACCTTGGTTTAAGGTAGTTGTCTAAATGAAACATGTATTAGCCTTGCCCGTGCTTATTCAAAATAAATCCAGACCAGACTAAAAATACTCCCTTTTATTTAAATATTCCGGTTACTCCAGGGCGTAGACAGCTTTCCCGCTAGAGCGCGACTCTGTACCTTCTCCAGTGCCCACTCCCTGGGCTACGCTCCACATTAACTACCTTAGTAGATATTTAGACGGCAACATTACGTCAAATATCATAATTGAGAAATGCTGCCAAACGATCTTGGTCGTGATCCGACATGAAATCAGGTTACCTAATTCCTAGTTCTTACTGAACCAGCGGTACCGTAGGTTTTGGCATCATCTTCACTGACTTCACTTACCATAAGGTGAGCAGCTTATTATTTTTAAAGAAACGAGACAATATGTAGACTTTGACGGTCCTCTTGAGTTACCAGTCCTCAGCTTCGCACCATAGTGTCTAAGAGGAAACTTTATTATAATCCCCTCGATGTACTCTAAACCTAGCATAAAGTCTTATTTAATATTATGCATAAATTTCCAGCGCCGAAGAAATTTCACCCATACCACATCTTTTACGCCAGATATCTCATAAAGAGGTAGACGTCGTAGTCTATAGAAAATCCTCGCTATCTAGATTCTAATAAAATGTTAGCGATTTGCCTCGAAAAGGCAGGATGTTAAATGGACATATATAAGTGCCCGTTTATATAAAACTACCATGAGACTCAATCATAATAAAAATAACCGGATTACTCAAGTATAGATCTAACTAGTAAATACTGCGTTAACAGTTAGTGCATTGGTGTAAACGAACCTTTACCGAGTGATGTGATCAGTGTAGTGTGCTGCCTTACATTTGACAATAATGAAAATGACGATAAAAATGAGGGTAGTTGTGCGCCGCTGTCAGCTGCGTCTACTAGTCACGCGAGCAGTGCCCTAAGCACGACTTGTCGAATCCTGCGTTACGTTACGGTTATCGTATCGAGATCGAGAAATCTCATACTAAATTTTAGTTCCAAATACGCTCACGGGCGGGCGCTGTTCCAAACGTCATACAAACTCGTTATAGTTTACTATTCGATTTTACGTGACGCAGGATTCGACAAGTCGTGCTTAGGGCACAGAGCCTTGGCGCGCTGTGTGCGTTTTGCTTCCGCTGAGTCGTGCGCTCGCAGAGGAAGGACTACGAATTAGTCCGAAACAATACAAGTTAATTATGAAAATATTGAAGTCCACAGGCAAAGCTGTCAGTTTAAATGAATGCTTCAAAATGAAGCCAGTCCGGCTAAAACTGATTGTTTTAGGTAAAAGAATACTTGCTATTAATATTGTTTTAGGTAAAAGAATACTTGCTATTAATATTGCACTTTACATCAACCAGTTTTTATAAAATGGCAATGAAATGGCTTTGTCTGAGAAAATGTTGAAGGTAAAAATCATTTCTGAAACTCCTTTCCTTACAGATAAAGTTTATTTAAACCGTCACCGCCACAAAAGAACATTTTGCGCCGCACTAGCACCTAAAATAAATGGGTATATTGCATTAGAAGGGGTAACAGAGCCGTGGCAATTTGTACGTTTCAGAGAACAATGCATAGATGGCGTCCGTGGGTACAGCGCATATGTGCCTGTCTACCAGCTTTGAGCTTTACACGTGCCAAAGAACTGTGGCGCAAATAAAATAGAATCTTTTGTCTAGTCTTTCTAACATTTCTGTCATAGATCTGAGGCTCTAGACTTGAAGACTACAAGAGTAAACAAATACGAAACCAGTGAAATTCTTTACAGTTAAAGTGAGACAAGCTTTCCTCTGTCAAAATGTTTATGACATTGTAATAAGATTGTTTTTTGTCTGGCCCGTGGGAAAGATGTTTTCTACTATGTCTATTTCTACTATGACCCGGCCAGTCACTTTTATATGACAGTAGAGTTGTACCTACTCGGTCTTTAAAGGGGCGCTCCGATCTCGTTCAATCGGTGAAAGGAACTAGTTCGGACTTTTAGTTCCTTTAGTTCAGTAGTTCAGTGAACGAGTTGGAACTGTTTTGATCTGTGAAGGACACGGAACGGAATGATAGTTGTTCACCTCGCTATTTATCTCGCTCCTCGGTTTCGGTCACTCTCACTCACTCCGTTCCGCTCAAGCGATTCATCCACTCCACTCCTCTACCTACTGAACTAAAGGAGCGAAGACCGATTCAAATCGTGCGAAAGGATTTAGTTCTTTTCGGTCCGCGACGGGAATTCATTCCTAACAGTTCTTAGTTCCTGATCGACTCAAGCCTATATGACAGTAGTTTTGGCTACGAAAATCTTAGGATCAAATGACAGAAATTTTATAGTTTTAAAGCTAAACACGCGGAGACAGTGATCTGCTGATCTGCCAAATTGTACCTAAATAAATAGACAGAAACAGACAGTCAAAGGTCTAAGCATACCTATGTATAGTTTACGTATTTAATTCAAGTTTGAATTAATAACTTTTTTTACTTAGTATGTAAAAAAGTCAGTAATTCATTGCATTTCTATCCAATCTACAGCCTCATATATCTAAATAAATTTGAGCCAACTTAAGGTAGGTGTCCCTGTGCTCGTCGACGTCGAACAATAATACCGACCGAAAATGTATTGTTTTTTTTTCCTGAAACTCCTGAACCACTTCTGACTATATCTCAATGACTTCTGGAATACGGTCAAATCAGTATTCCGTTACTTAGTAAAGGGTCAATGTCCCTGTGCCCAACACTGTCCCCAATAGTTGACACCTTCAATCTTAATACGTAACAATAAAGATACAAGCAGGTTGTCAATTGTTAGAATTAACGCGTTGATCATTGGGTCTTCAGTTAAATAAACGCTTGTAAAAATATACTAAGCAATAGGTCTGATATTGTTTATGATTACAGCACAACGAAGAAAATGGTCGGTCTCCTCTTGTCGGAAAACTTCGCCCGTAGGTATCCTGTATACAAAAATAATGTGAAAACTTCATCTTTTCTTTAAGCTGGTGTCAGCGCGTAGTTTAAAACTTAATGTTTATATACATACCCGGTGTATTGTTGACAGTGTTATGAGACTTGAATGTTGAGTTTCTTATTTATGCAGAGTTGAAGAGCACTATTCTATTACTATGGGTATAGTTACGTTTCTGAAGAACTGGTTTAAATACTTTCTTTCGCTGTAGGAAAACGTTATTTTGATCCATCGCTTTCCGTGAGAAAAATACTACTTGAAGCGAAACTTCGGCAGCTATCACACACTTTTAGACACAGAATAGATAACAAGAACAGAATATCCTCTTCTTCGATCATATCAAAAACCGCCTTTTTATTAGCCTAAAACATCATGATTTATGGGCCCTCCAAGGTCGTCGACTCCAGCACAACCGTAACGGAACCTTAAGGCTATGTCCTAACGGTGGAAATACATTAATTCAGTTGCTGCGTCACCGATAGCAAGGGTTATCAACGTGTAGAAATAAAATAATAACGTATTGCCTATTTATTTCTTCCATTCACTAGAGAGCAGTATATTTCATATTCTTTATTTCTAAACAAGTCCTATACATATCAGGCTGAGCTCGACTTATACGTATGTATACATGAGTTATTTATAAGTAGGTAGGACATTTAACTATGATTGAGTCTCACAAAATGGATAAAACACAAAATTATACTAAAATCGGTCAAGAGCGGATTGAACTCGCGCTTCGAGGGCTCTGAGCCATTATCTAATAATTATTTGTGTTAATTTTCGGACTTAGTACTTCCAATGTATTCTGTGAGGAGGCCTTTCTGTGAGGAAGCCTGTGCTCAGCAGAGGGACGTAAAAAACAACAGAAGAACAGATCACTCAAGTATATAAGTCGAGTTTAACTATGTTCCAGACTAATCGTAGTCCTTCCTCCAGGAGCGCACGACCCAGCGGCAGCAAGACGCACACTGCGTGCCGCGGCGCGGTTCCGTTCGCGCGACAACTAGACGCAGCTGATGGTCGAGCACGACTTTACGAATGCTGCGTAACGTAAAATCGAATAGTAAACGTTGTCGAGCTTGTATGACGTTTGGAACAGCTCCCGCCCGTGAGCGTATTTGGAACTAAAATTTTGTATGAGGTTTCTCGTTCTCGATACGATAACCGTAACGTTACGCAGCATTCGTAAAGTCGTGCTCGACCCTCTGACAGCGGCTCACACCTACCCTCGTTTTCATCGTCATTTATTTATGTGTTAATTTATGATCGTGGTGTTATTCAAAACCTGGCTCGTTTAGTCCCCGGAGACTGGATGTGGGTTAATTTTCCCAAACCCTCCACATTCCACCTATTCGTAGGTATTTTACATACCCAAAGTAGCAGGGAATGCTGACAGTAATGGGATGTACTTGGTCACTTCCTAATGGGCCGTGAGGAGGGTGCTTCGTACTGATTCCCATGCCTTCCTACCTTTTATACATATAGGCAAACGGAATGAGTTGAGTAACTACTTGTTGCTATCCCATCTATTAGGCTGCTTTCGAGTTTAAGGCAGAAATTTTATGTTATTTAAGAAGAAATTTAAAATGGAATACAGATTAATGTTATATGATTTTGGGGGGGGGAAGCCGTGATAGCCTAGCGGTTTGACCTATGGCCTCTCAAGTAGAGTGTCGTGGGTTCAAACCCCGGCTTGCACCTCTGAGTTTTTCGGAATTTATGTGCGGAATTACATTTGTAATTTATCATGAGCTTTTCGGTAAAGGAAAACATCGTGAGGAAACCTGCACACACCTGCGAAGCAATTCAATGATGTGTCTGAAGTTAACAATCCGCACTGGGCCCGCTTGGGTACTATAGCCCAAGCCCTCTCACTCTGAGAAGAGGCCTGTGTCCAGCAGTGGGACGTAAAATAGGCTGATGATGATGATGAATTTTGCGGGTGCTAGGACCTTGTGCGAGGTCCGTCCGAATCGCTACCACCATCTTACTTGCGAATCTTGCCGCTAAGCAGAAGTGCTTGCACTGTTGTGTTCCGGTGTGGTGAGTGACAGCCGGTGTAATTAAGGGCACAAGAAGTAGAGATGTAGGTTGGCAACGCATCTGCAAACCCTCCGTGGTTGCCGGTCTCTATGGGCAGTGGTGATCAGTGATCACTTACCATCAGGTGACCCACTTGCTCGTTTGCCTTCCACGTCGTATATTTTTTTTATTACGTACTTAATAAAAAAACATTACTAGTAAATTTAGCGTCGTAGAGATAAGAATGACAGTCATTTTCTAAAACATTGACGTTATGTTCCTTATAATGATAAGGCTGAGTATCACGTTACGGGCGCGGTTAGACGAGAGGTCTGCAAAGTGATCGTCTTTTGTTTCAATGTCAATTTGTGACACAGCATTTCGGCGATCAGCCATTAAAAAACAAGTTGGAAATAGAACGAAACAAGTACGTGTAATAAGTGATGGTTGTATTATAATTGAAGACTAGTTTACTTGTAACATGAAACTACCGTGAGCCTCAATCATAGTGAAATAAAATGGATCACTCACATATATAAGTCGATGAAAATAATCGATTTATTGATTATTTTTGTTTTTATTTTTATGAAACATTCATAGAATGAAATTCAACATACAATGACAATGCAAAGAAAAATCCGTTAAGCAGCTGGACCCAGCTGCTTAACGGATTTTTCTTTGCATTGTCATTGTATGTTATATAAGTCGAGTCTAACTCGAAATGTTTCGGACTAATTCGTATTCCTTCCTCTGGGAAGTCTAGTTTAGTTCAATTACCTTAATAATTAATAATTAATTTTAATTAAAAACATATATGTATTCGGTGTTGTTGTTTGTATAAATATTAACATTGTTTTGATGAAGCCTGTGGCGGATGACTTTTTTGTTTTACATTTAGTTTTAAGTTTTAGTTTAATTAGTTTTAGCTTCGATTTTATGACATGTAATTGTATTATGAATAAAGATTTATGTATTACCTTAATTACCTTGCATGTTTGAGAAAAACACTACGTATAGGTACAGGTACATACTTTGGCATGAAAAGGGATTGCCAACTTCGAATTCATATCTACTGCAGTAATGTACTATTAAAATATCCTAATTCCTGCTGGCATAATTACATACCTATGTAAGAGTTCTCGACATAGTCCTTCGAACCGGATCATGCCGAGAACTCAAGGAGAGCCTGGTTCGATTTATAGAGATATTGATAATTTAAAGCACCATGAAACTTTAACACGTTTATTCGCCATTACAAAGGAAACGGAAGAGAGAGAGAGAAAAGGGCAGTATTGCCAACATAAAAACACATTTTATTTATTTATTCATTTGTTGGAGTTGCCAACAATAGGCACACCTTTAAACAATGTATCATCGTCATTGTCATTGACTCCAGCCTATATTTACGCAGTACTGCTGCACAGGTTTCCTCTCAGAATAAGAGGGGTGTAAGGGACTTTCATAAAAAACCGGCCCAGTGCAAGTCGGACTCGCGTACGAGGGTTCCGTTGAAAGATTTTAACGCTTTTCCCCAGTGTTTTAAGAAGTCCAGTGTTAGCAGAGCCCTGCTCTTAAGCAAAATGTACGCAGTGTGGGGTCAACTTATATTGGTCTTCGAAATCTACAGACAGACATAAAAATTTAAGATTTTGAGACTTTTCGAAGTGGTTGTGCTATAAGAGCTACCTTCATATCAAATTTCAAGTTTCTAGGACATCTGGAAGTACCCTTTAGGTTTTTGGAAATCGGCAATTTGTATGGAAATAGCCTTTTTAATTAAGTACTGTATCTTTTGATTGCGTTGATTTCGAAGGATGATTTTTTCACAGCTTTAAGGGACCACAGGCTTGAGTATTTGATATTAATTTCAGCATGTAGCATGCTCCACGCGTTCCAGAGAAAAAGGGTCTTGACAGACAGACAGATAGACAGACAGACGGACAACAAAGTGATCCTATATGGGTTCCGTTTTTTCCTTTTGAGGTACAGAACCCTAATTATGGTAGTCGATACGTTTTTGTGAATTTCCTAGTTCGTGTTATGAGGGTATTCGCAGAAAATCTCAGAGTATCCGAATCAAGCACCAAGCCCAAGTACCTATCGAGTCAGATAAGCTATTTCACGTGTATTTTTTATTCAAGGTAACGAAGCTTGACAGCGTTCACTCCACCAAATTCTGCGAACACAGATTTTTATTGGTAAATTTAGTCGAGCACCCATTTTAGGCTTAGTAAAGTCACGCTTTTTAAAACCAAATTTGTAATTGTAAACCATTTTATGTACAAGATATATTATACTTAATGTCAAAGCGAAAAAATATTTCATTTAATAGATTGCCCAAACCTGCTTTTATTTATATTGTATCGTATAGAACAATAATAAACGAAATCAACCAAAAAGTAATTGTGTTTTTTTTGTTTTTTATTTATTTCTGTAACTCCTGAACGAGTGACTATGTCTCAATTACTTCTAGAATAGTAAGAGTTTTAACAGTTTTAATTATAGAATGTTGTCAAATCAGTGTCCAGCTACGTAAAGTATCAATAAATAAAATAAAAGATCATTTATTCACAAAAAAAGGAACAAGTAACAACAAATGAAAAGCCATTACAATTTTGTTAAAAGGCGAGGATTAAGCAGTTTGCTGGTTTTCAGTCCTCATCTTGTGTGTGAATACCTAATGGTAGTGTGGCTGCCAATTTATTATATCAAGCCACTAGTATACATCTTGTAGAACTCTGCCTATTGTATGTGAAATTTGGAAAACTATTTCGTTTAGCTCGAAGAGACGTTGGCGTTGCTCAAGCCTCTGAAATTCAGGTGTGTATGTTTTTTTTAAGGAGTAAAGACAACGAACGTAGAATGTGGTATTAACCAACGCGACTGGTTCGTTTTATCGCGAGGACTGGCGTATTGCCAGTGCAGAGTGCTAACTTGTAATCATTGCTACCTAATATTTGCATAACGTCTGTGCTGTTCCTATACAGCACGTCTAATGTTGCCAGGATATACAGACATTGGCTCAAGTTAATGTTGACATAGAAACAAATGAACCGCTTGAAAGTAAACCACGAATAGTCTGATATATTTCTATACTAGCTGTTGCCTGCGACTTCGTCCGCGTAGATTTCGGTTATCGCTATCCCGCGGGAACTATACAATTTTCCCGAATAAAAAGTAACTTACCAAATTTAATCTATGTTGATACAGCGGTTTTTCCGTGAAGAGGCAACAAACAGACAGACAGAAAGACAGAGAGACAGAGTTACTTTCGCATTTATAATATTAGTTAGGATAATCTTAGTTGAAATTATTTAGTTTTATTTCATTAAGACTGAAGGGTAGCTTAAGTATACATATAAATATAGAGAACAATAACCTAACCTTAACTTAGAACAGTTGAAAAAACACCGTTTTCATTTCACCATTTCATTTCAAGGTTCAATATCTCAATTAAAAACGGTTGAACTGATTTTGATAAAGCTTAGCTAAGATCTATCTCGATTAAACTAGCTTTCGTTCAAAAAGAAATGCGTCTTAATCGGTCCACCTGTTTAAGAGCTACGATGCCACAGATAGACATACAGATGTCAAACTTACCGGGTCAGGTTTAAAAAGATTGAGGCTATTAAAGCTAAGCCCAGTTTGTTCAAAAACAGGAAAATACTTGCTGATAAACAGAGAACATAAGAGCATTAACGTATTATAAATAAATAAAATAAATAAATATCATGTGACAATTGACACCAATAATTGACCTAGTCCCAAATTAAGCAGAGCTTGTGTTATGGGTACTAGACAACGTATAAACATACTTATATAGATAAATACATACTTAAATACATAGGTATTAAACATCCAAGACCCAAGAACAAACATTCGTATTCATATTTGAACCCGGGACCTCAAGCTTCATAGTCAGGGGCTCTACCCACTAGGCTATCCGGCCGTCAAATTATTATTAAGCATACGCTCCATCAAGGCTAACTCTACAATAAAATCTTTAATTTTAATGAAAGGAGAGCTGAACCGGTGCTGGCGAAGAAAAAAAAGGAAAAGTCGGCTTTGCTTAAATTATTGCACACACAAAGTGCAGGACTCGAAATAAAACTGATAATACCTAAAGCCTGCTAATGCTTTTGATTCCGGTTCATTCCAACCAAATATCATAATGGCCTTTTCCATATTTTACTAAATCTCAAATTGTCTTAGTTCCAAAATGCCTAAATTCCCAAATTGACTTATTTTCAATACAATAAAATGTCGTAATAACATTTACGCATACAACTAACTTTATTTACATTATAAAAGCAATTTACAATGACATTAAATCTAAGCTTAAACTAAATAAACTACAACTTAAAACTAAATTAAATCTAAATAAGGCCCCCGTGGCATAGTGCCCAAAAGGCTGGCAGCGTTGCCTCGCTGAATAGCGATGCTGATTCTTTGAGAGAGAAAACTGCCAGCCCTTTGGTCACAAGTTGCATCAACTAAGCGCTTTACGCATTACATCCGATATCCAAAATGTATAGTTGGTAAAATGAACAATAATTTCAAATACCGAATTAATATTAAGAATGAAAGTGATAATGCATTAGTTTCATAATTACCAAAATTCAAAAATGCCTTTTGTTTACAGGCCCAAAGATCAAAATGACGCTGTCTCATAATACCTAAAATTTTAACCACGCAGTATTTTAGTATTACGTATTTATAAATATGAATGTTCAGTCTATCAGAATTGGTTTAGCAAGTTTTAACTACTATGCTTTTCTAAACGATCAAACAAAAACTGTCCTTATGAGCAGGGGCACAAACAAACTGTAAACTTCAACATAATTTTAGATATTTTGACAATGTGACGTTTTTGTATCTAGTTAATTTGAGTTTTAGACATTTTGGGAAATTGTATAATTGAAAAATCATCAAAACATGATCAAGTCAAGTTTTAGACATTTTGGGAAATGGTAGAATTGAAAATTTATGATTAGATTAGAGTCTAAATAAATTATAGTCATATTAAGAATAGGCGTGAGTCATTTCGAGCTTTAGACATTATGAGAATAATCTGTTTTGACATTTTGATATTCTAGGAACACGTTATTATGATATTTGGTTGGAATGAACCGGGATCATGCTTTTACTGTAGCAAATTGTATCGGAGAACATTATTTTTGCAAGGGATACTGTTCAAAGAGTGCAGAGTTCGCATTCAAGTAACATTTTCTTTAAACTTCAGTTACTTTAAGCAGGGTTTCTATCTATGTGTTACAACCGTCCCTAATATTCAATCTATCTTCTTTTCAGACCTACTGTCAATTTTTTGACTGAATTGATAAACAATTTGCTATCTGTAATTGGCCTGGTTTCTCTGCGGGATAGAATCAGAAATGATGATATCCGGAGTAGAACTAAGGTTACCGACATAGCCCGAAGAATTGCAAAACTTAAGTGGCAGTAGACGGGGCACATAGCTCGCAGAACTGATGGCCGATGGGGTCAGAAGGTTCTCGAATGGCGTCCACGGACCGGGAGACGAGTTGTCGGTAGGCCTCCAACAAGATGGAGCGACGACCTGGTAAGATCGCGGGACCGCGGTGGGTGCGGAAAGCACAAGACCGGCCTGAGTGGAGAGCCTTGGTGGAGGCCTATGTCCAGCAGTGGACGTCTTTCTGACAAGATGATGATGATGATGATGATGATGAAATGGCCCACAAAGGCCATGATTGGATTGTCTACCGGCAATAAGTTTATTGAGAGGGCAAAATTGAAGATAGATAAATGTTTTTATTGTCAGTAGTTCAAAATAAGAGATTACATTAAATAGGTACTAGCTTTTGCCCGCGACTTCAGACGCGTATAATCCCGTTTATTCTCTATTCCGTTGGAATTTCAACAAATCCGTCCCTGGTGCTTGTCTATGATCATAAAGGCAACCTCTATGGCATAGAGTCTATGCCAAATGTCAGCTTTCTAAGGCCAAGGGTTTTCAGCTGTGCGTTGTCTGTCGGTCATTCAGTCAGTAACGGAAGAGTTTTGTTATGTATACATTGATTGGTGACGGCTGTAAGACAAACGTTCATTGATTCCAGCCCATTACATGTAGGTCCCAATTACTGGGCAACTGGGCATAGTCCTCCACTCTTCTGCGAGAGCTAGAGCTATTCGATTCCAGGAGCACATCTTTCTATAAAACAATTACATGTCTCCCTTCGCCGAAAATTTTATCATCATCATTATCATGTCCACTGCTGGACATAAGCCTCCCCCAAGGCTCTCCACTCTAACCGGTCTTGTGCTTTCCGCATCCACCGCGGTCCCGCGATCTTTACTAGGTCGTCGCTCCATCTTGTTGGAGGTTGGATTGCAAAACTTAAGTGTCGGTAGGCCTCCAACAGGAAAATCTTATAATGAATTACAAATGTAATTTTACACAATTCAGAAACACTCAGAAACGCGAGCAGGGGGTCGAAACCACGACCCTCTGCTTGAAATCACTGAGCTAAAGCTTATTTTACTGTCTTTTGGATTATCATTATCTTGTAATTTGTTGACAAAAAGCCAATAATGATGCAGTCTATGATAGGTACTGTTATAGTAATACAATACGATCGTCTATTATTTGTCATAGAGGTCGGAACGAGGGCCCTAGGGCTATGTCGAGTAAACTATGCTATGATTGATGACAAAATCCTGTCATGTTTACTTACCTACATCAAGACTTGCCTAGTTTGTATGTGATACAGTATCTAAATGACGTTCAATTTTTTTTTTCATTGAATTTTAATAATTTTGCATTTGGAATTGTTTGTAGCGTTTTTTTTTTTTTTATACAACGAGGAAGGCAAGCGAGCAAGTGGGTCACCTGATGGTAAGTGATCACCACTGCCCATAGACACCCGCAACTCCGGAGGGTTTGCAGATGCGTTGCCAACCTAGAGGGCTAAGATGAAATGCCTCTTGTGCCCGTAATTACATTACAATTTACAAACACTATCATTAATTTAACGATCCCAAAACACAATATCAAAATTTGTGCAATGATAAAAAATCCGCGTAGCTTTGTGGTTAGAAAACTTGGCTACGAAGTTTGAGGTCTCGGTTTCGATCCCTAGTCCGGGCAGATGTTTAGTATGCTGAATATGAATGTTTGATTTTGAGTCTTGGATTATGAATTATGTGTTTAGTCTATATTTATGTACCTAATAACTATGCTTGTCCATTGTCTTGTATTCATATAGGCTTTGCCTAGTTTGGGACTCGATCAATTGGTGTCAATATTGTACGATGATATTTATTTGACTTTATTTATTTTATTACCATTATAATATTAAATAAATAAATGCTTAATATATTTTTAAATAATCACTGAAACATACACACGGAAAAAACCAGAAAAATATAGCTAACCCCGGGAATCGAACCCTCGACATTACGCATTTTGAAATCATGACAAACATATTTTATTACACATTATTTCTTGACTATACTTGATTATCAAATTTGTATTGCATAATCAAATGGCGGATGGGTCCGCTCTTAGTATCCTGGGCCGCCTCATGTGTGGGTACCCTTGCACCGATTCATCTTTCAAAGGACCAAAATGACTGGCTCTGCCGCGGCCTCAGCAGAAAACCTTCAACACTGCGAATATAACAATTATTTTGAGACTCTTGGTGTCGAAACTCTGAGGTCTTGAGGTTTGGGGGCGAATCTCGCACAGTTTCTTTATTATATTATTATCTCGTCGCGTCTTTTAAAAGCCCCCGTGACCTGGCTGTGGGCTGGCTGATACTTCGCTCGATGAATCAGCATTGCCATACAACGTGACAATGCTGCCAGACTTCTGGACACCCTCCCTATTGGCGGCGATCTGGGACAGCTTTTTTTTTTTTTAGATAGGTTTAGTTAGTTTTGATTTCAAGGTTTTAGAGTTGAGTGCTATGTATGTTTTCTTTCATATTTATTTTGAAGTTGAATTAAAATATTAACAGTAAAGGTTAAACAATAAGGTTAAAATTACGATTGTACGACACGCAAATAGCCCCGAAATTAAGCAACACGATGTTCATAGTGAAATAAACGGATCACTCACGGATGTCAGTCGATTATAGATCGACATGTTTCGGACTAATCCGTAGTCCTTCCTCTGGGAGCACACGCCACGCCGGTGGCCGGTGGGACTACGGATTAGTCCGAAACACGTCGAGCTACACTCGACTGACATACGTGAGTGATCCGTTTATTTTACTATGATTGAGTCTCACGGTAGTTTCATGTTAAACACGACGTTCATTTAACTTTATCATAGTGAATGCTAAATGCGCCTGTTAGCAACATTTAAATTGACATTTCCAAGTTGGGATGTTGGACTGACATGGGTTGACACGTTTACGCTGGCCCGCTCGGACTCGTCTGCAACTACATACAGAGGCAATTAATATGGAATTATTCTGACGTGATACATTAAGATATTACCCAAGACATCAATTCAGTTTTGGGCTGGCTTGTGTTTGGGATGTCTATGTTGATGATATAGTGTTATGCGGGACTGCACATGTTCACATTGACAAATATAATATTTGTGCCACCTCCCTTTCGTTTTCACCTGAAGGATAGAGAAATGGAATGACAAACATTTGGCAAATACAGCCAAGTGAAGTGCCGGCATTACGCGTAGACAGCGAGACGCATCGCAGAGCAGACAAACTTTGCAGACCAGAAAAATATGATTGCTTTTTAAAGACGAATGATGCTATGGGTAAGTAACCATTATACTAAAATGTTTGCATGGGCTTGTGATAAAACATGCGGCACTATAAATTGCATGAAAACCATCTTATTGTACTATGTTTGAGCAAATAAAATGACTGATTACTGACAATAAAACTAAAAACTTCAAAGAATGCTAAATTTTTAATTAATTATCGTGTACAGTATTGAACTAATATACCTACTTCAAAAGACTTACCTATTAAGAATAACTGTAAATATAATCATTAACTTAACCTTCATATACTTTGTCGACGAGAGACAGGAATGACCAGGTGACGTTCAAAATCTAAAGAAGAAAAAAATATTAAGGCAAGTTAGAACTCTATTTTATACCTTATGAACATTAGTAACGCCTTATTCAATCAATTACCATTAAAACTTCATTATTACAACTAGAATTTAGTTATTCTAGAATACACAAAATAAGTACCTACATAACTTAGGATTACTAAGCATAAAAGAAAAAAACAATAAACCAAATTTAATTAGGTATCCCTTAAAAGGCTGTCTCTTATTTAAAAACTTCCAATTTCAAAGGAGAAACTTTTGTGGATGGTCGCTATATATATATCTACGTTATTTTATTAAATAAAAAAAATCAAGCTGTGTGTGACTTTAATTATAACATAGAGTTGTACTGTAAAATTGCAATTCTGTAGATAACCGTTTATTAATTTATGCCACTGATTCCATAAACTTATCATTCACTACACTCATTCATCATCATCACAATCATCATTCGTTTCATTCATTTTAGTTCGGCCTTTACATTGTCAAAAGAACGTCCATGTAACCCATTAGTTCACTTCAGTTTTCAATATGCATTAAAATTTTCAGTTATCAACAGAAACTCTCTGCCTCGAACTAACTAATAACGGTCCAGGAAAACAGCCCCGGGTGTCGATATCCGGGATCCTTAATACTCGGTATTTTCTTTCACGTAACTGACTAGGGAAGATGTTTTAAAGAAAAATGGTACCAATAGTGATTTTGAGTCGGAGTGAAACTGATATTTCTACTTTATTCGCTGGATTTGAAAAGGTCGCTGGCTTTATAAATATGACCTTTTTTATTCTTTGAGCCCGGCTTTCGAATATTATTTGTGCGAGTTCGTCTTTAAAATTTCTGCCAATGCTTGAGCGTATGGTGTAAATAAATTTAGCTTACCTTTGTAAAACTTTGCAGTGAAATATTGGTGAATCTGGTTGACCTGATGTAATACACTTTTTGAGATCTGTAAGTCAAAATTATCCACCACATTAATAATAACGGCAAAGCCTGTACGATGGGTACCTACTAGAGAACGGACAAACAAACTTATACTTAAACATTCAAGACCCGAGGGTCGAGCACGACTTTTCGAAACCTGCGTCACGTAAAATCGAATAGTAAACGTTGTCGAGTTTGTATGACGTTTGGAACAGCGCCCGCCGTGAGCGTATTTGGAACTAAAATTTAGTATGAGGTTTCTCGATCTCGATACGGTAACCGTAACGTTACGCAGTATTCGTAAAGTCGTGCTCGACCCTCTGAGAAACATTCGCATTCATTATACAGATATCTGCCCCGACGGGGATCGAACCAGGGACCTCAAGCTTAATAGTCAGGTTCTCTAACCACTAGGCTATCCGGTCGTCAACAAAAATGAACATAATAAGGCCCAATTTAGGTAGGTACATACTCGTGAATAAACCTTGCAACTTGCTTTGCTTACCGGCGCTCGATCAATCACTGTTATGAAAGTTTCACAATTTTTCTTAAAGCTTATTTGTTTAAGTCCTTAAAACTACCGAGAGTTAAAGCAAATGCTTCATATTGAAAAAAAAAACCTTGAAAGATGCTTGAAGAAGTGGCTCGACTTTATTAATACCTATCTTATTATTGCTTTCGCCGGCGGTAAACCAGGCACAATAAAATGTATATTATTGTACCTAACGGTTATAGCCGTTTACCGCCGGCGAACGTGTTAATAGCAAAAATTGGCGAAAAATGTAATGTAAAAAAGTTGCAAACCCCCTTTGAAAACTTACGTTTTGTGTGTCTGACCATATCAAGCAAAGGGAAACGTCAGTGTGATGAATGTGATTAACAAGCTCTTAAGGACAAGGGGGATTTCAAAATTAAAGACTCAAAATGGAAGCGTTTTAATTTAAAAAAATATGATTATTTTTTACTCATTCATGTGATCCAAATAGGTATATATCGCAGTGAAAATAGTGCGGAAACAGTATTCAAGAAGGTAATCGACTGTCAGGCTTGCCTCCCTCAGACACACGTCGCCCTGCTACCGACGTCAATGAAATTTCCAATCGCTAACAAAAAAGGAAATTACTTTCCTTAAACTTTATTTATATGCAGTAATTGGGTGTTTTTTTCTGTGTCTCAAAAGACGTAAACAATGTTTATAAGTTTCTGTTAATTTAAATAACACGCCATGAACACGCACTATTTTGACACTCGTCATCGGATTGAAATGTCAGTTTTTGTACGACTGTGACAGCTAGCTGTTTCCGATACCGGTTGCTAACCAATTGCTAAACATGCAGGTTAAAATTAACTTGCGATCACTGGAATTGAGTTAAATTTACTCGGGACCACTGGAACTGGGTTAAAGTCAACCTACGATCACTGGAATTGGGTTAAAGTTACCTCGCAAGATTTGACCTAGGGAAGCAAGGAAGCAAACAAACACTATGGAGTCCATTAAAACACTTGTTGTATTTTTTTTTGTCGAATGCTATGAAAATGGATCGGGTTTAGACACAGTTTGATTTATGCGTGATTCGATTGATTGAGCGGAGAAGAGCAGTGAAAAGTGTCAAGTGTTCTCATCGTGTTTTCCCTGACGCAGAGTGGAGATTTCGAGCTCAGAGTGTCTAGTGTAATCAACGGCCAAAAAAATGTCACGATCGCGTTCGCGTTTACGTCTGAATTATAATCGTCCCACGATAACTCTGCATAAGATATTAATTGGCAACCCAGAAAAATCACGCTGTGGTAATACTTTTTTCATGACATTCAGACATTTCTTTAATTATAAATAATAATGATAGTAGTAATCAAAAGTCGCTGTTTTTTTTTAATATGGCTCTGTCCATTGGAGGACAATTTTGCCAGCGTTTAGTAAGGTTTTGTAGTTGTACGGTAAAAAAATCTATAAAACGAAATTTGAGAGGTATTTTAATGGTGGATGGTGGATGAGCGATGACCTGTCTATGTTTAAATCTAATCAAAAGTTCAAAATGTGTCTTTTTTTTTATACGACGAGGAAGGCAAACGGGCAAGTGATTATCACAACAATAGACACCCACAACCCCGGAGGGTTCGCAGATGCGTTGCCAACCTAGAGAGCTAAGATAAAATGCCTCTTGTGTCCGTAATTACACCGGCTGTCTTACTCACCACACCGTAACACAACAGTGCAAGCACTGCTGCTTAGCGGCAGGATTAGCGAGTAAGATGGTGGTAGCGATCCGGACGGACCTCGCACAAGGTCCTACCACTCGCAAAACCCGTTTGACTATAAATCAGTGTTGCCATAAACAAACTTTAGATTTCTACTGTTGTCAGTTCATTGCAGAGTTATCGTGGGACGACTATACTATGGACATATTAGCAGCGCCAATCGCTATAGTTGCACGTACCTATCGACTACAATCAATTCTCTTATTGTTTGACACCCGTAACGCAAACGCGTTCGAGACGTATTTTAGTCGTTGATTGCACTGTAGACGCTCAGAGGGTCGAGCACGAAGTTTTCGAATCCTGCGTAACGTAATTAAGTATAGTCGTCCCACGATAACTCTGCAACGAACTGACAACAGTAGAAATCTAAAGTTTGTTTATTGCCATAAACAAACCCTGATTCATAGTCAAACAACACGTTTTGAACTTTTGATTAGATTGAACATAAACAGGTCATCGTTCATCCACCATCCAACATTAATATACCTCTCATATTTCGTTTTCTAGATTTTTTTTTACCGTACACCGGCAAAACCTACTAAACACTGGCAAAATTGTAGTAGTCTAATGGACAAAGCTGCATTTAAAAAAAAACAGCAACTTTTGATTACTACCGTAGACAGAGAAAGAGATAGACCGCTAGACTTTTCTTACTCACTCACACACAAAAAGGACGGCTTAATATACGTTATTCATGGCGAAAATATATATAAGAATATTTTCTGTCCATCATCGTATGGCCGGTTTTTTCAAGGTTGCGCTTCGCAATGCTCAAACAAACTTTGACGTTTGTCGGAAGGAGCAGAAGCAGTTAATTGATTTTCACGTTTAAAAGTTGAAATTGTAAAATATTTCGTGATTTACTTGCGCTATAAAGTGGCCGGTCATAGCTTTTTAGCTTTTACATCTGTGATAATGGCGCGGTGTAGTGTTATTGGCTGTAAAAGCGATAATAGAAGGAAGGTTACTGGGTTGCCTTTTCATTCGTAAGTAGACAATTTATTCTCGTTTATTTTGTTAGTTCAATGACTAACGTAGTTGTTTTTATGGTTGTTAACTATGTGCGTTACATTTTTGTTAAATTTGTTACATTTCGGCTATATTTCTGATAATTTTGCTTTATAACCTCAAAGATTAGTGTTGCTAGTGTCTAGAATAAAAATTTACCCCACAATAGGGTAATTCGTAATATATCAAATAATTAATTTCCTTTTTTATGAAAATTTCAGATTTCCCGCTGACCCAAACCTTCTTAGAAAATGGATAGAAGCTACGGGAAAAATCAATTATGTGCCAAATCCTTGATCAAAAATATGTACCTAGTGACACAACATTGCTTTGGAAGAAAGGGAAGACAACAGTACTTTACTTATTAACTTTTGTAGAGTTTCTTACTACTATTTATACATTTTCACCTAATGTATATGTTTCACTGAATTATTTTTAGTGTTTGACTTAAGTACCTACTTAATAAATAATATACTTGTGAGGTATTTTTTTCATTACTTGGAAACCGTAAATATTATATGTACTATATCTGTTGTCCTTTTCGGCGGCACGCTTGCTAGCATTCTTTTGTATCTTTATTCTATGATTACTACTATCATTATTATTATTAATTAAAGAAATGTCTGATTGACATGAAAAAAGTACTACCACAGCGTGATTTTTCTGGGTCGCCAATTAATATCTTATGCAGAGTTATCGTGGGACGGTTATAGTAATGTAGCGCCCGCCCGTGAGTGTATTTGGAACTAAAATTCAGTATGAGGTTCCTCGATTTCGATACGATAACGTAACGTTACGCGTTACGCAAGATTCGAAAACTTCGGCTACTGTATTTGGTCTAATCATGGTCCGCTCCTTTCCGCGCCAGTTAAACGCACCCTCACAAACAAACAAACGTTTACATTTTATAACAATAATAATACCTTACCTAAGCATAACAAACAACATGCATATTCTGTATTCATGGGACATGAGATGCAAGGGTCCGTCGTAAGCGACGTTTGCGACGTCCAGACTCTGGAATCAAACCCTTTTATGTAAATAAATAGGCCTTTTGCATATAAGCCTCGGTAGATTTTTAATTTTCTAGAAAAAAAAACCGGCCAAGAGAGTGGCGGACTAGCCCCAGGATAGGGTGCCGTGGACATTACGAAAAAGTCTTATTTGCTTATCGTACCTATATTTTGTGAGTAAGTAGTGTTAATTTTGTTTATCGTACATGTTGAGAGTAGTGTACATTTGGCTTACTCTAGATTTTGATATTAGTGTAGGTACATTTGGCTTATTCTACATTTTGATATTAGTGTAGGTACATTTGGCTTATGAACTAAAAACAATTACTTTGCTCACCCGCGACCACTAATGACAAATAGTTATATCTGTGCGGCAAATGTATGTTTCCATGCAACACCTCCGCCTCCACTGCTACACGACGCAACACATGCCACACAGACCCAACTATCACCACCACC
Organism: Clepsis dumicolana; assembly: GCA_963691665.1. Lineage (NCBI taxonomy): Eukaryota > Metazoa > Arthropoda > Insecta > Lepidoptera > Tortricidae > Clepsis > Clepsis dumicolana. Next base: position 12,817,149 of record OY829512.1, read on the forward strand.
ACTATACTATACGCTGACGCGTTTCGGCACTCTCCACGAGGCCATTTACGAAGCACAACAATAACCGCTCAACATGCCACCACTTCCACTACTGACATATGTAAACCATGTACTCAACTTAGTTAATGACAAAACCAACGTACCCACTAATATTTTACAAATTCCAAACTACCCTTTTATGTAAGTTCTAAACTACCCTTTTTTTTAAAATGAATTCAAAGTACCCTTTTTATTTTATTTTTAATTTACGCCAAGTACCCCGTTATTTTTAACCGAGTACGGTAAAAAGAGAAGTCATGTTCTCATTATTACTATGACACATTATTAAAATTAGAACCAAGTCGTAACAAAGGCGAAGAAACCAAATTCTAATTCTAATTCTAGTTCTAATTTTAATAATGTGTCATAGTAATAATGAGAAAGAACATGACTTCTCTTTTTACCGTAGTCGGTTAAAAATAACGGGGTACCTGGCGTAAATTAATAATAATAATAATAATTTTTAATTTACGTATATTATATTATAATAAAAATATAAATTGAACCATTATGTAGTTGCCCTGCAACACGTTTAACCCACTCGCACATAGTTATTTAGCGTAAGGTAGAAAGAGAAAACAAGTTTCACCCTACCCACGCATACGTCTTATACAGTGCCCTGTTCCAGGACCTCATTTGTTTTAGAGTATATACAGAGAAAATATACAACATTGATACTTTCTAGGGCTATCTTGTTGCGTCAACAAGGGAGGGTTGGGAACTTAAATCTCTTCGACGAAGCCAGGATAATTAAGATCGAACTTCACTTCAGGTAAGTTCGTTTGACCATCTTATTATCCTGGCTTCGCCTCGAGATTTATTTAACCATTATGTAGATGTTTGGAGGTTACCAATGTTGTAAGTAAAAAATAAAACCAATTAACAAAATGCAATGTATTGTTCATTATCCAAACAAAAGGCAATTCTTAATAAAATTAATTACAGCTGTAAATTAGTGCATAAAAACTGATTGAGCAAAGTTATCTGATATGGAGTCATTAATAACCGGCCTATCATAGAAATTCGCAAATACTGCGGATTGCCCGGACCAACCCGCAGATCTTCGAATTACGTCTACAGAAACTCCAGCACGACTCGCGGCCGACGTGGCCGCATGCCGCGTGCTGTGGGGACGAAAAATACTGATATCGACTCCACTTTCCTCTATAGCTTGCTTTATCCATCGAGCAATGCTTTGGGAAGATGCGGCGTGAAAAGGGCGTTTACATGTCAAAATTAACCTTGTTTCGTCATTAGGCCGATATTTTTGAGTTAAATCAATATAAGCCAGCAACGTTTGAGCTGGGCAAATACTTGGTTTTCCAACAAAAAATGGTAAATTGATTACAGGCTGACACTTGCCTGTAGCCGATGTTTTAATTGCATCGGTTATCTTTATAATAATCCTATCATTTAACGAATCAATGATATTGTCTGAGACCTTTGGCCTGTGGCTAAAGCTAATAATAAAACAAGTTTTCTTGTAATGAGTTCGATTGACAAATTGACATTTGGGTACATATTTGACATACCCACGTTACCGTGTATCTTGGAAAAACTGGTTTTAATTTAAAGACTCCTCTAAAAAATAGTTTCAAGCTTGAATCACTACCAATATTATTACTAGATATTAGTGAAATGGCTGACCGGTGACTATTTAAAGTTCCGTAAGCGGCCCCATTTTGTAAACATTTATTAAGAAAGTCAATTAAATTGTGAATCTTTACGTCAAATACGTCATTGATTAAGTTAGATTGGCAATACTGCCACCATAACTTAAGGCTACATATTGTTTAATTGTATTTTTACACACTGAAGACATCATAACATCTAACGCTGACTGTGGGACTTGTCTTCTCAGGAACGCTTGCCTGATAATACAGATGCAACCAGGGAAAGCTGCTGATAAAGAGGGTGCACCTCTCTGAAAACAGATGAAAGCAATTTTTTATTTGGAGGCAACATCATCATTTTACTCACAGCTAAAGACTTAAATACTGGGTACCAAGGTTGGGAAGCCCAGTTTGGCACTATAAGGATACCCCTAGCCTTATCAGACTTGATTTTTTGCAATGTTTTCAAGATAAGAGAGAACGGTGGAAAAGCATAAAAAAATTCATCCCATTTAACCGTGAATGCATCTACATTAAAGGCATATGGATCACGTTTCCATGAAATATATTTGTCGCATTTTGCATTAACCCTGGATGCAAAAAGATCAATTTTGGGTAGTCCGAATGTTTCAACTACAGTTCTGTATGCCTGAGAAGACAATTCCCACTCAGTGTCAATATTTAATTTCCTTGATTCAAAGTCTGCGTCAACGTTCTCAGATGAATATAAATATTTTCCGTTCTTCACACCACTGCCATATATTGCGGGTAATTTTATTAAGGTGAGGATATTGCACTCCGCCCATTCTATTTATATAAGTTATGGCAGTAGTGTTATCAATACGCATCAAAATTTCACAATTACTATATTGTTCTGCAAACGACTTTAACCCGAAATATGCTGCTAAAAGCTCCAAATAATTTATATGGTGCATTTGTTCGTCAGGAGTCCAAAAACCACCAATTTTTTCAGTTCCACAGGCTGCTCCCCAGCCAGTCGTGGACGCGTCCGTAAATATTTCTAAAACATACTTAAATGTTTTAATGGGATTATAGGTGAATAGAATATTTTTCTCCCACCAAATTAGATCTTCATATAGATTGTTTGGAACTTTCATGCAGCGATCATAACTATTGGAATCTAGAAGAGCTAAATATTTAGCTCTTTCTATGGCTTTAGTGTGAGCCCATCCATATGACACGGCTGGGCAAGCTGCAGTTAAAGTTCCCGCGTATTGAGCCAAGTCGCGAATGCGTATCTTATCCAAAAAAATTATTCGGATCGTTTGTTCAAAGATACCTTGTCTTTTTTTTGTAGGTAGTTCTAATGACATCTTCTTGGAGTTTAGAATAAAACCAAGGAATTGACAAGTTTGGTTTGGAGTAAGAACACTTTTTTCGTAATTAATAATAAATCCTAGTTTAGTAAGACAAGCTATAGTTTCTTTAGCGTTTTCTAGGCAATCTTGACAAGGAGGAAATACCTAGGCATAAAATATCGTCCAAATAATAAACTGAACTATAACCTTTCGAGCGCAAGTGAGACATTACCGTTTTTAAGAGCTTGGTAAAAGTATATGGAGCTGAACAGAAGCCAAAAGGTAAAGCACAAAATTCATAGAGAGAGTCCTTAAAATAGAATCGCAAGAATTTCCTGTGTCCGTTACTAATGGGAACCAAAAAATATGCCTCCTTGAGGTCTATGTTCAGCATAAAACAATTTTGTGTCTTAAGTCTCACAGCTGTTCTCGAATCTTCCATTTTAAAACGGTTTGTAAGTACATACTTGTTTAAGTTTTTTAAATTTAAAATAAACCTCCAACCCCCACTACTTTTAGGCACAAGGAAAATACTTGACACAAATTGGCCATTTGCAGAAGTGCATGACCTAACAGCCCCAATTTTTAGTAAACGAGATATCTCAGATTGAATAGCCAAAGAATCTTTAGTGCTAAAAGATTGCTTAGGATATTGAGATGGATCTTGATGAGGCACATCTATAAATGGTATTTTATAGCCGGAGACTGCATCTAAAATATTAGTATCAGTAGTGATAGTGCGCCAAGACTCAATGAAAAATTTTAAACGACCTGCCTGAGTTTCTAAGTTGCGTTCCGAGGAAGGCGCGATGACGTTTGGCGGCGGTGGCGGCGGCATCACCCGGCGCTGCTGTAGCGCTGCTCGTTGCCCTCCGCCGCGGCTCGCACGGGCTTGGCGTAGTTGGTGCGGCGGGCCTCGCCAGTTTAAATTGGCAGAGGACGAAGACGACGACGCTGACGACGACGTGGCGGGGGCGGGAGGGGTAGTCAACTGCCCAGATTTCTGTAATCCTCTAGACGACTTTATAAAATCACCTAATTTCTCTCCAAATAATGTACTGTCACGTTTACGGTCTTTGAGAGGCAATACGTAAGATTTGTCTAATAATGGCATAATTAATGCTCTTCGCGTTTCTGTTTCTAAGTAGTGGCAGTCAGCGATGAGCTTGCCCACGTCATTAAATATCCTTAGAATTTCTGGTGTCTGCAAATTCTTTGTTAGAATCCCTGTCATAGCTTGCCCTAAGGCTGCGATAGCATTTCCTAGTTAACCTTGCTTAGTAATTAATCTAGTGTCTCTGTTTCTACAAGCCTCGGTCAATACCGCAGCTATTTCAGTATTCAGTTTAGGCGGCTTTGATGGTGGCAGATTTTTGGGATAGAGATATTTTTTAATAAGCTCATCCTTCATCTCTTTTTTTTATCCATCCTTAAAGATTGGATCCCATCGTTGCGAAATATTCTGTAATATATCATTACTCGATTCCGGAGTAACAGTATAATTGTCTCCTAAGGCTTGTAGAAGATCTGGATCCACAGCGGGAGTAGAATCACTCACAGTCGGCGTCTGCAGGGGTGGCGAGGACTGCGACGGCGCTGGCGGCACCACCGTGGGCGCCGGTGAAGGTTGTGGCGCTGGAAGGGTCGCTGTGGGCGGCCGCGAGGACTGCGGCGCTAACTGCGGCGACCTGGACAGCGGTGGGGGCTCTGACATCGAAATGATGCTAGCCACGTCCACGTCGGGCTCTTCAAAAGCGAGATCGTCTATTGGTACGTCTTCTATGGCGACATTATTCAGATGTTCTGAAAAAATTATAGTCAATATAAATCAGTACGCTTTGGTACGCTTAATCACGGACACAAGTCGTGAGCGTTTTATATAGAATCTGGGTAGTTGGCACGTAAAAATAGTGCGAAATACTTTTGGTTAATGTCACGCATTAACTCTTATAATTAAATGTCACTGGTCAATATCTCGTATTGACTCTGGAAGAAATGTCTACAGTCTAACATCTCGTGTTAGATCGGAGATATTAATGGGTATAGGATCAGTGGTTGACTTACCTTGAGTTATTACATCACTCTCGTCACCACTAGAATATATCACTCGGTTCGTACGACGTCTGTTTTTCGCTAGTTTCCTTTCATACTTCATTAATTTCCTTTTGTATCTGTCCTCCTCGGACTCTGAACTAGTCCGTTTTGGCATGATGAATTTAAAATATGTAAGTTACAAGTTACAGTAACAATAACCACGTGCGTAGTGCGCGCGCGCACGAACAAGAATGAGGTCCTGGGACAGAGCACTGTATAAGACATATGCGTGGGTAGGATGAAACTTGTTTTCTCTTTCTACCTTACGCTAAATAACTATGTGCGAGTGGGTTAAACGTGTTGCAGGGCAACTACATAATGGTTAAATAAATCTCGAGACGAAGCCAGGATAATTCTAGATTTTGAGATTAGTGTACATTTGGCTTATTATGCATTTTGAGCCTAGTGTTGTGTGTTGTTTATGTGTGATTTTGTGTATTGTATTGTATTATTTCGTTTTGTGTGATAATCGTTATGGCCCGTAGATACATTTAGGTATCATAGTAAACTTACTGCGTCAGTCAGATCCTGTCCATAGGAGCAACAGCTGTATAAAATAGTCAATATAAAAAAACATGCCAGCATGTTTTTGATGCTCTCAGGGCTGCAGTGGATCTGAAATATTAACAAAACAAATCAAAACCAAATAAACCATTTCATTTAATTTCAAAATGTTTGTGTATTTTTATCTTCAGTAGGTAATATCTTTAAGACTAGAAAAGACACTATACGAGTATGTACAGTGGAACCATTTTAATCGGTACACACCGTAGAACATTCTCGCAGTAATGATTTTCCTTGTTACAAGTCACTATGCAGTTAACGAATAAATGTGATACAATCACATGTACACAACTGTAGGTATTCTCAAACGAAACAAAATGCTATTACCGTCTCTGCTGTGTAGGTATTATTACTCGCGTAAAGTTGCAAGTTAAGCGCAACGGGGGCTATAATGTGCATATTATACTTCAGGCTTTGTCCTCGAGATTAGAGATCATAGCAAATTGTAGTAACACGATTAAGTGTTCGCCTTCACGCACTGTATTTGAGAGAATAACACCCAAAACAAAAATAAAAAGTAGGTAAGTCCCATCCAGGCTCTGAAGTTCCTGCTACCACTGCGTCATTCGCTTTTTAGTGCTTCGCCTGATCGCACGTTAGTTCCTGCAGCGCGCAAAATAGTGTTTAATTTTATTTTATTTCGATCATCCGATCATAGAAAAGTTTCAAGTTTCATTTTTCATTTCATTACAAGAAAAGGTAAGAAAACCGAGAACACCGTTGCGCGCGAGCCTCGACCATCGGAAAGGATACTCCGTCTGTATTCTCGTCGTCTACGGTCTACGGATTATTAACCTGAAGGTTGGTGCTACGATTTGCTGCAAAATCGTTATTGTCTGCTCCCTGAATTCTCTAAATTATAGCAAAAAGCCTAAAGCTAAAATCACATCTACCCTCTAACCAGTTCTGGCAAACGCAGAATCCCGTAACTTCATCATACGTTTAATGTTTTCTGTAATCCACGGATATGATTGGTGACTGACTCGAAGTTTGTACAAAGGAGCATGTTTGTCAAATAGCGATGTTATTAATTCGTTGAATCGTTTAACTTTTTTGTGGACGTCATCTTCTGTTAGGGTTTCACTCCACGTCACAGCGATCAGATCACGTGTAAACTGTTCTGGGTTAACTTAGGGGGTGCTTATAAATGTACTTATAGGTACTTAAATGTACGTTATAAGAGCGAGGAGTGTAACAAGCTTCCTAGTTATCCTACCTAAGTTAAGTTCATGATTGGGAAACCAGGATGCTAAATTATCTAATACCGTAGATGTATTCCAAGTTTGATTGTATTTAGGTAATGGTGGGCGCATTCTGTAAACACCTTTGAAAAATCGTCTGATGTTTTCGTCGTTACCTAAATGCGGCCCTAAAATAAGTGATAGGGCTGACCTGCAGCTGTTTAAGGTACCAAATTAGGCACCAGCATTGAAAAGCTGCGTAAGGAAAGTAATTACTAGGTTGATTGAAGCTCCGAATAAATCAACATTATTTGTAACACAAAAACTATACCATTTCTTTAAGCATGAATCATATTGCTTTAAAGAGTTATTCGATAGAGACGCTAGCATTATGTCGATGGATTCCTGGGGGACATTATTTCGCAGTAGCGACTCGCGGACAAGACCCCTGCAGCCAGGGTAAGCCGGCGGTGTATGCTGCGATCGCTGGAACCAGATAAAATCAAGTCGCTACTGGGTTTAAAGATCAAGGGCTTGGTGGTTAGCAACCGCCTAAACATAGGATACCACAGCTGAGTGGGCCATAAGGGAACTACCACTATTCCTGTAGCATTATCTCTTATGATTTTCCTTATTGTCTTCAAAATCATGGTAAAAGGAGGGAATGCGTAGAAATAATATTTGCTCCAAGATATAGTAAAGGCATTTATGGTAACGGCGTCGGGATCCTTGTACCAAGATACATAGTTATCGCATTTTTTATTAAATCGGCTGGCAAAGACGTCAACCAGAATGTTTCGACAATACTCTGGAAAACAGAATCGTTTAGTTCCCACTCGACATCCGGGTGAGAACGTCGTGATTCTGCGTCTGCCACATAATTGTCAGCCGATTTAATATACGATGCATAAACAATAATATTTCGCGATTCGCACCATTGCCATAAATCCCTTGCAGCAGCAGTGAGGTGAGGGAACTGAACGCCGCCCATTCGATTTATGTAAGAGATCGCCGTCGTGTTATCAACACGAAGCAGAATTTGGCAGTCTGTCATCTCTTTAGCAAATGTTTTTAAACTACAAAAAGCTGCTAGTATTTCAAGATAGTTGATATGTTTACGGCTTTCCTCAACTGACCACGGCCCGCTCGCTGTCTCCTCGCCACACGCTGCCCCCCACCCCGTAGTCGAAGCATCACTGAAAATTTCCAAGCAATAGTCGTCGTATTTTATTTTGTTGGCAGGTTGTTTGATGGCGTGACACCACCAATCAAAGTCTGGCACAAGCGATTGAGGTAAATTCATATACCTATCGTAATTATCTGGATCATCTAATAAGCTGAGGTATTTTTGCCTTTCAAACGCTTTCGTATAAAGCCAGCCATTATCTATGGCAGGGCACGCTGAATTAAGAAGGCCAATCAACCGCGCAAAGTCTCTTATTTTGTACCATCTAACTGCTTTAAAGTGATTAAGTTCTTTCTTTATTCGACTTATTTTATCCGCGGGCAAGGTGACTTGGAACTTTTCAGTGTCTATTATATAGCCTAAGAATTTACATTGAGTACAAGGTACAAGGTTACTCTTTTTTTTATTAATAATGAAACCCAGAGCTGACAATATTTGTTTTGTAGCGATGATATTATCCACACTTTGAATTGAATATGAAGCGTAGATATTTTCGCGAATTAGTATGTATAGGAAGTAGGAAATAAGCATTTAAAAGGTTCGGTATCAATGAATTTATTAAAGTTTTTTAAGTTTAAGATAAATCTATGTTTACCATTTGGCTTTGGCACTAAAAAAAACGATGACAGATATTGTCCATTGCAAGGCTCACACTCGGATATGGCGCCAGATCTGAAAAGATCGGCGATTGATTCTGAGATCTGAATCTTTTCTTTATTAGAGAAAGACTTGTTTTCAGGAAGGTGAGCCTGCACCACGGGTCGAGATAAAATAATCTTATATCCTGTTATCCACGATAATATAACTGGATCAGGCGTTAATAATGACCACTGGTAATAAAATTGGGAAAGTCTGCCAGCGTAACTCACCGAGTCGTTTTTTAGCGGCGGTTCGAGTATCTCTGGTGCGACGCTCGATACGATGTCCGCGAGTTGTTCGCGTGCTGGCCCCTCGGAGCAGGCTCCCTGATCCTCTGGCTCCCCTGAGGCCTGCGATTTGGGGGACGAGCCTTCCAGTTTTAATTATTTCTCTTCTGTGGGACCGCGGCTTGCTGTGGCTGTGCAGGCTTATTTTTAGGGGCAGTCACTTTATTTGAGGGCGTCGGTGGTTTTAAATCTGCTCCAGATTTGGATATAGAATTCGCGGTTTTTAATGCTTCAGCAAGATCAGTACCGAACAAGAGCTTATCTATTTTAGTATTTTGTAACTGATCTTTCATTTCCTTTTTCAGGTTAAACAGGACGAAGTTTCGCCGTGTAACTGAGCCTAGATTTTGATTGTCGCAGAGCAAACGGCTGGCATCTATTAATAGTTTTATGACTGACGTGTCCTTATCTTCTTTAGACAATAAGCTACTGAGCGCCTCGCCAATACATGATATCGCTCGTCCCAGCTGCTTTTGTTTCATCGCGATACCTTTATCCCGGTTTATTACTGCTTCTGATAAAGCAGCATTTATTTCCGGATTGAGTTCCGGGGCGTCAATCAAAGTACAGTTGCTGGGAGGTAAATATTTGTCGCATAATTCTTTGCGAGTCTCCTTGGTCAGTCCTGAAGTAGCAATGTGCTGCAATCTTACTGCCAGATCAGATTGGATTTCTTTTCTATGTTGTTTGACTATCGACGGATCATCACCTAATATTTCTAGCATAGTACTGTCCAGACCCGCAGCAGCAGAAGTAGACTCCGTGGTATCCTGTACTTCAGATGGTTGTACAGGTGGAGGCTGCGGTACTTCCGTCTCTGCAGGCTGTACTGATGGCGTCGACGTTGCCTTTGCAGATGTGGGCGGGGCAACGGAGCTTGTCAAAGGTTCGGGTTCGGGTACATGTAAATACGATCTTATAGTGCCACAATCGTTTAGCTCCTCTTCAGCTTCTAAGTAATAGTCCTCGAGACACGCAACGTCTGTAATGTAATAGACAAGAATATTTGGCGTTTTCATTTGTGGCTAACTTTCAATCGCACTGAGTAAGTGATAACAACTATGTTTGCATACCTACAACTGTGTGAAGTGACCCCTAATAGTTGCCCGCAGCACTTAGTTTGCATACAAATATTAGGTATGTTTATTCGATTGTGGCAAAAAAAAAAAACTTGAGAACAGCAATCGCGTGGGTAAGTATAATATTATAATTTGTAGGTATGTATGATTATAGGATTTCAATACCTACATGTGTATAGCCCACACAGTGACTATCACGGCGAAGTGACAACCCCATAGATTGCCCGCAACGCTCGTATGTATTCACGTCAGTAAGTAAAGTGACAGTCCCAAAAACTGCCCGCAATACAAACCATATACGTGTTAAAGGGATAATTAATTACTATCCCTGCTCATTTAACATTGTAAGTAATGTGTCGAAGTATCTAAATAGATACCTACTTAACTACTTCTTACAACCTTTGTAGCGAGGCGCCTAAAATATAAAAAAAAACATTGTAAAACAGTGCCCTAAGCACGACTTGTCGAATCCTGCGTCACGTAAAATCGAATAGTAAACTGTAACGAGTTTGTATGACGTTTGGAACAGCGCCCGCCCGTGAGCGTATTTGGAACAAAAATTTAGTATGAGATTTCTCGATCTCGATACGATAACCGTAACGTAACGCAGGATTCGACAAGTCGTGCTTAGGGCACTGACCTTCTGAGTTTACCGGATATTGCCTTAACGACGTGGAATCCGAATATTCCGAATCGACAGACTCTTGGCGGCGTCTGTGAAGTTCCCCTTTTAACTCCTTTTTTAACTTCTATATTTTATACAATAAGAAGTCGTAATCACCTCGTTCGTCGTCTTTACGTTTTCTTTTCCCCATAATGCACAACAAAATAGTTACGAAACCAAGGTTACAAATTAATTGGAATAAATTAATTAAAGAACGTGTGAACTGGCGTAGCACTGTAACTGTGAATGATATTGGAGCGTGCCGGGTGGCGCTAAATGTCGACACACCCTAATTTTTTAATTTTTTTTTGTTCTCTATTATATCTCTCAAATTCAGTGTGTTTTGGCGACACCGTACGTGGTACTACATGTGTTTATTCCTAATCTAGAAGACGAAGCAACGAAGATAATACTAGCTACACTTGCGAGTATTAAACCGCAAGCTCTCTATTTAGCTTCACTTCATAATACTTATTTGATTATTTTCTTTTTTGTTGCTAGTGAACCTTGACCACTTTGAGTGGTCAGATTGATTGAAAATTTGATTGTGCATGTATAAAACCTAACTAACAATGCACAAATCAAGTAAATACTTTCGAATTAATATCAATACATGTACATGAAGTCCGAGCAGAACAACATTCTGCCACTTTGAGGCTGTTGAAACATACTCAGTAGGTATGACCATTTTTGGCTAAATGTTTGTCACCAAAATACTCCTACTGTAAAGAAAGTCGGACAATTAACTGAAACTGACCATTTTGTTGAATATACATTTTTTTAAGAAAGCCTTGCTGCCGCCTCAGAGAGTCTTGAACCAGCTAGGGATTCCCGAGTTCCAACGTCCCAAGACTTAAGAAGAGCTCTTCGAGTAAGAGTAAGTTCACCGGTCGCTCATCGCTGCGTCCACCCCTGAACGAGGTAATACTATGTAGGTACATACAAATTTTATGCGTAACTACGCAACTGTCGCTATTGCTATTACTCACGACCACGGGTTTCTATCTCTCCTTTATAAAGGTCTGGCTCTTCCTTCACTGAGTAGGGCTTACCTACAAAATATATTTCAATCTTACAGGTGCCACAGTGTCTCCTGTCAGGCCTCAAAAAATACGACCTATGTGTTATTCCCTATACATCTCCTCCTCAATTAAAACGTGCCAGTAAAGTAGTGTTCTGGTTTTGCTGTTCTAATAATTACTTTTAACACTTGTTTCTAAAATGCGGTTTTTTTTTCTCTCTTAATCTTTTAATGACAGAGTGAGGTTTCTTTGTGTAATTTGTCTGTGGTTACGTATTGTAAGAGCTAATGTAACTTGTTTTTAGAAAAAAATACTTTGTGCCAAGTTTCTTGCGGCGCATTCTTTTTGGCAATCATGGTCTTTCCGAAAGCGCTGGTAGACTCAAAAAAATGACGTGTAAAAGAGCATTCAACAGCCTATTTGCTAAATAAAGTTTTTGAATTTTTGAATTTGAATTTTTGATTTTTAATTTTTATTCTTATTCGCTAGTAATAATCTTACCCGATAACCAGTGTAATTTAATTATTGTGACCCTTGTCTGAAAGACAGACTCGACAGGCATACTTCAAGTTGACTTTTTCTACTTCTTATGAACTCTCAAGATCTACAATTTGCTATGATCTCTAATCTCGAGGACAAAGCCTGAAGTATAATTGATGATTAAACGAACTTACCTGAAGTGAAGTTCTATGATAACTATACGAAGGCTTTGTCCGAAGAGATTAGAGCCCTCCCTCCCAAACTACGAGTACTTCTCCCCAAGTATCAAATGTCAACTTCAGTCAAAACTCTGAACCAAATGACGCAGTGGTAGCAGGAACCTCAGAGCCTGGATGGGACTTACCTACTTTTTATTTTTGTTTTGGGTGTTATTCTCTCAAATACAGTGCGTGAAGGCGAACACTTATCGTGTTACTACAATTTGCTATGATCTCTAATCTCGAGGACAAAGCCTGAAGTATAATATGCACATTATAGCCCCCGTTGCGCTTAACTTGCAACTTTACGCGAGTAATAATACCTACACAGCAGAGACGGTAATAGCATTTTGTTTCGTTTGAGAATAGGTACCTACCCATCCAGTTAAGTACCTACAGTTGTGTACATGTGATTGTATCACATTTATTCGTCAACTGCATAGTGACTTGTAACAAGGAAAATCATTACTGCGAGAATGTTCTACGGTGTGTATCGATTAAAATGGTTCCACTGTACATACTCGTATAGTGTCTTTTCTAGTCTTAAAGATATTACCTACTGAAGATAAAAGCCTTCGTATAATTATGATAGAACTTCACTTCAGGTAAGTTCGTTTAATTATCTATTATGACAGTGTTGTAATAGTATCTATACCTATAAAACAGTACCGTGACTGACTGACTGACTGACAGATAACGCACAGCCTAAACCACTGGACCTAGAGACTTGAAATTTAGCACACATGTACCTTGAGTATCCTAGAGGTGCACTAAGAAGGGATTTTTCGAAATTCCCACGGGATAGGGAACTAGTCCATTTTGAAATAATTCACGGGGGCAAAGCCACGGGGCATAAGCTAGTTCATTATAAATGTCTTTTTGGTATTTTTTCCAGTGACCATTATCACACTGCGGACACGGTCTACCCTCTACTTAATGTGATCATACAAATAGTTTGCAATCCCTCCGGAGTTGTGGGTGTCTATTGGCAGTTGGGCAGTGGTGATCACTTTACCGTCAGGTCACCCACTTGCTTGTTTATCTTCCTTATCATATAAAAAAGCATGGACACCACACCACGCCCACAGTTAAACGGAGGCTCTTTGTGCTTACCCTAGCAGCAAATCCAAAAAAGCACATAGTCGCGGAAAAAAACACGAGGTGAATTAAAAATATTGCCCCAAAAGCTTCGCTCAGTTCTTCCATCAATCTGAAAAATAGAAATCAAACAATTGTAGGTAATAAGTTGTAGTATCTAAGCACACGTTAATAAAATTATCTGTAGTAAACTTATGAACATAATTTTATTCGTCCTATTTTACGGGTTAAAATAAATATTCCTCTGAATTAAACGAATGCAACAAAGTTCTACATAATTCTCGTTTTCCGCTTACGTCTGCATAATTTAATTTAATACAAGCGCATAAAATTTCTTACTGCAGCAAATTTGCGTGTTTCGGTATTATTTCTTTTAATCTGCTCGTGGCCGTTTCCTGTTCAGAAGGTGCACTCGAATGCACAATGCACTTAAGGTCGTCTTGCAGTATTACGAACAGTGTACGAAGGTGGTTCATGGTTACATTTACCAGTAAAAGGTCGGTCGTTATCAGACATCCTGTGTTGTACACTGAAATATCGATGAAACATAAATATCACAGTCAAGTAGGTACTCGAAGGTGATTAGGGTTCAAGAGGAGATCAAGTTTTATGATCTTACATAGCGAGCAGCGACTTAATTTACTAAATGCTTTTCCTTGTATTTTACAATTTTGAATGAAGAAATCGTTATAAAGAACACATCCTAAAGGATTAAAATGTGTGAAGTGTTTTTAAACAATAAACTAGATCAACATTCTTAGTGTGCCCATTGCTACCTTGCGTTTTCTTTGTACCATTTTTCTGTTCTGTTTATTATGTGTCGAGTTCTTGTATTGTATTGTATTGTATGTTATTCATAAGCTTCTTGTTAGGGTTAAGCAAAATTATGACAGTATCACCACCACCATCATTATTCCTGCCGGAAGTCGTCCGCTGCTGGGCATAGGCCTTCCCCAAGGTTCTCCACGACGATCGGTCTTGTGCTACCCGTAGCCAATGGCTTCCCGCTGTCTTTACCAGGTCTTCCGTCCACCTTGCGGGAGGCCTGCCAACACTTTACCCCAACGGCCAAGTTCTGCGAGCAATGTGCCCCGCCCACTGCCACTTAATTTGCTGAGCTGTATCGGTAACTTTAATTCTTCTACTACGAATCTCCTCATCTCATTTCATTTCTAATGATAGATATCCATACAGATACAGATATACATCAAATGTTTTTCTTCTAAGTATTAATAGTGGAACACTCAAGTACCTAATAAACCAAAGCGGTCAGTGGATTTGAATGTACTGAGCCTGCCACACTCGACGTCTATTTGGACTTAATTTTTCACAAATTTCAAATTTGATGGGTAAATATACAGAAAAACCAGAAAAATTTGTTCTCGAATTGGGGTTCGAACCCAAACCTTTACCATACCGTGGTAACGCGCTAATCCAATTACGCTATCCGAGTAATTGGAAGTTAGCACGAAAAACTCCTATATATTCACGCATCAGATCTTGTTACTTAGCGATATTGACTCGCTAACGCCATCTATGCAATAATCTCTGTACGAGACCAATACATAGAAGTTTTTCGTGCTAACTTCCAATTGCTCGGATAGCGTAATTGGATTAGCGCGTTACCACGGTATGGTAAAGGTTTGGGTTCGAACCCCAATTCGAGAACAAATTTTTTTGGTTTTTCTGTATATTTACGCATCAAATTTGAAATTTGTGAAAAATTAATTTCAAACGGGATGACCGTAAAAATAAAAATAATACAAAAAATTAGTCTATTTGGACCTCAATTATTGAAAATAATAATAAGCACGTTAGTTCAACAGAGCCCACAGACCTTTACCAACTCAATCATTTAATAAATAACAAATAAATTATAAATCGATTTACCTATATAACCAATACAACCATCGATTTAAAATCGTAGATCGCTGTTGAACGAACTGTGTAATGTAGTACCCTATACATCTCCTGCTCAATTAAAACGTGCCAGTAAAGTAAAGTGTTCTGGTTTTGCTGTTCTAATAATTACTTTTTACACTTGTTTCTAAAACGCGGTATTTTTTTTCTCTCTTAATCTTTTAATGACAGAGTGAGGTTTCTTTGTGTAATTTGTCTGTGGTTACGTATTGTAAGAGCCAATGTAACTTGTTTTTAGAAAAAATGACTTTGTGCCAAGTTTCTTGCTGCGCATTCTTCTTGGCATGGTCTTTCCGAAAGCGCTGATAGACTCAGAAAAAATGACGTGTAAAAGAGCATTCAACTGCCTATTTGCTAAATAAAATTTTGAATTTTGAATATTGAATTTTGTATACTCATCGACAGTAATTAACTTTTGTTTTCACATTGAACATCGCATGTGGATGATAATAAATCGCATTATTACGAAGTATTAAGGCAATATTTATTTTAGGATCGCTTATTAACTTACAAACGCCGTAGTCGACCATGGATACAATCCAGTACAGAAAATAGTTATCTTCGTATTGAAATGGCGCCTTCAGCTTGTAGACGGTGGTGAAAGGAAATTTTTCTTTCAGGATGAAATGCCTCACGGTCGTAACGAAAACTGGGATGCATATGCAAAAGTGAATGTAGCCTGTTGCGAGTTTGCAGAAATCTGAAAAAATTATAATCGTAATTATTTTAATTTTTTAAATTTGCACATTTGGACGTTTGTATTTTCGTCACTCAATCACACAAAAACGGTTGGACTGATTGGCTTCAAATTTGGAATGGGGATAGCACATACCCTAGATTAAAACAAGCTATCTTGTATTGCGAGAAATTTCATATTAGTTCCCGCGGGATAGCGACAACAGAGTTCTCCACAGATGGAGCGCCTACATAAGGTTAAGTAAGTACTGAATACTTACACATTACCGCAACCTATGAAAATTAAAAGTTGTCTTTGTACTGGGCAAAATATTTTCGAAAGCAAGAAATAATCATACATGATTTACTAAGTCGAGATGCATCATAGTTTTATGCACAATTACCTGACAATGAATAGAGCTTAGAAGCTAAACGTACCGTGTGAACAAAAAGAAAAAAATGTTATGACGTTTACAAGTCTACCCTGCATGGAGTTGAGTTCGAATAAAACATGCTTACACAATTATTATTTTTATTAGAAAGGCTCTCAGATTACGAAAATAACACGACACGTTTAGTGAAAATTCCATCAAAAATTGCACGTTGTTTTCCGGTATGGAGAGTAAGACATACGAGGACATCACAGCCACGAGAGGCATTTCATCTCAGCCCTCTAGGCTTGCAACGCATCTGCAGACCCCCGGCGTTGCGGGTGTCTATGGTCAGTGGTGATCATTTACCATCAGAGGCTCGAGTACGAATATTCGAATCCTGCGTAACGTAACGTTATCGTATCGAAATCGAGAAACTTCAGAATACTAAATATTAGTACCAAATGCGCTCACTGGCGGGCGCAGAGGAACGAGCACGACTTTACGAATGCTGTGTAACGTTACGGTTATCGTATCGAGATCGAGAAACCTCACACTAAATTTTAGTTCCAAATACGCTCAAAGGCGGGCGCTGTTCCAAACGTCATACAAACTCGACAACGTTTACTATTCGATTTTACGTGACGCAGGGGGACGACTACGAAATTCGAAAATCGAAGTTCGTATCGTATCGTCCCGCTCGCTCTCGTATTAAATCATATTAGCGTGAGCGGGAAGGCACGACACGAAGTTCGAATTTTGCACTTCATAGTTTAGGGCCTGGATTTGAATATTCGTACTCGGGCCTCTGGAGACCCACTTGCTCATTTGCCTTCCTTAGCGTATAAAAAAAATCTCTACATTAATTCATATGTAAATAAATACTTCATTCGCCAAATATCACTTCTAAGAAGCTTCCTTCTAGTCCTCTCTGCTGCTTCAATATATTACCATAAAACAAAGTAGGTAACTATAAGGATATTTCGTTATTTCTCAGATGGCAACACAGAATGAATCGGAGACATTTTGAAGATTTTTCGATTTGCCGCTTCACACGCGGGTAGCGCGATTGATTGACTCCGTGATTCGTCGACGTTACGTTTTCCATTTATATGAAGATCTCACGACGTCTCGCAGAGGCGAGGGTACGAACCGTTTTTCTTTCGCAGACACGCCTACACTGCGTCCCCGTTAATTACGTATTGTTCCGAATATGTCGTGAAGGTTGTCTTGTACTAAAAGAGAGTAATTAAGTAGGCAATTTTGAAAAATCATAGGTTGGCAACACTTTTTCTACAAAGGATTTGTTTTTGACACATTTTCACTTTGACTTAATTAGGGTAATTAGTCGTTTTAATACAATGTAAGAACCTCGCTTTTTTTAATGTCACATTTTTTTTTATATCACAATCTTGCTTTTATTATTGTTATACCTACGTGTTAACTGGCATTGGCACAAGCTCTAGAGGCCGCCATTAACGAAGGAAGAAGTACAAGTCGTCCGGCTCCTTAGCTCGAAATACGGTCCCATCCGGCAGAAAGCATGAAACTTGGCATGCATGTAGCTTTTACGTATACAAGAAAATATCGAAGTGGGAACAAGTCGTGAAGTGATTTTTGCCCCCCCCCCCCCCCCTCTTTTGTGTCACCAATTACAGTTTTTTATTGATAAAACAAAAATGGTTAAAGCTACATCAAAATTGTCAATGAACAATACATTTTTCATTAATTTCTCTACAATAATTGTCTTTGAAGTATATTGATAGGACATAGTTTTCAAAACAGACTAACAACCACTGGGACGAAAATTAAAAAAAAATAAACTACCTATAGTGGGATTTCTTTCCTTGCGTTATTGGGACAAAGCAACCGCTTGGAACAGGTGTTCCTGGGGGTGATTTGAGCAGATTTAGCCCGGTTGGCATGGGGTGCCCCCCAGCAGGTGGGCAGTTGAGGGAGGGGAGGGGGGGGAAGCTGCATCCGGCGCGCCTCACTCACTACATATCTGCATACCATGTAGCAACTATATCGAGATGGGTGTCTTTTTCTTATAACTCAAGGACGAGAAATTCATTTCTGCAACTATTTTATCACTCACCAAAACCAAAAAAAAACTTTACCTTTTCTTTGTAGTTAGAGTGAGGCGCGCCGGATGCAGCTTCCCCCCCTCCCCTGCCCCCCTGCCGGGTGGAACCTCGTGCCAACCGGACTAAATCTGCTCAAACCACCCCCAGGAACACCTGTTCCAAGCGGTTGCTTTGTCCCAATAACGCAAGGAAAGAAATCCCACTATAGGTAGTTAATTTTTTTTTAATTTTCGTCCCAGTGGTTGTTAGTCTGTTTTGAAAACTATAAGTCCTATCAATACACTTCCAAGACAATTATTGTAGATAATTTAATGAAGAATATATTGTTCATTGACAATTTTGATGTAGCTTTAACCGTTTTTGTGTTATCAATAAAAAACTGTCATTGGTGACACAAAAGAGGGGAGGGACGGTCTAAAAATCACTTCAGGACTTGTTCCCACTTCGATATTTTGTTGTATACGTAAAAGCTACATGCATGCCAAGTTTCATGCTTTCTGCCGGATGGGACCGTATCTCTCATTTTTTTGCGCTAACGAGCCGTACTAAAGAACCTCTTCAAAAAGTCAAGCTAATTTTACTTAACTTTACGTGACTCAAGAGATAAAATAAACTGACTAAGAATAAAAATCAATATCCTAAGTCGTAAATGACCTATTCCCAAACTAGGCAAAGCCTCTTCTATGGGTACCTACTAGATAACGGATAAACATACTTAAGTGTACTTAAACACCCAAGAACCGAAAACAAACATTCGCATTCATCATACAAATATCTGCCCAGATGGTAATAGAAACCGGGATTCCAAATTTCATAGTCAGAGGGTCGAGCACGACTTTTCAAATCCTGCGTAACGTTACGGTTACCGTATCGAGATCGAGAAACCTCATACTAAATTTTAGTTCCAAATACGCTCACGGGCGGGCGCTGTTCCAAACGTCATACAAACTCGACATCGTTTACTATTCGATTTTACGTTACGCAGCATTCGTAAAGTCATGCTCGACCCTCAGGTTCTCTAACCACTAAGGTATCCGGTCGCCGTCGATATTAGCTGCATTTCTTACTCAAAGCTCCGTTCTACGAATTAATATCTCCATTTCTAGTTACAGAGAGTTCCAGTTCGAATAATCTTTTCTAGATTTCCTAGCGTCTTCGCTCCATAAACTTGACACAAAGAAACAAAGCGCGGACACCAAAGTTATTAAATCCTGGCGGAAATGAGAGTCGCTGCATTGTTGCAGTTTACGGCTGTGTTAAGGATTGAGTTGCTTCAGGTTAGAACAACAAACTATGGCGCTAAGGCTTCGTTGTCATCGTGAGCAAAACACTTTAGGCCACTATTTCACCAACTTTACAATTGTCAGTTTTCAATGACAATTCGGTGTCAACTGCTGACTTGAAGAGCTTTTGTTTTAGCGCGCTTCATATTGTCAAAGAAATGTAGTTCAAAATTGTCATATAAAACTGACAGTTGTAAAGATGGTGAAATAGGGGCCAGAACGGCACTAGAATTTGAGTATGTTCGTTACAGTATCTGACGGTCGGATAGACTAGTGGTTAGAAAACCTAACTACGAAGCTTGAGGTTGCGGGTTTGATCCCATGTCGGGGCAGATATTTTTATGAATACCTACGAATGTTTGCTCTCGAGTCTTGGATGTTTAATAGGTAGGTACGTATTTAAGTATGTATTTATCTAAATAGCATGCTTATCTGTTTTCTTGTACCTAACTCTCATAACACAAGATCTGCTAAATTTTGAACTACATCAATTGGTGTCAATTGTCAAACGATATTTTTATTCAGAATTCAGCAGTTTTAGTAAAATAAACGTAGCTTTGGCGGGCAGTGTTTGTTTCGGTGCCGCCGAGGCATGCACTCCCAGAGGAAAGACTACGGAGTGCTAAGCTCGACTTACATGCGTTTGTTAAATATGTTAAAATTCAGCGTTGCGATTGGATGATAGTGGCTAGGGAAAACAGACTTAGTTCAGCAAAAACGCACTTTTAGGGGCGGCCATGGTTGGCCGCCCAGAGATGACTTTGACAGCTGTCAGAATATAGCGCGAAATGCTTTTAACTTGAGAGGTGTCAATGTCTGCTGAAAAATTAAAATAAGTAATATTATGCGTAGCAATTAATAATATGTGTAATCTGGTAATGTATTGATGTATGAAGTGGTGAGTGCTATTAAAAGAATGTATCCGTGAGGTTTCTTGCTGGTTCTTCCCGCGGAATGGTCGTATCGAATCAGCTCAAATATACAATGTTGTTGACCAATTAATAAATCAAGTATACCACCCAACCGGAGTTTCAATGGATGAAGGAGGAATCGTATCACTTTAGTGATTTTGTATATTTCACTACCTATGGTTTAGTCTCACTAGTTTAGTCTCACTATAGTTTTACTCACATTTTATCCACTTGACAATAAATTTAGCGGACTTCTGTTTAACTTCCATCATTTCTGGACGTAGACTGGTGCCACACCACCCCTTGGATCCGATATTTAAGATGAGTTTTTGTATTAATCTTCTGTTGAAGTTAATTTGGACGTACAGGACAGTCGCTGGAAGAAAACGATACAACTTACTACCTAAATCACGCAAGTAACAGAACCATTGGCTAGCGATGATATTATATACAAGAAAGAAGATGAATATCGTGCCCGAGTTGAAGATTCCCAAAAGACCCAATCGACCACTCTTTTCGACAGTTAACTTCAACAACTCTACGAAAGTGACGCGACAGCTAACTCTGCAACCGTGACTATTTTCAAACGCAATTTACTAAGAACGTAACAAGCTTTCATCATGTCAGCCGTACGACGTCCACTGCTGAACATAGGCCTCCCCCAAGGCTCTCCACTCTGACCGGTCTTGTGCTTTCCGCATTCACCGCGGTTCCGCAATCTTTACTAGGTCGTCGCTCCATCTTGTTGGAAGCCTACCGACAGCTCGTCTCCCGGTCCGTGGACGCCATTCGAGAACCTTCTGACCCCATCGGCAATCAGATCTGCGAGCTATGTGCCCCGCCCACTGCCACTTAAGTTTCGCAATTCTTCGGGCTATGTTGGTAATCATAGTTCTACTGCGGATATCATCATTTCTGATTCTATCGCGCAACAATCTTTACTGTTTAATAATCGTTGTTGTTTAGAGTGTCTCTTAAGCATATGCCCAAGTTAAAAGTTTGGTTGCTGGAAAATATAACCCAACCCAAACTCAGTTCAAAGGATTATCTGTTAAAAGCTGCACCTACAGTTCAGGGGCTAATAACATTTCACTGCTACTTACTAATGTTATAAATGGAAAAGTTTGTGTATTTACATGTTTAATTTAATTTATTAAATCATTTATTGAATGAACTTGTTCTGTTTTACATTCCCCTAAGCATACCACCTTTAAAACGAAAATTCAACATAAACGTCATTTATATGTTTGGATATTGACAATAACAAAGTTTGTTACTGAATCACTCAAAAATGGCTGGACGAATTGGATCTGGAATGCAAAATTCCCTAGATAAAAATATAGGCTATTCTTTTACCTCGGAAATTTGCAGTTCCCACAAGCAATAGCTGGCCTTAAAATCAAAGAGTACCTTGCCATAGAACAAGAGTCGCTGACAGGTCATTGGAGAGTTGAACCAAGTCGGCTCCGTCCTCCACTCTCTCCAGGAGACCACCCGTGTGGCTCACCACAGCCAGGACATACACCACGAATTGCAGCCATGCCAACTTCCCCAACCACGAGTTTTCGTCCAAAACATCAATGAAGTTATTTTTAAAATACTTCAACACGATGGTGTAAGTTTCTCGGAACATTGGTTCAAAAGTTGAAAATTCAGACATGACTGCGGTTCGAATGGCAATGGCAGTTTGCACGTTTATTTATAAAGGAAACCTGCTATTTTATTTAGTGGCCTGAACTATATAAAAATAGGGTTCCGTTGTGAAATGTTTGTTATGCAAATAACGCGTGGTGTGTCGAGTCGGGATTAAGCTGGATTTGGCTCGGCAAAGAAACAAAGCGTTGAATATCAATTTGATAAGTATCCGCTATTGGATTAGTATTTGATGCATGATGTTTTTTGTTGGAAGCAGTAGCCATAATGTTCGTTTTATACCTAACCACACAAAAAGCTGGTGCGGCGGCAGAAACGGCCGAAAATAGAAAAAAATCTAAGTATCAATCTCTCGGTCCGAATTATAATTTTGTACCTGTCGGGTTTGAAACTTTGGGTCCATGGGGTCCCAGCGCTTACAAGCTTAATTCTGAGTTACAAAAGCGCTTAGTTGATGCAACTTGTGACCAAAGGGCTGGCAGTTTTCTCTCTCAAAGAATCAGCATCGCTATTCAGCGAGGCAACGCTGCCAGCCTTTTGGGCACTATGCCACGGGGGCCTTATTTAGATTTAATTTAGTTTTAAGTTGTAGTTTATTTAGTTTAAGCTTAGATTTAATGTCATTGTAAATTGCTTTTATTATGTAAATAAAGTATTCATTTTCACTAGCTGTTGTTCCCGATTTCGTCAGCGTAGATTTCAGTTATCGCTATCCCGCGGGAACTACACAATTTTCTCGAATAAAAAGTAGCCTATGTTATTCCTCAATATCAAACTATCTTTTTACCAAATTTCATTGAGTTTGGTGTAGCGATTTTCCGGTGAAGAGGTAACAAACAGACAGAGAGACAGAGTTACTTTCGCATTTATAATATTAGTTAGGATTATTAAAATATCTCAAAATGGATAGTGTTCGTTCTTTTGAGGGAAAAGAACAATCGTAAATTTAATAACGTCAGTAGAGAAATATTGAAATTAAACTATTTTCTGTCACGAAATCTTTTTAACCGACTTCAGAAAAAGGAGGAGGTTCTCAATTCGTGGGAACATTTTTTTGCTTTTGAAAGCTCCTTGTACCTGTTCTTTCCCTAGCTCAAATGTTGTAACCTAACTGTAGTAGGAAGCCAGCATAAAGTACCAAAAGGTTTTCCTGTCATAGAAAACCAGTCCCTATACAGAGAGTTCGCTCCGGAGCGAAAATAAATTTCTTTTCACATACTGAATTAACATCGCATCCGTGCCTGGAATCAGTAGTGCCTTAGCCGCGGAAATTAGTTTAATTTGACTCCCACAGCTTTCTTGTTATACGATTATGTTCCTGACTCGTGGTCTCATTTTGACTTGAATATTGCTATATTCATATCAACATTATCATTTATTGCTATCAAATGTATATTTTTTATAATTTATGTAGGTCTTAAAATAATATAATTATGGTACATGACACCCAGCCAGGGCACTGCGCATAGCAGCAATCTTATTAAGTGCTAAATAAATAAATAAACATTATTACCAATTATTAGGCTGTCGTTATCAACTAGAATTTTGACGTATGTATTTATTTCTGTGTGTGTGTGTCTGTCGGTGGCAACATATTTTTAAACAAAAGCTAGTATAATCGAGATGTTTCTTAGTTAAGTTTCATTAAAATCCGTTCAGACGTTTTTGAAACATTGAACTTTATAAACGAAATGTCGGGGGATTTTGAACTTTTCTAATTATTAATTTGTTAATTCGTGTTGTGACAAATGTAGAAATTGGCGTAAAAAATGCCGCAAATTGTGTTTCAATTATGATGGTACTTTGCTTATCAGAAAATATGATGTAGATAAAATTATTAGGTATTGAAAAAGATTTTTCTTGGCGTGTTCCCAATTTTAGAAGAACAATTTCTCATGATGGTACTCGTTTCAAAGGATCTCTAATAGTCGTTAGCGACGAATGGTGTGGATATAAAACCTAATGATACAGTAACTTACAGATAAGTAGTAATCTTTATATGCCTCGTGAAAGGTTTCTTGGCATTGAAAACACTACCTTTTACATGCTTAAGTAGGAACATAATTTACAGGCATACAGTAATATTGGTACAATCTATGAACGTATATTTAAACGGGAACAAAAGTTATTTCAAGTTAAGTTTTTTTTTTGTTTAATAAAGAGTTATACCTACTAAATACACATAAAACACCGATTTCATGGGCCCTATTAATTTTATCAATGTTTATTTTATTTATTATTATGGCAAGTTCACATGTTTTGCCGTTTCCGTGTCTATGCAAGATGCAGCAGAAATCTGTATTTGTAAAATTAAATGCGCTCTTATCTATTTCAAATACGAGTAAGTTTCATTTCAATGTATTATAGATAATCAGGGATCGTAAAATGCGAGCAAAATTCATTGAAGGGTGAAGTGGTTGTCATAAGTCCATTTCAATCGATTTTGCTAGCTGAATGATTTTGCTGAAACGTGAATATATGGGAGTTTTTCGCTGCTACCAATGATTGCTCGGATGGCGCAGTTAGTAGAGCGACACCATAATTATGGTGGCGGTATGGTGGAGATGCTGGGTTTGTATCCCAGCTCGATTTATTTTTCTACTCTTTCTGTATTATTCAATTCGAAATTTGAAAAACGATTTTGCTCCCATTTCACGATCCCTGATGATAATATAATTTCAAAACCAGTACCTACATTAGCTAAAATATAAGTCACACTCTTTGTATTTCAAGACTCGCAGTGGTAAACATAAACATGTGCTTGGAATATCCCTAGAGCACAGGTGACCTAGCGTTATGGTAGCACTTTAAGACACGAGTAAGCTACGGCTTTTACTCAGCTTTGGGATGCAACGTTGTCTAAAAAGATTATGTAATAGTATCATAAGTCAATAGTATCACGAAAAGCTTGGCTACATGACTGTATATTGCTAGATTTCACACCTGCGACGAAGGACATTTTTTATTTTACTCAATACAAAAGCCTAGTTCTTGAAGATGTTTTGGATATTCAAATGTACCTGTAACTACTAAATGATTACCTATGACAATAACGTTACCAAAACGAGGCCAAACATTTACACAGGATTAATAAAAACGAAAAATAAACAGGTGGGTTCCTATTTTTGGAAGTATTTAGGTAGGTATTTTATATTTTAGTTCAATAAAAGAGCGGAAACTTTTGAATAGAATATATGCAAATTATTTTGTTTTCAATTCAGTCTATAATGTACCTATATTATTGCGGCATTTTCTAGACTGTAATTTTCAGTGCAAACTCACACATTACAATTTTCCTTACAAATAACGTACATTTCCATTTCATGATTCAATGTTGAGTAAAATACTGCTTGTACGTGAACACAAAGGCAGTAATTTAATAATACTCACACACTATATGAAATACCATCTTCACAAAATGTACTACTGACTGGGACTTTTAACATAAAACTCGACTTATATACGTGAGTGATTCGTTTTATTTCATTATGACTGTGACTTATCACAACTTATCTAAGTCCATCTACATACATCTGTACACACGTCGGCACAGTTAATCATTCAACGGAATTATTGTTGATAAAACTGCTAGTTAATTTTTTTTAAGATTAATTGTGAAAATAGGGTGCGCGATTAAATGTGCCGGTGAGTATATTTGTGTCTTTAGTGCTAATAATAATAATAATAATAATAAATCTTTATTTCGCAATAACAAAACAGTATACAGTTAACTTAAAATTAAATTAAATATAAGTACTTAGTTGCGAAAAAGGAATCCACTCAGCAATAAAACTAGTAGAGTTTCATAAAGTTTCACAATAAATCAGCTGGAGCTTCAACTCTACTTTTGCATGCGAAAAAATATACTTAACTCCATACAACCACCAACGCGCAAAACTAATAAGTACAGTTCATACATGCAAAATTTCGTTAACACTTTGTTAGAACATATAAAAGGGATTTTTTAAACACTGCGGTTGAGAATATAACTACCGTTAGCTAAGGACCCATCTCGATTAAACTTCTTCCGATAAAAACCGCATCTACAGCGGTCTATCCGTTTAGGAGCTACAATGCCACAGACAAACTCACAGATATAACGCACAGACAACGCTAAACGTTTTACACCCCTTTTTGCGTCGGGGGTTAAAAACATTTTATTTTACTTATCAAACAATAAAAAAACGAAACGTAAACAAAAACTTGAAATATCATAACACAGATCATAAATCTATTAATATTATACAAATGTCAATTAATACTCGAACCGACTCGAGGCTCGGACAAAATGGACATCTACCTAAAATGCAGAAAGGGTGAAAGGAAATTGAAAATGGTGCTGCGGAATATAACTCCATTACTAAGGAAATGAGCTACGTGAGTACGTGCAGCAGTCATTTTCGGTCTGTATTTTTACCTTAGAAACCTTTTTTGGTTGAAAGGTTAATTAGAAATGGGTCTATGAAGCTTTTGCTTGAAGGGAAATGAAACTACTGGATGTTCGAGTTTTAAATGGGGAGCTTACGGATTCAAGTTTAAGTATTTTTTTTACCGTTTTCTTAAGTAAGCTAATGTATTTTTATGGCTTTTTAGTTAAATAAAGTTTACTTGATACTTTGATAAATAGCTGCTGCATTTAAGCTAGCCTGGAAAAATCCTTCGTCACATAATGTCATAATCATTTATGTAAATGTTAAACAGTCAAACAAAAAAAATAACAGAATTGTCTAATTGACATACTATTAATGAGCACCTATCTCTTTGATTAATAAAAAAACTAAGGAAAAATATATCACCGGTGTAGAGTCATTTTACTTTGAATATTTTTTTATCCCCACCGCAAAAAGAGGGGTGATATAAGTTTGACCGCTATGTGTGTCACCGTAGCTCTTAAACTCTTGAACCGATCAGAATGTTGTTTTTTTTATATTACAAGTATAATCCTTAAGCGGTTACAATGACATCCAATTTTGCGTGATCATAAATACTTACGATCTCACTTAGCAAGAGAGTCGTTATTTACTGCCGCTTTCGACGCTCTGACACTTCATCTAGTAAATCAAAATTAAAATGCATATGTTTTTTTTATATTCCAATTTATTATGCCAGTTCATTTCGTAAAACAAATTTCAGCTAGGCTTACGTAGAGCTTAAAATTTACTGATACCATCAAATCTCCATAGCTAACCTAATTAACGTTTCTCATATCTCTATATTTAGCCAAACTCTGAAGTAATCCCTTACCCTCAAACTTCCTAATTCTACAAGTAAAATAAAACAGTAACACAAAGCAGTGTAGGCGCATAGTTCCACTATTGATAGGGGCCATAATATTAATCTATCCCTCAGTAACCACTGGCCTTGTAGTGTAACAGATCGCCCTAAATGAGAAAACTTTGATGGCCGCGCTGAAACAATGCCAACAAACACCCTGACACTGGACAGAAGCTTTTTCAGGTCAAGCCAAGTTTTTAAATAGGTACTTCCATCGATCGTTATATTGACTTTGCGATCGTGATTAGAAGTCTAGAGTGAGATCGCAATAAACAAGTTTTCTGTAATGTTACGTTACATAAAATTACCGTTAGACTCAATCATAGTGAAATAAAACGGGTCACTAAATAAATAAATTATGATGGGACAATTGACACCAATTGACCTAGTCCCAAACTAGGCAAAGCCTGTACTATGGGTACTAGACAACGGATAAACATACTTGTATAGATAAACACATACTTAAATACATAATATACAGCATCCAAGACCCTAGAACAAACATTCGTATTCATCATACAAACATCTGCCCCGACCGGGGATCGAACCCGGGACCTCAAGCTTCATAGTCAGGGTCTGTAACCACAAGGCTATCCGGTCGCCACTCACGTATATAAGTCGAGTTTAGCCGACATGTGTCGCGCTAATTCGTAGTCCTTCCTCTGGGAACTAGGCGCAGCTGGCAGCAGCGGCACACAACTGCCCTCGTTTTCATAATAATTTCTGTAATGTTTTCTGCGACTGTAGGTACTTTTTCTTAACTGTGCTTGTATTGTCATCCAACTTACATTTCCATTATTGCTTAATTTGGAACCAGGTCAATTTGTGTCGATTGTCCGAGGACTTTTTATATTATAACAAAATACCTGAAACCATTACTAACGGTCTTATAACACTCAAGCCAACAGTAAATTAGCTAAACAACATAATCGGTACCTAATAGTTGGATCGCAAAGCTATTGATATTGAGACTTAGTCCGAGTCAACAGTCAACAGTGCGGAGTTAGGAGGAGCCGCTTTGTGGCGGTGGCCGACCGCAGTGGTCACGGTTGGCGTGCAACCGCCACTAGCTTTTAGATATCTGTAGCACAGTCTATACAGTCGTCCGACGAAGGCCTCTAGACAGGTCAATCGTGCGGGGGGTGCGGGGTGCGGGGCGGGCAGGGCGAGCCCCCTTGCATACGCCGCCACTGCCCGATTAGTTAGGTACTTTCGCCCTCCTTGGAGCTTCGGCCATGCGGTTGCGGCGTCGGCATTTACGCAAACATCAATAGCGTCGGACCACTGGTGGGTATAAGCTCTTTACACTGTGGCTTTAGTATGTGATCGAAAGTGCAAGTGCCAGAATGGTCAGGTAAGGGGCAATCATAGAACTAATAATAAAAAGCGGATAGAAATGCTATCCAGAAACAGGCTTCTATTACCCTTCCAATTGCTATTAATGCACACACTGTACCTGAACTCCTATCCTAATCTAAGCACCACCAGATTGTAAACTCTCTACCTCCCCTAATGGTGTCTATATTATTAAATTTAACCAAGAACTGATCCTGGTCATGGGTAGACCTACTGTAAAGAGTACCTAGCCTAATCATACTAAGAAAACATAAATCCTCGATCACCGCGACACTATTCTGAAGTACTCTAGCCTACACTAATCAGCCTACCTAGAAATTTCAACTAAATATTGGCCTTGTGATTCGTCTAGTTATTGAGGAACCTACATTGTGATCGCTATAATAACCCAAGGTACTTTAAGTCAAAGTAAGAATGGAACCCTACTTAACTAAGAAAACACTCCTAAGTGGTTAAGGAATAATACATACTTGTTAGGAATAAACTAATTAATTAACCTGTCCCATATAAAGAATAGTAAGTATGTCCATGAAGTATTGAAACTGGCTAGCAAATTAACTAAAGTTAAGTTATCTTAAAAGGAATGATCTTACAAAGTAATTCTACTAACTGTAGTAAAACAAAGTAACTGGGGTAGCATTAATGCTTTTCAAATAAGCATTATGCTTTGCGGCTAAGATTAGGGCCCCATCCTTCCGCCCAAGACTATCGTCTTTGGTTGATACCATAACTGTGAGACTCGACTCCGGACTGGACATCTCTCCACCGCCCCCAGGGAGTATTGAATTATTTATTTATCAAGAGTCTATAGTCAGTATAGCAGTAATGTCAGTATTTTTACTACTAGAGATAGAGAGGAACCCCGCAAATGTGTCAACCATTGTATTGGCTAATTTTCTTTTCCCATAGGTATTTATAGTACCTGATTACAGCATATTTATGTCTGCCAAAGATCAATATTTCATAGATTCATATAGAGTATAGAGTACATATCATAGCAACATGAGTAACCATATATATTTAGTTTTCCAAGATTGTAAATTTCAATCACTCAATTAATATATAAACTGAGTATTAGGTATAACAATATATTTAGATGTATACCTAGTTTGGCATTCATTATTTGCCTATTTTATTTAGAAGTATAGATAACGTCATTATAGGTAATGTTATAACTTTCAGTTACATAGCGCTTATATCAGCTATGAATTTTCATGCAAACATATTTCTATTGCTTTGAATGGTCTAATTTAGGCATACTTTTATTTAGTATAATTTCACAGAACTACCGTGGCTTATTGCAGCTGATGTTTTAGCAGTAAGTACAGCTTTATAGATACTATTATCTACTTTTATGTTATTCACATACATGTCTAAGTACATTGTCTTTTACTCAATTAAGCTTTGTTTGCTAAGCCAGAACTTGGTTTATTATGGTTATGACTTTGTTTTATCATATTATGGATAGGTAATGTTTATGCCTAATCCCTTTCAATTATTGTTTACATTGAAAGTTAAATGAAAGCATGCTAATTTTGTATAGCTTCCTTGCCCATGCTGGTGTCAAGAAATACTATAGGCCTTGACCTCAAAACTAACACATATTCATTCATTGTTTGAATGTCAATTATATATTTGTGGATTGTTAAAAGTCCTAGTTTTGACTTAGAAAACTGCTCATAAAGTATACTGTATGTGTATGTACTTTTCATGTTTCAACTTCTACCAATGAACACTAAGGATCTATGTTTATTTAGGTTTGCTTATATATATATTTATTTATCAGTCATTTAAGCTTGTTTGCCCAGACATAACCACTTTTTCTTTTCAGGTAATGTTTTGCCTTAGAATTGTTTCAATTATGTATGTATTGAAAGATAAATGAAGACTATGTTAGTTCACTGTTAAGCTCATTTGCCCATACGGTGTCAAATTTGCTCGGGACGTATCCATGAACAAAACACAACGTTCACTTAGTATATGAATGATAGAGTCGATTGGAGGATAGCTTTGTCTTTGCAACTTTACTCTTTTGACACTGCTTATATTTTAGCAAGTAACTTTACTGTATTGAGATGTGAGTCAACATAGCTCTTAATGATCATATAATAGAGTTCAATTGGAATTTCTTAACAAATAACTTTATATACTAATATTATAAATTGTCTAACTTTTATGACTCTTTCAATTTGGTCTACATTCACCCTACATTGTGAATGTTTTACTGATGAATATTAATTAATCAAACAGTGAGTGTTTTCATCCCTTGATTAACTCTGTGTTGTAAGTTAAACTATAACGATTAAAACTAACGGTCGCCAACCATCATTACATGTAACTTGGCGGGCTTCTAGTCATATTCAGCAGAGACGCGAGCCAAAGAATCGGTTCCCCTTTCGGCGGTTACCTTTTCACCAGGGTGGTTTCCCCAGGGCTGGCCTCAGATCCATGATCTACTGAGTAGGATCAACTACTACGGACCTGTTGCTAGTCTTAAAACGTATTTCATCATGGATGATAATTAAAGCAAAGAGAGTACAAATCAATTAAGGATAAAAACTCTATCTGGATTTGTTATGGAATTAATTATACTCTAGTGAGTCATTTAATTAGGCAATTTTACTTATGA
This sequence comes from Clepsis dumicolana, assembly GCA_963691665.1. Lineage (NCBI taxonomy): Eukaryota > Metazoa > Arthropoda > Insecta > Lepidoptera > Tortricidae > Clepsis > Clepsis dumicolana. Next base: position 12,848,791 of record OY829512.1, read on the forward strand.
CTATTGGTATGTATGATTTTAAGCTTTTCCCTAGCTCTGTGATGAAAACCAATGTGAGTTCATTATCTCACTTTTATGTATTAATTGTGTGAGTCCGGGAAATTGGGCTATCTAGTCCGTCACTAGGCTTCGCCATTCTAGCTATTCCCTAACAACAAAGTCCCTGCCTAGTTCCCTACCTTCCTATCATCCTAACTTGTACTTTAAAGCTATGCCAAGAAGGCACCCTAATCTCTGTGTGTAACAGGCAAAGCTAGGGTTCGTTCCCACATTTACATTTAGTGTAGTGTAAAGAGTTTCGAGGTGCAATGAAACTCTACTATGCTCCTATAAAAGAGATTGTGTGTGCTAACTTTCCTAAACCAGTCCCTAATTGTTGTGAGGTCTTGGAGCAAGCTCCTCTAGGACGAAGACCCCACGGATCAGCAGAATACCTAGCGTAGTGTTTGTATAAATATATAAATATGGGGATTGCAAATACTAGGTCTTGGCAATACCCGTTCTTGTGTCGTAACACGACAACCAGATCAACCGTCAAGTCTGATATCGCCAATTCAATAGCACTGCAAGAGAGTATTTAGACTGCCCAGCGTGAACCAGACAGCCTCCAGATCGCTCTCACAATCCGGTGAAGATTTAACTATTATTTCCTGACGTTGACACCGGTAGGTTTCGAGAAATAACGTTAAGGGGAAAAACACGAAAAATATTAGTAACAAAATACAATAACAATGCGTAAGACTCTAATTCAAACCGCTATGGAACGGCGACCAAAGTCTCACAGAAGCAAAGAACATTTACCGCCACAGGGCTGCAAATAGTCCTTCACGAAAACCTTCCGAATGAAAGCTAGCATTAAATATTTCATTAATAAATTAAAACCAATGACCAAACTCCAGTTAACACTCAGCAGACTCGATGTAACTTACAACCGCTGTGACCTGATTTTACTTTAAAATATTATGAATAAAACCCCCAATTAAAATACTAAAAGAATGACTACAATAATTAAAAGAATTTAAATGAAAATCTCCCCGAAATAAAACTTAATTCCCCGGACCAACAAGTAACGTTAACGCTATGAAAATTGATGATATTCTCCGTCCAACAAGTAACGTTAACCCTATGAAAATCGATGATATTCTCCTTCCCCCCTCGATGCGCTCATCCTTTTTATAGCTTTTTTAAGCGTCCTGCGACTTCGGCGAAATCACCGTCCCAATCGACACAGAAGTGATACCATCCCTAATTTTTGCCGACATACTATTATTTCCCTGACCTTGAATTCTTCGTGAACTTTAAAATTCCAATATATTCCAAGCATACGTAAACATTCTAAATATAAATTTCCTTCACTATACTTTAAATTTCCTTCCAATTAGAAAAATACTCTAATCCTAATTCATACGATTATTATATTTTTCCACCTTTTATGTACATAGTCTATAAATTAAATCGCTCTATTAATCTTAGTTCCCCTAGTACAGAAATCATTCTTAGTGTTGCTTTTCTTCTACTGACAAATTTGATGCTTTTATGTGAAATCCCTTTTTATGTAATAGCTATTTTACTTCACTATCTATTATAATAACTTAATGTTCCACAAAGGAACAATCATACGTACACACATACATACATGATCTGATAAGCACATCACCCCCCTTCGCGTTTCGCAGTCGGGTAAAATGTGCTAATTTGCCTGCAATCGATATATTGGCAACATTTCTCCCAATTCGGTCCCGTTCAACTAATTGTTCCTTGTCACATTAAAACGTCAAGTCCTCGCATACAGTTTCCTTACTTTATGATGATACGACTTATACGACAAGGTTCTAATGTCAGCTATTTATACTAAGTATGTTCCTACGTCTTCCCAATTATCCTATTTTACTTAAGATCTTAATTTAAAGATAGCTAATAGACCAAGACATAAGTTTCCATTCATATATTGCTTGCATTTTTAGTAATTTAGCTATTTTTAACCTTTACTTCGTCCGCTCCAAAACTTGTATTATTTAGCGACTTTTAACTGATTTATAATTGTAGATGATCTTTATGATAATTTCGGAGTTATATTAGAGTATATTATGATAAATGATATTACATGACTTTTCCCTATTAATTAATTAGACCTTATTACAGATTTTCTTTCTTTAAAATGACGCCATGGTAAGTACATCGCCATGCTCGTATTCCATTTCATGTTTTGATGCTCTTTGCTCTTAAACTACTGAACAGAACTTGACGAAACATATGTTAAAATGAGCGTAAGACACTAGTCTTTAATAATCAACTTCCATTTTCCTTGCATTTTCCATAATCTCTTTGTATTATTCATAATGTTATTCCCATGCCGCGTAGGCCTAAAATACTGAATTGAGTCGTATGAAATTTGCTAGTATAGAAGATTATAATGCAGAGATTATTATCCAATAATTGTTTTCCTTGCATTTTGAGTATTTATTTTGTACTGATGATAAATAACTCAGACTTAATTTTGCGCCATCTATTATCATAAACTTGAACCGCGTAAGAGCCCCACTTAAGCTAGCTCGATAAACCGAAACTTAATTAACAACCTGTTGCCGGATACTTCCGCTAGATGGTGTTACTAGTAATTTTACCCCATACAAATCCGTATTCTTAACTATTTTGTTTATTTAATTAATTACTTGTACCAAGTATGAAATATATTCGTGTCCAGGGCCAAATATGCTTAAATGAAGCCTTGGACCGTTACATCCGACCCCTACAATATACTAAGGTGGTTAATACACAAAATTAACAACCGGTGTAGATTGTACCAATAAAGCAAAAAAAATGACGCGAATATATTTTAATCTTATTTATTTTACTAATATTTGCCGAAGAAGTGTATTTTGTGTGGTGTGTATTTAAACCAATACTCTGTCACCTCTGCCCAGGATAGTGCTTTCGAGCTTACAATGAATTGTGCAATGTATGAACTTCCACCCCAACCAGATCAGCTGAATTCAACAAGGGCACTTGGGGTGTGAATCCAAGTGGGTTCTAATAACCATATGTCTGCCACTACAGCACTTCCGAGTCTCATCCGCCTGTACTTATTATATTAGTAATTAAGAATCAACAAAGGAAATTCTACATATCCCAAATTAAAATCATACAATCCTTTTAGCATTTTTATCTTTTTTCTGCAATTAATCAGAATGTTAATCCACCATCAACGCCTCACTTAACCCGAAATCCGTCTCCCAACACAAATAATGACCAAATGTTGGAGCATGTGTAGTGTGTCGAACTGGCTTGCATACCAAGTAGAGTAATGAACTGGTTGTATGCAACTTTAACGTTGAATTTTTGCCTGCTGGCCTAACCTAACACCTTCTAACAAACAGCTCATTTGTAAGTGTGATGTTTCTTGGCAATTATCGGTAAATGGTTCGCCAAAACTACGCAATTGATAACTTACTAACACCCTTCCCTCTTTAAATAATAAAAATGCATTATCTTACAAAGGTTCCTAACAAAACCCCTTTCAAATCCTCTTGTAAATAAAACTTCATACATCACATCACTACCCTAGACCAAAATAATTGTGCGCGCTGTCTTAACAAATCATCAAATCCTCAAGTTTGGCAAACATCTTTTGTTTTTTTTTTATACAATTAAATAAAAATTATAATTATTATTAATGCAACGAACACCAGCTGTACACAGTGCATAACAACTCTTAATAAAAATTAGTATACTAACGTATTAATATTAAAATTCTTCCCTCCCCATTTAGCTATAAATCTTGTCAAAACATACTGTTATAAATTATTAAAGAATTAATTTATTTAATTTCCACACTTGCAACTATTTTTACATGATCTAAGCCTAAAATAAGTAATACTTACTACTATTTAAACTAAATTACTAAATTAAGTATACATTTTTTTTTTATCTATCAGACCTATATCTATATATATATCGCCCAATGTAGACCTAGTGAATTCACCGAGAAAACAAGAAAATTTACAGTTTCTGTCAGTACGGTAAGTGTGTGCAGCGCACATGTAAACGACGCCTAGCCGAGTAGGTTCGTGCGCGCGCGCGACACGGCATTATGAAAACTTCTTTCCGATTTAAACCCACTCGACTGCCACTATCACTAACGATGAGGTCACCTTTTTTTTTTTGAAACATGTCGAGCCAAACTCTACCTACATACGTGAGTGATCTGTTTTATTTCTCTGAGACTGCTTTTGTTATCCACAACCATCCTGCGGTATTTAAAGCGCAATGTTATTAATTCTTATTAATACTTTCCCCATCATCATCATCATCATCAGCCCTCCCTACTCTACCCATGTCCTACTGTTGGGCACTTTTCCCAATCAAATATAAAATTTACGATAAATTAGCGAACCGCTCCGGCCTCGCATGAGTCTCTACGCTACCTGTGAATTTAACTGGAATAAACCTCCTCGGAAAACTATCTACCTATAACAGTGGTCAAAATCGCAACAAAATCCGTTCGTAGCTTTTTTTTTTTATAGACTGACAAACAAACGAACACTACGGAAACCCTTGTCTTATAACATGTAATTATCAACTCACATGATTTACATACATACTGGACCCTGATTATTATACATCCCCTTTTCCTTTTGCAGTCGTGTACATGCGTGCACGTGTGTGTAGGTATACGTTCTATAGACATGTGTACAACATCTACATACTACTCGTTTTCTTACATTTACGGTTAAACAATGAAATGATGCAAAAATATTGCAATACTAGCGCCACCTGCTACCAAGTAGATGAACTTTTCATTCATTTAAAAATGAACTTATGAGAGTTGTAATTTACGAATTCTTACTTTATTTTAAATGCAACTCATGTAAAATGTTTCGATTTGATTACTCCCGATAAGTAACGTTCAACGACCCTCACACATTTGTGCTCGGCCGCTAGTGTCTAGAACACCAAATCGCTTGAGTCATCATCATCATCATCATCATGTCAACCGAAAGACGTAGGCCTCCCCTAATCTCTTGAGTGTCACCTACTAAACACTCTTGAACTAAATCTACCTGATAACTTTAAATGCCATGCTCTAACGGTAATTATCTTTAAATCTTATAAAATGTTATTAAATGGAACCTAAAATATTCTCCCAAGCTTCCATTTTCCTAACTTAAAATTTCTCAAATTATAAATATCTTGAAACATCTGAATTTGCTTGACAAAATAAGACAACTAGCGCCATCTATATTATTCTATCCTGAAACTACTTTAAACAAATTCCACCAGATTAGTTTATTAAATGTTCATGTTTAACACTCGTATAAATAACTTAGATAAGCTTAAATTACTATGAAATGTATCAATTACCAATATTGCACTTATCAGACCATATTTAACAAAACGTTGAATTCGACTAGGTTAACATTAAGGATTACTAACGCCATCTATGAAACCGAATTGGAAATAATCCATAATTTATTAGAACTAATTCTACTCTAAATCTATATATTACGCTGTTGTAATTTAATTTTCTAAATACTTTCTTGCAATCAGTGTTTCTGTGATTTGTTTAACTAAATAAACAATGAAAATCTACCAATCCCACTTATTTTCTCCAATCAATCGATCGCATTTCAAATTACGAAAGTGAAATGGTGCGGACTATGAAATTCCTATCTCACACACATACCTAATTTCTGAAATACTTATGCTACTCATAAACGTAACTAGTCCTTGCTATGATGAATTAATTATTTGGTTTTGTTCATTCATCCCCCTAAAATCGTCCATTTTGGGTGATATTCAACACTAATCTACTTTAAAGCCATAAGGTATCTTTGAAAATTATAAATTGTCGTAGTTACTCCTCAGTATGTGTTTCTAGTAATTTTAGTAAAATACTATCACATTTTCCTAAACATTTAAGCATTATCCCCCTCGTATCATCCATTTTATATGATCTTCGACTTTAATTAATTTTAAAGCAGTAAAATAACTTTTAAATTTATAAATTGTTGTGGTAATTCCAGCGTAATTTTTCCAGTGATTTAGTATGATATTATCTTACTTTTTGTAACATAAAAACGAACTTTTTTTTTTTTTAGACTTTGGTTGTATGGTCATTGTATCTTTACCTTTCATCTCATGTCAAGTCACCAAGAAAATTAAAAAACAAATCTAACCTACAAACTCGTCTTGTCTGTGACTCTGTGTTAATTTAATTTGAACCCGATATCGATCTTTTAAAATGATCAATGAAATAAAGATTCTGATGAAAAGAAACGCTAGAAGTAACCCAAGTTCTAAGTGATTTCTAACAACCGAACTCGAACAAAACACGTTCAAGTTATCTTTAAAGATTCGCAACCGATTCCAACTTCATTTAACAACATGACAATAAACAGGTAATTAACCACTCCTTCATTTGTTTTTTTCCTATAAATTGTGACAAATTCTCTTCTTCCTAATTGCGTAATAACAACTGCGTAAAGTTTCCGATCTATTGTTTCGTATTGCATTTGGTTGTACAACTCTAAAATACTAATAATTTAATGTATTAATCTGTTTTCAGATACCGAATATCTCCGATTAATTATTATCTATGAGACTCTATTACAATGAATGCTTGTTTTCTATGGGTACAATGTACTGCTACTTGCATAAAGTGAGTGATCAAGACCAAATAACCATGACCCCAGTTCACAATGACGGCTCTACTTGAACACGATTTTTGACAAAATCATCCTACTGATAAGTTAGGTAAATTACACTGGTACCTTTGCTCAAATACCTTTTATTACTTGCTTGTCGTTATAAGACAGATCAGTGTCAAACATACAAATACATACTAGGTAGTTAACTTATGTCAACATAATTTATATTCTAACCTTTACTCTGCTAAAATAGTTAATTACTAAGGTCATTCTAGTAGTTCATTAACCCCTATTATTGAACCTTGTACAAAATGAGTGATTTATCTGTTGGATCTAACCAATTTCTGATTCATATCTATCTATGTGTAGCGTCAACTAACTCCATAACCTACAGTATTGCAAATGTGTATACTTTTCTAAGTTATATCTTTTATTTACAGATAAATAAAATTCATAGAAGCCTGAAGAGTGACATAATATAATTCTTGATTATGCAAGTTTGGCTTGTCACATAATATAAGATGTCAGCGCCCGGAATGCTGAGAATGATTTTTGGTTTTGCACGCATGAGAACTATCAAAGTGATGTGATTACTCATCTTTTAACAACTATGGAATGTCCTGCTACTGTGCATTTCTTTTCACTGCTTGTCAACTGTTAAGTTCATTCACCTCATCACCTATTTTGTACTTTTGTTGTGATGAAATAAAAGTAACTATTAACATACTCAACAGTGAGTATGGGACTAATATTGCCTCAATTTTACTGCATACTAATAAAAGCTTTCCTACTGTCATTTATTTTATAAAACATCCCGTTCGCATCCACCCTAATTTTGACTTATAGTAAAACTTAAAATTTATTTTATATCAATTGAAATTAATGTAAATCTTACTGGATTGGATTTAATGCTCCCTATGAATGCCACAGACTCGACCCCCCTTCTTGTAAAACCTCAAAACTCTGCCATCCTGTCATCGGCTTAGTGTTCCTATACTATACTAACAGCATCCAATGTTCATTTTTAAAACCTTTATGAACAAGTCAATTTGATCTGCATTGGTTTACACATATAAAATAGACATTTGAAGTACCTAGCCTATTGTCATACTAAATTTAGAAAAATGCCTTGTCATTCTTAAAATAATTTAATTAAATTTGTTTTTCTGTTACTGAATTTACTAATCTGCCATGCCAGTATTTGCAATTTTTCAAACTTGTGTTTTATCATCATCATCAGCCTGTTTGCGTCCCACTGCTGGACACAGGCCTCCTCTCAGAATGAGAGGACTTACAGATAACATTGAATACCAACTGCATTTGATGAACTCAACCTAGGTATTTCCAATTGCACAGCATGTGTTTGAGTCACTGCTATTGAGCTTATTCTACTATCAATACTATTTGCTTGAAAAGATCAAAATAAGTATACCTACTTATGTATGTGTTACTTCTGTCTAGTGTTAATGCATGATGTTTAACACTCCTTGTCTGTATTTCAATTATGATGAGTTTGTTTAATTTTATAAGTTGCCTACTTATCAATGGCCTAGTCTAGAATTTACCTCCACTTCTCAGTTTTTCAAATGCAAATGTGCACTGGTCATTTCTCTTCAACTCTTCCATAGGATACAATGAACAATGACTACTCCTACTATAACTTAGACTGCCCCGCTTGATGATGTAGGTGTAAAATGGAAATCAGTAGGTAAGTGTAAGTATTCGACTCAAGTAGATACATTCCTGACTTGATCTGCTGAACTTTGACCTCTTACTGTCTGTGCACAATTGGTACTTATTTAAAATAATTTACCTTTCCACGACCCCCTGTCTTACAAACTCAACCATATGTGAACTCATCAAGTGTGTGACTCAGAGCTTCATACTTAATTCTTGCCAATCAACTCCCTAACTAACAAACCAACAATACTTTACATACTTACTTCTGTACTGCCTAACTGTAAATATACTTCTTAGAGTTCAACGACCCCCCATCTGATAAATCAAAAGCATCTCTTATATTATTATGAAATGAGTAAGTATGTGATTCTAAGTTTCCCGTATGTATGATTCTAGCGACCCCCCATCTAATAAACCACACAATACTTTACATACTTGTAGTATATAGGTATCTGTTTGATAGAACTTTCCTTACTAGAAAATAATTTCATGTTTTTCCTGTCCCTAAATTATACTTGATAATCTCCTTATTTAACTAACTTAAAAATGCTTGAACTAAACTCAAATCTATACACTATTTCACTCTCATACGTTAGGGCGTTAGTGCTTTCTTTCCTAAAATAATTTCTATGATTTTGATCAAATTCCCATGCAATTCTTACTTGACTTGTGTCCATATACTATAGCCAATTCAAGAAGTCGGTTAAAATAGGTATATCAAATAAACCGGCCGACTTTGCGAGTCCCTGACTGACATTTAATAAGTCACGTGACGTTACTTTCTCTAAAATGGCGGATGGCCTTATGAACTCTAACCAACTATACCACTCAGTTTTATTTCTTTACAAGTAAATATTGATCAAGAACCTAAAGTATTCAACAAAAATCTGAACTTATATGATACAGCAAAATAATATGCAGTTTACGTGATGCAACCAAGCAAGTTAGCTGCTCGAAGCCAACCTAATGAATCTACAACTTCGATAGCCTGCTTTCTTTATTTCAGATGGAATTAAAGAAAGCCATTGCAGTGTAAATAAAAGTGAGGTGTACAAACTATACCATCAAGTGCTACCCTATCCATTTTAGTGACAACCGTTGTAATTTTTATTAAAATGTACTAGGTACAACTTAACCTTTTATTGTGTCTATTTGAATCTTTATTTTCCTATTTCCCACTAATAGTCTTTACTAAATATACATTACATCCATTCTCACCTCCAGACCTCCATTCCACGAACAGCAAATTGTGACTATCTTTAAACAGATAGTCACTATCTAAACATAACAAAACTGAAGTCTAGACTCATAAATGACAATAAATTATTCTAGACTTGTTCACTAAGTACTTAATTGAAATAATTGAGTAAGTTTAACTAGCTGTGATAATAATATCATACTGTACTTATGTATTAAAATGATTTGGTACAGCTGTTAATCATATATCTGAGTGATATGTAGTGTAAATATTTAATGAAACCACTACTCATTGCAAAACTGTTAGTAACCTAGCAGTACTAACTGTAATCTAGACTTTTAAATGATTCTAATCCTGTAACAGCTAACCATAACTTATAACTAAAGTCTGATCCTGGTAACGGCTTTCCATATTGTACCTAACATCATCCTGGTCTCGGCACCACCAAATTGTACCTGAACTCCTATCCTAATCTAAGCACCACCAGATTGTAAACTCTCTACCTCCCCTAATGGTGTCTATATTATTAAATTTAACCAAGAACTGATCCTGGTCATGGGTAGACCTACTGTAAAGAGTACCTAGCCTAATCATACTAAGAAAACATAAATCCTCGATCACCGCGACACTATTCTGAAGTACTCTAGCCTACACTAATCAGCCTACCTAGAAATTTCAACTAAATATTGGCCTTGTGATTCGTCTAGTTATTGAGGAACCTACATTGTGATCGCTATAATAACCCAAGGTACTTTAAGTCAAAGTAAGAATGGAACCCTACTTAACTAAGAAAACACTCCTAAGTGGTTAAGGAATAATACATACTTGTTAGGAATAAACTAATTAATTAACCTGTCCCATATAAAGAATAGTAAGTATGTCCATGAAGTATTGAAACTGGCTAGCAAATTAACTAAAGTTAAGTTATCTTAAAAGGAATGATCTTACAAAGTAATTCTACTAACTGTAGTAAAACAAAGTAACTGGGGTAGCATTAATGCTTTTCAAATAAGCATTATGCTTTGCGGCTAAGATTAGGGCCCCATCCTTCCGCCCAAGACTATCGTCTTTGGTTGATACCATAACTGTGAGACTCGACTCCGGACTGGACATCTCTCCACCGCCCCCAGGGAGTATTGAATTATTTATTTATCAAGAGTCTATAGTCAGTATAGCAGTAATGTCAGTATTTTTACTACTAGAGATAGAGAGGAACCCCGCAAATGTGTCAACCATTGTATTGGCTAATTTTCTTTTCCCATAGGTATTTATAGTACCTGATTACAGCATATTTATGTCTGCCAAAGATCAATATTTCATAGATTCATATAGAGTATAGAGTACATATCATAGCAACATGAGTAACCATATATATTTAGTTTTCCAAGATTGTAAATTTCAATCACTCAATTAATATATAAACTGAGTATTAGGTATAACAATATATTTAGATGTATACCTAGTTTGGCATTCATTATTTGCCTATTTTATTTAGAAGTATAGATAACGTCATTATAGGTAATGTTATAACTTTCAGTTACATAGCGCTTATATCAGCTATGAATTTTCATGCAAACATATTTCTATTGCTTTGAATGGTCTAATTTAGGCATACTTTTATTTAGTATAATTTCACAGAACTACCGTGGCTTATTGCAGCTGATGTTTTAGCAGTAAGTACAGCTTTATAGATACTATTATCTACTTTTATGTTATTCACATACATGTCTAAGTACATTGTCTTTTACTCAATTAAGCTTTGTTTGCTAAGCCAGAACTTGGTTTATTATGGTTATGACTTTGTTTTATCATATTATGGATAGGTAATGTTTATGCCTAATCCCTTTCAATTATTGTTTACATTGAAAGTTAAATGAAAGCATGCTAATTTTGTATAGCTTCCTTGCCCATGCTGGTGTCAAGAAATACTATAGGCCTTGACCTCAAAACTAACACATATTCATTCATTGTTTGAATGTCAATTATATATTTGTGGATTGTTAAAAGTCCTAGTTTTGACTTAGAAAACTGCTCATAAAGTATACTGTATGTGTATGTACTTTTCATGTTTCAACTTCTACCAATGAACACTAAGGATCTATGTTTATTTAGGTTTGCTTATATATATATTTATTTATCAGTCATTTAAGCTTGTTTGCCCAGACATAACCACTTTTTCTTTTCAGGTAATGTTTTGCCTTAGAATTGTTTCAATTATGTATGTATTGAAAGATAAATGAAGACTATGTTAGTTCACTGTTAAGCTCATTTGCCCATACGGTGTCAAATTTGCTCGGGACGTATCCATGAACAAAACACAACGTTCACTTAGTATATGAATGATAGAGTCGATTGGAGGATAGCTTTGTCTTTGCAACTTTACTCTTTTGACACTGCTTATATTTTAGCAAGTAACTTTACTGTATTGAGATGTGAGTCAACATAGCTCTTAATGATCATATAATAGAGTTCAATTGGAATTTCTTAACAAATAACTTTATATACTAATATTATAAATTGTCTAACTTTTATGACTCTTTCAATTTGGTCTACATTCACCCTACATTGTGAATGTTTTACTGATGAATATTAATTAATCAAACAGTGAGTGTTTTCATCCCTTGATTAACTCTGTGTTGTAAGTTAAACTATAACGATTAAAACTAACGGTCGCCAACCATCATTACATGTAACTTGGCGGGCTTCTAGTCATATTCAGCAGAGACGCGAGCCAAAGAATCGGTTCCCCTTTCGGCGGTTACCTTTTCACCAGGGTGGTTTCCCCAGGGCTGGCCTCAGATCCATGATCTACTGAGTAGGATCAACTACTACGGACCTGTTGCTAGTCTTAAAACGTATTTCATCATGGATGATAATTAAAGCAAAGAGAGTACAAATCAATTAAGGATAAAAACTCTATCTGGATTTGTTATGGAATTAATTATACTCTAGTGAGTCATTTAATTAGGCAATTTTACTTATGACTATTGGTATGTATGATTTTAAGCTTTTCCCTAGCTCTGTGATGAAAACCAATGTGAGTTCATTATCTCACTTTTATGTATTAATTGTGTGAGTCCGGGAAATTGGGCTATCTAGTCCGTCACTAGGCTTCGCCATTCTAGCTATTCCCTAACAACAAAGTCCCTGCCTAGTTCCCTACCTTCCTATCATCCTAACTTGTACTTTAAAGCTATGCCAAGAAGGCACCCTAATCTCTGTGTGTAACAGGCAAAGCTAGGGTTCGTTCCCACATTTACATTTAGTGTAGTGTAAAGAGTTTCGAGGTGCAATGAAACTCTACTATGCTCCTATAAAAGAGATTGTGTGTGCTAACTTTCCTAAACCAGTCCCTAATTGTTGTGAGGTCTTGGAGCAAGCTCCTCTAGGACGAAGACCCCACGGATCAGCAGAATACCTAGCGTAGTGTTTGTATAAATATATAAATATGGGGATTGCAAATACTAGGTCTTGGCAATACCCGTTCTTGTGTCGTAACACGACAACCAGATCAACCGTCAAGTCTGATATCGCCAATTCAATAGCACTGCAAGAGAGTATTTAGACTGCCCAGCGTGAACCAGACAGCCTCCAGATCGCTCTCACAATCCGGTGAAGATTTAACTATTATTTCCTGACGTTGACACCGGTAGGTTTCGAGAAATAACGTTAAGGGGAAAAACACGAAAAATATTAGTAACAAAATACAATAACAATGCGTAAGACTCTAATTCAAACCGCTATGGAACGGCGACCAAAGTCTCACAGAAGCAAAGAACATTTACCGCCACAGGGCTGCAAATAGTCCTTCACGAAAACCTTCCGAATGAAAGCTAGCATTAAATATTTCATTAATAAATTAAAACCAATGACCAAACTCCAGTTAACACTCAGCAGACTCGATGTAACTTACAACCGCTGTGACCTGATTTTACTTTAAAATATTATGAATAAAACCCCCAATTAAAATACTAAAAGAATGACTACAATAATTAAAAGAATTTAAATGAAAATCTCCCCGAAATAAAACTTAATTCCCCGGACCAACAAGTAACGTTAACGCTATGAAAATTGATGATATTCTCCGTCCAACAAGTAACGTTAACCCTATGAAAATCGATGATATTCTCCTTCCCCCCTCGATGCGCTCATCCTTTTTATAGCTTTTTTAAGCGTCCTGCGACTTCGGCGAAATCACCGTCCCAATCGACACAGAAGTGATACCATCCCTAATTTTTGCCGACATACTATTATTTCCCTGACCTTGAATTCTTCGTGAACTTTAAAATTCCAATATATTCCAAGCATACGTAAACATTCTAAATATAAATTTCCTTCACTATACTTTAAATTTCCTTCCAATTAGAAAAATACTCTAATCCTAATTCATACGATTATTATATTTTTCCACCTTTTATGTACATAGTCTATAAATTAAATCGCTCTATTAATCTTAGTTCCCCTAGTACAGAAATCATTCTTAGTGTTGCTTTTCTTCTACTGACAAATTTGATGCTTTTATGTGAAATCCCTTTTTATGTAATAGCTATTTTACTTCACTATCTATTATAATAACTTAATGTTCCACAAAGGAACAATCATACGTACACACATACATACATGATCTGATAAGCACATCACCCCCCTTCGCGTTTCGCAGTCGGGTAAAATGTGCTAATTTGCCTGCAATCGATATATTGGCAACATTTCTCCCAATTCGGTCCCGTTCAACTAATTGTTCCTTGTCACATTAAAACGTCAAGTCCTCGCATACAGTTTCCTTACTTTATGATGATACGACTTATACGACAAGGTTCTAATGTCAGCTATTTATACTAAGTATGTTCCTACGTCTTCCCAATTATCCTATTTTACTTAAGATCTTAATTTAAAGATAGCTAATAGACCAAGACATAAGTTTCCATTCATATATTGCTTGCATTTTTAGTAATTTAGCTATTTTTAACCTTTACTTCGTCCGCTCCAAAACTTGTATTATTTAGCGACTTTTAACTGATTTATAATTGTAGATGATCTTTATGATAATTTCGGAGTTATATTAGAGTATATTATGATAAATGATATTACATGACTTTTCCCTATTAATTAATTAGACCTTATTACAGATTTTCTTTCTTTAAAATGACGCCATGGTAAGTACATCGCCATGCTCGTATTCCATTTCATGTTTTGATGCTCTTTGCTCTTAAACTACTGAACAGAACTTGACGAAACATATGTTAAAATGAGCGTAAGACACTAGTCTTTAATAATCAACTTCCATTTTCCTTGCATTTTCCATAATCTCTTTGTATTATTCATAATGTTATTCCCATGCCGCGTAGGCCTAAAATACTGAATTGAGTCGTATGAAATTTGCTAGTATAGAAGATTATAATGCAGAGATTATTATCCAATAATTGTTTTCCTTGCATTTTGAGTATTTATTTTGTACTGATGATAAATAACTCAGACTTAATTTTGCGCCATCTATTATCATAAACTTGAACCGCGTAAGAGCCCCACTTAAGCTAGCTCGATAAACCGAAACTTAATTAACAACCTGTTGCCGGATACTTCCGCTAGATGGTGTTACTAGTAATTTTACCCCATACAAATCCGTATTCTTAACTATTTTGTTTATTTAATTAATTACTTGTACCAAGTATGAAATATATTCGTGTCCAGGGCCAAATATGCTTAAATGAAGCCTTGGACCGTTACAACACGCAAAAGCACTGTGCAATCACGCATATGATTACTAGAGTGATTACACACTGTGGACGAGCTTTCGTAGTTACAAATACTGCAAAACACCGAGTTATTAACATCTATATAATACCTACAAAACAGTACCGTGACTGACTGACAGACAACGCACAGCCTAAATCACTGGACCTAGAGACTTGAAATTCGGCAAACATACCTTGAGTATCCTAGAGGTGCACTAAGAAGGGATATTTCGAAATTCCAACGAGATAGGGAACTAGCCCATTTTGAAATATTTCATGGGGGCAAAGACGCGGGGGAGCTCATCATAAGACGCCATAAGAACTTTCAATTGTATTGGGAAACAAAGGGACCCAGGTTCAAAATCAAAAGTTAACTTAAGCGGAATTCGGAACTAAAGTATCGATGGTCAGACAACTTGGAAAGTTGCAGACGGGTAGACAAGAACTTGCCAAGAATAAACGAACCGAAGGAAGCGTGGGAGGTTCTCGTTCAACTGTGAAATCCTATTTAAAAACCAAGAAAGCTTGCTCAGTATGTGGTTTCAATACCGAAAAGAGGGTTTAAGTTTCGCTTGCTTACTTAGTAATGTTTTTTGCTTTGGCCGTGAAATGTCATGTGATCACTTTTGCACAAGTTTTCGTACCTACTAGGTACTATTTTGTTGTGTCATGATGTTTGTAGAGTAGATTTTTTATGTCGATACCTATACTAATTACGTGCATTGTACGTTAAATAAAAATAAATGGAGTTTTATTAACCAGCAGCAGATGTACTAACGGGACAAGACATATTTAACCCTAAATAGGTATTTGACTTGCAAGGTCACACACAGACAGAGAGAGGTTTGTAAAAAGAATAATAACAAAAATGGCGTTTACTGCTATTCCAATTTTACAATTTCATTCAAGAACCATCGTGATAGAACCGCGCCATATTACAGCAGAGGCATAGGTAGTGATTAATAGCAATGTTCTGCCGAGTCACAACGCTGTACAGTCGAGTTCTCCAATATCTATACAGTCAACAGTTCAAAAATATCTATACACAGACCTTATTGCCAGTTACATAAGGTCCGTGTTTAGATATTTATGAACCGATGGCTGTACAGATATTGGAGAACTTGACTGTAATGCATCGTGGTAACGTATGGATCCGTGGGAGTGCTCGGTCATAGGCCTCGTGGCTGTGGCCGCAGTTGAGACACCTGTGGACAGCTGACCGGGTAACGGTGTGGAAGAAAAAACTTGACTAACAGCCGTTCCTAATAATATCTGTATTATTAAATATCCTAGTAATATCTTAACAGTTTTAAACACACAGTTTAGTTTGCCCGAGATCATGATGCATGCAACTGCATCGAAATATCGGGAGCTCATCAAACCTATAAGGTAGTCGCGGTCGCGGTCAGTATCCCGTTTTTATTATGTCTAATATTCAATCTTGTTTTGGTCTACTGACGATTTTTAGGGTTCCGTACCTCAAAAGGAAAAAACGGAACCCTTATAAAATCACTTTGTTGTCCGTCTGTCTTCCTGTCTGTCTGTCTGATAAGACCCTTTTTCTCTGGAACGCGTGGAGGTAGCATGCTGAAATTAATACCAAATACTCAAGCCTGCGGTCCCTTAAAGCCGTGATAAAATCAACCTCTAAGTCAACGCAATCAAAAGATACAGTCATTAAAAAATCTATTTCCATACAAATTGCCGATTTCCAAAAACCTAAAGGGTACTTCCAGCTGTCCTAGAAACTTGAAATTTGGTATGAAGGCTCTTATAGCACAACCACTCCAAAAAGTCTCAAAATTTTAAAATTTTATGTCTGTCTGTAGATTTCACAGACCAATATAAGTTGACCCCACACTGCGTACATTTTGCTTAGGAGCAGGGCTCTGCTAACGCTGGACTTCTTAAAACACTGGGGAAAAGCGTTAAAATCTTTCGACGGAACCCTCGTGCGCGAGTCCGACTCGCATTTGGCCGGTTTTTTTGACTGAATTGACAAATAATTTGCTATCTGTAGATGGCCCACTATCTTCCCATCGACAGATAGCAAGCAGGGATTGGATTGCCTACCGACAGTACGTTTATTGAGACGGCAAAATTGAAGATAGATGTTTTTATCGTCAGTAGATAGAAACAAGAGATAGACTGAATATTGGGAACGGCCGTTAGTATATACTATTATAAGCACGGCAGTAATATCGAGATTGTTCTTGGAAAGATGATCGTCATGCCATTCTTGCCCAGTCCATTCACTGCTTTTTGTTGTTGTAATAAAGGCTCTTTCAGCTTCCGCTGTATCTTTTCTATGTCATTTGTTATGCCTACCGTAATTGTAATTGCTTGCTACTTCCGATTCGAGAATTCCAGAGCTTATTCGCACTCAGAAACCACTAGGTTATCCAGTATCATTGCTTTGTTTTGTTCGTCAATATTGTCCTCCACAAAGCGACGACAATACCAAAAACAAACCGGTTTCGTGCATGGCGTTTTTCAGATTTTTCGTTTTTTTTTTTCTTGACTTGTTTTGCCGATTTTCATCAATGGAAAGTATCTTATAGGTATTTGTTCATGTAAGGTTACGTCCAACAGTCTTACATTAACTTTTAGGTAATTAACAGACGGACAGATCCTACAAGGGTGTAGGAATCCTAATAAACTACTATTATTGTCATCGCAATCAGCGATGCTCGCTAGTTCGCTCTGCGGTTTTCTTGTAACAATAATAACGTCATGTTAATCCACACTGACACAAAATAGTACTTTGCTGGACGGGGTTATCAATTTCGTTTAAGCCCCGGCTGATTGACGCCATTGTGTATGCTCGACCTGACGTAGGTGTGTGACACAAATTACGTTGCCTCTGAATAGAATTTAATTCGTATGAATAAGAGTATTTGGGAATGGTTGTGATGACAAATAGAGTTGAGCTTGGATATTATAACTCGTATTCACTAGTGATTCTGTGAGCTGTAGACCTCGCGAGCGCATTTTTTTAGTTAATTCATATAGGTTGCTCTGTAATCTAATTATCGTTAAAGAACTATTTTTTGTTTCACACGATTATAGTTTGCCCCATGCCATTCATTCTAATTTACCCCACGTGATCCCCATGTTTAAAATTATTTAATTTATGTTATATGTCCATCTTTGGGTCATCGATTTACATAAATTTGTACGAAATTTCGATTTAATCGGTTCAGAAGTTTCAGAACCAATTGGCCATGACAGACGGACGAACAGATGTGGACAGACGTGTAGATACGCGAGTGATTCTATAAAGGATCAGTTTTTTTTTTAGTTACAGAACCCTAAAAAAAAACATCTGTGTTGTATGAACCCTGAATTCACCATACAGTGATAGAAAAATAACTGGTAAAACAAAAAAATCCACTCGTCTAAAATATCTTATGACGTAATCAAATTTACCTACCCGTCCCTTTGTAAGCACAGGGACACAGCACTTATCCCAGGTTCAAAAATAGAAGGATTTATTTGGCCAAAAGAATGGGTCACGACTATTTCCGTTGTGCACGACCCAGTTAAAACTATTCTTTAAAGTGTATATTATAAGGGCTAAGTCATGTTACAGATTTAAATGTGATTTTCTCGCATCCGCAAGCCTCGGGCTGGATTGGATACGTTTTTATTCCAATGGACAAACTATGACATGAAAATAATAATTTGAACTGCCAGTTGGAGCCTCCGAGGCGATCCCTCGTCAAAGGTGGCGCGCCGGGACTCACTCGCCTAACGTATTTTCTGACTCACTAGATTGCACATAATACTTGTACGTTGGCGATAATAATAATGTTACTCGTAAATTAGTTGAGTAGAGTAAACAAGTCTGAAATGGATAACGATGTAATTAGCGGTAAGCACAGCATTACTTATTAATGAATGAAGATTTTTAATTGAGCCAGTATTTAATTTTGAACAACCTTTTGGATATAAATCCAACTGCTTAACAGATTTTTCTTTGCATTGTCATTGTTTGTTTATATTTTGCATGTTTGGTAAAACTGTAAAACTATTTCTGAATTGCACTGCTAAGCCGCATTAAACATCAATATTGAGACAATATTATATTTTTAAAAAAACTCACTGAAACGTGATGAATGAACAGAAAAAGCTAAGCTAAGCTATATAGCTAAGCCCGGGAAACGAATCCGAATCCATGACATTCCGTATCGTGTGCCATTGCTGTATAAAAGTTAGCAATGGCAAGGATATTGAATTCTTATACTGTTCCTATTCAAATCCCAGCTCGTTTATCACTTTATGCAGTGACTAACGCCATCTATGTGATAATACTTTGCAATGCGAAGATAACGTGCTAACTAAATCGGAACTAAATAATTTATTTACATAACAAAAGTAATTTAGGTAAGATGACAGTAAATCCAAGCCGAAACTGATTAAAACTAAATTAAATCTAAATAAGACTTCCGTGCCCGTGGCATGGTGCCCAGAAGGCTGGCAGCGTTTCCCCAATGAATAGCGATGCTGATTCTTTGAGAGAGAAAACTGCCAGCCCTTTGGTCACAAGTTGCATCGAGCAAGCGCTTTTGCAACTCTGAAATTAGCTTGTAAGCGCCAGGACCCCATGGACCCAAGGTTTCAAAACCGACAGTAACAGAATTGTAGTTTTTACCGAGAGTCTGGTATTTAAATAATTTCACTCGGACTAAGGGTTATGGCGCTCTAAACTAAAGTAATAAATTTCACGATCTCGCTAATTGATTTGACTTTTCTGTTTTTTTCTGTGTATTCATGTTTCAATAAGTATTTAAAAACTAATAAATTACCGGGACAGTAAATAATCTTAGAGAACAACGTTGCCGGTAACTAGCTTTGAACCTCCTTGTAGGGAGAAACACATTTGTTTCAGCAATTATGCTCGTCGACTTTGCCATTTATACTCAGTTATTCGATTGTGCTCGCCTGGGTGTATAAAGGCCCACTGTACAGACATAGAGAATCATTAATCTACTCTATGACGCATCTCTTCGACAGTTGAGTTTACAATTCAGTCATTTTCAATTCTCGCTTCTAAAATGTACCTAACCGTAAGGTAAGGTTTTAGAATTCCAACGCCAATACAATACAATACAATAACTCTTTATTGAACACCACATTACAGTCAAAACAAGAAAAAACCAATCAACCTGGTTTTTAGTAAACTAATTTATAAAACACTTGAACTATACGAACTGCCAATTAATGAAATTTGCTCCCATAGTGTGTATTTTTAGACAAGATAGAAGCTAGGTCTAGATGAACATGTTGTTACTTACCTTCAAACGATAAAAGCGATCAACAGGTGTTGATCGTAAACCCTCGCAATAAGAGCAGGAATTCAGATGCGTCATCAAACTAGAAGACTAAGTCCTATTTAGCGGCAGAATAAGGAACCAAGACGGTAGTAACAACCTGGACGGTCTTTATGCAAGGTCTTACAACCCACAAAACTATCATGGCCTATGCTTGCTGTGATAATGACGGATCTACTAGAAATGTTGTTAGTTTTGACATAGAATACTTTTATTACCCCTTTATTCTTATGTTCTCTCCTCCTTGCCTAATTCGGCATCAGTGGAACTCTTTCCACTGACGCGGAATTGGGCAGAGAGGACAGGAGCTAACCGTGAATAGTTGTAGTAGTGAATAGTAGTAGCAAAATTTGCAATGCTCGAAATTAACCAACCACAGCTCAAAATTTCCACTCCGCATCAGTGGATCCTCGGCCTAGCTCTGCATCAGTGAGCCCTGCAATCTTCAAAGCCAGTGCCCAGTAATAGTCGCCTTAAGAAACTCGCACCAGTACTAGACAGAGATGGTTTGTTAAGACTAGACTCACGTATAAAGTCTGCCCCTGGAGTCAACGACAACATGAAGTCACCAGTCATGCTCGACGGCCGTCATCATGTCACTCGACTCTTGATCCTGCATGAACATACCAAAGCGTCACACCAGTTTAACGAGCTCGTCTTAAATGAACTTCGCTAGATACTGGGTATTAAAAGCGAGAAAAGCCCACTAAACTACATGGGTTAGAAGTAAAGAGTTCATCGATTTGTATGGGAACCGAGTGTTTAGCATTTTGCATTGGTATTTTTACATCACGAGTGTAATTTAGTGAGGAAAGACCTCGATTAACAGATCCAATTTTTTGTGGTGTTTGAACAGTGCCTGAACAACAAGGTATTTTGCTTTTAAAACCTGACGTCACACGCAGAAAGCGGTCGGGAGTTGGAACGCGTAATGAAGTCCTCAGATCTTTTTTTTGGCACGCGAGGTACATAATTATACTCTTTCCGTCTATCTTTCTCTATCCCGATAATAGTTACCTGGGAAGTTCACCCTAAGAGACCATCATAATACAAGTAGAAATATAATAATAATGAAAATGACAAGGTTTAAAGTATGCCCGTCGTTTCCATGATGGAACCAGGACAGGACAGTGCATTGTTCGTGTAATATTATTAACTAAACAGCCAACAGATAGCAACATTGTTTGCGTGACGCTATCCCATTAATCTTGCCAAAGGAGAATGAAGTGGTCAGATGTAGGACTCATTTCTCAATGAAACGACTGCTAATTAATCACTATGCTCCCTATCTATGCAAATAGTGGACAAAAATGTGAGGGCCCGAGAACTGTTTGTCATCTTATGACATATTACTGTAGGCCTACATGAGATGATTTTGTTGTGAAATTAGGGCCATCGGTTATGAGAGAAGATACATGCCATAATATTAGAGCCTATCCGTTTAAAAAAGTACCGTGTCATTTCATGATTTGACCAAAGAATAGGTCAGCAAATGTAGCATGTAAATTTAGTAAGTATTTTACTTCCTAATAGTTTAGACTGTGACTGAAATTTTTGCAATGAATTAGTAAAATCTGTTTGATCAGACTGAATAGGTATGTTTCTAAGGACTTGAATGCTAAACTTTCTAGTACGGTTGGGAGCAATCTTTTGTCTATACAGGTACTCAAATTTCATTCTGCGTATCATAATTCCTGGCTGAAACTAAGTTTATTAAAGCGTGGTAACTCAGGAGCTCCATGTCTTACGCGAGTTTAGCGAGAGATAGCGTGTATTGTGTTAAGAACAAGGTTCCTTGATAAGGCGGGCCCTAGACTTAAATTGCCACTCTAATGATTACCCTCACGAGTAGCCACATCGTCCTGAAAATTATGTAGACAATAACATCAATTAGAACTAAGGTAGTGCGGAGCCTTTGTTTCGTTAATTACTTGAGCTCGGCTTGCCACACCTGCTTTCGCCAAAATACACTAGACAAAATTTCCTGTGTTCAAATTAAAATCCCGCATTATCAATGGGACATTGTGAGAGAAATCGAGTGCAAAAACGCGGTTTGAGAGCAAAAAAGCACTTGATTTTGTTTTTGTTTCATTTTAGTTTTTGTCGACGTAATGAAAAGCAATTTCGTCGTGAAATGAAGAGATACCTAAATTTAATTGTAAATGAATACAAAGTTCAATAGGTTTTTTTTTTGTTTGACGAGGATTTCAATCATTTTAGTAACTGGTAGAATGTTGAATGGTGGTTATGGTGCTTTGAAAATTAGCTCGTAGAGTATATTAACTAGGTAGTTAATGTTTGCCCCCGAGGAAGGGTTAAGGTAAAAAAAGTTAAAGAGGACTTTCTTAATCTTACTCAAAACCACGCTTGTCACCGCTCCAAAAGAGGTATACAGTTTTGTGGTACAAAATGCATTATATTGCAATCGACTTCAATATTTTAAATATTTATTATTGAGTACTTAATCATATTAATAATATGACAATATTTTCATGAAACATTTAATTTGGCTTATTCTGCATTAAAAGAAGCTAATTTATACTAAAAACCTTTACGTTAATAATTTACCCCTGCGTTGTTAAATACAAGACCCCAAGACTTGGCAAGTTGTAACAACTGACTTTTTTCAAAAAACTTGTTCTTGCTCGGATACTTACCACGCAATTAAAACTTGATTTTAGTTTTCAATATGAGAAATGAATTGTTGCAATGTCGGTACGAAAATAATGGCAAAAAGTTATCAATAACAGAAGAAACATGAGTCTAAAATCTGTTACTACACGCCTCCGCTCCCCCAGGTTGTTAAACTTCCATGTAGACATTTTAATGACGAGTCGTGTGGGAGATACGTTTTGTATGCGTTGGTGGCACCGTAAAGGTTAAGGCACTTATTAGAGATATCCGATACTTCTCTGAGAAAGAGTGCTCTCTTGGACTACTTCATCGCACCATTAGGGCACTCAAAGCTAAAAGCAACATAAAAATAAGGTTTAGTGAAATTTATATCGTTTTATCTGTTGCCCGCGACTTCGTCTGCGTAGATTTCGGTTATCGCTGTCCCGCGGGATCTATACCATTTTCCCGAATAAAAAGTAGCCTACGTTATTTCTGAATATTCAAACTATCTTCTTACCAAATTTCATCTAGATTGGTGCAGCGGTTTTCCCATAAAGAGGTAACAAACAGACAGACAGAGAGACAGAGTTACTTTCGCATTTATAATATTAGTTAGGATTGTATAGATTAAGGCGTAACTTTGCGGAAGTCCATGTTACAAATAATGGCATGACTATACTGCACTACTTCGCAGAGGAGCAAACTAATTTAATTCATTATTTGTTATATCGTTTTAATAGACACTAAGTTATTCTAGGTAAATAGATTGAGAAGTCAATAGACTTTGCTCATTGGATACCACATTTTAAAGGTCCACGGAAAGTGAGCCAAAATATCAACAACTAAAAATACCCACCTAAATAAGGTAAACGTCCAATGATTGACACGTTAATTCCAATGATTGACACCCTGCTTGTCACCTTTATTGCTACGCATTGAGATTGAAGGTGCCAACTATTGGGACAGTGTCGACCACAAGGACATTTTTACCTTATTTTTTTTTTTACAAAAAAGTTGAAACCGTAACAAGGTAACTCAAACATTATGAATAATTATTATTTAATAAAAATAGCACAAAAACTATTTTGGTCCCGGCTAATCTCCTAGATCCCTAATCCCTCCCCCTCCCCCCTAATCCTTCCCTCATCCCCTCCTTAGGGCAAAATGTATCAATTTGAGCCAAGTTCCAATTGAATATCTTATAAAACCAACTTTGGAACATTCGCGATTTCCTCCGTTATAACGCTGCATATTAAAGTGCGTTGCGTAAGGTATCCATTTGTAATTGAACTCTACAAAATCGACCAAGTTTGAGTCGTACTCATACACGTAGGGTTCCGTGCAACCCTACAGTCTTCAAAACCGAAAAAATGCTTATAAACTGTATCTTATTTTTGTTACTTACTTTTAGTTGTTCTTAAAGCGATCATAGTAGGTAATACACTGCGTGGAAAAAACGTCGAACAATAGTTATATAAGTATGTAAAAGATACAGAACTAACACAGACGGATGGACATACAACAAAGCCTTAATAATAGTGTCGCGTCGGTAAACTTTTGTTCGGAACTCTAAAACCGAATGGGAAATGAGGAGTTGCGGCGCGTGTGCTATCACTGGATAGGGGAGGGCAGGGCGCGGTGGCTTGAGTGAGCTCTAGGACCCTTAACTCCCCTGGCTCCCCTCTAGCACGTGTCTGTTTAAAGGACTATGTTATCTACACAATTAAACATCTTCTAGATGACCGAGTGAGAGCGAAGCGCAGGCAAGGCGTCTTCGTTTCGGCTTCGGCAAAAACTATTTTTAACCGACTTCAAAAAAGGAGGAGGTCCTCGTTCCACTGTATGTTTTTTTTTATGTATGTTCATCGATTACTCCGTCAATTGTAGACCGATTTTCAAAATTCTTTTTTTATTGGAATGAGTATACTCCTGAGGTGGTCCCATTGTCACCAAGTCATGATCTGATGATGGGATCCTAGGGAAATCGAGGGCAACCCTCAAATTTTACAGGCACGTACTATGTGTTTCATATGTTTTCTAAGGTTATTCAAGTATTTGCGTCTGGTAGTTATCATCTCATGATGATGAGCTGATGATGGAAGGTACAACTCCTTGGCGGTTAGGAGTTGGAGGATAATTCTGAAAATGTTAAATCATTATTCGAAAGGGTTTACTCCTGAGGTGGTCCCACTGTAACCAAATCATGATCTGATGATGGGATCTCAGGGAAATCAAGGGCAACCCTCAAATTTTATAGGCACGTATCATGTGTTTCATATATTTTTTAAGGCTATTCAAGTATTTGCGTCCGGTAGTCATCATCTCATGTTGATGAGTTGATGATGGAAGGTACAACTCCTTAACGGTTAGGAGTTGGGGGATAATTCTGAAAATGTTAAATCAACGTAAAATTGTGAAATAAAAATCTTTTAACAAAAAAGTAAAACCGCCTTAAAAAAAAAGCCTTCAAAAATAATGATAAATAAATAAAACAAAATCTTCTTCATTCAAATTATATTCCGCTCGCACCGCACCGACTTCATATTTCTGCTGCTTAGTGCTAGGCCATAAAACTTTAGGCTTTAGTTTCTGCTGTCCAAAATAAACGCATTTTATTTTATTTTATTTATTTATCATTATTTTAGAGGATTATTTTACGTTTTCTTTCTAAGGTTTTTTTTTTAAGGCGGTTTTACTTTTTTGTTATGTAAATCCGGATGTGTCTCTGTCAGAATATTCAGCTGTTTTCATTTACAGGTGGCATTTCTCAACGGATTCTCGTGAAATTTTGTGAGTAATTTCGAACGATAAATAAACAGATTTATTCGACGATTCGTTTTTTGGAAAAGAAAAAATGTTAATGTTATTACGTTCAAAATAAACTCAAGACGGCTGCAGATCACAGAGCCACTACTTTATTGGTAAAAAAAAAAACTTGTTATTATCTTTGGGTCACTCGTATATCATGATTTATTTAATCGTATGGCACAATAAATACAGGCATCAAAATAACCTAATTAAATTGCTAAAAAAATGCCATTGCGTCAGGCGTCGTCAAAAATTTATTTTGCTCTGATTAAGTAATTTGAAAGTCTTTATTTTAGCATAAACGATCCAACTTTTATATAAAAACAGTTCATGCCTACACAACAGCCTATTCCGATAGTAATTATGATCAATATACATTTTGAGAGTAGCAGACAAATAAACCAACTAATAACAAGTCTCGTAACTAAACAATAGATTGGTTACAAATAACTAATAAGCCTATTTTCGAATTTCATTTAACTTAGCGGTTCTGCTTTTCCTTTATAGAATTCTGCTTTTATTTGTTTTGAGTTTTGAGCGTATCGATGATCCTACTAATATTAAAAATATGAGAAAGTTTGTAAGTGTACGATATTTTTGATCGTACAACGCCGCCACATCACCCTTGTCATCATTATAAGCAATCAATGTTACGATTCACAGTTTATACTAAACTACTATTCAGGCTACCGCGAGTTAAGATTCCGCTAAAATCCCTAGTCTCCTGAGGTCTACCTGTCATTCTCCACCAATGAGAGACAAGCTACTGCTTACTCGATACTAGCAATCCTACCCTAGCCGATTTTTGACTTGCGACGGATCTCATTAAGCGCGTAGGTATACATCATTTTAGTAAACAGCTAACTGTCATCATCGAAAGGTGCATTTTGCAATATCCAGGCTCGTACATAGCAAAATG
Source organism: Clepsis dumicolana (assembly GCA_963691665.1). Lineage (NCBI taxonomy): Eukaryota > Metazoa > Arthropoda > Insecta > Lepidoptera > Tortricidae > Clepsis > Clepsis dumicolana. The sequence continues at coordinate 12,875,724 of OY829512.1, forward strand.
CAGGTTTAAATGTTTGGATGTTTGGGTGTTTGTTACTCTATCACACAAAAAAGGCTGGACTGGTTTGGATTGAAATTAAAATACAGATAAAATACCTTACCCAAAAATTTAATAGTTCACGCGGGATCTCAATAAAAAAATTCTATGCCGACGAAGTTGCGAGCAAAAGCTGTAATTAAAAAAGTAAGTAAATTTATATTTACTGTGAGACACATCGAAGAGAAAAATTCAATACTGAAATAAATTAAAATTACTCTTACAGTAAAATAACTGGGGTGTACTAGTCGAAATCATACAGAAGTAACAATACGGAATAAAAGTTTGGATATCAGATAGCTGAATATTAAATAACAAAACATGATTACGATAATAGGAAATTTGATACGGAAGTCATACCTTCCTATTATTTTATAGTCTGAAAGAAACTGACGTGCTTTTTTATGATTATATATTTCTATGAATGAGTAGGTAGTTAAACACATAATTCAAAAGTGACCAGCGATTGACCTAGTATCCCACCTTACTGTGAAGTACAGATGAGGCCAAACATGTAACTCACTTAATCATCATTTGTCATCGTCATCTGATGATGACGATTTCCGCTGTCATGATTGACAGCGGAAAACGGCTAGTGCAGATTGCTAGATTGTACCTGTCCGGAAACGCAAACGAGTAAGTGTGCGTTCTCTTAATTTCCTAATCTACCTAACTAAGATGTAGCAATATAGCTAGATGGAAACACTCAATTTGATTCAGGGGAAAAACAAAAGGGACTTGAAAGATGTGCTGACTCGAACGGATAATATTAAAGCTTAGCAGCAAATTTTAACAGCGCTTGGTAGCTTTGTGAGGGCAAACATTTAAATATTGAAACCGGAATAAAAATAGGTACTTAATATTCATGAATTTAGTGTGGTGCAGACTGGTGAGGTAATTGTTGTAATGTTTTAGAGGTGAAATTATAAAAGCACTTAAAATACGGAGTACTTAGTGGATTATGTATGAGTGTAAATATGAACTCAACACCATTATAAAAAAACACCTCGTCCATATCCAATAGTTTCCATAAAATGTCAAGTCTCAACAATGTGTACTGGTTTCGGTTGTGCGTTGTTTGCCTTTCATTACGTCACGGCACTGTTTTATAGGTATAGATAAGACGTAAACCCTTTCTTTTATTTAGCACTATGCTACGGAATGCGATTTATTTCTCTTTTACGGCCCTTTCTGTTGCTGAAGGGGAATCGTTAATCAAAATTACTTGGAGTATAAAGTATAAGGTACTGTCCTAATCGGGTAAATTGGGTTCAACGTACGTGAACTGGCACCGCAAACGTACGCAACTCCGTCATTATTCATCAAACAAATACGGAACTAAAGTTATTAAATTAGAGTTATTTATGTAATAAATCAGCTGTTTAAAAATACTGTTCAACAGGCACGCTTAACAGACAGCATAAAAAGATGAAAAAATAGCTTTTGTTCTTTTGTGCGCTTTCTGTTCCAAGCTATTAAATGTTTTATTAAAACATTTTCTTGCCATTTTCCCAACTTGGGGGTTCAGCCATAATAACGTACTCTAAAAAACAATTATACACATAACCTGCGATCTTTGATTTTGATTGATAAATACATTTTCTATCACTAATGTTTCTATCACTCGGTTTCTTGCGTTAGCAACAAGCCAAAAATCAAGAGCTCCCTCCAAATCGTAATGAAAAATGAGCTGAAGCCATTCCTCGACGCTGCACTGTAGCCTTTCGAGATATCCCTCTCGAATTGATTTAACAGTAAATTGTAAAAATATTCAAAAATATTTTATTTGATAATGGAATCTGCCTCGGAGTTCGAAAGCGCTTTAATGATAATTCAATTTGCACACCAGAGAAAACGGGTCCGAAATAAATCATAATCAGTTTTACGTTTTATACCTAGAGTGGGGCTCTGTCGAATACGCGGATACGGAGTATTGCATATCTGTGGTTAAATCTCCGTGTGCGTAGCCCTAAGTGTTATGAACGAGTCTTTGGTTATTAAAGTGCACTTGTACCTACTGTTTAAGTGACAAGTACGCGCGTTTACTAGTTTTGCGGGTGGTAGGACCTTATGCGAGGTCCGTCCGGATCGCTACCACCATCTAGCCCGCTAATCCTGCTGCTAAGCAGCAGTGCTCGCACTGTTGTGTTCTAGTGTAGAGAGTAAGGCAGCCTGTATAACTACGGGTACAAGGGGCTTTTTCTTATAAGTACGACATGGAAGGCAAACGATCAAGTGGGTCACCTGATAGTAAGTGATCACCACTGCCCTTAGACACCCGCAACCCCGGGGGGTTTTCGGACACGTTGCCAACCTAGATAGCTAAGATGAAATGCACCTTGTGACCGTAATTACACCGGCTGTCTTACTCTCCACACCGGAGCACGATAGTGCAAGCACTGCTGCTGAGCTGCAGGACTAGCGAGTAATATGGAGGACGGACCTAGCACAAGGTCCTAACACCTTATATCATCTATTATACCAACAACACAACAGACCAGACAACAAAACAGTACCATAACTGACTGACTGACTGACAGACAACGCACAGCCTAAACCACTAGATACTTGAAATTTGGCAAGTATATACCTTGAGTATCCTAGAGGTGCACTAAGAAGGGATTTTTCGAAATTCAAACGGGATAGGGAACTAGCCATTTTGCAATATTTCACGGGGGCAAAGGATTAAGGTAAGCGTCCACATGTCGGTATCGTACGCAACGGACGCATCGCACGCAACGAAAATATATGCAATGTGCGATGCGTACGATGCGGACAGGTGGACGCTTACCTTAATCCTTTGCCCCCGTGAAATATTGCAAAATGGCTAGTTCCCTATCCCGTTTGAATTTCGAAAAATCCCTTCTTAGTGCACCTCTAGGATACTCAAGGTATATACTTGCCAAATTCGCAACGATCCGTTACGTGCGATGCGTTCGTTGCGTACGATAGCGACATGTGGACGCTTACCTTTAGTGTTGTGTGTCGGACTAGTGGCAACCCTAGTGATAAAACTGATAATATAGACCAAGTTTAGTGCGGGTAGTTAGAGAAATCCGTGCAGCTAGAAGATGTTGATACCCGCCTCTTTAGTCCCTTCGAGACCATGGACGCGACGTCGCGTTCGAAACGTCGAGGTACATAAATAATACAATATTTTTACGTGATTAGTCTCGAGTGTCATGATAATATAACTAGTACGACAAACATGCTAGTTTTCCATAAAGATGCTTAGTTTATACACAAGCAAAGAGTAATGGCACTATGTCTTACTTAAAGTAGGTCCTTTAAGCCACAGGTCGCACACAGGAATTATCTTCATTACTCTTTTACCGCCACAAGGTTAAATAAAACACTGTCAAAACCTCCCGGGGAAACGAATTACCATGGACAGGATAGAGTTAGTTTAAAAGCACATTTGCTAGCAACCCTTTTGTAATTATACCTGGTCTGTACTGTAAGCCACGTAAGCTGGACTTCTCATTATACGAGCGAGAATTAACTGGATTAACCCGGTTACCGAGTTACACTTGTTTATTGACCTCTAATCCTGAGTATTTTCCTTCCACGATGAATCTGCGAGTGAACCTTTTTTTATCCACTGTGTGGCAGATCGCTCGGTTGCTTTCTACTATTTACGTAGCGTCATATTGAGACAGAATACAGGAAAACGGATTAAATAATGTGTGCATTAATGTCCACGATGGCCCAAATAATTTAGATTTAATGTAGCAATACTTACAGGAGTAAGCTTTGAAACTTGTTTATTTTCACGGGATTAATCTACGTCAAGGCTGGCGAAACCCAGGCCAGCAGGCCCCAAAGTGGTCCGCCAAGGCATTTGAATTTGTCCACCAACTAGTAAATCGGTCAGCTGGCCAATAGCGAGACTTGGCGATGGTTGGCCACACTGCTTCTACCTCTAAAAGTAGAGGCCTCCTTGCCTCAGACTTAAAAAAATCGGCCCAGCTAGAAAATCTATTGGCCAGTGTCGCTCTACGTACCTATATTGTCAGAGTTGTCTGCTGTATGGTCGTGTCTCGATAGAAAATAACCAAGAACAATTACGGGTAGTTCCCAAAACTCATTCGGCTAAACAGATGTGGTATCCTACACTTCAACACTTCGGTCTACTGTTAATCATTTCTGGTTCAATACTTATCTGACACAACCGAACGTGGAGGCAATTAAAACTATTTTATATACCTACGAGTACTAAATAAGAAAATGGCATCAGATAAACGTGTCTAAGAAACTTTGAGTTATCAACATAAAAACAAGGAACGGGAGAAGACTAATTACAAAGTTTATCAAACGAAGTTCCCAAATAACGAGTTCCTTACACTCTTTTTCTCACCACTTCGCCCACTCGAAACCCTTTCATTTCATTAAAGATGTCGCCCAGTTATGATTCGATAGCTCCACTTGTTTTCCTCGTTTTAATTCTTCAGATTCGCGACGGCTGTAACAAAGTCTACGGCAAATACGATTGAAAAGTTTTCCAAAGAGTACTTCCACGAGTTTCGTCCCTGCATTGTGCCGTAAGTACTTAACCAATCGAGTGCGAATTTGTGAAATAACTTTCTGCATTTGGAGCACTGGGAATTGCATTCTGAGTGAATAAGTTCTATTATGAATGGAATCACGGCGCGACGCACTTTGGCTTTGCACTCATACATTTCGATTTATCGAGTAGGCTGGGGTAGATTAGTGAATGACAAAGTACAAATTTTCATGGAGACTAAAGCCACTACTTTACATGATAGATACTTACAGTACTGGCCACTTTCTTATCTTATACTTATAGAATATCTAATACCTGTACGTTGTGTCCAGGGTTTTTAAGTTTCATTTGTGCGCTTTTTTCTCAAAAAGCAAGTTTTAGGTTTCCTGCTAATTTGTAGTTTTTATTGCCAATGACATTTTTACCATATTATTATTCTGCTTCAGGAATAATTTCACAAAATCTTTCAATGTTTTTTTGGATATAATTTTTTTTCTTTGTCCAGTGGTAAAACGTTAGAACTTGTTATTATAATATCTAGCTACGATAAGGACCTACGATATTATCGTAGGTAGGTACTTATCGACTCAATGCTCGACGAAGCTTGTTGCGGATTTCATATCGGTAATTATGACGTATCGTGTTGCTGGTGCGGATATCATAGTCGTTACCTTAGCGAAGCCTACGCTGTAGATGTGGTCTGCATATTATAATAATTTGAGTAATAATACTCGATATAAATGATTAGCAAGTTGTCTGACGCACAACTGACGATAAAAAGCAAAGTGCGTATCGTTCATTAACATAAAAAGATATCTAGACGCGTCCAGCGTACATAAATTGCTGAATACCGGCGCCACAGTATAAAACGGGGACATTTATTTAACTGAAAAAGATATCATCGTGTCCCCTTCCGATGTCAATAAAAAAAATATAGAGAAGTACTTGAGCTCGGCCGCGGTAGGCGTTAAATTGAACGGCGGCGGCAATAAAACCTAATTGAGTGTATGTCCATTAGGGAGCGAATCATCACGGACCCTTTCTATACAACTTGTGTGTAAGTTTGCAACCTATTTCGTATTTAGTAACCTTCCGCGACGGAACGAGAGCTTTTGGGGTTAGATGTCCAGTACTTTGGTCGTAATGTGGATGGTTCGCTCGGAATACGGGCAGTTAGGATTTATTTGGCGCTGGGTAGATAGATAGTGAGGTGTTATTTATTGTAAAAATAAAATTGTGTGAAGTAGTTATTTAAACAGGCGTGTCAAGAGTTTTAAGGACATTTGTATTCGTTTCTGATTAGCATTTTTGTATTTCATCAGCAAAGATAAGGCCGCTAAAACATGTACAGTTCGTGTCAAACTTAAATGCGCGTATAAAGTGAGTCACTAATGCACAAAGACTAACGGTAACATGGGAAACGGGTAACGGGAATGTGATTAGTAAATTACAGTATATTTCAACATGTGTAAGGAAAAAACGTTATGAACCATTAACTAAACTACCCTAAATAGGTTCCAATTACGTGAGTGCTGTAGTTTTTCACGTCTACCAATTTCTATTAATATTGACATTCAATTAAGCTCCGAATGAATTCGTTATGCGAGCTTATGTACGTAATATCGGGGCAATCTCTACTCACGAGCAAGAACAAGAGTCTTGGGTGATTGGAAGGCGTACTACTCGTCATAGCTCGATAGGTAAGTCGTATCGGGTTCAAATTGCGTTTGATGGCTCTTCCTTTATCATATTAGCATTTGGAATTTGATAATTGGCTTTCGAAGCACCTTTAACGACTACGATTACGTAACATGATCTATGCCTGTACTTTCCGCGCGAAAGGAAAAGCGGTCTGTGTTCCACTCGTTTGGTAGGAACGATATAATCTGTTTATGTATTTGCGAGTATGTATTGTACTTCTTATCTATTTATTCAACATTATTACATTATAGCTATTATGAATACTTTATTTACATAATAAAAGCAATTTACAATGACATTAAATCTAAGCTTAGCCTAAATAAACTACAACTTAAAACTAAATTAAATCTAAATAAGGCCCCCGTGGCATAGTGCCCAAAAGGCTGGCAGCGTTGCCTCGCTGAATAGCGATGCTGATTCTTTGAGAGAGAAAACTGCCAGCCCTTTGGTCACAAGTTGCATCAACTAAGCGCTTTTGTAACACAGAAATAAGCTTGTAAGCGCTGGGACCCCATGGACCCAAAGTTTCAAACCCGACAGCAACAAAAAAAAGGTTCAGCTATTAGCTATTTCACTATAAGTAAAATAATAGTATTGGTTCCAGACCAGCGTTTTTAAAAGACTAATAGGCAGTAATAGCCCGAGTAGACGGAACAGAGCGATCGAGTATTTTTCCAAACTAGAGTTCAGCCAATTTACATTTCCAGAAAAAAAGAAAAAATTGTATAGTGAAATAAACGGATCACTCACGTATGTCATTAGAGCATAGCTCCTTCCTCTGGGAGCACACGCCACGCCGTCCGTTCCGTCCGATCCGTCCGTTTATTTCACTATGATTGAGTCTCACGGTAGTTTTATGTTAAAAAATTGTATGTTATAAAAGTACTAAATCCAAACAGTTTAATGTATATTTAATGTAGGTATATACTATTTACATATCTGTTTTATCCACAAACCACTTGATGACAGTAGATTCCATGTTAACGCTCTCTGGCCTCTACTAATAATTTGACAAATACAATTATCATCACAGAGAAATGTTAATTATGTGTTAGTATTGGCATACGTGTAATTTGTACGAACGTAACAAATTTTGACGTTACTGTTCAAGTGTGCTGTACGTAGCTCAGCCCCTCGAAAAGTGGCAGAATGTAGAAAGATATTAAGCTAAAAAAAATACATACAGTGGAACGTAGAACCTCCTCCTTTTTTGAAGTCGGTTAAAAAGGCAAATGCCATAAGCAGTGTATATTATTATCATCGAAGTACAGAGTACGAACTCTTTAGGCAATATGGACGGATAGGTACATCAATTAGGTATCTACAACGTACATGGTGTTATTACATACATTCCTTTCTAAAATTGACAGTTTCTCTCAGTTTAATCTTTAATTATTATTTTTAACCGACTTCAAAAAAAGGAGGAGGTTCTCAATTCGTCGGAATATACATTTTTTTTTATAACATAAATATGTCATACAACGATAATATTACAAGCATATACAATGATTATATTACAGTACTAGTTTATGCCCCGCGGCTTTGCCACTGTGAAATATTTCAAAATCGGCTAGTTCCCTATCCCGTGGGAATTTCTAAAAACCCCTTCTTGGTGCACTCTAGGATACTCAAGGTACATGTTTGCCAAATTTCAAGTCTAGGTCCCGTGGTTGAGGCTGTGCGTTGTCTGTCAGTCAGTCAGTCACGGTACCTACTGTTTTATAGGTATACTTAGATAGATAAACAGGAAGTAAATATTTATTATGTTACTACCGCGTCCTAATTGAAGATCATTATATTCGCTAAGTTAGGTGTAAGCAATCAATGTTACGATTCACACTTTTATTTAACTACTACTAATGATGGCTACCGCGAGTCAAAAATCCGCTAGAGTCGCTAGTCTAGTAGGAAGTCTATCTGTCAATTTCCACCAATCATAGGCCAGTAACTTGTCTCTCATTGGTGGAGAATGACAGATAGATCATACTCGACACTAACGCGGTAGGACCGCGTCCTTCCGCGATCATTTTTGGCCGCCATCAAGGAAAATAGAATAGAATACCGGATTTTGACTTACGAAAGTGACGTGACGACGTGACGACCAACTATGTACTTAATCGATTCTTTTTTCAAAAGCAGTTTACTAGGAACGTAACGTTACTTTTATACATTTTTTTCATGAAAGAGGGAGGCAAGCGGGTCACCTGATGGTAAATGATCACCGCCACCCATGAGGACCAGCAACCCCGAGAGACTCTCTAGTCCGTTCCGGCCTTTAATGAGGAAAAGGGACAGAGGAAAGGGGGGGGGGGGACTCTGTAGTATCATTTATTGTGTTAATATTATTCGGTTTCCAATAATCCACTTTTACTGCTCTATAAAAATTAAGGCATAATTTTATTAGTCCTGCGATTTGGGCATGCATGGTAAATTAGAATTAATAGTATGTTAATTTGATAGTAGCTAGTTTAATTACTGAGCTGCAACCGCCAAATCTATAATTAACTAAGTGATAACTATTGTTATATGCGTCATCTAATTAGGGCACTGCCGATTTGAAATAGATATAGCCACTAAGTTAGTGGGGACAGTCGACGCCATTAAAAGTTCATGTAATTATTAAGAGTAAGTTAATCAACATTATCATCAGCCTTTTTACCATCCCAATGCTGGGCACGGGCCTCCTCCTGCGAAGTTAAAATAAATAAATAAATAAAATATAAATAAATATCATAGGACAATTATTAACACCAATTGACCTAATCCCAAATTAAGCAGAGCTTGTGTTATGGGTACTATTACAAAGTAAGTAAGTAGGTTAAAGTAAAGTTAATGTGTTAACTTTTTAATTTAAGTACTTATTTACAATGTCAAGTAACGGGCATTTACATGGAAATACATCAGCAACAGGCCTCGTCAACTAGCTTAACCTAAATTACAGAACATCATCAGCAACATGCTGCATCAAAAAACCCTAACCTAAAACCCCCCGCCCCGCATCGTACCCGGCTCAAAGGTCCCCATAATACCAGCAGCATTGCCCCGCTGAATGGCAATGGAGTCCTGTTGCACCAAATACGACCCAGAGCGAGGGTCACAGCCCTTGTCTCGCAATCGACGGCCTAGCTCCCTGAACAACTCGCGAGCCTCAGCTCTTGACTTTTTAATTGATAGCAAAACTAGTCGTGTAAAGAGAATTAATTTATAGTTGTACTATCAGGGCCATGTTTTATAAAGCTACAGGTTACAATTTACAAGCAGAAGTCTCTTTCTAACAAAAGGTGATAGAACGAGACTTCCGCTTGTAAATTGTAACTTGTAGCTTTATAAAACACGGCCCTGGTAACTAAAAGTACCTAATCTACATGCTGTATTCCCTTGTTTTTTTCAATAAAATTACTACATATAATCTGGTTTGACACTGGGCGATAGTTAAGTAGTTTTATGGCGTAATTATGGTTCCAGTATAATTATTATAATTTTTATTTCGGCACAAACGGTACAATTTTAAACTTATATCTAACATTAACCAATAAAGATGCCACCGTTAATTAGTAAGTACATAAATGAAATTCGGGCGAATGTCGAAGCCTGTTAAGTGACCCACTGCTGGGAAAAGGCCTCCCCATGTCCTCCACGCGTCCCCATCTTTAGCGGTCTCAGGGCAATCGTAAAGATCGAGATCCAGATCGTCCCGCCAGAATAGTCTGGGTCTGCCACGCCACCATCCCCGCTGCTCCGCCGTGGTACACACTCTGTGGCAATTTTCTAATATAATAAAATTACATTTTTTGTTCGAAATTTTTACAACTTTATACTTTTCATGTAGAGCTTTTAACTAAATTCATAATAATCATTTACTAATTAAGTACTTAAGTTTCACGCAATTACGTTTAATTTTATATTAACTAGCTAATAAATTTTAACGTATGAGAGGTTTTATTAAATAACAACAACATAAAAACAAAGAAAAACATATTAACATATACTTTTGTATTTTCCTAAACATTCGACTTCGACTTTTAACATGAAACTACCGTGAGACTCAACCATAGTGAAATAAACGGATCACTCACGTATGTCAGTCGAGTATAACGAGGGTACGGAGAGGGTTACGAGGGTAGTTGTGAGCCGCCGTCAGCTGCGCCGAGCAGCCGCGCGAGCAGAGCCGCGGCGCGCAGTTTACGTCTCGCCACCGGCGTGGCGTGTGCTCCCAGAGGAAGGACTACGGATTAGTCCGAAACATGTCAGGCTATACTCGACTGACATACGTGAGTGATCCGTTTATTGCACTACGATTCGACTTCGACTGAAATTAAACGCTGTACTGCTTCCAAAAGCGCTTCCAAACAGCAGCGTATCCCGAAGTCTGCACGAAGTGAATATTCCACGTGCAATATCGCAATATAATTTCTTCTCCGTTACGATGGAAATGTAAGGGGAAGCTACACAATGGGTGGCGAATGAATAGACGCCGTTAGTTCAACACGTACAAACAACGTCTTCCCACTTTATCCCGATATTGAACTGGAATAAGGGATCAAAATGACACCAGCAAATAAAACTACGAGCTTCGAGAAAGGATTTGAAATGATACGATAGGTACTATACAAATATTCAGTACACAGATTGTCAAATAACGAATCGTTAACCGGTTGTATTTTAGTAACTGATCGACCAAGTTTAGATGATCCGCACTTCTGTAAAGTTTTTTTGGAAAAAATAATCAACTGAACTAGTAAAATTTTGACAACCTGAAGAGGCTATGAATTTACGTTCGTTCGTTCGTTCGTACATTTACGTTCGAATGTTTTTCTTATTATTTATTTATTTTAAAATAGCTTCTTAAAGTTGTTTACCTAGAGTTGCTATAGTATCACGTGCTGCTGAAATATTTACCATTCATTATCTGAATGAAACCGAGCATACTTACCTAAGTTTTCTCAGCGGTACACAGGTGATACACGGCAACTAGATACAAGTAAATGCAGAGTTTTTGAGTTTTTACGGCAAGTTAGTGAATATTTTAGCTTCACGTATTGCTGGGAGCCTTGTACTTTTTTCCCTATAACATTTTTGTATTTCCAATTCAAAAATTTGAATAATGTTTATGTTGACATTCGGATAATAATCTAATCTCGCTTACTTCAGAAATTGTTAAATTAAATTTGATGATCGGTGGCAAATGAAAACTCTGCGTACTTATTAGTAACTGTATTTAGTATACTTAATGAAAACAAATAACTTTAAATGGTAATGCAATGATCGTAACTGACCACGAGTGTTAAATTAGATCGCAAATAATTATCGGCGCACTGGGCTGTTAATTAATAACTCATGAAATAACCGTAATGCTCGATTGACTGTTACAATTTTCAAATAAATGTGAAATTAGTTATAAGAAAAGGTTAAGTCTTGTGATGCTTTCAATCGTTACCTACTTTAATTTTATTTTATTTCTCATTTTGATAATTTAAAGCAGGCACTGTAGATATTTTTGGCTTGTAATATTTCTAAGCAAAGTTTTTATTTATACACCGAAAATTGTTCAAAGACAAGTTCATTTTATTTAATGCCGACATGATATTAGTAACATTACTTACATGGGTACATATTATAATTATACTATACCTACGTTGAAATCTTCAGACCATGACACTTACAGGATAGTAAATTAAATTTTAGGAATTCCAAATTTATAAATGGAATCAATAATGCTTTCCAAATAATTAAATTCGATGTGCATTATTTACGCTGGCAATTATTCCTGATGATCATTTTATCGTATTTCAGTGAAGCTATTTTTCAATAGTGAAATCAGTGAAATTAGTTTAAATCACAGACATCACAGACCCCATGTAAGCAGCTGTCAAGCGTACCCGATTTTTACTTGTGTACAACACAGCCTGTAGGCAGATGCCCATTGGTCAATTTTGTAGCCAATTTACCCGATCAAAAATAGAAGCATCGGTTGTCTATAGGCAGTCATTCAAATGAAGTGTCACTGAATGTGTTCGGGTTATAGTTGTCATCAAAAGCGCTCCCTCACACCTTCAAATACTGACGCATACTACAGATCAAAAAAACGGTACGACTCATGAAATCGGAGCAATCAGTTGTCTCTTTTTAACAAAGGGCATTAGTTACATGAGCGAAGGGTATAACTATACGGCCATAAGTTTACCTTCCATCTATTGAACTCATTAATCTGAGGTTTAAATGAAACTATTTACCCTACTTTACCATACTTACCTTATTGTTCATCCAAGCCCAGACGCATCGGACACAACACAATAGCTACAATAGTAGTTGTTTATGCAACTGTTACGTAATCTAATGTGTTTTAAGGCTTCATTATTGTAGAGTTGCATACATTACCTTATCTACACACATATTACAAGTACTCTAAGATAGGTCCAGAAGCCAAAGGCATAACAAACCTATCACGAATTTAGTTGTTCTTTTTTTATAAAAGTCAAACATATACAATTGACTATTTTTTTTAATTCAAGTCATTTCTAAATTGTAGGTATTAGTTTTTGAAGACGAAAAGTGATTGTTGTAATCATGGTCATTACATTACCTAAGGTTTCTAATTAATTTAATAACACAACCCATAATTAGCGCAAATTAAATTCCTCCCTTTCAGGAACTCGCGAGCATAAAATTGCCACAACATTATTAGTTTACATTTTCTAGCACTCCTGGGAGATAGACCATTATCTCGGCTGCCGACAAATCGAATTATCTTCGATAGTGCCTGTATAAACAAGGCGGAAGTCTCTACGCCACTGTTGATGAACAGTATTTAATAATAATCTCAACAAAAATAATAGTACCACCAGTGAATGTTGTGAACTTGTGCATTGATCGTAAGTGACTACAGAGGGTCGAGCACAACTTTACGAATGCTGCGTAAAGTTACGGTTATCGTATAGAGATCGAGAAACCTCATACTAAATTTTAGTTCCAAATACGCTCACGGGCGGGCGCTGTTCCAAACGTCATAGAAACTCGACAACGTTTACTATTCGATTTTACGTGACGCAGGTTTCGAAACGTCGTGCTCGACCCTCAGGCGTGGATTAACATTTTACATTGTTCTAAAACGTTTCCACAACTCAACCACGTTACACGTTTGATTACACTGCTCAAAAATGTTAGGCAGCAAACGCATATAAATAGTATTATGGGAGTCCGCATATAATTGATCTCTAGACATTTTTGAAGAGTGTAGTTGGCTCCTTCTGTAAAGTATATTATGAATGAAAACGTCTCGATCGCGTTCGCGTTAAAGTGTCAAATAGTATGAGGATTGTTTGTTGTCGATACGTGCCACTATAGAGTGTAGTAATTCAGACGTTGTGACGTATTTTTGGTCAAAGCCAAAGTCAAAAAGTTAAAAGCATTTATTCGTTGTTTGTTGTTTATTTATTAGGTAGTTGATTTTATAAATCTTGGCCGTTGCGGCCAGGTGCGCTACTGTTTTAAATTATTGAGTATAAAGAACCAAAGTAATACAAGTCTACCGAATATAAATAAACCTGAAAAAATGATCGTCAAAACACCATATTTTCGTATGACCCATGGCATGTTAAATATATTTTAGTTGTAATTTTTTGTCGCAGATTATTATCACAGTTGAAAAAACCGTCCATTCATATCGGGCTACCCTCATCGGTCACACAAGAGGTCCAAAGTTATATCTAATCAATCTGAAAGCCCTGGGATTGGATCGGCTGCTTCCTCAAAAGAACTTCTCTTCGGGATAGCGATAACTCATTTATTGATTTTGACGGCACCCAATGTCAACTGGAATCAATCTTTGGATATATATTTTACATGATTTAAAATATACATCTAAACATTCCAACTTCTTGAGTTACTTAGATTTCTAGTCTATGAGGCCAAAATCATAGAGTTGTATGTAAATTTATCAAATATTTATTTAAGTCTTACGACAGTTATTTACAATATTGATATAAAGCCTATTTATTTATAATTATAAGATGATTTTTTTTTAATTCAATGATCTTCCTGTCTCTTCATTTGCTGCAGATTCGATTAATTCGACTGCACTAGAAAAAAAATAGCTAATATTGTTTCATAGAAATCAATACAATGCAAAAACTATTTATTGACCACCATAACCAATAAAACAGTAAATAAGATACACGGAAGATAATCCGATACCCGAAGTGAATTCAACTCACAAAACATACAAGTGCGCAATTTTTTGTAGGCAGTTAGAATTTACTGAGTACTACTTGTAAAAAAAAAATAACAGAATTTGACATTGCTTTTGAAATTATCTAGGTATTTGTTAATAACACTTGTAAATCCAAAGAAAAAATATGCAAGCGTAAATTTTCTCTACTAGATTATTGTATTTAACTATTAGAACAACACCTAACATTTTCTAACACTTTCATCACGAGCTTACGCCAGCATTATTAAAATCACTTTAAAAAGTTACGAATCTCTTAAAAAAAATTACAAGTCAATGATGGCTGCTGAAATGTATTTAAACCTGTTAAAAGTAACCACGGTTTTAATTTCTAACAGATTTATCAATAGCGTGTTTTTTTATAAGCAGTGGGATTTTCAAAGCGTTCTATATTACACAAAAATAAAATCTCGTAATTCTCGAATCGGCTTATTTGATTTGGTTTTATTATAGTAATTTATAGACAAAAATTCTAACGAATTCATCAATATCTTTAAATTTTATTAACTGATGAAAGTGTTAGAAAATGATAGGTATTGTTCTAATAGTTAAATACAACAATCTAGTAAAGAAAATTTACACTTGCATATTTTTTCTTTGAATTTACAAGTGTTACTAACAAATACCTAGATAATTCCAAAAGCAATGTCAAATTCGGTTATATATTACAAAAATTTGCCACTTGTAAGTTTTGTGAGTTTACAGGGTAATTAACATGTTCCAGTACTGGACTAAGATTACCAGTAACAATAAGCAGCCTTATTTTAGAAAATCGCATCAAAATGTCAAATGGTTTTTTTCTACAATACGCTTTTGGAGATTGCAGTTACTAATGAACTGTATAGCAAAATAATTTAATAACCGTTCTCGTGAGGAAAACCAATCGGAAAACAGATATTTCGGGCGTGCTAGCTAGCGGCCCTTTGCTGGTTTTGTGTTGTAACATCAGTTTCATTCAAGTGTTGGTGATCCATATACTGTACTCGTAAAAGTGAAAATAACTCTGTATCTTTGTCTGTCAGTGTGTTACCTCTTTACCCTGAAAGGGCTCTTCGGATATTAATGAAATTTGGAATGAGATAGCTTATACCATTTCATGATGCCGAGTCTGTATTGAAAATCATAATGTAATATTTTTCATTATGGTCATTTGCCCTAACACTTTTATCTCTTAAACTATTAATTGTTCAGGACTGTTATAAAATAAACCTAACCTGACCTATATAGAGTTTATTTGATACCTTTTTTTATTAGGTAGATTTCTAATCACCGTTTTAATTTAGTTATTTAGGTTTCATTTACTGTAGTAGACTTATTTCTCATAATAAACTTCAACACCTAGGTATTTTTTGTTTATTGTCGTATACATATTTCTCATAGTAAACTTCATCACCTATAGAGTTCTACAGGATAACCATCTCAAAGATTCTGAAAAATGTACGGTTTCAGAGAAAAAAGTGTTATGGCAAATGATCATTATCACAAACACTACATTACGACTTACAACTTTATGAATTTCGATGTGCTCCCGATAAGGCCTCGGAAAACTCGGCGCGCGAGGCCGACTCGCTCTTTCCCGGTTTTTAATCCACGCTAACTGACTGGCCATCTAAATTCTGAAATGCTAATGATGGTCCATTTTGCTTCAAGTGACAAAGTTAATTAAACCCTCGGAGTAGCATATTCTCGTAAAACTTTCCGACGAACGCTAAGGGAAAAAAAACTAGAATTATTTTTAAAATTCCGTTTGGACTTGCCGCTTCGGTATCGAATATAATATTTTTCTACTTCATCTTACTATTTTCATCGTTTTTCGTGTCCGTCACTAGACTAGATTTTTTATCTGCCATGAATTACGTATTACATATTTGAAATCACCATCCAATTTTGTAAGTTCAAATCAAAAACGTGGGAGCCAGTTGATGTCTTATAAGTTCGAGGACCTGAATCCGTGAGACCGTGAGTCGGGTGCCGTACCTACCGAGGGTCTACAAATACAAAAAGACGGCACCCGACTCCGCAAAAGTTAACATAGAATTCCTAATTAAAGGACCAGGCCCAAATTTTTTTTCCATAGGTTTTTATGTTGGTTTTTTTATTAGTATTACAAGCTTTTATTTACTTCACTGCCAGTGGTCGGATTGACTTTAAATTTGGCATACTTATGTAAAACCGGTGACAATCGTTGATGACAATATAATAATCTAGTCGTCTCCACGGGAAGAAACTCTTCAACCTTTAATAATGGCACCGACTTGAAATTTGGTACATAAATGTATAGAGCATCGATGGCAGTACAAGTACAGTCAACAATAAGAATAAGAATAATTTATTTCGTAATACATACATCAGCAATATACAAAAGTGAATATCTAGCGGGCCCCAAACTAGGCAGAGCCTGTATCTTGGGAACTTGGAGTGCACTATACAAGGAAAATTGCTAATACATTATGCTTTGTAGACGTCAGGTAAACATGGTACTAATAAGGACAGTCAGCACAAAAATTAACCTTTCTGTGAAGCTAAATATTAAGAAAAATATTACTCTGTAGTGAAGCGATATTATTTGCTCAAGATATTTCATAATTAGGTACTAATTAATTTTCTAGGAGACAGAAAATTTCTCCAGTAAACCAAATGGTAGGCAAACACAATAAGTCTTTTGTATGCTCTAACTTAAAATATTTTATGCCTACCAGCAGAGCTCTTTCGGAAAGACCATGATTTCCATGAAAAATGCGAGGCAAGAAACTTGGCACATTTTTTTTTCTTAAAACAAGTTGACAATCTCCCTATTACCTACTAGGTACAATACATAACCAAAAATATAATATATAATAATTAAATATTACACCTATATTAAAAAACTCACAATTTAATATTATTACAGTATTATACGAACAAGAACAAAAAATAATTCCAAATAGAATAGTGCATAGGTACGTTGCATTCTCTAGGAAGTCGTCAACGTACGTGTCCGAAATTTTGGGATAAAACGCAATAGCACCATAAAGAGGCTCGTGTGGGTCCGAACCCGATTTTCGCAGCTTACGACACAATTTCCTTCGCCAAATCCAGGATCAGAAAGGTAAACTGCATCTTGTTGTTTATGGATAACCAGCGTTTCGGTGTATAAATACTATTGGAACTATGTCAAAGTTATGTATTAGTAACAATGTATTATGAATTTTATTAGTAACGTTGTGTACTACGTAATGATAATAACAAAAGACGTGAAAGTTTTTCTTGATAGTCCATCGTATCCCCAATTTTTTTCACTTTATGTTACATTTTACTTAAAATTAAATTAGGCATTAAACTTTTATTATGTCTCACCAAAATACCCACCTCATTAAAAAACTACTTGTTGTTATTCGACTTGTGTATAGTTAGTTCATATGAAAACAATGTAGATTCCTATTTGATTATATCTTACCTGACAAAGTAAAATAACAGAAGACGTATCATCGAAATCAAACACAACCTAATTACATTAAATTACGCATTGTCAACAAAACAAGAGTAATTAGTAATTAAAATTGCCTCCCGCCGTTTTAAAACCTCCCACAATTATGTCAAGAGGGGATTTCGCGACGCGTGTCGAAGCTGGCGGAGGATAGGATACGTCGTCGTTATGACAGTCGACTCGTCTCCACCAAAATGGCGGTGGTCGTCATTAAGGCGGAGTGCCCTTACATTTAGTTCCGTGGCGCGTTAACAGCTACGGAAGGAAAACTGGCTAAAAGCCTCCCTGCAACTTGCAGATTAGCCACGCTTGCTGCATAAAACACGTAAGCACTAAGAGATTACTTTCTATGATGCGACGCTCGTACGTTTTTGTACGTACGTTTGACATTTTCGCTGCGGGACGCAGTGAACCGAGCCGTCCCAGTTACCTACATGTCGTTAGCAGGTTTCAATTGTGTTCATGTTATTCGGTGACCCGGGTCGGTCGGTGGCGCACAAGATATGAATAGAAATTCACTCTTTTTACCTTCGGTAGTGTCACGTAGCTGTACTGTATCACTCTGTAGATCGCATTCAAAACATTTTTAGTGATAATTTTGAAAGATTTATTAAGTGATATTGTTTTTTAGACGGTAAGGAAGGCAAACGAGCAAGTAGGTCACCTGATGGTAAGTGATCACCACTGCCCATAGACACGCGTAACCCCGGGGGGTTTGCAGATGCGTTGCCGACCTAGAGGGCTAAGATGAAATTGCCTCTTGTACATTGCCTCAACTGTCTTACTCTCTACACCGGAACACAACAGTGCAAGCACTGCTGATTAGTGGTGAAAAACACAAACTGTAATCAATAAAAAGTGGCTTAATTTTACATGCCTGGTCTAGAGTGTCTTCGTTTCACTCGAAAACGTGTGCTATTCATTTTTGACAAATAAATTTATTATCTTAAAATAAACAGAAGTCAACTAACAATCGCAGTGACCCAACCAACTTAAAAAAGTTGAAAAAACGTCTGAACCGATTTGTATGAAACCTAGCTAAGTACCACCGCTAAAAAACCTGCTTTCAAACACTAAAACCGCATGCAAAGGTTCACCCGCTTAACTTGTGCACACACAAATAGCGATCAAACTTACAGCACCCCTCTTTTTGCGCTGAGGGTTACCACACTTCAACAACATTAAATAATAGGGTCGTTTATGAAGCTAATAAACTTGGCTCCATAAATACGGAGGACAAACGTGAACTAAAGGCTGGCAACAAATAGGGTTGAGTCCGTTGGGCATAGCCGTCTCGGCGAACAAGACCGCTGGGCCCAATGCTGGAGATTTACCGCGGTCGAACTTAGACGGGCGTCCCGAGGGCCGTCACCGAACTTCCCACCTACCCTCGATGTCAATTGCTGCTTTGACATCTGTTATTTCTGGTAACAATGTCGTCGAACGCTGTTCATCATCCGTCCCACCGCTGGGCACAGGCCTCCCCTCGTCATGAGATTGCTGGATGGGAAGTTCATACACAGATTTTAACGAAACTCAGCTAAGAACTATGTCGATTAAATTAGCTTTGGATTAAAAAAAACCGCGCCCAAATCGTTACCCGCTTAGAAGCTACGGTGCCATAGACAAACAAACGGATACACATGTCAGAATTATAGCACACTCCTTTTGCGTCGGAAGTTAAACTGTTACGACATGGGAATACTTTTTTATAAATTTATACTATAGTTCACTTAACTCAATCTTTGGCTACCTACCTAATACAAAAACCTAAAAAAAATGCACTTTAAGAGTCCTTCTGTCGAGATTAATATACATAAGTACCTACATTATTTTTAAGTATGTTTTGACACTAAAAAAACATTGTTATATCCTTTAAGTATATAGCAAAGCTATAAAACGATACGAAGAATACAAATTAACCAAATACCCAATTAACTGAAGTCTAATTTAAATAACCCATATGGAAGTAAAGTTGTGCTGCGAAGTTCAAGAATTAAACGTGTTTAAATCCGGATACAAACAGCATCTAATGAGTTATTCTACAAAAAGAGCACTTAAACTTCTTGCTTAGTAAAACAAAAGCTCATGCTTACCTTTCAAAGAGCAATTTTTTTTTTTTTAATTTTTAATCTAAACTTTTATTCACCTCTGAGAAACTAAATTCCGGGCACAACTTTTTACGCTGTTGCGATGTTGGTTGTCGAAATATCAATGAAAGGCAATAACTACCAATTAAAATGCAATATTAGGTAACTCTACGACTCTATACTTCAAAACGTAAGCCTGTAAAATGTTTACACCATGGCACTGTTTATTTTTCCGCCTGACTCGTAACTCTTTGACATGATAATCACGGACGAATGTAGCTGCATTTAAATACTTATAAGCCAATATTAATTCGCTTCTGAGTGCAATCATGTGCATGGCAAATATTGAAATCATCCTTATTAATGTTTAAACGTGACTATTATACCACCTGTTATTATTAGGCAATATAACTACTTTATTCTTTACAAGTTTAAGAATTGTAGGTATTGTGATTGTGATTTAGTAGTACCTATCTGCCTACCAAACTTTTTAGAGAGCAATTCCAAGCGCCCTTAATATTCAAAAATTCTTCCAAATCACCCGACTACTTAAGAACCCTTGAACGACGAAATAAAATCCGCAATTCGTACACCTACTTAAGGGAAATAAATCGTCTGAATAACAGGAACAAAGCGTCCCCGATGTGACGGTAGTTATGCGCTCCGCTTAAAAAACACTCTTTGTTTTGGCTGTCATCCAACTGCTTGTTAAAGGAAACTAGGGACTTTCGAGGAACCACCATTATTTATTGTTACTAACACAAAGGCACTTTGTCTCGAACTCGATGACTGCGAATGTATTCAATCGTAATAATTTCTTTGCAAGAACAATTTTGAGTTTTCGCGACGAGATTGGCCGAACCAACAAGTTGGTAGTTGTTTGCGGGGAAATATTCTTGATGTACCTAAAATGAATTTGGCATGATATAAAATGTGCCGCTTAAAAGTGGCAATAATCAAAGAATACCTGCTCACTCTGACATACAGATTGCATATTTATGATTTGTAGGTACATTTTCAGTTTAACCTAGGTGCCCTTCATGCAAAAAGCCTTGATTTTCAACCGCAATATTGTCTTTCCCATTGTGCCTAGAAAAGTAGCAATGAGACGCGCTTTGCCAATTTAAACTCTCGCTGACTTGATTATTTAATTGAAACATCCAATAACAACTCCGTGTTTTGGTGCAAACATCGCCGCGTTCGTAGCACGGTGAAATGAGAACAATTTGCTAGGAACTCTATTGTGACCGTGTACACTGTAATATAATTATGTGGGAGGGAAACGGACCATTTATTCATTTAAATGAGACAACAGCCAGTACAGTCGAATCCTTTCTTGATTGAATCTCGCTTTACAAGCAGGGTACGGGCGTCTCACTTGGCGAATTTGAATTTTATTCGAATCATGGAATACAATTTCATTGAAATCGGAATGGTTAGGAGGAAACGTGGGGGACGCAGACACAAACAGCCCTGGTAAGCCAACAAAATCATGTATTCAATTTGTGTAAGGGATTACTTCTTATTTTACCGCAAACAGTTTACTTGCCGATATATTTGGTGCCTATTTTTATCTTTACAAATCCTTTACATTGCAAATGGGGCTCGCAATATTCAATAAGTATTCAATAACTTTCCAATGGTAATTTGAAATACGAGGAAAATACGGTAATATTATGTATAGGTGGGATTATCAATTGGAGATTGTCGTTGATTTTACCATACAAATTTCTATGGCATAAAAGACGATTCTGATTTGCAAAATAAACCCCAATGCGACAGATTTCAATAAAATAAACTCATATAAGTACATGGCTACATACGGTGGTGCCATTTATCTCTTCCAAAAACCACGAGCAGTCTAGTAAAAGTACGAGTAACATAGGTAATACACGGAATTATTTTCAAATCAAAATCACTATAATATTCATTCACTAAAATCACTAGATTCAAAATCGCTATATTGCTCAAACAACCACGAATACATCGCTTCTTATGATACCTATCAGGTATATTATACCCAAAAGAAATTTATATTAAGTAAATACATCCTATAAAAAGTGTGAGAAAATAAAGCTTACCTAAACATTTTTCTTAACCGTGAATTCTTTTCATCGACTTTCTCTACTCAAGACAAATGGGGGTGGTAAAATTTTACTTAAGTATAATATTATTATAAACCAATTAATATAGTACTAAAACTACTAAACTAAAAGTACCTATACATAAACTAAAATCATAAATTAAAAAGCTGTCCCAAATGACTACCAGGCGGTAAGGTGCCCAGAAAGACAACAGCAATGCCACGCTGAATGGCAATAATTTAACCTCTGTGCAAAAAAAAGCCAGCCCTTAGAAATTAAAGTTGCAAAATCATCTCCTCAGCTTATTGACCGTTCGTTCTAAAATCAAAATCGCTTTGAACATCTCTAATCTGGCGTCGACGCAGATAGTCTCAGTTAATTTATTAGTGCTGTTTTCTCCAAATTTCGTCATAGCATGGTTCAGGCGATATGGTAATAACGAAGACGCTTGGCGAGGTGCTGTATTCCCGCCCTCCTCTGCTTTTGTCATTATGGGGCTGTAAATCTTCCCGTTTCTCTTTTTCGATTCCCTCTCTAAGCTATTTAAATTAAGCAGAGCACTAAAAACAGTTGAATCGAAACATCAGGAATTGTTTTAGGTAGTTCTATTCTAGGAGGCTGTCGCGATGTTTACTTGTTTTTAATTCACAGTTGCCACATATTTTACACGTGGACACGACACGTGGAGAAAGCGAGTGTTAAAAGTTTTTGTAGTGTGACGATAAGTTTATAATTTAAACGAGCTAATGGACTGCTGTTTTGACTTAAAGTGTAAAAAAATCTACTCGAAGATCTTACTCAATCTTCGAGCAGATTTTTCAAAAACAAATAAATGCCAAAGTGTATTATAAAAAGCGTGTGCTATCAACTAATTGGCCCTAACATAGGTTATGGCGTAAGGAACGACTATTTGTAACAAATAGGTAATCATAAATATGATATAGGTACGTATCAACACTGCAGCTCGAATGAATACTTTCCTAGTAGCATTTATTTCTCCACAAAATATTTTCCGTTAATGCGCCTTGCAAGTTTAGGGGCTGCTCGATGCTGTCGTGCCGGGCGCCGAGTAGCGATAATTCTAACAAAATGGCCGCCGTGTCGACGGCAGTGCCTCTGCGCGAGCTCCGCTGAAATAATAACCACATTATGATTTCAGACAGCCCACCGCTTAAAATGGTTTAAGGAGACGCTAAGTAGAAGGACTGCTTTGCGACTCTCTGAAAAATTAGCCCGGTCAACTCAAACGTCGCTCTAGTGTCTGCACTTTCAAATTAAGTCGATCCCTATACTCTATGAAAGATACTACTTTATTCATCGCAAGAAAGGGATGACTTGTCTTTATAAAAAGCTTTTTAACAGCCCCTCTGTAGGTCTGCGTTAAATATTTATGTTCCTACCCTTTTACGGTCTTTAATTATTTCATTGTTTGGGATGTCAACGGATTTTTAAAGAAAAAAATAATGTTTTATTCATGAATTGAGAACAACGCGAAAATCTCTTCTGAATATTATTAATTTAAGAAAGTAGCGAAGAATAATTAAAACCCAGCTGAAATAAATAATAACCTTTTGCTATTTCTTCGTAGTACAATACCTGCTCCCAAATTAAGCAAATATTTTTAATGTAAGTGGTTTAAAAAAATCTATTGCACCTATAATACAAACATTCTATTCAAAACACAGATACATTCGTTACGTCTCAAGCTTTTACAATCAACCCGAATAGCACGGTAGTGATGAAAAGATTTGGGACTTGTCGGCTCGCACGCACGAAACTTTACCCCTACTTTTACCCGAGGGGGGTCACAAGAAGAGGGTAAAACCCAAGCGGGCGTGAAGTCTCCATACACGTACCTACTGCAACGATGTTGTTGGACGTCTAACAAAGAAATTAATTCTGCCCGTCTCGGCTTTCAGAAGTAATTATTTGAAAACAGATTGCGCCTGTCACTCGGAATGCGGTTCGTACTCTCTGGGCTACCTTGTTAACGCCGGTGTGACATTTGAGGTGTTAATAGCGGATTCCCGATTATTATTAGTTGTTATTCTCTTAACGAATGTACGGTACTACGTACTACGTATTCTATATCGTGTGGTGGTTGGTCAAGTCAGATTAAAATAAATTATAATTTGCCTCCAAATCCATTTGGTATGGTAAGTAGGTACTTCCATTCCATGGATGTCAAAGTCCAATATAATCAAACTGCTTTGGTACCTTTCACGAAAAAATATTTCACTGAATTTTTGTGATGGCACTGTTAGGTGTTTTAGTGACAAAATGTGGCTCAATGTTTTCTTTGCGCTTAGTGTGTGTTAAGTTATAAAATTTCAAAAAATAGGTAACAATGTGTACGGTCAAACTAATTTACATTAAACAAAGTGTAATCATTGCTGAAAATTTAACACAATTGAAACTGAATTTCGATTGACAGATTTTATTATCCAACAACAAATTTAAATCACAGTTGGCAATTGCAAATACTGTAATCATTATGCTGCTTTCATTGTAGTGCTCGTTTTGTTCACAATTTTACGTAAAATTGAGTAATTTGACGCTTTAATATTGAACAAAATTGTGCCGTGATTTTATGCAGACATCTCAATTTCAGGTGCATCATTAAGCATAGTTCCAGAGCGTCAGGGGATCCGTCTCGGAAAAAGAGTAAGTTAGTACCGCAAGATTTTCTTGAATTTCTACAACTTGGCCGTTATTATTGTTAAGTATTTTTATTTTAAATAAAACTTGCGTAGTTGCATTTCGTAGACTGGTTCTTAATCTAAATGTCATGGAAGACTCATAAATATTTAACTTATACCTTATTTCACGTAGGTACTTAATTTTTTTTTTTTTTCTAACCTAGTAAGGTATTCATTCTGAATATGTATAATGTCTTGTTCTTTCTTCTTTTTTATTTATTTTTTTGCTAAAAAGACGTAATATCAGACCTCCACTGATAAACATTAAACATAGACCTCCCCCAAGGCTCTCCACTCAGACCGGTCGGTACACAATACATCCAAAGTTTTTTTTTATTCGACTTCGATTTACCAAGCCTTTTTCAGTTGTTATTGTGCTAAGGCTATACGAAAGCAAAACGTCGAACAACAAAATCCCACTGTCAATACATGATAATGAGGGTGTGTGCATGCCAATCCATTCATCTCAACCTAAAGTCTTCAAGCTATACAGAATTGATTTTGAAAAGAAAATATCAGAGGAACGGAGTGTGTACAGGCACCGCCTCGCGTTGCAAAATCTTAGCAAAGTTGGGAACTCTTTCACTAGAGAGTACACAGACGAATAAACTTCACCGTCTTTATTAAAACAAAATTAATTAGGTAATAAAGGATACTTGCTCCCTTTGTTTGTCGCCGAACCGTTTTGGCACGGAACTTATGTAGCGTAAGTTCATCGATGATAAATGATGTGGTAGATGCTTGGTGGAGTTCGCGAGCAGCAGTTGGTATAATGTTTATTTAATTCCTTTGACTCGGCCCATTATAATTGTGAGAAATTCAGGAGCTCTACATAAAGAAAATTTTACTAGTTCTTTACAGAATTACATGTAAAGAAAAAGTATTTCTTTGATATTGAATTTCGCGTTCCGCGCTGTCAGTTGTCATTTGAGTTTGATAGGTGATAAAAATGATTTGCCATTGAAGATGCAGAAATATATGAACTAAAAAACAATTACTTTGCTCACCCGCGACCACTAATGACAAATAGTTATATCTGTGCGGCAAATGTATGTTTCCATGCAACACCTCCACCTCCACTGCTACACGAATCAACACATGCCACACAGACCCAACTATCACCACCACCACTATACTAAACGCTGACGCGTTTCGGCACTCTCCACGAGGCCATTTACGAAGCACAACAACAACCGCTCAACATGCCACCACTTCCACTACTGACATATGTAAACCATGTACTCAACTTAGTTAATGACAAAACCATTGATTCGTGTAGCAGTGGAGGTGGAGGTGTTGCATGGAAACATACATTTGCCGCACAGATATAACTATTTGTCATTAGTGGTCGCGGGTGAGCAAAGTAATTGTTTTTTAGTTCATAAATATGGACCTCCGCAAAGTAACGCCTGATTCAATAAATTATGCAGAAATATGTTTGTTATTGAAATAAAACTGAAAGATGCAGATATAATTAAATACAAAGGAATCGACATTATTGAAGGATAAACTTTAGATGTCGTTTCTTTGTTTACAGGTAAAAGTTTTGTATTAAATAGCGTAAAAGTATTTTAGTTTGATGATAGGATTTATTACTAATAAAATGTATCTTTGTTTACAGAGTAACGCAATATAGTTTGTTTTATTTGTCGATTCTTATATACATACATACATCGGCCTTATCATCGCTCATATTTTATTTTATTGCGGATCCCATGTAATTTACCTGTGTATCACAAATAAATGGCTTACTTACTTATAGTCTAGTATAGTCTATTGCAGACTGTTTAAGCAGTGTCAAGAGGTAATGCATCGTTGCTGATGGCTGTGCCATCCAATACGGGAGCGGAAAATGAAACGCGCGGAGAGCCAGAGCCGAGGAGGTGTCTTTTGGCTCGCTTATACGATAATGTCCTAAACCACTCCTCGCCATGGACCCTTCGACCATCCAACATCGATCTGCGCCATTGGGTTCTATCATCAGCGAGCCCCTCCTAGTCATGGACAAAGATGTCCTGCTTGGCGCAGAAATAGCCTATGAGTTAAAGGTTAAGTTTGCAGTATTAAAGAGCGTGTTTTTGCTGAACCTAAGTTGTTGTCAAAATCACCGAAGCGTCCAAGAATGTCGGATAATGTCCGGTAAGGTAAACGTCCAAATGATTGACACCTTAATTCCAATAATTGAGACCCTGCTTGTCACCTTAATGCGACGTATAAGATTGAAGGTGGCTACTATTACGACTGTATCGGGCACGGACATTTACCTCACAACAACCGTAAATAACTATAACATTAGAAGGGTACACGGAAAGAAAATGTCTAAGCAGTAACTTTTTTTCTCAAAATGTAGAGCACTCGATAGACTATAACTTACTACTCAGCTACAGATACAAATATTTATGTAACTTGTCTTTTTATCATTTAAAAGAAAGATGAATTCGAAAATTATATGGATAATTACATAATTCCAAGCTTTCAAATCGCGATAACTCAAAAAGTTGCTAAGGTGACTAGCATGTTCCTTCAGTGTACCCTTCATTTGTAAATCATACTTTTCAATTATTTTTTTTACTGTATTTGAAAGTGCTTAAGTTATTATAGTACTGTCACTGAAGGTGTTACTTACGAACTTTGATTCAACTTACAAATGTTAACCAAATGCAAATATATTACGAGCCGCCGACTTACAAAGGTATGTATAATGACAACAGGAAAAATGCACTCGCAATACAGACCACTCCGGTGTAAGCACTTAATCCAATAGTACTGTGTTACTTTGTAGGCGCCGGCGGTGTTCATTCTGATACCTGCTGTTCGTTTCATTACGTTTTGCACGAAATTGCCAATGTTTTTTTGCCGCAACACGCTGTAAAGACTCTACCTACGGTGGAGCTGTTATCATTTGGCACGTTGCCCGTTCAGCAGCAGTTAGGTATCTCTTATCTTTTTATTTTCTTAATTAGAGGAAATGGGATTGTCATGACCTTGGCTACCGACCAGCGGCACTTATTAACGCCCTATAGCGTCCTTGGTTGTGCTAATTTGCAAATTGACAACTTCTTTTTAGGTGCTGATATTTTCATTTAAAGTTTTCACTTGTTTATCCCAATACCCACCTACGGCTGGGCTAAGCTGCGGTTTCGAACTTCAATCAGAATTGAAATTTTAATACCGAAATGTCAAAGAGTTTTCATTCAATATTGCAGAATCTTTTTTCACTGCGTGACTCGTTCCGTTTGTACATAATAAATAACGCATCAAATTGTGGGAGAATAACAAAAAAAAAACTTGCCTGGATCTTATTAAGTAATTGGATTAGAATATTCTAGAGCGTATTATTCAAAATGTCGATCTTACATTGGAGATTCGTCCTTAGAAATATTTAACCTCTAACTTTAACCAAATTTAATGATTATGAATTCCATTGTTTCTACATTTTAAGATCGTTTAATACCTAGTATTGATTTAGGCAAAGTAAAACAACTACTCTATAACGAATCTGAATTGAATTATGACGTTAATTTGTGAGTCGTTAGGGTTCCGTACCACAAAATGAAAAAAAACGGAACCCTTATAGGATGACTCGCGTGTCTGTCCGTCCGTCTGTCACAGCCAATTTACTCCAAAACTACTGGACCGATTGAGTTGAAATTTGGTAAACTTGGTAAATTTGCTAAATCACAAAACTGAATCGAGACCGTCCCCCTGCGAATCGTCAGCTAATTTTCCTTTGACTGATTCAATATAGCTCTGACTTATAAGGCCGCCTTTTAAACGCTCAAAAATACCTTTGATTTCAATATATAAATCCCGTTAAGTATTTAACAGGGAGGATATTTTACATAAATGCGCTCGACCCGCTCGCTAACGAGGCATGAATATTCTTGAATATTCAACGGGACATGAATCACAATACTTTTATATTTTAACCCCCGCTTTGTTCCCTTTCCCGTGGTAAACTGTAGGCTGGCACAGGGATTACCTAAAACCTAGTAGAAAAGGTTTCCTGTAGTTAATTACGGGGCAAACAACAATAATTACTATAGCCAAAGTACTTTGTGTGAAGCGAGTCCAAGATTTAGGTCCGCAGCACCCTCGACACAATTAAGAAATTACGTTAAATTAATCCATGAAATTTTGCTTACCCAAATTATGTTACAAAAACTTGGGTAACAACTGACAGTTTACCAAGCATAAATCTGTTTCTCATTGTCGAAATACTAGAAACACGTTTTGTATAAAGAAATCCACAAGTAAAACGTTTGCACCGCTCAGCCGCTTGTCATATTAATTCCCAGCTAGCAACTAACTTTAGCAAAAAAATTCGTCACCCGAGCAACCAATTTACAACGTATGCCGAAACACAGTCGAAGTTTAGATTAGCGACGTCAGAACGAGCACTTCACCCGCGGTCGGGGAACCCACTTTGTGCTGATTTGCGAGACAGCATAAAGCACCGGCGATATTTTTTCATCAGCGTTATTTATTCGCACAAGTTACTTTTACATTCTTAGAAGCACGGAATGTGAAAAACATCGTGCATGCCTTTGAAAAAACACTTCCATATGTTAGACTCATTTCTGGAAATCTCACCACGTATACGTCGCATTTCAGTTACAAATGACCGACTTAGGCCGACATGAGATCCTTACTAATAATACGGCGTGGAAATGTGCTTGCGCCCGGCCCGCCCGCTCAGCTCTCATTCAATCACTGCTGACAGTGACTGTTATAAATATTGTGATAACTAAACAACAGAGAAATTAATTTGGGTACAAAATAATCAATCTTTAAGCTGTTTGTTACAAGTGGGATTTATGATCGTTGATTTTAAGTAAACAAACGAGTTTTAGCAAAATAATAATATTACAGCTAACTAAGCTCCTTGCTCTATTTAATGTTAACACAAGTTATTATTATGAAGCATTCTAACAAACCGGCTATAAACAAAACGGCTTTTACAATCGTTTGCGATAAACTGCGCGATAAAAGCAAAAATATTTTGTCGTTCTTCACAAAATCTCTCCTTTGCTCCACTTTGTAGGCAGAATCAGCGCTTGCCGGCCGAGGATCAGTTAGATTCAATATACAGCTTAAATTGGATTTAGTGGGAAATTCTAAGGCCAAGCGTTAAGTATGGACGCTGATTTTGTAACCGACTTCAAAAAAGGAGGTTCGCAATCTATATCTATAAAACAGTATTTTTTTTTTACTTCCCTGCAAATGCTCCTTGACGGTTTGCACCGTGCCCATACTCCACACTAGTTACGAGAACGGAACGAGTAAATATGCTCAAAATAGAACATAAAGCACGTTTTCAAAATTTCACCTGCCATTTCCTCTCACACAGGAAGCATAGACTGGGATTGAAGCGGGTTAATTCTCGCAGCACGGCAAAATGGGAAAAAGAAATACAAAAGTGTAACTTTACCACCTTAATTGTGCTGCTAGATCACTTGAGAAACGACTTTAGTCCTCGTTGATAAGCAGTATGTGAGATGAGGGCGTAAGTTGGTGGTTGAGCTCGTGAGCTTCATTTGGGCAAAGGGAGGTCAAACACTTATACTCCGGAGATACAAGATTGCAGGCAAGTAGACGCAAACGAAGCCTTCTGAATCGCTCGTCGACATGCGAGGGAACTTTTGAGGGGTGGCCTGCGGGGGCATTAATAAACGTATGTATACGGCGACATATTTTATAAGAAAGATAAGTAAACCAGTATCTAGGATAGGTAAGTACGTAAAGTCTTTCATTTCGTGGAAACTAAGTAGGGATATAAGTTCTGTATAACAATTAACTGTCCATTATCCTAGTCATTAATGCATGGATTTAGGCCTATTTAATTTGGGAAGCCATTCTCAAGAATAATGGCCTGGAAGCCTAGATATTGTCTTTGGATTCTATACATTACAGGGGGGCTATGGCCACTGAGAAATCTGCTAACTGCAGCGCCAGCGTAGTGATTTACTTTTTCTTACTTAACGTATGGAATTTATTTTGGCTGCTGCACCCCCTGAGCCCCCTCTTTCCTTCCGGTGGCGTAGTGGTTGGCTAATTATCAATGGCTTGGAGGAAAGAGTAATATTTGTGTTCTTTTTATGGCGGGGGCTGCGCCTCCTGAGCCCCCCTCTTTCCTTCGGTGGCGTAGTGGTTCGCTACTTATCAATGGTTTGGAGGAATGAATAAAGTTTGTGTTCTTTTATGGCGGGGGGATGAGCCCCCCGTGCCCCCCTCTTTCCTTCCGGTGGCGTAGTGGTTCGCTAATTATCAATGGCTTGGAGGAATGAGTAGTATTTGTTTTCTTTTTATAGGGGGGGTGCTGCGCCCCCCGAGCCCCCCCCCCCTCCTTTCTTCGGGTGACATAGTGGTTTGCTACTTACCAATAGCTCGGGGGAATGAGTAGTGTTTGTGTGCTTTTTACGGCGGGGCGCTGCGCCCCCCGAGCCCCCCCTCTTTCCTTCCGGCCGCGTAGTGGTTCGCTACTTATCAATGGCTTGGAGGAATGAGTAGTGTTAGTGTTATTTTTATGGCGGGGGGCTGCGCATGCTGCTGCGGCTGCTGCTCTTTATTTGCTGCAATTGAGTGGTCCGCTACTAATTAATATTCTGGAGGCAATACCTTTTTACATTTCTTGTTGCGGGGGGCTGCCTGAAAGAGAGCCCCGGCCGTACAGGAACCAAACGGTTATGAAAATAAAATTTATGTATGCTCTAATGATCCTCTACTTGAATAAAGGCACTTTTTTTCTGTAACACTTAAAATCCACCGCTATCTTTGTTCCTACTACACACAATAATGAGGTACTATTAGTAAACACCAAGGAATTTGTGCATATGTACTGTTCTGGAGTAAGGTTAAAACTGTTGATCTATGGTTAAAAAGCGTTTACTTCATATCACGTTGTTGTTATTCGAATGATTGTATTTTTTGCTCTCTCTCTGTAGTTATTTCTTTAAGGACCTGACGACTACTGTGATTTTACTTGTGCGATGCCGATAATTGCACTCTGGATCGGATTTACAATTTCGGCTACACGATTGCGGATGACAGCATCAAGACTAAACAGTGGCATCAGTAATGCTCGTATTGTGTGTTGGAAGAAGATATTATGTTTTTATTTGTATAACAGTGAATTTTAAATGAATAAATGACATAATAATATACATTATGCTGTTTTACTATATTTTTTCTTTCTTAAGTCTCTAAAAATAGCTAAATATCCATTAAAAATTCAATTGATCGTCTTCGCTGCAGAACCGTTTCACTACAAACGTTATATTGACATACCATACATCCGACAAAGAATTCAATATGAACAAACGTGCAATTCCATGGAACCTTCTCTTAATACATTATTAAGAGAAGGTTCCACGGAATTACGCGAACTGAATCGTTGCTGATCGTATGACT
Source organism: Clepsis dumicolana (assembly GCA_963691665.1). Classification (NCBI taxonomy): domain Eukaryota; kingdom Metazoa; phylum Arthropoda; class Insecta; order Lepidoptera; family Tortricidae; genus Clepsis; species Clepsis dumicolana. Next base: position 12,907,941 of record OY829512.1, read on the forward strand.
GTGGAACCGTATCACTGCAAATGTCACATTGACGTACCATACATCTGCCAAAGAAATCATTGTAAATTTTGTTGTGAAAAGGTTCCTCGGGGGTACGCGATTCCATTTTCTCAAATTATCGTAATGCCGCGGGATTTTTGCTGTTTTCCGGGATAAAAAGTAGCCTATGTCCTTCCCGGATGTTCAAGCTACCTTTTTGTCAAGTTTCACCATGATCGGTACTGCGGTTTTTGCGTGAAGAGGTAACAAACAGACAGACAGAGAGACAGAGAGATAAAGAGATATAGAGAGAGATAAACCATCTTTTCATTACACCAGCTTTTATTTAATAATTATGGCAGAAAGCGAACTTTATTGTGATAGTATTTCTGAAATATTAGATAAATATCTAGCAACTCCAGTTCCAAACGCCTGCACGGTTTGATCTGTATACCTTTGATTTGGTATTTGTTTTCCTTTTGATAACATTCTAGGTATTACTAAAAGAGACTTTTGTGGTCTGACTGCTGAATCCTATTCTACGACTAAACCATAAAGGACTGTTTTATTTAAATTTACATTTATTTACAGTTTACCAGCGTTTTCGGAAAGGCCATTGTTGCCCAAAAGTATGTGCGGCAAGAATCTTTAAACAAAAAACAACCTATACTGATATAACATAAAGCCGCTATTCACAAACTGCCCCATCCTGATAATCAGTGTCGCCTCGCTCGCAAACATCAAGTCAGTCATTTGAAGAGAGTCATTTCAAGTAAAGGAACGGTGTGAAAGTAGCTCTTTCTGAAGCGCGTACAAACGCATCAGCTATTTCTAAAGGCGCGTAAATACGCACCTCGGAGTGCGTTGAATCGACTGCGTTTGTTCCCACCCTCGGGTAAACAGGGAATAGTGGCACTATTCTAGAATAGTGTAAGTACGTAGGCCTTGGGCGAAACAATAAATGTATCCTAACTGCGTATTATCCGGGCAGCAAATACGAATTCGTTGGTGATAAGGTGCTGCCAAAGTGTGGTTAGGTTCGGAGTGCAGTTCACGTTCTGCTTTAAAGATAAATATTCTGTGTGCTCTATTTTTGAACTGTCATTATGTTAGTTTAAGATTTTGAAATTATGTTATGATGATCAAACGTAAAACTATCATAAATTGCGGCCACACCGTATTAATGCATACATGTTTGATAAATTAATAGCATCAAAAGAATGAACGATACTTAAAAAGTACGCTGCGCAGACGTCAAGACGCTATGTTAGCACGACAATGGAACATGCAAGCTTAAACGAAATAAAACATTTAAAATTAACTTGACACAGATCATCAGAATATTCCCGCTTATCGCTTAGTATCCTTACTGGGTACTTTTAATTGCAACCACCGCCGCTCTACTCGCACTATCAAATACTAGTCATTGCACAACAAAGGGGTCACACTTCATACATCATTATAGGTACCTTATCAACCATGTCTATAAAACATGTCTACCTGACAACCACAAATAAAACATGTCTGGTAGACATTTTATTTGTGGAAAATTGCTACGGCTAAATGATTTGAGTATCTTGAGATACATAAATGAGAGGCTAGGAGAGTCAAAAATCCTCTATGATCGCTAGGTGTCGGGTGAGATCTATCTGTCAATTTCCACCAATCGTAGGTTAGTGGCTTGTCTCTTATTGGTGGAGAATGACAGTGACAGATAGACTTCTCTCCACGCTAGTGATCCTAGCGGATTTTCGACTTGTGTTTGAATTTTTTCCCCCAATTTCTTATTTAAGGTTTTCCGCTAAAATCTGATAATTAACTTTAATTACTTGTTGGTTTTATTTTAGTTCTTTATTAGGTACTAGTTGGTTACAAAAGTACTAACACATGACAAGTTGTCACAGACCTAGGTTCGATTCCCGGGGTTAGTCATATTTTTCTAGTTTTCTGTGTATTCTTGTTTCAGTAAGTATTCAAAGTTTAATAACATAATTATAAACGCGTCAAAGATTATCCAAATCGAGTAACATTTTTTATACAGAGCATACATAACAGAATGCTTTTCTGTTTCCTGAAACCTGAAAGAAAAAGTCACGACTACGAGTGCCTGTCTGCACTGCGCACACAAACTTTTTAACTCCACTGTGCACTTTCAGCTGCACAAAAATGCGCAGACGAATTTCGTGTGTGTTTTGTTCTTCTGTCCCGTCAAGTATGACGACTACATGTATAATAATAATAATAATAGTAAACAAATCCACAATAAAATAACAATGATAATATTAAAGATCCAGGGGAGAGGCCTTTGCCCTGCAGTGGGACACTTCAGCAGGCTAAAAAAAAATATATTAAAATTAAAAATGTTATAGACAGTATAGTGGACTAAAGTATTGTTCCTTTACAGCCACAGTAATGACGTCACACTTCCGGTTCATACATTTTCACGATTTTCTTGAAAACTAGTAAAGAAATAAAATCTAAAAACTATATTATTACGTTCAGGCAGCATATTTACCGAAATGGTTTTCGATTTAGGCATCATTATACATTTTGAAATGTTGTCAATATGTAACTCATTAAAATGATAGATCGCAAATGACTCTTAATTTTTCTCAGGTGGGCAAAGAAATTTCTAGGTTGAGCATGGCTACGCTTGTTCTCCTCTAGCTACGACTGCGATTGAGCATCTGGCCTATAGGCGTGGATCATTAAAATATTTCTAATAACAGGAGTTGTATCACTTCTGTTAGACAACCCAACGGAAACTGATAGCTAATTTAAATACAAGATAAAATAAAATTACTACCAATAATAGTATAACTGGGTGGTCTAACAGAAAGGACAGAACTACTGTTTTAGAATCATTCTAGTTATCAACGCCTTTAGGCCAGAGGGTCGAACACGACTATTCGAAACCTGCGTCATGTAAAATCGAATAGTAAACGTTAGCGAGTTTGTATGACGTTTGGAACCGCGCCCGCCCGTGAGCGTATTTGTAACTAAAATTTAGTATGAGGTTTCTCGATCTCGATACGATAATTGTGACGTTACGCAGGATTCGAAAAGTCGTGCTCGACCCTCAGATTGATGCCCCATCATGGGCATAGCTAGGGGAGCACAAGGGTGGCCATGCCCAACCTGAGACGTTTCTTTGCCCACCTTAGTAATATGAGGCGTCATTTGCGTTCTCTTATTATAATGAGTTTATAGTGACTGTGGTTTGTTCCACTGGATGGATGTTCCACTTAAGCAAAATCGCTAGCTACTACACCTGTGTCCAATAGCGTTAAAGCTGGAAAACGCGAGCGAAATTTTATACTCTTTACTCCTAGGGCTTGCGTTGCAGTAAGAGGGAGATAGAACTTCGCTCGCGGGTTATAGTATTTACGCTGTAAAGCGTCTTGTCTGGGACCACTGATCCTAAGTTTTTTTTTCTTAGTTTCAACCATTTAAGAGTAGTTTTCCTATACTTCAATTTTTTATTCTTTCTATGAACTTGGTGTTCTACTTGGCTGGATAAGATCAAGTTATTCGAATAAATCATTGCGCACAGAGAACAAAGTTGGAGCAAGGCTCGTTGCAAATTTAGCTTTTCAACTAAAATTAATCGTTCGTAGAGAACAAACTAGTTTCTCTAATTGTTTCCCCGCCTTTGACCCTCCGGTTTTGTCTCGACTATTATATTATTTAGATAATGACAACACTGCTCGGAATATTTGATTATAAATAATTACTGTTGATTGTCCGGCGGTCAAGCTTCCTACTGAATGCGTCATTATTCGAACGTTTCAACCATCTCATTTTCGTGTACATGTTTTTGATGAATTGGCTGTAGATTTTGGTGGCATTTCTGAGTTAGCTGGTAGCGGTCTCGTACTTCTACCAAATAACCGCCACCATCAAAATCTTTATCCACTTCTGCAAAATATTATTGACCATAAAAGTGGTAATAAACAAACGCCCAAATAATGACCCGAATATTCGAAAGGCGGGTTTGCCGTATGCCGTGCCGTGGCAATAATGTTGTCACTCGATTTAGAACGTAATATACTAACATCGATAATTGAAAATGACTCAAAGAAAATATACGATCACAGTGTAAACATGACTTAAGTATGCTCTGTCCGGCCCTTTAGCTATATACTGAAAAAAAAGTAGACAAGACCTGAATCCCGTACCTTTATACGCTTTTCTATTAAGAAAATTTAAACTTTTCTAGGCAAATTTATCATTTGAACTGCATCGCAAATTATCATACTTAATACGTTATTATACCTAAGTACTCATATTAGTGGTATGTCTTAGTAATATGTCATTGTTTTGAATTAAGAGTAAGTAGGTACCACTTTTAAGACTTATTCGTGCCACTAATACGAGTACTTAGGTATAATTTCTATTTTATGTTTCGGTTATTGCATCTCTATCCACGAAAAAAATTGAATCAAAATACAAAGCTACCATTTTGGCAAATGGATTTTAAATTCCAAAATAATTTAGTTATTATGAAACAGTACCAAAGAGCCCTCGTTAGTCCCGATGGAACCTTATTCATGAGACAAACCTTTAAGCTCTGCCCAATTAGGGCAAGACGGGAGGACAAATTAAATTGTCGATTCCGGGAATCATTCGGCCCCGCTAACCACACTCCCTTGATCCTCGCCGTATTGATTGCGGAATAGTGTCTTTTTTTTATTCTAAAATTAATCGTTTTCGTGTTGTTGCGTTTCTCTTTCGTCACGTAATATTACTAGTGACTGTTAGCTGTAGACACGTCGCGACCTCATTTTTGAACATGTTTTTTAATAAAAAAGAAATCTATGTAATTATCGAACCTGATAACAAAATTTCAAAAAAATCGGTTGAGACGGTACGAAAGAAATTTTGGCCAAGCTGAGGCCCGAACACGAATTTTCGAATCCTGCATAACGTAATGGATTATCATGATACTCGGGACTTAATCGCGTCGCGTTTTTTTTTACGCGATTAAGTCCCGAGTATCATGATAATGTGTGAAAATCGTGAAAGTTTAAATCAATACATAACGTAATGGAGTAGTAACGCTATCGAGAAATTGTATGACGTTTGGAACAGCGCCCGCCCGTGAGCGTATTTGGAACTAAAATTTTGTATTAGGTTTTTCAATTTCAATACGATAACGTAACGTTACGCAGGATTCGAAAACTCGTGCTCGGCCTACTGAAACTGAGACGTTTGGCTCACTTCGTTCGCTCGGTCAATTATCTAACGAATCGTTTCGAGAAAAAGATGGTACCTACGGCTATGCTTGACTTGGCGATGACAATGCCATGCTTCCAGATGTTTTTCTTAACATACATACGCAAACGACTTAACATTCGAGGACTGTAGTATTTCAAGGAAAGGTCGAATTCTAAATTGAAAGGAAAGGAGTGAACAATTTATTTATAAATAAATATCGTGCAATAATAATTTGACATCGATTTACCTAGTCCCAAACTACGCAAACCATGTAGAAAGGTTCTAGAAAAAGAATAAATATACTTATATATAAAAATACATGCACACGTAGGTACATATTAAACATCTAAGACCCGAAAACCCGGGACCTCAAGGTTCTCTGACCACTGGACTGTCCGCTCGACGGTCATATATTAAAAACTCACGAGGGCTCTTTGATGCCCCGTTTGGCTACCACGCCTCGAACTGAATTTGAAATTGACTACGAGTTCTTTCCACCAACCAGTCACAGCAAACTTGCACGCATCTGCAAAACAATTGCTAACAGTATGAAACCACACAGTAGGTACGCGCACGTGTGGGATATAGTTATCTTATTATGAGGATGACAGTTAGACCTCTGTTTAACCTCGTAAGCCCCCGTGTACTTGCGCAAGTACATTTTAATAATAGGAATAACTGCAGAATTTACTATGTGAAGTATAAATTGTTCAGTGATAAAAATAACCTTAAATACGAAGAAATCATTTTCGAAATTAAAAAAACTGTTAACTAAGCACCGCTTCGGTCGTAAATAGTGAGAACTTATGAGTTTAATACAATGGCGTCATTTATGAACTCAAAGAAAAACTTATATAGATTGCTCTAGTATTGTGTTAGGCAGAAATCTAACCGCCTGTTTCACAACCCTTTAATAAATATATCTGACACGTATCTGTCATGCAGTATCTGTTTATTTTGTTAGAACTAACGGAGATGACATCACATTTATTTGTTAGATATAACTTTATCTGAGGGTGGTGAAACAGGGCCCTTAGTGTCATACGTAATAAGTGGTACAGATGCCTTTATGGTTAAATTAGCTACAGGAGGTTTTACTTTAAAAGAGCGCGAGCTTAAATTAGACATTGACAGTCCCTTAGTTTTATCGTCCTTGCCACTACTAAATAGTGGAATTGTACAAGGTATAATAAAATAAGACAAATCATTAAGTTGACCAACAAATATCTTGACTAGGCTTTAAGACACGTTAATATAATGTTTACAAATCGGTTTATGGGCTCGTATCCGTCTTGGGTGCCATTCGACCCAACAGCTATAGATACGGCGTAGATATGCCTGTATCGCTGCAATCACGGACTGTGTTTACCCAAGGACCGTAGTATTTATTTGCAAAACTCTCGAGGGACCGTGGAACGCCGGCCTAATTTCGAATGAAAGCTGAATAAGCGTTGAATTAGAGATACACAAGTTTAATTTAATTATATTAAGGCACCTTCGAATTCGGTTAAAATCACATTAAGAGGATTTTTACGTCTCTGTTGACGAAACTTCTCTGCGCGGCAAATTGGGGTCTAGGGATTGCTTTCGCACGTAACCTCGAGTTTTAGGAGGCTAACAATGCGAAAAATCGTGGGAGTCTGAGGTTTTAGATTCTAGACTTAATGACGTAAGAAATCAAGTAAGTAAACATTTTATTGTACAAAAATCTTTTAATAAAAATTAAAACCGCCTTCAAAAAAAACCTCAGAAAAAAAAAACATAAAATAATCCCCAAAAAGCCATGAGTTTTATGGCCTAGCAGAAATATGAAGTCGGTGCGGTGCCAGCAGAATATTCATGGAATGAAGCACCGACTTCATATTTCTGCTAGACCATAAAACTCATGGCTTTTTGGGGATTATTTTATGTTTTTTTCTGAGGTATTTTTGAAGGCGGTTTTACTTTTTGTTAAAAGATTTTTATTTCACAATTTTTAGTTACCTTCGTTAATATTTAAAATATTATCCTCCAACTCCTAACCGTTAACGAGTTGTGCCTTCCATCATCACCTCATCAACACGAGATGATGACTACCAGATGCAAGTACTTGAATAGCTTTCGAAAATAAATGAAACACATGATACGTCCCTATAAAATGTTAGGGTTGCCCTCGATTTCCCTGGGATCCCATGATCAGATCCTGACTTGGTGACAATGGGACCAACTAGAAAGTATACCCTTTCAAACAAAAAAAGAATTTTTGAAATCGGTAGAGCCGTCTTCGAGTAATCGGGGAACATACATAAAAAAACCAACCAAATGAGAACCTCCTCCTTTTTTTGAAGTCGGTTAATACAACAATACGTACATTTAAAGAGTCTATACAACAATCAAACCACAACGTAACGTAACCTCGATGTTGGGTTGATTCCGGCACTACAGTTTATTATTTTACTGTAATACTATAATAATTATATTTTTTGTCTAGTTAAGTATTCATAAATAAGATACCGGTTTATCTATTTGATCCTGGACTTAGTAATTGTGTCGTAAGCTAACAGACGGAACGGACCCAACACAAGCCTAGTAGCTAGGCCCATTTAATTGGTGCTATTGCTTTTTGTCCCAAATTTTGGGACACATGCGTTGACGACTTACTAAAGAATGCGACGTATGCAATATTTTATTTATAACTATTTTCTGTTCGTCTTCGTATAAAACTGTAACAATACTTAGTGGGTTTTCTTCATATAATTCTGTTGTAGCCATACATGTGTCAGGCTATTGTAACTTGTTTTTAGAAAAAATAGCTTTCTTCCAATGCCAAGTTTCTTACGACGCACTCTTCTTGGCATCATGGCCTTTCCAAAAGCAAAATATAATGATGCTCTTCTTTTTTTACGCGAATTGAGCGTCTAACAAAGGATGATTTTACAGTGCGAAATCCTTTCTGCTAAACGGAGTCGATGCGTCTATTGGGGAGGGAACAAGCTAGCGCGTGTTTAATAGCTCCAAGTTGGAACTCTGTTCGAACCAATGACAAAAGGATTTGGAAGATTTCCCTCTAATTAAAATTATCGCGATCCGACCGATGTTAAGCCGTCGCAATTGTCTCGTATTACCATTTTTAAACACTTCTTACAATCATGGTTTTCTACGGATTCTTTAACAAAGGCGAAGAGAAACGAAATGGTTTTTGTCTAGTTTAACGTTTTGTTTGTTTTCGCTTACATTTTGTATCTAGGTATATGTCTCTTTGGAGGTTTTTTTGTGCTTTTTTCAGCAATTGTTGATACAAAGGCTAATTAGTTTCTCAATAAACAAGGTAAATTATGAAATTTCTTAATTTTGTTGAACTAATACATTTTAGAAGCCATTCCCGAAGTCAGTCAGCACTAGTAGAAGTCCAAATAGCATTGGATCAAAAAAACAAGTGAATCACTAAGCTCCCTCATAAGATAACCATAGGCCTGTACCTAATCATTATGGGGACGGAAGGTACTTAGGTGATACGTAAATATAAACGGCATACAAAACAAAAACAACACGATTTCGCTTCGCCGCATTTTATTACAAAGCGAATACTTAATTGATTTACCTCATTACGCGACACATCTCAATTTAAATAATAATCCGATGTCGTTAAAATTTATTTTGCTAATTAGCCTCTCAATTATTCACGCGTACACAATCAGCAGCAAACATCTATTTGCTGGAGTGGAATCCATGATATAGCCAGTTACTTTGTAGGGATTTTGTACTGTAGATAACTTGGCAGTATATCCTCAAGTTTACCCAAAACCGTTTCGTATTATTAATGTAGTGTACGTGGAAATCATTCTAATGACGTTTGTTGAACAACAGAAATTATAATAACCGCTGTACGCCGCCCGTTTTCATTGCTTTCGGGAGTAAAAGAAATGTCTTAAATGTTACTTAGTTTAGGTTTTTTATTGTACTCTTTTTTTTCTTAGTTTATTAATTGACTTCTGTATATTAATTTAAGAAGTTAGCTTTCTTTTATTTTACAGTATAGGTAGTCGTTTACCATTTATCATACAAAGTTCAAACCTGGTCAGTAGTTTAACCATGACGATGAGTCATGCAGGCAGAAATAGTCTAAGTTAAGCTAGAACAATAAACTATAATCAAAAACCTAGCTATAATTACTTATAACTAACCTAAATCATAATATGGCCCAAAGGCGTGGTACCCAAAAAGCTGGGAGCGTTGGCCCTTTGAACAGCGGCGCTATTCTTTGTTTGGTCGCCAGTAGCGTCGACCAGATGCTTTTGCAGATCTTTAAAATAAAGTATGTGCACTGAAACCCCGTGGACCCAGGGTCTCTATTCCGACACCGATAAAATGAAATGCTGAACCGAGATCCTCATATTTTATGAATTACACACACGAAAAGCATAAATAGATAAAAAAACCGGCCAAGTGCGAGTCGGACTCGTGCACGAGGGTTCTGTAAGCCCAGTGTAAGCCGAGCCCTGCGAAATGTACGCAGTGTGGGGTCACCTTATATTGGTCTGCGAAATCTACAGACAGACATAAAAATTTAAGATTTTGAGACTTTTTTAAGCGGTTGTGCTATAAGAGCTACCTTCATATCAAATTTCAAGTTTCTAGGACAACTGGAAGTACCCTTTAGGTTTTCGGATTTCATCAATATGTATGGAAATAGCCTTTTTAATGACTGTATCTTTTGATTGCGTTGACCAAGAAGGATGATTTTTTCACAGCTTCAAGGGACCGCAGGCTTGAGTATTTGATATTAATTTCAGCATGCTACCTCCACGCGTTCTAGAGAAAACGGGTCTTAACAGACAGACAGACAGACAGACACGAACAACAAAGTGATCCTATAAGGGTTCCGTTTTTTCCTTTTGAGGTACGGAACCCTAAAAACATCGGACACCAATTGACCTACTTGCAAACTATACGCAAAGCATGTACTAGTGAGTACTAGAAGTACTTATTAACCGAGCGAGCGCGACGCGTCTAGCTAGCACGCGTGCCATTTTGTCGCTTGTCGCTCAGTGCGTCCTTCACTGATTCCATCACTATGGAAGGGACGCACTGCTTTTAAATTTTAGTTCCAAATACGCTCACGAGCGGGTGCTGTTCCAAACGTCACACAAACTCGTTATAGTTTATTAATCGATTTTACGTGACGCAGGATTCGACAAGTCGTGCTTAGGGCACTGTGCTCAGCTGTGGGACGTAAATATAAAACACATTGGCACTAACATTGACCGAGCGAGAGCGAAGCGTCGCCGTTTCGCTTTGGCAAAAATGCTTTCATAAGTCGGGCTGTCGGTCGTCCGGTTGGCTGTAAAGTTCTCCTTTACAAGTCACATTTCTCAATGGAATCTCGTAAAATTTTGTGATCAAGTTTAATTAAATAATAATATAGAATTTTGGTCTCGTTTCAGTTTTTTGGAAAATTAAAAAACAAAAGGAAAATGTTCAAAAATTAAGTCGTAAGGTCTACTACAGCTCGCAGCACAGAGGCACTAATAACATTATACACGTTAAGATAACGTAATAGAATCTTATGGCCTTATTCATAAACGTCACTCAGGCCTCCATTGGCTTAAATAGGTTTTGTCTTCTTCTTACCAACGGAAGTGTCAATTTGACAAAAAAGGACAAACGGACTTTAACGGCATTTAAGTCAAATAGTTTTATGACTTATGAATAAGAGGGTTAGTACTTAGTTGATTTTATAGGCCCTTTACCGGTTTTTTTCCTGTTAAAATAAGAAATATGGAGCATGGAGGAATAAAGCAACATTTCGCAGAATAAACAGAGCGCTCTGCTCCCAAAAGAGAATCTGTGTCTTTTCTAGGCTGGGCGAGATATTTATTTCGGGAGTTTTAAACTTTTATGCGTCTGTCTGCTTTATAATTTAAGGATAAAACCTATCTTAGAATGAGGTAGGCTGTGTGGGACGTGACTTTTTGTAATACCTAGTAGAACTACCTAGCTAGACAGTATATAGTAAGTATAGGTAATTTAACTCACTTTTTGAATGAATACGATTCAAGTCAAAAAAGCAACTTGTTGGGAAATTTAAAGAATATATAAAAATTGAGATATTGGCACCCTCGTGTTTTTATTTTTATTTAGCCATTTAATTAAAAACGATGAAATCAGCTATAAATTCGTTAGTCTTGTAAAAGTAAATAAAATTACTTCTTAACAGGTCTGACGTTTGCGTGATTGTGTCTCTATCTTTAACACTTTACTAGCTCTTAATGATTATTAACGTTTATGTTCACGACTAAATGAGCTTTAGGTCACTACAGTTTCGTCCACGTGACGTGTTTTACCTCAGCAGTTTGAACAGATCACTGAATCCGTCCCTCCCGCGAAATTCTATACGCAAGAAAGAAACCGATATTGCACTTTTGTCCTATTCCGGCTTAACGTTTTATTTTTTGTGGAACTTAAGTTCAGTTACTTGGTGTGTTCGTGGAATCATAATATGAAAAAAATATGCCAGGAATTGAGCAATTAAATTGGCTGTGTAAGTTATGTGTAACTGCACTTTTATGCCATTTAACAACTTAAAGATACGGCTCATGCGTACTGATTTTCTTTGCAAGCTTTGAGCCAAGTGATAGCTCTCTGTGGATTATAATTATACATACCACTTTTGAAATTCCAGTACAGTTAAGGTTAAACAAATAAGTCCTTACAAGCTACATTCCACTCATTAAATAAGCATGAAATAATGAGCATGTTTTTCTTGTGAATAACTTTATGATGGATGGAAAACATAAAAGAATTCCACTTTTTGAACTAACTTTTGACCAAAATAAGCTTTCTACCGAAGATTCTAATAAGTGATCCAGCACAGACGTGTAACTTAATTAGTCTGAAAAAAAGTCAAACTAACTAAGCCTACTAGCCATTCACAAATCATTAGAAAAGTCTGCGCGTTCCTATTTTCTTATATTTTAGATTAAATACAACTCCTACGTCTGTTAGCATATAGTTCGTAAACCAAATAGTGAGCTTAAAGGATTTTAGTTCTGAGCGCTGGGCGTTCTGATCTCGCTAAGCGAAGTTAGATTGAGTTGTGTTATTTATTACTCGTGCAGAAAGTAAACCCAGCTAGTACATATTTCATCTGATATCGCGTCAGAAAGTTCACAAATAAAGATTTATTACTTACAAGAAGCTGATTGGCAGGGGCAATGATTGATACTACTTAGTTAAGTAGGCAATCTAACTAGCATTACCAACGAGGGGTTACTAAATGGCTCTGTCTGTTCGGTACCTTTTCTCAACTTCATCATCATCAAACTTAAGAGTTACACTCTTGTCGGTGGTGTTTCTTCCAATCATCTATCCTATGAGCTAGCTCCTTGGCCTCCTGATACGTACTTACATGTTATTATTATTAGTTATTACTTATTGTTAGCATACTCTTGTTATGCTAAATTCAATAGCATCGTTATTATAGCTAAATGATGTAAACTCAGCTCTATCATTATTGACTTTGAACGACCAAATAATCAGCGTGCCTGAAAATACCTGCATTAAACGATACTCATTAGGCCGGGGCAATCAACCCTGAAGTTACTGGCAAAATTTTGCTTATCTAGTAATAGGCGAGGATGGGATACCAATAAATAAATATCGATAGATTCGGTAATCACCCTTGTAAGCCCCTTATCCCAAATGCCTTATCTCCGAGGACCGACATATACGAGGAAAGATAAATAGAAGGAGTCCAAGAAAGACCTATTTTTTTAGCGGGTATGAAGCCGTAGGCAAAGTTTTCCATGCAAGGGAAATAAACGACAGAACAGGTAGAAACGTTATAATACAGTGCTTTTATATGTGCGACAAATAAACAGATACAGATCAGTCATCACAGCTCAATGCGCTTTTGTATTTTGCCGTGCATTTATTTGCCTTCGTATCCGTATTTTCTAAGAACGGCAAAATACAGAAGCGTCTTTATCAGTAAAACTGATGAGATGAGCTTTTATTGAGTTAGTCTAAGTAGATTGTAAAACGTCCAATATTTTACTGGTACGTCTACAGGACCATAATAAAGTATACTTGTATATCGCTGGCAGTATAAGTTTACGGTTCACTCGCTCTGCACTAGCCCGTTAACCGTTTTAACTAACACGACTAGCCTGAAAGAATAATCATATTATGTGTGGCAATTTGTGGGCAGTAAACGAGAGCAGCGCAGCGACGTGAATCCAACTGCAGTCGACTATTGCTACTAAATTGGGAGTAAATTCGCATGTCCTTTAAACGGAGCGTGGGTTGCCCAACTGGTCGTTTAGCATGGCCTATTTCTCGAGTCACGAGTGCTTTAAGATTGATCCCACTAATTTGGGATAGGAGTCCGAAGATCGGGACCATTGGAGAAAGACCATGGGCGATATGATTGCACATGACAATACCTGGTTCGACCACCTGCCCTTGAAGCGAGAAAGACAGCGCGTTGCGCTCCCCCTTGTATCCGGCACGATTGGACTTGGATTGGATAGTGACGAAGATGATGATGATACAACACGTTAGACGTAAAGTTACATAAATGAGTTTCTCGGGCGGAGATTTGTTTGAGTTGTAATGATTAATTGAAGGTCTTGACGGTGTGGTGAGTTCTAAGCGTCTTCGATGATGACCAATTCCACTACCTCTCTGTTTTACAAGATATGGGTAAAAACGATTTCCTTCACTTCACTTCTTTTTATCTATGTTTCCTTGTCTTCCTTGCTACGTTTTTGTCTATTTACCTTCTACAAACATTTCATTTAGGTACCTCGAATTAATTGAGCGCAGTTATATTGCTGTAATCAGGAAGCGACTAGCTCAAAACTGTTGCAATGTGTATAACTTCGAGATGCAACAACATTATAATGATTTTCTCTTTCAATTTGCCCGAACATTAGTTCGGACAATAGTTCTTACAGGATATTATCCTGTAAGTTGATAATCTGTTGATACACGTCACGCAACATGAAAACCTACGTTATCATTATAGACACTTACGTAACATGTCGTTCAGCAAACGTAGAAACCATGTCGTTTAACTTTGTAGCCGGCGTTTGTGCCCGAAGGCACGTCACACGATCCCGAAATTTTAGAAGCAATTTGAGCGCCTGCCGATCATTCATGTTATCTAAACGAATTCTCGACTCGCTTGCATGCAACCACCCGGCGCCCGGCGCCGAGCACATTTAGCTCCTACGGTTGACGCCTCGATTTCATAAAAATACGTGCACGTGACGGCTTCGGCGACATGATACCTACAGCTCGCAATGGAAAAATGTGTCGCGCCGATGCGACAGGAAACGTGCTTACTCAAATAATGACAGCCTACGCGTAATCATTCTTGTATCTGTGACTTGGTAAGAGGTTTCTTTTGTTGAAGACTGTTTACTTTTTTTTCATAAAAAAGCGCTTTTAATATAATGGCACACCTCGATGTCACGTTCCATTCTTCTTGTTTATCTGGAATTAAATAATTGTTAAGGTAATGCTAGTGAAAATGAGTGAGTAGGTAAATAAATGATGCGCACCGCAAATTGGGTTTTAGCTAAGCTTGTATACGAAAAAGTCTCAAGAGATTAAGCGCCATTTGCCAGATTACTTGCTCGATGAAGGGGAAACCGAACTTTGTTTTATGTGTTGCGTTTTCCACATGAAATTCCCCCTACCTACTCAGGTTTTCGATGGAAGTCGTCGCTCCATTAAACCGCGGCACTCCACCATTACCCTTCAATCCATCAAACTCAAACTAATCGCCTGCTTAACGTGCGGTCGCGCCGCCCGTACCTACCGCGTTGAGCACTATACGTCCGCTAGGCGTTTCACCCACTCGGATATCACTCCGTATTTGGGCAATAAAGCCCCAATGCCATCGCCTTATCTCCTACGTACAGCACCGCAAATATAAATCTAAAAAAAATTGATAGCAATTTATATGTTAAACATCGTCCTGAGTGAGATATTTCGCGTCTGTGCGCTCCTTGTGTATTATTTATAGACTTGGGGTATGTTTAAAGCTGCCTTCCCCTGTATCATGATAAATTCTCCCCAATATTAACTTTACGCGGTTTGCCCCGCATTGCTGGCAGCCACTGTGCAAGTGCTAAAATGAAGACAATGCCATAGTTGAGTCTTCACTCGGTCGGGGGAGTCAGTGCGGGGACTTTTGTGATTTTGCCCTCGTGGTCGTGGCTTGTCGGGGGATAGACATCGAGGTTAACTTAAACGGTGCTCATTTTGGTGTAATTGTATATAATATTTCTAGTTAATTTACAAACTACATGTAAGAAAAGTTGGTTTAAGGAAAGATTTGGAATTAATTATGATAGCGATCAAAATTAAGTCTGGTACCTTAGAAAATCTTTGTAGTTCTTGTAGTTAGTACAAATGAAATCATACCTACCTATATAAGCAACTCTTATCGGATCCACTCACATATTTTATTTTATTTCAATATGTTTGTACGAGTATTGAATTATGTTTTGCATTAGTTCGCTTGTTACTCTGTGACTTCGTTTGATATAAACTGCGAAACACCTGTGAAATCTAGTAAAGCTTGTTATGAATTCACTCACAATCCTGTTACAGAGCTAGGTTTCCTCGGCGTTCGCGCTGTAATATTTTGATCAATGCAAACAAATACCACACCAAACCTATATTTCAAATAATGTTTGACGTAAGTTAGAGCTTAACTTTATTTCGTGCTACATCGTGCTGTGTTAAATCAAATGGTTTACAGGGCTATAAATTTTGAGGCGGTAGGAAGTAACGTGTACATCTGAGTAGCAACTGCAGTTAGAACAAGGAACTTGCGCTAGTTTTTTAGCCATGTGGGAAGTAGAGCCCAAGCTTTCCCATTCTGAGCGGAGGCCTGTTCCCAGCAGTGGGACGTAAAATATCCAGTGGCGTGATGAAAGTTACACAATAAAAAATGTGTATTTAAAAAAAAACTTCTTTCTGTGGTGAGAGGGTAAGAGTTCTTGTATTGTAATTGTATTGTAGATAAAATATCGAGTAAAATATTAATGAAGATTTTACGGTTTGAAATGGCTGAAGCTACAATACAATCAAAATTTCGTATCGAAAAACGTGACTTCATAGCTTCAATATTTTACTGTCCCGTCAGCATCGAAAATAGTTAATAATTTTGGAACTTTGTCACAGTAACTATTAATACATTGATTGTTTTGTTCTCGGTGGAATTAGTTGTAGTGACAAAGCACTAAATTCTCCACTTTTGCAGCGTCACAGTAACAGCAGTAACAGCATTAATATTTTATCAAAAACGCCATATAAGAAATAATGCTGTGATTATACCTATCACTAATTAACTTAGATTTAATTAGCACCATTTAAAAAAATCTTAAGACTAGAAACAACGTTTAATATACAGTCGTAGTTGTCGTACCTAAGTTTTAAGCTTCTAAATTAATGATTTACCGCATAGATACCGCATCTACCCCATCATAGGTAAAGTTGAAGGAAGTGCATCAGCTAATAGAGGGCGTTAGCGTCGGCGCGACACACGTGCCTGGCGTAGCGGATTAGGTCATTCGTTTAACTGAATGCTGCACTTTGCATAAGAGGGTGTTTTGTACCTGTCTGCGAAATATACCGATAGTTTCAGCCCTCACTGCTTGTTTACGTCGACGACATTATATTGCCTTATTTTTCTTCAGTGTGTATTGTATTAGGTACAGTAGACATGTCTTTGCCAGTTCGGTTTAGTGCTGCAAAGCCGCGCTCACACGTTACGAAATCCATTTAACGTTTTACCGCAATCCTTTTAAAACGGCTATTAACATTCACCCTGTGCCTCCGCCATCACCCAACTTGCCAACGCTCGTTAATAAGTTGCCAAGCCGTCGCTAACTCATAAACTTAATGGCAATTATTACAATGCCTGTTTACACCAAAATAAAACGCTTCGAATATTTATTTCTCCATCGTTTAGCCGTTTTCTGTTGTTTTTAAACCGGCTATTAAATCCTGGGGAGCGAAAATTGATACCAGTTCAAAACACTGTGTTTTTGATGGGCCGCCCATCTTGTTAATGACTAGTCATAATTGTAAAGGGTGTTTTTTTTCTGCGGAGTGGAAATTTAATCATCTTTTAGCTTTGCGAAGTTAATCCGCTAAATTGTGAGGTTATAATTTGGATCGCCTCGACCGCCGCTTTTAAGTGTTCAAAGGAACCGCGTGCACTTGCATCACAGTGACGGGTATTCCTGTTCAGCGCCCTTAATGCTTACTAGAGTAATCCTCAGAAGAGTAATGAATGACACTTTTCGTAACTTTTCCTGTCTACTTTAACGCTGTATGTATCTAAGTATATTTGAACAATGCTCGTAATTACGGGTCGTAATAGCTCTTTTCCAGTCTCAATAGGCTTACGCCTTGGGGTTAATTAGAGTAAGCAGGTTTGTGTCACTTTGCAGCTTGGGTACGTTCGGCCGCGCGCCTCTCGGACAGGCGTATGGCAGAGGTTGCCGCTGGGCTCGCACGCTAGTCACGTCGCTCTAATAAAATTAAACGTAATCTTCCCTGTGATTTTTGCATCAAATTATGACTTCTAGCGATAAAATTATTTAATTGGCTGGTCAGAAAGATTATTAGAAACAGACAGTCATGTTTGACCCATAGAAATGAGTAAACAAGTAGGTTACCAAGTATGTTGAGGCACTTTTTACTTACTACAATTACTTACATACTAAAGGTAGTTTATTGAATTATATTGAATTGATAGTTTTAGTTATTTATCGGCGAGTGAGAACCCTGCACATGTAGCACGGCATGCCATTTTGTCGCTTGTCGCGCAGTGCGTCCCTTTCATAGTGACGGAATTAGTGAAGGACGCACTGTGAGCGACAAAATGGCACGCGTGCTAGCCCCCCTGTGCTCTTACCGCCAAACCGGTTTCTAGTCAACGGTGCCCACCGAAATAAGAACGCGCGTGTCACACGATAAGTTTCAATTTCGCGTGCAAGCTGCTAACGATAGTGAGAGTAGGCAAACTTTTATACCTTAATTTGATTTCGGTTCGAAAGTGAGCCTTCTGTACGCTAGTATTATTAGTTATTCTTTGGCGTAAGTGCAAACACGGCTCCCTACAGGAAGGTATTTGTCGCGCAGTCCTGTCGCGCCTTCCTTTAGTCTTTATGATTAATGACACGTTATTTTTCATTGAAACAGCTGGTGCGTATTTTTTCCTACTTTCAAGTCTTCTGTACCATGACGTGCGCCTATTAGTCACGCTCTGAAAAGGTTTCGATGTGGATTTTTCATGTTATTTTTGATTTATGTCATTCCTGTTGATGCGGGAACTTTAATAATTATATTTTCGGCGGGTGACGTATTTGCTACCCACGTAGGCTGTTTGATGGAGCTTGATATGTTATTTCGCAGATGCTGGATGCGGCAAGCTGAGGACAGGGCGTTATGGCGCTGATTAGGGAAGGCCTGTGTGCAATAGTGGACTTAATATAGGCTGCTGATGATGACGATGAATATTTCGATTTTTTGGATATTTTTGCAAAAAATGGACAGCGGCTCTTATACCTACGGTAAGTAAATAACGTAAGTATTACACAGTACCGATATAAAGAGGCCTTGGGTTTGGTTCATCAGCAGGACAGGAATGTGACTACATTTGCCTTAAATATCGTCCCGCAAAATTTATTATTAGATAGAAATTGATAGAGTCGGTTTATCTAAAAGTGAACAGTCCTTGATTATTTCCCTCTATAGCTTCGCTTATAATCCATACCGGGACGCCTAACAAAAGTATAAGAAAATGTTTTCTAGTTGCGCCCGTTAAGCTGCCGAGTCAATCACACGGAAGCGGGTAAGCATTTGCGCTTGATTACATCTTTATTTCGCCATACAAATAATACTTATTTATTATTTTGCTTATAACTAAAAGCGAGAGCTCCGGGATATCTTAAGAATCTATATCCATAAAACAGCTAGACCTATACCTATATGACTGACTGACTGACACACAAAGCACAGCCTAAACCACTAGACCTAGAGACTTGAAATTTGGCAAACATGTACTTTGAGTATAGTAGACGTGCACTAAGAAAGGATTTTTCGAAATTCCCACGGGATAGGGAAGTAGCCCATTTTGAAATATTTCACGGAGGCAAAGCCGCGGGGCATAAAGTAGTCGTGGTATAAATAAGTAAATTTTTTGACCACCTACGCAAAAGAGAGGTATATAATAATAAGGTTGACGTGTCTCTACGTATCTGTGTCTATCTGCGGTATCATAGCTTCTAACTAAACCGAAAGACAGTTTAATCGAGATGGTTGTTAGCTAAGTTTCATCACAGTCGGTTTAGCCGTTTGGAGACTTGGTAATGTTAAAATCAGGGGTTCATGTCTGTCCATAAACACGAGTTCGATGTTAAATGATGTCGTACGAGTTGTACGGAATCGGTTAAATCGACAACGTTTTGTCCCGTGATACCTGTCAAAATAAATTACCCAGTATAAGTTTTGACAAGTTTTCCAAGGTAGCCATTGTTTTTGCAGTTTCAAGAAAATCTGAGGTTGAGAAAACGGCGTATATAGCGTGCACCGTGCGCCATACATGATGGAGTAAAATGTCACCATACGTACAGTCAGTAATAAAAAATCCTTGAGGTCCACGCACAGAGTGTTGGTAGCCCACGATTTAAAAAGTTTGACCTACTAAAGAGTCTTCATTATGATAATCTCCAACCTATTTAACTACGTCTCATTCCCATTGAGCACGAACCTCTCAGATTGAGAGGGCTGGGGTTATAGTTCCCACGCGGGCCCAGTGCGGACTGAGAACTTCCCATGACAACTAACACCCTTGAATTTCTTCACAGGAGTATATGTGCTGGTTCCCTCACTCAATGACATTTCGCACATAAATTCCCAAAAACCAGAGCTGCTAGCTTAGGACTAGAAGCCACGACACTCTGCTTGAGAGGCCGTAGATCAAACCACTAGGCTAGTGACCACGGTTTTTAAGACACTAAAGTGTACTGTGGGGAGTAGTCCAAGAGGTGGGTACTAGAGAGGAAGGGGTCGTGGCCTAACTAACTGTTTAACTAGTTAGTAGTAAATAGAAACGCTCTTAGATCAAGACTGGGCTATATTTCTCAAGTAAGGACAGGGGCTTAAAACTAGTACAATGATGATTACACCAACACGGACCCAGCCCGACTCAGCCCGACTGATCTGCCCCCGAAAGCAAAGACTTGCTTTATTCTAAAACCATTATGAATTCAGAACGAGATAGATCAGTCTAGCCTGTCAGACCTGCATCAATGCAGCCTATGTCTGCAGTATTGTAGGGTAATTTTTGAAATTTACGTATAGAGGGTAGGTGATTCTTTATCTACGAAAATTTTACTGCCAGATGTTCTTGAATTGGGTATATTATAATGCTGAATATCAATTACGTGAGCCTAATAGTGCGCAATGTGCTTCTGATCAAGGCTCGGAGGCTCATTTCCGACTCCGCGGGGTTTCATCTGTGCTGCAGCTGACAGGTACGTTACTTCTATGTACCTATATAAGAGCACCTCAGAACGTGGATATTCCATTTGACTGTAAATAATTTCAATAAGTATTTCGTTTTTTTGCAAATGGAGTTGAGCAAGATGGCTTTATACTCACTTATTAATTACTGGCTTATGCCCCACGACTTTGTCCAGGTGAAATATTTCAATATGGGATAGTTCCCTATCCCGTGGGAATTTCGGAAAATCTCTTTTTATTGCACCTCTAGGATACTCAAGGTATATGTTTGCCAAATTTCAAGTCTACGTTCAGGCTGTGCGTTGTCTGTCAGTCAGTCAGTCAGTCAGTCACGGTGCTGTTTTATAGGTATAGATTAATTTACTTAGGTGAAAGGAAGAAGACATTAGAGCATTGGCTGACATGGATGTAGGGTGGTAAATATAAACAATCCTCGTTCTACACGAACTTAGGTACACAATTCACGAATATAAATAGAACCATAAGAAAGAACATTAAACAGACGTTGAACAGGATCTCTCTTAACATGGTGCCACGTGTGAAACCACGGCGTTGGTTTTCAGAGGGACCCCGACTTAAAACCTTATTACTTAAGTACTTTAATTTGTCCACCTGGGCAAAAAAAAAAAGTGTGTTGTGGTTCGCCTGTGTAGTGAGTAATTTCTGGAATTAACGTTTCTGACCGATAGAAATTCAATGATGTGTGTGAAACCCAATCCCCACTGGGCCCGCGTGGGAACAATACCCCAAGCCCTCTCATTCTGAGAGAAGGCCACTGTACCCAGCAGCGGGACGTAGTAAAAGGCTGGTGATGTGGTGTGTGGCGTGATTAATAGAAAGCAACATCATCCCTGGTTAAGGCTGCCTTGTATCCCGGAACAGTGAAAAATCTCTACAGTAGGTACGCTGGCAAACTTACGAGCACCGATTAAAATAATACGGTTGTTTCAATCTATTTCATTCAGGTCTAATAGGTCTGGTGAAAAAAGTTTTTCGACGAGTTAGGCAAAAATCAATCTTATTTCAATGTCGTAAACACTATGACATGTAAAAACATTTCACAATTCAACTAGGTACCTATATAATCCTATCCTACTTAATCGACCGAGCGAGCGAAGCGTCTCAGTTTCAGATTGGTCAAAAATGTCTTCGTATGTCCGTCCGGATGGCTGTTCTCCTCTAGAGGTCGTATTTTTCAACCGATTCTCCGGAAATTTTGTAAGAAGGATCAATAATTATACAAATACAAATGCAAATATTCTTTATTGAAAACCACAAAACAGTACAAGGAGATTACAGAAAAACAGGTATGGTAGACAATAGGTGGTCTTATCGCTTAAAAGCGATCTCTTACAAACAACCAAAATACAGAAACCAAGATGAAGAGGCTAATGATGCCTATTATGTAAATAAATAAATGATCAAAAATGATCTCGTGAGGTCTACGGCTCACAGAGGAACTAGTATTATAAATGGGAAAGTTTTTATGTTGGACGTTTCAATGTTCGTTATCTATACTCAAGAGCAATAAAAACGGGTCACTTTGTATGGAATTATTCATACAAAGTGACCCGTTTTTTTTGCTCTTGAGTATATTTGATCACACAAAAATGGCTTAAGACGCTTCCCTTAGATGACCTTGAACTCTTCGCGCCTTCCTCACCCCATCTCACTTCTACTAAACAACTCCGTTTTAGTGACGACGTCTATTAAATATCGGTCTAACTTTATTTTACATAGTGTTATCACAAATAACGCGTCTTTTCGAAAGAAAAGTTTTTTCAAAATTCGCACCGATTACGTAAATTACTTATTTAAAAAATTTAAAATATTCTAAATAAAGGCCTGGTGCCCAGCAGTGGGACGTATATAGGCCGATGATGATGATAGTGATGATGATGATGATTATAAAAAGGTATTTTAATAATGTTAAACATAGAAATCTTAGCCTAGTATTAAATTCTCCATACATTGGTGTATGTCACCAGTCAAAGTAAATTATGCTTATGATGTAGTAACAGAATATTAATTGCAACTAGACTTACTTGTGATGCAGATATTATAAGTATTAAATCATCATCATCATCATCACCATCATCATGTCAGCCGAAAGACGTCCACTGCACATAGGCCTCCCCCAAGGCTCTCGAATGTCGAAGGTTCTCGAATGGCGTCCACGGACCGGGAGATGAGCTGTCGGTAGGCCTCCAACAAGATGGAGCGACGACCTAGTAAAGATCGCGGGACCGCGGTGGATGCGGAAAGCACAAAACCGGTCAGAGTGGAAGTATTAAATAGGAAAAAAAAATGAAACAGAAAAACAAGTTAAGATGTTATAGATACTTAATGTATTTATATATTTTGTTTTTATCGTTTCAATAATTTACGGAAAGGCTCTAAAAAGCCGCTATTTCAGCGTCTGGGTTAGGGAAGCGCCTTAAATTAAAACGTAGGCTATCTTTTGTCTCGGTTAATTTCATAGTTCCCGCGGATAACAATAACTGAAATTTAACGCTGATGGAGTCGGCGGCAACAGCTTTTTTTTGCTTATAAAAACTACTAAAATTAATAAAAGGTAGGGACATAAATAAATTTCTTTACAGTAATGTTCAACTCGAAAATCAACTCTGAAACTGCAGCAGCCGGCAACTTTGCCGTATTTATATTCAAAAGTGCTTACTTGACTTTAGCTCAAACTACAATCCAAACTCTTTGAACTTCGTTATACCTTAAACTCTATTTAGAGTTTAACAGCATGGTTTGAAATCGCCCGGAAGTTACTGCATTTTTCTAACTTTGCTGTTTTTCAATCCAGTCCAAGTGTATTTTCAATCACATTCCGTAGTTAATGTAAAAATACCGTCCATCACTTAAAAGATTTACTTATTGTCAAAAATTTATTTGCGTCTGAATTTGTCACAAAAATTATTTTCAAGGAATCATTGTCGAGTGGACTGCCCTATTGTATGTATGATATTGGAACACTGTACATAAAGGTTCGAGACCTGTGTTATTTAACAATAGATAGTTCCAATATGATTGAATCTCACGGTGGTTTTATATAAAAAATGTAGGTACAATAAATGTAAATAATTGTGACATAATTATAATAGACAATTTAATTAGATTGGTGTTATTTAATGTATTTTAATGTTATGGAATTATTTAAATTTACTAACACAGTTATATAAGGTGAAATTACTAACCATCTATGGACACGTGTTCGTAATAAAATAATGAATTATTATTGTTATCTGTATATTTATTTTGTCTCAAGTTAGGTTTTTACAATATTTGTATAAAAAGTGTGTGTTATTAGTGTCAAAACAAGTAGGACTTTGTCTATATAATTTCCGCGTTATAGAGTTCCATTTGCCACGTGCAAGCACGTGAATCCTAG
The DNA here is from genome assembly GCA_963691665.1 of Clepsis dumicolana. Classification (NCBI taxonomy): domain Eukaryota; kingdom Metazoa; phylum Arthropoda; class Insecta; order Lepidoptera; family Tortricidae; genus Clepsis; species Clepsis dumicolana. The sequence goes on from OY829512.1 coordinate 12,932,068, forward strand.
ACCGACAATATCCCAGTCGTAGTCCGTCGCTCATAACCTCGAAATACCGTCGGACGGCATGCCAACTGCATTACGCGTGATAATCACCCAATGACCAAGAGCTGCATAAAACCACAAACCACTTATCGCAGGACATAGTATAACGCGCTTTCCTATGGGCAAAAAAAATAGATTAGAACCAGATTGGTCTTAAAGTCACACTTACTTGAGTACATCACACATCATTATTAAGAGCAGCTGTGTCGAAGGCTCAAGTCGCCGTGATGATTGCCAACCTTCGATTGAAGGTGGCACCATCAGAAGAAGAACAAGACTTAAATATGTTTTCGAATTTATGTGACGGTTGTTTTAGAACCCCGGTATACCCCCACGGAAACTGGTAGGAAAAATGTACAATACAATACAAGAACTATTTAAAGAACACCACATAATGAACAAAACAGAAAAATATACCTAGTTCAATATAAGCTAGGAACTACTCTAATCAGTGCTCTGTAACATTCATAATTATAACCCTTCCGATTGACTTGTTGTGAACCTAATCTTGCGCACACTTTGAGCCAATATTGGAGGTAATAGGAATGTAGTCAATTGGAATTATATCATGTTGTACGGTAGCGCTGACACTTAGTGCTATCGCATTCAGAAATGTCACATTCAATTGTTAATTTAGGACGTTAGTTGGCGTCTCTGAGTGCGAGCTAATTTTTAATAAGCTTGTGTAAACGAAGTCGACGGAATACCGGTAAATAATACCTGGTCAGAATGGCAAGTGTCGTAGGTATTTAATTTTAAGCTGAGATAGGTAGCAGATTACTCATCGGATGCAACCACTTGTGCACGTTTAATATTCATATAAGATAAAGTTTGAACTCATTTAACGAACAGTGCCCTAAGCACGACTTGTCGAATCCTGCGTCACGTAAAATCGAATAGTAAACTATAACGAGTTTGTATGACGTTTGGAACAGCGCCCGCCCGTGAGCGTATTTGGAACTAAAATTTAGTATGAGATTTCTCGATCTCGATACGATAACCGTAACGTAACGCAGGATTCGACAAGTCGTGCTTAGGGCACTGGTGTAAAACAACTTCGATATTAGCCATTCTTGGCATGATGCAACCAAACAGGCTTTTAGTGAGAACACCGAATGCGGGTCAACTTCTCTCTTAATTGATCTCTGGGTATACAAGTCAAAGGTTTTAATGGGCATTTCCTAGGCAAGTCCATGCTTCATCTAAAACCACATTTTCATGAGTCGTGAGTTTCATGAGTTGTGGTCATAAAAAAGCCATTCGAAGGAAATATCAGCGCTACGCATCGATTGGGATGATGAAGTTTGTTTTAATTAAGCGGACACGACATAACTAACCTACATAGATAACTCGTGACGTGATGATCAAACTGATGATGTAAACTGTAATAGATAAAAAATAAATGAAAATAATCGATTTATTGATTATTTTTGTTTTTATTTTTATGAAACATTCATAGAATGAAATTCAACATACAATGACAGTGCAAAGAAAAATTCGTTAAGCAGCTGGATAACGAATTTTTCTTTGCACTGTCATTGTATGATAAAAAATAAAGCCATCAAACCTTAAATCAGACATGTGGCCAATTTGTCGAAAAATAATTGTTGAAATTCGAAATCAGTAGCAGAGAGGAAGCCAGGGATGGAAGTCTGAGATAAGGCCGGCCGACACCGCTGCTCCGAATGTCAAACGGTTATGCCGCTTATCGCACCGCGATAAAAAAAAACTCATTTCATAGAAGAAATTTTCAAAATGTTATTTTTCCGGACCGGCTATTTCGTGGAATTGAATCGCGATTTTTTTTTTATTCGTGCCGAATTCGTTCAAGTGAATATGATAATAGTATATCATGATACATTATAGGATTTCTTTATTTTAAAATGTCTTTTAATGTTTACACCGCCTAAATGGGTAATCGTGAAAACAAAAGATACAGCTTTTGCTAATTTGTGCGCTAAGAAAAACGAAAGCTTTTTTTATTAAAACGCTTTTGGACCAAAACAAGAACCATTTCCTTTAGTAGGTACCACGATGCATTAGTAAAATTCAGTGTAATTGAACCTACAAGTTTCAGACAACATCCGTTTTCAGACGTAGAGTACAAAACTTAATATTATGCATTACTTGGAAACACTCGGAGTCTTGCTTATAACTCCAGCTTCCAATTTTAACCGTATTGTTTTGTGTGATGTTTAATAAAAGAATATTCGTATTTTGATCTACTTCGTTCCATTTTATAAAATGCTCTTTCTCCATAAAAACAGTAACAGTGTCTCGAACTTATTGAAGTTCTATCTACAATTACTTTGTTATTAGATAATTGATGTTGATCAACATCCACCTATGAGACCAAGAGATCCCTCGGGAAAATCTCTACCGTGCAATATTCAAAGTGCGCTTCAAGAAGCAGCTCCCATCGAACTTCGTTCCCAAGCCATATCTTAGCCTAAGAAGGTACATTAACGTTTAAGTTTACTCACTAATCTACATTTCCATAATTTATATAGGTACCTCGCCCTCATTTCGTGGGAATTACTCTGGATGCGTTTCTGGCGCAGACATGGCGTTGCAGTAAAATGGAATTTACTTAATTGAAATATTTTACTATTTTTAGGGTTCCGCAGCTCAAAAAAAAACGGAACCTTTTAGGATCACTTTTTTGTCCGTCTATCTGACTGTCTGTTTGTCCGTCAGGAACCATTTTTAAATTAATATCAAAAACTCAAGCTTCAGTCTATAAATCTGTGAAAAAGTCAAACTTCTGCGTCCGTGAAATCAAAAGATACAGTCATAAAAAATTTTAAACCTACAGGGTATTTCCAGTTGTCTTAGATAAATATTTTAAATTTGGTGTAAAACAAACCAACGAAATAAGTCTGAAAATCTTAAATTTATATGTCTACCTGCATATAATGACCCTACTCTGCGTACATTTTGCTTTGGAGCAGGGCTCTGCTAACACTGGACAACATAAAACATGCGGGGAAAAGTAGGAAAAATAGTCAGCACTCGATTCCCGTGATAGACGAACCTAACGCCCTAAACCTAAACCCATTTACATACCTACAAATTTGCACGGAACCTTCGGTGCGCGAGTCCGACTCGCACTGGGTCGGTTTTTTGGACTTGACTTTTTTTTGCGAAGCAGCAAGTAAACAACAAAACATGATTTTATACAGACTGTAGAGACATTTTGCAGAATTCTTCAAAAGTACACAGGGGACTAGTACTGTCGAAAAGTGTTTTTCGGAATAAGATTCTCCTTTTTCCGAAGTTTCACTGTTTTAATCGTCTTAAATTAAAACATGTTCTCAGTGTGTCTAGTCTTATTCTCGATGTCCTGTGAATGGCTCGGAGATTAACTAGTCGAGATCTTAATAATAAGCTTGCCATTTTATCATGTACCTACCTATAGCTCATGTTTCTGTAACCATACATACATGCTTAGGTACTTCTTGTTGATAACAAAAATGTGTTATTCTATACTCGTCGTTATTAAGTGGAATAACTTCGTAGCACGTTGAAAAGCGATTTTGGTGCTTTAAGTTCGTAGAGAGCTTGAAATGGGACAGCGTGTGTAGTGTAGTGCTGTGGTGGCGATAGTTGGGTCTAGGTATGTGACATGATATTGTGTTGTTTCGTATGGTAGTGGAGGTGCGGATGTTGCATAAAAACACACATTTGTCGTAATCGCGTGTGAATAAAATAATTGTATTTAGTTCATAAACATAGACATCCGTAAAGGACTTCCAGACTCAATCAATTTCAAAATAATTATGTAAACCAACTAAATCAGTCACAATCGAATCACTATTCGAAAAAGTAAACACAATTCTGGATTACCTAGTGGATCCAATATCCTTACTGCAACATACCTGCGACGCAAAAGTTGCCTCGCCAAAAATAATAAAGTGGTTGTAGATTGCAGACGGCTCTCGTGAAAATTAGCTTTTAAATTTCCTTATTGAAGTCGCACTTCACGAATTTTAATTAAAATTCAGGTCAAGATGATAGTCCGAGGGGGCAGGAATCCAAAGGTTGTCCTTAATTTTAATTATAATAATAAGTTTAGCTCTGCGGTGTTGCTTAAGTAAATTCACTTAACTTTTTTGTTTATGAAGCGTTTGTGTGGGAATTACGCGCGCCATTTTTAATAACGTCAAATAACCCTGACCCATGGGAAAAGAACTAGGATTCTGTGAGATCACATTTGGCCAAGCATGGTATTTTGGATAAGTGGACTTAGGTAATCTTTTTACTTTACTTTTCATCGTTATTGTTTAAAAAAGAATAAAGAGGACATTGATTTCGAGGAAGACGTTAGTCAACGTCAAAAAAGCTTCACATTTTTGCTCAACAGCCAGGTACTCAATGTCGAACACTTTGACATTGCAATAAAAAAAACGTACATAGATCACTGCAGTTCAAAAGTGACAGCGTAAAGCTAGGAAGGACTACGAATTACAATCAAATAAAGTAAGCTAGAGAGCTCACTATCACGTAAACAAACTCAGCTTTGCGATAATTGATCAAAAATTCTTAGTCAGCTTTTCAATATCAAAACTACACTAGCGCGCAATAATTACCGAATGTAAACTTCAAATTTAATTGGGTGTTGAAAAAGCACGTCGGTACTCGCTGCACTCCTTCCGGCAGAGGATTCAATCGGCTTGACGCAACTCGATTACACAGCAATTGGTCGGGTTTTCCGCCGCATCGTGCTAAATTAAGTTTGAATTATTGGCTAAATGGTTAGCAATTTAGATTTGACACGTTATTTATGGTAATTGCCTGCACGCCGTTATCCTAATGGACTCAAATCAAATTGATTGTAATCCTGCACCATGAATTTATCAATGCATTATCCGCTTACGATTGATGGCAAAGTCCCTGTCAAAACATCCCGGTCTTGGCAGCAGCGGGATTCATCTGTCATTCTTTAAGCTGTAAGAGGAGTGTAAATATTACTAAGTACTAAATTAAAGGTATTAAAGATAACGTTGAACTCTATTTGATTAGAAAAAACTTTTTTTTCTCATTTTATTAAGCGTCCTTTTTATCATTTATTTTAATACTAATTGTATTAAAGCAAACTTATAAGCTCTGAAGACACCTTGAAATATAAAAAGTACCTAATTAAATAGTTTTTGTAAGTAGGTAAGTACTTAAAGAACCTAATTAATAATAATGACATTTCAAAATTTAAAACTTACCTATAAAGTTCCCAGATTAACAAGTAACTTGCATTTCTGCGAAAGAACCAAAATTAAATACCGAAGTTCACAAAGTGAACTAAATTACGTGGAACTCATAATTCAATCTCGAAACCAAAAAGCTGGACTATAAACTTTAAAGTGCGACATTAAAATTATTATGTAATAAAAAAACAAACGAAAACGGTCCGAATTAAATTATTCCCTTAAATCTTTTCCGAGGGTTTAATGCAGTAATTAACCCACCGTGTTTATCACGATTCTGATATCCGGTAACGGACAGGAAAAACCGAAACTGGCCGGAACCTGCCCCGCTATAATCGGACAGCCGAGAACAATATTAATTGTTCAGAACACATTTGGTAGGAAAGTAATTAGTCACGTTTTTAATTGAGATAATTATGGCCGTGCCTTGCAGACATCTGATAACTAAAGGGCAAAGTTGAGACAGCAATAATTTTGTCCTATACCTATAAAACATACTGCGACTGACTGACTGACTGACTGATTTACTTGACTGACAATAAACAACCACTTGGTGTTATAGACCTGAAAAACAGACAGACATTTAGGTATACCATTGAGTATCATAGAAGTATAGAAGAGATTTTTCGAAATTCTCACGTTATAGGGTAGTAGCCTATGTTTTATACTTTCAAGGGGGAGAAGTCGGGGGCGTGAGATAGTATAAAACAATAAGAATGAAGCAAAAGCTTAACAAAACTTTGCTACGCGATATTCTACTTAGGAATTACAAAACATGAGCATCAGAAATATCCACGTTTCATATCCACGTTTCATATTTAATCGAAAAATATTTTAAGACCAAAATTTTACGAAAATTCAATATCGTAATCTACTTAATGGAATTACGAAGATCAAACACAAAGAATATCGTGTAAAGATACGCGGCTGTACTCAGCTAAAGGCAAGTACTATACCGTACTGGTGACGTCTCAAAAACACATAACTCTATGTAAATGTAACTTCAAGCCTATTGCGAGTTCAGTAAGATGTAGTAATTTTTAACCCCGACGCAAAAATAGGGGTGTTATAAGTTTGACGTGTAAATGTTTGCCTCTCTGGGGTATCGTAGCTCTTTAACAGATAAACCGATTTGGACGCAGGTTTTTTAATTGAATGCTAGTTTAATCGAGATGGCTCTAAGCTAAGTTGCAATAAATAAAATAATAATGATTTTGAAAATTTTATGACGTCATGTTTTTTTTTTCAAATTTTCTTTTTTTTTATTAAGACTATTATAGTTTTAGTTTGATACGCGTATAACTTAACTTAAGTCATTATTTCTGCAGCATTTCAAATCTGCTTTTACATCACATGATTCCGCTGTGGACTTAGGCCGCCTCTTGAAATGATTTACCTGCACCACACACACACACACAGAAACACCGCCGTTATTACTACCTACTCAAATGCTTTTTTTTATGTTTGAATAAAGTTTTTTGTTTAAAAATAAACTTTTAATTGAAGCTGTTTTCGTCCCCTACGTTACTCATACTCATTGAACTCATTTATTCGTAATACCTACGCAAACCAGCCACTAGAGTGAGGTCACTGGCAAGATTTGATTACAGGCAGACAGTCAGCGGGACAGGTGGAACTAAACAAAATGTTGTAAGTAGCACATAGCACAGACGTCGGGCAAAGTAATGTTATTAAAGCTGACCGAAAAATCTTTTTTTTTTATGTGACGAGGAAGGCAAACGAGCAAGTGGGTCACCTGATGGTGAGTGATCACCACTGCCCATAGACACCCGCAATCCCGAGGGGTTAGCAGATGCGTTGCCAACCTAGAGAGCTAAGATGAAATGCCTCTTGTGCCTGTAATTGCACCGGCTGTCTTACTCTCCACACCGGAACACATCAGTGCAAGCACTGCTGCTTAGCGGCAGGATTAGCGAGTAAGATGGTGGTAGCGATCCGGATGGACCTTACACGAGGTCCTACAACCCGTAATCTGTACATGTTTCGCACATAAACCTTAAACATTCAAAACCAGCTAACTGAGGAGTTGCGGGTGTTTAAGGGTAGCGGTGATCCTTACCATCAGGGCCGTGTTTTATAAAACTACAAGTTACAATTTACAAGCGGAAGTCTCTTTCTATCACTTGCTCGTTTGCCTTCCTTGCCGTATAAAAAAAACTAGTCCAGCAGACACTCATTCGACTACGGCAAACCGACAACAGTCTAAAATATCGTCTCTTCATTATATTAGTGGACCTGTGAGCTGTAATATGTACACCTCGCGAACAAATTTTTGAGTACTTAATGATTACGACACACACAGACACACCACACACAGACACACAGATACACATGTCAAGCTTATAACACCCCCCTTTTTTGTGGGGAGTTAAAAATACTAGTGCTTGGTGAGCTGTAGACCTCGCTCGCTAAAAAATCGAAAAACTTAATTGACAAAAAATCCATATATGTACCTAATTAGCGAACGTGCTCACAAAATTTCACGAGAATCGGTTGAGGAATGCGACCTGTAGATTAAAACAATGGGGCATCCGTACAGACATCTGGACATACGAAAGAAGTTTCGCCCAAGTTGAAACGGAGACGTTCGAACAATTAGTCGCACAGTCAAGTGATAGTTGCCAAATAGGTACAATATACTCGTACAAGACGAACATCTAGATCTAGGTACCTAAAACTAAGTCACAAGTTGTACCTTAACTACAACTAATTGCCTCAGTCGTGAGCTACGGGCAAGACGCGCAACTCTGACTTGCCGATCCCCTGCGATCAGGTGTGTTCCCGATCAAACTGTCTCGAATAATGGATGAATCCGCGTGAGGGGCCTTTTAAAACTTTTTTACATTGTGCGGTTTGGGATTGGGGACTGTGTACAGTAGATCGTCTCCCTCAGTCAATGCTTAGGAAACGATTTATTCTGATAAATAAGTATTTTTCACGTCAGGTTTTGTCAAGTTTAATGTTTTATCGTGTTTCAAAAGTATACGGTTTGTTTATTTTGCAAACGTAGCTTCTGAATAAATATTCTGTCATGTTTCCTTGAAGAATATAATTACATCTTCAGATGACGTGTTAGATCACCCCCTTGCATTGTGAAACACTAAAAATATTATATTTATTAATACGTGAGGCGAAAACTTTGGATCTTGGATCCTGTTTTAAAAATACTGCGCACATAATTGCGCGCAAAAAATTAGTGAGATTTGGCATAAGTAGTTAAGTTTATGGAGAAGAAATTCAGTGCAGTTTCGTAAGAAACTGAACATGAGTTTCAACAATTTAGACTATAGCGATCACTGGTCTTAAAGTTTAAGTTCTTAAGTATTCATTGCGACAGTATAAATGAATTCACTGCCTTAATTTCACCTCTCAGAGACAAGTGACCGCAGGCCCAACGAAAACATTCGGTGCACGCCGCCGTCCCGTTTTTCATGCACACACGTTTAGCTCGAAAAATAATATGAATTCTCGTTCCACTATCACAACTTAATGTCCGCATGGAGTGTATAAATCGGTCTTATCGTGCGGGCACAATGAGAGCTACATGCATTTAGTGGCTGACGGAGCTCGTGTCTCACTTTGGTTAGCAAACCAAATCACGCGATATGAGGCCACTTATAATTCGACCGTACGGCTGGGAATATAGTTGTGTTACCAGTAATTTATGGTCTTATAACAACTTGGACGCGATGTTTACGCTCCATAAATAAGCTAAACTGTTCAATCGCTCGCTTAAGCAAAAATCTGTAAGTACCTCAAACGTCCCGCGTCCTTTTATTTTGAAAGTTATTCGTGTGTGAAGTGTACGAGACAATTCTAAAGATGAAAAGAAGAGAACATTTTAAAAGAGTTTAGAATTTTGTTACATTAGATTTAAAAAAATATGGGTTCCAAAACCAGAATCTTTGCAGGCCCGAGGCTGTGTCCATAATTAAAGCAGTTGTACACAAGCACAGATAAAAGGTATATTTGTTTGGCATCGCCTGGCAGCAATTTTAAGCCACAATTTTTTTGTGTGATATAAGGTTATAGTTTCATTTAGTTAATTGATAAAATAATTGTGCGTCGTCTGGGTCTCGAAATAGTTGTGTACAAACAATGAATAAATATGCCCAGTAAATATTACACACAGCCCGGATCAAATTACCAGCTCAAACAACAAAACCCCGTAAGGTTTAATCGAACTTGGTCTAACGTCTACAAGTATTCTTCGCTTTATTTTCCCACAGACTTGATTAAACCGAGACCGCTGAATTCCAGCAAAACGACAGAGCCAAGTTCCATTTTTGTAACAAAATGAGCATACTTGGAGTCAGTTCCCGTGACTCGCTTCTGAGTGTATCAGACCGCGTGCATGGATTTGACAGCAAAGAGGTTCTATCTTTTGAAGGAAATGACGCCGGTGGATGCGAGTGCTCGATTCTGTAAGCCTTTGTTAGTTTTCGAATCGAACCGATTCGCCCGAGAGTAAATCCATCTCCCTATGGAAATTGCTGGAATTACGAAGTGGTGAAGGGTTTGAGCTCGATATTTTGTTTATTATGCCAATTGCTTTATCTTATTTGCTTTTCCAATTGACCTTTCTTCGCATTGATGCGTGATTATAATCTTGTGATAAAACAGACGGTCTTATTTTACTGGATTTGTTGAAAAGGTGTCGTGTTAATGGCTCCGACGTTACCTAAGGCAAACTATCTCATCATTAGATCTCTAACGTGAAAGGTCGTAATTAATCGACCTGCTACTTTCTTTCATTTTTAGCTCAAAGCTACCATTAGCTTCTTCCAAGTGCAAATGGGCAAGACATACATACATAAAGGCTAACTTTAGAATGGCGCCATGCGCTACGGTCGCCGTTTATTAAAAAAACGCATGGGCACCTACTAAAACACAAATATTTGCACTCAGCTTTTATAACTGAATATTCATTCACCGAAATATCCAAAAAATAGGAAACAATGTTACACTTTTAGTGTTAACATATCGAGACGTAGCATACGTTTTGTCTAACCTATAGCACAACATGTCAACGTAAAAGTTAGTTGAGACGTTATTTCAATTAGATTAAGTGACGCTAGACTGGGTAAGAGCACGGCGTACCTTCAAGTTAATTTATACTTTAGTTTAAGCTGATTAGCTGACACTGGGGCGGTTAGAGCACCGCGGAGAGTCATTGAATTAAATCAGTAGCCGTAAGCATGTCAGGGGGTTACAAGCCATAACTCAGAAGTGGAGAGCTCCTCGCGGCCCATAACATTCAATCGCCCGGACGAGGGGCGAATTCCGATGACCTCAAGGAAAAGTTTGCGTCTCGAACACTCTGTATAAATCCGGGGAGTCATGTCGGGATTTCGTAAATCGCCTTTTTTATTTATTGCGCGGCTACCACAGTGGGCAGCCGTTTAGGAGTGACGTCGTGTTACTTGTACGTGATACTTTTTCCCAGGTCAGATGAAATTATTATGGCCGGGGCTATAAATCTCGCAGGAATTGCTCCCATCTTCCTTTATAAAGAAATAGAATGAAATTCTGGCGATGTCTTTGTTTGCGCTATTAGACTATAAATTTAGGAACGCAGAAACAAAGCCTTTTTTTAAGTGACAGCTCAAAAAAGATACGGGTCTTTAAGCTTCTCAACTAAGTTCTACATCAGATGTCACAGTGTCCAGCCAGACTGAAAGCAATAATGATTGTGATTGTAGGTTCCGGATCCTCTTACTTTTATTTGTATGTCTACTCTTTTTTCTGATGTCCTGTCAATCGCCCGAAGGTTAACTGGTAGAGATCCCTTTAAGGGATAAGTTCGCCTTTGTACATTTGCTTTTGTTCTGTTATCTGTATTTTTTTGTTTTATGTGCAATAAAGAGATATACATACATACATACATACATACATACATTGTGAATATAAATAGACAAAAGATGCAATCTCATTTTTTTTGTCTTTTAGTAGGATTGTAAGTGCATACTTACATCAGAAAGTGGATATGCTTGGAATGGCTTAGGCTTAGGTACTACCTACTACTAAGATTCGCAAGCTAAACAAAGCAATAGCGAATATTTTCTGAACCACATTGAAATAGAGTTCTCACTATTATTTGCCACTGCAAAATGTATTTAAAAGCCATTTATCATTTACCTTTTCAGCCTTTAAAAACATCACTTTTAACGCAAAGCGATATTCTTCATTTGCATTTAACAGTAGAATCTGTATAAAATATTTCCAGCGAACTTTAAAATGGAAGCCATATTCGACGAATATGTTTCCATTAACGCAATACGAATACCGGGTTGCTATTTCACCAAATGATCCTTCTACAACGGGATACTCAAATATCATGAATGAAACAGACGAGCTATCCTCGTTCCTGTCACTATCTATTCAATCTTTATCATCTAGATTGAATAGATGTTAAATTGTATAGGCCGGAGTAATATTACTAATGCTCCCTTTAGCCCACGGGTCCATTGACGGCTGTACTAGGCTGAAAAAATACGCACGTATAAGATCCTTAATATAATTGGTAAGCGAAGTTCGTGTAAGCTTTTACTGGCGTTAAAATAATTCCCAACAGTGCGGCGGATGCGACGATGGAGGCCGGCGCCGGAAGCGGGCTCCGGCATTACGTCACTTCCTTCCGGCTCCTCCGCCGGGTCCCTCGAGCCCCTTACAGCCTTTAGATACCTAGACGTTTTACATAAACCACAACTTAGGCTAATTTTACGTATACGACTAGGTACACTTGACTAGGCTAACCTAGTCAGATTGATACAAAAATCTTTTTGATGTTTTAATACATAACTATCGTGAGACTTAGTGGTATTGAAAGAAATTGATCACTTACCTTTTGAAAGCGGAGGTTCGCCCAACATGGTAAGACACTTACTTTTATCAAGAAGTATTCGCGCGAGCAGAACGAGAATCTTCTTTTGTTTCTTAAGAAACTCTAAACATTTCACAGAACAGTTTAATCTGCTTAACATAAAGACAATCGCCGTTTCAATTCTCTTTGATAATTGGTCATTAAGATAACTGTAGCTTACCGATAAAGCAGCGAGATATAAAGTTCGCTCAATTGAATCAGTCCATTTAGTGAATTTAAATTGGCCTTTCGACGCCAGAATGAGAGGTTTTGGTAAAAAAGGTGCACTTTTACGCATGTCTCAAACTTCTTCATTCAGATTATGAGAGGGCTTAATTTTGTTTCTGGGGTTCGTTTCAATTTGCGAGGTAAGCTAAAACTAGCTAGGTTACTGCAAACATTTTGATTACTGCTCCATTAGTGTTTAGATATGGAATGTTAGTATTTTAGGAAACCGGCAGGTGCAATTGCTCTGCTCCGTACCTAACAAGTATTATAAACCTAATGCGATGCCTAATAATAGTAAAAACAAGATGAAAAATAAACGAATCCGCAAGCATCGTAAAATCGTATATATAAGCTGTAGTAAACACCTGTATACCGATCTTCGAGATGACGACAGAAATTTCATCCCGGGTCAAATATTCAATCAATGCTGCGTAAAGTAGTCTGTAGGCCCGCCTCTTACCTGGGCGGCTATTACGTTCTACCATTTCACACTTTACATCTCTTTTCAACTGTACTAGAAAGATAAAGACACCGATGTAGAATAAGTAAGTTATAGTCAGGTGGTAGACGCTAGGTGTTCTGAAGGATGGGATGACTGATCCCTCCCAGAATGTTGCAAATTGACTGCTGAGATTGAAAGCGATCGTAATTGTAGGTACCTGTTTATGAGATTATTTCTCCCCCTTTATATAGTCTCGGAAAGGTTATTACGGTTCGGTGAGGTCATAGAGAAAACTTTTGCGTTGTTATAGTCATGGAGGCGCTTTTTATCTGAGTATAGCGACTTTTTAACCGAGCGAAAACACAGCGACCCGGATGATGCCATGATCCACGATTTTTTTTGTCCTGCCCAAAGAAAGGAGTATATTTTTAATGATAATCATTGAAAATTGTGAAAAATCCTACATATTTTCACTCATTATCATGAGACTCGAGATTTGTTATTTAAATCCCTCGACGTTTCGGACGTTGTGTCCATATGGCCTCGAAGGAACTGAAGAGGCGATAATCAACATCTTCTAGCTGCACAAAACACATTTTTACGTGATTAAGTCCCGAGTGTCATATTAATGTGTGAAAATCGCGAAAGTTTAAATCAATATTTTTCACTTTTATCTACCGATTACTGAAAAACTTGACCGTCAAATTTCTCAGTGAAAAAGAAATAAATCATAGGTATTATTCACAGTCTTGTGTATTCATATAATACATAATATTTTCTACATCGATATAAATTATCAGCACCCATAAAAATGTCTCTGCATGCACCTGGGTACTTACAACACTATTTCATTCTGCATGTTTTCTTTTATCGTTATATGTAATATAAAATAGTTAAACAAAGGGTATCTAACTTTCTATTACATTCCAGAATTAATTATTATGCTTTTTATAGAACAATAACATCTCTACGATTATTTAAGAGTGTGAACAAAAAAAAATTAAAACACGGTTCAGACACAAACATGTTTAACTTATTATGGCCGAGAACATAAAGATGTCTCGTGAAACCAATTAGTTCTACAGTAATGACTTTATTTGTATGCGACCTACGTTTTTATAATCCAAATGTAGAACCAGATATGAGTTTCAGGAGAGCGTTTCCACCGCACACAGTCAACTTTTGTTTTCAAACTTTGAGACACCCGTGAAAAATATTCGGGGGTTGAACTCGTCCACTGGATCTGGTCGTGAATAATGACGAAACATTTGAGTGCACATTTCTGTGACCTTTAGAGGAATCGGTTTAAGCTGAGTCAATATTTCTAGACCGAAAAATAGGTATACACTTACACGAAACATGCGTAGACGAGTTTTATACGTTTAGTACTTAAGTTAAGCATTGCCAATATCTAAATTCTTATATATAGAAGCCATTATCTAAATTCTAATGAAATAAAAAAAAGAGTACCTAGCTGATTCTGATTATTTGGTAAGTACTTCGACATTTTTTAATATTGTATGCTTTTGTGCTAATAGTTTATATTAGGTATTTCAGTTTATTATCGAAGATTTTAATAATAAAAATACGCTGCAGCATTACAGAACCTATTACAGCAGGGGGAGTCGAAAGATCGTTTTCTTACACAAAGTGGACTTTCTCAAGTAGAACTTCATCATCTCTATGACTTAACCATCTAAAAGCAAGTATAAAAAAACTTAAACACGTCAAAATAAGGCTCCAACTTTGAAGACGGTAAAGGTGCAGCGCTCGCTCCCCGCTCGGCATCCGAAGATAAGTGTGACGCCGGATCGGAGTTAAAAGGGCGAATAAGATTGTTCGATCTTTGAAATCGCGTAATGGATGAAAACGACATCGCGAGTACAAACGCCAGTTTGTCACATCACTAATGGCGTAGAAAATCGGGAAAGTTCCGCTCCCCGACAACGGTAGCGTAGCGATAGATTGCACCCGAATAACGCATATTATACTACGGGCGGGAACACACGTATCTATGTATATCATCACCTTTACGAAGTAGTTGCTGCAAAATATTTTGATAATAATTCTACAGAGGCCCGAGTACGAATATTCGAAACCTGCGTCACGTAAAATCGAATAGTAAAGTTTGTATGACGTTTGGAATAGCGCCCGCCCGTGAGCGTATTTGGAACTAAAATTTAGTATGAGGTTTCTCGATCTCGATACGATAACCGTAACGTTACGCAGGATTCGAAAAGTCGTGCTCTACCCTCTGTAGATTTCGTTGCGGGGATAGTTCTACTTTTGACCACTGGGTCAGATAAGCGCTGTAGTTGGAAACTTGAATCATCCTCAGTGCAGCCATGGCTTTGAAAATATTGGAAAGAATTCCCGATGTAGGCGTTTCGCGTCACCTTTCGCACCCTTAATGCGACATCTGTGCTACTTTTCCTGTAGAGCAGTGCTGATACAATCTGCAATTTGCAAGGTATCTTTAGATTTTATTAAGAACGCCATAATATTCATAATAACTTAGGTAAACAAGAGCGTTTTAACTCTTAAAGATTGATGATGACACCTTGTAGTATAATAACATTGAACTCACTGTAAAGCGGTAAGGTACGCCTACTGTAATTACATACCTGCACACTCCCTACTCTGTAGGTAATAAAACTTATAAAAAATATAAAATGCGTTTTCAAATTAATTCGTGCGAACAAAAGCTTAGCTGCTTTACTGGAAGGTACCAATGTAGTGGACCATTAATAGCACTGCGCACTGTAGCTACCTGTATTTTCCACTACCAGTAAGTAATAAGGTAAGTAGTAGTGTTAAGGCTTAGTTTTTAGGTGGAAGGGTCACACTGAAAACCAGCGCTACGGCTTGCCGTAGCATCATGCTGAGGGTGACCCTTTTAGTGCTATTCGGCACATATTTTTAATCGTTAGTTTCTAAGCTGTCTTTGTTAGTTAATAGTGTTTGCATTGTCTGGTTATTGTTGATTATTGATTTGTTTTTATCTGTATGTGTATGTGTCGAATTAGTTTCTAATAAATATATGTTTCTTTCTTTCTTTCTTTCTAATGCACACAAATAACCCAAACAGCATGTTTGAGTTAAAAAAACCTTAGTCGCAAACACACAAAAAATAGGTTGCGCTAACGAATGTATTTTGATATTGATGCAGAGCATATTGTATTGCACACCCTATTTCCAGTCCCACGTTTATCCCACTATGCCTACGCAATAAAGTTGTGTGCCGTTCGCACGCACACACCCGCACCGCAAAGCTTATATAACGCTAAGATTTTACGCCTGATTAAATATTTTCGCTCGAATGCAAATAAAGGTTGTTGGAATAAGCGGTAGAGGAAAATCCTCTCACGAACATTTCGATTCTGCTTGTATTTTTGCATCGTGAGATATACACATATGTATATTCAGCGAGTACGTCGCTGATTTATGCCAAGGCTCTAACCCCTTGTTAGAATACTTTCGAAGGTTACCTTTTATTCTATTTGGGCTACGAAATACAATTTTCAGTATTTGTCCAATTCAAATTTGCAAACAAATGCACGTCTGTACTGTCTGTACTGGAATTTTAAATCTCATGAAGTTTTTGTTCCTGGTTTTTTCCGAAAGTTACAAACTAAACATCAATAATGTCAACTGTCTAAAGATAATTATACAAATAGTTAGTCTCTCTATACTTCAACTATAAACTATTTGCTCTACCTACGGTTGGACCTATAATAATATTATGCTAAAGTCGACACAAGTCAGAGACAAGGCCGGCTCCAGCGGAGGTTTAGAAGCAAACATTTGTCATATTGTTTGTCAACGTCCCGTGTTGAGATCTTTGCCGCATTGAAGCAATTATTAGGGCGAGATACCGGTCTTATTTCAACCTATACCATCCGTGACATACTTACCATAGAAGATACAGACAGGTTATGCTTAAGCATAGATATTAAAGTTGTCCACGGACCGGGAGACGAGCTGTCGGTAGGCCTCCAACAAGATGGAGCGACGACCTAGTAAAGATCGCGTTACCGCGGTGGATGCGGAAAGCACAAGACCGGTGTGAGTGGAAAGCCTTGAGGGAGGCCTATGTCCAGCAGTGGACGTCTTACGGCTGACATGATGATGATGATACTAAAGTCGAACCGACCATTCATTGAGATAGATTTGAATTGCCTATACGGTGTAGGTTAGTTTCATTTGTGAACCCATCGTTAGTTCTCAAAAGGCCAACTCGCAAAAAATAAACTGTATCATCAATAGCTCCCCTTTCGATCGTCCGGTCATCCGACTGCAAAAGTATAATGTTAATAGCGTAGAAGGTAAGTCAGTATAAAAATAAAATGGAGTTGGCATTTATATAGTTACACAATGATAGTCTAGTGGTTTGACTTATGGCCTCTCAAGCAGAGGGTCGTGCGTTCGAGCCCCGGCTCGCGCCTCTGTGTTTTTCCGAATTCATGTAAGAAATTACATTTGTAATTTATCACGGGCTTTTTGGTTAAAAAAAATATCGTGAGACAACCTGCACACTCCTGCGAAGCAATTCAATGGGCCCGCCTGGGAACTCACGCTGAGAGGAGGCCTGTGCCCAGCAGTGGGACGTACGTAAAAGGCTGGTGAAGCCACTTGGCGACTACCATCTCTACCAAATGTTCGGCAATTACGCAACTAAACACCTCATTTTAAATAGTTAAGTTTTTGTTTTGTTTTATTTAGGTACTTTTTTTTTTCAAATGTACTTGCTTTTTTTTGTATGTGTGCCGAATTTGTGTGAATAAATAGGATACATTTCTCTGTCTCTCTCTCTCATTTTGGCTCTCAAATGATATTAAATCGAAGTTTTAAATGAAACCCAAGCACACCTTGTAACGCTTCAATTTCGTTACGGCTAGCTACACCTATTGAGACACGTAAGAGTGCTATGGCATCTTGGTTCTCAGCGCCATCTAGCGAGAGCGCGGTCAATCACCATCGACTAATGTAGGGATTTCCTTCAAAAATCAATATGTATTATTTTGTTTTAATTCTGGTAAGGTTAAATAGAAAGTCCTTCCTTTCCTCAAAATTATTCTAATTAATTACAAGGTTTTGTGAAAGTTTGATAATTAGTTTTTGACCCACGAATTC
The DNA here is from genome assembly GCA_963691665.1 of Clepsis dumicolana. Lineage (NCBI taxonomy): Eukaryota > Metazoa > Arthropoda > Insecta > Lepidoptera > Tortricidae > Clepsis > Clepsis dumicolana. Next base: position 12,949,991 of record OY829512.1, read on the forward strand.
TACATTGTCTATGGACTCCCTAAATAGTGAAGTGCGTAGCTGTTTTGCTGGAAGGTATCGTTATCGAGATTCTTGTCAAGTTTGCTTCCCTGCATTATAAACAAATGATGGCGTGCCACACGTTTATCTTTTTATAAAATTTGGAGTCAATTGGCACACACGGGCTTAAATCAAGGATTTCCCATAACCAGTGATCAGGGGTTGTGTTTAACGCGGCTGATCATCAATGTCGATAGTGCAAGCGATCGATAAATTTATCGATATCGGCGCGGGCCTAAGCAGAATTGATTATTTAAATTCGGCATCACACAGGATCAGTCCTTTTTCTATCTCGGTTTTCGCATTCGCAAGAAAGGAACTCCTGAAAGGTCCAGACCGTCACCCTGAGCTCCCAGGTAAGTGTTTGAGTGTACAACCAATGCTGCGTTGCAATCGTGGCTTCTGTTCCTTTGCGATGGCATCTAATTATAACCTTCGTTTTTTTAGTACGCGACCCCACCAGGTCCCGAGGGAATAGTTTTGCTAATTTCCTTGACGCCTGCGCTTACGGAGAAGCTTTCCCTACGGCTTCCTCCCTGTTTTCCATATTCCGAGTAAGTAAGCTTGTGCAAAATTGTTTCGTGGCAACTCTTAACTCCTGTCTACCTTCAAATCTACTTCTGTTTTCTTTGGCTGACTTTTCCTTCGCTTGCAGACTTTGTTCGGTGCTTGGCGAGGGCTCGAGTGTGCCCAGGAGGTGCGCAGCTTCAGTTCAGCAGCTTTCTCACGGTGCTGCTCCAGAGCGTCGGTGGACCTGTCACACCCACCACAAGCACAGGTGACGGCCTTCCTTCCTTTTTTTGTGTGCCTCGCACCAGGCCCCATAGGATTCTCTTTTTTTTTAATTTTTTTACTCTCCCTTTAACATCGTCCCTGTCCGAGGTCGGAAGAAATCAGGCGGCTAGATTATATATATATATTCTTCTTTTATTTTTTTAAGACTACAAGGAAGTTGTGTGTGTGTGCCCCCACACGACCATACTTATAAACTGTTCAATTATTGTTCCTGCAACCCCCAATCCAAGAGTCTTGTAAAATTCTGATTAGGTAGTAATTAAGTGCTAAGAAATAAAACAACCGAGTTGTGAGTGCAAACAACATTTTTATTCATCTCCCTTTAGATAGCCTACTTTTTTTCTTGTTACCTGTTTGCGCTTGAGGTCTAACACAAGCGCGTGGCGATCAAAAACACCTGGACCGATTTTTTATTTTTTTGAGACCTTCGGGTTTTGTCCTGACTGAGCCCCAGCCGAATCCATCGTCCCTGGGAGCTAGCAGGCACGACATCAAGTGTGGAAACCTCACCTGCCACCTTCACACCTTTTTTTTACAAGCTACCTATCTGAAAAGCGGTAGAACAATAACGCACTGATAGTTTACGCATTTTTGGGTCCACGGGGGTGCGGCCGAGGCCTGCATTACGATATTACCCTGTTTTCTTCTACCTTCGAGCTTAGCAGAGCTAAAAGGTTCTGTTTTCATTATAAATGAGCTTACTTTGACCTCGATCACAGCGCGGTGTGAGGAATGACCGCCACGTTTTGCTTCTCCTTTGAGATTGTCAGGTACAGTGTAATTTGCTCCGGTTTATTTATAATGGGCATTCGGCAGTGAGGTCGGAACCTTTTAATTACGTAGTGAGCTGGGACTTTGTCGGGTGATCAGGAAATCATTCTTAGGGTTCCGAGAGTTCGAATTATTTATAAATTACAAGTAGCTCGAAATCTCTATTTACATTTCCCATTATATGGTTATAATGAGAAATGTTTCAAATAGTACTTAGTCCCGAAAATTTCTGAAATTATTACATACAATAGACGTTTATGTAAAGATTACAGGAACAATAAAATAATATCTCTAAATAGCACAGTTTTTAAGAAATCATCAAAAAATACACTAGTTACACTATGGAACAGTAGATGACGCAGTCTGCTGTCCGTCAATTTTCGTTGTTTTTCTTTATAATCGGTAGACCGATGTTTGAAACCAACCACAGCATGGAGTAAATCTTTTGTTTTATAACATCGTCTTTTATTCTAATCTCGCATTAAAAACCCCCGCTAATTTATTTAACCGAAAAACGAGGTGAGCACGGACAATTGTACACATTGGCGACCGAATAGCGACCTAAACACGCACGTGACGGGACCGAGAAGGGTCGCCGGGGCTTATTAATGTCACATTATTTTTGCACAAAAAACCGTCGGCGCAACTTTAGGCCCCGCTCCGTCTGAATGTCAAAATTAATCCCGGAAATTTTGCATTAGTTCAATGCGGAATAATGCGTGCGTGAAGTAGGGTACGAGTACTATTGATTAACGGAACGCTGGTACATTTTATCTAATCCACTTACGCTCGCACGTGAATACATTACCAATTTAATGGTTCGTGTGTTGGTACGCTGTTCGACGAGGTTCGTGAGATAGAAGGTTTTGGATAAAACGGTATTTTTTGTTTTATTATTATTCCTTCCTGAAGTTACTTCCTAAGGCTACTTACGCGCATCAAAAACAGAAGAGTTAAGTTTTGTCCAAGACTCCAGGTGGTAGCGCATTCTGCTAGTCATCAAGCTGTCATACTGTATAATAGGCAGCCTATTGGACTTGAAAATGTAATAATACGATAACTCATTGTGTAGGTGTACAAGGGTGAAAGTTTTTGTTTGAGCACACGAGTGTTTCAGTTTATATCCAGAACGGCTGGACCGATTTGGACTCGGTTTATTTTTAAATAAGTAGAAAGTTAGTTTGAGACTGATGGTTTTTAGTTAAGTTTCATCAAAATGACGGGGGATTTCCATTGTATCCAAGTTGGGGATATACGATTAGCAGAATTCATTTTGTATTTTGACAATTGGTTGTTCTTTGCGCTTGCAAAAAAAATCTTAAATTCCTAGTTCCAATAGTTGACACTCTTCCTGTCACTTTTATTGCCATGCAGTGCCAACTATTGGTCAGTGTCGCGCCCTAGGACATTTACCTTAAACGTGGAAAATTACACGTTCTTAGCACTAAAATATCCAGGTGCTTAGTTTGTTAAGCACGATTCTTATTAACGGAGGAAGCCTCGTAGCTCGCCAGCTCAAGCGGTTAAGACGATGGACTCGAGATCTAAAGATTATGTACGCGGGTTATCCCGCTGAAGGAGGCTATGAAAAGATTTATTTTTCCTGTAACAATCTTAAAATCTACCGCTGCGAGGTTATAAATCAGTCACTGTGTTAAAGGTAGTGAACTGCGCTTTCCTCTGGCTCTCTCAAATATTTAAACGCGCTGCGACTGACGATTTCATATTCCAACATAAAATTTCACGAAAATTCGGAGCGTGGTTGCGGCATTTACTTGTACGTTGTACCTAAATTATGAACTTGTTTATGTCCGATGCGAAGGTCTTTGGGTTAACGTATCGTCAGACGATACAGGTACGTCAAGTTAACCCCGGGTTAGTGCCTAACCCATGTCGCTGGAAGTCAGAGAATTGGTTTATTTCACTTATTTTATTTTACTTTGACAGAGTTTTTGGGTAAGTACAAATCGTATGGTGTACCGAACTATTTGAGCACTTTGGATGTCACCATATATATGACGCTGACTGTACATGTTTTTTTTCAAATATTTTTTATCATCAATTTAGTTTTACAAACATTGGAATAAGGGACAGGAAATAATTGACACTAAACTGATGCAACCTTTTTTTATGTACAGTCAGCAGCAAAAGTAGCTAAGCAACCGAAGAGGTCACAATGGTCTGCACAAGCTCTTATAACAATAGAGCCGTGCTTGGACCATTGTGACCGCTTCGGTTGCTTAGCTACTTCTGCTACTGACTGTACAGCAAAACAAGAAAAGGGATATGCAACTTTACACAAACCACATAGCAAGCTAGCGTGATTAAAAACAAGCGACGTCAGAGCATGTCTTCATAATGTCAGCGGGGAAACGAATGTAGAAAGAAAAGCATTGTTTTCCACACAACATGTTCTTTTAATTTTAATGTATGCAGAGCTATTTGAATAGGGATCTGAAGTTAGGTTTTTTACATGCATTTTACTCTCGAATTTTGGGAAGGCTACGCGAGGCTAAGACGAACTCTGTCCCAATAGGGATGTTTCCTGAGTAAAATAATAATACATACGTTCGTTACAAAAATTATCAATAAATATTAGACACGTATTTTTGCTTTATGAAGCCAAAAAAAATTGTACACATAAAGCGTGCTCGTTTCGTAAATTTTGGGTAAAAAGAATTTTTCAACACACTATTTTTTCATAGCTTTTTGTTTGATTAACATTACGCAGATTTTGAAATTCGCGGCGATCCTTATACATATAAGTGCTTGTTACATTATCAAGTGGATTCGATGCCATTTCGAGAAGACAAGTTTTACAGCCTCCAAAGAAGTTACTCACTTAAACGTCTTTTAAACGACGGTAAATCATCAGTTCATCAATAAATGTTATAAAACCCCTTTAACTCATTCACTGCCAGCAACGCATACATGCGTTTTCGTGACTTACTCCCAGTGTCGCTTCAAAAATTCAATGGCATTTGAACGCACACGTCCGTTTGCGGCACTGAGGCCCGAGTACAAATACGAGGGCTGTTTGATAAGTACCCGTTTATGGAAAAAAAAACATTTTTTTTGTATAAATGCATTTATTTTTCTACGTAGTCACCTTTTAACTCTATACATTTGTTCCACCTATACTCAAGCTTCAATAAACCATCAAAAAAGTATGATTTTGGAAAGTCATTAAAATAGGCCCCTGTGGCGGCAATGACTTCGTCATTTGATCCAAATCGCTCGCCACCGAGCCATTTTTTTAGGTTGGGAAACAAAAAGAAATCGCATGGGGCCAAATCTGGAAAATACGGGGGGGTGAGACAATAGTTCGTAGCGTAACTGTGCTAATTTAGCCGTCACAACTCTGGACGAATGAGCCGGGGCGTTGTCGTGATGAAACAGTACTTTTTTCTTTTTTAAATGGGGTCGTTTGTCCTTCAACACGGCGTCAAATTCATCCAATAATTTGGCATAGTACTGCCCTGTTATTGTTTATCCCTTTTCTAAATAGTCAATATGTAAAATACCCTGCGAATCCCAAAAAACGGTCGCCATGACCTTTCCAGCCGATGGGACGGTTTTTGCTTTCTTTGGCGCAGGTTCACCCGGTAAAATCCACTGCTTCGACTGCTCTTTCATTTCCGGGGTGTAGTGGTGGACCCACAATTCGTCCACGGTCACGAAACGACGCAGAAACTCCTTCGGGTTACGTTTGAACATGGCCAAACACTGCTCCGAAGTAGTCAGTCGGTTCCGTTTTTGCTCCTCCGTGAGTAAACGCGGCACCCACCTCGCCGATACTTTCTTCATACCCAATTTTTCTTCTAATATGTGTTGTACCCTCTCGATTGAAACGTTTACAGCATCAACGATTTCTCGAAGTTTAATTCGGCGGTCGGCTAAAACGATATTTTCAATTTTCTTAACCATATCGTCTGTAGTCACCTCAACTGGCCGGCCTGGGCGATCCTCATCAAAGACGATTGTTCTCCCCCGCTTAAACTCGTTATACCAATATCTGACGGTTGTCATAGAAGGAGCACATTCATGGTAAACCGCTTGCATTCTTACTTTTATTTCATCACATGTTTTTCCTTCCAAAAATAAGAATCTAATTACAGACCGATACTGTTCTTTCTCCATTTTAACCTCACGCCTTCACTGAATCGTTGTCAAATGAGAAAAAAAACAAAAGGATGCTATTTTTTTTTAATTTTTCCGCCTCTGAAAAATGGCTTAAAAAGGTGGTATACTTATTTGCGGCCAGTGATATTAATATATTTAGAAAACGGATACTTATCAAACAGCTCTCGTATATTCGAAACCTGCGTAACGTAACCGAGTAGTAAACGTTATCGAGAAATTTGTATGACGTTTGGAACAGCGCCCGCCAGTGAGCGTATTTGGAACTGGAATTTAGTATGATATTTCTCGATTTCGATACGATAACGTATAACGTTACGCACAATTCGAAAACTCGTGCTCGGTCTACAGCAAAAAAGCAGGTAAAACTTTGTCTTCCCCTATCGTGAGTATTCAAACTAGTGTCCCTAACTCTAACATTTCGTGTCGCTGTGTCTCAGCACTGACGCCATTTTTCCGAACAGCATAAAAATATAGATGAGGATCCGATTTAAGAGAGACTCTCGCCAGCCCTGTCGCCTTATATTACGTCATAAATCCAGCGTCGCTGTCGCCTGTCGATTATCGCGCAGCATCCGCGAGGAGCGATTCTGGTGACGATTGGGGGTGTAAGTTACAGGCGGTGGCGGGAATGGGAAAATGTTTTTTAAATATTTAGTACCTATCTTTATTAATATTTTTCTGCTCACCATCTCGGAAAGGCTTTCTTTATCATTCGAAAACTTCGCGCAGAAGCACTTTTCTGTGGAAAAATTTCTTGAAATTCGAATGTGAATATCGTCGGCAGTCATGTGTTACTATCCTGGCTTAAGAAATTTTTGATTAGCCTGGGCTGGTAACGCCCTTGCATGCACGGTATTTGAATTGCGATCAATTGAGAAATTTAATCTGAATCATAGGAATCATACGAATGAACGAACTGAACATTGTGAAATTAAAGAGTGACCTTAAATTTTTACCGAAACTACAGAGATATTTATTTTACCGTTAAGTTCGTCAGTTATTTTATGAGGAAAGAAAATCATAAAGTAAAATAGTTTTAGTAATCAACTAATAGAGTTCAGTTTGATAATACTTAATAACCTGTTTTCCAAACGGTCCTTATTAGAAAATTTAAACGGAATACATTCCCACGTTGCTTCACAGCTGCTAAGTATAAATTGACATTGATGACTCTTGCCACTTAAAACTATTACCTATTTGCTGTCTCCATCGCGGGCTTACACTAGGCATGCTCCTGCTACCTAGCATGATGCTGTATGCTAGGTATGGTGGTAAGTGTGGCATGGTATGTATTGTATTGTATGCTCCAAACTTAAATGCGCCTCTGAAGTCAGAAGGTCATGAAGGTCTAGACCTTCTATTCCTTTTACTGGTGTTGGTAAGTACGTCCATTTGTATAGGTGCTGGTGGCTCTGTGAAACTTTATACGTTTAATAAGTCCACTACTGGCATAATATCCCGAGAATTTTGTTTATCTTTCTTTATCTATACCTATAAAACAGTACCGTGACTGACTGACTGACTGGCTGACAGACAACGCACAGCCTAAACCACTGGACTAAGAGACTTGAAATTTGGCAAACCTTGAGTATCCCAGAGGTGCACTAAGAAGGGATTTTTCGGAATTCCCACGGGATATGGAACTAGCCCATTTTGAAATATTTCACGGGGGCAAAGCCGCGGGGCATAAGCTAGTCTGGTATAATCCAAACCTAAGTTCTGAGGCTTCAAAACGACAAAGCGCTTCGAGGAAAGGTAGGTAGAGATAGGTACCTACCTAAGGAAGGAGAAGGTACAGCTAGACAGACGCCGACCGGACAGAAGCCGGACAGACATAAGAAATAATTTTTGTTCAACTGAGACGCTTCAGTCACTTCGTTCGAACAGCTTCAGCTCGTCCCGTGGACCCCAGCAAAACGCGTTCAGAATATATCCCGTCAGTAATCGGATACGGGCTTTCAGCGAAATTTTTGTCTCTCGACCTAAATTGATGTTGAGTTTATGAAACTCCGGTAGCGCGATGAGATTGCCTTCTTAATTTTATTTATCATAGATTGATCATCTAACGTGTCAGTTAGCGAAGCATACCAATTGTTTCGTAATTTGTTTGATGAGTTTAGGAAAATGTCGGGAAGCTGTGACTTCATTCAAATTGAGATTTTTCTATGCTTATAATAAAATCGTTAAGACCAAAAAGTCTGTACATTGAAGATTAAAAAAAAAGCCGACCAGGGTGACTTAAAATAAGTAGGTAACTGAACATATTAAAACCATTTTTTTTTATGTTTGTTTCTTTGACCGCGCATCACGTAAAAACTACTGAACGGACGTTGAAGTTTCACAAATCTTTTCAAATAATTTCAGAGTATCGTCAAGCGCTTTCTTCTACTTCAAAATTTTTGACTTCAAAGAACTTTTTTTTTTCATATTCTTGGATTAGTTTCGAACGCGGACAGAAAAATACATAGCTGATGTTGGTAACATTATGCGTTTTATTATGTAAACATCTTCTCAGCATTCGTATATTATCGTGTAATCTGGAAGGAAGGGCCTGGAGTCGGGACACGGCCCAAGGGAACCGCCCTGCCTGCAGTGGAGCAAAAAAAAGACTAACGTTAATACAATGTCATTGATCACAAAGAAATTGTAGAAAATGTTTTGTGTAGGTGAGAGTATTACTTACATTAACGGATCCCCGTGTGATGTAGCTACCTTCTTCTTACAATGTCTCAAATATATTGGAACACGTTACGTCTCTATCAGATGAGGTACGTACCATTACGAGTCTGAAGCGTTACCCCCTGAAAACATTTAAAGCTTCTCTCGGGAACAGCTTTATCCAAGACGAGTAAAATTAAACGGTAAAACCAAATGCAAACCACAACAAAGGCCACCTTCACCGTTTTTAAAATTTAATCAATCAAACTGTCAAAACAGAAAAATATGTAAATCCTTAGAGCCTATAAATTCTTTCAGTTGTGCTACAAATAAGGCGATTTAAATACAAAACCATACTGCTGAGACTAAAGTATGAAGATTAATTGTGATCCCAGTTCTCTGGTTGGGGACCAGAACTTAATTTTGTTTCTTCAACTTGCTTCCAGTTAAGCGTGGGATTAAACCTTTAAACTCGGAGAGAGATTAAAATAATAAGCGCTAAGAACTACTTAGCTGTTTGATTAATTTATTGTGATCAAATCTGACGGTTCGTGCTGAGTTGAGCAAACAATGTTAATCTCGTACTTTTAATTAGTTTTTTCTCGTGTTAACTCGGATTAATGTGATGACGCTTTAAAATTAAGTATAAATTCTGAATCTGAAGATGCTTTTTGACTTGACGACTTCAACATCCAAATATAAATCATAAAATACATACTTTGCACAAACGTACTCTTAACAACTAGATATTTTCTTTGTGTCTTCTTCAAATTAAAAGTGGTACTCTAGGGATTCTGATTTACTATGTTCATTTTAATTAGTTACGAGTACTTGGCACACATAATGGCAACCTAGTTGCACGGTTTCTTTGTACCGCGATCCTTTAGATAATCGCATAGTACTAAGTATAACAGACTGTTAGAGATAAACTACGATGACATGACCCATCCCTCCAAAATTCAAAACGCTTCAATGCATTTGTAAAAGTACTTATAAAGCGCCTCTAAGACTTTCAACGCATGTTGCATGCAATGCTTACAAGTTGTAACTACATACATACGCACTCTTTCGTAAGGATGTGACTGACATTGAAATAGTAATCCATGGCCATATTATTTTTTTTATACCACGTTCGCCTGATGACAAGTAATTACCGCCGCCTAGGAACGCTTGCAACACCAGAAGTATCACTCGCGCGATGCCGACCCTTTTGAAGACCGCCATGCTGTAAGTCGTATATCATATGACGATGCATCGTACGTTGTACGTGCTGTATGTTATCGTAGTTTATCTCTACAACACTATTGTAATTTTTCCATGTCGCCAAAGTTTTCACCGAGTCGGCATTCTGCGGTTTTTTATTTACTTACTATTTTCATCGCGCAGAGGCAGACGCAAATTCAAATTAAACAGACTTAAACTCGGGACATCAATCTTGTGATACGGGGTAGTTAACCGCAGGCCGCAGTATTGTTTTCCAGCAGAAAATAGCTGAATTTTAATTAACAGGGAATAGTTAGCAGTGAGGTGTCTCTGAGTTGCGTGTTAGTTGGCATAGTTTGGAGGACTCCGCTGCATGCTAGCTCGGGTCTATACGAGCAAAATGCAGGGAAGCAGATCGTGGAAAAGAAAACCTTAAAAGACACCCTGTAGGGTAATAACGTGGTACGAATACCTAGTACTAGAATAGTCGCCATTGTTAGTTTAACTGAGAATGCAGGAATAGTATTTAAAATGTTTCATCTAGTACTGTTATATAGGGAGATAAACATAAAGAAAGGCATTTCCTGTGTGTAGCAAATAGCTGAGCACACATTATCGTAATGAGATGGTAAGTTATAATATCAGGCATTATAAATTTTTCATTGTTATTTTCATTCGTAGCATAAGTTAATGAACTTAAGTATTATTTCGAAGGCAATTTACATGAATCAGTAAGTAATTTTTGAATAAAAGTTTCACGACACCGAACATTTAGGTAGGTATTACATTTAATCGGTATGAATCGTAAAAAATCCCATACTCACTTTAAGAGGTGCTTACAAAACAAGCCAGCGTCCTTTAATGTAAGAGCCGATTATTAACTATTTAAAACTGACTAAGCCTTTACATTTTTTTTTTATTATTTCTACTTAAAGTTTGTATCATCCTGCTTGTCGTTTACTTTAGTATTAACTTTCATCACTTAAATAATTTGCTGTAACTACAAGATTTGATTTTACAATATTCGTATAATCGCATAGCATTTGCGTCAGCACGTTCCGAGTTTCGAATCAATCGATTCCCCAGCAAAGCTTTAAAACTAAACATTACGAGCACAAAAGACCTGTCACATAAAATATTAAGTCAAAGACTCACTAGACTCATAAAGTTTGCCGTGTTCTACTCCACATATTTATTACGAAAGTTAGCGTTTCTGTCGCGACTTCTCTATTCTCTTTGTACTGTAGTAGGTAGTTCAAGAACCACTCGACCAATTTGCAGTTATAATAAGTTTGTTGTCTTAAAAAGTTTAAAAAACAAGTGTGCTTTGACCTGGACACGAACAGTTGTAGATTTGAGTTTTTAGAAATAAGTTGGAGCAGGTACAATAAGCTGTGTTAAAAATGTAAACCTACTCATTATATTTCCTTTTTTATAGGCTTGCGTTTGGCTATAATCACGCCTGGGTCGTGTTTTATAAACCTACAGGCTACAATTTACAAGTCTACAGGAAACAGTCACCTGTAATGCACTGTGTACATTTACAGGTGCTTTATAAAGACACACGGAAAGCTACACTTGTAATATGGTATTGTAGATCTCGACTACAAGTAAATTCTACAAGTGTAATGGACATCACTAATTTTAAAAAAAGTGACTGCCAAAAATTACAATTACGTAGAGGTTTTTTATCTATTACATATTAAAAATACTGGTGCAAAGTTGATAAATGAAAATCTGTCTAAGTACATAAAACAAAATCGTGCTATTTATAAGTCAAGAACGGCGGGACCGATTTTTATGATCTTTCTTTTGTTGGATTTATCTTTGCTTCGAATAGCAGGATAGGTATAGAGGGGAAAATTTCCCGAGAAAAAAAATTGGAAGTTCATTTTCTCATAGGTACATTTTCTTTAGAATGACCTATGGCGGTACGAAGTTCGCGGGTCGGCTTGTAAAATATATCTATTCTAAACAATGGCGCAAAACGGCCAAAAAAATTTTTTTTTTTAATACGACGAGGAAGGCAAACGAGCAAGTGGGTCATCTGATGGTAAGTGACCACCACTGCCCTGCCCACTGCATGTCAACGATCGCATGATACTCCAGTGCATGCAGACAGACACAGACAGAGAATTGAAGCTTCGCGCTCAATGAATCATTTTGATTACTCGACGATTCTAATGAGCTCCCAATTTCTTGCAGAATCTAGTCTAGTCCATTTGCGTATAGTTCATTCTGGACCTTTCATTATAATATTGAAAAGGTGTGTCAAAATCTGTATTTATTCGTGGCCAAAACTCCCTAGTTCTATGCTGCCGTGGACTCTCTTATTCCGAGTCCGACTCAGAGAGTTCCTCAATAAACGATTCATTCCTTGATGACCTTGAGTTTAATAACTTAACTTAAGAAGAGATAGATAGGTAGGTAGAACGATTGATTTGGTACTGATCCAGACACCTAATTCAAAAATTTATACATCTGTAGCCATTGTTACAGGTCTCAAGACGTACGTAAGTTTTCGTTACAATTTTACAAATCTACAGTTGTATTTTACAATTTTTTTAAAAAACGCTTGTTCGATTTTGAATTTAAAACTATATAATGTCCACTTTTTGTCTATGATACGGCTACAGGCGCCTGTACTTGTAGCTTGTAAAATTGTAGCACAGTACTTTTATAAAACGCAAATTGTAAAAAACAGGACAAGTGTTGCCAATAAACGCCTGTAAAATTGTAACTTGTAAGTTTATAAAACACGGCCCTGATGGTAAGCGAAGATGTGGTTCACGATGGAGGACGCTTGCCTAGTAAATGCCCGTTCACCCTAGACTTGAAAACGGACAAATTATAGTGCCCTTTGTTATACGTAGTAGTTTCCTGAATAATCTAACAATACCTAAGTCTAGAAAGAACTTTCAAATCATGGATTTATTCGTGACTAGCACTAAAAGAGTTAAGGGAGAAAGTTTATAAGATCTGTTAATAGTTCGACAAGTTTAAGTTCATTCGTTTTGCTCAACTTCAACAAGTTTTCAACATAAGTTTTTGACGTAACAAGTTACCCTTTATCAACTTGCACAAAAGTATGTCAAAAGAGTTTAGCAGCTATGAAAATCATTCCAACTCATTCATGTATCATTTACTAACTAATGACTTCTCGGTTCCTATTCTTAACTCACAACTCTGAGACTCGGTGAGCTGTGAAACGAGCTGGTGATACGTGTTTACCCCATAGTTTCTGAGCCCACAGATAATACGCGTTTGCCGCCGGTAAACAACGTAAATTGTTTGTCAACGGAACGCGTGTAATTTGTTACACCCACCAGTGTTGCCAAAAGCAAGTTGAAAAATCCGTAGAATGGAAATGCGGTGAATGCCACCGGTGGGATCAAGAGAATTTTTCAGTTCAAACCGTTTGTAGCAGTTTTTTTTAATGATTAGCTTTACTAAGTCAAAGCCAAATGAAAGTATTAAAGAAATTAAATAGTAGATGGAGTACGATATCGTAGAGTACCTACGATAATGAATATTACCTACGATGTGATCGGTCCCTAGGTAATCTTGGTGTGAGTGTTTGACAAAGCGCGGTGAGCCATAACCAACTAATCCCAATTTGAGGTCCACCTCAATTGCAATTCTATACCGCTGTCTTCGCCAGTCCCTATCTCACGATAGCGTACGTTAATCTTATGCCAAGCTAGAGTTGGTTTGGTCTTGATTCAAGTAACAAACTCGCCGTAAAGACAGAAATATTAGTTTCTTGTTTAGAGTTAAGTCCGCGCTGTGTCCTCGTGGGAACTATAGCCCATAAGCCCTCTCATACCCAGCAAAGAGACGTTAAAAAAGGCTGGTGATGATGATGATTGTGAGTTAAGTGAAAAAAGATTCAGCCAAATTCGTTTCTATTGTTTCACTGCCCGGCAACACCGCCACCCACACAAATCACACAATACGTATTTTGATTAGTTATTCAGTAAGCGGTCGAGATTTGTGCAGTGCCGCGCAAATGTAACAGTTGGCGTTTTCACGAAGGATATGCAATCAAGCTCGCTTTGGCTCGTGAATGGGCCCGAACGAGCCCGGTTGCACAATGAGCGTTCTCACTACGATTTCATTTCGCACTGTTTACGGTTTAGTGCATGCCCATAATACCACTGTAATTAATTACAAGAATTTCACGCCACAAAATGGCCGCGTATTAAACGATTTGAATTTTTGACGCGCCGCCCGAACATGCGTCCTTTTGCCGAAACGTTGCGTTTTATTTAATATTTCATCGTGTTACGCGCGGCTATATAATATATGATCAAACGAACTTCTTGAAGCGAAGTTCGATCGATATTATATGAGTCGCTTCATTCTTCGATATAATTATTACAAGGTAGTCCCTTAAACCTACAAGGTAGCATTCGCACTATTTAAAAAGTATCTTTTTCTATTTCATTTCCGTTAAAACAACTTCCGGTTAGCGCTACGCTCAATGCGCGCAGCCATTTTGTCGTCATTCTTTTTAGAGTAAGTATATAATTATTTACCAAAACATTTATCTGGGTTACCGGGAGGGAGGGTACTTATATCTTCGAATGAAGCGACTCATATAATATCGATCGAACTTCGCTTCAAGAAGTTCGTTTGATCATATATTATATTTCGTCGCTTCATTCTTCGATATAATTATTACAAGGTAGATGTTTAGAGGCAAATGTTTTGGTTTATTTAATCAATTTTTTATTGTGATTTATTAACAACCAAGAAATAACAAAGGTATTTTACCTATCTGATCAAACAATAATCTTAGCTTTACATGAATTATGCTTTTATGCCTTATTTGCGAAACAAACAGATCTAGCAAATTCACTCTCATCTATAACAGGTCTGTTATAGAACCTGGCAAAGGTGAGCGACGAGCTCGACCAGGTCGCGGTCTTGCGAATGACGTCGACCGAGACGCCGGCCGCGCGCGCCGCCGACGTGGCGGCGTGGCGCGTGCTGTGCGCGCCGAACACCGTCACGTCCACTCCGCTCTCTGACAACACCGATTTGAGCCATTTGCTAATGGTCTGAGCTGTAGCTGCCTTATAAGGCCGCTTATTAGTTACAAACAGATTACTGATCGTATTATTTCTAATATTAGTTGTAGCTCTCAAATAATCTTGTAGAGTTGTAGCGGGGCAAATTGTTTTGTCTTCGTTGAAAAAAGGAATAAATAACACGGGCTGGTCGCGATTAGGGCCCGAAGTTTTAATTAGACTAGTGATTGTGATTTTTGCGCCGCTGCTACTGAACTGGATGTTATCTATTTTGATCAGGGAAAGTGTTTGGACCCGATGAGCCGTACATAAGGAGAGTAATGACACCAGCTTTTTTGTCAGATTTTCCAGCGGGATATCTTGGTGGGGTACCCATTTGGATACATAGCTCAACACGAGTTGTGGATCCCACGTGGAACTATATTTAGGAGCAGTCGGCCTCAATTTGTAGATGCCTTTTAAAAGGCGCTTTACTGACTCGTCGAGTCCAATATTCAGTTTTACTAATAAAATAGATAGAGCCGATCGATGACAATTAATTGTACCATAAGAAGCTCCATCATGGAACTGTGCAGATAGAAAAGCAATTACGTTTTTGATGGAACAATCGTAAAAATTTATTTGAGTTGTGATACAAAAAGACCACCATAACTTAAGCGAAGAGCTATACTGTTTGAGAGTGTTGTCAGCGAGCGAAGCTATCATGAGGTCTACCGCGGGGGCTGGAGTTCCCTGTCGAGCGAACGCGACCCGCAGAACCTCGCGGCACCCAGGGTAAGGCTTCTGAACAGAGGGTGATGACTCCTGAAAGGGGAGTACAAAAGGTCCTTACTGGGTCCGAAATAAATTATCTCGGAACATATTATCTTGCTTAATAACGGGTACCACGGTTGTGATTGCCATATAGGAAACACTATAATGCCAGTGGCTTTATCCTCGATCACTTTCTGTATACATTTCAACATTAACGAAAAAGGTGGAAATGCGTAAAAAAAATAAGGTTTCCAGTTGATTGTAAACGCATCAACCATCCAGGCATCCGGATCCTGTTTCCAGGATATGTATTTTTGACATTTGGCATTGATGCGAGACGCAAACAGATCAATTTGAGGCTGCCCCAATTTTCTAACTATATTCTGAAAGATGTGGTTAGAAAGCTCCCACTCGATGTCTGGGTTAATCCTTCTTGATTCCGTGTCAGCCTCCACGTTTTCTTTCGTGTTGATATAAGAAGCGAATAGCCAAATGTGGCGTTCCTCGCACCAATGCCAAATTTGTCTCGTCAGATCGTTGAGGTGGGGATATTGTATACCTCCCATCCTGTTAATGTAGCTCAAAGCAGTTGTATTATCAACTCTTAACAAGATGGTACAGTTGTTTAAGTTTCTAGCTAGGCTTTTTAATCCCAGGTAGATAGCGAGCAATTCGAGATAATTAATATGGCAAACTCGTTCACTATCCTTCCAGTGACCGTTAACCCTTTCATTGCCACAAACGGCGCCCCAACCCGTTGTACACGCGTCGGTATATATGACTTTATCATAATTCAGAACTCTCATTGGATTGGTTGTAAGCGATATATTATTGGACCACCAAATAAGATCATCAAGTATTTTATTTGAGAGAGCGACTTTATTTTCGTAACTATCGAATCGGAGCAGCAGAGAATATTTTTCTCTTTCCAAAATTTTTGTGTACAGCCACCCATATTGGACTGCTGGACAAGCCGCGGTAAGAACTCCGATCAGTTGGGCAAATTCACGAATAGTACAACGGGGGAGTGACAAAAACTTTTTTACCAACTGTGCAATCTTGTTGCGTTTATCTACAGGCAAGGATAATGTCAAGTCACTAGTTTTAAAGATGAAGCCTAGGAATTTACAAGTTTGTTTAGGTTCTAAACAACTTTTATCAAAGTTTATCACGAAACCTAAGCACGTAAGTAACTTAATAGTTTCATCGACATTATCTTTGCATTCCTTATAACTGTTACCAATACACAAAATATCGTCCAAATAGATGACGGATGCAAAGCCACGTGATCTAAGGAAGGAAATTACTTCTCTCATTATTTTGCTGAAGACTCTGGGTGCCACCGATAGGCCATAGGGCATGGCGTTGAATTCGTAAGTTACCATGTGCGAGTCATTGTTCTCGAATTGAAAGCGTAAATAACGTCTTTGAGATTCATTTATTGAAACTAAAAGATAAGCTTCCTTTAAATCGACTGTGGCTAAAAATCCGTGTTTAGGGATGAGCTTAGAAGCAGTTCTGTGGTCTTCCATTTTAAAATGACTGGCCGTGATAAACTTATTCAGTGATTTTAAATTTAGGATAAATCTTTTTCCACCGCTGGGTTTTGGTGCTAAAAATATTTTTGACAAGAACTGGTCGGGAGATGGAAGACATTCGGATATTGCTCCTAAGCTTAACAAGTTTTGAATGGCATTCGACATGTCAAGTTTTTCGTCATGTGTCCACAAGTACTTAGGAGTCACAACCTGAGTGACATCAGTGTCAAAGGGAATAGTATAACCCTCAGTCACCCACTTTAGTACAGATTCGTTACCCGTAATGTTTTTCCAGCAGTTGTGAAAGTGTTTAATTCTACCCGCGTGTGGTACCTTTTCTACTGCTGCGATGTTTGAGCACGTGTTTGCGGTTTGGGGGGAGGTTTCGCCTGCGCGGCAGGCGCTGGGTACTGCTTGCGTGACGCCGCCGTCCTCTTCGAGCCTCCCCGCGGCGTCTTGCTCGATGAGTAACGGGGAGGACCGGTCCAGTTTCCCCGCTGTTGAGATGGTCGAGCGGTGGAAGTAGACGGAGTCGCGTTGTTCACGAACTTCTTTATCTGAAGCCCTTGCTTCTCAATAGTTTTGGAAGCTTTAATCTTTTCGGACAACTTGTTTCCAAACAGAGTATCATCTCGACAGGTATCTTGTATTACCGTCAAAAACTTTTTGTCTAAACTAGGGGTAACTAATTTGACCCTCGCTAGCGTTTCAACATGATGCAGGTCACTTAAAATCCGACAAGCATCACTCAAATACTTTATGGTCTTTAATTTGTCCTCATTCGGCCCAACGAGTACGTCCATAGCCCTGTTTATGGCTGTGATACCAGAGCCCAGCTGCTGTTGAATGCCATGCATTTTTTTATCTCTGTTTCTAGCGCTTTCTGTAATAGCGGCTGAAATTTCGGGGTTTAGCTTGGGCGCCTGTAAAAGGGTACAATTTTGAGGAATTAAATATCCCTTCAAAATTGTATCTTTTTCCTCTTTTGGCATTCCCTTTTTTAGCAAAGGCATCCATAGCTGAGCCAAGCTATCATGAATTTTTTCGCCATATTCTGGTTCATCATTCGCTTTTGAGCCGAGAGCCAATAGGATATCGGCGTTCAATTCCGGTATTGACTCCTGCCCAACAGTCGCAGCCTTGGCGGCGGTTGACTGTGTGTCGGGATTATTTTGGTTCTCGTCCAATGTTTGGTTGTTGTCTGGAGCATGTTGAGCAGTCTGCTCTGCGGGTGTGCTACCCTCCGTATCTGAAATACGCGTAACTACACGTTACAACCAGTACATCATCCCATCATATATTTTCTCCCACTGTGTAAAGATTTTATTTTTATACCCCCAATTACGAAAAAAAAATAAGTAGCAAAAAAAAAAAAACGATTATTAATTAATCGCTATGTAAACGTTTCATTATGCGTGCACGGGTGTTCAAACCTTGCCTTCGTGTTGATTCTCGACCAACCCCCAGGCATGTAGGCTAAATGAACATTTTCCTTCGTGATGGTTCGCGACCAACCCCCAGGAATTATTAGGTATTTTTTATATCTGCATTATTACCAACGTGATAACTCTCGGCCACCACATAGGTATGAAACGTAAGCTACTTAAATTACTTCCCTTTTTATTTTATTTTTTCGAAAGGAATAATAACGTTTATTTCACTCACCGGTTTTTTCTTCATCAGAAGACGAATCTGAATTCGAAGAAATAATTCGTCGATAACGTGGTTTTGCTGTCTTTTCCAATTTCTTTATTTTATTCCTATAATAATCTATAAGATCCGTTGCACTACTTGACCTGCGCTTCGGCATCTTGAAATACGTGTGTCTGCTACCTCGCACGAAAAAGGAATGACGACAAAATGGCTGCGCGCATTGAGCGTAGCGCTAACCGGAAGTTGTTTTAACGGAAATGAAATAGAAAAAGATACTTTTTAAATAGTGCGAATGCTACCTTGTAGGTTTAAGGGACTACCTTGTAATAATTATATCGAAGAATGAAGCGACGAAATATAATTATTAATTTCAATTAAACTGAAATGTCTAAACGAATTCATTGTGTACATTGAAAACACTAATTTCTTCATGTTTTAAGTATGTTCTTTTAATTGAATGTTGGATCATTGCGAGTCTTTTTCGGTTATACTTTTAAAATACTCACTGAAACATGAATACACAGAAAAAAAACAGAAAATGCTAACCCCGAGAATCGAACCCGGGTCCTCGACATCCTGTGTCGCGTGCCATACCCTTACACCAAGATTAGCATCTTATTTTATATGATGTAGATAAAGTCTAATTAACATGTTATAATTATACCTGCATGTATCAAGTAGCCAAACAAAGTATTTGCATGACTCTTTAAGTTTGTATGTTTGTATCCACATAATGTAACATCTTATTTTAGTACTACATTTAATGCGAATAAAATATATTTCTATTTATTTCTATTTATATTTCAGTCGATAAAACTTTCGCACTTGGGGAATATAACGGAAAATTATTTTGTTACAATTTGTGTGTTATGAACTTATGAATACACAACTCAGCCAAAGTAATTACTATTGCTATTGTTAGATGGGCTAGACTACAGTAATGTCCGCTATTTGGCAGACATCCTGAAGCAGCCAAGCGATGCATGCGTACGATTCGGGAGAAACAATTTTGTTAAATTGTTACGTGTGAATTCAGTATTACACACGTATTTCATAAATACGCAATTTTAGAATTCAGATGTACTCATTATTGTATCAAATTCACTTTTTTTTTGTACCGCAGTAACAAATGCCAACATGCTTAGCTGACCAATCTTCGAACCCAACCAAAAAATTCTCAAGCAGCACGAATGATCAGATCTTCCCGAAAATACTTCAAAATCCAACTCGATTTCTTTCATCAGAACAAGAAACTAATCTTCAATTTATTTTCATTCGGATTTAGCAAGGATGCCGTTCCTAGAATAGTAGACGTACTCAATAATTGAATCTTGATCCGCTAGTTCAAGTCAATTCCTGACGTTGTTAATCTACTCGCTTAGCTGCAAATACATCTTGGCACAAACCTCGGCATGGAACCGCAGATTTAACTAACTAGGACGAGCAATAAAGCACGGGGATTGGAATAAGTGAAGCCACGTTAACTTTAGCTCTAACTTAACTGGGTTTCGCTCGTATGAGGTTTTAGTTTCGCTCGTATGAGGTTTTAGTTTCGCTCGTATGAGGTTTTAGTTTTAGGGATAGCTGGCCTTTGCCAGCATTGCAACTCGCAATCGAACTAGTAGTAGTATTGTTTCAACGACCGAATAGCCTAGCGGTTAGAGACCCTGACTATGAAGCTTGAGGTCTCGGGTTCGAATCCCAGTCGGGGCAGATGTTTGTGTGATGAATACGAATGTTTGTTATCGGGTCTTGGATGTTTAATATGTATATAAGTATATATGTATCCGTATAAGTATGTTTATCCGTTGTCTAGTACCCATAGTACAGGCTTTGCCTAGTTTGGGACTAGGTCAATTGGTGTCAATTTGTCCCATGATGTTTATTTATTTGTTAGTTATAATAAATGTTATTTACCTATTAACTATAATGGCGTTTGTTCGCGGCACCACCGTTTAGTTCGATATGTCATCCTTATGAAATTAAATTATTTGTTCAAGTTGAAGCCGAAAGTGCGCCGAGGTGAATAGAATAATTAATAGACTTAACTTCAAAACAATGTTTAAGTACTGATTCTTGCGTTCGCTGAAACCATCGCCCGTCTATTCGAATCATCAAAACAGGTGAATGCGAGTACAAATTATTTACATTGTGCCGTCTCTACCGTAACTAAATGTAATCAGCTCTCGAAGCTTTTCTTAAAACCCCCATTGATTCTATGAAACAACGTTGCCAGTGCCGGTTCTAATTCACTTAAATGCTTTCATTATTATAAACAATGCCCACTCGCCCATACAAGCTGGCCGTACAGAAAAACAACTCGTTTATGTATATTTGAATATTACAAAGAGTTTTTTTTAACGTTTCCTTAAATAACTAGTCATAGTCCCATAATCAGTGGTACATTCCGTATTGAGACAGCTCATGTAAATAACACGTTTTTATTTTACAGGCAATAGAGAGTATACTCAAAACTGCACAGAAGTACCTGCACTACTTAAATACGAAAAACTTAATTCCGAAGTATCATTGGTCCCAATTTTCGGTATTCCGAAAGCTAAGTTCCGCCATAGTTTTAAATTAAGTTTTAATTAAAATGAAACAAACCTAACCTACATAATGTTTTAAAATCAAGTAGATATACTAAAGTTTTCCTTCAACAGAAAATAGGCTTCGGAATAATGAATTTTTTTTAGGTCTGTCTCAACTCCTATGATCATTTTTCGTAAATGAAATCTAAATGCGAAATGTTTGGGGGTTCTATTATGTTCTTGGTGCAAAGCATTATGTACTTTTAGTCTAAATAAAAATTAACTACCCCCCCTCTTCTTAATTAAGAAATTCATATTCACGAAGGTCTTAAGATTGACTTTAGTTCAACTTTATTAACAGTTCTTTTACATTTTTTCTAAATATTGTATGGGATACCAACATAAATTCGCATTCGAAAACAATGCTTCCAGTCATTATAAGTAATTGTATCTGCTTAACTTGCTAAGCAGCTTAGGCTGAGCTTATTATACAGTCGCATTTGCCAATTAGATTTTGTTCGCTCCCTACAAGTTCGTAACTGCGTTACTCCTAGGGTAGGCAAATACGCGGCGAACCGGCGACGCCACCCACTTAGCTAGATATTTCTTTAATTTATATTAACTGTACTAAATTAAGAAAGAGAAATGGACGATTAAATTGAGAGATGGACAACGGAGCAGTCAGAAGATCGAGCACGACTTTACGAATGCCGCGTAACGTAAAATCGAATAGTAAACGTTGTCGAGTTTGTATGACGTTTGGAACATCGCCCGCCCGTGAGCGTATTTGGAACCAAAATTTAGTATGAGGTTTCTCGATCTCGATATGATAACCGTAACGTTACGCAGCATTCGTAAAGTCGTGCTCAACCCCCTCGAATGTTATTTTCTAACGTTCTGTTCACGTTAACTTTGTGTTTCAGTGTCAAAATGTAAAATTTTCGATACTATAATGTTAATTTCTGCCACCTAAATTAGCCTCTTCATCTCGGTTTCTGTATTTTGGTTGTTTGTAAGAGATCACTTATGCGATAGGGTCGCCTATTGTCTACCTTACCTGTTTTCTATAATCTCCTTGTACTGTTTTGTGGTTTTCAATAAAGAATATTTGTATTGTATTGTACTGTATCAGGTAATTTGGCGTTTCGACGCTAAATACCCGTGAATAATCTTAGTGAACAGATTTGCAGAAAGAGACGGCGGGCGAGATAATCTTAAAACATTGTTTTTCTCTTTTTTTAATTTGTGTCATAAAGAAGGAGCATGTGAAGGGTACAGGAAAGAACATGTCTTGTCACCTAAGCGACTTTTTGAGTTATCGCGATTTGAAAGTTTGAAACGATGTAGTCCATGTAATTTTCGTAAACTTACTTACTACTTACTAGCTGGGTGCATTTTCGTATACCTACATATTTTTTTAAAAGTGATAAAAAAGACAACATACATAAATATTTGTATCCGTAACTGAGTGGTAAGTTACAGTCTATTGAGTGCTCTACATTTTGAGATTAAAATCTCGTTTTTTTAAAACCCTCTGCAAGGAAGAACGGTGAAAGAAAAGGTTAGCACGAGGAACAGCTGTACTCAGGGTGTAATTTTTTGTTTGTTTTAATAGTGCACTCGTGTAGAGTTGGTGACAGTTGGGTCTATGTGACACGTGTTTATTCGTGTGGAAGTAAAGGTGGAGATACTACGTGAAGGAACAATATAATATTTGTGCCATATACGTCAGTATCTTGCGCAAGTGGCTGCAGAGGAGCACATGAATTGTTTTTAGTTCATGAATAAGATGTGAAATCACACAAGTGACCCATAAAGCCATAAAGCAATTTTAACAATTCGAGAAGCAAGCCACAATGCCGTAGTGTATAAGTTGCACCTCGCTTCAGTGGATAGTCAACAGAGCGAAGTACATCCCAAGTGCTTCGAACTTATGCATTCATTGTATGGAGTTAACTAACAGCAAGATAACTAAGCTGTGTTCTTAGTTACAGGTAGGTACTTACTTTAAGTTTAGGTTTTATGTAATTTTTTAACCATCACTCGCAAAAACATAAACTATGCGAAAGGAAGATTACCTAAGACAAAAATAACGGAGAAAAATATTGGAGTTAAATAAATTAAAATATCCAGTAAAATAAAGAACACTTACGAGTATTATGAATTCATTGCTGTATGGAACTAATAAATAACTTACAGTTATATTTTATGTTCATATACTTGAAGTTAATGTATTTTCTAAAAAATATTGAGTTTCTAGGTTTTAAATGTGAATTTTATTATC
This sequence comes from Clepsis dumicolana, assembly GCA_963691665.1. NCBI lineage: Eukaryota > Metazoa > Arthropoda > Insecta > Lepidoptera > Tortricidae > Clepsis > Clepsis dumicolana. The sequence goes on from OY829512.1 coordinate 12,973,392, forward strand.
AGTCGAGCTAGCTAGCTAGAATATTTGGAGTTCGAAAAAAGCAATGTATTTTACATGTTATTCGGATTTTTTTATTTTCCGCCGAGAACTTCATGTCTCTGTGAAACGAATATTGTTAAAATTTTCAAACAACACCGTCACATCAGACACCGTGGTTGGAATTAATGAAATTATTAAACCATGCAACTAATTTATCTGTGAAGCAATAAACTCATAGTCCTGTACTGTTTTTGTCCATCATTTGTGTATTATGTCCTTCTCGTTAAGGCTAAAAGAACACCCGTAGTAAGTATTCACGAGGCACCTTGTAAAATTGATAGACGTTAATTATAAAAGTTCGAGAGTCAAAGGCGGAAACCATAAAAAATGCAGGTAATAGAATTTAGATTAATTTATGTAGGTGCCCGTTTTAACTAAGGAAATACCTTCCAATACTCTATACGTATTTTAATACGTTCAGCAAAAACTTTGGATTCCTGTTTAAGAACGGAGAGTGATATTTGGCATGATTAATGTTTATGGACGAAAAGAGCAGTAAGCTAAAATTGTTACTTAATATTTAAATTTAATTTCGACCACTAATCAATTAAATTACTATTGTATTTACTATAGAACGATTACTTTAATTTTGCCACTGGCAGATGGTTTGCCTTTATAACAAATTTAATGTCGTACAAAAATAAAACACAAAAATCTGTAAAAGTGTCACAGAATTTGTAATAAGTATTTTATTTGTACCACATTAAATTTGAAAATGAAATAAAGGCAAACCATCTGTTAGTGGTAAACTTAGGGTAATCGTACTGAATTATATTTTCTGTACAATAAAGCGTTTACTTACTTACTTAACAACTTCAATAAGTTACTTCAATACAGAGTTTACTTCCTTACTCAATAGTAAGGAAGTAAACTCTGTATTGTACAGTATTAATAATAACTTTAGTGTATGCTTTAGAAAAGCGGTGCTACGACAATACTTATCTGCTTCTGTATCATATACTAAGAATATAAACAGAATAGATTGCGTTGATGGGAGTGTGATTGCCTTTCTCCTTTTTTTCCTTGGGTTAGAAGCGTAGTGTTTTTATAGAGTCTTTATTTGCCTATTCCACTTAAAACCAACAGATTGGCTGAAGAGAATAGTGGCAATGGAAAATCTTTGTCCCACGCCCGCGTTAAGATCAAGTCATCATCATTATATTAGCCGGAAGACGTCCACTGCTGGACATAGGCCTTCCCCAAGGATCCCCACGACGATCGGTTTCGTGCTACCCGCAGCCAATGACTTCCCGCCATCTTTACCAGATCGTCCGTCCACCTTGCGGGAGGCCTACCAACACTTCGCCTTCCAGTACGCGGTCGCCACTCTAGAACCTTAAGACCCCAACGGACATCAGTTCTACGAGCAATGTGGCCCGCCCAGCGTCCACTGCCACTTAATGTGTGCAATTTGCTGAGTTATAATCGGTAACTTTAGTTCTTCTACGGATCTCCTCATTTCCGATTCGATGTCGCAGGGATACTCCAAGCGTAGCTCTTTTCATTGCCATAAGAGCAACCTTGAACCTCAACCTTACCTTACTTGATCCTTATGAGGCGCAAAATCAAGTAATAAAACCTATTAACAGTACAAAACAAGGAACAAGTCTAAATAATTTTAAATTCCCGGGTGCCGCGAGGTGAGCCACGACACGGGCCGTGCATTATTAACGACAGCGGAGTGGCGAAGACGTTAACAACATCACGGCAGAATTTCGTGCACGTTTTTAACGTCGAACGCCGTTTTGGTACGGGGTACCTGCTGCTTTTAAATCCAATGAGAATTATGACGCCCGTGAGCCGTAAGTGTTGGAGGTTGGTTAGGTTATAAGAGGGTTATAAGATCATGTCAAAATTGAATGCGCCTGAAGTGAAGTCAGTCACTTGTAGGGGGTAGCGAGACGCGCAGAGACTAATGGAAGTGTGGGGGTGGGACTACGGTCTGAAAAACAAGGGCGCATTTAAGTTTGAAGCGTACTGAAGAGTGTTACCCAGTTATATAGGAATTTAATTGAGCTCGCACGGTCATTTTGAAATCTTTGAACCAATTATATTACAAGTACAGATACGTCATTATTATGCTCACAAAACAAACGAAAATCATGTTCCAAACATTTTAACATTTGCGCCCAAGTTTGGACCTTATTCGAGAGCGATTGAGCCCAAAGAGGCTACACCATTGTAGCCTTTTCTGCGCTACATTTTCAGCGTGCTGATGACATATCTACCTCTTTTTAACCGACTTCAAAAAGAGGAGGAGGTCCTCAATTCGTCGGAATATTTTTTAATTGTTACGTAATATCATAGTTTTTCATCGCCAGCCTTTTTTAGGGCAGGGTTCCGTCAATTACAATGCTCTGTTACCGTAATTTTTAAAAGACCTACCCCATTATTCATAAACCTATTTTAACTAAAATGCCGTTAAAGTTCGTTTGTCCTTTTTTGTCACATTGACATTTCCGTTAGTAAGAAGAAGACAAAACCTGATTTAACTAATGGAGGCTTGAGTGACGTTTATGAATAATGAGGTTAGACTGCAAAAGCCGTGTTACACGATATTTTATAGTCATAACGTTCGATACGCATGTATAGGATACTTCTTTGTCTCAAAGGTATACGCGAGCGCCAGGGACCTGATAATTACTATCCTGAACTAAAATCAATGACTTTGCTCACCCGCGACCACTAGTGAAAAATAGTTAATTTGGTTAATAGTTAGTTGGGTCTGTGTGGCATGTGTTGATTCGTGTAGCAGTGGAGGCGGAGGTGCTGCATGGAAACATACATTTGCCGCACAGATTAACTATTTTTCACTAATGGTCGCGGGTGAGCAAAGTAATTGTTTTAGTTCATAAACATGTACCTCCGCAAAGTAACGCCTGATTCAATAAATTAATTACTATCCTATTTTCTACCGTAATTGATAAAGGTACAACAAACAGTGGGCAACCATTTTATTGAGCTACCATTTCTTTCAAATAAGGGTGAAACAATAACATTTAGATACGAAGCTGTCTTAATGGGCCCTTTTATTCTCTTAAGTCTCGGCTAAATGGTTTTCGAAGATGAAACTATCCATCGGATCACAAAGGACAAATAAATTGGTGCCATTTCGCTAACAAATGTGGGTAGGGGATGAACCAATTTTGTATCGATAAGAATGCCTAATACGTCAAAACAAAAGCTTTGCTTTCATCGAATTTTCGTCCTTTGGTCGAATCTTTTAGATTCGTTTTAGCAATGGGGAACGATTTGTCTTAAATCAAAATGTGTTCTGTATTCTCTTCACAACGTGTCTTGAGGTTTTATGCGTCGGGATATTAAGTTATTTCCATCAACATTTTGAATCAGTTCTAGAAACTACTTTGCGTACGTACCTATACATACAATACAATAAGTGCTTTGGCAAAATGTTAGAATCTCGTTGTCACTTATAAGAGACTAGCTTATGCCCCGCAGCTATGCCCCGTGAAATATTTCAAAATGGACTAGTTCCCTATCCCATAGGAATTTCGAAAAATCCCTGCTTAGTGCACCTTCAGGATACTCAATGTTTGCCAAATTTCAAGTCTCTAGGTCCAGTGGTTTAGGCTGTGCGTTGTCTGTCACTCAGTCAGTCAGTCACAATACTGTTTTATAGGTAGGTATAGATAAGAAACAAAAATCCAAGATCTTACGAAAACAGTTCAATATTCATTGAAGTAATTATTTATCTTCTTGTTCCCGTAATCTTGATCCCGTAACAATTGTCATAACATGCAAGCTAACTTGACTGTTATGCCCTGAACAAAACTTTCCTATTTTCATAACGCGAAAGAGCTGTATTGGTGTGCACGGGCAGCCCCATCAGTACTGTGCGCCGCGTTCATAAAGCCCAAGGGCTATAATGGCGTCCACGGGCGGCCCCATCAGCACTGCGTGCTACGTTTGCTTTCCTCGCAAGTGTGCTGAAAATCATTGTATGTTTCATGGGTGGTACGGGAATTATGAACCTCGGATCGCGTTCATAACGCCCACTGGCTGTAATGGCGTCCACGGGCGGCCCCATCAGCACTGCGCGCTGTGTTTCCTTTTCTCACAAGTGTGCTGAAAATATTGTACCTGTATGTTTCATGGGCGGTACGGGAATTATGAACCTCGGATCGCGTTCATAACGCCCAAGGGCTGTAATGGCGTGCACGGGCGGCCCCATCAGCACTGCGCGCTACGTTTGCTTTTCTCACAAGTGTGCTGAAAACATTGTACCTGTATGTTTCATGGGCGGTACGGGAATTATGAACCTCGGATCGCGTTCATAACGCCCAAGGGCTGTAATGACGTCCACGAGCGACCCCATCAGCACTGCGCGCTACGTTTGCTTTTCTCATAAGAGTGCTGAAAAACTTATATTTCACGGGCGGTACGGGAATTATTAACCTCGGCTAAAGCCGTCAGTCTTCGGCTTTAGGCTTCTACTAGAGCCTCGTTCGTAATTCCTTACCTATCGTCATTAATACACAATGTACTATTACCAATTGTTACAAGGTTATTAATCATTTATAGTAGAACCGTATCAACTGTGTGTGTTATGTGATGCTTACAAATATAATGCCCGGGGGTAATCGGAGATACGTTGATATTTGATGATCGTTATTTGCTTGTGTTGTGTTGCCATAGAATTAGAAGCTCCCTGTAGATTTTAATATCACTGAAGTTGAGTTGAATGTACATACATTTTAAAAACTATATACTTTTTGTACAGTGTGATTTCAATCTACGATGTCACCGCGACATTGGGTTTCTCCAACTCACAACACGACAAGATCCCGATGAGAATTTTCGAATTTTGACAAGTAAATGTAAAGGAACTGTTAAGCACCTAACTAAACTAAAATGGTTTCGTGAAATGCAGTAATACAATTGGGCATTCTATTATTACGGTTGTGATATTTCAAGAAAAAGAGAGCAAGTCCGTCTTTTTGCATTCACAAATAAAGTATCATATTATTTGAAATATCGAAATATGTGTGACCACGATAGTTGTAAAAAGGTGAATAATGAATAATGAATAATGTAACATTATCTCAACTGAACTTTATATATTTTTTTAATGCAGATAAAATATGTTGGCTTATCGGTTTTTCTCCTTTTATTTTATAACTGGAGCTCAAATTCAATCTGTAAATGGATTTTGCTCTACCACAGCTTTATTCAGTTCCACGAACATTAATGTACTCGGAAATAAATACATGTCGGAAATTCGTTAAGATACTAAAATAACTCCACGCAATTCACTCAGGTGCTTTTATCAGTTTTACAATTTGAGGGAAGCATTTTTTTATTGACACTTTTTCCTAGTAATCAAAAAAACATGTTTGCGTTTCTTCACTTATCTTTATTAATACCAAACGAAAATTAATTACATTTACAATTAATAAAATACAGTATAAATATGTAATACCAAATAGTAAAAAGTATCACCGATAACAATAATAAAAATAATAATTAAAAAATTAAAAACACGACTGCATCTTCATAAATCGAACTGAAAAGTAAAAAATAAAATTTAAACTACTAAGTGTCACGTATTCCTATACTAAGTATCTTACCCAACTGTAATAAACTGGCTGTTAGGGCCTTTGTTAGATTTTTGCAGTCGGGTGCCGTACAGCAGCAATGGATTACAAATAGAAAAATACGGCACCCGACTGCAAAAAATCTATTAAAGGCCCTAACAGCCAGTTTATTACAGTTGGGTAAGATACTTAGTATAGAAATACGTGGCACTTAGTAGTTAAAATTTTATTTTTTACTTTTCAGTTCGACTTATGAAGATGCAGTCGTTTTTTTTAATTTTTTAATTATTATTTTAATTTTATTATTTTTTGTGATGCCACTTTTTGCCGATGACGACAACCACCTCATCTGACTTTGAAAAGGGCGTATATTTTAATTAAAAAAAGCCGTACAAGTGACAGTCTGGCTCGCGCACTGGGGGTTCCGCACAAATGTCATCATCATCATATCAGCTGAAAGACGTCCCCTGTTGGACATAGGTCTCCCCCAAGGCTCTCCTTGCGGTACAACGCGGTCTTGTGCTTTCCGCATCCACCGCGGTCCCGCAATCTTTACCAGGTCTTCGCTCCATTTTGTTGGAAGCCTACCGACCTCGTCTCCCGGTCCGTGGACGCCATTCGAGAACCTTCTGACTCCATCGGCCATCAGTCCTGCGAGCAATGTGCCCCGCCCACTGCCACTTAAGTTTCGCAATTCTTCGGGCTATGTCGGTAACCTTAGTTCTACTGCAGATAATATCATCATTTCTGATTCTATCCCGCAGAGAAACCCCGAGCATAGCCGTCTCCATCGCCCTCTGAGTGATGTTGAGCTTCCTTATGAGGCCCATTGTTAGCGACCACGTCTCAGATCCGTAAGTCATCACTGGCAACACACACTGGTCAAAGAATTTTGACTTTAAACACTGCGGTAATTTGGACAAAAAGACACTGCGAAACTTCGCAAACGCTGCCCAGCCGAGTCGGATTCGACGAGTGGCTTCTTTCCCGAAGTTGCACCTACATACTTGAACCGTATGTCCTAGGTAGACATAGTCGTCTACAACTTACTTCGAGCGCTGAATGTGAAGAAAATTAGTTCAATAGTGCGTATAGTGAATTTAAAATGACAAACTATCACAGATAAGTAGGCGTTACAGGTTCATTTACGAGTAAATAGTTCGCCAACTTGTTTATATTTTGTCCATGTCAGTAACCAACGTAAAATGACCCCACACTGCTTTATAGTTGCCTTAGGAGTAGAGCTCCCTGCTAAAACTGGAAAATTTAAATTTGGGAGTTCCTATGGAATTTTTGTATTTTCGTATAGGAATTCAGTAATATCCCGAAATGTAGACAGCCAGATTTATAGATATAACAGACTTTATTTACAAATGTGATTTCGGATAAAATTATTATTTGTTTTTTATTTTCACTTTTCTCAAAACCCTTAACGATAATGGTATAAGTGTTATATATTTTCAGAACTAGCTAGCTGAGCTCTAGACGATGATATCATTTTTACTGTCACTAGACCACTTTTTTTTTCTTCACATACTTTGCGGGGGGTCCCTTGGCTACATGAAGTAATTTTATGAAACGTGACCTACTAACCTATGTTACTCGGGCTGGCATAAGGAATCTAATGATACCCTAATCATCAAAATCGGTTGAGTCATTCGCGAGTTTTAGTGGAATAAAGAAACTCACATAATTACATACTTACATGAATCGTGAAAACAATACACTCTTTTTTTCTTTGGGCAGTCGTGTAAAAACAAGACTACTCAATTCCAATTTATGTAAATCGCTTAAGTTTTTGTTTTGCAATAAAACACTGTTCAGAATCTGAACACTTCAGATGCGTTTTAATTTTCAAACTTTTCCAACAATTTCCCGGCACTTGGAACTCAAAAATCATCGCTCGACCCGTGAAGTTGTATCAAAGAATACACTTTCAAAAAACCATGTCCGCGCCACTCGAGGGGGTCGATTTTTGAATCTCACTTGGTGACTACATTCACTGATTTCTATAAAGTTCGTATTTATGAATCTCACCGGTGACTAAAATTCTCATACCTATGATAAATTACCAATGCCCCCACCCACTCGTAAACGAGATCACTGAGTGACTTCTTGACCACTGACAGTGACAGCTAACCTCAATCTGATAATAATATGTTGACAAGCTTGTCTACGACAGAAACGCAAATTAGCTGCACGTTAGTAGACGGGTATGACATTCAAAAATAAGGCTTTTGACAAATAGTGATGTCATGTCATTGATGAGAGTTTAGTCACCAAGTGAGATTCAAAAGTCGACCCCCAGGCCTATGCTAACCCGCGGCCTAATCTACCCCAAACTTCGGGCACTGTCCTTGCCTAATGAATAGCCCTCGGAGAAACTTCCAAGCGCTGATTTAGAGCATGATCCTTCCGAACCATTAATCAGACAAAATGAGGAAAAGGAGTAAAAATATTTATCAATAAAGTCAGTGCCGTGACGGGGCTCCGCTGCTTTGTTGTCAAGCCCCGTCTGACCCAGTTAGAGCCCGAGATTTTTTACGCGCGAATTTTATGTGATATAGAAGTTGAAATAAGCAGAGCGTCTAATGGAATCGATGGCCGAAAAATACGACTCGAACGCCTTTACGTTAAAGTGTCAAATGGTATGAGAATTGTTCGTTGTCGATACGTGCCACTAGTGGCGCTGCTAATAATGTGCCCATAGTAATTAAATTTAAAATCTTTTATTTCGAACTCAGGGTCCATAACGACGACCGGATTGCCTAGTGGTTAGAGACCCTGACTATGAAGCTTGAGGTCCCGGGTTCAAATCCCGTCGGGGCAGATGTTTGTATGATGAATACGAATGTTTGTTCTCGGGTCTTGGATGTTTAATATGTATATAAGTATGTATTTATCTATATATGTATGTTTATCCGTTGTCTAGTACCCATAGTACAGGCTTTGCCTAGTTTGGGACTAGGTCAATTGGTGTCAAATTGTCCCGTGATATTTATTTATTTATTTATTTATAATTTGCAGGGTCCGTAATGCAGACGTAAATTTACGCGAACGCCTCTGCCATGACTTGGCCTATTACGCCTTAAGTATCGCCAGCTTTTATTTCCATTACTCATGGGGGGGGGGAAATTGAAAAATAAAATCAGCCCGCTGATGCAATCTTTTCGCATCACGTCATCTGCGCGGAGAATATCTTGGGGACTACTACGAAATTCGAAAATCGGAGCTCGTATCGTAACGTCCCGCTCACTCTCGTATTAAATAATAGTAGCGTGACAGGATACGAAGTTCGAATTTTGCACTTCGTAGTATAAGGTCTTATCTTCAGGTGAAATTCGATCAGTGGCCTAATTTTGCGTTTGATTCCCTGATTCCATTCCTTCGGTGCAATGTTTATCGGAACAAAATATTTTTTAAACCCGACGCAAAATAGGGGTGTTATGAGTTCGACCGCTATGTGTGTCTGTGTGTCTGTATGTCTATGTGTTTGTGTGTCTGTATGTCTATGTGTTTGTGTGTCTGTGTGTCACTGTAGCTCTTAAACCAATGGTTTTCAACCAGTGGTCTTCGGACCACCAGTGGTCGGCAGGAGTACAAATATGGTTCGTCGATGATTTCATAATAATATGCGGCATATTAAGTTTTCTGTTAAAATTTAGTAATTAAACAATTAAAATAATATTATTAATGCAAGTTATATTGAGTTTTTGTTTTAAGTTTATTTTCGAATTGAATCAGTTAATTTTTCTTTTACATCGTGGTCCCTGCGAACAACAAATAAATCAAAGTGGTCCCTGGCTAAGAAAAGGTTTTTTTTATTTGAAAACAGGTTTTCTAGCGATGGTTTTCGGAACTGAGATTTATTAGGTATAAAAAATAAACAGGTGTTGATAAACCACAATAAGAAGTTCGGCTAGCCAACTAGGACGTACTTCTGGAGACCTGTTTGAAACTGTAAGAATAGTTAGAAATTTGTGACTTATTAAAGTTATGTAAAAGTCGATATTACATTGCGTTCGTATTTTGTGGCGCAATCGAAAAAATTGGCGATTCAGACTCACACATAGTTTTCCTAACCATATTTAAAGTTTTTAGTTTTTTGCAATTTCCCGAAAATGATTCACAAGCCTGGTAATGCCATCTGGCGGAAAAGCCTGCATTTTCATGAACTTGACACAACACGCCACTTCGTCGGCGTCGCATCGTAAACGCAATGATTGCGACATCTAGCGGGTACTTGACAAAACGCGACGTTCAGTTCATGAATTTCAGGAGGCAAGTATGTTTTAAGCGAAAAAGTAGTTTTTGATCCCTTCGTTAGAGAGCACTGCAGGCATTGGCATTAGGTACTACCTTGGACGACAAACGCTGCACTAATTTCACCGCAAGATGGCACTGCTAAGGCGACCTAAATGCGATTGTTTTGTTTGAAGCAATTTTACAGGCCTTTTAAAGGGACCCGTAATCGTTCATACTTAATTTTGAAACGCTTCTTGTATCCACCCCCTTCAATTTTGTTAGGTGTTTTGATATTATTTTGTTGTTTTTGCGCCCATAGTATTAACCATTCTGTGAAAATTGATTACAGTCCAAAGAAACAGGATTTTTAACGCTGAACGCACGGACGAACAGACGGACAGTCATCGGATGCTTAGTAAGCGGGTCTTGTTGGTACCCTTTGGGTACCTACGGAACCCTGAAAAATATCAAAAACAATTAATTTAATTAAGACTGTTACATAAAGCTTAATTGATACCTCCGGATAAAGGATCAAAGGGATTGTTGTTGCCAGGGAGGCCGGTTCTCAGTAACGGATAATAAACAAAGTGCTTATATACCTAAGAATAAAATTACTTAATGTTAGTTTCCACGATCTTGATCACGATAGAGCGAGATTGTCTTTCAGCGCCATTTGGTCAGCGTTTTCACTTGCCTTTTTATTTTGCGCTGGCAATTGTTTTTACACTACTGCGAAACGCAAAGGAGGGTAATGTGTTTAGTAGCCTATGTATGTATGTATTTATGTATGTTCCTTTGTGGCACTCTAGAGACCGAACGCGTGGGCCGATTTTGATGATTCTTATTACCATTTGGCTTTTGGCGTGCTTTGCCATCAGTGCCCTAAGCACGACTTGTCGAATCCTGCGTCACGTAAAATCGAATAGTAAACTATAACGAGTTTGTATGACGTTTGGAACAGCGCCCGCCCGTGAGCGTATTTAGAACTAAAATTTAGTATGAGATTTCTCGATCTCGATACGATAACCGTAACGTAACGCAGGATTCGACAAGTCTTGCTTATGGCACTGAGTCCCGAACAGTGCCCTAAGCACGACTTGTCGAATCCTGCGTTACGTTACGGTTATCGTATCGAGGTCGAGAAATCTCATACTAAATTTTAGTTCCAAATACGCTCTCGAGCGCGCGGTGTTCCAAACGTCATACAAGATTCTCGATTACGTTACACAGGATTCGAATATTCGTACTCGGGCCTCTGACTGATTGCGATCGCCCCCACGTACCTATCCATATGGGTGAAGGTTTGTTTTTCAGCGTTCATGAAATAGTTAAAACTGAGTCAAGTTCACTGGGTCATCCCTATTCGCTGCTATTACGGACTTACTTAATATTCACTCCATTCAGGTACCCCTGTTTGTAAAGCCAAGTCAAACTTGGTTAATTGAACGCCACTTTTGATGCAATTTTAACCTAATTTTCATAATCTAATAAAGTCTTTTTTTTAAACACACAGTGTTGGTTGGTACAATTCATTATGTCTGTAGTAAGAGCATGTTCCGCCACATTATAGCGTGCAAAATGATGACAAATAAAAAAGTAAGTAAAATAAAATCGTCCATTTTATAATACGGCAAATTGACAAATAATCAGATCAGTACGCAAACAAATTGGTAAAACAAGTGAACATATATAATATCTTTAACCATAACTTTACATTTACAATGTAAGGCATTCCGGATTCCTCTTTTCTTGCTGTAGGGCAATAATACTCGTATAACATTGCCACTGCATGCATAGGTATACAGCATACCTAAAAAAAAATTGTGCGCCTGCTTCGTAAAACCCTATAAGGTGCGCCGTAAACTGAAAAAGTTCGGGAGCCTCTGGCACAGAGCTATTTGCCATTAACATTTATAACAATAAGTAAGTAGACCTACCAAATCAAAAAAAAATCCGTTCTTCATTAAAAAAACCTCCGGATAACTTTATCGGCTCAATTTTAAAAACAAGTGAACGCCGAAAGCCCGAACACCTTTGTAAAACCTGATTACGCAACTTTTGGGTGGACCCCTGAATACCTTAATAAGGTTTCACTTCGGTGGCGGTTCAAGCGAAACGGTAGGCAAAGGAAATCGATGAGATTTGGCTGCACGATTGTGAGATCGATCGCTTAGCGCTGCAGCGCTGCAAAGCGCTACCTGTGCCCTAAGCACGACTTGGCGAATCCTGCGTCACGTAAAATCGAATAGTAAACTATAACGAGTTTGTATGACGTTTGGAACAGCGCCCGCCCGTGAGCGTATTTGGAACTAAAATTTAGTATGAGATTTCTCGATCTCGATACGATGACCGTAACGTAACGCAGGATTCGACAAGTCGTGCTTAGGGCACTGCTGCGGCAGTACCTCGACGATTTCGGGCATATGTAGCTGAAGATCGTGAAGGTTTCGTCTGATTTATTTGCTGAAAAAAATATTGAGCAGATGTTATTTTTTCTTGACAAAAATATACATAATCTTCCGGTATTTAATTTTTTGTACGCCGGTTTATTTCGTTTATTTTAGCATTAAAAGAAGGAAACAATCTTGAGATGTCTTTTTATTGAAAAACGCATTTTAAAAATAAGTAACAATGACATTTAATTATTTGTATTGTTATGGTTTTATACGTAACTGTTATTTATATTTAAAAAACGATTTTCAACAAAAAGACATGTCAAGATTGCTTCCTTCTTTTTTCAATGCTAAAATTAACGAGGTACCCAAGTATAAGATGTAGAAATGTACATAATGCCGTACTGTAAGTAAAGTCAGCATAAGCAAAGTCGCAGCATAGTGATAATGAAATAAACGGATCACTCGCGAACCAGAGGAAGGACTACGGGTTAGTTCGAAACATGTCGGGCTATACTCGACTGTGACATACGTGAAAGATCCGTTTGTTTCATCGTTGATTGAATCTCGCGGTAGTTTTATGTTAAAAATCGCAGCAGCTACGATAATTTTAACATAGTTATGTTTCTGGTTTTATAAAAACCAAGTACAAAGCAAAAAATCTACAATATTTAACTGGCATAACTTAATAAGGATTAATGTCCTCTTGCAGCAAAAAATTACACCCAGCTTTAGTGAGTTAGTGTTAAGTCCAGTTTAGTTGTGTCATGTATAGCACTGTTTTAAGACTTAAACTAGATTTAATCTTTGCTGCAAGTGGCTCTAAGTAAACTAAGCTTATAACATTTTCTTTTTAACTAAACGCAGCCTTTTGAAATGAGACTAAGAAAAAAAGCACTTGAAGCTTTCGCGCAGCCGTAAGGTAAAACTTATTAAGTCACTTTTCACGGTTGATATGTTTTAAGCTTGAAATATCAGCAGTTGCAATGTCACGAGTTTTAAGAGAGATAAAGTTTGGGAAGTTTCTATATCGTGTAACCTTTTTACGCATAGTGTATGACTACTCATAATCTTTAAAAATAATTTAATAACTATACCATAGGTTGGTTGTAACCATTTTTTATTTAAAAATTAAAAAACCGACATCCGCCGTCATCAACAAAAATAATGTAGGCATTCTGAAGTTAGAGCACACCGGAGCTAAATTATTTTACGTCAAATACGAAAAATAGTATAAAAACAAGCTCATCGCAGTCGATTACATGAAATCAACGCACAAAAGTCCGATACAGCCGGCACAAATTTTTAAAATTCAAATATGACGACGACCTTCACGTTCGAATTTTAGAAAGTCTTTCCACGCTAGCCAGGAAAAAGCGCTATTGTACGCAGATTTCGAATGATAAGGAAAGCCTTTCCAAGCTGATGAGGTGAAAAGAACATTTAAGATCTTTTTTTTATATACGACAAGGAATGCAAACGAGCAAGTGAGTCACATGATAGTAAGTGATTACCACTGCTCTAGACACCAGCAACGCCAGGGGGTTTGTAGATGCTTTGCCAACCTAGAAAGCTAAGTATTGATTTAAACTTTCGCGATTTTCACACATTATCATGATACTCGGGACTTAATCGCGTAAAAAACATATATTTACAAAAAACATAGACCATAGACGCAACGTCGCGTGCGAAACATCGAGGTATTTAAATTCAAATTTAAATATACGTTTTTTTACGCGATTAAGTCCCGAGTATCATGATAATGCTGGAAAGCTAAGATGAAATGCCTCTTGTTCCCGTAATTACACCGGGTGTCTTACCCTCCAGGCGGCAGGATTATCGAGAAAAATGGTAGTAGTGATCTGAATGTTCCTCGCACAAAGTCCTACCACCGGCTAGATCTACAGTAATCTAGCCCGCGGGCACTGAAAATGGATTGTTTGAGTTGTGGCCTTCTCACGGCTCGGCGCAACCTTGCTCGGAGGGCGTAATAACGCGACGGCAGCGCTCAGCCAACAGTTTCGCTCCGAACTCTCGCCGTACCACACTGCGCACCGTGCACACAACACAAGACAAACACACAACGTGATGGGATGTGAAAGTGACTTTGACTGTACATAGTGTTACTGTGACACAAACGGTAAGTTTTTGAAGACTTCATGTCGTAAAATCGTTATAAGATCCTGGTTGGTGTAACGTGACCTTTGACAGTATCGAGCTGGTTTGTGAAACGATTCCGTTTTACAAATAAAACGGGTTACGGATGTGAAGAATGACTTTATTAACATAGTTGAGCTGCTAATTTTAGTGTTTCAGAAGTTAAGGGTTTTTCAGTGATGGTGGATGGTGGAGGGATGGTGAAACGAAAGTAGGTATCCATGGTTAAGACTGATTTCAGGGAATGTCTACTAAAACATGTTAATAGCTAAAGGCGTGCTTACCTAAACCGTAAAATGTGGTGCTAACAACGATGAGTAATTTCGTGTGTAAACATTTGACCCTTTACATGTTACACGCACACTTCTAATTAAATTTATCTTTGAATTCTGTAGATAGACCAAATTGCTATCGAGTGATAAGCTAATAAGATAAATTCTAGTGAACGACACTGCCCCAATAGGCAACACCTTCTTTATTCATAAGGTGAAAGCGGCAAGCGGGTGTCAATTACTGGAATTATGGTGGAATTTAAAACAGTGGTTAGTTTACGTAGCTTACTTTATGAATTCATTGTTCAGGTACATACTAACGAAGAAGTAGTCGTACAATACCGCAATCGGAAATGTCAAATTTGTATACCCTAAAAATTCTAAATACAACCCGCAGTAGAACTCTTTCAAAAGAGACGTCTCAGTGAATTTCTTAAAAAGTATACTGAGGCCCGAGTACGAATATTCGAATTTTGCGTAACGTTATCGAGAAATTTGTATGACGTTTGGAACAACGCCCGCCCGTATTTGGAACTAAAATTTAATATGAAGTTCTCGATTTCGATACGATAACGTTATGTTACACAGGATTCGAATATTCGTACTCGGGCCTCAGCAAAGGCTCACTGTGACATAGTTGTGCCGCGGGTCGCAACTGGAACGTTTAGGTTAGGTTAGGAACCATAACACTTTAGCGAAGATTTTATGAATTATTTCTGACTAGCTTTTTCCCGCGACTTCGTACGCGTAGACAATAACGTAAGTACCTAATACATATACTGGTTTTTAACGGAAGATGTTGATGTTGCTGTTTTTTTGTCTGTGAACCCAATGGAACTACCATTAACATTCTACATACAGTTCTTGTCTGTCATGACTACCCATTTTTGCAAAAATTCCCGGGGGATAGAAATAAGTAAATTATACATTCAGACCCATTAAAAAATCTTTCAATAATAGAAAGCTACACTGTTTCTGATTGACATTAGCCTACTTTATCTCGAAAAAGTGTGTTAAAATTCCCGCGGGATAGACCTACGTATTTTAAAAATTCAATCAAAATGTCAATCAGAGACAGTGTCATAGCTTCCTATTAGTGATTTTTTAAATCAATCCCGAAATTGAATTCACTTATTTCTATCCCGCGGAAATTTTGCATTTTAACTCTTTAGATCGATTTAATAAAAAAAACTTTCACTTATAGAAAGCTACCAGTTCTTGACTGATATTGGCTACCTACCTATTTTTCCTCTGGGAAAAAGCAAAAGTTTCAGATATTACCCCCTACAAAAAAAGAAAGACACAAAGTTTAGGTATTTCCCTATCCCGTGGGAATTTCGAAAAATCTCGTCTTAGTACGCCTCTAAGATCCTTAAGAAATATATCTGTAAACTTTCAAGTCTCTATGTCCGCTAGTCAGTTATTATGAATACTATTAGGTCTTTATCCCGTGGAAATTTAGGAAAATCATGAAAACTGTTTTTAGCTATCATTGTTACCTACTTGCATGCCAAATTTGAAATATCTGATAATTATAGTTACGGAGATAGAGTCACTTTGATTCGAAAATATAAATCCCATTTATTCTCTATCCCGTGGGAATTTCGAAAAATCCTTCCTTAGTACACCTCTATGATACTCTAGGTACATTTATGCCAAATTTCAAGTCTCTAGCACCAGTAGTAAATTTCCTTTATTGTTAAGGGATCATAATTCCTACCTATATTGTGTTTAATATTGTATTAAATGTAGGTACGTACCAGTTTTCTTTCTAGTGAGACTATAACCATCTTCCAAATCTGAAAGAATAAACTTTCTCGATATTCCAAATTTGAAATACGATTTGCCTACCACAACTCTCAAAAAGTCCGGTTCATTTTCTACACTCAAATGGTTACATTCGTAAAATCACAAGAAAAGAAATTTTCAATCAAAGTACCTAATCAAACAATCAAAGTACGAGTCCAGCAATTGCTATTCTATGGCAGATGTAGATTTTTTCTCAAACATTAAGAGGATATAAGGAATTTTTAATTATTAATTAACTCTTATAATACAGCAAGCCAAACCTGACATTGTTGTTACTATTTGTGGCAGTGTCTAAAATATTATTTATTGCAACATATTACATCTGAGTCATTATTAATATATTTTACTTAATTAAATACTCAATAACCAACTAAATTCATTAATTTTCTTACCCCTATTTTATAATAGTTTCAAAACGACTAAAAATTTTCCATTGAATTTTATACTAAGTTTGCTTTAGTTAACAGTTAGTTCTCTTATTTTCATCATGGTGGACTCCAATACAACAAATGATCACGATTTTGTTACTAAAAGCTATTAAATTAATATCATTTACATCACTTTAAATAAATCGAAACTTAGTGCGTTATTGTTATTTACAGTATTTACATATTCCCGTCGTTTTTTTTTATTAAAAAAGCATATTTTTCTTTTTAATACTACCAAGCTATATAAAAATGTTAAATTTCGAATAGAACGCCTGCATACAGCCACCGATTTGGCTGAATGAGACATGTCACTAAATGTATCCATGGTCTATTTTACTTTTTAAAAAGTTAGTAATGTGTGTTGATAAGTGAGCTTGGCCTAATTTTATTTTTTTTAATATCTTCAATGTACAGACGCGCCGGGTCTATGATTTTATTATATGTATAGATAGATGATTTGCCAGCTCTGACTGTGGTAGTTAGTGCGATTATAAACAAATGGATCTCAATGATTGAAACGAGTGTAACTAAATATTGTGGTACCAAAATCCGGATGCTGTGGCGATATGCAGAAGCGATAACAAAGACTGAATCCAAGAGAGGAAATTAAACTTTAATACCAAATCAAACAATATGTAATCCAATTAATATTATGGCAAATTTTGATGAAGTAAGCGATTCTGACTGAATATGAATAGCGAAACGGACCTTAATAGACGCAAATCATTATAACATAGCCTAGCATAGCATATCATATTATAGCATAGCCTTTTACTCAAATGTTATTGTTGTAACCTGTGTTTTATCCTATTTTTTGTACAATAAAGTGTTTACTTACTTACATAGTAGCATATTGATTCTACAATATAATGATTCCTATAGGTACGACAGACAAAGAAGAAGGATGGAACTTTACTTTTTTTTTTATAGGTACAGTCAAGGTCAGAAATATACATTCGCACAAAGTTGCAAAAACATGTAGGTGTGCATCAAACTTAATGCCATGATAATAAAGTATCTATACGTATTTTAATATTTGTCAATGCCATCTTTGGTAGATACCCTACTGAATACCTACCAACCTTTAAAATATCTACTTGAAATAACATCAAAAGGATTCAAGGGCGTGGTGCCTTTTGTTCCCCCTTTTGTTAAGTATACTTTATCTTGTAACACAATGAATCGCTTTTCCAGAAACAAAAATCGAACTCTCTGACCATTTGAAGTAGAATGGCCACAAACATTTGCCTCAGGAGTTTGGAAATTAACTGGGGGTTAATTCTACAAATCACACCTGTGTACATATGCCACACGGAAATGGATAGAAAATACTTATTTCTGTACTTGAAATACGAGTAAAACAGTAGAAGCTTATGCATCTAGTAAGTATCCTTAACTAAGTAAAAATTGTGTAGCAAGCAATACACAGATTTTCTCCATTTTCTAGTAGTATTTTAATTTTAACAAATGTTATAAGATCGATTTGACTGAACGTTCACAAATCGATTAGAAAAAGGGTTCTATGAAGAGTTTAAAGAACTTTGATAGTTTAACAGTGGTTGAGCTAGTTGAGGTCCCCCTAATATTGGCTTTATTCGGCCAAAATGCGGGGTCGCCTTGTGAAATAACTTTCTTAGTACTCTTTATTGATGAAAATGCTGTTTTACTCGTATTTACGGAATATGGGACCCTATTTTTGGGTACATCCGAATATATTTTCCTATAGCAGCGACCTTCGAAGTTTGAGTGACGATTGCGTATCGGAAAACAAAGCCTAGTTCTATGAGCAAAAAAGTATTTACTTCTTACTTCCAATGCTCTTAGATTAGAACCTACCTACCTCGACTTACGTATACTATTTCAGAACGTGTAATACTCTCCAGTCCCTGAAACATACCAGTATACGTATATGACGTAAACTTGAGACTGCCAGTGACGTCATAAGCAACGTTCACTCACACTAACGATACGATAGCCACCCGACCAAGTATGAATACCTCTAAGGTTCCAAGTACATACCTAAAGTAGGTATACCTAAATAGTTATTATGAATTATTCGAAATGTAGAAATTCAATTACTTCGTAAGGAAGAGTGGTAGTTAAGAAAGAGACAGTTCGTTGAAGGGAACCTTCTAACAGCGCATAATCTTTTTACGCCTAATGTATGTTTACGCATAATATTAATTTCGCATAATCGATTTTTCAATTTCAATTTCATCTCTAATAATGGTCAATAAGTGTTATCGTTTTTAGTGAAGCGTTATTTTTATTTTATCTTTGGTGGCGCATTATTTTTGTTTTTTTTTTATAATTACCTATGTCCATGAGGTTGATGTGGATGCGAGTTATTAAGCTAACGGTGAGTGATAGTCAGAAATACAGTTTTATAACTCCACTACTATATTTTCCTTTCATTTCACTTCGTAGTTTATGCTTATTGCCTAAGTTCGTCGTGTTATCAAAATATTTCATTAACGTAAACCGTCAGTCCGTCTATAATGAAACTATAGTGAGACTCAATCATGAGTTTAGTTTAGTCTGAAACATGTCGGAATAAACTCGATTTATATACGTGAGTGATTTTACTATAATGTACCGTTACTTCAGCAAAATATTCTATTATCTCGTATATGTACGTGAATTTGAACTTACTCGTAGTAATACAGGGCAGGGTTAAAGCTAAATAAAAAGAAGTAATACAATTATGCTCATTACTATGATCGATGTGTCTCAGATTGCCACAGCTGGTTTACTACGGGTACAAAAAGCATTTCATCTTAGCTCTCTAGATTAGCAAGCATCTGCAAACCCCCCGGGATTGCTAGTGTCTATGGGCAGTGGTGATCACTTACCATCAGGTGACCCACTTGCTCGTTTGCTTTCCTTGTCGTATGAAACAAGTGTAAAATCCGTGACAAATCGTCATCATACAAATACCTGCCCTACATCTAGTTTCATAGCCAGAACTACCCAATGGGCTATCCGCTCATCATAAATATTAAATACCACCAAATAACGCCATATATCGAGACTTGAACCGTACTGCATTAAATATTGAAGGGCAAAATTCCCTCTAATGGACATCCCTTTTCCCCCCGGCTGTTCAGCTGAACACGACACGACACGACAATGCCAATCCGCCATTTATTTTAGTCTACGTTTACCTTTTGAGCTCCTTTAGCAAGTGAATTGGCAAACATGACGTCAGTTTTGCCTGCGTCAAAGCTGAGAGCTGCTGAGAAAGTTAAAGTTCTAACAGAGAGAACATGCTATACTCATACTCATACTCGTAGTCATTTATTCGTAATAAGGTATTATCACATGTCATTTAAATTAGTGCGTTAATTCGCTGCATAGCAATACAAAATAAATTATTACGTCCATAGATTACAATTCGAATTAAGTTAATAAAATACAAAATAAGTTGTGTCATTATGCTATACGGAGCTGTGGTGTATTAAAATTACAGCGGCTCGATTTTTAGGTCTCACCGGTGACTGAAATTCTCATGCCTATGATATCAAATACGAATGCCCCCACCCACTCGTAAACGAGATCACTGAGTGCCTTCTTGACCACTGGCAGTGGCAGCTAACCTCAATCTATTATGTTGACATGCTTGTCTATGATATGTATAAACGCAAATTAGACATTCAAAGATAAGGCTTTTGGCAAATAGTAATATCAATATCATGGATGAGAAAATGACTTTGTGCCAAGTTTCTTGCGGCGCATTCTTCTTGGCAATCATGGTTTTTCCGAAAGTGCTGGTAGACTCAAAAAAATAAGAGCATTCAACTGCATATTTGCTGAATCAAATTTTGAATTTTTGAATTTGAATTTTGACAATTTAGTCACCAAGTGAGATTAAAAAATCGATCCCCTGAACTCTTATGAAAGCCTAGTCATTATCATCATGATAATTACTCGAAAAAGGTTCCCCAGCTGCTGACAAGTCACCATCCGTAACTGTACAGTACATTACGAAAGCATTTTGTGTCGCGCAGTTACTATATTCGCAATGACATTGTGCTTATCTACCAGCAAATAGTATTATCAATCAGCAAATAAATGCTTACGGCTTAGCGTACGGTTTGCATAGAAGACCAAAACATTTTAAACCAAAGAAAAAATCTAGCGCACACAAAATATTAAGCCAAAAATTTACGTTTCACCGACCATTGTTTCTGAGATAAATCTTTTTCATCGTACACACAACACTTACGGGTACTCTTTTCAGGTACTCTTTTGCTGCAGGCGTTTATTTTGTTTTTTGTCAATATTGTCGACAGCGACTGCTTACTTTGATTTTTCCAACGGATGAAAATAATCTCAGGCTAATTAAAATATTTTTTATTAAGATGAGCTTTACATCTGTATTGTTCAGTTTTATGTAACTGTGTAGCATTTAGGTGTATAGTTTTGGTTCTGTTTTAAAATATATTATCCCATTTCAATAATTGAATTGGCATCCAGATTTTGTCGAATTTTCAACCTATTGAATTTAATAGTGCCGATGATGTAAAATGTAAGGCTTTCTATTGGTATGAAAGTTATTGTAAGCTTTACATCTCATAATAATAAATCAGTATCGAATATAATCACTTTTTAGGGTTCATAAATCAAATAACTAATTCGGAAACATGTCACAACTGACAGTTTGCATAAATTTATACCCTAGCTATTTATTTACTTCAAATTTTAGTATGAATACGGTCTCGAACGAGGTTAATTTTGTCTCCTTGGTATTTATAATTCAGTATCGGGTTCAGCCGCGGAGATAAACGCACATATCTAATAAACTGCTTACGCCTACGCTTTGAAGTGGCCCTATAGTACTTCAGACCACCATTTTAGGAGCGAGTGTTTGTAGTTATTTTAACATTATAACTATAATGGTAGAGATGGCTATAGCTAATCTCTGATTGTAAAACGATTTTTAATTTAATAAAAAAGGAGGCAGTTTGAGTACTGAAAATTATAATTTAGAAGTTTTCGTGATAATGGAGGTGTTGCCCAGATGTTGCCTTGATATTAGTTAAAATCAGCTACTTTTTTGAAATATTCGTCTAATTTTGACCTTGAATTTAAAATATTCAGTTTCTTCGACGAAGGCCAATTTAAATAATAAGCTACGCATTTCGCAGAGTACCTGCCGAATACCCTGGAAATATTATTTTGTGTAAAATACATTTAGGTTTGTATTCCCTGACGTATACTCCGTTGAAGATTAAACGTTTTTGTGTGGGCGTAATATAGGTATGTATTATACAGGCTGTACAGGGCTCATTTGCCTCGTCGGAGCCACTTTATGTTTACCTGGGAGATTCGAGTAATTATAATAATGAATGAATATTTAGGATTTTAAAGCACCTAAGTAATATTTATGCTTGAATTGCAGATATTTTATTAGGTTCTTTACTGTTAAACACCACTGTAATTATTCAAGAAAAAACCGGCCAAGTGCGAGTCGGACTCGCGCACGAGGGTTCCGTAGAAAGATTTTAACGCTTTTCCCCAGTGTTTTAAGAAGTCCAGTGTTAGCAGAGCACTGCTCCTAAGCAAAATATACGCAGTGTGGGGTCAACTTATATTGGTCTACGAAATCTACATACAGACATAAAAATTTAAGATTTTGAGACTTTTCCTAGTGGTTGTGCTATAAGAGCTACTTTCATACCAAATTTCAAGTTTCTAGGTACCCTAAGTACCCTTTAGGTTTTCAAAATA
Organism: Clepsis dumicolana; assembly: GCA_963691665.1. Lineage (NCBI taxonomy): Eukaryota > Metazoa > Arthropoda > Insecta > Lepidoptera > Tortricidae > Clepsis > Clepsis dumicolana. The sequence continues at coordinate 12,996,020 of OY829512.1, forward strand.
CGGCAATTTGTATGGAAACGACTTTTTTAATGACTGTATCTTTTGATTGCGTTGACTTAGATGCTTGATTTTTTCACAGCTTCAAGGGGCCGCAGGTTTGAGTATTCGATATTAATTTCAGCATGCTACCTCCATGCGTTCCAGAGAAAAAGGGTCTTGACAGATAGACAGACAGACAGACAGAGAGACAGACGGACAACAAAGTGATGCTATAAGGGTTCCGTTTTTTCCTTTTGAGGTAAGGAACCCAAAAAACATGGCAAAGACCTAAGAAAATGTGTACCTATATATCGATACCTTTAGACTCAAAGGGCGTAAACGCCATTTTGGCCAAAATTACTTTTTGATGCAGTTTTGTTCAGTTTTTTTTCTCTTTCGATCTGTGTAACTGCGTGATCTGTGCTAAATTCGCAAAATTAAGGCAAATACGACCCACGTATTTTTGGAGATTTTTTTAAAACGTGCGGTGTATCTGATATTTTATTTTATTTTAATGTTTATTTAGGTAACATATATAATTATTAAAAAACTTTATGGTCGTATTATCATTCGTTAACCAAAACTTGAACATACGCCCTTATTATTCTCATATAAAAATAAATCAAGATACCTACGTTTATTAGCAAGATTCATGTCAAAGACAAAGAAATATCACGGGTAAGTTAAGTAAGTTGTCGCGTCAGCTTATTTACTACAGAAAGACACTTGGGTAGTTATTATTATAGAGATTTAGGAGATCTAGGCCTACCGATATACTTATTTAAGTCTCTGTCTGGGCCTGAGGCCGTGATCTCAAGGCCAAACTTCTCAGATATAAGGCATTTGGAATGATTCCAAACATCTCGAATTTACGTAGTTACCTAATACACGAATCAATAGAAGTGTAGATAAAAACAATAAACGTGTGGTGTTTTTATACGTCTGAATAACAATGTTTGTCAGTCTTAAATCTTATTAGTTAATATTGATTCAAACCTTCTCATTTAAGCACACATGCATGTGTACTGTAGAGGTGTGCTTGGAGGCTAGTTAAAGAACAAAATAACTTTTTTTTTCTCATGTTATCATGTCATCAATAATGGGACTTTGTTGCGTAGAAATACATGTTTCATTATGGGTACCTCCTGTATAATTGAAATGTGAGAATGATTATAACAATACAAAATTCAAAATGTAAAAAAATGTAATTGACCGTGACATATAACAATAATTCTGATTACGTTTCACATTTCACTCTCGTATTACGCAGAGCATAGAAGACATAGGTTATCTCCACTCTGCCAGCAGTGCCCTAAGCACGACTTGTCCAATCCTGCGTCACGTAAAATCTAATAGTAAACTCTAACGAGTTTGTATGACGTTTGGAACAGCGCCCGTCCGTGAGCGTATTTGGAACTAAAATGTAGTATGAGATTTTTCGATCTCGATACGATAACCGTAACGTAACGCAGGATTCGACAAGTCGTGCTTAGGGCACTGTGCCCTAAGCACGACTTGTCGAATCCTGCGTCACGTAAAATCGAATAGTAAACTATAACGAGTTTGTATGACGTTTGGAACAACGCCCGCCCGTGAGCGTATTTGGAACTAAAATTTAGTATGAGATTTCTCGATCTCGATACGATAACCGTAACGTAACGCAGGATTCGACAAGTCGTGCTTAGGGCACTGGTGTGTTTTGTTTACTGTAATGTGCTTTGTACGCAATGTTTTGGTTCATAGCTCTCATTTGTTTCAGCTTGGGCTAGGTAAACTTAGAGGTTAAATTAGAGTTTGATATTTGAGGCGAATGAAATAACTGAAGTTGCCAGTTATAGGTAAGTACGGAGTATTGTAATCGTGACAAATGGCACTCCGCTAGTGCATGGCAGTACAACATTTCCACTCTGTCTGAAAGGAATCAGATTGTAGTTCAAAGACACTGTTTATTCTATCACGGATCATTGCGTTCGATGTAATATTTTAAAGAGCTTTCTTTGTCTACTTACAAAATGTTTCCAGCGAAATCTTACTAGCGAGATATTTTGTTCGCTAGGGGTACTTATTTGCACTCTAGTCACCTAGTGCACAGCGAAACGACACATTCAATTTATCGCACAGGCATCATAATGTAGTTTTAAGTGTTGTTTATGGCGCTACCCAGAGTTATTAAGGCCCGGCCTCGACTAAACGACAATGGCGGAGCATGGAATCAATTCTCTATTCATCGCGCGGTCGAGACACTCACCGCAAAGTGATCAAATAGTAACACACGCAATGTATTATAAGATTGCGCGTCGGTCGCCTGTGGTTGTGGTCGGGTGGTTACGGGCAGGGATAGGTATGGGTTCGAGGCGTCTGCGCCGCGTGGGCGGCGGCGACGCCGTGGCGAAGCCTCCCGAGACACGGACACACTTTTTGAAACCCTCTATTTATAGAATTTAGTTAATGCAACTTGAGTAAGCAGGCTTATGACAGACGGGTGCTGTAAGTGGAAAATGTAATAATGTAAAATTTTGCGGGTGGTAGGACTGTGTTCCGGAGTGGAAAGTAAGACAGCCGGTGTAATTATGGGTACAAGAGGCATTTCATCTTAGCTCTCTAGGTTGGCAACGCATCTGCAAACCCCTGGGGCTGCGGGTGTCTATGAGCAGTCGTGATCACTTACCATCAGGTGACCCACTTGCTCGTTTGCCTTCCTTCTCGTATAAAAAAAAACTACAAGTACCTATATGTATGTCTGTTCGTGTAATTTATTTATTCACTTTATTAAAAAAAAATACACAGTATGACAGTAACAAAACCAAAGCGCACACACATACAACATCATCTGTAGACGACCTGAGACTGCTCCTGAAAAATAAACAATTAGAAATTAAGATTAGGGTAGAATCTACACTTAAATAATATATTTACAAAATGAAGGTACTTACCTGTTTGAACGCCTTTGTATGTGTGAATAAACGGTGTGCATGGGCTCATGCATGTGTGTGTGTCGCCTGGCTGCAACGACTTTCAGTTGCCCTCTGACAGCCGAACGTTGCGTACATGTCCATACGCTCAAAGCACATCACTAGATAGCGACCCGATTTGTTTCCCTATCGTCCTCGTAAACCCAGCACCTGCATCCATTATCTACAATCATCACCAGCCATTTTTCACGACCCACTGCTGGGCACAGGCCTCCTCTCAGAATGAAAGAGCTTGGGCTATAGTTCCCACACGAGCAGAGTGTGGATTTGGGAACTTCACACCCACCATCGAATTGCTTCGCAGGAGTGTGATAATCTCATATTATTACTGAAAAATCCAACAAAATGCTACGTCTATGAATGACAAACTTTCGATGTGTTGTACTGTAAAATACTATGGGATTACGCCTATAATTTATGCTGATTCTGAGAAACCGTGAAGAACGTCTTTTTGTAATTGGGTTCGTTTAAAAAAAACCCTGAATGAGCAATAGCAACGATACACGCGTACGCATTGCATCATAATATGTACCATTCTTACATGTCCAAATAAAATTAGCATATTTTTCAAGCTTTCCTCTAAACTAAGCAGTCGTATAGCAAATGTAAAGAGAAAATTAATTTTTAACATGAAACTACCGTGAGCCTCAATCATAGTGAAATAAACGGATCACTCACGTATGTCAGTCGAGTATAGCTTGACATGTTTCGGACTAATCCATAGTCCTTCCTCTGGGAGCACGCGCCACGCCGGTGGCGAGACGTAAACATGTCGAGCTATACTCGAGTGACATACGTGAGTGATCCGTTTATATCACTATAATTAATTTTCTTCATAATATTTGTTTGCCTGATTTTTTTCCCTCTTTTAATATTTATTCTGTTATTAGCTGTTGCCCGCGACTTCATCCGCGTAGATTTACGGTTATCGCAATCCCGCGGGAACTAAGTCATTTTCCCGAATAAAAAGTAGCCTATGTTACGCCTCAATATTCAAACTATGTTCTTACCAAATTTTATCTAGATTTGTGCAGCAGTTTTCCCGTGAAGAGGTAACAAAAAGACAGACATAGAGACAGAGTTACTTTCGCATTTATAATATTAGTTAGGACAGTTACGATTAGGATTTGAATTCGGATCGCAAACAAATCCAACAAATCCAAGATTATAAAAATCGGTCCAACCGTTCTTGACTTATTAAATGGTGTATTGGGGTAAATGGTGTAAGTAACTAACACGAATTATTTTTTAGTACAGTCGAGGAAATTAATTCCTGACCCACCATAGAACGCTTTCATAGTAAACGTCATAACGATTTTCCTTGTCAAGCTATGCGATGTCACTATGACGTTTACTGTGCAAATGTTCCATGGTGGTGGTGGTTCCTCGACCGTACATACATGTACACTGCTCAAAAATGTCTAGGGATCATAATTATGTGCGTAATCCCAATACCCGTTTCATTGCTAGGCTTTTTAAGCAGTGTAATAAAGATTATCCACAATTATTTCTGTAGCATTTTGTCGATCAATTTCACGTGTAAAAATTTTGACAACGCCTTGAAGTACCATTTGGTATGATCATGGCAGTATCAATTTCACCTAATGCCCGAAGTTACTTAGAGACGAGGTAAAATTTCCGCTGAAATTATTCAGTAGAGGAAAATTAAGAATAATGCTACTTTACGATAGAGAGAGCAAGCTCATGCATAATTTTAAGACGTCACGTTCTCTAAAATTAGCGGAAAGTTCAAAACGCTGTGTGACATCTTAAAAATCACATGTTTGAGCATGATTTTCGAAAATAGTGGTTTTTTTTTGTGAAATTTAGTTAAGTCGAATAAAGCTTAATCCGTAGTCCTCTTTCTGGGAACACACGCCTTGGCGGTGTAAAAACCCAGCCTGTTGAAAATGGCCTGACTGAAGTAATATTGAAAAAGTATAACAAGAAAAACTTTTGAGCCATCAACTTGATCTTCTTAGCGGACCCAATACCTGTGTAGCGATATTTATATTTTGATATCAACCTGCCCTCATTCCTGATGCTGACTGTCCAACATTTCTCAAAGGCATTCCGGGCATAATTTCACGGGCATCGTCTTTAATATCGAGCTGTCTTACTTGATGCTTTTCACGACCGTCGGATGTAAAATAAGACAGTATTATTTTATGTTTTCTTTACTAAGAACGAACCCTTGCCGACATGACGCATTCTGTGCCATGTATTAGAACCTTATTTGATCTTTGAGGGTTTGGATGTGTTTGTACGTTTTGCGATAGATTTAGGATAACATTTTTACAATTTGCCTCTTTGTTTGGATGGACTTTGCTGTCAATACTTCAAAGTCTTAAAGTTATGCTCTTTGTTTATAATGCTTAAAGTGTTTGCAGATTGTAATCCCTTTTGTAACTGGTGCAACTTTAATTACAAACGAAAATGAAAACATTTCAGATTAAAGATTACCTTGTCTTTTTATTTCTTTTTGAAATAACAAGTGACTCGCGGTCTTCATAACACTTAATCTAATAAAATTGAATGAAAGTATTTGAAAGTATTTCTTTTGATCTTAACAATCATCGAATCATTATCTTAATGGAGTATCTTTTTGTATGTTTTCTGAGCAATCTTTTATTTTTATGACTTTCCTGTTAAATTATATTATTAACTACAACTACACCTAACTTAAATAAAATACTAGTAACTTTGGTCACTACCAAGTATACCTATCTAAATAATAAGAGTTACTGATTTAGGGCCAGCTCTCTAAAAAATATTACTACTTACGTCATTGTATGTTTTATATTACATCTCTGTTTGACTACCTACTTTAACTGTCATTTCGTAATATAATATTAAGTTTATCTAGCCATGATTTATTCACACACTGCAGCAATTAAAGATAGCCTTACATAATAATGATTTGCCTACACACGTGTAAATGTTTAATAACATTCAAACCGCTTATTGTATGTGGTATAAACAACCACTTGAAAGTATTTGCTATTGTATGCAACTATCTGCCTACGAATTTAAAGTATACATAATTATCTACTGTTTGAAATTGCACTAGAAATTAGTTATTATACTTCCTCCCCATAAACATAGAGTCGCATTTGACAGCTGCAATTTCCAGGCTTTAGGTTAAAAACTGTATGAAATGGCAGCAGTTAAGTACGACTTTCAATACTTTGGGTTTACAGACACATTTCCTTCAATACAACCTTAAAAGAGTTGAATGACATTTTCACAAAATGTGTGTTTACGATTTTTTCGTCTGGCATTTAGACTAAAATTACCTACTTAACGAAACTAGGTTTCTTCTTATTGGATATTGTTAATTTTCACCTTTAACTAAATTTTAATACTTTTCGATATCCGATTTGTCCGATTTGGTCTTGTTTTCAGTAATATAATCCACTAAGTAATTCCAAAGTTCTTAGTTACCTTTTCTGCGTAGTTATGAAATGAAGCCAATTCGCCATAATTATACCGAAGGAAACTTGTATTTCAATTATCTTAATCAGTGTTTTTGTTGAATTGGAGTCTGTTGGGAACTGAATTGACGTTAGTTGTTAAATTGGAGCATAAAACGAGCATTTGTGAGCATCGGTGTCCTGCGGCGTGCAATTCCCTCCTGCGGAGTAATTTGCTCACGTTGTCGGCACTTGGAGTCGTCAGGAAAACGTGGAAACCTCTACAGTGTCTTTGTTTGTGCGTGCACGAGTTTTATTTCGTTACTTTTTATGTTTGCTCGTTCTGAAAAGGCACGTTTTTTAAGCAAGTGGCTTTTGATTCTGTTTCGAAGCTTTATTCATCTAGGATTCAAGGTGGATGAAATCTTCACCATAATTTTATCACCTAAACAATTTAGAAAATTTGTAAAACCCATGACATTTTCATTTTAAAGTTCAATGTCTCAAAAACGGTTGAACTGATTTTTATGAAACTTAGCCAATAACCACGCTCGAAGACCTGCTATCAAATAAAATCAATTCATCCGAATCGGTTCACCCGTTTACCGTTTAAGATGTATGGTGCCACATACACACACACTTATTTATCCTTTTAGACAGCAAAAAATTTGAAACTTGACTAATTAAGTATTGCGCGTCTCATGTCTCTTAAGCAGTCCCCAATTCCTGAAAGATAATTAAGCAACTAATAATATGTATTGGTACTGGATATGACAATCAAAAATTGCAACTAAAAATTTCAGTTTTGAATGATTCGCGGTTAATTACATAACTAACACTATACCTGTAATCATGATGCATGTAACTACGTCGAAATATCGGGAGCTCAAGCTCATCTAATCCTATTAAGTTAATCGCGGTCGATGTCCCGTTGTTAACATTTAACTTTGCCAGCTGTGTCGCATTGTCCCATAGAAAATTCGAGTGAAGTCTGAGTCAAGGTAGATTTACTGGATATGCCCAGAGAGACCGTAAATTTAATAAAAACCCGTGTAACACGACCGCGGCCCTTTCGGGGAGTTAGTACTTTAGCTTAAACACCCACTTAAACTCCTACGTGCAGAGGGTCGAGCACGACTTTACGAATGCTGCATAACGTTACGGTTATCGTATCGAGATCGAGAAACCTCGTACTAAATTTTAGCTCCAAATACGCTCACGGGCGGGCGCTGTTCCAAACGTCATACAAACTCGACAACGTTTACTATTCGATTTTACGTGACGCAGCATTCATAAAGTCGTGCTCGACCCTCAGCTAGGAAGGATTTTCTCTGTTGGTATGCCTAACCTTCAACCTTCACGGGATTATCTCGAATTAAGGAAACAAGAAAATGGGTAGAGTGTTTCTCACTGTAGCAGCTGGGGAAATTACAAGCACTAGAAGCTTTTGAAGGGTACACGGAATGAACATGTTTGGTCACATTAGCAACTTTTTGAGTTATCGCGATTTGAAAGCTTGGAACGATGTAATTATCCATTATAATTTTCAAATACGACTTATTTTAAAGTGATAAAAAAAGACAAGTTACACTCTGGTTACTCTACATTAATTAGGTGCTCTACATTAATTTAGAGATTAAAATCCCATTAAAAAAAACCAGCCAAGTGCGAGTCGGACTCGTGCACGAGGGTTCCGTAGAAAGAGTTTAACGCTTTTCCCCAGTGTTTTAAGAAGTCTGGTGTTAGCAGAGTCCTGCTCCTAAGTAAAATGTAAGCAGTGTGGGGTCAACTTATATTGGTCTGAAAAATCTACAGACAGACATAAAAAAATAAGATTTTGGGACTTTTCGGAGTGGTTGTGGTATAAGAGCTACCTTCATACCAAATTTCAAGTTTAAGGACAACTGGAAGTACCCTTTAGGTTTCCGGATTTCGGCAATTTGTATGGAAATAGATTTTTTAATGACTGTATCTTTTGATTGCGTTGACTTAGAAGGGTAATTTTTTCACAGCTTCAAGGGACCGCAGGCAGGTATTTGATATAAATTTCAGCATGCTACTTCCACGCGTTCCAGAGAAAAAGTGTCTTGACAGACAGACAGACAGACGGACAACAAAGTGATCCTACAAGGGTTCCGTTTTTTCCTTTTGAGGTACGGTACTCTAAAAAAAATGACTAGACATGTTCTTTCCGTATACCCTTCCATTCATCTTAGCCCTTTAGGTTGCTTTATGTTAGTTTTGCCTTCCGTTTTCTGTGAAAAGTTATGTTTATTTCATTTGACTTCTAAAGCTTATCCGTAGTCCCGGTTCAAATCTTTAGTTTCCAGATTTCAACAGCTTTACATACCATTCTTGAATAAAAATGACGATCGGTGGAAAGCATATTGGGATTACGAAACCCAACCCAATGGTTTCATTCAGTTTCTGATTAGTAGCCTTGTAGCACGTAGAACTGTGCGGTGGTTATGCATGGTGCTTTGAAAATGGGCTCGTAGAGAGTTCCGAAACGCGTCAGAGTATAGTGTAGTCGTGGTGGTGATAGTTGGGTCTGTCGCCCAGAAGCATGAAGAGTTATTTAGAAAAGCGTGCTACAAATAATAATAAATAAATAGGTCTTAACGTCTGTTCGCGCCGTCAAGTGCTCCCTTAATGCTACGATACAAATAAAGTATGTTCAAAAGTTTGCTTAATTTAGAGCTAGGTCAGCTGATGAAGATTGACCCTGTAACTACATGCTTTATTATTTATTAATTAAATTATAGCCCGAGTGTAGCTCTACCTAGAGAAGAAGTTGATTAATTATGACATAACTGTGTCGCAGGATACTGGTGCTATGTAAGAGAAAATGAGGACACGAAATCACTTAAAAAGAAAAACTTTCCAAACAATTACAACATCAAAAGCGACGACTTAGTCGAAAATCAAGACCTTTTCGACCCAAAATCTCATTCCGTTTTAATTTCCGAACGTACACCGCCCGTTCCCACATCTTTTTATTTACAAGGGCTGTACTAAGGTTGGTTGTTTAGCGAGTTGTTTATAAAATAAGGCTTGGATCGGCGTCGAGTCAGCGGTTAGGACCATTCAGAGGCTCACATACTCTTCAATGTACGCATTGTGTGACGTAAACGTCGAGAGCGGGCTCGGGGCGCACTGGCCGTAACTCGCGCAGCGACATCGATCGCCGGCGCGCGCACCTCCGCCATTCTCCTTTCAGTACCGACCAGAGCCTCCAGTCGAATACCAAATTCGACAGAAATGTACCAAACCCGTGTTAACAGTGGCTGCTCGAGTAGGAATTGATCGCGCAAAACAGGACTGACGAGAGGGGAACGAAATCGCAGGTCAGTGCTCCGCAAATGAAATCAATGTATTGAGTTGAAGTTCGCCTAGTTGACCACTAGTCTTTAACGGCAGTCACTTATCGAGATTAAATTTCCATTGGCACAAGGTATTTGTTACTCCAAGTTTGAACAGCATGTTTCCAGTCAATCTGTGGATTCTGACCACTTTCTTAATGGCTGTGGGTACTCCGATCCCGTTAAGGTTGTTAAGTACCTAGCTGTATACGTATAGGTTGACGTAGCGATAAATTGAATTTCGACCATTTCACACTCCGTGGCTTGCTTATTGGTGCAGAAGATCACTGTTTATTTACTATCACGCAAGCATATAGCGTATAAACCTACGATAAAATCTTTACGATCAATGTTCGTAAAGCCGTGAAAGGTAAAATGAAGCCTTCATGGGAATATTAACTTGGTGGAGTTAATAATGAATTATTACGGAACTGAGCTTGCCTTTCAGACCTCCTGTACTTTTAATGATTCTTTCCTTTATTCTGAAGAATAATGATACCAAAACACGGTTTCTGATGTATACAATCGACTCCAGCAAGCTCGAATTAGGGACCGAATTCAACATACAGGAATTATTGAAAGACCTCTATCCACTCACCGTTGATTTTTTTTATCAATTGGTACTTTGATAATTGGCATTTATTTCATTATGGAACTCGATATACTATCGCTGAAGCCTATGACAATGTCTCCTCGGTTTATTTTTTGTCTACAAACACATATTTTTATAACTAGTATCAAATTACCTTCAGCTAGCAACACTATATTAAATCCGTTCAAATAGGTGCTAAATACGTTACCAACTTAAATAATATTTTCACGAATTTCCACCTATAAGTTAAGTAGGTATAATATAAGCCTCCTACATAAGAATAACTATTACGTCTGGCAGCCTGAGACGACTTTTTTCCTCGTAAACCCGCACTTTGTATTCTGTGGTAATTTTTATTGGCTCTCCATATATAACGTTGCTTACTTTTACAGTCTTCAGTGAGGACAGACCCTTACAGCATTTTGTGCTTTTAAAAAGGACAATCTTAGTATTACAGACTCTTTGGTTCTTACTGCAAGCCTGTCAGTGCAAATTATAGATACAGGATCCGTTTTATGAACCGTAAAGACTTCAGCCAGTGGTTGAGGAAGTCTAAATTATGAACACGCCCTTGAAAAAAAAAACATTTTCCAATGCATTCTTTGCCTCTGCTAGTTGACAATACCTATTATATGGGAGATAGATTTTTTTATTTCAATTTGAAAAAACATCGACCACAGTGCTGCTTGGTTCATACTGCCAACTCGTCCACATAATAATATATCTACGGGCATAATAATAGAAACCGGGCAAGAGCGTGTCGGACACGCCCAAGATAGGGTTAGGGGGATAGGGGCGCAAACGAATAACTCTATAGGAAAATGATCTTCGAGCACCCTCTATATTTTTGAAAGACCTATCCAACGATACCCCATACTGTGGGGTGGGTGAGGAATAAAAAAAATATCCCCACTTTACGTGTAGGGTAGGTATCTCAAAAAAAAACATTCTTCAAGATTTTATCCCAGCACTTTTTTGGCCTAATTAATATGTGTATCTATGCAAAATTACAGCTTTCTAGTACAAATATTCTCTGAGCTATGCCGCGGACAGACAGACAGACATACAGACGGACATGACGAAACTATAAGGGTTCCATTTTGCCTTCGGAAACCTAAAAATTGACAAATCTGGAGAATGAACGGTACATAATGTTGACGAGTTAGCACTGTGGTTCAAATTGGAATGTTGATGAGTCAGCACTGTAGTCATAATAAAATAAGAATGTTGACGAGTGGCTCACGTGGGAAAGTGGCGATATAGGAATGTTGGCAAATCGGAACAGTTAGACCATATGACAATGAAGACGATTTAAGAAGGTGACGAAATGGGACCGTGGACGAAGTCGTCCTGAACCGTACCGTCACACGCTAAGTACTTTCTTGTAGGAATAAATATATTACGTAAACTTTAGAGCTTTGTCAATGGAATCTTGTCAATCGACTTGGTTCTAGCTGAACCGTAAAAACCACAGAGTAGAGCGTTGAAATTAGTAAAAGGCAAAGGGATGGTTGGTTTCCAATAGCCGCATCGGATTAGGAATTAAATTAAGTTTAACAACTTGAAGACGGTACAAAGATTACGATGTTTTAGTCGGGTATGACTTCAGATTAGGTTGGACTGTTTTTTAAACACATTCGCTAGTACCTATCTATCAAATACGATTTTAATGTTGTGATAGAAAGCTGAGTTGTCTGAGGTACGTACCACAGCAACTAATAACTCATTTACCATACTCGTAGTAATATCATACAAGTCCGTTTTGTCTTAGGTATATAATAATGTTATATACAAACCCAGAAACGCCAGCGCTTAGACGAAGTTATATTATCTATGTAGGTCATCCGTCTGCCTTTGATACGGGTAAGAAAATCACTATAAATGAATATTAAAAGCAGATTCAAAACTTTTTTTAAATTAGGCAAACATATAAATGGAGGAAAACGAGCCTTAATCCCGTTTAAGGTTATGAATTTATGATAGCCTTCCAAATCCCCATTTTAGCATATTAATCAAAATTATGTGAACGTGTGTATTTGTTCGTGTATGAGTTAATATGATAAAAATATACACGTTTATTACTTAGCGTAGGTAAGTTACCTGAGAATGATGAAAAACTGCTTTTAATGTCACAGGCTATTTCCATACAAATTGCCGAAATCCGAAAACCTAAAGGGTACTTCCAGCTGTCCTAGAAACTTTAAATCTGGTATGAAGGTAGCTTATAGCACAACCACTCGGAAAATTCTCAAAATCTTAATTTTTTATGTTTGTCTGTAGATTTCAGAGACCAATATAAGATGACCCCACACTGCGTACATTTTGCTTAGGAGCAGGGCTCTGTAACACTGGACTTCATAAAACACTGGGGAAACGCGTTAAAATCTTTATACGTAACCCTCGTGCACGAGTCCGACTCGCACTTGTCCGGTTTTTCTTCTAAAATGGTCTTAAAGTATTCAGGATCGTACTTTTCTCGTTAACCATTGTCAACACTTCCTGATTTTTCTTCCGTTCCATCCAACTTATGCATTTCATTCACATTTAAGTACCAAATAGAGTAACGATATTTACTTGAAACTTGAACAATAGTGTACATAAAAATATGTTTTCAGCAATTGAGCTTTAGAGTACTGTAGTTAGGTTAATTTCGGTTATTGCCAGAGGCACGCAAATGTTACAGTACATGTACTGCCCTGCCTGTTTATAGGTAACTATTTTATTAATCAGTTAAGTCAAAGTTAAACTTCAGCGCAAAATCGAGGAAATTATAAATTTGATATTTGAATGTTTTCGTTCAATGACAATGGCGATTTCAACTAATAAAGGAACAATCATTTTAAATTCTATTACTTTTATTCTATTTCTATTAGTTTCCGACAGCACATCAATAGGCAATTATGACATAAAGCCCAATGGAAACAACATCAACGATTAGAAAATGATTAAAATGCAATTAAATAAGGCTGATTTTATGTTGATGTTTAACTTTATGACATAGTTTTATAAAAAGCAGTAGGTACAGAATTGTAACATTTGCACACCTCTGGCATAAGAATAAATAATAACACAGTAGAACGGAATCTCTTTTGACCGAGTCCAAAACGCCGCCATTTATATACCTACTTCCCCCTTCACGTCGTTACACCACTTTGTCATCCAGGCGTGTTGCTAGGGTTGCTTACTGTTAAATATTAGGTACTTACGTCTAAAGATAATAACACTAATATATAAGTTTTTCTTTGCTTTGAAATCATTATTGTATCCAGTTTTACAAAATATGAGATTTATAAATCATTACGTACCTACATAGACACTTCTAAATAAGAAGTTATTATGAGTGCCATACCAAATGAAGCCATTTAAGGTGATTTAAGTAAGTATTACTTACCTACAAATATAAAATAAAATACATACAGGTTCACGTAAAACTATTACAACCAAATTATAAACAACCAACCGCGCGCGCGGCGACGCTGGTCGTGACAGCCTGAGTAGTCTGTTTAACGAATACTCTAATATCGTGACCTTGAGCCCGTCCGGAGCGGGAGTTTCCGTTCTACTATGTTATTATTTATTCTTATGCCTCCGGCAAAAACCGAACTTCACTCTAGAGCTCGAACCCTATTCGAAACGCTAATGGACTGTTATACCTACGTAAACACTAAAAAGGCATTTTACGAAATAATACAAAAAAATCACTAAAGCTTTAATTAGGTATTTTTCCACTTGTCAAGGGCTTCGTAAGCATTCTAACTCAGCCAAATTCAGGAACTTTTAGCAACTGTTGCAAAATCGTTGTCGTTACCCAAGATCAAACCGGCTAAGTGCCTATTTATGCTCAACGTGACAAGTCACGTTGCTTTAAGGACATTTGAACAAAAAATGCAAAGTATTTCAATATTGTGACGATTTCGATTCCCCGCCGATAGGGAAATGGTGCAAGCTTTAACGTTCAAATCGTTTGTCGAGCTGACAGATGTTCCGAAATGATAAAAGTCATTGCATGTTGATATTCACAACATTCCCGGAGCGATACAACTTAGGAATCTTTAAAAAACGAGCCTACCTATTCCTTAAAGGGCTGGCAACGCACCCGTGATTCCCCCCGTCTTGCGGGTGTCCATGGGCGGCGGTGATTGCTTTACATCAGGTGACTCGCCTGCTCGTTTGCCCCCTCTTTTATAAAAAAAAAATCAGATCATTCAAGGCGATGTAGAATAAGAAATTATAATTATAATATACCAGGTATATGTACTACTTTTACGACAATCCACGTAAAGGAAGTAGTACATATAAACGGGAAGTTAACATGTTCACTAAATAAACAATAAATAAATAAATAAATATCATGGGACAATTTGACACCAATTGGCAAAGTCCCAAATTAGACTAAGCCTGTACTATGGATACTATACAACAGATAAACATACTTGTATAGATAAAATACGTACTTACTTAAATACATATTAAACATCCGAGACCCGAGAACAAACATTCGTATTCATCATACCAACGTCTGCCCCGACCGGGGATCGAACCCGGGACCTCAAGCTTCATAGTCAGTGTCTTTAACCACCACTTGGTGTGGTAATGAAATGATATAGCAAGGGCCAAGATACAGCGTGGTTGAACACTCCTTTGCATAAGTTTACCGTTAACCCTGTGGTATCATCACTATACCACTTCAGAGTAATTCACTGTATTACAATAATTAATATTTAAACCAAAACAGTCTAACAACCAACATGTAGGCGTCCATTAAAGCGGCAGAATCGACTGTAAATCAGACCCCACCAACATGCCCAAACAGTAATTGAAAAACATTTTCGAAACCCATTTAATTTATTCCGCTTTAACGACCTGCGTATTGAATATTGGTCGCTAACTCTCTTTACACTTCGTGACATTTATGCTGAACTCAACGCCCACGAGTTATGTTTTCGATTTAATACTTTATTTTCCTTTTGTTAGTAAATTACGGTCAGTGGTTTTGAATGACATTGTTCCAGAATAAACTCCATTTAACTCTGGAAAAACCACAGCGGCACACAAAAATCTCGTTTCGAACGGTTTGGGGACGACACTACACTTGGCCGTAATTGCCAAAATGTTTGTCATTACCATCTCCGCCGTTCAGGTGAAAATCGAAAGAGAAGCAACCCGAATAACTGTCAAAAATAGCCAACCTAGTGCCAGCATCATAATTGTGTTCCACGAAGGACTAATGTGACCAAATCGAATAGTAAACGTTATCGAGAAATTTAAAGGGTAGAGCACGACTTTTCGAACCCTGCGTAACGTTACGGTTATCGTATCGAGATCGAGAAACCTCATACTAAATTTTAGTTCCAAATACGCTCACGGGCGGGCGCTGTTCCAAACGTCATACAAACTCGATAACGTTTACTATTCGATTTTACGTGACGCAGGTTTCGAATATTCGTACTCGGGCCTTTGTATGACGTTTGGAACAGCGCCCACCCGTGAGCGTATTTGGAACTAAACTTTAGTTTGTGATTTCTTGGTTTCGATACAATAACGTAGGTAACGTTATGCAGGATTCCTAAACTTGGTGCTCGGCCTACTGTGCCTCAATGTTAATTAACAACTTTGTATGCGGTATTGCTGATTAATATTTAGACAGAGTTGAAGCGTCTAGTTTCTTCGCAGGAAAGGCGAATTATCAGCTACAGAGCTGAAAATTCGTTGTTTATTGGAGCCTATTTATTTGGTTCCATAAAACGCTGAACTATAAATTATTGTACACGTACATATTTTTATAAGATTTACAGCCTTATCACACTGGCGATTTGCTAGCGAGTTTTGTATTGAGGCGAATCACGCAACGTGTTCGCCGATTCGCCGTGAGCGAATTAGTATGAAGCACTCGCTCGCAAAAAGCCGTGATAGCCTAGTGGTTTGACCTATGGCCTCTCAAGCAGAGTGTCGTGGGTTCAAGTCCCGGCTCGCACCTCTTAGTTTTTCGGAATTTATGTGCGGAATTACATTAGTAATTTATAATGAGCTTTTCGGTGAAGGAAAACATCGTGAGGAAACCCGCACACAGCTGCGAAGCAATTCAATGATGTGTGTGAAGTTCCCAATCCGCACTGGGCCCGCGTGGGAAGTATCGTCCAAGCCCTCTCATTGTGAGAGGAGGCCTGTGCCCAGCAGTGGGACGTAAAAAAGGCTGGTGATGATGATGATGACTCACTCGCAAATCGCTATAGTGTGATAAGGCTGTTACGGCTTTAATTGTTTCGATACAATCTGTTTTTAAACAGTACTACTCAACTACACTACATTAGGCTCTTGTAATTTCCCTGATATAGTTATTTAGTTTAAGTTCTTAAATATTCCCGTGAAACCTCCCTACTTCCTAGGGTATATGATTTAAACTTTCGCCATTTTCACACATTATAATGATGCTCGGGACAGTCGCGTAAAAATATACTTAAATTTAAATAGCTCGACATTTCGGTTGCGACGTTGCGTCCATGGTCTCGAAGGGACTGAAGAGGCGGGTATCAACATCTCCTAGCTGCACGGGTTCCTCTAACTACACGCACTTGGTCTTTATTATTAGTTTTTTCACTAGGGTTGCCACTAGTCCGACACACAACACTCACAACATCCGGCGATTTATGAGACGATATTTGATGACGCTTACACATACTGATTACCGGATTCCATAAAGATAAAAGCTTACAACCATCCTCCCGGTTGAAATTACGGTGTTATCTGATTTTCCTAGGGTATAAACTAGCCATTATTTGAAGACCAAAAATTCGGCTTTTAACGTATTAGTAGGTTTAGTTCTTTTTACGTAGCAAAAATATAATTTGTCTTCCTCGTAGTGGCCTACGAGTGCTACGTCGTAGTAGTGCCGCGTAACCACGAAAACAAACCGACTCTACGAGCGGATTATGGCTTATGTATAGTCGACCAAGACAGTCCTTTACCACTTTTCAACCTTAATATCATACAAACAGAGGCGAAAAGTGGTAAAGCACTTTCTTGGTTGATTATACTTATACCTATACATACGAGGGCTGTTTGATAAGTACCCGTTTTCTAAATATATTAATATCACTGGCCGCAAATAAGTATACCACCTTTTTAAGCCATTTTTCAGAGGCGGGAAAATTTAAAAAAAATTGCATTCTTTTGTTTTTTTTTCTCATTTGACAACGATTCAGTGAAGGCGTGAACTTAAAATTGTTAAAATGGAGAAAGAACAGTATCGGTCTGTAATTAGATTCTTATTTTTGGAAGGAAAAACATGTGATGAAATAAAAGTAAGAATGCAAGCGGTTTACCATGAATGTGCTCCTTCTATGACAACCGTCAGATATTGGTATAACGAGTTTAAGCGGGGGAGAACAACCGTCTTTGATGAGGATCGCCCAGGCCGGCCAGTTGAGGTGACTACAGACGATATGGTTAAGAAAATTGAAAATATCGTTTTAGCCGAACGCCGAATTAAACTTCGAGAAATCGTTGATGCTGTAAACGTTTCCATCGAGAGGGTACAACACATATTAGAAGAAAAATTGGGTATGAAGAAAGTATCGGCGAGGTGGGTGCCGCGTTTACTCACGGAGGAGCAAAAACGGAACCGACTGACTAATTCGGAGCAGTGTTTGGCCGTGTTCAAACGTAACCCGAAGGAGTTTCTGCGTCGTTTCGTGACCGTGGACGAAACGTGGGTCCACCACTACACCCCGGAAATGAAAGAGCAGTCGAAGCGGTGGATTTTACCGGGTGAACCTGCTCCAAAGAAAGCAAAAACCGTCCCATCGGCTGGAAAGGTCATGGCGACCGTTTTTTGGGATTCGCAGGGTATTATACATATTGACTATTTAGAAAAGGGAAAAACAATAACAGGGCAGTACTATGCCAGTTTATTGGATGAATTTGACGCCGTGTTGAAGGACAAACGACCCCATTTAAAAAAGAAAAAAGTACTGTTTCATCACGACAACGCCCCGGCTCATTCGTCCAGAGTTGTGACGGCTAAATTAGCACAGTTACGCTACGAACTATTGTCTCACCTCCCGTATTCTCCAGATTTGGCCCCATGCAATTTCTTTTTGTTTCCCAACCTAAAAAAATGGCTCGGTGGCAAGCGATTTGGATCAAATGACGAAGTCATTGCCGCCACAGAGGCCTATTTTAATGACTTTCCAAAATCATACTTTTTGGATGGTTTATTGAAGCTTGAGTATAGGTGGAACAAATGTATAGAGTTAAAAGGTGACTACATAGAAAAATAAATGCATATATACAAAAAAAAATGGTTTTTTTTTCATAAACGGATACTTATCAAACAGCCCTCATATATACTTTTCTCTGCGGATTTCAGTTTTATTTGTTAGTATTAATATGTAGAATACTATATGTATATATAACTCGGAGACTAGGGACCGGGACGAGACATCGCACACACCAGCGGACTTGGTTTGCTAGCTAGCTGTGTCAGGATGAAATGGGTTTTACACGTAGTAGAGCTTGGTCATGAGCTTTACTCATCCTCAAGGTCGATTGAGGTGGTAGAAATAACTGCAGACACATCATGTTTCACTTCTAAGCCAGTCTTTATTTGATTAAGGCCTACATCAATCACTCTACCGCACGGTTCGGAAATAACCTCTATTGAGAAGATACCGGCAAGAAACTCAATGAGGTATAATCTTTTCAATAATAACACCATACGAGGTCTAAATTAGTTACAATTGATATCACAGTTAACTCGTTACTATTAACGCGAAATGCTAATTGGAAACGTTGGAGAGTTCTGTGCTTGCGCCCATTCACGTGATCTATTGCCAAGATATCATTTAAGACTCAAAATAAGACTCTGTACTTGGGGCACAGGCACTTAGTTCATTAAATCACTAACAATTCTCATTAAAACTCAAAGCACCAAGCCGATGCAAACGGATTACATTACCAACTTGTGATCAGTCCGACCCCCCGATCAAGAATGCCCTTTTCTTTTCAAAGTTACTAAATGTCATTTCGACCTTATACCAACTACCCACAAATGAACCAAGCACAGACCACTCCCAAGCAGTATTTATTTGACAGCTGTCACCGCTTGACGTTTCGTTAAAATCATAACAAATGAAGGTAATTTATAACTTTAGACTATGATCAACACCGACTAGTGTATCGATTCTCCGACATATATATATATATATTTTTTTTGGATTAACAAATATATTTACATAATAAAAGCAATTTACAATGACATTAAATCTAAACTTAAATCTAAACTAAATAAACTACAACTTAAAACTAAATTAAATCTATATGTATATGCACATATATTGTCCTAAGTCCTCTATTATGCGTTCAGAGACCGTTACGTATGATAATCGTTACGACAATCAGTTTTTATCTTAAAAAACCAATACAATTTTAAAATAGGCCTCAATTAAAAAAAACACTTAGTTGACACGAAACGTCAGCTCGATATGTTTATCTATGATTAAAAAAAAACAGGCGAATTCGTGACAGGTTTATTATGCCTTCGGCTTCGGAACCCATCTTAGAGTACTTATAATTCAAAATTCAAATTCAAAATTCAAAATTTTATTCAGCAAATAGGCAGTTGAATGCTCTTTTACACGTCATTTTTTTGAGTCTACCAGCGCTTTCGGAAATACCATGATTGCCAAGAAGAATGCGCCGCAAGAAACTTGGCACAGTATTTTTTTCTAAAAACAAGTTACATCAGATCTTACAATACGTACTACAGATAAATTACACAAAGAAAGCTCACTCTATCATTAAAAAATAAATAAAGAGAAAAAAAAAATACCGTATTTTAGAAAAAAGTGTAAAAAAAAAATGTTATAACAGCAAAACCAGAACACTTTAATTTATTGGCACGTTTTAATTGAGCAGGAGATGTATAGGGTCTCCAGGTCCCTGGACCCGGTGGTGGGACCCTGTCCCAGGATACTTAATAGATGGGTTCAGAAACCGAAGGCATATCATATCCATACCTTACTTTACTGCTGGTGGTGGTGGTTGGCGGGGGGAGGCGTCGTCGTGCTGCAATGCTGGTCATTTTCTACGGTTTCTGAACGCATTATAGAGGACTTATGATATGTATGTAGATAAAATAGCTTTATGTTACTCTTCGGTAAATCATCAGATCATCATCATCATCATCATCATCATCAGCCTATTTGCGTCCCACTGCTGGGCACAGGCCTTCTCTCAGAAGCTTCGATATATGCTAGCAAACTTAAAGCTTCTTAAACTTTGTTAGATCTAGCCTCAAAACTAGACTACATCGGAGGCAGGTTTCTACATAAAATTTCAATCGCTTGTAGTCTGAAGGCCGATATCCGGCCGGAATCCGGCACCGATATTACTAGATGCTCTATATTTGCTGTGACTAGTAGCGGAGGTAGGTCAGTGGGACCTACATCGTGGACCATTATGCTTACTGTTAAGCCAGTAGTTTTAGTAAAGCACAAAATTTGCTTATATTGCGATTTTTATTATAGATCCTTAACTACCTACAGGACATTAAACGGCAGCGTCACTCCTAAATACGGGTATATTTTGCCGAGAGTCAGCGGTTGGAGTTAACTTCGCTTACTTGTAATTTCTGAAGTATTGCTAGCATGAATTTGAAATTTCACACACGTATGAACAGTAATATGTTGATTTGATAACCAATCACTTTGTGCACTTATAATCACTGATATTCTTTATTTCACTCATTATATATGTCACTAATAAATTGAAGAATTTGAAGTTACTGCTAGCGATTTCCGCAAGATTAAGTTTAATAAACATTAGCTTAACAGTATATTGAACACGACAAGACACTAAAACTATGTAATTACTAAATTATTTGGAAAATATCAATCATTTTTATTTCACTATCATTTAAAATGTAGCATAAAAACAGATCTGCCATTTATAAAAAAGAGTGATGTGCATCTTTTGATAAAATGGTCGATATGTATCTGTAAGTATTAGCTAGAAGTAAAAAAATTAGGCAAAATGAACAAATCATGTTAATTTTATTCACATATTCCAATTTTGCGACTTATTTGGGCCAAAAATGTTGTAAAACTCTAAAATAACACTCAAAACACCCATAGGCCTCATGCTCTAATGAGTCGATGAATATGAAACAACACTAAATGCCGCCATATTGAATTACATTATCAGCACTCGTGCAGTACGGGTGTCAACCCCAGTTGCCAGAAAAAAGCGGGATTTTTAAAACAATATTTATCTCAGAGCCTTGAAATATAGTGTTATTTTTTTCTTCGCATCTTGACTAATGCCACTATATAATATGGCCGTTATTACCAAGGTACAAGGTCTACTTTTGTTTATAAAAATATCTAAGTTTGCCCCTTCTTCGAACAACTATAGTTGACCCGTATTGCAGCGGTGTTGTCGTAGTGGCAACTCTGGTTGACACCCGTAGGTAAAGGGTTAAATTTTGGTAGTTGAGAACTTGAGAAGTCTTTATAAACGATATTTTAAGTTAAGTAAGTGTTTTGACGGATTAGACGCAGATTTTCCTAAAGTCGTAGAGTGTCCTAAACGCTTGCTTACTCGCTTTTTCGAATGCTTAAATGCTTTCTTGAAATGTTAACTATTGCTTGCACTATTTCTTGCATGTTTGTCTTTAGGGCATTTTGCGTCTTTAGGTCATTTTGCGTTTGGGTCATTTTGCGTTTGGGTCATTTTGCGGTTAGGTCATTATGCTTTCAGGAAATTTTGCGTTCATGAAATAGGTCAATAAGCGACAGGGGGAATTTGACACAGTACACTATAGTGCGCTTAATTTAAGACAACCTTTTTGCATTTTTTTAAAGTAAAAATTTTAGGACACCGAAATCAAGACGAGATTTGAGTCATTTTTATTTATTTTTTCAAATTAATGGTTAACTGTGCATAATATTTTTCCTTGAATACCCTTAATGTCAGTGCCAACTAGAACTTATTTTTCAGGCCAATTACCCATTCAACCCCGTTTATGCTGGCAATAGGTCTGCGCCCTGTGACCTGTTGTCTGCGCCAGATGCATTGAAAATAAAATGCATTGACGCATAATTTAAACTGAGGCTTGGCATATCAGCGTAGCGTTCCGTACTTAAAAAGGAAAAACGGAACCGTTATAGGATCACTTTGTTGTCTGTCTGTCTGTCAAAAACTCTGTCTCTGCAACGCGTGGCGGTAGCAACCTGAAATTGATAACAAATACGCAAGCCCGTAGTCTCTTGAAGTTATGTCAACACAATCAAAACAACAAAACATACAGTCATTGAAGAGGGTGTTTCCGTGCAAATTGCCGTGGCATCAAAACCTATAGGGTACTTACTGTTATCGTAGCAACTTGAAATTTGGTACGAAGGTACTTAGTTCTTACTATTGAAATAATTCTGAAAATCTTATTTTTTTGTGTCTGTCTGTATATGTCAATCACCAATTTAAAGTGACCCCACACTGCATACATTTAGCTTAGGAGCAGTAGGGCTCTGCTAACACTGGATAATTTAAAAAATCGGGAAAAGCGAGAAAAAAACAAAACTTGTTTCTCGTGATAGGCGAACTATTTACATACCTACCGACTCGCACTTGGCCGGTTTTTATTTCATTACTAGTTGTTGCCCGCGACTTCGTCTGCGTAGATTTCTACGGGATTTCCGCGGGAACTATAAAATTTTCCCGAATAAAAGGTAGCCTATGCTATTCCTCAATATTCAAACTATCTTCTTACCACATTTTATCTAGATTGTTGCAGCGATTTTCCCGTGAAGAGGTAACAAACAAGACAGACAGAGAGACAGAGTTACTTTCGCATTTATAATATTAGGTAGGATTAGGATTGTCAAACTAGCTACGTCTCGCGGCATTGCCCCCGTGAATTATTTCAAAATGGGCTAGTTCCCTATTCCATGGGAATTTCGAAAAATCCCTTTTTAGTGCACCTCTAGGATACTCAAGGTGTATGTTTGCCAAATTTCAAGTATCTAGGTCTAGTGATTTAGGCTGTGCGTTGTGTCAGTTAGTCAGTCAGTCACGGTACTGTTTTATAGGTATAGATGTATTTTCTTGTCTGTGACTTTTGTGTCGAATTTTTGTAAACAAATCTCTCTCTTAAAATGTAGTACTATAATGCATTGTTTGATTTGTTGCAGAAATGTCGCCTCCCCTGGAGCTAGCGCTGCGATGGCGTCGAGAGGCGCCAGCGGAGACGGAGGAGGAGACCACGGCGAGCGCCGGGGGCTCCACGGTACACCCCGAAATTACATGTAAGTTTTTCTTGTACACCTAACGTTCGTAGAAAAGTAAAGCTCGCGCTAACGTCAGCATGGCAGAAGCTACACAACACATCTAGGTAAGTAGGAAGGAGAGAGAGATAGATAGGAGAAAGGAGATAGTGATATGCCGAGTCGCTGTTTCGGTGGATCGAGTAGTCTCGATTCGGTTCATACGGTATTCGAATCGTAATTCGATTCCGCGATTCGAACCCTATGTTAGGTATTGGAATGTTGACTCGAATCCATGACTCCAGTCTGGAAATTCGAGTCCAGAACCTGAGTCCGTTAAAACAAAAACGAAAAATCGAAAAGGAATAAACTTCAAACAGTATGTAGGTTTAGCGTAAAGAGTAACACAAACGATAATAAATCAAAAGTTTTTAATGAAAATATTTTTAAGCATTACAAAAAAACAAGGACATACTTAAGGAGCTATGATACCTCTTCCTGACTCGAGTTCCGGATTGGAATCCGGCGTGCCTACTCGAATCAAAATAAATTGATATTCGAGTAGGCGAGTCCAAAGCAGGAATCGAGTCTGATTCGAGTCAAGCCGTACTAGGTACATCGCTAGTGACCGGTATATTATGTGACTTTTCTTTCAAAGTGTCCTAAAATCTAGGTACCTAAGTAAGATTTGCTCAAGATACTTTTCCTGAGTGTGTGTGTATAAAATTAAAATAGCGTCAGTACTTACCCTAAAGCCGACTTACACTGACCTGAGGTTAACTTGACCTACTTATTTCTATCGTATGACGTTCCGTTGACCCGGGTTTAGTGTCTAACCCAGGTTAGTGCAAGTCAGCCTAAGCATAATAAATAGATTGGAGGTCATACCCATTGATCCTTATAGGTATGCAGAGCTCGGAATTTTCGCGACAAAACAAAAGACTGTCGCAATCTTTTGTTTAGCCGCGCAAACTCCGGGCTCTGCTTATATGGCTCTATACATATCGAACGATATCGTTATGGGAATGACCATCATTACGACAGTCAGTTTTCGTTTTCCAAAACGATACAAGTAAAAAAAATAGGCGTCAATAAAAAAAAATATCGATACGAAACGTCAGCTCGGTATATATGTTTATGATTTGAAACAAAAAACAGTCAAATTCGTGACAGGTTTATTATGCCTTCAGCTTCTGAAACCATCTTATAGTACTTATAATATGTGTGTAGATAAAGTAATGTATGCAACTCTACATAATTAAGCCTTAAAACACTCGTGTGATCCTATTATGAAACTCAGCTTCGTCTCGTTTCATAAAACACATACTCGTATTTTAAGGACCCTCACTATGTAACAGCCGCTCTCGTGGCTATAATAATACTAATATTATAAATGCGAAAGTTTGTGAGTGAGTGAGTGAGTGCGTATGTCTGTTACTTCTTCACGCTGAAACGGTTAGGCGGATTTGAATGAAATTTGGAATGGGGATAGCTTATTCCCTAGATTAAAACATAGGCTATCTTTCATCACGGAAAATTGTATAATTCCCGCGGGATAGCAATAACCGAATTCTACGCCGACGAAGTCGCGGGCAACAGCTAGTAGACTAATATATCCTTTGTTACGTAGCATCGGGCGGTACGGGGGAGCCGACGCTACCGCCGATCACCACCACCGCGAAGTCGTTGTCCGCGGAAACCGTAGCCATCGCAAACAAGCTGAACATCGAGCCATGGCAACTGGTCGCTATCCTCGTTGGTACGTATACATTTACAAATAAACAAGGGGTTGGACTGACTTATGCTTCGTTTTTTTAGCATTAGAAAGAAAGTAAGCAATCTTGAATTTTATCAATTTTTTCAATCTTGAATTCTTGAATCTTGAATAAAAAATCAAGTAACAATTAAATAACAATGAAATTTAATTATTTATATTGTTGTGGTTTTATACGTAACAGTTACTTATTTTTAAAAAGCGTTTTTCAATAAAAAGACATGTCAAGATTGTTTACCTTCTTTCTAATGCTAAAAAACAAACGAAGTATAGAAAAATTTTGCCCAGAGAAGCAATGTCTCAGTTTTGTGAAAGACTTAACACAACGCTTAAGTATGGCAACAATATAGTAGAGACCATGTTACGAAAATACTGCCACCGCTTCACCGCCCGCGGACAAACAATTATAGGTGATTAGGTGATTCGGTGACTTATGCCCGTTTACACTTAAAATATAATCCTATTTTGTGTTTTTTATATACCCAACGGCATTTCTGCATGTAGGAAACACACGAGAAGCGATTAATTAACATGCGCGCTCGCGGGTTCTGGTCAGTTCTGTATTATACGGGTTTCAAAGAAATCGAATAACACAATACTTTGAAAATATGTACAGTTCATGAATAAATTAATCAGATAACTAATCATTCCAGTTTCAATCCTAATAAATTTCAATCATCGCACCGAAAGTTCGGAAAAAAATAGATACTTAATTAAAAACTGTCTCCGTAAGTTCTTATTTTTCTGGATGGCAAAGATAATGCCATACAGCCTTAATCAACATTCAAAAATAAGAAATAAGACGTCAATTTAGTATTAATGATATATTTATCTAGTTTATCTATGTTTTTAACATGTCGGTTTAATTTTTTATACACGATTTTTGAAGTTATTTCTCTTAAAAAAAATTATCGATACAACACCGGTTTTAGAAATCACTATAGATAAAACAAACCGTCACTTAGTTAGGGGACCCCTATTAAGGTGTTACCTAGGATGGTGAAAATAAAATTAGGTTAGGGAGAGATATAAGGGGACACTTAGGATAGGGGTCCCCTGACTAGGTGATGACTTAGGTGTCGTTGGTGAAAACGGGCATTATGACAGCTAATGATCGAGGGCCGCATTTAATGTTTTATTATATCGATAGTAGAAACAAATAAATAGATACTGGCGTCCAAGTAGAAAGACGGCCGGGCGTAGCGAGCGAATTTTTTTATACGACATGATGCTGCGTCAGAAGTATTATTGTCATTGAAACAAAAGACGATCACTTTCCAGGCCTAGATCTGAAATTCCATTAACATTATAGACCTCTTCTTTAACAGTGCCCAAAGCGTTATACTCCGCCGCCTATAAGGAACATAACATCAATATTGATTTCATTGCAGATTCTACATGATGTTTGAGAAAATATTTTTGACCACTCTTGGTAAAATAGTAGTGGGTATTTGACAAGAATTGCGCGTAAAAATGTTAAAGTTGCGAAGAAAGTGGTACCTTTGTTTGTTTTAACAAACCCTATCCGGGGCGTGCCCCACAAGCTTTTGGTGGGTTTTTTTTAATTAACAAGTCTTTTCGCACATGCACGAATCCAACCCACATCTAACTGTGTCTCATGTGGTGTTACTACTAGGGTACATAACAAAATAACAGCAAACCTGAAGGCTAAATCGCTTAAATGTGAACCAGGAGTGGCAGTAGTCGTCCTCGGAGTATGCTTCTGCTGCATTCGACGATGCTTCCGCAAGCGGCGCTCCAAGGATGGCAAGAAGGGAATGAAGGGCGTTGTCGACCTAAAATCCGTCCAGCTGATCGGCTCAGCTTACAAGGAGAAGGTAGACGGCATCTGTTCTAATTCCCCTCGATACTTCCTGGATTATATTCATAAGACATAGTATCATCTATACCCTACGCTAGCTATCTTTGCACAAAAGTTCATTTCCTCAACTGGTATACAAGTCAAATTGAGAAGTCTAACCTTGGTAAGCAATGCTTAGCAGTATTAGTGCAGTTTACTCTATTGGGATTATACTAATCTAATAACCGAATAATTTATATGGCACTATAGTGCTAATCGTTGCTTACCAAATTAAGTCTTCTCAATTTGTCTTGTATCAGTCGAGAGAATAAACTTTTGAGCAAAGGTATCTGGCGTAGTCAACTTGCCGATGGTAAAAGTGCGGTCGTTGAATTTCATTGTAGAGCGATGGCGATGCTTTCTAATATATGTCGCGCTGCTATATTTCGCCAGGAACATGATTGGTTACTATGTCACAGGTGCGTAATGCGGAAAGTTTTATCTTTTGTATCTGCTATACAATTAAATTCTTCGATTGTACCTACATAAAATTGACATTTCACTTACCTTCAGCTATTTGGCCTTCATAACGCCCACATTGCGATATGGCGTCCGATTTGAGTAGGATCTTACGAATCTGACAATTATAAAGTTCCAAGAAAGCAACTCTTACTTTGTCGAGATAAGTCTGTCGTCTAAAAATTTAGATTAGTATGTACTTGCTCTAAAGTCGAAAGTGTTTGGTGCGTATATTTTCAGTCAACATTCTTGAAGATTTAACAGCTTCAAAGAGATTTCGAAGACTTTTCTCTAAGCATTGATATATTTTATGCAGATTTACCCTGCGAAGGCTGAAGTTGAGTGCGCTAAACTAATAATTTATAAGGAGCTGTGAACTCGCGGGCGTGGAGCGAACTGCGTTGCAAAGTATCTTGGCATTTGGTTTAATATCTTAGAGCATTCCAACCCACATACGAAAAGCTCAAAGGAAGGAGGTTTTCAATTCATTTATTTATATAAATACCTACTTTTTCCTGCGCCACGGTAAGATTTATAGTACCTACCTACATATTGGCTGCTAATGGAAAAATATTTTTGGTAACTTATATCATCTATATTTTCGTGGAAATAATTTTGCAACAGTTTGCTCATTAAAGTTAACAAAACGTAATAAAACTCCCGGTACAGAATAAAAAATCATTTTAATTTGTTAGGTGAGTCAGCCCTAATCCTAAAGCACATTGGTAAATGTGAGCATAATAAAACATTGCTTCTATGATAAACAGTGCTCATTACAATATTTTTTATCATAGTGCACTATGATTCGCACTGGATCCTTGCAACCTCTACGCAACGCAGCTCCTCGACAAAGGTTCATGTTATTTATAAGATATGTGATTTTCATGTGAAATTTGCCGCGGGACGTGCATGTAGGTTCAGCCGGACATGGAGGAGCTGACCGAAAACGCCGAGGAGCCCGACGACGGCGATTCCAAGAAGGAAGAACAGAAACTAGGGAAACTACTCTATAAGGTGGGTGATTAGCAAGCGCCAGGCGCTAGGACCGAGGTCTGACCGCAGCGTGGTATGTTATTGCTGCCTTTGATTGATACATACCATGGCATTCGTTTTAATTGACCCCATTTAGGTACTGATGCACAAGAACGTAGTTTGAAAATGTTAGCATCAAAGTTTACCAGGATTGGTAAGGACTTGCCCTGAAACAAATGCCGCCTAAATACTTGAGTGGCTTCTTTCACAATTTTTAATCTTTCTATGCCTTTTCTATGCACGCTAACGCTCCCAGTTTCGAGTGTCTATTAGTCAGCTTTTCGCCATACGTTGACATTTTGTTTGATAAACATTCAGCAAAGACTCCGTCAACGGTATGGACGGTTCTGCCCAATTTATAAACAAATTGAGGTGCAATTACAAACACATTGTATAGGTTTACATATGTTTTTCTAACCGGTCATTTAGTTAGTTCAACATTTAACGTTTTTACATGTAGAAAAATACATATTTTTCTTAACGGTTTTCAATCGCTTTTTTTAACATAGCTCATTTTGCCGGTTAACAATAGGTCATAGAGACATTAACGGTTTTACTTATAATCCATTGTCAAGTATACATTAAAAGTAAAAAAAAAGTCTTGTTTCACGTCATGTTGGTTTTCAGCACAAGTATTTACCTAAGTAGAAAAAAAAATCATTAGTTAAACGTAATTGTAGTTTTGCAGACTTGTTTTTCTGATTTAAGCATTGCATCAATACTTATTTAGTTCACGAAATGCGATCATTAAACTAAAGCAACATTCATAACTCTGTTAATTATTTTTCAGCTGGAATACGATTTCAACAGCAATAGTCTTTCCGTGACTGTTATCAAAGCAGAGGACCTGCCAGCACTGGATATGGGAGGCACCTCTGACCCTTACGTGAAGGTCTACCTGCTCCCCGACAAGAAGAAGAAATTCGAGACTAAGGTCCATCGGAAAACTTTGAGCCCCGTTTTCAACGAAACCTTCGTCTTTAAGGTATGAAATGTTACAAAAAAAATTTGATATTTTTTACTGAAAAAATATGAGGGCACAATTATATCCGAGTCACGTGCGTAGGCGGCCACGGACGGCGGCGCCCTAAGCCGCCGATAACGAGACATTTCCCACTCACTTTCGCTTGTAACCATTATATTTCTATCCAGAACGTGCCCTATGCCGACGCGATGAACAAAACGCTAGTGTTCGCAATCTTCGACTTCGATCGGTTCTCCAAACACGACCAGATCGGCGAGGTGAAGGTACCGCTGTGTCAGGTGGACTTGGCTCAGACCATCGAAGAGTGGCGTGAGCTCCAGAGCGTCGAAGGCGAGGGGGGCCAGGTGCGAACACGACACACACAACCGTACGACATGCGTACTCCGTGACACCTGTATCAATATACATGTCACCGACTCAGGAATGTAAACAGTCAGGGGCGGACTGTGAATTTGTGGGGCCCTAAGCTAATACTCCTTGGAGCGGGCTACCTCTTTAATCAACAAATTGCAGTTATGTTGAATTGCATTTTTCGGGGCCGCGGGCTGCAGCCCAAAAAGCCGTTATGTAGATTCGCCCCAGACAATCCAACAATCGATGAATGTGTTGGAAAAACACACCAGTTCCGCGTCAGTCTTACTGAAAGATCAATAACGCTGCTTGATCTAACAAATATTTTTACTCTTCTCTATTTTACAGATACTTTAGATTTCTTAATACTGAATCCTGTATTGTTAATAATATTTCAGCATTCACCTGAACCACAGGAAAAACGTTCTTCTTTAATTTGAGCTTTTAGGACCTATTAGATGTTTGGATAACGCAGACACGTGTGCTTCCTACTTCTTATGAGTGTTACTTTCAAAGGGCCATAAAGATATTTCTGTAGTCATAATTTCAAATGTTTTAATGGGTACATGCATTGTTCCATTATAACAAGCAAAAATCGTGATTGGTCAAGTTAACGATGTTAACTGCTACACCCAGGTCACATCAACAGCCAACTCTGACGTAGGAACACCTACACAAACTAGACATGTAGCACACTTCTTAACTCAGCCAGGTTTCCACGATACATGAAATAGCAAGGTTGTCATTACAAGGTACATGAGTATACAGAGAGCTAACGAGACTACGAGTATTTTATATTTTTTTCTTAGCTTAGGCTAGGCTGCCAAAACACACTGGAACATTGTGTTTTGACAGAACGGCAATATTTTTAATTATTACAGCCTTTCAATGCGTATGGTACTTGAATGAATTTGTAAAATTTACACCTTGTTGTACAGAATACTAGTGTTCCATAGTCATTGAAGGGCCGATTTACATTTTTTTAAATCTTACTGCACTTTTTTGATAAGAGGAACCTTGACAGAGCAATCCTACTTCATCAAGCAGTTCTGACTTGATTTTGATACGAAACAAAAACATTTTTGCTTAACACCATAACCGCATTGAAGAGTCAAGGCACCTCGACGTGGATTGATTCGTCATTTATTTTTCTAATAAAATTAATTTCGACAGCAGAAATGTATTTACTTGGTTTTTCTCTTTTTCTCCATATTTTCTCTGCTCTGCTTGGCTGTGTTTGATTGTGTCCTGAACAATCTTGCATGCCGCTTCAAACCGAAATGATCATTCACGTAAGTATTATTTTGAGACACATCAAGATATATTTGGAGTTGTTTTGAACACGTTGCTACTCGGACGATATAAATACACAAGTTACTTGTACATTTTATGTTGAACAAATCGCAAACGCTCGGTTGAAGTCGCCGCCGGTACAGGCCGGCCTAGGTTCGCGGCAGGTCGGTAGGGCGCATCGTTACCTACATTCGATCCACACCTTTAATTCTGTAAGATTCACCTTATACCTGATATCACCTGTCGTACCATTTTTATTTTCGATTTTCATTTATTCCATCCAACACTTTGTTTTGGTTTTATATTGCGGCTGGGGAATGTTGCATGTCCGTCATGTTTGTTAAATTATTGTGTTCGTGGTGTCTTCCTTGCCGATTTACGTGACAACATGTTGCAGTTCACTTTTTACTTTATTTTAAAAAATAACAATAAAAAAAATGATCTCAAAATTGTACGCCGAACAAGTTGACACAAAATGGCAAGCTATATGTATTTATGTAGATGATGTAATTGGCCATAATTATAGAGTGGGCACAGAAGCAATTGGCTAATTGTTGAGTATTAACATATTGCTTTATCACATCACATCCTTATACATCTACAAATGTAAATTATTCTCTTTATATGAAAATGCAAAGCAAAAAATAGCCAAATGTGCTAGGCTTTGTGATCTAAACCATGATAAGTAGGGATCAGTTATTGGATCAACTTTGACTTTGAACAGTCCAACAACAAGCGCTTTATACTTTGTTAACCGACTTCATAATTTGCCTTTCCTGCAAAGTCAAATAATGGTTTGTTTTAAGACATTTTTAACAACTCTGCGAATATGTTACAGGTCCATTCTAACTGATGAAAGAAGAATCATACCTTACACAATGCTACTGACTTATATAAGTACTGATATGCATGACAACGATGAAGGGACGAATTTAAAAGTGACATTGCCCAGTTATTTGTTTCCGAGTTAACAGACAAAGAGTGTAACAGCACCCTCTTTGAAAAACTTCCTATATTACGAATAAAATTTCTTTCTAGATGCTTGCATTCTCAAATCTAGATAGACACTGCTTAATTCCAACTCAAGAAACTGGCAATAGTGTCTTTGAAATAAGAAAATGTGGCGCCCAGGCTTATTGCTCATTTTAACTTCGATCCTTCACCTCACGTAGTAAATAATAGATTTAGCTACGCGTGTTTGCAGATAACAACTAATTCTTATATAATAAACTAAAAATATATAAAATTATTTGGTTAACAAAAATGTTTCACTAAAGGAACCGCAGTCATCACGCGTAGCTTATAGATTACACCAACATTTCATGGCTGTTCTAAAACCGTGTGCTTGTTAGAATAATCTACCTACTTATTTATATCCAAGTAACAAATACAAGTATGTGTGTCTAGAAGCTATTTCCACTAAAGAATGTAACAAAACTCGAAGAGCACCTATAATTGGTATATTTATGTGTCAAGAATTAATGAGACAAGACAATGATGAAAAATTAAATGTTACGTTCTTTAGATAAAATTTTGTTGGTATTTTATGTATTTACTTATGTATGTTTCGTACCTGTTTATAAGATAATTGCGATCTGTTTCTAAAATGACTAGTCTTTATAACAGATTAGTCAAGATGAATATATATATGAGGTAGTCTGATATTTTAAATACCTAGGATTTTAGTTGCTGTAGGTTGAATGGCGAGTTAGGTTTCATTTTGATCTGAACTGGGTGTTACGAAAACAACAAATTGGCTTCATTTCGGTAACAGATCGTAATACAGATCCTTCACTTGTTACAAATATTATATGTATTATTCCAGCGGATACCCTGCTTCATGTATTGCTCTGAACGTTGATGTTTTGTGTTTTGTCTAGAGTACCGAGTATATTTATATGTATCATGTTTATTTTTATGTTACCTTAGATGACGTTATATCTATGTGCCAAAACGTTATTATGTAACGCAATGAAAGTGTTCGTCAAGTACGTGTCCGTATGACTAGCTGCAATCTCCATTCTGCCGAGGCTACATCTCGACTCCGTAGACGTCCCGCGCACGTCTCGTCGATACAGACTTTCAGCACTAATTAAATAGTATAACATTATACCCTAGGCTTTGCTTCAATTCAGCGTACGGACATATATGAAACCCTAACAACACATTGAACTACATCTGCCTATTTACACGTGTGACAAATATTTCAGGCAAAGAAATTACCTCTTTGAAATTGAATTGAGCGCGCGTACGTGACTCCAACGTACTGCGGTGATATAAGCGGAAACACCATTTCTAGCAGGTCTACAACGAATTCAAGCAAATTTCATAAATACTGAAAATCTGTATCGATAAACCAAAAACCATAATCAATGATATGCTTCTAGGTGATGACACGAGGCTATTTTTATGTTCCGTTTGTTTTGGTTGAGTGTACCGAGGTCCAGCCCCGCCCTATGCCGTGTTTTTATGGCCCGTGTATTGTTGAGTTTTATCAAACAGCTTTTCAAACCCGATCTCTGGACGCTATATATCCCTAACACAACTTTTCCTTCGTCTATTTTCCATACTATCACATCCAATTTACCAAATTGTTCCGACTTAGCGGTCTATAATGCGATATCTGATATATACGAAGTAATGTTAGGATGAATAACAGCTTATACTTGGTTTATAATTGTACGGTCATAATTACGATGAAATGAATATCTTATTTCAAAGAATACATAAAGCTGCTTCGTTTTTTGTGAGATAATTTAAGGATTTATCTCAATAGCGTTTGAATTGAGTCTTAAATATGTTTTAATTGGGTCTCAGGGCAGTCCATTACCGGCGCTTAATTTTGCAGGACAACAAGTTGGGAGACATTTGTTTCTCATTGCGATATGTGCCGACGGCCGGGAAGCTAACAGTGGTCATTCTGGAAGCGAAGAACTTAAAGAAAATGGACGTTGGTGGCCTATCAGGTAATTCCTTCGTGTTGTACAAGTCAGTGATCTCTATATGTGCATAACTAAAGTCTAAACAAACCAACACTGATAACATAACTGTCTAATTCCACAGGAGTTTTAGGGTAATAATAAAGTCTATATTGCGTGCATTTTAAAATCGTTCTAGAATTACTTATTGTTTTATTTACCTTTGATAAGGTAGATACGAATAAATTATTTCACATTGAAAGCATGTTTCATGTCATGATTCACTATGTTTTGTATTTTATTAACATACTTCTACGTGCATTACGTTCAGTAGATACATTAGAGACACTATTCATCGCCACTATTTAAACTCAATTTAACGCTTCTATGTAATTTTAGTAACTAAATATACCCACTAAGTATCAGCATAATTAAATTCATTGAACACTTATCATAAATATGTACTTTTGTTTATTCTCGATGCCACTAAATCACTAGCACATCATTTACAATTTTAGCCATACGGTTTCGTAATAAATCTGAAGGTTGTTTTAAATGTGAATGTTTCTTTTCCATATTCCGCTCCGTGGGCCGGCCGCAACAGATCCGTACGTAAAGATAGCACTCATGCAAAATGGCAAACGTCTCAAGAAGAAGAAAACGAGCATCAAGAAATGCACACTGAATCCCTATTACAACGAGTCATTTACTTTTGAAGTACCATTCGAACAAATACAGGTGCGAGCCGAGATTGGAACAAAATTCGATGTCGTAGCGCTTATGGCTTAGACATTTTTTAATACAAGCATTTACAAGACACCACAGTCACTAACTGCTTTATTGAAAAACTGTCTAAGTATAATGTGCGCAATTTGATGTTGTGTAATTGTTGTGAGACTATGGATACACACACCACTTGCATCCAGCCGATCCTACTCCCTACATGGACTGAACAAAATTTGCTTTCGACGTTTTGTTTCGTTTCTTTGCCAAGTATTGTGAGAACGTTTATCAACATTACCTACTTTACAAGCGGAAGCCAAACTAACTTGGGAAAGCATTGGAAACGGGGGTTGGAGTCGTCAAATTACTTTAAAATATTGCTAGCTGATTTCCACGATTATACCTGCTAGGTATAACCACACTACTCGTAAGCCAGAACAAAGGACAACTGAGACACAATTATATATGTACAGCCTATGTTTATCAATATCGCGAAAAAAGTCTCAACGCACAGTTCAAAACAAATTGAATGTATGAAGTGCATTTTTTGTTTCGTTTATGTTATTGTTGTTTGTGATGCTAGCTAGATTGGAAGTAGTAACCTCTACATGTTCTGTGTCTATATCCTGTTATGCGGTCATGATTTGTCTATGGTCCTCTTTGATTTCCTGCTTTCCTGCATCCTCTATCCTTCATTCAAAGCCAAGTTTTTTAGAATCACTACGAGCTTAATGTCCACCTTTATCTGTAACGAACCGTCTCAAATAAAGGTATCATTAATTCTATAATTCTGATCAAATTGGTTTTGAATAGTGGCCTCTATTATCTATACTGTACCTAAAAAGTGGTGTAAATAATCTCCCCTCGTAACTGCATTACAATTTGGTGACTTCAAATTGTAATTACTTATGGTTTAAGGAATCCAGTCCCTCGTTCTTCTTCTGCATCTACTTTACAGCTTTACACTTTTACCCTTTTTTCGTATTTAACTATGTTTTGACAAATTACGGTAAGTTTTTCACATGACTATGACCAGTAGATAGACAGGCATGCCATGGTTTGCTTACAACAAGTACTTATCTACTACCTACTACGTAAAATAACGCATAAAATATCTATGTACCCATGTTTAAGTTGGCTGGTTTCCATATTAAATCGCTAATAATTACCGTTTCGACAAGGTAAAATATCAATAGCAAAATTAATGTGCCCGTTCTTAATTCAAACATCAATCATGCAAGTTTTGCGCAGTGTCGCGTGACCGTTCTACGAGATTTTGCTGATTTGATACTTTATTTTTGTACACGATAATTCCATTCTTCACATACCTCTAATTCACCTGATCACAAACAGTTCACATAGTTTTTTTATCAATTTCTATGGAGCAAGAAAAATCTCACTTCTCAAGTGTTCAATAAAACTACATAAATTTCAATAGTGACGAAAGTTTCGACACAGTTTCGACTATGTTTTTTTATATAATTAATTTAAACAGAGTCACTAGTTGATTCTAAAATTCCAATTACGCGGAAGTTTCCTCAAAATTTTGATTTGATAAAAGAAAATTGAGTGACCGCCCGATCTATCTATTCCGGGAGTAAATTAGTTATTTCTCTTTTTAAGAGAGATACTCAATACCTACTTTTAGTTTCGCTATTTTTACACGACTGCCCAAAGAAAAAGAGTGTATTGTTGCAAGATTTGGCCGGTGACACTCATACCTAAATTACGTTGAGGAACTTCTACATTTTTAGTTTTAACTTTTCTTTAGTTCGGTGTGTCGGTAGTTTTTCGTGTATGATTTCACTAGGTTCAGGGTATGCTGGGTATCTTGGGTAACATCGTTAACCAAGAAACATGAATCAGTTGTTTCAAATACTAGAAATAAAAGCTATACAGTTTGTAAGCACTTAGAATAAGATTCGGTTTTTATAACAACTACTTCGGGCCCCTATTTCGCCAACTTTATGTCAGTCTGCTCGCTTCATACTGGCAAAGAATTGTCAATTTAAACTGACAATTGTAAAGTTGGTGAATAGGGACCAGCTGTCCATGGCGTTTATTATGTCTAAGAAAGAGATGTCAATACGAATTCACCGGAACCTGAATCCTATTCTAAATGCTCACGTACCTTTAGTGTAAGTACTAATTTTTGTTCAAACGTGATGTTATCTATAAATGCCTGCAATAGTTTAGTAAGAATTCAAGAGTAATGTAAATGAAATAAACAGATCACTCACGTATAAGTTCATTTTAGCCCGACTGTTTCGGACTAATTCGTAGTCGTTCCTCTGCGCTATTGTGCGACGCTGTCAGCTGGGTCTAGAAGTCACGTGAGCAGAGCCTGGGCGCGCAGTGTAGGTACGCTGTAGGTACGTGGTGCGCTCCCAGAGGAAGGACTATGAATGAATCCGAAACTTAACGGGTTAAACATGACTTATTTATGTGAGTGAACCATTTATTTCACTATGATTGAGTATCACGGTAGTTTCATGTCGAAAATTAAAGAGCAAGCCTGGCACAGGTCACATAGTTTGGACAATTGCACTGTGGTTCTGATGATTAGATTAGATTTTAGTAGGGCCCGTTTAAAACTGTATCTGAAATAGTAATTATTGGCGTTTCGTTGCGATGCTCCAAAAGATGTAGACCGTATTCTTAGGTTTTTACTATCATGATATAACTACACCTAACTACGTATTTGTTATAGTTTGCTTATTTTTCAGTTATTTCGTAGCCCTACGCGAGCTTTTAACTTGCTTAACGTCTGCTTTTTAAAGCCCCGTTGTTCGCCAGGCGACGCAAACACATCACGGCATGGACGCGACAAAAAACCGAAAACGAGAATGGGTGGTTTTTTTCAATCATCATTCGCAACGAAGCGAATAAATATGACAAGCATAAAACCTCATAAAAAGAACTAGCACGGATTATTTTCGCGTCCAATGTCCAAATGTTAGGTTTGCTCTCCCGCCTCACCGAACAACGGACCTCATTTATTATTTACCAAACCGGCAGAAAGTGAATCTAGTAGTAACGGTGGTGGACTACGACCGCATCGGAACATCGGAGCCCATCGGGAAGGTGGTGCTCGGGTACAACGCCTCGGGTACGGAGCTCCGTCACTGGTCGGACATGCTGGCCAGCCCGCGGCGCCCTATCGCGCAGTGGCACACGCTGAAGGACCCCGACGATGGAGAGAAGAAGGACTAAGGTGTCTCGGGTGAGGCCTACATTCAGTTGCTAGCGGACCTAGTTGTACATCAGGGATGGCCAAACATTCAACTTGTGAGGTTGAATACTTGTGTCAAAGAAATTTCTTGCGGTCGACGGTAATAAGTCCTAGGCGATGGTATTTTTTCACATTTTTCTTTAATTTAGTTAATTTAACTTTAACGGGCTACAATCCCCTTCGCGATCGACCGGTTAACCGCGGTCGTCCTCTTGGCCAACCCGGTTCTACATCGCGCTAACGAAGTTTCTCAAGTCGGATTCATAAGAGACCCATCAAGAATCGAAGTCAATAAACACTTTGGGCGTGAAAGTTAACATGCATTTTCTGGTTTTACAGGATTTCATCGGTTTCTCGAACCAGTGATATGAGGAACTACCATAACTACGACTTCCGAATGAAGACATTAACATCTTTAAAAATCGAAGAATATTTTAAGTTCTTAATATAATAAGTTCGATACTTTGCTATAGTTCCCAAAGACTAAACCTAAGTGTCTAAAAACGATTATGAAATTTGATTCGCCATTGTTTCTGCATCTTTAAAATTGGATGTTTAATTTCGTTCATTTGGTTGAGAGTAAGTAAACGTGAGAAGGCTTATTAATTTTATTTCTGTTAACTTAGATACAAAGACGACTAGGTACAGTGAAAATCGGAACGTAGTAGTCATAAAGTTGCATCTACGATCCTATTGATAGAACGTACTTACACGTATAAAAACTAATACGACATAATTATTAGTTATTGTGCTCAGACCAAGAACGACAGAATGCGAGAGTAGCTAATTAGATGCAACATTCTTGCGTGAGCTTATCTGGGAAGCTTAGTGAAATCATTGCACTAAGTCTATCGATCATTTTAATAAGTGACTTAAGTACTCACAAAGGATGTAAATATTTCTCCAAGTACTTTTGAATATCTGCGCTACCCTATACCTGCTAACCGTGATCGAACCGTGAATAAACTGGAGATCGCAGAACGATAGCTACCGACAGTCACTTCAGAAATATTGTGTAGGTTATGGCGATGATTTCATTCTATTCACCCCCTGATTCACCATCCTCGCAAGCCGCTAAGACTTTATCAAATAATACTAATATTCTGTTAACTTAAAATAATACTCGTATCTAAGTAAATTGGCGCGAGCATGCGGAGGAGCGTAGGGTTTGTAGAAGGTAGAATCCCCTTGCTTCCTTCCACAAATAGAGAGATGTCTTCGAAACAGTTCTACTGGAGACGGAGGTCATTCCACGAGCGATTTTACGCGTGACACGTAGTTGTAAGACGGAAAGATTCACTTGATACGCCTACTTTGTATATTTGTTTTGTTTTAATTTAAATCGCCGGGTTGCGGGTCGAAGGACCATCGATTGAAATCATTTGATACCTACTTGCTCTGGCTTGGTAGCTAAATTGAATATTAAATTACTAGGAACAACAAAAGCTTAATTGAAGACAATGAGCTATGCTAGTAAGTAGTAAGCTAACCCAAGTCACGTATGCCTTTAAAAGCAACTTCTTAGTCGAAAGTCGAGCCAAATATTGGACAGTATTACAGAATGATCTGTAGATATTTAAGAAACTATATCGGTCACTTTCGATTTAAAGTGACGTCGAGAAAGTAAATCATTAAACGTTACTATTCTTGGACTTTTGGATTTACTAAGTCTTTCGGCCACACTAGCATTTTTCAACAAGATCGTGTATTAGAAAGGAAATGATGCCCACAACAAACGCTAGTTTACGAGGTTTCGGCACAAAAGTGGAGGCTACTAATTACTAAAGTGATCACCACTTGTGTGTGTGAGTGGTGAACAAAACACAATAATTGTCAGTACCTACTTTAATGTTGAGACTTATTACGGTAGAGGCTTAAAGCTACCAATCGGTCAGGTCTCAGACCCCCCGCCTGGCGGAAACTTAAATCTACTTATATGACGTACTATGTAAATAAGTTACATCGTGTTAAATTTACAACATTCTATTTTACTATCGTAAGTGTTATAGTATTGATACCCTTTTATTGTAAAGTTCCTCTACGGACGAGAAAGCGAATTCCAATTTGAACCAAACATTATGTTTCACAGATTTACTTATTTATTTAAGACCGACTTGCACCAACCTGTGTTAGACGCTAATCCGAGGTTAACTTGACGTATTTGTATCGTCTGACGTTACGGTAACCCCGGGCTAGGACTTACCCAGGTCGGTGCAGGTTCGCCTGAGTGAAATTCATTTACATCTTTCTCTTTCTGCGAGGAACAATTAGGCCTATTGAATTATCTTATAATTTTAAGTCATGACATTTTTCCGCTACAATTTGAAATAAGTGTCCATCTCTTATCAACAAGAACTTTTTAAATTTTTTGCAAATTTTATTATTTTATTATAATTAACTACTTACTTTATAATTTTAAACGATAGGTACCTTTTTTTCAAAACACTTTTGATAATTTCGTAATTTGGTGGATATGGCAATGGACACTCAACTCACAAATCCGTGGTATCATCGAAACTAGTCAAACATATTATAGACCACAATATTAAACGTATAATGTATTGTTAAATAGTTAGAAATATTATACCTATATTGATTCCTTACGATAACTATAAGCGCGATTAGACTGGATCGTATCAAAAGAAGTTAATTTAGATTTATTTCAACCCTGAGGTTTGCGTATTTTATTCCGTTTTGGGCTCTAAAATTTATATTATTATTAAGATAACATTCTCTCTGTTTTTTATGTGAATCAAAAAAACTATACTTAGCTAAAGCTTGACTGTTGTTGATCTCAAACGTATGTGTTATCGTGTATATAATGTAATCACATGTTAAATTTCACAATCACTTTATATCTATGTATAGGAGTAATGAGACGGGCTTCAAGTACATTAGCGATGCACCAACACGAAACAAGTAGGGATAGACTCGAGGTTCCGAAGCGAACAATAAATATATTACTATTGTTATTATAGATTGTACAGTTGGCTACAGCAGATTGACGGTTCACAAACTGCGGGGCAAGCCTTGTCAGTACAGCTTGTCTCCGCAGTTCAAGTGTCACTTTTGTCTTAAATAAGTTTTAAAGTAACAGTGCTACTGCGGAGTGTGGATCTGCTGGTGCCATTCTTATTTAAATATCAGGCCGCGCCAGTCCAGCGGTGGGCCCCGGTAGTATTGACAATATGGACATTCAGCGCTATTTAATAATGAAATTTTGTAATCATATGGCAAATTGCCACACAATATGTGAATAATCGCTAGAATACGTAAACAACACTTTGAAACTATAGACAAGACATTTGTATTTTCATGCTGTTAATGTCCGTGGTATCTTCTAATATAAATGGAGACAATTATATCTGTCTGCATAATTTCAAGTAGGTGTACTATTCTCAATACCTTTAAATTAAATATTGTACACGTCGATATTGGTGTGTTGGGCAGTTGTAATAATAATATTAATTGCTGTTTGTTACAAAATTTAAAATAAAAATTTTGCTGAACTAGAATTGTATAAATGTAACCAAAAATTAAAAATATTAATTTACAGTAATGTTTAGTTGGATCTAAATTAATGCAGGGTTTACCTTATATTCATTAACAAGTCATCTTTGCACCGGTCATGATACTATTATTTATGCGTATTATGTTCTCATCTCATCAGTATTGTTATCATAGCTCTAATGAGATACATATATATTATAGAAATTGATAAACTTGTCATATCACTTGCCATTTAAATAAAAATCATAATTTATTGATTTAAGTTGCATTTGGTTACAGTTATGTAGAAATAATAGAGTTTTGTTAAAAAACATATTATAATTTTAATTAGAGTTTATATTAGTAATGAATTATGTAAGCTACAAAGAATGTCTATAATACATAATTACATAGAGCTGTTGTTTTATTTCATAAACGATTTTTGACAAAAAAATACAGGTACCTACACTGTTGCTACTATTTTACAGTGCACTGGAATGAAACTGTAAAAAAATCATGAAGTCAAAATGTGAACCTCCTCCTTTTTTTTAAGTGTTTTAAATAGTAATTATGGACTCTGAGTAACCGGAATTCAGAATTATTTGAGGCTCATGCAAATCCCGTGGGCACACTGGATATTATTATACATGATAGCACTAATTTATTTCTATAGTTAAACTTAGCTGCATTCTTTGATCACTTTCATAATCTTACTTCTTGTTTACTTACAGAGACAGTCTTAGAAAACAGTTTGCATAAATTGTAGACACATTTTACTTTATTTTAGGACATTGCAATAAGTACATTACATACAGCTGAAAATATGCAAGCTATCTACTATTACCACAGGGAACGGCTAACCAAGAACATTATTTTTTACATCATACTTAAAGTAGTGTAAATTTGTAAAAAACTAACTACAGGTTAACCAATCTACCTGCCTACCAAGGAATGGTCCCCAGAAAATTCCATACTACCTAACATATAAAAATATAATATGTACAATTGAGCATAATAATTATATACAACAAGATAGGTACTTATTAACAACAGAGCTCTCATAACATGATTTATATCTTCTAGTGAAAATGAAATACATAGGTAACAGCTTACCATCACGTTAGTTGTCGTCGTAATACCTCCGCTTCATCGTTCGATACTTTTTAAGTTTGTACAGAGCTTCTATTTCCTTGACCACGAAATTCCCGTGTCTGATCATCATCGCTATTTTGTCCGGGTCAGTTTCTTCGCTGTTTTTAGTGAATACTTTGTGCAGGCGCTTTCTGAATAGATCATAACCTTGAGGCCATTCGCGCCCCATGTATAATAGCTGTAACAAGAAATATACCACAATCGTTAGTGCAAATATTCGTTATCTAATCAAAACACTAATA
This sequence comes from Clepsis dumicolana, assembly GCA_963691665.1. Taxonomy (NCBI): domain Eukaryota; kingdom Metazoa; phylum Arthropoda; class Insecta; order Lepidoptera; family Tortricidae; genus Clepsis; species Clepsis dumicolana. The sequence goes on from OY829512.1 coordinate 13,039,108, forward strand.
AAGTTTCTTAAAATTAACTTCACATATAAACACTGAATCTTAACGAAGTCATACCGTTTTATAAAGATTTAACACTGCTGCTCTATGCGGTTGAGACATTTTTCCCTAATTTTAAACAGTAAAAATAGTAAATAATGTACAAAAATATTGTAGACTAAAAGTAAAGTTCATAGTCCACGACTTGTGCGAAATATTGTTATTGTGTCAATGTCAACTTGTATGAGTTTGACAGTTCCCACATTTATTTAGATATCAGGAGGTGTCATTATGTTCTAAAAACAATATTATTTGTAAGGTCTATAATTGTATTCTACCCATCCAAATCAAACACGAAAAAAAACTTTTTAGCTTTTAATTTTGAGAATATTCTGGGTTTAAAAACAGTAACCTTGTTGCTGAATTATAGCAATGCCTAGTGACAAAATTACCAATAATAATGCGAATGCCTATTAAATTTTAATCTGCCAATACATTTTTTGAATCTTGCTATGTAAAATTTAGAATTAGGTACATGTCATTAACTATTTAAAATTGTTCACAATGGCCTTCATTATATTTACAGATTCACTTCCTTAAGTTTCTTTGTTCATTGATAATAATGACAGAAGTACACTGGTGCCAATATAATGCAATAAGTAAGTCGTATATTCCTTTGTGTAGATTACGGTTTTTTGACAATTTTTGTATTATTGACAAAGACAAAACGGTTTTTCTTATTTTTTATATTAATACTGTTTTGCTACCTATTGAATGAGTGAGAATGATCCGAAATTTGAAGGACGGCAACACTCACAATTAGGCGCCAAAATTAAAATTCACCAAAGACGCCATACAACGGTAACTAAGCAACAATATAGCTAATGTCATGTCATTATTGTGATATTGCCTTTAGAACTATCCAGATAATAAAGATTCCTAAAATTCGACAAGAATTATAATAAGCCGAAACCATGGATGACGAACTTTCTGCCTTTGGTATGTAAACAAATGGATCTGGAACACCGAACTTTTCCAAATAAGTAGTGACTGGAAGGAAAGATAGAAGGAAAGAGAGGAAGGGGTAGGCCGAGGGTAGAGTATTTAGATCAATAATATAAAAAAGGAGAAAGATGTGTCGTATCGGGAGGTGAAAGAACTTGCATTGGAAAAACGGACTGGAGACAACTGCATCGACAAGAGTAGCACTCTTAAATAAGACGATGAGTGACTGATAATAACAAATAGTATCGTGAACAAAATAAGTAGTGAAGTTTTACAGGCTTCCTTTTGCATTTTAGAAGGAGAAGAAGAACAAGAAATAGAACCGGATCTCCTGCCTGAGGAGGAGCAGGTGGAAGAAGAGTCCATATTAACAGAATACGACCCTGACGAGTTCCTCTCGGGTGCCGTCAACACTTTAGACTCTACCATACCTTTGGACTTATTCGAATTTGAGTATCCTTTTGACAAATATACGAATGATTCTTGGACTATTTTACTGTTGAAAAATACCTAACAATTATATCAAGTAGGTACTAATATGATTTATTTACATAATAAAAGCAATTTACAATGACATTAAATCTAAGCCAAAACTAAATAAACTAAAACTTAAAACTAAATTTAATCTAAATAAGGCCCCCGTGGCGTGGTGCCCAAAAGGCTGGCAGCGTTGCCCCGCTGAATAGCGATGCTGATTCTTTGTGACAGAAAACTGCTAGCCCTTTGGTCACAAGTTGTATCGACTAAGCAATTTTGTAACTCTGAAATAGGTACAGTGGGCCAGTAAAATTATTGTTAGATAAGGTAGTATTTACTTACCTACCAAAAAGTCCCCTACTGAGTACATTTACTTTTAAGCGCCAAATTCTGAAATTATTTCCAACCATAATTAAGAAGACAATAATCCTTCTATCAAGCCTAACTTAGCCTGAACTCGTAACTAGACACTCCTATGGCTACAACTGCCAGAAGTACTTCAACCTATGCGCATGCGACGAAACAGTGGTGTGCTGGGCATCGGGCAGCATCATCACGTTCATGGATGTCAACACCAAGCAGACCTGGTTCCGCAGGAGTACCACGGGAGGCTCCGTGGGACATATTGCTGTGAGACCTCATAGAGCATAAAAATCCTCTTGGGCTTATCGCTGTAGAACCATAGAGGTACATAATTATATTTCTGCAAAGCTCCGTGGAAAGAAGAATACTTATCAGTTTAACAGTGACAAACCGCTCGCGGTTTTCGCTCGCTGTTCACACATTAATCTGTATAATAAAAATAAAAAAAGTCAGACCCCAGAGAGTCGTATGGCATACCACTTGCAGTACTACCTAAATATGTTTTTCTGTTTTTGTATGACGTAAAAATTAAATTACTAGTTCAGATAACTTAACATGCCTTAACATGCCCCTAACAGGGCCCAAGCTCTTAAACATCATCCAGAGGGATCTCGGAGCGTTCTAATGGAAAAATCCTGAAGCAGCAGTTGTGTTAAATGTTCCTTATAAGCTGTTTCAACAGTAATAATGAACTTTTAACATGCTGTTAGTTTCGACTTGCTAGTCTATTAAAATAATCCAGTACTAAATCAATCTTCGAAAAAATTTAGTCTTACAGAGAAGATCCGAACTATCGCATAGCGATTGCCGAAGGCAAAGAAGGATACAGAGAGCCGGTGATCCTGCTCTACACTTGGCCTCAAATGGAAATCGATGCTGTCCTCCGCGACGGCACGACCAATGCCTACTCCATACTTGATTTCAGGTAGGTGTCTATAGTAAAAATGCTCCATCAACGCCTCTGAAAGATAGAAGGCCAGACACTTCACTGGGCCGTATTGATCAAATGTTTGTCATCATCACCACATTGGAAAACGAAAGAGGCGACACGAATATTTGTCAAGTGCGGCCAAGTGAAGTGTCAGCTTAAGAAATATATTCTCTTCGGAAGAGAGGTGTAGTTTCTATTATATTATTCTGAGTTTGTGTGAGTTTATGCACCCTGTGCTACACTTAGGCGGAATAATGGGAAATACGTCTCAAGTACCTATGTAGACTCTAGTTTGTAGTGGTTAAACCAGCAGTGAGCTAAAGTTACGTTTGTCAGTTGACAAGAATTATTTTAATATTAATTGCTAAGCAATAACGGATTAGTCAAATAGGTATATTTGGGTTTTTAAAACCTCTTAAATCACTCAACCACCGCGGATGTTCAGTATTATTTAGTCTTGTGGACATTGTGATCCAAAACACTTATTCTTTCATCAGTCCGGACGGTGAAATGCTAGCATCCGTGGGCAAAGAGCCTGACTACAACCTAACGATATGGAATTGGAAGCGTCACAAGATTCTTCTGCGCACGAGTGCCTTTACCTTTGACGTCAATGCTGTTATGTTCTCGCCTTATTGCCCCGGACAGTTAACAACAGCAGGTAAACTATGAACAACACTTAAATAGATTCAAACTTTTGTAGCTGCTAGCTACATTATAAATTAATTAAACACGAAGATTGACATCTGCTAAGAAACAACGAAAGTATTAAAGTTTCGCCGCGCGCGCGGGCACTCGTCGCTCTGAGAAGTGCGTGCGGTGTTTGCGCATTGACGTCTGCGGGCGAAATGTAAACTACTTGGCGCTGCGCGTATTTATATTGGAGCCACACCGACAGCACACTACGAAATGCGCGTGTATGAGTGCAGCTCCAAAATCACGCCATGATCACGCCACCTTTTGTGGGCTTATTTTCGATAGCGGGATACCCCGCTAGTTGAGCATAGTTAAGTTTTGTATATGTAGAACCCTTTTGTAAATAAAGGCATGCCAATTCGATCGCAAAATTATTTCACTCCGCACCTTCTACGACGTTCCCCAAAGTGGTGACCCCGAGAACAACATGAGTGATTCAGAGTCAAGCGACCCCGCATCTCGCGAACCCAAACCGCCACCAGCACCTGAAGTTCAAGCTCCCGCCCATGAAGTCTCCGGCATCGCCCTTTCGCTGCGTTTACCACAGTTCTGGCGCGACCACCCACGGCTATGGTTCGTCAGCTTTGAATCCGCAACCGCCGAACTCAAGAAAAGCCAGAACCAGCTCGCGCAGATGGTTATCGCACAATTGGATAAGCAGGATATCAAGCAGCTCACAGACCTTCTCTACAACCCGCCAGCCCAGAACTACTACAACCACCTCAAGGAGCGCCTAATCAAATTGTACGAAGAATCTGACAGCAAGCAAGTGAAGAAACTGCTCGCCGAGCAAGAACTCGGTGACGAAAAACCTAGCCAGCTGCTACGTCGAATGCGTGATCTCGCAAGAAACAAATTCCCCGTAGACACGCTGCGGATTATATGGATGAACGCCCTTCCACCATATATCAGGTCAGTTCTCATCGTCAGCGAGACTTTCGCCCACCAAGCATCACTCGACGAGATCGCCCAACTTGCAGACAAAATGATCGAAGAATCGCATCAAATTGCCGCCTTTTCAACGCCTACGTCGATTGTGCCGCAACAAGTCACACAGATTGCGCAAATTTCACGTCAGGCGCCACCCGCTCAACCGCAGTATGTCGACACGCAGTTTCTCATCAATGAAATCCGAAGATTATCGCTCGAGGTCGCGGAACTCCGTGCTAGTGCCAGGCCACATCAAAACGAACGCTACAGCCGTTCATTCAATCGCCACCGCAATCAATCTCAATCCCGCAACGCCTCCCGAAGCCGCACCCGCCAAAATTCACCGGCGCCGTACTGTTACTTTCACCGCCGTTTTGGACTCGACGCGAGAAACTGCAGCCCACCGTGTAGTTTCAAGCCCATCCCACCACCATCGGAAAACTAAAAATAACGCTGGCTGAAGCGGGAACCGGCGTTACAGATCAGCACACCGCTTATTTGTCACGGACAGGAAGTCGAAGCTATCCTTCCTTGTAGACACGGGTGCAAATATTTCCGTGCTACCTAAGAAGAAGGGCGCAGTAGCTCATCCACTACCATTCGAGTTATACGCAGCCAACAACACAGTTATACCCACCTACGGAGAGAAAACGCTCGAGTTGGACCTCAACCTACGCCGCCCCTACAAGTGGAAGTTTATCATCGCCGCTGTATCGAAACCAATCCTTGGAGCAGACTTTCTGAATCATCATCACCTGATAGTCGATGTGAAGAACCGAAAACTGATCGACGGCAAAACACAGCTCGTAACTAACGCCCAACTCAGTACTGCAAACATACCCACAGTTCGCAGTATAGATATCGAACAAACTTACCATAGAATACTCGCAGATTTTCCCGGTACGATAAGAATCACCTCGATGAAGCTCAGCCCCAAACATGCCGTCGAACATTTTATTGAAACCACTGGCCAGCCAATCCACTGCCGCGCTCGTCCAATTGCCCCGCACCGCTACGAACAAGTAAAGTCAGAATTCGAAAATATGATTCAGCAAGGCCTCTGCAGACCCAGCAAAAGCCCGTGGGCATCACCCCTTCATATCGTGCCCAAAAAGAGTGGAGACCTACGTGTGTGTGGTGATTACCGACGGTTAAATAATATCACCAAGCCCGACCGGTACCCCATACCACGCATAAAAGATTTTACCTACCAACTCGCCGGTAAAACCGTATTCTCCACACTCGACTTAAATCGTGCATACCAACAGCTGCCCGTCGCCGAGCAAGACATAGAAAAAACGGCCATCATAACACCATTCGGCCTGTTTGAATTCCCTCGAATGTGCCCAGGACTGAAAAACGCAGGCCAAACCTTCCAAAGATTCGTTCACGAGGTACTAAGAGGACTTAATTTCATTTTTCCGTTCGTCGATGACCTTCTGCTTGCCTCCACCAACGAAGAAGAGCACAGAAGTCACTTGCGCACCGTGCTAGAACGACTCGATGAATATGGAATCACGATTAACCCATCAAAGTGCGTATTCGGCCAAGCGAAGGTCAAGTTCCTCGGCTACGAAGTCACGAGCGAAGGTATTCAGCCCCCACAAGAAAAGGTGGACGTAATTGTTAACTATCCGAGACCACAAACTATCGAAGAATTACGTCGTTTCCTCGGAATGATTAATTTTTACCGCGAAAACATAAAGGACGCCGCCAGTACACAAGCGCCGCTAAATAACTTCCTCCACAACACGAAAAAACGAGACAAAACTCAGATCGAGTGGACCAACGAAGCGACGAAAGCATTCGAAGCCTGTAAAACCAGCATCAAAAACGCAGTTTTACTCGCACACCCGATACATCACGCTGCAACTGCAATTTTCTGCGACGCGAGTGAAAAGTCATCTGGAAGCGTATTACAACAATACGTGAATAAATCATGGCAGCCCCTCGGTTTTTTTTCGAAGAAATTCACTGAAGCACAAAAGAAATATTGTACCTACGACCGCGAACTTCTAGCGATGTACCTATCTGTTAAACACTTCAGAAAATTATTCGAGGGAAAACAGCTGATCATATATACCGACACAAGCCATTAACGTTCGCTTTCACTAAATCATCAAGCGACAGCGAATCGCCACGTCGAACCCGACAATTAATCTACATAAGTGAATTCACAACAGACATTCGCTACGTCCGTGGGGATGAAAATGCTGCAGCAGACGCGCTATCACGAATCGAAACGATCAGCTGTCCAACTCCTATCAACTTCAAAGAGCTAGCCGCCGCGCAAGAAAGAGACATCACTATACAACAGCTCCTTCAGCAAAACAACCTAAAATTGCAACACGTAACTCTGCCTGGAACCAACACCAAACTACTGTGTGAAACTTCTACCGCCGACATACGATTGTACCTACCAAAGGAATTTCGACGAACCGCATTCGATCACACACACAACGTGAGTCATCCTGGAATACGAACAACGCGAAAAATGATGTCACGCAAGTACTTCTGGCCTTCAATCAACAGCGACGTAGGAAGTTGGGCAAAATCATGTATTCCGTGCCAGCGTGCGAAGATACAGAGACATACTACAAGTCCCGTATCGTCGTTTCAACCTACTGGCCGCTTCGAACACATACATATAGATATCGTCGGCCCGCTGCCTACCGCACCCGAAGGACACCGCTACCTCGTAACTTTAATCGACCGCGCAACGCGATGGCCCGAAGCTTATCCGGTGCATGAAGTCACAGCAGAAGAAGTCGCCAAGGTCGTCTATCAAGGCTGGATCGCGCGATTCGGATGTCCATCGACCGTAACAACCGACCAAGGACGCCAGTTCGAGAGCCGAGTTTTCGCGCACTTATCGCGATTACTCGGTATCGAGAAAACACGCACATCCCCGTACCACCCGCAGTCCAATGGAGCCCTGGAGCGCTGGCACCGGCAGTTGAAATCAGCACTGAAAGCCAGACTCATAACAACCACGAGCTGGATTAACGAGTTACCTACGGCGCTACTAGGCGTGCGAGCAGCGATGCGCAGCAATACCGGCGTAAGCGCCGCGCAACTCACCTATGGCTGTAACATCAAGCTGCCCGGCGATTTTCTGTCAGCTGAAACAAACAATGACGTCACAATGGACAGTACCTTCGTCGAAAACCTGCGAGAAACCATCAAACAACTGAAACCAGTACCTATACAATCGCACAACAGTAACCGAGCAATATTCATACATCGCGATCTAGGTACTTGCGAATACGTGTTCGTGCGCGTAGACGCAGTACGAAAACCACTGCAAGCACCATACGAAGGGCCCTACCGCATCCTGAAACGCACTGAAAAAGTATTCACCGTCCAGCTACCAGACAGAAACGTAAACATTTCCATTGACCGACTGAAACCCGCTTACACCATCATTGAGAATCAAGATTACGAAGACGCACCGAACCAATCACAGAAAACAGAAACAAGTATCACAACACTAGCACAACCACCGCCGCCACCGCAAATCCGACAATCCTCAAGCACGAAAACAGCTGATCCTCCGCAAGTAACCCGTCACGGCCGAGTAGTTCGCCTACCAGTACGCTTCGCTCGAGGGGGAGCACTGTAGCTGCTAGCTACATTATAAATTAATTAAACACGAAGATTGACATCTGCTAAGAAACAACGAAAGTATTAACGTTTCGCCGCGCGCGCGGGCACTCGTCGCTCTGAGAAGTGCGTGCAGTGTTTGCGCATTGACGTCTGCGGGCGAAATGTAAACTACTTGGCGCTGCGCGTATTTATATTGGAGCCACACCGACAGCACACTACGAAATGCGCGTGTATGAGTGCAGCTCCAAAATCACGCCACGATCACGCCACCTTTTGTGGGCGTATTTTCGATAGCGGGATACCCCGCTAGTTGAGCATAGTTAAGTTTTGTATATGTAGAACCCTTTTGTAAATAAAGGCATGCCAATTCGATCGCAAAATTATTTCACTCCGCACCTTCTACGACGTTCCCCAAACTTTCATCATAACCATCATTTTGGTTCAGTTTTATTTTAATCTATTTTTTTTTTCAATTATATTTGATTTAAGTAAAGACTCATAAGTTTTCATAACGCTACTTCTGTCCTGTACCAGTCTCATCCACAGCTTTCCATCAGACCGCCATATCTCATGTCATGTGCTTGACGGACCGATCGTTGGTCTGCCCACTGAGCTTCCACGTAATCTTTACCGGCATTCTGCAACAGCCTTAAATTATAAAATAACGTAGTCATTTTCTTTAGGTGCTGCTCACATAAAGTTTTGGAAAATGTCCCACACTTTCACTGGTCTCAAGCTGAAGGGAGAACTGGGTAGGTTTGGCAAGACTGAGATTTGCGATGTCCTCGGCGTTTACCCAATGCCTGATGAAAAGGTAAGTATTTTTTGTAAAGATAATCAAAAATTACAATCGTGACAAAACTCTATAAATACGTCGGCTTCTATTGTGCGAATAACATAGAATGCAATGAGGATAGTCTCAAACAAACAGAAGTAGGTAGGAAATACATCTGCTCAGCCGTGTGAGTTTTGTGGACCACCCACATTTTAGTGATGTTGATTTTCTTACACTTGCCTAGCCTACTATCATACCGACACTCGGTGTTTACGTCGTTTGCTTCAACATTAATTCCTGACAAAATCAGCCAGTGTTAGACATAAATGACATGATGCACACTCTAACAACAAAATCGTACAGCCAATAAATTGCAGGTACTCTCCGGATGCGAGTGGGGCAACGTGCTGGTCTGGGAGGCAGGGCTGGTCAAAATCGAGGTGACGCAGCGCGGCAGGAAGACTTGTCACAAGGCGCCAGTTGTTAGTAAACTCATTTCTCACCCCATGTAATTTTTTATTTGTCAGGTTGAACACTTTGAACCTACTAGGTACACCCTTAATTTTCGAAGACGATATTCGTAGTTAAATATCGTATGGTTTATTTGCTAGATACGGGTTACAAAGTATTCTTAGGTGTTACAATTTATATAATAAGTGCGCCAATATCTGCTTTAAAGCATGCAAAATATTACATTTTCAATTTTGGTGATCATTGCTAATCATGCAAATATTGAAATTGTCCTAGTAGGTATTATAATTAATTAAAGAAGTCAATAATTACAATTATCATTTACATAAAAAATACATAATGACTCAAAGTCGTAGGTAGTGTAGGTATATCATCATCATTCATCATATTAATAATTGTTATGTTTACATGTTATAGTTTTATGTCATTGTCAGTAAATTGTCAGTAATAGCTATTGTTTTTAAATACAAAGTATTCTTTAACCGAGTACAGGCACAGGTCACATAGTAATACATACAATCATTTCTTGAATTGGCGCAATGGTAGATCTTTGATATCTTTGATATCTTAATTTATTCATGTGTACGACACTATTACTTAAAGATATTATGAAGCTGGATACTTACGGTCATAAATTTCCTACCCACTATTGCAGATCCAATTCATGCTAAGCGAAGCTGGCGACGAGGTGACAACGATAGCGCGGGACGGTTGCATCCGAGCCTGGTACTGGGATACTGTAGAACAGGCTGATCCACCGGAAGATGATCCTTATGTTGAACTGAACCCTGTGGCCGAGACTTGTGTATGTAATCCGAGAGGAAGAGAGATATTAATTAATCAGTTTAAACACGTAAAACTGATTAAGTGATTCGTCGTGCGTACTCAGGCACAATGAAGTAAGGCCTTCAGATCGAGACATCCGTTTGTAACTCTTCCGTTTTTTTTTCTGTTACAGGTACCAGGCTGTCAAGTAATGTGCCTCAAACATCAAAAAGATTTCTATTGGTACGCTCAAGTAAGTTTTTTTTCGAAACGGCACCACATACACCACCGTCCTTCCTATTCAACAGGTCTGTTACTAACAGGTCACGTGTTTACCTACTTGTAAACTGCGTTCTTTCACAGGACGGCAACGGCGGTCTCTGGTGTGCAGACATAGAAATTGACAAGCTTGAGTGTGCCCATCGCAAAGTGTTCACCTGTCACTCGGGTGGCATCGTGTCCATGGCGATGCTGCGGACCCATCCGATCCTGATCACGGCGGGGCAAGATGGCGCACTGCATGCGTACAGCACGGAAACACACGTGCTGCTGGCCAGATATGTATTCCCGACGGCAGTGTCCTGCATGCTGTATCCGCCACTTGATGTAAATTGGGCTATATTGAATTTTTGTTACTGTTTACTGTTTTACTTTCAAAATGGTAAGACGACATTGTAGGGTGAGTATTATGATGGTGCTGCCTACCAGTTTCACCTAGATGCACTCGCCCCCATCTTTGTGATTCCTGTACTTATCCCATTACGAAATTCCATATTCTTCTAAAAGCCGACTTGTTTTTTTTACTCTCCTTATCTTGGAATTTTTAATTCTAATATTTACGTAACAAAAGGTCAAATTCAGTGGTGTGTTTGAAGTTCCCAATCCGCACTGGGCCCGCGTGGGAACTGTAGCCCAAGCCCTCTCATGCTGATAGGAGGCCTGTGCCCAGCAGTGGGACATAAATAGGCTGATGATGATGATGATGAAAAGGTCAAAAAGAAACACACTCCTGTAGATAATCATTGCAGTGTCTCACTTCTTCAGGTCGATCAAACATCCCGTATAATAATGGTCGGTTTCGGTGACGGTATAATGCGCACTCTGCTGCTGCACCCGGAGCGTCTGCAGAAAGAGGGCAGTCTCATCGACGTCCGCGTGCACTCGGCGCTGACCATACACAGCGACGATTCTGAACACCCCGACGTTATTGATATGATATCGGTAAGGACAGTTGATTTTTTGTCAAAAATTCTCTAGGCGCGAGATTTTGGTTTCGCTGCTTCTGTCTGAATAATAAACATTAATATCAGACCCAGCTAAAAGCTCTTAAAAGAATACACAGATAATGAGTAAAAGGTAAAGACACCACTCTAACGATTCTTGTCAGAAAAACATGTCATTTTAGACGCAAAAAAAGCTTTCTTCATAATATTTTTTTCAGGGATTGTTTCTGCTGGAACGGTTTACGTACCCAATCAATGTAACATTTAATCTTACTTTAGATAGTACATGCTTGTTACAGCTGCTGAAACCACATTCAAACTCGCTTACACAAATAACTATCAACGAGGAGCGAACTCTCCTAGTAACGTGTGGTCAGGACTGCACTATTTTCATGTACAAGCTGATTCTGGGCACACCCTTTACTCTGGAACGGCTGGGTTTTATAGAGACCCCGAATAACATAGCGTTTATGACGTGGAAACCAGAAGAGGTACGTCGTTTTAAAAAATCACGAATACTTTCACTTTTAATTCTAAGTAGTTTCAGTTCCGTGTGTATCTAAAAGGTAGGTATACCAACTTTCTTTGTATTTTTAGGAACATGTGCTGCTACTTTGTGGGCGAGTAGGATTTGTAATGGAAGCGGTTTTGCCCGATGTCGATGTGCGCGATTATTCTGAAATCACAACGTTCAAATTGGATTTCGTCTCATTCAAAGAAGTTCTAGTGAGGAAACATTAGTAAGTTTAAAGCATGGACGTTTTTGAATGCCTGTTATTTTCATATCTCAATTCAAATTCAATTGAGTTAAATCCATGGTAACATTAATCGAACCTTCGTAACGTCTGCTAGACCTCAACGTGTAGAGTCATCATCTAAAGCAGAATTACTTTTGAACAACCTGTCCGTCATGATATTTCTATGGTATTGTATAAACTATTGAATCATCTGATAGTATATATCATATCATGTGATGATCGATATATTTTATGGAGTTAAAGTATTCGAGTTAAAGTTCAACTAGCTAGCTTGTTTACACACACACACACACACACACACATACACACACACACACACACACACACACACACACACACACACACACACACACACACACACACACACACACACACACACACACACATACATACAGACTAATAATCGTATATAAGTATACTTAAGTCTAATTGTAAGGTGTCGAGTGTTGTTTTTATAAAAATGAAAACTACACAATGCACTGCCTATAAAAAACATATATATATATATATATATATGTATATATATATTTGGAACAATAATCTATTCTATCATATTGCAATTCTAATCTTACAAAGTATAAATAAATAAATAATAATCATTTAATCTTCTAATCATGTACCTACAAAATTAAAAGTGTGTACTAAATAGTAAATCTAAAATTAATTAAGTAATAGAAATTGTTATTGTTCATGTCATGTTAATTACACCTTATTCTAGAAGAGCGGGATCTCCTGTCACAGGTATATTCATATACCTACTAGGAGGTCTCTAACCTTCTTGCATGTCACTATGGATATTGAAATAAATACATTTTCATTTTCAGTATGCGAAACCGTCCTTTCCCTACGGAGGAAGATCTCGCCAGCATTGACGAGGAAGCCCTCAAAGCGAAGGATGACGCTGGGAAAGACGATGATGAAGAGGAAGAGTACCTTGGAGAAATACAACTAAGTAATGATTTCTCAATAATTACCGTAGAAGTTGCTATTGTTAACTACATGGTATTACAAGAGGTGAAGTGCGTTGTTTACGACCAACATAAAAATGGAATTGAAAACCTCGTCGCCTGTAGCTAGTCCGTTAAAACCCATAGGTCCTCAGCCAGCAATAACCTACTTCCAGGCCTAGACAATAATGAACTATTTTCTGCCGACTGTCTTAAAATGACGAATAGCGACGCGACGTACGAAAAACTTTTTAAAATTCGTATCGAAAAATAAAGAAAACACGTATACCATTATACTTTGAAGCGTCATACATATTAATTCTTAGACAGATTAAGCCTTCAAGTAGAGACACCAGCTGCCAGCTGCTCTGTTTCAGAAAAAGATAAAGTTTCAAGCAAAGATTGCCAATTACAACATAGCTGAGAGAGAGATAGAGTAGAGAGACATTAATTCACTCACAGCAGAAGTGTACCTAGTTATATCATTAGTTAACTAGTTGGTCTCCGCTTAAAGGTTTCTTAATTTTCCAGTGGAAAGTGAGAGCATGTTGGGAACAACGATCACTTGGGCGGAGTACTGCGAGCAAGGCATCTGGGTGGTCCAGCAAGGAACCGGAGCGCTGCTGCTGGTCAAGCCTGGCTTCACCAAGATATTGAAGTACGGACCTTTCCCCGGCGCTTGGTGTGATGATATCACGGTTTTGAAGTTTGTGTAAGTGTTTAGGCCGAATTGAGAAATAATCAGACGGTACAACTTGCTTTCTTTTTATTGGAATTCACTACTATTTTCGTAAATACTTAATTTGTAATGGTAGTTTGAAATAGGTAATGGTAGCTTAGGGGTTGGACCCAAGCTGACATTTCTGTCCGGGCTCATGAAACCTAAGCTCTCGAGACAGCTTCAGATCAAAATCTGAAATGTCTTTTGCAATAATGCACTGCAGATTTTTGTTTATTTCAGTTGCGAAGGCCGCTATCTCGTCATAGGGACCAACACTGGCTACATTCGCGTGGTGCGGATGCCGACAGAGGAGGAAGACTCGGACGAACATCACTACATCACTTGGATGAACGCCACGCAGAAACTTCTCAAGAAACTCAAGGGCAGACGGCTGGCTAAGGAAGAGGTAGAGTTAATGCATGTTTATGAACTACTTACGCAACTAGCGCGTCAACCCGTGGAGCATCCGAGAGACTACATTAGTCCCTCATTTTTTTGTGATAATTGTTTCCAAGGGACTACAGTACGTCTTCTGTCACTTGGCTTTGACTTTTTTCTACTTGGTTTCTTTGATTGGTTTACTTATCTAAGTGCTATTCATTTCAGAATATTTTATATTATTTTATACGGCGTGTTTTCTCTGCTCCAGCTAGGCGCATATAGCTTTGTTGCCCGAACCACCATTTCTTCTGTCACGACATATCACGATGACACAGCTAATCATAACGGGTAGTTATGCCAACAATGCAGATATAACATCTGGCTCTACCTTTTTCAGAAACAACCCATCCCACGGATTGATTTTTTGGACAACTATTACCTGCCGATGCATGATCGGTACACTGGTGCTGTCACTTGCCTAGAGTTCAGTTCTGATGGAAAGTAAGTTATGCTACACATTTCATGCTTTAAATGTCTTACTGTTACACTTTAGGATGTGTCCGGTTTCGATTATTTTTATTTTTATTGTTGACTAGGTCGCTATCCAGTTGCAACGTAACCTTTATTTACTAAGCTGTATTTTTAATCATGTTTACTTACAGCTTGATCTTAGAAATCTATTTTTTTTTTGTTTTCAGGCGTTTGTTTACTAGCGGCGCAGATGGAAATATTTTTTCATACCTGATCAACTTTCCTGAGCCTCTGTTACCATCTCCAAAGATACCGCGTCCTCCTGAATTACCGGTAATATAATTATTACGAAATTTATTCCGTATTTTCACCATATAAGATTTACTAACTAACTAGACATTTGGCTTTATATTGGACCATAGAAAATTTTAGCTAAGTGCCTAATTATAGTTGCTGTATAGTTATTGTATAGTAAATCACTGGATTGAGTTGCACAGCCCTAAGATCATTTCGACAGAACGCCATTATATACCAAGACTGGTGAGAGAAGCGGTTGAGATTAAGAAACATAAAAATTTTAACCGTGAGGATGGGTTTAAGTTGTCAAATGTCTGGAATCCGGTGATTTCGTTATGCAAGACTTGTCCAGAATCAGTTTCGGGTACGCGTAGTGACACCGTAAGTGTTGTGTGCTAAAATCGAGTAATAATTGAGAACGCGACCGATAGTAGTGCCAGTGCGCGCAGTCGGCGCGCAAAAATGCGGGTAGACAGAGCCCGGTCTGCGCAACATTAGTGTCTACCCTCGTTTCGTCAGTTTGCCCGTGATCATGATGCATGCAACTGCATCGAAATATCGGGAGCTCATCAAACCTATAACGTAATCGCGGTCAATATCCCGTTTTCATTATGTCTAATTATGTCTATTGTATAGCCGTCTAAATTACTCTCAATTTTGGATTTTGTAAAAGAAAATAGAGAGGGTGCTAAGTATATCACAGTGAATAGAAATTGTTTCACATACTAACTTCACAATAATTGATGAGGGCATATTCATTACCGAATCAAAATCTATTTTTTTTATTATTATTATACCGGCGTCCCCTTTCACTTGCAATGGTAACTCTTATGGTGATGTAAACAGAGTCACAAATGAAAATAAAAACGTTATTTATAATTAACTCCTTAGAGCTCAACTCAATCCAACTGTCACAGGGATAATCTCGGTTAAAGCGACATTGGTACTTTAAAGCTTGCACAGATGACAAAGATACTTAACTATTTATAGAAACTGGAGAAAGTAAAGGAGCCGAGCACGATCGACGGCGAACTGATGTCCCACGAGCAACTGAAGCAGGAGGAGGAGTACGACAAGATGATGGCGATCGCCAACGCGCACAAGAAGCGCGTGCGCGACCAGTTGTCCGAGCTCACGTTTGAGTACGGCAAGCTCATCAAAGCGTACGTACTAACGTTGATATGAGGGTACGAGTGTACCTACTTGTATCGTACCAAATTAAGTAAGTTAACATTAGGTGGTCCAACACCGGGAGTATTTGTCTGTAGTGTAACAATTCGGAGTGATTGAGTGGAACCGAGCATTCACAGCGTGCAACACAATTGCAGGCGATTGCAAGTAAAAAAGGTTGTTTTCATTATAATAATCATCATCACCACCAGCCTTTTTTTAGGTCCCACTGCTAGGCATAGGCCTCCTCTCTCTTATAATGAGCTAGTTTATGTTCCTTCACAGCAACAAATTTCTGCCAGTGTCCCAACAAATCGACGTCACTCTGGATCCTAGACCGTTACAAGTACAGGAGAATGAGCTCGATGAAGCCAAAGCACTTACCATAAGAAAACTAGCTCATCAACTAGAGGCTTCCGACTTGGCGTTGCACAAATTGTACTCGCGAAACATCATCCAGTTGGATGTATTTCCATTCATTCTTAAGGCAATCAGGTGTGTAACGTAGTGGGGATGTTTGACATTCCAATTTAACTATACTCATGAGTGAACGCATATAAAACATGGAAGCAGTCTTTCCATACAACGTATCGTTCACTAGCAGAGCCAAAACTCGCACAAAGATGAAGTACACACACAGCAGCAAAGTAACCATATACTAAACTATCCATGCATTCAAAAATTACGTTAATACGCACCAATCTAGGTTGCTATTAGGATGTGCTTTGCTAGTTACGCCATTTTATAAATACTCAAAGATTTGACCAGAAGGCCAGTAGCGTTTGTCAGCGTCCGGCAATGCGCACTGGCCCAATGTGATTGATTGTCGGCATGACAGATTACGGCCATTATTGGTTCGCGCGTCTGCTGCGATGTCAATGTCTGTCAGATGTGGTTAGATGCGTGGACAACGTTATGCACGAGGGGACCAGTCACAAAAAAATATTCTTGGACTATCTTAATAATTATAATATATTATATTTAGCATATACGTAAATCCAATAAAACCATGTATTGCTATTATAATTTGTTTATTTGTCGTCCTTCTAATATTGCATTACAAGTTTTAACACCCTGAAAAATCCTTAAGCTTCTATATAACGTTTCCCTCCAAAAAACCATGCCGGCTTCCTTCTCTCTAGCTCCTCTTCGTTTTCCCGCCACAGTCTCCCTCTCTGCCTCCCCCTCTCTTTCTGCATTCAAATATGGCGGGCAGCACGAAGCGAAGACAACACATCGCATTTATTTATTAATAACAAATGAGTACTTACATTGAATTGAATATAAACTGTTATACAATTATCCTATTAATTTTAAGAATGCTAACAGTATACATTTTGAATATGGTTAAATATGATAACATAGGTAGTCAACCCTCGCCTCAGGCCCACAACGCTATAAAAAAAGGCTGGCAATATATTTTCTAGCTGGGCAAAACTTTTTAAATCCACTACTTTTTGGAGGTGGAAACAGTGTGACCGACCATCGCCGCGTCGCGCTATTGGCTGGCTGGCTAATTAACGCGTTGGCGGGCAAATTCAAATGCCTTGGCGGACATTTGAATTACTTAGTTTCCCGCGAGCCTGGGTTTGGACAACGTTCCGAATTTCCGCTCGCTTGAATTCGCCTGAAATCCAAATCTGTATCTTAATAAATATAATAGTCCAACAGGCAATTAATAATTAGTAAAATGAGCTGCTACATTATACATAATGACATCCCTGTGGTAAGCAAGAAGATTTATGAATTTTCAGGTAATGGTGTACTTACATGTGAAAAGTGATTCCACTACCCTTGGATGCCTTGGGACAGTGATCCGTGATTTTTGCACAACTTCACCCCACATGAAGGCATTTAAAAACATTAATCTTATTTTTGATGATTAAAATAAACTGTCAAAACAGCGTCCGCCATTGCGGACTCGCGCAACCTAACTGATCGGCGCGCCGGTACAGTTTGCAAGCCCCACCCACCGCGGTATAGTTTTCGTGGGGTCATTTTAAAGTGACAGGAATGCTTCCATGTCTTATATGCGTTCACTGATACTCATCCAATCGTCCAAGCCGTACAGTATAAGTGGTTGGTTGTCTGCGCAGAAGTCGTTGACCGCTCTCCCTAGGTAGAAATTTGGTACCTACTCTTCCGGAACTGTAAAGACCTAACGAGTAGGTAGAACCGGCTTAGGGATACGCTGTTGCTTTTATATTATTGGAATTCTTAATCTAGAATGTTTTGAGAAAAATCAAGAAGTTCTTGTTTCGGGCACAGCCAGCGCATTCTTTACTGGAACCAGCTTGTCGTCAACATCAGTCTATTCAAGTCTAAGTACTTGTTTATTAGAAACTTTATCCCAGTATGTATTGTGTCAATTAAATAATAATATGTTTTCATTTACAAAAATAGATTACGTAAGACACCTTATGTTAAGTAGGCCGAGATCCGTACCTCATCAAAGTGTCCTCTTCCAAGGCTATACTTCTACAGTAGGTACGGTCAAAGAGTAGGTTAAGGCTAGAGAATAAGTTGGTAGTGATGCGTGGCATGAGCCCACACCCTAACTTCCAAGAAAGTATAGGTAGGTACCTACTTCTTCCTAGGGAGCGCCAACGGACTCCGCGCAGACTTTAAGTTATGAAAGTTTCAAAATCTTGGTGAATATGAATGTTTTTAGAGTGGGTTTTAAGTTTTACGTTGGTTTTATAGAGATCCGGAGGTAATCATAAGACCTTTACGCCAAAAGAATTTGTCCAAAGATTTTACTGATCAGCTTGAAGAAGTACATCAGAAAATGGCCGAAGCTGCTTTACGTGGAAGGTAAGAAAAATACCCATTCCAATGTTGGTATGAATTGACTACAGCATTTTATATGCTCATACGTTGACGTTGTCATCCAAAAAGACGGTGTTATCAGGACTAATATTATTTTCTTCATATTACACGCATACAAAATAGGAATTTAAACGTTTTGGAATTAGCCGCTACTGAACCAAAGTAAGTGTAAAAGTCTGGAAATGTGTGTGCTGTTTTTGACAAACTCTTTATTTGCATTCGTAAGTATTTATTTCTGCTATTGCAACAAGTATTTTTTTATGATTTTCCTACTCAACCTGCTGTTTATTTCATCAATCATCAATCATCCACATGGTGCTTGTGTGAATTTTTGGTTCTTGGCGTAGATTGTTTAAGGCCCCTAATTTTTGATATCGTACTTTCCTACATAATGGCCTCCAATGCCACCATCTTTTCCCTTTCGTTTATTTTCCCAGATGTGCTTCTTATTAGTAAGTGATTTCCACAACATGCTTCTAAATATCTTAAAAACTATAATCCCTTTCATTTATACAGACGAGCAGAGTCCACGACCCGCCGCGCAGCCATTCGCAAACAGTCTTGGGGTCCGCCAAAAGTTGCATCTTTCCTGCTAGGCTTGCCTCCGAAACCGCCGCATCCGCTGAAGAAAGCACTGCGGAACTACTATCAGCGGTTGAATCGACATCACTTGCAGTTTATTGAGGTATGATTAGGATGACTGTGTTAAACCTAGTAAAAATTAATTAGACTATTTGAGTTCTCATTGATACAGCAATACTGCAATTGACTAAGGGGACATGTATGTTGTACCTAATTAGACATATCATTAACAAGAGTATACAATGACAACATTTCTAAACATTATTTTCCCAGTGGCAAGAGCATCTGGCAAGGAAACCAGATCCATCCGCCATGCCGCCCGGCGCCGCCGAGGCTCTGAAAGAAGCCGAAGCTTCCATAGGGAACAGGGTACTCAAGACTCACCCAGACTACGTAGCGCCTCCGGGTCACAACACGCAGCTCCGCGTGTGCTTGCTAAGGAAAGAGGTAACATAATACTCCAGTGTTTCATCTTTATGTGAAAATTAAAAATAAACAAATGCAAATCAATCAAGGAGCGTGCAAGCGTATTCGCAACAACTCGAACTCATAATTAGATCAAACCTTGCAAGTCAAATTTGACCCATTTCCAGTGATCGCATTGATTGACTTGCAATAATAAAGAAACAAATGCCTGAATAGATCTACGACAACAAACGCGTCTTCAACGAGAAGGTGCTTCAGCTGCGCGACCACAAGGTGCACCTCGTGAGCCAGATGAAACAGATCGGCGAGCGGCTGGGCGAGATCCGCGCCGAGATACCGGCCAAGCTGGTGCGTCCACCGCCTGCCGTACCGCAGATAGACGTCGAGCTGGAGTTCCCGGAGAAGAATCTGGAGGTAACGAAATGAAGAACTCGTTTTTTTTTATCCGTGTAATCCGCTAATCCCGAATATTAGTAAATGCTGTATTCCAGTATGGAGGATAAATAGCTGAGGTACTTATAGACACAGGAATCATGTTATCGTAACTCCTTACGTTTTTTACGCGATCGGTAAACTCTTTAAGTTTTGTGGATATCTATGAACGACAAGACAAATGATAAAATACCTTTGAAAAATGCCACTGTGCAAAATGGAAATTACGATGTACAAGAAATCAGTATTTTCTTGACCATTTTCATCCATTGCATCAATTTAAAAAATTGACCAAATTGTTCAATTATAAGATTATGACTTTGCGAAAATCTCGTATTGGGTACTTACTCGTAGATGATTTTGATGTTATGAAGATTATCTAATTAAAAATCTGAATGCAATCTACACGACCCCAGATAAAACCAGAAATGAAGCCTCCTGGTGGTCGGCAAGCGATGTCCAGCAAGAAGATGGCGGACCGACGCGAGACGTCCACCGCCACCTACCCGCAGCCCAGAGTGCGCCAGCCGAGGGTGCATAGATTCGTGCCACTTTCAGGTAAGGGGCCATAGAGCCAAGACGCGTTTGTTGCTAAATTAAAGAGGACGAGTTAAACTGTAAAGTGTATACATTTTTGTCTATCCTTTCTTCTCTCAAAGCTGTGCAAGGTCCTTATGGTATTTCTATGTCACGCGTACCTATCCTAGCAGTATCTGATTAATCCATATTGAAAATGTTCTTTTCTCCTTTTCTTAATTCCATTAATTTGTCAACAAAGTTATATCGTATACCAGGCGGTAGGCTTCTAGTGTTTTTGTTTTTCAGAAACGCGTCCACTTGCTGCTTCTTGGGTATTGTTAAAAGCTGCGCCAGATATTGAATCTACGCCAGAAGAAATAGAAATACGGGAGAGACGTATTGAAAGGTACCTTATTATGGATTATACATGCAGGCCAGGTACAGCGTGTAATTGGGAAACTCCCGACTAGTTGACAGAATGCGTACTTCATAGAGATTTTTAGTTGATCACCAATTCTTTCCCCCAGACATCTATATGAGCAAGATATGCTGCTAGCAGACGCAGAGATGGAAGTACAGCAGTTCGACTCCCGTCTGCGACAGCTCCAGAGAGAACGGATCAGAGTGCAGGAAAATAACCAGCTATTAGAACTGAAGTTGTGTCAGCTACATCGTGAGATGAACGTCCTGAATAGATTTGAAGCTCATGAAGACAGACTGGCGGAGAGAGTCTATGCTAAACTGATGCAGGTTGGTGGTAGATAGTAGTCTGTACTAATAGCAAATTATATTGATGCCGAGATGAAAGTCCAACGGTTAAAGAGAACAGATGAGAGTACAGGAAAACAAAACCAGGTGTTACAACTGAAGCTGTGTCGACTATGTCGCGATTTAAACGTTGTGAAAATATATAAATCTTATAAGGACATGCTAGCTGAGAAGGTACATCCCAAACTGATGCAGGTAGGTGATAAAGAATGGAGCGCTAGAGTTCTAGGAAAATTCGCTCCATCACCATTAGGTACACTAAAAGCATCGTTTTCCTAAAAAGCGATTCTACGGAAGTCACTTATTTGAAAAATATTATATCAAAAGGTGCGCGGCGTCCAAGACCAAATAGTGGACTGCGAGCACCGCATTGAGGAACACTTCGCGGAGAAGGAGAGCCTCAATGAACACTGCGAGGACT
Source organism: Clepsis dumicolana (assembly GCA_963691665.1). Classification (NCBI taxonomy): domain Eukaryota; kingdom Metazoa; phylum Arthropoda; class Insecta; order Lepidoptera; family Tortricidae; genus Clepsis; species Clepsis dumicolana. The sequence goes on from OY829512.1 coordinate 13,061,048, forward strand.
TGCAGAGGCAGTTCAAAAAACTCGTGCAGGACAACAAGTTTGCTGACTTCCTGCGGAGGATCTTCAAGAAGAAGTACCGCCCGCCAAGAGACAGGGATTCTGATGGTAAGTGCTGAAACTCTGTGACACTTGACAAAGAGATTTCTTGTAAATATTAACTGTTTTTTTTTTCTTTATTATGTATAGCAGTTGTTGCCATTATCGACAATGAAGCTATCGCGCCCTCTATACCTGCGTTTACGAAACATGCCTGCCTGGATTCGATTGGGTATAGGTTCGTTTGGGCGGCGATAAATATTCGATGATAAACGCTACGTGAACGTAGAACAAGGAGCGACCTTTGGCCATGTATCATAATAACATTATTTTAATCTTATCTACAGTGGCTTCGCATTGCATAGTATGAGAGCCTGGTCCACCCAGAGTTACCCTCTCAGTACTGTCGATTACGCCTCCAGTCTAGACACTGCGTGAATGTGCCTTGGTGTCCTACGTATCCTCAGTTCGCACTGCGCGTTGTGGGAACTTATAGACTGGGGATTATGGGGGTCGTAAAACCCATAATACCCTGAACCCGACACCAGCTGGACATGGCGGCTAATGCCGCCACGGGGCCCTCCTTCCAACCCCTTCAGGCCCGACCCGTATGCTCCAACTCATAATCGACCGTACTACAATGCTTTGCCTGTATGCTTCCGATACATACTCTTGGGAGCCCCGGGCTACCCAGTCCAACGTCCCTGTGAGGCACACTAGGGTGGACTCCGTCTGAATGGAATTTACCTACGGCCATTGGTTTACTCATCATTCCATATTCATGTAGCTAGTTATGTCGATTATAAAAGCATGTATAGATTATAAGCACTCACCAGGATCATCTCTGGTCACTGTCGGGAGGTTATCTCCCAAGCACTCTCAAACTGTCATGCATTCCGACTCGCGCCGTTTTTCTGTCCCCGAAGTGCCAACACACAAGAATCGTTAGTCAAAGCATAGTCAAAGTGGAGATTACCACATCGCAAAATAGATTGACATAAAGTAGGGTTGACACTTACCGACTGTTTTACGACGACTCGTGCATGGAATGCGCGACACTCCCCACAGCAAGAAAGGTTAGTGCAGCAAGGCGAGTAGGTGCCGCGTCCATTCCAGGATTTTATCCCTGGCCCGAATGGCGGCGACCCTCTTGCTCCTCACGATGTCCCCTTCTTCGCGCCGCTCTTCAAGCGGTGGTACTTCAGGATCCCCAAATTCTGCACGGTCCACGGAAGTATCCATCTCGACGCCCACTTGATCATCGAGTGTCTCAGGAGTGACATCATCTGGTAAGTTCCTCTCCATCACCTCGGTCTGTGTTTCCGATACGGCCGGTTCTGCTTCTGGCCGTTCATCTTCTACTTCTAAGGGGTAGAGGTGTCCGATGGAGCGTATAATTGTAGAGTCGTTAACCTTGACTCTTGCAACTCTACACTCACCATCCCGTCCCTTGATTAACGTGTCAATCTTGCCCACCTTCCATTGATTCCTGTTTTTGAGGTCTGATTTAATCTGCACAAGATCGCCTACTTGTGGCTTACGGTGGGACTTAACCCTGGGTTGTTTAGGTGCGTGGTTGTACCGCTCCCTAAGACTTGTGAGGTACTGTCCTATGAACATTTTCTTAAACTCCTCTATCATCTTGAGTCCTCTTTTCCAGCTTTCGATTAGGTCACCTTTTGTAGCCGTAATATTCGATGGAGCTTCTGACACAGACGGCTTCGTAGTCAAGCAACCCCCTAGACTTAAGAAGTCGGCTGGTCGTAGGACGTGTTCTACTTCAGTACCTACTTTTGTTAAAGGCCGTGTGTTTAATATTGCCTCCACTTCCTTTAGCACTGTCAGTAGCTTGTTTTCGCTGAGTAGGTGCTTCTCCAAAGTTCTCTTGAGGCAGTGCTTCACCAGGGCTATGAGTCGCTCATAAAAAGCACCATGCCACGGAGCTAGTTCGGGAATAAATTTCCATTGTATTTTATTCTCGATGCAGTATGGATCCTGTACCACTTCCGAAACCAGTTTGAAGCACGTCGCGTTGTCTGAGTACATTCTATGCGGTGTACCTCTAGTTGCCGCAAATCTCCGTAACGCCAGAAGGCACTCTTCCGCTGACAAGTCTTTTACGATCTCCAGATGGATAGCCCGGATTGTTAAACAGGTAAACAGAGCTACCCAACGTTTCTCTCTGCCAGACGATGTACTCACGAACAGAGGGCCAAAATAATCTACCCCCGTGTAAGTATAGGGCTTGTTATAGTTGACACGCTCTGGTGGTAGCGCTGGTGTGCCTGGTAACCTGTAGGGTCCTCCGCCGTGCTTGGTGCATTGTAGACATCTTTTAAGCACCTTGATCACCTGAGGCTTTGCTTGCGGGATCCAGTATCGCTCTCTGATAGAGTTCAATGTATGCGAAGCGCCGACATGATAATTGCTCTCATGAATGTCTTTAATGATCTTGTCTGTAAACTGGCAATTTTTGGGTAACAATATTGGATATTTTTTATCGTAGCTCCACGTCGTGTTTGCCATGCGCCCGCGACATCTCAGAAAGCCGTCAATGTCAAGGAAAAGATCCAGGTTTCTTGCTAGATGCGTTCTCTTCCCATCAAGTTCTTCAGGGAAGTATTTTCTTTGCAATTCCTTTATTTCGCAAACAATTTCAGTTTTGTCATGCACCTGTGGATTGTCGGGCTCTTTAACCTGTTTATCAGAATTATCTAGCTCCATAGGTTCATCAGTAGGATATTCACAATACTCTATGGACTCGCTCTGACCTTGGTAGCTAAGGTCATCGCCTCTACAATCGTCGGATCTGTTGTTCAGCTCCAAGGGCTCGTCCAGGCCTCCATCGGGTACTTCTCGCCTCTGTTCACCTGGGCTGTCGCCCAGGACCTCCCCAAAAGAAAGAAGGTTTTGATGCTCTTGGTATAGGCGGTCCTCTGGCCAGGTAGACTCATTCCCAATGAGAAACTCTGGGCCATTATACCAAAGGTCCATTTTTTCTTTAAACAGTTCTGGCCGTGTAGCGATGTCAGCAGGGTTCGATTTTGTGTGAATGTAGCACATCTCTGTGTTAGGATGGTTTCGTTTAATTTCGTTGACTCGGTTGGCAACGAAGGGTGGGAGTAGCTTGTTTGATTTTATCCAGCAGAGTACTACCATGCTATCTGACCATAAGTACTCCTTGGCTATTTCTAGCTCCAGATTATTTCTAATGTACTTCAAGAGTCTGCTCCCAATTAGAAACCCGAGTAACTCCAATCTGGGAATTTTCAAGTCATCTTTATCTTTAGCCTGTGACACATGCGATTTAGCCATCAAAAAGGATATTGAGTTTCGTTCTTGACTTATCACCTTGAGATAGACAACTGCGGCGTAAGCGTTTTTAGATGCGTCCGTAAAACAGTGCAGCTGGTATATGAGATCACTCTTCGATGAGTCTGTTTCTATGTATCTGGGTATCTCAATGTCAGCTATCGTCTTCAGATTCTGTATTGTCTCGTGTATGGACGAGATTAAATCTGCTGGCAGTTCGGCATCCCATTTAACTTTCATCTCACAAATATTTTGAAAGATAAGCTTCATTGGTAATATTAGGGGGCATACGAATCCGCAAGGGTCGTATACACGCGCTAGGGCTTGAAGAACTTTCCTTTTTGTATCTACCGGTTTGTCTGTCTTGCAATGAGTCTGTGTTACGTTCAGTTTCAACTTGTCTTTAGAAAGGTTCCAGTAAAGTCCAAGTATTTTCACATCGTCACATTGATCTGCTTTATGCGATTTTGGGACAGTGTTCATGAACTCTTGGCTGTTGGATGTCCAATCTCTAATGTTCATAGACAGTTGCTCAAAGCTAGACCTTGTCTGACCGTAGATTTGCATGGCTTCTTGAACAGAGTTGGCTCCCGTCACTAGGTTATCAACATAACACTTGCGGGCAATAGTATTCAAACATTCTTCATTTGAATTGCTCATATGATGTTGGATCGTAGCCGTAAGCAGAAAAGGACTCGATATAACTCCAAACGGTACTCTGCAGAATCTTAGGTGAAGTAAATTGTCCTGAGCCGCCTCTTTGTTTACATCCTTCACCCACAAAAATCGTGTAACATCACGATCTTCATTTTGAAGTGCTACTTGAAGGAATGCTTTCTCTACATCGGCTGTCAGGCCTATCCTCTTTGTACGAAATTTCAAAAGTAGCGCTGTTAAATCTTCTAACATAGACGGACCGCTGTAGAGGCATTCATTCAGGCTCTTCTGCCCCGTCGTTTTTGCAGATGCGTCGTACACGATTCTCCCCTTCTTCCCCTTTTGCTTAATCATGTGGTGGGGTAAGTAATGAAGAGGATGGTTGCTATCCTCTATGTGTTCTGGATTTACTGCTTCTATAATGCCAAGTTCCAGCTGTTCCTTCAAAATGGACTCGTATTCGTTGAGAGCCACCTTATCGAGCCTCTTCAGAACGCTTCTCAATCGACCCAAAGCTAGGCCGAAATTAGACGGTAATTCTGGCGGGTACTGAATCCACGGCCATTTGACCAGATATCGGCCATCTTGGTACTGCACGGTGTCATTGAAGTGGCGAACTGCTTCTTCTTGTCTAGTAGCCTTAGGAGAATCAGTGATTCCTATACTTTCTAGGGACCATAAAAATTGCACATCTATATTCCTTAAGGGTAGATCAGGCTCAGTAAAGTAAGGGCAACTGGGAATGTGGCATTGACAGTATGTCACAACAGACAAGGCATTTTCGACTCCTTCAGGAGTTATGTTTCCAGATAGCACCCACCCAAAATCTGTATCTAGTAAGTACAGGTTATTTGCAATCTGGACTTTATTCTCTCTAAGGATGGCACTATAGCAGTCGTTGCCTATAAGTAGATCAATAGTCTCTCCGGCTGTGTCATCATCAGCAATTATGTCTACTCCGTCATATTCCGAGAAGGCAACTGGGACTCTGTCTGTAATTTTTGGTACAATATTAACCGTTATTTGTTTATTTACACCACGTTTGGTGTGAACGTCGACTATTGCAGTGGGGCTAGACATTTTTTGAGGTTTAGATGCTCCGAAAGTGTAAATCAAAAGAAAATCTTCTTGCAGAATGGGCAGGTTCAATATCTTTGCTGCTTGTCGCGTAATATAGCTGCGTTGGCTGCCACAGTCTAACAAGATACGAACCAGTTTAGTCTCATTCGTTTGAGGGTTTCGTAGTGTTCCCACTGCGGTCTGTAAATAAGTATAACGGTTAGTATTAGTGCACGTTGAAGTAGTATGTGCAGCTCCTGCCGTTACTGACTCACCACTTGGGGCTGGGCAAAACACCATCAAGTGATCTCCTTTGCAGCGGTAGCACGAAATTTTCTTCCTACACGAAGCTGTTTGGTGATTTCGTCTAAGGCAGTGCAGGCATCTACCTTTTAGCCTTTTCTGTCTGGCTTCTAAAGTTTGGAATCTGCGGCAATCGGCGCTCAGATGTCCTTTGGCGTTGCAAAAGAGGCACGGCCTTTTAGGTTTCTTAGCTGAAGAAGGTGCTTCGTTATCCCTGTTCAGCTTACGCTTGCGGCTTTCCTGTGGGCGCGCTTCGGTTGTAACTTGTAAGGCCTCCGTGGTGCTTGATCCCGGTCCAAAATTATCTTGGTGAGTCATAAGGGCAGCTGACCTCTCCATTGCAGTAATGATCTTGTCTAAACTGGTTCTGATGGAGACCAAATCATCACTGTCTTCTCCGATAAGGTGGTGTTCATGTATGACCTTCGCTGGAAATTTAGAGAGCACCAGTGCCCGTAGATGGTTGCCACTGACCGGCTCACCTAATTTCTCCAAAACCCGGATATGCCTTTCGATGTCGTCAAGGACGCAGCGACAGCTAGTGCTGGTGTGGTTTGCTTTTGGTAAATTAGTAAGGGCTGTATAATGGGCGTCTATCAAAATGTTGCTAGAGCCAAAACGTTTTTTCAGCGTATCGACTGCTACCGAGTAGTTGGCATTGGTTGCAGTCAGACCTGATATAGTTTCAAGCGCTGGTCCCTTGAGGCAGCCCATCAAGTACAGCAACTTCTCAGATTCTGCCAAATCCCTTTTGTCAATGTTGGCCACAAATCGGTCCCAAAACTCACTCCATTTTAGCTTATCCCCATCATATGTAGGGAGGCCCAGCTCGGGCAACTTAGCCTTTGGGACAACTTCTACCTGGCTTTTGTTCATCTGCCACATTGATTCAAGCTCTGTCTGTATATCTTCAGCAGCGAGTTGATCCTGAGTAATCTCACTTATGTCAGTATCTGGGGATACACTTAGGAAGTGATATAGCTCTTTCTCAAGTAGCTCGAGGCACTGTTTGAGCTTTAAGCGCTGGAACATAAACTCATCTTGTGGTGTTCCCCCGCTCCTGCACTTAACCAGTAGAGCTTCAGCACCAACTGTTACTTCTTTTAGTTTTGCATGTCTCAGGACGAGCCTGGCGTAGGAACTCGCCATGTTGTTAGCTGAAAGTAGTGACAACTAATTTAAATAACTGTATAATGTTTATGTAAATCATTGTATTTACATGCTTGAAAGCTCTCTTCCTAGCCTATAAATTTATTTTAGTTGGGCATATTGCCGCTAGTATGGTAGAATAAAGTAGTATCTACTTACCCGTAATTAAGATACGCCAGTGATGGACGGTCTTTGAACGAACAAGTCGCTGTCGTCGCCCGTTTTTCGTACGGCCAAAGAGTATGCGTGCGGATACGTTCCCTACTTGTTACGACTGAAACGCATACAAAACACTTAGATTACAATCTGCATCAATGGATTAAGGCAGTTTTTTCCTGCGGTCTCACAGCACAAGTAGTTTAACATACCTGTATATACGCAGCACACCACTTCAGGAACGTTTCCCGGCACTTAAATACGATTGACTTATATATAACTCCTTAAATCGTATGCACACCCATTAGAACACACATAATTAAAAGAATCTCAATACTTTCTCACTTACTATAAGAAGTTTTCCACAATTCCAACATTCAAAGGCGGGAAGACGCTAAAAGACGTAATGTTTTGACATTTCACTCACAGATAAGATAAACACTAGTGTGTTCAGTCCAATTCTCTATCGGATTCTTATAAGGTGTAAACTTAAAATAAACTTGTTACTTTTAAGAGTGAATACCAAATGCTCGCGCATGCTTCTTCTTTCTAAAATAAAGCTATAACAAGTTCCTTATTTACTTCATAGATAGAAAGAAAATACATGAAATACATCTAGTTGCAGTTATTACAACCAAAAACGCAACGTAATGTGAACGCACCTGTAATCCATAGACAACAAATTGAATCAAACAGATGCAAAACAGGAAATACAACTTGTTCGTTTTGGTAATCTTGCTTTAGATAAAGACTGCACCACATCCATACCTAATGAATGATACTAAGATATTAAAATAATTCTCGTGAAATTTACAACTAGAGAAACAAATAACGCACACAGCTTACTCGAATTTCACCCGTAATTAGAAACATTCATTGTCAGTAAATCAAATTGTACCCACACAAGTAGGCAATAAAACACATCAGTTTTTTTTTTCTTTTTTTTTTTATTATAACACGTAGAAAGCTGTATGGAGAAGAGAAGGAGCGAAGGGGGGTTTTCTTAGCGAAAACTCTTAAATAAAGATAGGTTAAACTCTGAGAAAACGAGGCTATTCCGATTTCCTGAGTTTTCCCATTTTAGTAGGTAGTTAGGTATATAAAGTATCTAGGTTTGGAAGAACCAGAACTAGTCCGGCTTCCCAATCCTAGATCCCAGTATCATCTCCACCATTTTATCGCGCCCTCTATACCTGCGTTTACGAAACATGCCTGCCTGGATTCGATTGGGTATAGGTTCGTTTGGGCGGCGATAAATATTCGATGATAAACGCTACGTGAACGTAGAACAAGGAGCGACCTTTGGCCATGTATCATAATAACATTATTTTAATCTTATCTACAGTGGCTTCGCATTGCATAGTATGAGAGCCTGGTCCACCCAGAGTTACCCTCTCAGTACTGTCGATTACGCCTCCAGTCTAGACACTGCGTGAATGTGCCTTGGTGTCCTACGTATCCTCAGTTCGCACTGCGCGTTGTGGGAACTTATAGACTGGGGATTATGGGGGTCGTAAAACCCATAATACCCTGAACCTGACACCAGCTGGACATGGCGGCTAATGCCGCCACGGGGCCCTCCTTCCAACCCCTTCAGGCCCGACCCGTATGCTCCAACTCATAATCGACCGTACTACAATGCTTTGCCTGTATGCTTCCGATACATACTCTTGGGAGCCCCGGGCTACCCAGTCCAACGTCCCTGTGAGGCACACTAGGGTGGACTCCGTCTGAATGGAATTTACCTACGGCCATTGGTTTACTCATCATTCCATATTCATGTAGCTAGTTATGTCGATTATAAAAGCATGTATAGATTATAAGCACTCACCAGGATCATCTCTGGTCACTGTCGGGAGGTTATCTCCCAAGCACTCTCAAACTGTCATGCATTCCGACTCGCGCCGTTTTTCTGTCCCCGAAGTGCCAACACACAAGAATCGTTAGTCAAAGCATAGTCAAAGTGGAGATTACCACATCGCAAAATAGATTGACATAAAGTAGGGTTGACACTTACCGACTGTTTTACGACGACTCGTGCATGGAATGCGCGACAGAAGCTTCAGTTTACAGTACCTACGACACTTAGACCAAATTCGCTAAACTAAACCGCAACCTTCAAGTTCTGAAAATTAACACCGAAAAGTTATAGGTATTTTCAATCAATTTAGCGCGAATGGAATTAAGTTGCGAATCCTTTTCTGACTTTTTAAGTACGAAATTGATTAATTTCACCTAACTGATTTAACAAACCCGCAAGCCAATTAATTTTTGGGAAAAACTGATAAAAATAATTAACTCGAACCATGATAACTTTCATGTTTTTATGGTTCCGTGGCTCAAATAGCAAAACCCTTTATTTGTGTGATCATCAGATAACCGAACTAATACCATGGGAAACCATTCACTGTTGTTTATCTGAAATGTATTTTAAATCATAAATTGTAGTACGTAGGTACTTGAAACGTTCGGCCGGCGTGCACGTGGGTACTTAATTTCAGGAGTTTTTAAATACTTATTTGTATTGTTTGGAATCTAATTGCCTTATTCAGACTTCACCTCTTCTGAATTAGATTTAATAAAGTTGTAGATTTCGGGGCGAAATAAAAGGCAGAAATTTGCGAAAAACGTAAAGGAGAGTGTGAGAGAGCGGCGTGTGTCTTAGCTCGTAGAGACAGTATTAGCGACTGACGTCACGGTCATTTTTACCCATGTACCTAACGCAATGTACCCTCCGTTTTGACACATACCACTCCGGCTCACACCAACCCACCTTTATTAAAAATACCAAAATATTTAAACTTAAAGCTACCACGATTTACGCGTCGGCTACAAAAGTCAAAAATTGATAATACGTAACGTAACATAACGAAGCTTATCACTCCTAACTAATTACAGATTTTTGTGATATAAACTCTACCTTGTTATAAAACGTTGAAATTAGAGTCGCGGTTTTTATTTTAATTTCATAACTCACAGTATGAGTTATTCAAGTGTTCTTTTGTGCCTGTTTGCGTTTCACTATGCTGGTAAGTGTGTATAAAAATATTCTAACTTCAAATATATGTAGAGCTTTAAACCTTAATTTGTTTATTTTATTACAAACTCAACTAAAAACACAACTCACAACATTTTTACATTCATTTACTAAACTATACTATCATTTTGACTTTGTTTCACATACTTTCTAATCTATCTACTTTTAATATTTATGTATCCTTGTAACGTCATTAGGACCGTCAATTAATAATTATAGGTGCTTTTTTCTAGGGGCCCTCCTTGTGTTGCCTGAAACTTATCACTTCAAGGCAGTGCTGAAAATACCATCTGCTGGTATAATAGAACCTTACGAAGCTTGGTAAGTATTGGTATAAAAAAACTCTCTGAACTTCAAAAGCGATTTTCGATGTTTTAAAACTTAATATTTTACTTTCAGGGTCGACGCCGCTACTGAAAATTACAGATTTGATTTTTACGATGGCACTACAAAAATATTTAGAAAATTGAGAGATAATAATGAAACTACGTATTACGTGGTGCGTAGAAAATTAAAGGTTTAAAACTATCTTTTAGCCGTGACAATAGCAGCAGCACCAATTCAGCACAAATTAGTAGAGTTGCACCGAATGTGGGTCTGCCTTCGGGCGAAACTTGGTTAAATTTCATTTTGATGAACAGATCAGAGCGTCTAGTGTATAAACGTCAAATAGTATGAGAATTATGTACGGAAATTGCCGTGGTTTATGGAAATTTCACGAAATTATAGGAAAATCTACAACAAAATCTATACTATAGCAAAATCGACGGCAATTTGAAATGGTCGCATTTTGATTGAATTTCTTATAAATTATAAGTTAAATTTCTATCCATAGTGAAATAAACGGATCACTCACGTACGTCAGTCGAGTATAGCCCGACATGTTTATTATTATTATTATTATTATCAAGGAGGATAGTATACGAAGTGTCACAGCCCATACTTCGAATCGTTCCCCGCAGTCATGTTAAAATTCAGGCAATTTCTTGATGTCGCCAAGGTAGTAGCCAGCGGGTCAAATAATAACAAAACAGCGGTACGAATGTGTCACTCAAGCAAGGTAGATGGCGCTGAATGTAAATAAGAACGATTCCAAGTATGGGCTTTTTCAATCCGTTTACTTTCCATGATCCTTGTTATTATTAAATTAACTATTTTTATTTAAATTAGTTTTAGCTACCGAAGTTCTGCACTTCTAAATGAAATTCGGCCGGAGACGAAGTTCAATAAAAATTGCCCAAGTTCGTTATTGTACCTAAGTTAATAAAATAAATACCGACTGTAAAACGAATTTCGGTGCAACTGTACAATGCGCTTTAAAATTTGACACACTTGCAACGAACGTCTCTTCGTTGTAAGTGTTGGGAAAGGTCAGTTATATTTTGACAGTCTCCAATCACCTTCACAGATAAATCCGGAATCTACGAATTCCTACTTGAACAAGGAGGTCTGCCATGAGCTACAAATCAATTCACGCTTAGTAAGCGGCGTTCTAAGCAAGACCTATCTACCTCTGTCTCAACGTTTATCATTTGAGGGTAAGTAGAGTTAAATGTTACACAGTAAAAATGCATAAATAAGATTCCTGCCCATAAATAAGGTGCCCGCGAGCATGGGCGTAACGAGGAGGGGACAGGGGGGGGGGGGCAGCTGCCTCCCCGGGCCCCAGGACCCCTGCATGTTACAATGAAACTTCAAAAAAAATGTATAATAGTATATTCGAAATAACAACAGTTTTAAATGATTCGCGGTCAATTGCATTAGACATAATGAAAACGGGATATCAAACTGACGAAACGAGGGTAGATACTAATGTTGCAAACCAACAAAATCAAATGCAATGATCAAACCTAAGGTAATCGTGGTCAATATCCCGTTTTCATTATGTCTATTCGAATTAATATTTTTCACCTCACCAACTCAGAAAGGCTTTCTATATACCTATAGCACTTTTCCGTTGTACCGTTTGTGTCCAAATAAACATTAAAACATTAAAAGTAAGTAGGTACTTGAGATTTAAACGTGGAGATCTTCTCTATACTATAGCGGCTTAAGAATTTTTTGAGTTGCTCTATCGTGCTTGATTATAAAGAAAGAGATGGACTGAGGGACCAAGTGAATCTTGGACTTGTGCTGGTTATCCAAGGTGATAACTTTATTTATGTTGGTGTCAACAGGCGCGGAATATTTGAACAATCACATCAAAACAAAAAAATGGACGTACACCGGTAAAAGTTCAGAATTTGATGTGACTGTTGAACATACTGTCTGGACTGATACCGAAACAGCTATAAGCGGTAACAGGAAGGTTTGGATACCAGTGAGGTGAGTAAACAATGTTACTTTGGTTTTTTACTTTTATTGGAAAGAACGGTCAATCTATAAAATGTAATACTTATTTATAAAAACAAACACAAATTTAAAAGCAACAGGCTTAAATAGTCAAATATGTAACAGAGATACTTCTGCCACAACTCCCCGGTGTTCAAAGATCATGATACCTTATAATTAATACTCGTAACTCGATACCTACTATGTAACTCGCTTTGCGTTCTATAGATTCATAATTATATTTGCACTTCAATGGCACTATTAATTAGGTACTTACTTTAAATAACCTAACCAACTTAGAAAAGTTGAAAAACCCCCGACATTGTCATTTCAAACTCCAATATTTCAAAAACGGGTGAATCGATTTTAATGAAACTTAGCTAAGAACCATTTCGATTAAACTAGCTTTCGAACAAAAAAAACTGAATCGAAATCGGTCCATCCGCTTGCGAGCTACGATGCCACAGACAGATACACAGATACACAGACACATAGATACACAGGTCAAACTTATAACCACCCCTCTTTTTCGTCGGGGGTTAAAAAAGTCCGACGAATTGAGAACCTTTTTTGTAGTCGGTTAATAACTTATATTGTAAGTTGTTCGTACCTAAGTATATAATTATGTTTGACTGTCTGTTTATCCATTTTTAAGACACGAGTATCGGCTGCTTCACGGAGGCAAAGAACTAGATTTTATGCAACATGACTACATCTCGTTTGACCTCAATACGCCTGATCCTGCAGTATTCAATTTACCCAACGGTAAGTAACTTCCATAATAAAGTACACTAACTGGCCAATCGTTCATCTCCACCGTGCAACGCCATCTTTTATGCCTCCTCTACACGATGGACCGTCTTGATCAAAAACCAATAGCATCATAGATAGATCACTAGATTTTGTTGGTAGATTTTACACGCCAAATACACCCACTACGCGATGAGTCATTATAAAGAAAGTATGTATGTACTTATAACATCCATCATGACTAAGTATGGTCAAATGCATGAAATAAAAAAGTAAAACCGCCTACAAATGAAAAGAAAAACAAAGTAATCTTCTAAATCCACACGTTTTATGGCCGAGCACAAATATGAAGTCAGAGTATTCTTTGAATGAAGCACCAAATACTGTCTTTTCAGATTTCAAATGCCCGTTATACAGAAGCAAATCTGTTTATGAAGCTGTAGATCCAATTTTAGAGCTAATAAACCCAGACCTAGAGCATAGAAGAACCAGGGAAGCATTTGAATCGTAAGTAAAACTCTGCGTCAAAAAAAATTACACAGTCCACTAACAGAATTTTTATATGGACTTGGTCGTCATTTACACCCGACTGCCGAATTAGGGTTAGGTATGTTTTTCGAAAGTTTATATGTATGTATGTCTAATTCTTTGGCACGCTCAACAGCGTAAACCGTTTGACGGATTTCAACGTATGAGATGTCATTAGGTTCGTCTCAGTTTTGGGAGTGACATAGGGTATAAATGTTTTCCGGAATTGCAGTTGGGTTTTCTGTTGTTAATTTTAAGTTGGTTAGGCTATTTACCACTGAGGACCTACTATGTTTCTTGCTCAAATTCTTAAAATATTACCTGGATTCTCTAAATTTATTTTACTTGCAGATACAAAGTGCAACATAACAAGAAATACAAGTCAAAAGACGAACATTTCAAGAGGCTGCACGTTTTCAAAAACAATTTGAGGCAAGTGTGTTGGTTTTTATTCTGCTTGCGCATAAACTGCTCCCAATTCATTATTTCAGACGAAATACATCCACTTGTTGGACGTAAGGCCTCCTCCATCGATCTCCAATAAGAGGTATCCTATCCTACACATGTAGAACGGCGCGCCATTTTGCTGCTTGTCGCGCAGTGCGTCCCTTTCATAGTGACGGAATCAGTGAAGGACGCACTGAGACTGAGCGACAAGCGACAAAATGGCACGCGTGCTAGCCCCCCTGAGCCGCTTACATCCAACTGCCACAAAAACTACTTGTTTGTTTTTCACAGCCTCGTACTCAAATATTTTGCGGAGGTAGGACCTTGTGCGAGGTCCGTCCGTTAATCCTGCCGCTAAGCAGCAGTGCTGCAATGTTGTGTTCCGGTGTGGAGAGTAAAACAGCCGAGGAAATCACAGACACAAGAGGCATTTGCCCTCTGGGTTGGCTACGCATCTGCAAACCCCTCCGGGGTTGCGGGTGGCTATGGGCTGTGGTGATCATTTACCAGCAAATGACCCCCTTGGTCGTTTGCCTACCTTATCGTATAAAAAAAAATATTTTGACAGGTAATGAGTTTTTGTACGCGAAATTTCAGATACATCCAATCTATGAATCGCCAGCAGAATTCATACAAGCTGGCTGTTAACCACTTAACTGATGCCACCGAGGACGAGTTGTCTGTCTTTCTTGGCACAGAGATAAGTTCTGAACTCATTGATCCAGAGAGTGAATTCGTTGACGATGACATTATGAACCTGAGAGGCTATTTGAACTGGACGAAGGTAGACGCTGTTACTCCCGTCAAAGGTAAGATGTTGGTACAAAGAAAACTACATTTTTGACTTGCTTCTTGAAAGCTTTTGGATTAGTACCAAATCGTCTATGTAGCAAAGTGTCCAGCGGCGCTAATTGACCAAGAACCAAAATGTCTGGCGTCCAATTAGCATTTTGCCCAATTAACATAACGTCCACATTCCACAACGTAGAACTTCAAAATAGTTGCCGCCGTGTCGCTGTATGACTACTTGCTAATTGGGTATATATTTTACGATTTATTCATTTTCAAAAAATTTGCTATTTACACGTAATGGACAAAGTGCTTCATAGACCAACTAAAGTCAATAGTCGTGGACATTTTACTTTATAGACGATTCGGTCTTTTAGCATGATAGCCTGACGATGTATCATACTCAATTCATCCTTTCGTTTCATTGCATGCAATAACTGCGTATCATTATAATTGCGGGTGAGCAAAGTAATTGTTTTTAGTTCATTATAATCTTGTCTAAGTACTTGTCTACATCTACACTACGGCTTTCTTGGTTGACAGACCAAACAACTCTTTGCGGTAGTTGCTACGCCTTTGCGGTAACCGCAGCAATAGAATCGGCGGCCTACATCAAGAACGGGTTCAAACATCTCGAGGAAATGAGCGAGCAGGAGATCATTGACTGTACCTGGGGGTAAGTAATATACTAACATCTTAAACAGTGTCATTCTGCTACTCCACCGCAATCGGTAAAGTTCGGTGCTGCCTTGCTCAAATCCTCGTACGAAGCTACAACTTTCAGTAGGGATAAAAATGAGTTTTCTGATTTATTTATTTTTAAGCTTTTTTGCCGACTGTACCTACTTTTTGTTGACTGTACTTGTATCTATCCAGTTTACATATCCATGCCAAAATTCAAGTCGATGCTATTAACCATTGAAGAGTTTTCATGCCGGACCAAAGAATTTCACTGCTAGATTATTGTATTGTCACCGGGCTTAGGTACATACCTAAGCAGGCATTTCAGCTAAATCGGATACCAACAATGTTCGAAAAATGGTTTTGCAAGTTTTCAAGTTACATACATACATACGAACAACAGTGAGTATAAGTTAATAAACAATAGCTTGCAAAAACGTCAAATACAAACTAATTTAACGGAATATTGTATGTATGTAACTTAATTACACCACAAAAAAATACCGCTGTTATCGTCATAAATTCAAAGAAAATTCTACTTCTAGTGGCTCATTTGGCAACCACGGCTGTGACGGTGGAAAACCAGACTATACTTTGAACTGGATCAAAGACCACGGTATATTTTACAAGCAAGAATACGGATCTTATCTAGCTATGGTAACGGCAAAGACCTTTAACAAAACAAAATGCTTCATCAGCTCTCCATTTATCGTCAAAGACCTTTTCAAAGAAATGAGCTTCTTGCGTGTTTGCACCAACAACAACTGTGACCGTTTGCTGTTCTTAAAATGACGTCATGGTACATTAAGCTACGATTTCCCTTCTTTTTCAGCCTGGGTATTGTAACATGGATCAATCACGATTTTTGACTATTTCGGGCTACCAGCAGGCCCCGAGGAACGTGAGCGTTATCAAAGTAAGTTACGTGTAAGTGTATTAGGTACACCTTTCATTGTCATCTCTGAAGTTTAATTTTCAACTCTTGTCACTTTTACAGTACCTATATGTGAGTATTTTTGGTCTACATAACCTCCCTACTTTTTAAAAGTTGGCTGGAGTAGAAACGATTTTGACATAATGTTGCTTAGTATGTTGCTAATAAGCCGTTTCTACTGCACTTATTGTAAAGCAAAAGCTTTTATACATATCCCTACAGACTGTAATATTTTGATTCATGAGATGACAAAACAACACCTAACTTTTATTTTAACACAACTTGTTTAAGCGAAACATTATAAAAAAACATGCACCACCTAAAAATGATATAATATTTAATTTCAGAGAATGTTACGTAAAAAAGGACCGATGATAGCTGCAATTAGTTTAACAAAATCATTACATTATTACTCCAGTGGAATATACAATGACTTGAATTGGTAAGTTAAATTGCAAACAGCTAGAAAATCATGAAGGGAGCCTCAAAAGCCGCAAGTGATTCAATAAAATTTAAAGTCTCGTATTTGTGTCTGTCGGAGTAGTGGTAGTTCTTGGACCGGGACCCAAGAACTATCAACTGGCAGGATTGGGACTGGGGACTAATAATTGCTGAGAAGCTTATACCTACCTTACCGATATGTTTAGTTTCAAAGACATCAGAAATGATGATATCCGCAGTAGAACTAAGGTTACCGAAATAGCCCGAAGAATTGCGAATCTTAAGTGATGGCAGTAGGCGGGGCACATTGCTCGCAGAACTGATGGCCGATGGGGCCAGAAGGTTCTCGAATGGCGTCCGCGGACTGGGAGAAGAGCTTTGGTTAGGCCTCCAACAAGATGGAGCGATGACCTGGTGAGGATTGCGGGATCGCGGTGGATACGGAAAGCACAATACCGGTCTGAGTGGAGATCCTTATGGGAAGTTTATTTCCAGCAGTGGACGTCTTTCGGCTGACATGATGATGATAAAAGACAACTCTATGTTGATCTAAACAGTGTTGTTTTTGGGACTAAACATATCGGTAACATACGAGGTTGAGAAAGTATAATATAGTTTAGTTTTTGTGCTTATTTCCAGCTCGTCGAAACCGGAGAAGCGAATGCATTCTGTCGTCATAGTGGGGTACGGCAATGAGAATGGACAAAAATACTGGATAGTCAAAAATTCCTACGGCACGCAGTGGGGAGAAAACGGATATTTGAGGCTTAGCATTAGGAAAAACGTCTGTGGCATTGCCAATTACGCCATTGCTGTCAATTTATAATTCAAGCGCTTGTTGTATTAAGTAAATGTTGTTTTCCTTAAGCGCTTCAAAGAGCTTGGTTTTTGTTCTAAGACAAAATAAAATGTAATAAAAATGTAATTCTATTAATTTCCAGATTAAACTATGATTATATAGATCGTATAGATTTAATTTTTTATAATTTCTGCAATCTATTTCTCCATCCTTCCTCGTCCTTCATTTGTCAAGTCTAATCCACACCTTTTTAACCAACTTCTTTACGATATGTGCTAAATATTATGACAGTGTAAAGAATTCTTGTATTGTATTAGGTGCTTAAGTTTCTGACATTACAAACGCAACTAAAACTATGTCTTCTCTTTGTTAACGCATCATACACACAATAAGAAACAAAAGTTGTCTTTCCTATGGACATAAGTAAAGCTAACAATATTATTCTAGAGTCATCATACCTAAAAACTTTTGTATGGCCCTAATACACATAGACACCATTTATGGAAAAGAGAACTCTAGGAGAAGAAAATAGTTTTCAGGTATCAGGATTTTCTTTCAAAGTACTCATTAAGTGCTATTCCCATCTATTGTCATCTCATGTAGGGTCAGTGGCCTAGGATAAGTATCCATACAAACTGTATAGGAAAGTGAATACTTATGTCAGGGAACCGACTGTACTTAGGTTCTGGAAAAACCGCACACGCATACAACCGTGAATGCATTATACATACGACATAACACACAATACCTAATAGGTAACAATAACCTAACCAACTTAAAAAAGTTGAAACCCCCCCCCCCCCCCCCCCTAAAGTTTGAAATGAAAACATTTTCATTTCAAACTTTAATATGTCAAAAACCGCTGAAGAGATTTTTATTAGCTAATGACCACCGCTAGAAAACCTGCTTGGAAGTACATAAAACTGCATCAAAATCGATTCACCCGTTTAAGAGCTACGGTGCCACAGACACACACACACACGCATAGCAGTCAAACCCCTCTTTTTGCATCGGCGATTAAAAAGGGCTTTACGCAAGTCATCCTAACCTCCACCGTACGCGTACAGAATCATCAGAAGAGTCGGAGTCATCGTCATCGAGCGAGGAGGATGACGCCGCCAGCGTGGACAGCCGCGACATCGGGCCCATCAGGCTCGACCCCAACATATGCCCCGAGGGCTGCGAGCTGGATGTCTACAACAAGACCTACGAACTGAGGAACACCAGGTTAATTAACAGTTTCAAATGATTCGCGGTTAATTAGGTACCATTCGACATTATTAGCTACTGCATATTGACCGCGATTTTTTTTATACGAAAAGGAAGCCAAACGGGTATGTGGGTCACCTGATGAATTTATATGAATTTATGTTTTGAATTATAAATTTAAAAAATCACGTACGTCCTATTCTATCAATTGTCAACATTACAACTTTACAACATTCTTACACTTGAACACCGTTGTAAAATGTCTGACATAAACTTACTTTTCGATATAGTTCGAGGTCGTATCGACTGCCCAGACCTATTTTTGTCTGCAATATATTTGCGCACCCCTCAGCGTCGCACGAGACACACCACTCTGTTCCATGAACCCTTTCATTCCACTAACTATTATGGTTCCAATTCTGTACTGTCACGTATCCCCCGCTTGTACAACTGATCCTTTTGTGGGATCGAAAAATGAATTTAAAAAAGATAGGTATGCTTTCGAAATTAATCAGTGAAAAATTGATGTACTAAGATAGATACTCGATAAATTAAATGTACCTAGTGTGGCACCATGGACGGCCCATTTCGGCCAATCTTGTACTTGTAACTGCCTACTCATATTTAAAATTCAGCTGTAACTCAGTCTTAAGCATCTCCACCGTGTTGACATAGATTATGTAAACAATGGATAGCTGTTATTGGCGTTTTATAATTTAACCAGTTGTAATTATCTATTTTAATTTAATTGGCTGTTGTTATCCTTGATTAATACAATAAAATAAACAGACACAAGCACGAGCAAGACATGATAGAGCAGGATCGGCTGGTGGATTTGCTGCGCAAGGACATCGACGCGCACAACAAGGTTAAGAGGAAGTTGGCTGTGCAACTCGACAAGAGGAAGAACGAACTGAGGGAGTTTATGGTGAACTAATTGTTATACGACAAATTACTTTGCGAATATTGACTCGCTAGCGCCATCTATGTAAAAACATCTCTATGGCGAGGCAGTATTCGCAAAGTAATTTGAAATGAAGTGAAGCGTGAATATATAGGAGTTTTGTTCTGATAGCGTAAAATTGGTTAGCGCGTCACCACGGTTTTATGTAGGTAGTTCTGGGCTCGAGTCCCAGTTCGAGAATTTATTTTTCTGGTCTTTCTGTATATTTATTTTTCAGTAAGGATTTTTAAAAGTTACTTACTTAATATAATTTAGTTAGGTACAAAAGAAATTCTAGTTAACCAAGTTACCCAGAATATAATAATTATGTAGGTACACTTGTACAAAAAAAAACCGGCCAAGTGCGA
This sequence comes from Clepsis dumicolana, assembly GCA_963691665.1. Lineage (NCBI taxonomy): Eukaryota > Metazoa > Arthropoda > Insecta > Lepidoptera > Tortricidae > Clepsis > Clepsis dumicolana. The sequence continues at coordinate 13,080,977 of OY829512.1, forward strand.
GTCGGTTTCGCGCACGAGGGTTCCGTAGAAAGATTTTAACGCTTTTCCCAAGTGTTTTAAGAATTCCAGTGTTAGCAGAGCCCTGCTCTTAAGCAAAATGTACGCAGTGTGGGGTCAACTTATATTGGTCTGCGAAATCTACAGACAGACATAAAAATTTAAGATTTTGAGACTTTTCGGCGTGGTTGTGCTATAAGAGCTACCTTCATACCAAATTTCAAGTTTCTAGGACATCTGGAAGTACCCTTTAGGTTTTTGGAAATCGGCAATTTGTATGGAAATAGATTTTTTAATGACTGTATCTTTTGATTGCGTTGACCTAGAAGGTTGATTTTTTCACGGCTTCAAGGGACCGCAGGCTTGAGTATTTGATATTAATTTCAGTATGCTACCTCTACGCGTTCTAGAGAAAAAGGGTCTTGACAGACAGACAGACGGACAACAAAGTGATCCTATAAGGGTTCCGTTTTTTCCTTTTGAGGTACGGAACCCTAAAAACATCATCATCATCAGCCTTTTTACCCGACGACTGCGAAACGCAAAGGAGGGTAATGTGTTTACCAGCCTGTGTATTTACGCCCCACTGCTAGGCACTAGGCCTCCTCTCAGAATGAGAGGGCTCGGGCTATAGAAAAACATTTAATGCAAATTAAATTTGAGTAATACCTAAGTACAATCAAGTTACCAAGTCCATTGAATATATCCAGCTGGAAAAGCAAAGCTGCATGAACGACGTGGACCAGGTGATAGTGCTCCGCTACGACCAGATCAGGGCTTCGTCGGTGCGGGGCTGCACCGGGCCGGACGGCCTGTCCCAGACCGTGGTGTTCCCCGAGGCGCTGCTCAAGAGGCTGAGAAAAAGGGTGCTGGAGCTGCAGGACGAGATAAAGCAACAGAAGCAGAGGCAGAAGTCAGTGATGAGCATACATAAATAATAATTAAATAAATAATTGAACATCCAAGACCCGAAAACAAACATTCGTATTCATCATACAAACATGTGCCGCGACCGGGGATCGAACCCGGGACCTCAAGCTTCATAGTCTCTAAAGAACCATTAGGCTATCCGGTCGTCAAGTAGGTTAGTTCGTCGGTATAATTAACATTACTAAATTTCAGAGTAAACCGCACCCACTTATTCCGCATGAACGTTGATCTCCGCGCTATGGAGACGCAGGCGGAGGAGCTGAGAGCGCAGATGCGGGACGTGCTCACGCGCAAGCTGGGCAAGCCGCGGCGCGTCGACAGGACGCTCGATGATCTGCTGAGGCAGATGGCGCGGCGGCACAAGTTTAGCACCACGCTGGGTACAATACCACAGGTGCTGAAGCAGATCAGAGGCTGGAGGGTGAGTGTACACATTGAAAGTGCTAAGTAATTTGAATGTAACTGATTCAAGAAGGCATAGAATCATTTCGACGTGTACAGTATATTTAGATATAGGTACCTAATATACGTACTTAGTTATGTTGGATAGCCACTGCAACTGGCAGTCACATGTTGAGCAGCTGGTCAGTAGACTGAATAGATTCGTTTTTGCTCTGCGTAGGTTAACACAGGTGGCGTCGCGGGGATTGGCTCTGTTAGCGTTTCATGGACACATCATGTCGAACCTCCGGTATGGTCTTATCCTATGGGGAAACTCCACCTTTACCAACCGTGCATTCATACTCCAAAAAAAATGTATCAGAGCGATCTGTGGCACTGGTGCGACTGACTCATGTCGACCTTTATTTAAAAAACTCAAGATACTGCCGTTGCCCGCGCGTTATGTGTATGAAATGTGTCTCTTTGTTAAAGCCCACATAAATAGTTACAGAATAATGACTTCCAATCCAAGATCAACATCTAAGTTACATGGGTTCAATCTCTCTTACCCAAGTCATAACACTGCTCACTTTAGAAAAAGTATACTGTATACGTCGGTTAAAATATTCAATTACTTGCCAAATGACCTCAAAACTCAGAACATGAAAGAATTTAAAAGGAAATTGTTTAATTGGTGCTTAGATAATATGTATTATACTGTCAATGAGCATTTTGAACCTACTTATACTAATACATTATGAATTGTTTGCTGACATTTTGGCTTTTGTAAAATAATAAAATATTTTTGTACCTTCCCTAATAATAATACATATGTTTTGCATTTCTGACATACATATGAAAAAAACCTTTTATTTTTATCTCTGTGGCACGTTTATTTATTTATTTGTTTTGAATTGTACAATTAATGTTATACAATTAAGCGGGTAAGTCAATTTCTCTGCATTCTCTGGCGTCCACACTCCTGTAATGTACTTACTGGAATTAATTACCATGCTTGTTTCTTCTGTCACGGAACTCTTTGTGTTGTACCTACAATTGACATTGCAATCGCACTTTCATGGCATGACATTGACATTTTCTAATATTATTATTGTAATACTTAATCATTATTTTATTTTTTATTTATTTTTTGTTTGACATTTTAAAGATTCAATGACATGTGATGAGCGTATCTACCGAATGTTGTGCGCCATACAGTGGCTGATTGTGACGAACTTTAATATTATTCTTACGATTTATATAATCACTCACTTTCGGACAATAAATGATTTGATTTCATTTAGTTGTTTGGAAAAACGCTCGACGATCTGCTAAGTCAGATATTAGCTCGGCCACACTTAGCACCACGCTGGAGTCTATTACGCAGATTCTGAAATATTATTAGGAGCTGGCGAGTTTTTTTTATACGATACGATAAGGAAGGCAAACGAGCAAGTATGTCACTGCTGATGGTAAAGTAGTCAATTTGACTTGGATTTTCTCTTTTCTCAACTAGTCAGATGCTCGGTCTAATGAACGACCAGCCTTAAAAGCTTTCTGTGCCTACTTCTATTGGTAAAACTATCTGTTAACAGGACCGCTACAGCGAATTGGAGCAGAAATATTTATCCGTCCTGAACCGCCACTCTGAACGCCTCCGTACTGCTGCGGCGTTGCAGGCTGATGTCTTGCCACAGAAGGTACTGGGGTATCATTAAAATTAAGCAATCTTCACGTCATCATCATCATCAGCCTATTCTAGTCCACTGCTGGGCATAAGCCTCCCCTAATGAGCGCCATAGCGCCCTGTCTTCAGCTTGCCGCATCCAGCATCTGCCTGCAGTCTTTCATGACGTACTCAAAAGTAAAAACCTGATCCCCAATTTAGGGAATATCCATCTTTGACTTATTTATTACTCCACAGCCCCTGAAGTCCGCTGATGAAATGGCTGGTGCCTACGACGCTGAGGTTTACCTCCGTGACGTGGTCCGCCTGCGGATAGTGCGCTCACAGCAGTTAAATCAGATGAAGGTTATTTTTACAAGCACTTAACATAGTGAATCGTCGCTGTTCTACGGCCTAGCCTTGTCTCCTGACCAATAAGGATGTAAATGACAGACAGACAGACAGGCAACAAAGTGATCCTATAAGGATTCCGTTTTGTTCCTTTTGAGGTACGGAACCCTAAAAAGTTTAAAGCCACCAATCAGAACACGTGTACTTTGCAGTTGCCGTGGTAACTTTTTCTTAGCAAATGAATTAATAGTAGATTAATGCCCAGGCGTAGGAAGAGAGCAATGGGTTTTTTCCCGGGTTTGCTGGGCCTCCAATCGAGCGTGCGAGGGTCTCGAACTAAAACGCCAACAAGATCTGAACTCCTGACAAGGAACAGCCTACGGCCTGTTGCATAACGACTTGTAACATAATGTAATACAAGTGGAAACCTCTTTTCAACTCCTTGTATTAAAATGAGACTTCCGTTTATATTGTAAGTTTTATGCAACAAGCCCCTGCCTGGTGGGAATTATCGGTTGCAGGCTCTCCGCGAAGAGATCAAGGCGCTCCGGCTCAAGCCGCTGTCGCCGCGGCCCCCGCTGCCCACGGCCGAGCCCCCGTGGGAGCCGCGCGACGACGTCTACCTGTTCATGGGGCCGCGCAGCACCTGGCGGCCCCGGAAGAAATACTTCCCCATGTTAGGCTGATAACGAAGGGACGTTGACCGCGATTACCCTCTAGGTTTAGCCTCCTGCGATCAAAAGTTCTTTCTACAGGACATACTTACGAGGGTCGGAAGTGTATTTCAATTTTTCATTAAACACATCAAGTTGGAAATTTCATACTGTTGAAATTTGCGTGGGACGCAGGAGGTTATATATAAGCTCCCAATATTTTGACGCAGTTACATGCATCATGATCACTGGTACACTGATACCTATCGCGTAATCGCGATCAAAATCCCTTAATGTCTAGGTAATTAACCGAGAATCATTTAAAACTGTTCCCCATTTTAGTTCCACGAATTGCAGTTACAGCTTTGTACTCGTAACTACCTATCCATGAGCACTTGAATAGCATTCGGGTTCGGATGAATTCGTATTGATATAAGATCCCTTTCCTTGTCATAATTGCCATTGGCAGCCGAAGTACTTATTTCTAATTCAAATTCAAATTCAAATTCAAATTCAAATTCAAAATTTTATTCAGCAAATAGGCAGTTGAATGCTCTTTTACACGTCATTTTTTTTGAGTCTACCAGCGCTTTCGGAAAGACCATGATTGCCAAGAAGAATGCGCCGCAAGAAACTTGGCACAAAGTCATTTTTTCTAAAAACAAGTTACATTAGCTCTTACAATACGCAACCACAGACAAACTACACAAAGAAACCTCACTCTGTCATTAAAAGATTAAGAGAGAAAAAAAAATACCGCATTTTAGAAACAAGTGTAAAAAGTAATTATTAAAACAGCAAAACCAGAACACTTTACTTTACTGGCACGTTTTAATTGAGCAGGAGATGTATAGGGTCTCCAGGTCAAATATCTGTGAAAATTTAAATTACAAAGGGATGTATAGGGTCCCAGAATTAATACTATAATATAATACTTAATCTAAATGGCTTAGAGATGTATAGTCTCTAGGGTCAATTTAAACTAAATTTAAAATCAGCAGAGGTGTAAAACGCCTACACGGTCAAATAATAAGTATAATAATACATATACATAAACTGGAGATGTATATGGTCTCCAAATGTCAAATAACAAAAATTGATGAAATATACATTTCATGTCATCATGTCAAATAAATAAAACATTATTATAAAACCCGAAACCTATTCGAAATGCTCACAAACTCTGTAAGTACTATCATCTTAGGAGTATATTAAGGTACGGAATGAAAAGGTGAACGCAACAAGGTTTTTCTGTCAGACAAAATGAACTGAATGATGCTAAGATGGCGTTAGTTTCATGAGGTCCGTTTGACTTTTCTGTAGTCTCTGTTAGTTTGTGATTTTTATACAATTCCACCTCTCGATACTAAATGCCGTCCAGCAATACTTTGTCTGTCAGAAAAACTACATTGTGACTTGGCACAGATTAGACAATAAGCTACCAGGATCCTGTCAGATTATATATATTGTTATCTGATATTTAAATGAAAATAATCGATTTATTGATTATTTTTGTGTTTATTTTTATGAAACATTCATAGAATGAAATTCAACATACAATAACAATGCAAAGAAAAATCCGTTAAGCAGCTGGACGCTAAGTATAACGTAGCGTAGTAGCTAACGTTAAGTATAGCTTAATTGATGGAGCGTGGTACGGATTACCGAGGTTGCTGGTTCAAGTCCAGCTGCTTAACGGATTTTTCTTTGCATTGTCATTGTATCTGATATTTAGTTTTTCATACTCTTCCTACCACATTTTACCCTTACGGCCCGTCACTGAGACGAGTACAGTAACTCAACTTACACCAAGAGCTCCCATTTCAGAACGCCACTCGGTTCCCAAGTGAAGCTGGTGTACGACGTGAACATCATGAAGCTCCTGTACGACTGCCTGGACGCCATGCGGGTCACGCGCGACGACGCCGAGGAGCTGCTGCAAGAGCTCACGGCGCTGCTGCCTGATGTCCTGGCAGGGTAAACGCCTAATCTATGTATATAATAATAAAGCATCCAGAAAAGTGAAATTTGGCATGGAGGTTCCTTTTATAATGTACCCCGTGATAAGGTGGGATTTTTCGAAATTCCCACGCTAGCGAAGCCGCGGGAGAAAGCTGGTGTCTGGATAAAAGTCCAATTGAATATTTACGAGGAGTTTATGCATATCACTATGCAGAGCTAGTGATGAGAGATGACGTCAATGAACTGCTCTTAGAGCTCAAAACGTTTACTTGAATGGCAAAACCAAGCCTGACGCCTAGACAGTCTGTTCTTATGAACAGATTAGTTTGCTATCACGAGGGGAGTTGATATTCCCCATATACAATGTTAGTACTGACTGGCACTATCACCAGAGGCACTAGCCTCTTGCAAGCATAATCCTGAAATCAGTCAGTTTAGTTCTAGTTACAGCGTGCTTTACAAGTAGTAAATTAATCACCAGAGCGAAATCCCGGTACGAAGTGGTGGACATGCTGGTAAAGAAGTGGCTGCTGAAGTATGGCGGCGACCCGAGCCAGTACAAGAAGCAAACGCGCGCTTTTGACGCGCTCGCGGCGCTGGCCGACCGGCTCATAAGAGACCATGTGAGTGGTGTGGGCAATCTAACTTGAAAGTCCTAATTTTCAAAACACGTGGCTGTATGCATTCACTGATCACTGGTATAATATAGAGGTACGTACTTGTATTGATTTAAACTTTCGCGATTTTCACACATTATTTTTTTTTTTAATCTCATTTATTTTATAAGCCATACATCATATGATTAAGTCGGCCTTTTTCACACATTATTAACATTAAGTAATAATAAAGACCAAGTGCGGGTAGTTCGAGGAACCCGTGCAGCTAGGAGATGTTGATACCCGCCTCTTCAGTCCCTTCGAGACCATGGACGCAACGTCGCGTCCGAAACGTCGAGGTATTTAAATTCAAATTTAAATATATGTTTTTTACGCGATTAAGTCCCGAGTATCATAATAATAAGGTACGTACTTAATGTGAAATCGATACGGTGGACTAATTACATAACTAAAAGGACAGAATTGGCGTTCCAAGTTTATTTTTTGACTTCATCTTCTGTTCCGGTTCTGGTCTTTGTAGTGCGCGTGCTACTGGCCTTCTGAGAGTTCCCTCCACCTGGCCCTTCTAACACATTGACCGGGAGTGGGCCAAATAATACAACCTCTATTATCTCCCCCCCCCCCCTCGCCCATGCACTGCATGTCAATTGAAACCCTAACTAAAACATACTCCAGGTGGAGACGCTGGAAGGGACAGGCTCACACGACGTGATGCAGCAACTTGAGGGCGCACTTAAGGGCGTATCTGGTGATAAGGAGCCCCTCGGCGCGCGGCTGGGACCAGCTTTGGCGGCCCTCTTCCTAACTGCTCAAACTGCTGATTTGGGTGAATCAAAATTATCTTATTATTTTAATATTAGCCTATAACCTAACCAACTTAGAAAAGTTGAAAAACCCCCGACATTGTGATTTCAAAAACGGGTGAACCGATTTTAATGAAACTTAGCTAAGAACCATCTCGATTAAACTAACTTTCGAATAAAAAAAACCGCATCGAAATCGGTCCATCCGCTTGCGAGCTATAATGCCACAGACAGATACACAGATACACAGGTCAAACTTATAACACCCCTCTTTTTCGTCGGGGGTTAAAAAAAATTGTAAAACATCCAGTGGCAAGTCGACTAGTGGGTAGAGTCGACAAAATTAATTCCTGACCCACCATAGAACATTTTCATAGTAAACGTCATAACGATTTTACTTGTCAAGCAAGACGGGACGAGTTTAGAAGAGGAAACGTGATGGAATAAAATGAAATTTGAAATTTAACTTAAACGGGTTGTCTCCACTTAGCTTCAATGGATTACCGTTACCTTATCTGCTCTCCGCTTCGCATAAATCTTTGCACGCTTCGCATTGGTAGAATCAGCGCTTCAAATATTGAAAATAGCGAGAGTAGCGAGATTATAAATTTTTCAAATAGACCTAAAAGCATGATTTCCACAGAATCTATTGAAACTATGGCGTCGCTCGTCAATTCCCTGGTAGACGACAAGCATCCTCTGACCACAGAATCAATAGAGCGTATTGACATTTTCGACGTCATTGAGGATATCAGAGGTAAGTAATATCACACAAATTATTGGGATTCAAGGACTATTTCGTCTTACCAGTGATTGCACTTTGATACTGAGTAACTAAGATAGTTTTCTTTAATGATTGATAATTAATCTTGTTCCATCTGTGCCCCGTTTCTCGAAGCTTTTTTCAAGTAATTTTCGAGACAAAACAATATTATTATTAGTCTGATAAGCTTCGAGAAACGGGGCCCTGCTTATCCAATTCATTTGTTTGGAATAAACTCTACTTCATTCGTATTCAATGTATCAATTACCTACTTAATTATATTTTTTATAAACTAACTGAAACATGAATACACAGAAAAAAACCAGAAAAATGCCAGCCGTGGTGTAGGGGAAAAGCACACGACCCGGAGTGTCGAGGATCCGGGTTCGATTTCCGGGGATTGGCATTTTTCTGGTTTTTTTCTATGTATTCATGTTTCAGTGAGTTTATAAAAAATATAATTGATATTCACGGGAAAACCGCAAAAATAAAAAATTGGGAGAAAAAAATACAAAAAGATACTCCTACTGAGATCATGAATTACCTACTTATTCAGAATGCGGCGTAACAGCTTCTCAAGAAGATATAGGCGAGATAGTGGTGGCGGCGATAGAGTGCTTGAGGGCTCAACTGCCTATGGCGGGCGAGGCCAAGGCGGTGGAGGATGAAGTCGAACAGGTCATGGCTACGGAACGGGTCTGTATCCAAAATAGGCTACCACCATCACCAGCCTTTTTTACGCCTCACTGCTGGGCACAGGCCTCCTCGCAGAATGAGAGGGCTTGGGCTATAGGCTTGTAAAAAGCTTTTACTTAACTACTGTTGAATTTAAATTTAAAATTGAGCCCATTCGTACTTAATAAAGATGCTCTGAAGTACATTTCGTTATTGGGCACTTTCTAATTCTGCAGGTAAGTACTAGCCCGTAGTGCAAACATGAACGTTATAAACTAATTGTGCCCCGAGTCCCTTTCAAAACCATCAATGTGTGGTGTGAAAGGGACGAATGATTTTTGTGTCTCTGCGAAATTCTACTGCACTAGAACTAAGACCCATCCATAAACTCTTAATTTTTATTCAATGTAGCTATTAGATTGTACAATTTCCACTCAACTTTTTTACTGCTTATGTGTAGATAATAATATATGTTAAGTAGGTATCGATCTTTATTTGAACTATAGTTTTTAATGCTATCATTATTTATGTGTACAGAAATCGATAAAGTCTGCAGCGTTTTCGAAGGCTTCGTCGCGGGTTGTGAGCATCGCGCCCAGCGCCCACAGCACCTCTGCCGTCGCCAGCAAGCGCTCCCCCAGCACCACTCGCAGCACCCGCAGCTCCTTCCGGGAAGACACGGCGGGGCTCGGCCGGACCAAGAGCACCACCGACACGGGACGCACCAGCAGCGCCCGTACTTCGGTCAGTGAGGCGAGGAGCAGGAGCACCCATTCTTCGGACACTGGCGCTCAGGCCACTGACGGACCTGACACTGAAAAGACTGACGCGGAGACTACTGATGACTAGGGAATTTAAATACGAGGTTGTGGTATGCCTGACAGTGTCCATCCATAATTTAAACAATAGAGATACGTACTTTACCGATTTCTTATTAAAATTTTATATAAGGACTAATTTAATGTCGCATAGTAATAATGGATTTATAGTTATTGGTTATTTTATCCGTACTAGGTACTTTGTTTGAATGTCTGAACAGACGTTATAATTTAATACATAGTAAACTAAACTTTAGATTAATTTAGGTCTAACTTCTCTTGATTCTGTGCTTTGTGCGTGAAGTATTAAAATGTGAGTAGATGTTATTATTAACGTATATTGTGGATTACAATAATTAATTATTAATGCGTGTTTGTTTTATTGTCCTTTGCAACTGAATATGGTTTTTTTATACGACGAGGAAGGCAAACGAGCAGTACCTGATGGTAAGTGATCACCACTGCCCATAGACACCCACAACGCCAAAGCGTTTACAGATGCGTTGACAACCTAGAGAGCTAAGATGAAATGCCTCTTGTGCCCGTAATTACACCGGCTGCCTTACTCTCCACACCGGAACACAACAGTGCAAGTGCTGCTGCTTAGCGGGAGGATTAGCGAGTAAGATGGAGGTAGCGATCCGGACGGACCTCGCGCAAGGTTTTACCACCCGCATGATAAACAGAATAAGATGAAACTACCGTGAGACTCAATCATAAATAAAAAAAAGGGGAAAGGTCCTTCCTCTGGGAGCGCACGACCCAGCGGCGGCAAAACGCACAAATTAGTCCGAAACAGTCGGGCTAAACTCGACTTATATACGTGAGTGATCCGTTTTTATTTCATTATAACAGAATAAGATACCTAATTATAATGGGGGCATGACGAGAATCCTATTTTGTTTCTTTAGGCACACGTTTTAGAACGATATTAGGTTTATCGATAGATGATCGATAGCAATTTATAATTGTCAACTTGACAACTATCTTGCTAGCAACGCCTTTGCTTCAAATAATTTTTGACAAGTTTAGTGACTATTCTCACAAAATTAATTTTATGTTTATCTTCCAGTTTTTAAATGTTTACAACAAGAGATTTGTATTGGATTTTTACAATACGTATTTATGTGAATGAACACCATAGAATCAATTTTTTTATGAAAATACTTGATTCGACTGTAAATTTTATTTACTGGCAATGTTTCACTTCCTGGGTCGTGTTTTATAAAGATACAAGTTAGAATTTACAAGCGGAAGTCTCATTCTATCACCTTGTATTAGAAAGAGACTTCCGCTTGTAAATTGTAACTTTTAGCTTTATAAAACACGGCCCTGCCATCACACTTTCGTAAGCTGCATTATTTTACACTAGCAACATTTCCGTTGTACTCACTCGCGATCTCGCGAATAACATTTTTTTCTTTCATAAATTTCGTTTCATTCATTCGTTTTCGTTTTTACGTTAAGAAGACGTGTGTCCGTTTAGAACTTCAGAAAATTGCAAAATACTTATTCCATAACCAGTTAAGTGTACAGTTCTATTCGTGATTATGTGAAACTAAGTGGAAGCTTGGCTATTTACCATGTTGTGAAGTCACTATGTACGTCTCAGCGCCTCAGTAGTTCGTGGTATTTTAGAATGTATTATAATTAACGTGCGGTCAGTGTGCGCTTCAATGTTCTAATATTTACTAGTCGACGGTCGAAAGCGAAGTCGGCATAGGCACTCGTCGAAATATGCCATGTTCGCTCCGGATCATCTCAGACGGAAGGAAGCCAGAGATGTTATGTACCGCAGTAACTCGAGTCTCGACCTGATATACGGCGAACATCCGTCCGGAAACGGGTTGCGGCGCGAGTATGGGAGCCACGGCTCGATCGACGTGATCGGGGGCGCGAGCGACAGACTTCCTGCGATGGTGCACAACTACAACGTGACGGAGAAGACGCCCGGGCTGGCGCGCGAGGTGCTGACCGCTGACCACGCCGACGGGCCGCCGCCGCGCGCCGGCGCCAGCCCCAAGCCGCGCCTCAAGCTGAACAAGCTGTGGGGCGCCGCCGCGCCCGCAATTGCCCGCCACCCTGTCGATGATTCCGCCCTCTCCTCGGTATCCGAGGGAGTCAAGAGGCAGCAGTTTGCTCACTATGACTGCCAGTCGCTCATGGCCAACTTGAGCTATGCTGCAGAGATCAGAGGAGCTCTGCTGAGCCGTCGTCGTAACACTACCACTGGAGCATCAGCAGCATCTCTGTCCACCCGTGGCCCACCGCTGGGGGAGGACACAGTACCTGACACAGGGGATGGAAAATCTAATGAGCTACTTGAGTGCTGTCCCTTCTTTAGGAATGAATTAGGAGGTAAGATTCTACTACTGTATTAACATTTTTGGATTTTCTTGCCAAATTTACAAGGATAATGTTTATTTATCAGCAGCCCCTTGCACTTGACTCTTATATGAGATTAAATTCTTCATTTATTAACTTCCAGCCATGTCTTCCCAAATTCATCCACCAACCTAACAGTTTGTAGAATTTAGTATTTAATGGGAATATGGGAAAATCCCATTAGGAAAAAAAACCAGGAATAAAGCTTAAGCCAGGACTACAGATGCCTGTAACATGTTTAAGCAAGTACCTACCTAGGTAGGTACTTGCTTAACTAGTTATCATGCTAGATGTGACATGTTTGTATGAGCACAGGCATGTGTATTTCTGGCATAATATGGTTGTGTAATATAACAAACATAATAATTATGTCACTTCATAGCATTAAAGATAAAACATACATACAAAAACATTATTAGGAAATACATAAAATAATGAATCAAATCATTTCATTCATCAGTCAATACAGTCTATGATTTTCCTTATCACTCCAACACCAAACAATAATAAGAACACAGTAGAAACAGTACTCTACAAGCCATAATTATTATATTATAGCAAGTCTGTAGCAGCAAGCATTACAACTTACTATGGAATGACCATTGTGTGTCTGTGAATCAGGTGACATAAATTCAGCTCTCGCACTGACATTGTTCTCCCAGAAACCATTACTCATGACTAGGCAATACTGCTGCTGTTGTGTACTTAAATGGAGCCAGCCATGTTGGATGAGTAGATGCCGTTCTTATGAAAAACAAGTTCATGCAATGTACCATGAGAGTTAACCTACTTAACATACATCAGTCAATTATGATTGATATTTAACCTGGTTCTTATTTTTATTACTTAGGTATTGTATGGAAAATTGAATTGTAGATTAAAATCTAATCATCTCTGAGCATGGCAGTTATTCTTGAAGTTAATGAATCTGAACAAACTGAAAAATGTACTCATAAATACCTGAAATGAGTACATCTAAATCTAAACAATGAAAAAGCGCATTCAAAAAGCAAGTTGCAACATTACCACATAAAATTTACACAAGAGTAGATATACTTCCATTGAATAACTGCTTGATTAATGGAACAAATTACCACATGCCCAGTCAAGCAATACATAATAAATTCTGCCTCAATTATGTGTTTTCTTTAACATTCTTCCAGTATTCCATTCTCTGTCTCTCTCTCTCTCTGTAGCATAATCAAAACTTTTATGTTTTGATTTGACAATTAGTTAGCTCTCTCACCTGAACTGCAAAGAAAATGATGGGAACAAGTTCAAGTTAATGAAATGAGAATGCATTGATTGCTGTTGACAGTTGTGTGTTATTGTATGTTTTGCAGTTTTCCATTGTCAATTTGTATTTGTGCAATGCTGTCATCCCTCATATCTTCTCAACAGTCTTAATAGGTACTACACACCCAGTAATTTTGGATTGCATGATCAAATATAGGAAATGGCTAAGTAAACTCTTTACTGGAATAAATCCAATATATTTACAATTGACAATCATTGAGTTTCTGCACTGTGTCAACATAGTGTAGCCATTGCCCTTTTGCAGTTGATATACCTACTTATAGTTAAATTGAGAAATGTTTGTACATGTCAAAGTGCTTATCTGCTGGACATAATATTGATTTTTGACTGTCCTGTGGAAAAACTTATTTCACTGCATTACTATGAAATTTCAAAATCAAAGTTAGTATTGTATCATCCCGCTCACTCTCGTATTAAATAATATTTGCGTGAGCGGGACGGCACGACACGAAGTTCGAATTTTGCACTTCATAGTATAAGGCCTGGGATGAATCAATTGAATGTCTAAATGAAATACACATTTGAAAATAACACAAATAATAAACAGCTAAATAGCATCAGTTTTGTTCAACGCATTTCATGTCATGCCAGCTCTAATGAAACAACCTATACTAGACTTTACAAGCCATTGACATGTGACATCCAAAACAGGAAGATTACAGTTAAGCAACTGTTTGTAAAATAGTATAGTACTGTGAGCATTTTGTTTTGATTCAATGAGGTAATGAATAATGATCAGTCATTGTTTGTTCCTGAATGGGACACTCACTATTATCAATCTTGAGTTCATTGATAATGCTGTAGCCTTCACTTTGTTTATCTTTAATAAATGTATAATACATACGCAAATTTAATATTTTATCAAGATAAATTTATAAATCTCTTTTATCTTTTTGTTTTTTGTTCATTTATTGTTTTTAAGCAACCAGCAAAAAAATACTTTTCTGATTTTTAGCCCCTTGTCTTTTCTGTTTATACCTGTTTTTTTTTTTTTTTTTCACAAAATAAATCGATTATCCAGAGGGTTATTTTTATTGTGTAAAGCCTGCATTCATGATTTAATTTTCAGACTATAGAATTGTGAAATTAGTGAATTTCTTTGTTCCTTTCATTATGACTGCTAGCTTATTCTTCATTTTGTTACCCTTATGCCGACTTGCAGCAACTTAAAGTCAAGTTAACCCTGTGTTAGTATCTAACCCGGATTGGTGCAAGTCTCCCTTGTAGGAGTGCTCTAACTTGACTGTATGCGCCTGGTGCGAACTTCTATAAATGCATGCCATGAAAGCCAGACTCTTGCTCCCGGCCTGACCAATCTTGCTCCCTCCCAAAGCCTGCACCCTGTACCACCGCAGCCTTACCAATATAAAGCTTTTATTGTTTGATTACCTACTATGAATACACTTATATTTCTTAAACTAGCTGTTGCCCGCGACTTCGTTTGCGTAGAATTCGGTTATCGGGATACCGCGGGACTATACAATTTTCCGGGATGAAAGATAGCCTATGCTTTATTCTAGGGCACCTATAAGCTGTCTCCATTCCCAATTTCATCCAAATCCGTCTAGCCGTTTCAGCGTGAAGAAATAACAAACATAGGTATGTTTGTTATTTCTCACTCACTCACAAACTATCGCATTTATAATATTACTTAGTAGGATTAATGATTTGAGTATTGCGAAACTTTAACAAGATAATCATATTAATGATTGCATACTGCACAGTCAAGAAATTACTCATTCATTATCTAACTTAACACCTTATTATGTTTTGTTTGAGCAAGTTCAAGTTGTCTGTCTCATGTAAGTTATGCCTAAACTACATTTTATTTGCATGACTCATGAAACAGGTTTTTAGTTCATTTGAATGCAATGTTCTTGCCCTCTGATGATCACTCACATTTCTATGAAAGAGAATGTTATAGCATAAGCTAGTTAGTCATTTGCAGTAGGGATTTTTTATGTTGAATAGTTTCCAGGAAAAGTTTTGCAGGCTGTAATGTAAGCACTGGAATAATGTTTATGTTAAGTAATTTACTTAATTACCTCATTACATGCCTATATCAGTAATGAACAAATACCTATTTATTACCTAGGTAGGTATATGCCTAGCTCTGTAGTGCCTAGGACGCCTAGGTAGGAATTCGGGTGCCACCAAGTCACCCCGAACATCAATGTGAGATTAAATTACCGTCAACCGTGAACTGCCGTGAACTACTGCGACTGTGTTTTGGTTGGTTAGTAGTTAGGAATTACGGCAAGTTCGCACCGTGATCCACGGGCATAGTGTAGAGCGGACATTTGCGTAGGACTTGCGTGATTTTACGAATTTTGTATCGCTTACTCCAATAAGGCTGACTTGTACCGACCCTGGTTAGACATTAACCCAGGGTTAACTTGACGTATTTGTGTCGTCTGACGTTACGGTAACCCCGGGTTAGGTCTTACCCAGGTCGGTGCAAGTAAGTAAACGCTTTATTGTACAACAAATACAAGAAACCGGCGAAGTGCGAGTCGGACTCGCGCACGAAGGGTTCCGTACCGTTATCTATAAAAACGGCAAAAAAAATCATGCCCTTTCCCATAGGAGGGAGGGAGACCCACTTATTTTTTTTTAAATCTGCTTTTAGTATTTGTTGTTAGGTAGGTATAGCGGCAACAGAAATACCTACATCATCTGTGAAAATTTCAACTGTCTATCACGGTTCTTGAGATCTGGTGACAGACGGACAGACAGACGGACGAACGGACAGCGGAGTCTTGGTAATAGGGTCCCGTCTTTTACCCTTTGGGTACGGAACCCTAAAAAAAGACAAGTTACAAACAATGACATAATCAACACAAACAACAAATAAACAATGAGATGCAAGTCGGCCTAAGCGTCTTGTGTAATAAACAATGAGATGCAAGTCGGCCTAAGCGTCTTGTGTAATAAACAATGAGATGCAAGTCGGCCTAAGCGTCTTGTGTAATAAACAATGAGATGCAAGTCGGCCTAAGCGTCTTGTGTAATAAACAATGAGATGCAAGTCGGCCTAAGCGTCTTGTGTAATGCTAATGCCTCAGGTCTTTAAGGTAGACTATTTTCAGCCGCCTAAATTACGGCGCCTAAATTTTTTGCCATTTTTTCGCGGCAAGATTTAGGTGGCTGAAAATAGTCATTGTCTAAACGGACTGAAGGTACGGTAGATACTGGCGCATAAATTAGGAGTCTCAAAATAGTTTCCGTCTAAAGTAGGAGATTAAAAGTAGGTTTAGAGTTTAAACCTACCTGTAATCTCACACAAAAGTAAATCCTCCGCAACATTCTCCAGGCGAGGAAGAGCGCTGCGTGTCCCTGTGCTGGCGGACGGCCCGCGGAGCCATCCCGGGCCAGCCGGGCAGCTGGCACCGCCCGCGCGCCGCCTACGGCATCTCCGTGCTGGAGTTCCCCCCGGGGCACACGCACTGGCGGCACGGCTGCCCCTTCGCCAGGACCCTCAACCCGCTCCCGGTCGAGAGCCAGGACCAGGGCGCGTTGTACTACAGGAACTACTTCTATACTCAGCGTAAGTCTTCCTTCAGCATATGCACTTGATGATGATGTGTGGGGACGCCTGGCTGCATCAGGCGTGCTGACGATCGTCTTGTGCGTTCATTCAGCCCAGTTCAACGTGGTCTGGAGCCGACGGTTACTGTTCCAGCGACGCTCCCACGCTCTCTCTAGCCTTCTCGTTCTCCTGCTGGACATAAGGACGTCTTTTAGGTTGACATCCTTTAGTTCATCTTCTCTCAGCTCATCAATCCCGAATGCCTCACGTCGCGCATCCCAGGACCAAGGGTATATGCCATATACCCTTGGTCCTGGGGTGCGCCGAGTTTGGTCAAGACTGTTTTCTTACATGGCCACAAACAGACTATAGCAACGATGTGAAAAAGTGCGTTATATTAAAGGAGTTTATTTCTTTAAAGCTTAGTCAGGAAGCTTGGCGGTTTGCGAGAAAAAGATCCACCAACGAAATTGCTTCCCTCATGCTCCTTGAACCGCTGTTGGTAAAAGATAAGACACAGCTTAAGATGAGGAATTATTCGTTGTTCGTTACTCAATTCGTAGGTACATGTATTGTCATAAAAACGCGTTGCATCATGTCGTCACCACCATAAAGGTAGAGACGGGGGGTTACACGACCTAATTGACAACATTTCATATTTTTCACACCTTTAAATTAATATAGGTATCGAAAGGGCTTTGCCTCCTGAGCACAACACTGTATTTATAAAAATGTTGTATTACTTATTTTTTTAAATACAAGAGAATAAAATAAAATTACCAATTCTACCAAAACGGCGCAAGAATGGGTGTAATACTTTTGCCTTTTTCACGAAAAAAAAATTAAGTAACAATCACACGTAGGTTTGACAATGTCAGATAAATTTAACATCTTGGTTTTGTTTTTTTGTTCGTGAATGCAATTGATCCATCCTAGCGCCGTTTCGGAGTTACGTCCTTTTGGAATAAGTACCTTTTAATAAATTAATAATAAATTAATTACAAGTCCTAATGAAAATTTAAAACCGTAGGTTTGCTCCTCTTTCAAAGTAGATTACAGACAATTAATCAAATTATAGTCTTAAAATATGAAATGTTGTCAATTCCGCTTTTCCTGTTCAAATAAGAGACAATTGAAGTTATCTAAAACTTTTACTTTGCAACTCATCCACTAGCCAATAGCTAGAGAAGAACGAATAAACAGGTTATCAAGTTTTTGTGCGTCATTTTGAATATATTTAATAAACGAGGATGTCATTGTATCACTTATAGATAGCTCGTCATTTATGTAACTGATGGTTTTCTTGGGATTCAGTAAATCCTACGGAAAATGTTGGTTTTGTCCACGTTTTTCGACGTCAAATACCTACTGGAATATTCGTTGACGTATCAATCTAAACTTAGTTGGATACATACGCGAAATCGATTAAAATTCATAGGCAGGTTACTTCAATGTGGCTTCCAGCTTTTACTGTACAAGAAGTCATACAAATTCGAACAACTGACGTTCTCATCTTTATCCTACTAATTTGGCACGGACGGCATCTATGATCTTGCGTCTTATCTGTTACCAAGATAGCGAAACTGGAGATGGATTGGGGGAGACAGCTAGAAAGAATGCAGGATGAGTGAGAGTTGTATCTTATGTAACCATCCTGTTGCATTTAAATAGATAATAATAATATTTATCTACACACATAATCTTAAGTCCTCTACATATAATGCATTCAGAAACCGTAGAAAATGATCAGCTTTTCATTACTGATGCCGTAATGACTTTTCGATATCGAATTCAAGGTCGTTAAGAATTTAAAATTTGAAACATCTTCAAAAACCAACATGATTTACAGTAAGAAAAGCTCAGTATGTTTGTCTATTGTCTATGATTAAAAAAAAACAGTCAAATTCGTGACAGGTATGGGTATCATTATGCCTTCGGCTTCTGAACCCACCTTAGAGTACTTATAATATGTGTGTAGATAAAGTAATGTATGCAACTCTACATAATTAGGCCTTAAAATACTCGTGTGTTATGACACTCTGCTTCGCCTCGTTTCATAAAACCACACTCGTATTTTAAGGACCCTCATTGTGTAGCAGATCCATAAACTACAATTTCCCATCAACAGCCCATCAGAACTGGTTCGGTATGGACGAGACGCTCGGCCCCGTGGCAATATCGATCAAGAAGGAGCGAGTGGAGCTGCGCAGGGGCGGCGGCGACGCGTCCGTGCCGGCGTCGCAGCTGGCCTGGCAGTACCGGCTGATCGTGCGCACCGCGGAGCTGCTCACGCTGCGCGGCTCGCTGCTGGAGGACGCCCTGCCCATAGCCAAGCCGAGCAACAACACGGCCACGTACAACACTAAGGAGGTGCTGGACTATGTTGCGCCGGAGCTACAGCTTAATTGTCTGAGGTAATTATTAAATATTTATTTATTCATTCAATTTATAATAACAAGCTTACAGTCAGAGACCAACACACTTATTATTTTAACGGGCAAAGAACAGAAAGAGAAAAAAAAATCAACATGCTAAAATGACTAAAAATACACAAATGAGACAAATTGTATTAAAAGGTACATAAAAACTTGTTGATTTTTACAAGTAGCGACTGCCAGCTGTCAGCAAATACGTCGGCGTCTTGGACCTCAGCTAGAGCGATACAGCTACTGAATACTCTTGTAGTATTCAGTAGCTGTATCGCTGTAGCGGTCGGAGAGTTCCGTGCGCGAGAGAGAATTAATATAGTAGTTTATGCAACTGCTACATAATGAGGGTCCTTAAAACACGAGTGTTTTAAGGCCTAATTATGTGGAGTTGCATACATTACTTTATCTACACACATATTATAAGTACTGTAAGATGGGTTCAGAAGCCGAAGGCATATATCATACCCATATCTGTCACGAATTTGACTGTTTTTTTTAATCATAGACAAACATACCGAGCTGACGTTTCGTGAACTGTTTTTTTTTTGTAAAAAAAAATTAAAATATATCACATTATTAATTATACATGTCGGACTGAACTCGACTTATATACGTGAGTGATCCGTTTTATTTCACTATGATTGTAAATTACGTTGGTTGTCGAATTCGATATCGAAAAGTCATTACGACATCGAATTCGCTGTCGTAATGACTATTACTTTACTGCTGGACCTGCTGGTCGTGGTGAGGCGACGATGTACTGCAATGCAGGTCATTTTCTACGGTTTCTGAACGCATTATAGAGGACTTATGATATGTGTGTAAACTCACATCAAATGTGTATTTATCCGATAATTAAGATGCCGATCAAACTCGCTTTCGCGCCGATTCGAACGTCAACTGTCAACGACAACCCACGCGCTAGGGATGTCCTTCTCCTGTAGTGATGTGTTAGTGTGGTGAATCGTAACATTATGGACTTTGAAACGTTTATGCTGGTAAGTTGTGCTGAACTTGAGTTGAGCTGGTAATTGTTCGTCTTGGTTTCTGTATTTTGGTTGTCTGTAAGAGATCGCTCTTAAGCGATAAGATCGTCTATTGTTTGCCATGCCTGTTTTTCTGTAATCTCCTTGTACTGTTTTGTGGTTTTCAATAAAGAATATTTGTATTGCATTGTTGCGAGGTTCGGAATAGCTTGCACTTCACGACCTGGCGCAAGTGATAACATTCATTATGTAGAGCATCGTGGTAGGGATGGATAGGCAGGCGACACGTGATTTCTTAGGAGAATCAAGCGTAGGCACTTCTGTACCTACCTACCTACCTACCTAGTTATTCCGATTTTTGTGGCTTCAATGTTTTTCATGTCCAAATGATAAACAGTTATTGTTTTCATTCAAGTGAAGTCTGCTAAGTATATATTTCTAGTATAATCTAATCAAAGATCTTTGATGACTTCAACAAAATACCAAACGCGTGCCTTCATGTCAAAAAGAAATTTGATGCTAAATATTGCTAAGAAAAATACTAAAGCCACATGAATGTTATTTTTAAAAGATAATCTTGTTAGTGTTGCACGCCAATGCACCGGTTTTCTCTCGCACTGTACCTATCTCAGATCGCAAATCCGATAATCGATTGAAGCGTCGTTTCACCAACTCGTAATTACAGGCTCGGCACCAACAGCAGCGGCGCCGAAGAGCAGCTGTTACGGCTGGACGAGCAGTGCGTGACGCGCCACTACAAAGTCGGCGTCATGTACTGCAAGAGCGGGCAGTCCACCGAAGAAGAGATGTACAACAACCAAGAGGCTGGCCCGGCCTTCGTAGAGTTCCTACAGATGCTCGGCCACACGGTCAGGTTAAAAGACTTCGACAAATACAAGGCGGGGCTGGACAACCGCACGGATTCCACCGGCCTTTACTCCGTGTACACGGCGCACCAAGGCTGCGAGATCATGTTCCATGTGTCCACAATGCTTCCGTACACACCGAACAACAGACAGCAGCTGCTCAGGAAGCGTCATATAGGCAACGATATTGTAACGATCGTCTTCCAAGAGCCGGGAGCGGCGCCGTTCACCCCGCGGAACATTCGGTCGCAGTTCCAACACGTGTTTGTGGTCGTGAGGGCCATCGACCCGTGTACGGAGAACACGCATTACAGCATCGCCGTGAGCCGCGCTAAGGAGGTGCCTCTGTTCGGTCCGCCGATCAGGGACGGCGCGGTTTATCCCAAGGGGGAAGCGTTCACGGACTTGCTTTTGAGTAAGGTACGGCAGCTTTGTTTTATCTATATTTATTTGTTTAACCTCTTGGATGCCAAGAACATCTAAAGGTGTCGTGTGATGTCGTATCTACCACGTCGCCGACACATAAGACAGTGAAATAGCGACCTAATTTCGCGTGCTTAAAGTTCAAGTTAGCATTTGACATTATGATGACATTGGCGTTTCGATACTTCAATGGCGTTCAAACGGTTTCTGGGTGTATTTTTTGTGTAAAACTGTCTTTAAAACTCGTATTGGTTTTCAGGTAATTAATGGTGAGAACGCCGCCATTCAGTCTCCGAAATTCAGCACAATGGCGACACGGACGCGACAGGAGTATCTGAAGGACTTGGCCAAAAACCACGTGACCGCCACCACGCTGGAGACCGGACAGAAGTTTTGTATGTATCCCGTTTTAGCCGTTTTATCTGATTAGTCTATCCGCAGGCCAAGAATTTAGTAGAAAAATAATAGGTTGTGGAACCAGTGTATAAAACGCGCCATTTTACCCGAAACGCTTCTGTCCACTCGCGCCGCAGGCGAGGGTGCATACAAGTCGAGGGTAAAATGGGTTTTATAAAGTAGTTGTACATTCTGCTTTTTGCCTCGATCGCGAATTAAACAGCAACCAATTTTTTGCGTAAAAAAATAAGAAACTGTAAACCGCCTTTTTGGATTGAGAAAATAATGTTCCCTAAAAAATATTCTGAATTTGCACTCTACATATAAATTACTACATAAACCTATGTAACAAAAGATGATTTTGTCTTACTTTTGTCTTGACATACATTTTGTCCTTGTAAACGCTACGAACCTCATAAAAGAACTTGTTGGAAATTTTAAATTTCGCCCTTTCCAAATCCAATCATGTCTTGTTTGCTGACTTAAATGGTTTTGTTTGAATTTGTAGACTTTGTTGCAGCGATATTCTCGTCGCTCCTGATGAAGGGCGGCAGCTCGGGCGGCGGCGCCGCGCCGCCGCGCCCGCACGCCGGCGCCGGAGACGTGCAGGTCGGCGGCGCCATATGCTTCCACGTGAGTTCACTGCCATCAAGTCATCATCATCATACTTCAATGGGCACTGATGCCTAATCGGTCGAACCAGCAACTGAACAAATGTCAAAGCGATCGCTCAGTAAGTAAATAAATAAATAAATATCATGGGACATTTGACACCAATTTACCTAATCCCAAATTAAGCAGAGCTTGTGTTATGGGTACTAGACAACGGATGAACATACTTATATAGATAAATACATACTTAAATACATATTAGGCATCCAAGACCCAAGAACAAACATTCGTATTCATCATACGAACATCTGCCGGCTGCCCCGACCGGGATTCGAACCCGGGACCTTAAGCTTCATAGTCAGGGTCTCTAAGCACTAGGCTATCCGGCCGGCTCAGTATTCAGTAAAAGTCGAAATTACAATGCAAAGAAAAAAAATAGGTTTAACATTTGAGACAACCTCCTCGATAATCCGTACCACGCTCTACCAAATAGGACATTTCTTAGCTGATTGATTTAATTGGTGGAGTGTGGCACGGATTACCGAGATGGCTGGCTTATTTTTCTTTGCGTTGTCATTTCGATTATTACTGAGCGATCGTTTTGACATTTCTATCCCTCTCACTGTCGTGTTAACTTAAGTTACAGTGAGCGGAACGGTCGAATACGAATATCGAATTTCAGACTGGAGTAGCCCCTCTGACCCAGCTGCTTAACTAATTTTCTTTGCATTATCGTTGTATATGAACTAAAAACAATTAGTTTTCTCACCCGCGACCACAAAGTAACGTCTTCAATCATTTGTTTGTCGTTGTATGATAAAGATGTCTGTTTAATTTTTTTTTACGACAAAAATGAATAAAAGAATTAACATAAAAAGTTGTATCCGCAAGATGGTTCGTCAACAATTAATACTAACTATAAATCCCCTCCCTGTATCGTGCCCGGCTCAAAGGTCCCCATTATACTGGCTGCATTGCCTCGCTGGACTGCAATAGAAACCTGTTGATCCAGCCACGATCCAGAGCGGAGATCGCAGCCCCTATCCCTGAGTCGGCGACCTAGCTCCCTAAATAAATCTAGCACCTCCGAGCCCCAGGGCTGCGTTTTATAAAGCTACAAGTTACAATTTACAAGCGGAAGTCTCATTCTATCACCTTTTGTTAGAAAGAGACTTCCGCTTGTAAATTGTAACCTGTAGCTTTATAAAACACAGCCCAGGACCCTCTGTTTAATTGGTTTGTCTGCAGGTGCAAGTGCAGGACGAGGGCGCGGGCGGCGCCGTGCTGGACTGCATGCTGGGCATCTCCCCCGACACCATCGTGCTGATAGAGCACTCCACGCGACAGCTCATACTGGTGCTGCCTACCAGCTCCTTGCTAGGTCAGTAAAAAGTCACCTTAGACATTTCGACGTGTGAATCAGTACTTTGGTACATCAAATTGTGAGTTCACTAAGACTTAACATCATCAAACTTAAGAGTTACACCCTTGTTGGTGGAGTTTCTTCCAATCATCTCTCCTATGAGCCAGTTCCTTGATCTCCTGATACGACACGACACCGGCCTTCTCCTTTATCTGACTAAGACTTAAATAAATAAATATCATGGGACAATTGACACCAATCGACCTAGTCCGAAACTAGGCAAATCCTGTACTATCGGTACTTGACAACGGATACTAAAATATTTCCAGTTCATTTTGCGACGTCGTATTGTTTATCATTATCAGGCTGGGTGGTGAGCGGCGGCTGGACGCGCGTGTTCTACCACCGCGGCGAGTCGGTGCGGCTGTGCGGCGCGGCGGCGGCGCTGCGCCGGCTGGCGGGCGTCGCGCCGCCGCTCGCGCACGCGCTGTCCGAGGTCACGCTGGAGCGCGGCGCCGCCAGCCAGCTGGGTGAGTGGTGTGCACTGTGTCACTGGTGCCGCTAACTGTAAGACATTGGTTACATGCTCATTCTGGCGTCAGTTCAGTCTATCATTCTGGTCAGAAAGAAGAGAGACTGATGAAAAATAAATATTTTAGATAGTATTCGTCAGAATGATGCACTGAACTGACGCCAGAATGAGCGTGTAACTGATATCTATCGAAATGCCATTCAGTACTCCTTGTTTGTTGCCAATGATGTGATATTACAAGTAGTCAATGATATGAGCGGGCAGCACGTCCGCACGGGCGCCGACACGCTCCTGATGTTTACCCGACGCGTCCCTGGCGCAGGGTTCCACGTGCAGCCGGACGGGCTGGTGGTGGCGGTGCAGGGCGGCGGCTGCGCGGCGGGCGCGGGCGTGCGCTCGGGCGCGCGGCTGCTGGAGGTGTGCCGCGCCGCCGTCGTGGCGCTGCCGCACGACCAACTCGTCGACCTGCTCAAAACCTCCGACCCCGTCACGGTGAGCGCTGAACTCGTTTAACGAGTACTCTGATATCGTGACCTTGAGCCCGTCTGAAGCGGGAGTTTCCGTTCTACGATGTTACTATTTATTCTTATGACTACTTTACCTCCACCGCAGGGGAGTATCTGCTGCCGTATCAGCAGTAGGTATTGACGATACGAGACCTGCAACACGACACGCCTATAGCGCTGAGAGGACCCACCTATTTTATTTATTTGGACATGCCATGCAGTACATAAACAAAATATTTCAACTCACAATATTAAAAGTTATGGCCTCTGTTCATGCACTATCAACAGGCATGTGTCAGCATTTATCATGTTCAGGGACATATATTACAATTAAAATATAGAACTTTATTAAAATTATTAGCTATGCCGCTGCTCGTGAGGAAGGCATTGGCACATGGCTCTGCCCCACAATACTCACAATGCTCGTCGGCCTAGTGGGGCGGCTAGTTCAGCCAGTATCAGGGAAATGATTATCCTTCGGCTGACACGTTCACCTTGTATTGTTGCAGGTGACATTGACGTTCGCGTCCAGCTACAAGTGCGGCTGCGCGGCGGCGGCAGAGGAGCTGTTGCCGCCGGCGCGCGGCGACGCGCAGCGCCCCGGCCGCGGCCGCCGCGCCTACGAGCGCGGACACTCGCCGCCGCGCTCCGACAGCTCGGGCTACGGCACCGGTGAGGCCCGGCTGTAGTCCCACTCTACAACTATCTTTTTCACAAATTTCAAACTGGTGCTCTATACAGAAAAACCAGAAAAATTAATTCTCGAATTGGGGTTCGAACCCAAACCTTTACCAAACCCTGGTAACGCGCTAATCCGATTACGATATTCGACCAATTGAAATGAGTCAGTATTAATGAGTATCAGTTTGAAATTTGTGAAAAATAGTTTCGAACGGGGTGACCGTAAAAATGAGATACAAAAAGTCGATCTACAACTGTCTGTCTGTAAAATGTAAAGGGACAGCAATGTCCCGCTAGCTAGTATAAACACCGCGTCTGACCTAATGTTACACTGGTTTCACTCGCACGCCGATGACACACGACCGGTGCTCGCTACGAGTATGAGCCGAGAAACGAATCGGCAGGCATTTTGGTGCATTTAGCGACAGAGCTTAATGGATGCTGAAGTTTATTGTTTGGTGTCGTGTTGTCACAGGCGGTTCCGGACGCAGCGCGCGCCGCTCGCCGCAGTCGTCGCCCACGGCGGACAGCGCGCGGCGCCGCTCGCACGACGCCTCGCCGCGACACCCGCGGCACAAGCGGCACACCAGCTCGCTCACGGTCAGTGCACTGCCGGCTCTTTTATGAGAAAAAAAAACCGGCCAAGTGCGAGTCGGACTCGCGCACGAGGGTTCCGTAGAAAGATTTTAACGCTTATCCCCAGTGCTGTAAGAAGTCCAGTGTTAGCAGAGCCCTGCTTCTAAGCAAAATGTACGCAGTGTGGGGTCAACTTATATTATAACTTAAATCTACAGACAGACATAAAAATTTAAGATTTTGAGACTTCGGAGTGGTTGTGCTATAAGAGCTACTTACATACTAAGTTTCAAGTTTCTAGGACAACTGGAAGTACCCTTTAGGTTTTTGGGTTTCAGCAGTTTTTTTAATGACTGTATCTTTTAATTGCGTTGACTTAGAAGGTTGATTTTTTCACAGCTTCAAGTGACCACAGGCTAGAGTATTTCATATTAATTTCAGCATGCTACCTCCACGCGCTCCAGAGAAAAAGGATCTTGACAGACAGACAGACGGACAACAAAGTGATCCTATATGGGTACCGTTTTTTCCTTTTGAGGTACGGAACCCTAAGAAAAGACTTAGAACAGGAAACAAATCTCCATGTGTTCTAAGTCTGTGTATGTTAACGCGCGATTTCCCCTCTGCCAAAACTCTTAACATTAAGTCTGACTAAAATGATCAGGGTCTGTTGATTGTGTGCGTGTTTTTGGCATTTGTGTGACAGCTGTTTTAGTGTTTGCAGGATCGTAACAAATGTTGACACGAGCGCAGACGTGTGCTGTACGTGTCTCCTCGTCCCCATCAAAAAGTGGCAGAAAAATGGTAGTGCATAGATAAGCCAAATGCGCCTCCCGTCTGTCTGCTTTACGACAAAAGACAACGAGCGAAGTCGTAGACATCCGCAATATCCACGGACCAACCACCCTCTGGACACAAATGTCAGGGCGAACGTTTCCGAAACGCATATGTTCATTTGCACCTATAAATCTTATTAGCCACCAATCGCGGCTCACTTTCAACGAGATGACAAGCGACATGACAAGCTATGAACCGATCACGACGCATTCCCCCGGCCCGCTCACCGCGGCTTTTTTCGTAATGACTTTCCAAGTAAATTATAAAAGATGCGGTGTCCAGAGGGTGGTTGGTCCGTGTTGTAAATTTTACAGGTTTATTGTTAGACATCCCTTAAAAGAACAAGTCCGACTTTGCACTTAGTGTTATTGGTTGTAACTTGTGTCTATTTTCCCTGTTTTTGTGCAGTGAAGTGTTTACTTATTTATTTGCGTTGTCAGGACGAACTGATGCGGCTGATGGACGCGTCGCTGGGCGAGGAGCCGCCCGCCCCGGCCGCCCCAACCGCCCCGCCCGCCCCGCCGCCCGCCGCGCCCGGCCCGCTGCCGCTGCCCGACGCGTCCGCCCTGGACTGGGCGGCGCTCGTCCACACGGCCACTAAGGCCATGCTGCAGGTGACTGCAACTATCTTCACCTTTTCTGCTCCGATGGACCATTTCGCTATGTCGGTATCAGTGTGGCAAACTCAGAAACTATAAGACAGATAAATGTGTTCTAAGGAATCCTGTCATCGATTTTAGTGGCAAAAAATGCAGTCATGGATTTAAAAAAAGTTTCTTGTGTTTTTAGGGTTCTGTACCTCAAAAGGAAAATAGGATCACTTTGTTGTCCGTCTGTCTGTGTGTCTGTCTGTCTGTCAAGACCCTTTTTCTTTGGAACGCGTGGAGGTAGCACGCTGAAATTAATATCAAATACTCAAGCCTGCGGTCCCTTGAAGCTGTGAAAAAATCAACCTTCTAAGTCAACGCAATCAAAAGATACAGCCATTAAAAAAACTATTTCCATACAAATTGCCGAAATCCAAAAACTTAAAGGGTACTTCCAGTTGTCCTAGAAACTTGAAATATGGTATGTAGGTAGCTCTTAAAGCACAACCACTCCAAAAAGTCTCAAAATCTTAAATTTTTGTGTATGTCTGTAGATTTCGTATACCAATATAAGTTGACCCCACACTGCGTACATTTTACTTAGGAGCAGGGCTCTGCTAACACTGGACCTTTAAAACACTGGGGAAAAGCGTTAAATCATTCTTCGGAACACTCGTGCGGGAGTCGGACTCGCACTTGGCCGGTTTTTTTTATTAATCTATAAATGCAGTTTTTCTTTCCACGGAAACCCACCTAATTGGTCCATCCTGTGTACATTGTATAAGTGACCTTTGCCAGAAGGGCGCATTAGGCGCCGTCCCTGATGCGCCCTTCTGGCAAAGGTCACTTATACAATGTACACAGGATGGCCCAATTAGTACCTCTTCAATGCCGCTGAGAGACATCCCCCGCGATGCTCCGAGAGCACTAAAATTTTATACCTTATTTCAATTGAAATACCAAAAACATACAAAGATAAATTTAATATACTCTGCCATCCCGGTCTCATCATCATCATATCGGCCGGAAGACGTCCACTACGCCATAAGCCTTCCCCAAGAATCTCCACGACGGCTGTTCAATGAGTAAAGGCATCATATGAACGTGTTAACATTTCAGATATGCGAGGAGCACCAGTACCCGTCCATGGAGGCGGGCGAGCCGGCGCCCGAGCCGCCGCCCGAGCCCGCGCACGACTCGTGGACCGAGCCGCCGGTCCGTAACTTAACCTTCAAACTTTACACCAAAAAGTGGTGATCCGTTGACGAAAAGTTGCTTAACAACCCTTGCCTTGTGGAGAATTTCTGGGGCACTAATTTCTTAGCTCATATGAGAAGCGCTTGGGCGTTATGAGAAGGGAAAAGATCCGGGGTTTTATTTAGGACGTTAGCCAAGTTAGCTTGCATGACCCTTGTCGCCAATATGTATACATCACAGAGTCCCAAAATTATGTACAGACCTTATTACTGTGACTGTAAGGTTGATGTATAAATATTTTTGCAACTTTGCGCGGATCCATGTCTTTGACTTTGACTGTACATGTCATTATGTAACATTATCTGTGCTCGGCGCTCCACGTAACATAGAATGTGTTTGTGCAGCCGCCGGAGACGCCCCCCGCGCCGGCGGCGGCGGCCGCGGCGCCCCCGTGCGGTTGCGGGCTGGCGGCGCGCGTGGCCGCGCTCGAGACCGAACGCAACGCTGCCCAGAGGAACCAGCACCAATTAGAAGAAGAGGTACACACAGTTTTATTACAAGCTTTTATTCAACAGTTACTCTGCCTACGTAGCAAGTGACAATGTTGTCCGCTTTTATCACTTGTTGGTATCCGATTTGGCTGAAATTTGGCATAATATAATGTAGTAAAAACTGTTAAATACAAATACATGTTTTTTTTGTATTGTCTCGTTAACTGCACGCAAATATTATCAGTCTAATAAGCTTTTGAGAAACTGGGCCCGGGTGTTCGAAGGCGTCCCGCAAGGTGGACGGACGATCTGGTAAAGATCGCGAGTGACCTATGGCTGCGGGTAGCACAAAACCGCGTCACGGCTTTGGCTGATATGATGATGATTATCGCAGGTGAGGCGGCTGCGGCGGCACAACGCGCGCCTGCGCGAGGAGAGCGCGCGCGCCGTGTGGCAGCTGCGGCACTTCACACAGTGGCTCAAACGCACCGTCGACAAGCAGTGACCGCCGCCGTCATGACGACGGCTGCTAACACCATTGCTACGCGTCACGCTCAGCGCGTAGCCGTCGAGTCTTCCTGGTCAGAGAACCAAACCTGTCTTCGGCACACAGAATACGTCCACTACAGAAATATGCGTTATTAGCTGTACGCAGGGGCTGAAACGCATCGTCGACTTTCAGTGATCGCCCGGTACGCACACTCGGTTAATCTGCCACGCCACGGCGACCAACAGTGATCTACACACCAGGTATGACGACCTACCTAGCGCATCAGCTAACACCGTTGGGCTGCTTACTATAATATAACTTTATAGCGACACTTGTCTATAGTTAATTCGCGTTAAGAAAATAGTGAGTCATCAGAGCAATTGCTAGGTACGGCTGTCCCTGGTTGGTGGCTTTCTATTTTTTTACATCCTTATTGGACGGGTCGGGCTAGGCCGTAGGAAAACGTTGAATCACTATTTTCTTACGGCGAACAAACTATACGGTGTGCAATTATACCTACGCAGAAACAAGGAATAGGTAGAGTATCTACCTACACCACGCAGTCTGGTATCTTCTATTAGTAAAAACCCGTCTCCTGTAACCGTGATGCCGGCTGCACACACTCGCCGAGACCGGGCGAGGCCCGCATGTCGTCCTTTTCGAACCTTATATGCAAGAAAAGAACAGCATGCGTGCCTCGCCCGGTCTCGGCGAGTGTGTAGAGCCGGCTTGAGACAGTTCCAGCTTTGGCTTTTAAAAGTTGACACGGTGTTTCTTAACATATTTATTGAAAGTGACGTTTAGAAAAAATACATTTTGGTCTAAGTGCCTATGGATATGGTGCTTAAATGGATATGAAGCTTATGACTGTTTGACCGCCCATTGTTTTTCTTTTCCCATGTTATACTTAATTAAAAAGAAAGTAAAACATGGGGACCTAAAACAACTTATTATCAAGTTCTTGAAGGATTAATGTGTTTGTAACTGATAGTTATTATAATCAGGCCTTAGACAAGGCCTAATGACTTTTGGTAGTATTTACGTATGAACTGTCGAATAATAAACAATATGGTAGCAATGTTTTTACGTATTTTTCGAAGTGCTTATTATTTTTATTTTATTTTTTTCTATTATATGATGTCATACTTCGATTTCAGCAGTATGATCCAATAAAAAATGTATTTCCATTTTGGTTTACATTGAATGGAAAATTAGAAACGATGGTGCATCAACTCGTAACCAGGCAAATGCTTAGTACGTCTGTTCATAACCAGTTAAACGGCAAAGTACGTTTTGTACTTGAAAATTTATTCATACCAAGTTGTATCTTGCATCATTAAAGAAACTATTTATTCAATATTCATCCCAAACTGAATAGGAAAGACAAGCCTTTTAGGTGCTATGTTATAACGGATACAGCTTTATAGAGTTATATATTGTGTGCTTAGTGAGTTATCTTAGTTGTTTGTATACATTTTGGATTCAACAAAAATATTTATTGATGGTTTTAATTGTGAATCAAGTTTATCTTGAGTACAAGCACACTTTTACAATGATATCGATCAAGCTTCTATATAAAAAAAGGTTTAAAAAAATCTTCAGTACGCAAATAAATGAGACCGAATGCTGTCCCTTGCAATAACATTCCAATATATTTTTTAAATCAAACAAGTATGTTTCTAACTGTAACTAAATTTAAATTGCCGTTCATTAGTGCTTCAGTGCTTTACCTTATAAGATACATCAAAAACTATAAACGAAGGATAAGTAACTTTTTATTAAAATAGTGATGATTGTAACCTACTTACAAGTCTCAAATTGTAAGTCGACCGTCAACGTTCGCATCACGACTAATTCAAATGTCAAGTCACGACCAAAATTAATCACATCCGGTTCCTTAACATCATGTGATTTAAGCGTTTCGCGATAAGCCATTTACTTGTTTACGCAATTCCTTAAGGCTTGTCCTGCGATAGGTCCTGCCAGTATAAATGAAAATAGAGGTGCGGTACGAATTTGGACGGAATATTTCAGAAATTAGTATGAAAACGAGGTATTTTTTTAAAGAAATTTAATAAGTCGGAAACCCAAGTTATTGTTCATTATTTGGTATGGATGATAAAATGTCATGTTTTTCGGATAATAAATGCAGCAGTAGTATGGTTACAGGTGGAAAAATAGGGGCGATTTTAGATTTTAGTTTCTCTACTTTCCTTTCGTTAAAATGGATTTCGAAATACGTTTTTTTTTAATTATAACTTTATAATATATAAAATGGTTACATAACTAATCATTTTACAACAATTTACAAAGGTGCAGCCTTAATCTATGACGACACGACACCTAATTCCAGATTAATCAAAGCTTCAAATAACAATGGATTAACATTATCTATGTTTGAGAACACTAATTATGTTGTCCACTCGAGATATAACTACGGTTGATGACAACGCAATTTATAATATACTCAGTGGCAAGGACGATAAAACCAAGAGGACTGCCAATGGCTATACAATGTCGCGTTCCTGTAAAATAATGAGCCTGCTGTAGCTAGTTTCACTATAGAGAGGTCTCAGTACCATTAATTTTGTATGACACTTAGACCTCTGGCTAACACAATAGCGCCATCTATGAACTGAAAGAAAAAACGAATTTAGATGACGCTATTGTGTTAGCCAGAGGTTTAAATGTCATACCAAATGAATGATACAGAGACCCCTCCGTAGTAAAACTAGCTACAGCAGTCTTATTTCAAAGGAACGCGACATCGTATAGACACTGGCAGTCCTCTTGGTTTTATGGTCCTTGCTCAGTGGCAAAAGATGTGGCCCTCATATTTACGTATGTAGGTAGGTATAACTAGATAATATTGTATGGAGACGGCCAAATTTTGTGGCGTTGAGTATATTTATGCACAATGTAATTGGAAGTCTTATTTAGAAGTAATAGGGTTACATTTATAATTAATATGAATCATTGAATAAATACACGTATAGATGTCCAATGGACTGTATAGTTAAGAAAGACAAGGTATTGGTAGAATACAACTACTAAAAAAGGCATTCATTAGTAAGGGGCTGATGGCCGATGGAGTTAGAAGGTTCTCGAATGGCGTCCACGGACCGGGAGACGAGCTGTCGGTAGGCCTCCAACAAGATGGAGCGACGACCTAGTAAAGATCGCGGGACCGCGGTGGATGCGGAAAGCACAAGACCGGTCAGAGTGGAGAGCCTTGGGGGAGGCCTATGTCCAGCAGTGGACGTCTTTCGGCTGACATGATGATGATGATTATTATTATTATTAGTAAGGGTTCTAAACGTAATAGCTAAAACAAAGAAAAATACGCTCATTTAATAACAAGGAGAGTGTTGAAAGCAAACATGGTGTCACCATAGCCTTTAGTGTAATTTTTGACACAAGAAAACATGTCGATCGCGCTCGCGTTAGCGTTTCACTTAGTATAAGCAAAACGGCAGCACCCCTAGCGGCACGTATTGGCAACTAACTATTATCATAGTACCTATTTGACATGTAAACGCGAACGCGATCGAGATGTATATTTTGGTCGTCGATTACAGTATAGGTGATGACTGAGGCCTGCTGTGATTACGATTTACTCACTAAGCTTAAATGTACGTATATGGTACCTATATAGCACGCTGTATCTTATGAATTTCGTGCCTTTTTTGTGCTTCCGAAGAAGCGTTTGTTTTTGCGCTACGAACGGCTAGCCAGCAGCAAAATGCATGTACGCGCTTTGAATAAGTATGTACTCTCAAGGTTAGGACTTGACACCCTCGATATGATTCCAGATTGCATGTAAAATGCGCCCGAAGCCAAATAACGCTTCAATTTAAATATGGATTTCAAACATTTTCATTATACGTTAGTTGCCTGATGATGATGTTAAGTGTAAAAAAATCTGACGAATTGAGAACCTCCTTCTTTTTTGAAGTCGGTTAAAAAATAAAATCAATTAAAAATTATCACTTGATCAAGATTCTGAAAATGGACATAAAAACTAATGTCATTATTCATAAACGTCACTCAGGCCTCCATTAGTTAAAATAGGTTTTGTCTTCTTCTTACTAACGGAAATATGTGGCAAAAAAGACAAATTGTGAATAACAGGGTAAGTCGTAAATAATGATAAAAAATAATAATAATAAACAAAAAGTAAGTAAATGAAAGCTTGAAATAAAAATATTTTACTCAGCGATCGTTTCGATGTTTCTATAAAAGTTGCTGGTTTAACCAATCATAGGCAACTACCGTGTTATCGGCGAAAGGTGTCAATTACCTTTTGGCACAGATTTTCTGAAACTTAATGTACCTTAGATCTCTTTGCGAGACTTTGTTCGGGTGTTGGTCTCTTGCTCTGTCCTTTAACGAGCGCACACGAGAGGAATTCATTGTTGCTGCCTTCAGTTATAGTAAAGAGATAAAGCTAGTCGTTCTGATAGCATGGTTATGGCGCTAGTTTTTATCAGAAATAGGATTTTCCACGGCAAAACAAAAGATTAGCGCAATTTTCCCAATGCTCGATAAAAAAATCGTAATCGATAGTTGTGACTTTTAATTTAACGTCTTATCGAAAATTCGTTTCTGAAGTATACATAATAATTCCAATGAGTTGGTACCGTGATATAGCTTTTTATTAATAATCATCGTTACCTCTGTGTTGCCTAATATGGGAAATTAAAGATTAATAACAATTCCTTAACTTACCACTTCATACGCAAATTATAAAACAATTATCATAAACTATGAATTATCGAATAATTATGGTGTCGATAAAAAATATTTCGAGCAGTTGGAAGATTGCGATAGTCGTTTGTTTTGCAGCGTCAATTCCGATTTCTGGCCCCTATTTCACCAACTTTACAAATGTCTGAATTCAATGACAATTCGGTGTCAATTGCTGACTGAAGTGCTTTCGTTTTAGCGCGCCTCATATTGGCATAGAAATGTAGTTCGAATTGTCATTGTAAACTGACAATTATCAAGTTGGTAAAATAAGGGCCTGGTTGTTAAGGAGCCAGGGGGCTAGCACGCGCGCAGTTTTCTCACAACAAGTCACTCAGTTTGTCTCTTTCTGTTTGACTCCGTTGTAGCGTGGCAAAAGAGACAATGGTTCGTGCTAGTGGTTGAGTATTGAATATTTTACATTTATAGTTTATTCGGCGTTGCTGTTGCGAACGATTTTGTTATAAAGTTGCATAGTTGGCAAAAAACGCCCTACCCACCTACTCCTGTAAGAATTCATGCCCTATGTTGTGTGCTCGAAGTATGAATTCTGAATCCAATCCAATGGAGCCCCTATATTAAAATTAATTCCAATTACTTCAGTACGGATACTAGAATGCACTCTTAGATACGATACAATTAAAAATATAGTCTTCAATAACTAAACTTAAAATCCGAAGATTGAGTAAAAAGTAAAGAAGCCAGAAAATCATTCAATCAATCATTCCAAACAAATAGTAAATATCGTATTTGTAAACATGGCCTGTTTAATTCTTATGTAGCTCAATTAACTCACTTTTTGAATGCTCCATAATTTTATTATTATTCCACTATACACTCAAGAGCAAAAAAAACGGGTCACTTTGTAAGGAAATGTTCATACAAAGTGACCCGTTTTTATTGCTCTTGAGTATATAAAGCAACTTTAAACCTATAATCGAGATGAATATAACTGTTCTTATAGTGATAGCTTATATAAATTTACCAGAACGATTGAATAATTATCTATAGTTGATACGATTAGTTTTAAGGATATCCAAAATTGTAAGGTGAACACCAATTAGTTTTAGGGTACCAGGTGCCGGTCGTGCCTCAAGGTTGTGGTGCGGCATTCTCTTCTTGAGATTATTTATTTTTTATTTAACGTAATTATTGTAGCGTCGCATCGCAACTCGTCCATGACTGGCGGGTCGGGGACTGTTTGCGGCCAGTTATTGGTTCCGACTATACTGTAGCCAAAACTAGCTTCTCAATTTGTCACAAGGTTACTGTTCCATAACAAATTATAATTCGAGTTTGCGTAAACTTTGCTAGGGGATGCGATCGTCCACTTTTATTGCGCCTACATGGAACGTTGTCTTAGTGGGATGATTGCTTGTGGATGACAAAAATGATGCTTGGGATTGGCCATGTTAATATGGCAACATTCCATACCGATTCAATAATTAAAGTTTGGATGGAACAGGATGTGGAGTAAGCTAAGTTACAGACATGTTAGGCAATATTATATGACTTCTCCGACCAATAGTTTGTTGGCAAATCAACCCCGACCCAAATTAGGATAAAATTTAAATGTAAACCTGCCAAATATATTGTAAGAATGGTTAACTACACTTGCACAACTACTGTAGCCCCGCCATTGCACTCAAAATAAACTTGTAGCTAACATAATTCACGTTATTTAAAAGATATATTTATAACCAATGATCTGATAAAATTATAATCTTAAGTTACAATACTTAAGGGTACTAATTCCTTTTAATTGAATGTTTGGACGTACATACAGTGACAAATGATTAGAAAATTTAAGAGACTTCAAATTAAATCTGTAGCTTAATCTTTGCTCTGACGGAAACAGAACTGTCTAAGATCGCTTTAGTACCAAAAGCTACCATGTGACGTCAGAGTCGAAGTATATACTTAAACAAATTAACACTGCACTGGATTTTAGTTGTGCTACACTGTCATCAAAGTAACTAAACTTTTGTGTCTTGTTAGTATTACACAACGCCGTGTCTGTTGTTGATTTCGGGCATGCTATCTCAATTATTAGTTTTTTATTGTATTTTATTATTAAGTAAATAAGTATAAAATTAGCTATAATCATCATACAATGAAAGCTTTATTAGTGTAGGCCTTCTAGACGCATTATGTAGTTGTTAAAGAAGTTAACAGGTGTAATATTCTATAGGATAAGTCTCTAAATCAGTGCCTAGGATATATTCATTCAGTTGACTATTATTTTTTTATTTATTTTTTGTATTATAGTTTTGTGAATTTGATTTTGTTGTGAATTTTACATTGGTTACCGAAGTTCGATTTGCAAAGAGCTTCAGAGGTTTAATAATCAGTTGAACCCATGTTTATCTTCCTATTGTGCGTTATTTTATACCCTGACAGTATGTTATATCGTTTTACATTTCAGTAACCTCCAAGTTATACTGTTTGCACACAGTGTAGCAATTTTAGTACCAATTCAGTTTATTAGGTAAATTACTAAATTCTGTGTTACGAAATATTGGAAAAGTAAGTCTCACATGAGTTTCATCTTTCGCGCGGTTGCTGTTAACCTTTTCAAAAGGTACCAGTTTTTGTTTGGAATTAAACTTTAACACGTTCCCCATCTTCGTGCGCCCATCGGTAAGCCACGCACCACCTGCCCGCCAAGAGTCCATGCTTCACTATGGAACAGGGTAAGGATTTTTATTGAATGGGTTAAAACATACGATACAGGTACAATTAACATTAAAAACTACTCTATCAAACGTTTTGCCTTTTCTATTCTTATTCGTATCAAGACAATTTCCTTAAATGTTTTATATAAGCGAGTTTTGAATGTTTTTGATAAATATATTTTTTAATTTGATAATTTTACAAAATGTTTAGTAACTTAATCGTAAGAGACAATATCGCCTTACTCCGTTTGTACAATTTAATGGATTATGAGAATCCTTCCCACCACTCTCGTGTAAGCGTAATTTATTCTAAATCAATTCTTGCTTTACGTATGATTAAGATTGTTTGTATTAATTACCAAAGCAACTCCCAGCCATAGTTTTGTACTACATGTATTGCACGCGAGGTCCTGATTCGAACAAACTGGGGAAGTGTTGGCAGCGTTACATTAAATATGTACTCTCGATAGCAATGATAAGGAGATTGATTGTTTATGACTCTGTACGGAATCCGACTCTTTCATTGTTCAGGATTTTATAACTACATACATCCACCATCATCACAGACACTGGTTTTGTCTTGATATGTATGTTTACCGGTGGAAAAGGCGTACGACCGCTCATTTTACGGGTCCATATTGGATCACCGAACATTCACTACCCGATTTTTTCTCTTACTACCGATTTGTATTCAGAATGATCACTCTTCCGAAAATTTTACTTCATAAATTTGTAGTCCTACTGACGGAGTTCATAACAGTCGATGTGCAGAATTTTTTTATTCATAATGTCGCTACTGAGATATGTTTGTATTCATACCGTTGTTTTTAATAACGTTTTTAATCGTACTCATATTTTTTCATAATATTGTTATGGGTCCATATTGACTCACCGAAAATTGATTACCTATCCGATTTTTTCTCTTACTACCGATTTGTATTCAGAATGATCACTCGTCCGAAAGTTTTAATTTTTCATGTTCATTTTGTGCGGGGGTCGCAGTTATAACCTAACCTATATTTCTGGTAGCAATTAGTTTTGTGCACAGGCAAGGGGTTCAAGGGCGAGTCGACGAAGCCCCGCTATCGCGGGGCTTCTATTTCCTCTCTGGGGGGTCACAACATAACTAACGAACCTACCCAAGTGGTTGTACGAGTCAGTGTAGCCCCCCCCCCCCGTCCCGTCCCGTCCCGTCCCCCTTGCCCCTTCTACCTAAGTAAGTTTTGTGGGGCCCTAACCTAACCTATAGAGTTCTACAGGACGACCATTACTTACAAAAATACTTAGTTTCGGCGGGGAAAGAAATTGAAATAACGACGATTATGAATAACATTTCTGACTTAAAAAGTTATGTGCGAAAACAATTCTACATAAAAAATATATGATCATGAAAAATAGTATAAGAAACGATTATGGTGACAAAATATATGAAAACAAATAGTAGTATAATAGATTTTGTTTTCTAAAATTATGAAGTTGAATGATTCAGAGTTGAGAGCGCTCGGAACAGATTAGTTATGATCAGTGATCATTATGATGAAAAATTGTATGACGAACATTTTCGGACTTCCAATAATCGGTATTGGAAAATTCGGTGAGCTTTGGCGCACCCTCATTTTACAGGTCTTTGGGGAAGACCTATGTCCAGCAGTGGACGTCCCCGGGTTGAAAATAAGCCCGGCTAAGTCTAAGATAATAGAAATTATTATACTGGTACAGACATATCACGACCCAGCCAAGTCGGTTTAACTCACCACGGGCTTAAATGTGATTAAATGTGAACCAGTTTGTTCGCTGTCAGTCTTAGTACTACTTGTACCGTAGAAACCTGTCAAACTGTCTAACCGTTACATTCCAATTTAATTAAGGTACCAAAGGACTGTATTGTATAATTATAATCTTTCTTACCTCAGTCGTGTGCTCTTTCTTGTGCATAAAATTCAAGAAATACATCATTATTTTCATGTGACTAGGCTTTTATTTTACTCAACCTTTTTCAAATATTTGCATCTGTTATAACTGAAAACCATTAATATCTCTCTTCCGCATTGAGGCCGCCGACTCTTAAATATTCGGCTACTTTTAATTTGAGTCACAAGAGTTGGTACGTAGAGAGATTTCTTTTAAGTAGAGCGTCAATGCAGTTGGAACATTTTGATTCTCAGTTCGGACTAGATTTCAATAACTGCACAGTAGTAGGTACGTACAGTTTGTTCAAGTACTCAGCCGATCAAAACTCAACTTTTATACGCATGTATGGCTTTGAACTATGAACGGATGTGTACCTGCAGTCGGCTTCAGACGTATTAGAGCGTCACTTTTGTACCTTATTGTAGTAACACATTTGTCAATCATGAATGACGTTCTATATAGTGGAATATTTTATTCGTTGATCACTCACGCGTACAGTCAGCGTCATATATATGGTGACATCCAAAGTGATCAAATAGTTCGGTACACCATACAAATCGTATGGTGTACCGAACTATTTGAGCACTTTGGATGTCACCATATATATGACGCTGACTGTACCAATGTAAGTCCACCTTACGAAATATGTTTTGG
Source organism: Clepsis dumicolana (assembly GCA_963691665.1). Taxonomy (NCBI): domain Eukaryota; kingdom Metazoa; phylum Arthropoda; class Insecta; order Lepidoptera; family Tortricidae; genus Clepsis; species Clepsis dumicolana. The sequence goes on from OY829512.1 coordinate 13,120,782, forward strand.
GTTTTGCCCAATCATACAATGATCACCTATATCAGAATAATCAGAATACCATACAATTATCCTCGGCGTGATTAAGTAAAAAAAATTCAAACTGAAGCTATCTGATTTGGTTATCTGTAGATTAACTCCTTAATTACGAGATACGGGATTGTATAAATGTACCTATGTCGCGTCACGTCATGGCTTTTATGTTGGAGGTGATAGCCTGAGCCATGCGTTTCCTCGTTCTGTTAGCTCTCGTGGGAGCCTCTGTGGGTGAGTCTTTCGTTTTAATTTAACATAATTTTAAGGTTATGAAAAGTTCTTCGACGAAGAATAACTTTGTGATGAGACCCGCACGTAAATGGTGTGTTTGCTTTTCCAATCGGGGAAATTCCAGGCCAATCCATCTCTGAAAATAGCCCAGGTATGCTTAGCAGGTTAGCTATAGATTCCTATCTCTAGGCTGGAGACAAATTGAACGATAGACGTTTTTATAACTCGCAGTGGCACGGCACTATTCCGAAGCAGACCTTCGCAAAGAGTCGTCTTGCTAAAGTGTTTGCCTTTTTTAACCCTCGAAGAAAAAGAGGGGTGTTACAAGTTTGACCTGTATCTGTCTATGGCATCATTGCTCCCGCACGGATGGACCGATTTCGATGCGGTTTTTAGGGTTCCGTACCTCAAAAGGAAAAATCGGAACCCTTATAAGATCGCTTTGTTATCCGTCCGTCTGTCTGTCTGTCAAGACGCTTTTTCTCTGGAACGCGTGGAGGTAGCATGCTGGAATTGATATCAAATACTCAAGCATGCCATTCCTTGAACCTGTGGAAAAATCAACCTTCTATCATCTATATCTAAAAATCAAAAGATACAGTCATTGAAAAGGCTATTTCCATACAAATTGCCGAAATCCGAAAACCTAAAGGGTACTTCCACTTGTCCTAGAAACATGAAATTTGGTATGAAGGTAGCTCTTATAGCACAACCACTCAGAAAATTCTCAAAATCTTAATTTTTTATGTCTGTCTGTAGATTTCGCAGACCAATATAAGTTGACCCCACACTGCGTACATATTGCTTAGGAGCAGGGCTCTGCTAACACTGGACTTTTTAAAACACTGGGGAAAAGCGGAAAATCTTTCTACGGAACCCTCGTGCGCGAGTCCGACTCGCACTTGGCCGGTGTTTTTAATAGAAAGCTAGTTCAATCAAGATGGTTCTGAGCTAAGTTTCATTAATATCGGTTCACCGGTATTTGAAATATTTAAGTTTGAAATGAAAATGTCGGGGATTTTTCAACTTTTCTAAGTTGGTTAGGTTATAATTGTAGTGAAAAGTGGATTTGGTAGGTTAAAACCACGATCTTGCTTGTTTGCTAATCCTCACAGCTCTCAACAATTCCCAGGTATCCTAAACTGATTTCATTCACATTTGCAGCTTTCCCAAAGAATGGGCAGCGCATCGTGGGCGGCGACCCCACCACGATCGACCGGTACCCTTACATGAGCAACATGCAGTACGGCTGGTTCGGCATCTTTTGGTCCCAGGCCTGCGGGGGATCCTTGATCACACCCAACGCGGTCCTGTCCGCTGCTCACTGCTACATGTAAGTCCAAGTTACAAGGTCACAGCAGTCGATCCGAATATTCAGTCTATCTCGTTTTGATCTACTGAGTAATAAAACATACAATGACAATGCAAAGAAAAATTCGTTAAGCAGCTGGACTTGAACCAGCAACCTCGGTAATCCGTACCACGCTCCACCAATTAAGCTATACTTAACGTTGGTGTACCTAACGAATTTTTCAATGCCTTGTGTCATATTTTATTTGGAAGATCTCTCCTCAGCGCCATCTATGAGTAGCTTAATCAAGCAGCTCACCCACTACGGAACTTCTACAGTTACGCATTAGTGGCAAGAGATGGAGCTATTTTCTGAATCAATGAAAATAATCGATTTATTGATTATTTATTCATCATCCATTCCGTTCATTAATTTTTTTTTACTGAGTAATATAATAAATGTACAATCAAACAATTTGTTATCTGTAGATAGTCGTGTTTATAAAGCTACAAGTTGCAATTTACAAGTTACAATTTAAAAGCGGAAGTCTCTTTCTAACATTAGAAAAGTTGGAAAACCCCCGACATTGACATTTCAAAGTTTAATATCTTAAAAACGGGTGAACCTGTTTTAATGAAACTTAGCTAAGAACCGCCTCAATTAAAAAGGTCCACCCCTTTCGGAGCTATGGTGCCACAGACGGATACACAGACACACAGATGCACAGGTCAAACTCATAACACCTCTTTTTCGTCGGGGGTTAAAAAGATGATAGAATGAGACTACCGCTTGTAAATTATCACTTGTAGCTTTATAAAACACGGCCCAGGTTTCCCGATGCAGCCTACTGGGGGATTCAGCTTGGACTTTGCCATTGGCTGCGGGTAGCACAGTGACCGATCGTCGTGGAGATCCTTCGGGAAGGCCTATGTCCAGCAATGGACGTCTTCCAGCTGATATGATGATGATGGTTTCCCCTTCAACAGCGGTGACTTACCTTTCAATTGGCGCGTGCTTCTGGGCACGTCCTTCGCGTCGAGCGGCGGCGCGGAGCACGAAGTGTCGCAGCTGGTGCTCCACCAGCAGTACAACCACAATACCATCGATAATGACGTGGCCATCGTGCGCCTCGTCTCCCCGGCCGTCTACGGGCCCAACGTGGGGGCTGCCTTCGTCCCGGGACCCAACTACAACCTCGCGGACGGATCCGTCGTCACCGCCATCGGATGGGGCACTCTTTCTGTGAGTTGATAACTTGGTTGTTTAATCTGAGATTACGTTACGGGATGTTGCCTCTTGGTCAAAGCAGCAACTTTTTTGGAAATGTCAAAACGATTTGATCGAATCCGTTAGTATGAAGTTTGTATTGAATTACAGAACTAAGACGTCATCATTTTCAGTGATCAAACGAGCTTCATTTTATTCGTTTTTGTTAAATGAAAATTTTATTGGAGTAATAAAGTGAGGCATCGGTTTTTTATGAATATTTTCCATTTTGGAAGCTTGATGTTAAGTGAAAATGTGAAATGATTTATTTTGACATCAGTCAACTACCCTATTCATAGGTGGGTTGTGTAACACAACTTGCGTTTGAGCTAAATCTGATGTGATGAGTATACCTACAGACGGTAAAAAAAACACTGTCACCAACTAATAGCGCGCGTTGCATCCCTGGCATATACTTATTCATTACGTTTAGTTTAATCGAAGGAGTGTTCTGTGTGCATAAAGTTTCTGACAAACAGAAGTGTTCAATTGATTACTAGTTGATTACTAATTGAGTACTAAAACTGTAGCTACAAGTTTAACTCGGTTACGAATAATAGGCACAACAAATACGGCCGACGCTAGTAGCCACAAACGAGCAAGCGGGTCACCTGATGGTAAGCGATTATCGCCACCCATGAGAACCAGCAACCCCAAGAGAGTCACTAGTCCGTTCACGGACGTAGCCAGGGGTAGGGTTTTGGCAGTTCACCCCCCCCCCCCCCCCCCCCGGAAAGTTCCGATATTAGCATTCGCGCATAGCACAGGCGTGCCGCATATGGCATATCTCATTGATTATTAACTATTACCTTGTGACCGGCTATTCGGTCTGAGAGAATGATAACAACAAGGCGAGGTTGTATAGGAAATATAATATAATATAAAAAAAACTATATACAAATTGTTCCAGTCAGCACTGCTCTTGAAAATAACACTTAAACACTGGCCTTAACACAGCAGGATAGGTAGGAAGGTAGGGCAGGGTATTAGGGTAGCCTCGGAGCTTCAAGTAGGCTTCAGTCTTCAGCGGCGGACTGCTCCGAGGCAGTAGGACGACGGAAACTCAGATGGCGGAAGGGAAGTGAAAGGTGGAGCGGGTAAGGAAAGGCTGAAAGCAAATACCCTGCTTTATGGATTGCTTCAAGCACCTAACCAAGCCTCGTTTAAGTGCATAGGCCAGTGATTGAAAACTAAACGAGACTTGGATTAGGTTTCACAAACGTATGTACAAGATACAAACAATCAGAACCAAACTATAAATATTTACAAGTTTTAGACACAGTACCTGCATGAGTGGCAGCCTTTTTTACTAATAGTATATAAAGTAGATCGCTGATAAATGATAAATTATATCCAGAGCAAATCCAAAGAGCGGCTTACGCCTTGCCAAATAATTTTAAAGTCCCGGAAAAAACAAAAGCCAATCGGTAATTTGGAATTTTAAATTTATTTCGAATTGTAAGCGGCCAGTTGCGCGCCAAAGAGGTTGGCCACGTTACAACCTACATTATTATTTTCTTAAATCCCTCCCGATACTAAAACCTGGCTACGCCCGTGTATGCGTTCCCGGCCTTTAAAGAGGAAAAGGGGGAGGAGGGGGATCGGGCCTCCTACTAAAGCTACTGAGACGTTTGCTTGCAGCCCGGCGGCCCCGCCCCGCAGCAGCTGCAGCACGTGGACATCAACGTCATCAGCCAGGGCTGGTGCGCGTCGCAGTACGCGTGGCTCAAGACGCAGCCCGGCTTCGAGGGCTGGCCCGACATCACCGCCAACATGCTGTGCGCCGGCATCCAGCACGTCGGCGGCAAGGACGCCTGCCAGGTACGCACACCACGCGATGGACACTCAGCAGCCCCAGTACTGAAGAACAGCGCTGTGGTCATGCGCGCCTCCACGGAGCACGCAGCTACAGCACACGCTGAGTGCAATCCTTTTGCCACGCTTGGTTTGTAAATTCAGAAATTATGCTTCTTTTTATTAATGTAAATATGTTTGTTTTCCAAGAGTGTCAATAAAGTATTATTCTATTCTAAAAGTAGCTAAGCAACCGACGCGTTTACAATGATCTAAGCACGGCTCTATTGCTATTAGACATAAGAGCTTGTGCAGATCATTATGACCGCTTCGGCTGCTGAGCTACTTAACGGTAACGGAACCGGTAAAGCTCGCCCGTGGATCGCAACACCACGGCCTTGTCCCTTTCGCCGCAGTATAGTAAAGCTATGTTTTGAGTTATAATAGTACATACCCATAGTACAATCTTTGCCTTGTTTTGGGACTAGGTCAATTGGTGTAATTGTCCCATGATATTATTATGCTGTATACTTGTTTTAATGTCTTAGGGTAGGTTTTTACAATATTCGTTTAAAAAGTAATCAAACAATATTAATACAAAATATAAAACCTAACCTAGAGTGCCGCCGGTAGCGAGGCGAGGCCTAAGCTACCGGCGGTCAGGGCGACAGAGAATGGAACCTCCTGACTATCCGAGCCGTGTCCAGGAGTAACGCCTTCTGTATCTGACCCTTGACCCAACCACCTAGCGAGAGCCTTCTAAGGTGATGGTCAAGGCTCTTCGCTATTAGACCATTCGCCGAAACGACTATCGGGACAGTGATCGTCGAATCAACAAGCCACATGGCGGTAACCTCGTGAGCCAAGTCAAGCTTTGTCCTTCTCGGCGTTCACGAGGTTCACGTCATGGGGGATCGTGATGTCGACGAGCACTGCCTGGCGCTTCGATCGATCTATCAGCACGATATCAGGTTTATTGGCGACAATAGTCCTGTCCGTGATGATAGATCGATCCCAGTAGAGCGTGACACGACCATTTTTAAGTACTGGTGCAGGTGTGTACTTATAGTACTGGACTTCGAAGTCCACAAGACCGAATAAAAGAGCAAGTTGCTGGTGAATAATCCTGGCTACAAGATTATGTCTTATTATTATTATTTGTATGTCGCACCCATTCACGGGACAACAGTGTCCCGGACCTTTGGCAGGCGTGCGCGGAGCCGAAGCCAACGCGTAGAGGCCCTTTTGACAATTTAATGAAGAGTGAGAGGGATACATCGAGCGGACGCTGTCCCTGACCGCGCCATAGGGATACACTCAAAGACAGCACCCGCCAGGTGTAGGGACTAGTGTAAATCGATGGGACATAAAGCGTAATGGACTATGGGGAGGAAAATCATGGTCTAACTACTGGACTATTGATTGAGACCGCCGGGCGTCTACCAAATTAAAATGTCTCAATAGAAGATGATATTGGTAGACGGTGACTCGCCTTCCGCTAGACGGGCCCCCGTATGAGCGACATATAAAAATGGCCTAGGAGCAACGCCGGTGCGGAGGGCTAAGGGTAGAGAGGTGTCACTGGACTTTAAACGTATAGCCAACTCGCCACTTATGTTTCCACATCTACCCTCGAGCGTATAGCTCTCGCGACTCCACTCTGGCCGGCCGATTAAGGCAAGTCAGAGGTGGGGGTCCTGTCCCTCGTCAGTGCCCACTCCTCCCGGCCAACAAAGGCAAGGGGGAGATGAGGGTCAGGGGCTTCCCCGGGGCACTCGGGTACGTGGGGTCGCTGCTCCCCAACAGCTCGCCACAAGCTGCCCTGCGTCATTATTAACAAGCGTGTGTTACCGGCAGGGCGACTCCGGCGGTCCGCTGGCGCACAACGGCGTGGTGGTGGTGGGCGTGACGTCGTGGGGCTACCGCTGCGCCGAGGCCGAGTTCCCCGGCGTCAACGCGCGCGTCTCGCGCTACACCGACTGGATCTCCGCCAACGCTTAAACATACATACTGTTACCTATTTAATGTAATGTTAAATGTAAATTAAAGAACATTTCTCTCGAAAAAAGTTGCTTTCTGTTTTGGCTTGTATTTGAGTTTTGATACCACCCAAACCTAACGGTAAAGTGTTACCTAAATAGTAAAAAGTAAATGCCCGTTTAACATGAAACTACGATGAGTGTCATGAGACTCATCATAGTGAAATAAAACGGATCACTCGCGTATATAAGTCGAGGTTAGCGTTTAGTAGCAGAGCAAAATTAGAATACCTAGAGCCGCGTCGCGCAGTGTGCGGCTCACTGCCGCTAGGTCGAGCGATCCCAGAGAAAGCATCACGAATTAGTCCGAAACATGGTCGGGCTAAACTCGACTTATATGTATAGGTACCTACGTCATCGGACATAATGGCTTTTTAGGGTTCCGTAGCCAAAGTGGCAAAAACGGAACCATTATAGTTTCGACATGTCCGTTCTGTCTGTCCGCGGCTTAGCTCAGAGACTAATGATACTAAAAAGCCGTATTTTTGCATGGATATTCATATTAATTAGGCCGACAAAGTGATAGAACAAAATCATAAAAACGAATTTTTGGGCTACCTCCCATAAGATACATATAAAAGATTTTTTTTTCGTCTACCTCAGGGGTCGGCAACCTTTTGGCTGGCAAGGGCCGCATAGTCACAAATTGAAATAAAAGCGGGACGCACATGTTCATAATTTTGAAAATAGGTGTTTTGTTATACCTAATAAAAATTTACAACATTTCCTGGCTATTGAGTGGCTAAAATAGACACGGGCCGCGGGTTGCCGATCGCTGGTCTACCTCATAGTGTGGGGTATCGTTGGATTTTAAAATATTGTGGGTGTTCGAAGTTCACTTTTCGATTGAGAAATTAGTTCGTGAAATATTTAGCTTTGAAAAGATCATTTTTGTTAAAGTCAATGTCAACTGTCGTCGTCGTCTTACCAGAAAAAGTAGGTACCGGTATTTTTCAAGGTAATGTTATATCAGTAATTAATGCAAAATCCGAAATACTTAATCGGATATTACTATTTATACAGAAAAATACATTGAAAACCCTATGAGTCGAGACTCGAACACACTAAAGTACTTTGTCTGTACTCGAACAGCTTTGTTTTGTGGCTGTCAAATTTGACAAACCAAACGGGAATTTGGCGGGAAACCGATGAGAGTGGATCGTGTCGTTAATTGAATTTTAGTTTCTGTGCTTAATGTTGTTTGGTGGATAATATAGATAGTGTATTATACAACAAATTGACGTGAAAGTGCCCAGCAAATGAAGAATTCAAGTGAAAACGCGTATTCCCTCCGTTTGTGACCCCCAAATATCCGCCGGCTGCTGCTCGCCGTAGCTCGCCGTAAAGTACACTATCGCTTTATGGAAGGCATGAGCAGTTGACAGGACGTGACTAGGACAGACTGACACAACTCTGACGATGACAGGACTTTAATATACACAAATTTACAAAACACATCAGACGTGGCTGTATGGACTCAGTTCCTTTGCCTATCCCTTATGGGATGAATTTTAAAAAAATGACAAACCAAACGTCAATGTCACTGTCAAGTTCAATGATAATTTGTATGTATTTTATCGGCAGTTGGTATAATTATTTTTGTTTACAATTACTTTAATAAAAAAAATTAAGTAACCGAGCACCCCAACATGGACAATAGATTACAAAGTAAGTTAAACTTCTGGAGTATGACTTCGCTTATTATCGTTTTCCCTTAATGCACCCGTTTGTAATAATAATTTTGTGCATCTTTCCTTGTAGGTAACTTCGGTATCCCGGTAGCTTCCAATGCTGTAGGAACTCATACTAGAAATATGTATATACTCCAAGTAAAACCAAATAATGCAGAGGGACCTTTAGAAGCTGAAGCCATCCCTCTAAACATGCTGATAAATGTAAGAATGTTAAAAACCTTTTTTATCATCAAGCTATATCTCATTTAAGTTTCACACTAAATTTCGTATCTCTATTTTTACTCTTATGACTTATTTTTAGGAGCAGGACGCTGAAAATGAGCAGTACTTAATTTCAGTTCTACAAGCCAAACCATTGCAATTATTTATAGGTAAATGGAACTATTAATTATTATTTAGTATTAGCTAGCAAAAAAACCGTGGTGGCCCGTTGGTTTGACCTATGGCCTCTTAAGCAGAGGGCTGAGAGTCGGGAGCCAGGCTTGCACCTCTGAGTTTTTTGGAATTTATTGTGCAAATTTACAATTTGTAATGTATCATGTGCAGAGCTCGGACAGGTCATAGCAAAATAATTGCAACACGGCAATAGAACAAGATTGATAGAGTTGCATTATGTACAGTATTATTTAATTATATTTTTAAACTTCATTATTATAGAGTTTGGGGTAGTTCTCAATCCACTTATTAATCGTTTTTATTTTCACCATATTTAAAATATTTAGAAATAACCGTAAGTAAATAATTTCACTGATTTAAATTGCCACCACAAAACTGTTCCAAGAATGCCACTTTGACAAAACCATGACAGATATGCAACTAAGTAAGGTTTAATGTTAAATTACGATAATATCCTCTTTAGACAATTATAATGTTAAGTATCGACTCTATTGAGTATTGTTCTATTTCCATATCTGTTTTTGCTATGACCTGTCCGAGCAATGATCATGTGTATTCCAATGGAGGAAAATTTTGTGAAGGATTCCTGCAAACTCGTGCGAAGCGATTCAATGGTGTGTGTGAAGTTCTCAATCCACTTGGCCACCATGAGGACCTGTACCCAGCAGCAGGACATGAACAGATGATTACCTAGCAATGAAGCCCCTAAATACTTGAAACTGAACATCTGTTCTTCTATTGCAGACCCACAAGGACAAGTCACCACAAATGCAAATGGCCAATATTACGAACTACCCATACCCGAGTCTCTAAATAATACTGATTTTGACAATTCACTGCAAATAATTAACAATTTAAGTAGTTTAACTTCCGATATGCTGAAAAGAGATGTTGATCAAACAAATGGGGTGATTCCAGACACAACTTTAGCAGCTAATATGACAAACTCTACTGATCAGGGAAAGGCAAAAAAAAATGTTGTGAAGAAATCAAATATATTCCAGAAAAGTGTTGTGCAGAGATTTGGTAAGTTGATGTAAATCTTATTTTTATACATGCAAGTACTCAGAATGTGTGATAATTAATGATCTGAGACAGGTAGTATTTTATGTCACTTTGATGTCCAACATAATGACTTATATGGATAAGTCTGTGTTGTTAAAAATAAAACCATAATTATGCTGCTAAAAAGTCACTGATTAACTCACTCATTTATTAAAGTGAATTATTGTAATTTTTTTCTGTTTGTTATTTGACAAATTGATTCCTTTTAACATTGAGAGTCCATTTATATAAACAGAATGACCTATCTACATCAACAGATGTGTAGTTGTAAACCGTCGATAATAAATGTGCATAAGTATATTTTTAATATATAAATTGTGCACTAAATTTAAATAAAACCATATCCATGTAATACTTTCGTCGAAAAAATTGTTACCGGTCGCCGATCACTAGTCATATCGGAGAGGCTTGCTGAACAGTGTAATTTCAGTGCACATCAAAGACCGTGTGGTGCCGCCGCGCGCCGTCGCCGTGCTGCCGTCAGTGCTTCAGCTGCGGCGCGAGGTCGTGTCCCCGCGGCGCCCGCTGCCCGCCAGAGTGCGCTTCGGCCCTGTCGAAGGTAACAGCTTCTTTTTAACCCCCAACCAACCTAAACCTGCCCCTTTAAAATTAAAAAACTGAATGAAATGGTAATTATGTATGATGTTTTCAGGAATCAGTCAATCTTTGTCTCCCGCTGAATTAGAGAGCTTAATTGCGGAGTCGACCAGTTTAAATCTACCAATATTTCTTTTGAAAGCTGATGATCAAACCATACACATAGATGTAACGGACAAGGGTAAATATTTACACGTATTTTTATTGGTTTTATCTGGCAGTAATATTTAAACTTAGGAAGGCTCAGCAGATGCAGTGTTATTCGTCCTTCTGCAATATTTATTGAAGCTTTTAACATGAAAGTACCGTGAGACTCAATCATAGTGAAACCATAGACATGGTAGGTCGGGCCAGCAGAGCCTTGGCAGGCAGTGTGCGTCTCGCTGCCGCTGACCCGTGTGCTCCCAGAGGAAGGACTACAAATTAGTCGGGAACATGTCATGCTAAACTCGACTTACTTGTATATATCTTATAACCCATACATCAGTCGTCGGCGATGAACCTGCCGTGCTGATATGAGTCGTTGACATCGAAATGGTTAAATTTTACTGAACCACACACAAACATTCTCCCAGACAAATCTAACTGGCTAAGCTTGCTACCGCTGGACCAAAGCAGTGCCAACGTCTGGCTGTATCAGGACGGCGGCGCGCTGTGCGCGGTGTCGGCGCGGGCGGTGCCGGCGCGCGCGCCGCTCGTGCTCGGCTACAGCCGCGAGTACGCCGCGACGCACGGGCTGGCGGTGGCGGGCCCGGCGATGAGTGTTGATGACGGTGAGTTGACTTTACTCGCGCACCGAGGGTTCCGTACAAAGATTTTTCCCGCTTTTCCCCAGTGTTTTATATTGTCCAGTATTAGCAGAGCCTTGCTAGTAAGCAATGTACGAAGCGTGGGGTCATTTTATATTGGTCTGTGACGTGTACAAACAGACTATATACCTTCTGCCTTCATACCAAATTTCAAGTTTCTAGGTCAACTGGAAGTACCCTTTAGGTTTTCAGCACAGCACAGTACCACAATTCGTGAAGAAACAACCTTTTTAATGATTGTATCTTTTGATTGCGTTTTTTTACTGCTTCAAGGGACTGCAAGCTTGAGTATTTGATATTAGTTTCAGCAAGCTACCTCACGCGTTATAGAGAAAAAGGGTCTTGACATACAAACAGACAGACGGATAACAAAGTGATAAGCTTTCCTATTTTTTTCGGAATTTATGTGCGAAATTACATTTATTATTTATCACGAGCTTTTCGGTGAAAAAAAAACATCGTGAGAAAATCTGCACACTCCTGCGAAGCAATTCAGTGATGTGTGTGAACTTCCCAATTCGCACTGGGCCCGCGTGGGAACTACAGCCCAAGCTCTCTTATATTGAGAGGCGTGTGCCCAGCAGTGAGACCTATAAAAGGCTGGTGATGTGATCACGGGCGTAGCCAGGTTTTAGTATCGGAGGGCGTACAAGAAAATAATGATCTTGGTCATAGTGATCAATGAGATACGCCGCACGCCTGTTCTTATTTAAATTTTATGAATGTTAATATGTATCTGAACTTTTCGGGGGAGAGTTGAACCCACAAAACCCTCCCCCTGGCTACGCCCGTGGATGTGACGTGTGGTGGTGTCGGCAGAGCTGGCGGCGGCGCTCCGCCAGTGGTGGTGCGGCGAGTGCCAGCGCGCCATGCCCACGGCTGCGCTGCTGCAGCGGCACATGGACACCCACCACACGGTAATAATAATAACTGAATTATAATTACACTACTCGAAACAAAATAGGTACCACTAAATATGTTTATCGTTACCCGTGACTACTTAATTAAATTATTACTTTTTGGCCTAATTAAAAACAAAAGCCTTGTAGGTATTACTGTTATTAAAAAAACTGTGTATAATCGTTTGTCAATGATAATAATGTGTGAAAATCGTGAAATTTTAGTATATGTCTATGGATAGAATATTCGGTCACAACATATTTTACTGCCATACTATTGACAAACATAAAATTAACCCTAATCATAATCAGCACGGTTATCCGTGCTAGAGCAATTGATAAATTGTCTACTCAATCGTCAAGTGTGAATAAAATACCGCGACAAAATTTAGCGTGCTAGCCACCTTGACAAAAAAAAAAAGGTCTATATCTACATGTCCATTCCCTATTATACTGGCCTCTGTTGTAATGTACTGTTGTTGATCTATTCATTTTTATTCAGGAAGAGAAGCAAAGGGCTCGGCAGCGTTACCGCTGTCGGCATTGCACGAGGACCTTTAGCAGAATGTTTACGTAAGTTTGCTTATCATAACCTCTAACTAAGTTGCTAACTAACATACCTAATCTCCAATAAGTTAGCTCTGCTTGCATTCCACTTTGCAAAAATAAAATGCTTTTGGAGATACTTAAGTACGTATTTTCTGGTAATAGAATTTATTTATAATATGTACAAATTGTGTATTTTGTATTACAGTTTAAGGAGGCATGTAGCGCGACACTGCACAAAGAAGGTTAAAGAAGAATTTACATATAAACCTCCGGAGCCCGTGGCTGAGATGTTGTAAGTATATCGTTATGACTAACGCCGACTGGGATTAGACATTAGCCCGGGGTTACCGTAACGTCAGACGATACAAATACGTCAAGTTGAACGTAGATTATCATCATCATGTCAGCCGAAAGACGTCCACTGCTGGACATAGGCCTCCCCAAGGCTCTCCACTCAGACACCACACACTACACTACGAATGAAGTGTTGTGCTCTGTACGCCACGGAACAAACCGTCTAGTAGACAAATAGGGATCTTATCGTAAGCCGTAGAAGAATTTATTTTGAGTGGAATATTGGTCATGTATTGATGACGTTGGCGTGTGAGCCTTTTCATTGGTTGTCACTACTAGATAACTGTGGCGGACAAAAGCTTAAGATATATACTTAATATATAGACTTTTTATCGTCAATAGATTGCGGGTGGTATTACCTTGTGCTAGAAAACGTCCGGATTGCCGCCACCATCTTACTCGCTAATCCTGCCGCTAAGCAGCAGTGCTTGCACTGTCGTGTTCCGTTGTTGAGAGTAAGACAGCCGGTGTAATTACGGGCACAAGAGGCATTGCAGGCATCTTAGGTTGGTAACGCATCTGCTAACCCCCCCGTGGTTGCGAGCGTCTATAGGCAGTGGTCACTTACCATCAGGTGACCCACTTGCTCGTTTGCCTTCCTTGTCGTATAAATAAAAAAGCTAAACAAGAGATAGATTGAACATTGCCAGCAGTTGTAGCAGAGCCTTTTATGGCCTTATTCATATAAACGTCACTGAAGCCTCTATTAGCTAAAATAGGTTTTGTCTTCTTCTTACTAGCGGAAATGTCAATGTGACAAAAAAGGACAAACGAACTTTAACGGCATTTTAGTTAATACAATTACATGTCATTCCAAAATAAATAATGTCATACAACAAGTCAATATGGGTTTATGAATAACAGGGTTATTCTGTAACCTTCCAATGCATCCAGGGATTCCTCAAGGCCAGCAGGCCTGCCGGAGCTGACCCTGAACTCTGCGCACGCGGACGACAGCCGGCTGCCCTCGGACGAGAGCCTGCAGACCAGCCTCCTGGCCGGCAACCTGGACTTCTCCACAAACCTGTTCGACACCGACCGGATGCCTAATTTAGACATCTCGGGCAGTTCTAAATCGGATAACGACTTCAATCAGTATTCGTTAGGGTTTAAAGATGATATTGGGCTGGGAAATGGCGGCATCGATTTTGAAATTGAGACGGAAGCGTGCAATGGAAGTGAGGAGGTAAGTCTACTACGACCGACCTGATAGCCTAGTGGTTAGACCCTGACTATGAAGCTTCAGGTCCCGGATTCGATCCAGTCGCTCCGGTCGTGGCAGATGTTTGTGCGATAAATACGAATGTTTGTTCTCGGGTCGTGGATGTTTAATATGCATATAAGTATGTGTTCATCTATATAAGTATGTTTATCTGTTGTCTAGTAGTACAGGCTTTGCCTAGTTTGGGACTGGGTCAATTGGTGTCAATTGTCCTATGATGTTAATTAATTTACTTATTTTATTTGTTGATAACCTAACCAACTTAGAACAGTTTTTGGGGAGGACTCCAATAGAGAGATCTCTCTCCAGGCAGATGTTATGCCTGGGGACCGAAGTCCGAAGGAAGAGAGTTGGAAGTTGTATTTATGCAACCGACTTGAGAAACTTCGTTAGCGCGATGTAGAACAGTGACGTAGAACAGTGACGTCACTCGCGTGTGGCGCTAGGGTCGCTACACCAGCCCCCCTTTTTAGACCGGAGGTCGGTGTGGGAGCGCAGTCTGTGCGTCGTGAGGGCGCTTGCAAGGGCCAATTGCGAGGTTTGCTCAGCCTCGTTGGCGAGCGATGAGTTGCTCCGCTGTGCTGGCGGAAGCGATGAGTTGTTCCGCTGTGCTGGCGGGAGCGATGAGTTGCTCTGCTGTGCTGGCGGAAGCGATGAGTTGTTCCGCTGTGCTGGCGGAAACGATGAGTTGTTCCGCTGTGCTGGCGGGAGCGATGAGTTGCTGCTAGTCTGGATCCTCGTCGGAGTGCGTAGCAGTGTAGGAGAGGGTTGCACACTGTAGACACCAGGCATGGAGATATAGCAACATGCTAGTGGTGCACAGTGTAGTAGTCTGGCGTTGCTGTGAGACTGCGTCATTGTCGTAGGTCTTGGAAGGTTGCGTTTTTTGTCCAATGTCGAGGGTCACCAGTTTGGGGAGGACTCCAATAGAGAGATCTCTCTCCAGGCAGATGTTATGCCTGGGGACCGAAGTCCGAAGGAAGAGAGTTGGAAGTTGTATTTATGCAACCGACTTGAGAAACTTCGTTAGCGCGATGTAGAACAGTGACGTAGAACAGTGACGTCACTCGCGTGTGGCGCTAGGGTCGCTACAAGTTGAAAACCCCCATATTTTTATTTCAAAGTTGAATATCTCTAAAACGGCTATACCGATTTTTATTAAACTTCTAAGAACCATCTCGATTAAACTAACTTTCGATTGGAAATTAACAAAAAAGTAAAACCGCCTTCAAAAAAAAACCTTAGAAAAAAAACGTAAAATAATCCTCTAAAATAATGATAAATAAATAAAATAAAATAAAATGCGTTTATTTCGGACAACAGAAACTAAAGCCTAAAGTTTTATGGCCTAGCACTAGGTGCGAGCGGAATATTCTTTGAATGAAGCACCGACTTCATATTTCTGCTGCTTAGTGCTAGGCATCAACATGAGATGATGACTACCGGACGCAAATACTTGAATAGGCTTAAAAAATATATGAAACACATGATACGTGCCTATAAAATTTGAGGGTTGCCCTCGATTTCCCTGAGATCCCATCATCAGATCATGATTTGGTGACAGTGAGACCACCTCAGAAGTATACCCTTTCGAATAATGATTTAACATTTTCTGAATTATCCTCCAACTCCTAACCGCTAAGGAGTTGTACCTTCCATCATCAGCTCATCATCATGAGATGATGACTACCAGACGCAAATACTTGAATAACCTTAGAAAACATACTCATACTCATACTCATTTATTCGTAATAAGGTATTATCACATGTCATTTAAATTAATGCGTTAATTCGCTGCAAAGCAATACAAAATAAATTATTACGAAACACATAGTAAGTACGTGCCTGTAAAATTTGAGGGTTGCCCTAGATTTCCCTAGGATCATGACTTTGTGACAATGGGACCACCTCGGGAGTACCCTTTCGAATAAAAAAAGAATTTTGAAAATCGGTCTACAATTGACGGAGTAATCGATGAACATACATAAAAAAAAAGGAATACATACAGTGGAACGTAGAACCTTCTCTTTTTTTGAAGTCGGTTAAAAACGGCGTCCATGAGCCTGTACTGTGGTAATTTATGCAGTACTAGACAATGGATAAAAGTACTTAATGAAACATCCAAATCTCGAAAACGAACATTCATATTCATCATACAAGTAGGTATCCGCTCCGACCGGGGACCGAACCCGGTACCTCAAGCTTTAATGTCAGATCCTCTAATCAATATCTTTATTTTGGCTTCCTGCGGGCAGGCTGTGCCTGTAGGGACCAGTGCAATCTCACTTGAAATAGCTGCTACACGATTGTCACGTGGTCCTCAGATTATTGCAAGCTGTATTATTATATTTCTGCTAAACTTGATATTCGTGTGTAATAAAGAATTTGTATGTTTCTTTCAATCTAGAAACTGGATGTTTTTTTTTCTAATTTACATTAGAAACTGGTTTGAAACTTTGGGTCCATGGGGTCCCAGCGCTTACAAGCTTATTTCTGAGTTACAAAAGCGCTTAGTTGATGCAACTTGTGACCAAAGGGCTGGCAGTTTTCTCTCTCAAAGAATCGGCATCGCTATTCAGCGAGGCAACGCTGCCAGCCTTTTGGGCACTATGCCACGTGGGCCTTATTTAGATTTAATTTAGTTTTAAGTTGTAGTTTATTTAGTTTAAGCTTAGATTTAATGTCATTGTAAATTGCTTTTATTTTTTACATTATGATCGTGTAGTTTTTTTTTGTTTAATGGAGTTTACTTTTCAGGTAAACGCAGAAAGCGAGGAATCATTGCTCCTCACTTGTCGGTATTGTAATCAGATCGTCATTAAAGGCAGGCAACGCCAACACGTCAGGTATGTCGTGTTATAAAAGTAAACGTGGGTCAATCAACTTTTGTTTGCCACTCGTTGCCATGGAGATGTCCCCTGGGTCACACGTCTAAAATAAGATTTTCTTAGGCACCACTCTAACGTTGGGAGTTTTTACAGTTATATGCCAATTCCTTCATGCTTCATCTCCAAAGCATGCAAATCCTGACTTTCGGGGGAGTGGGCTCTTAGACTTTGTGCCAAGTTTCTTGCGGCGCATTCTTCTTGGCAATCATGGTCTTTCCGAAAGCGCTGGTAGACTCAAAAAAATGACGTGTAAAAGTGCATTCAACTGCCTATTTGCTGAATAAAATTTTGATTTTGATTTTGATTTAGAATATAATATGTTTTTGTTGTGTTACCAAGAGGACATGTCCATGGCAACGAGTGGCAATGAAAAGTTGATTGACCTAAACACACAAAATATGAAAATAGGTGGTAATTTGTTGAGAATTTACGAGAATTTTGTCCTAGGGATTGATATTATTAGATTTGTTTCTTGATACAACCCTATTAAGTACGGCTAAAGCCTTCTTATTTGTGAGATGCGGTCATGTTGCGGAATTTCTATGGAACTAATTTATGAGACTGGTATCACTTGCGTGGCTGACAATGTCAAATGCCATCGCACGATTTGTTTGAATTGTCAAACATTAATATAAGGAACATTTGTAATTTATCATGAGCTTTTCGGTGTAGGAAAACATCGTGAGGAAACCTGCACACACCTGCGAAGCAATTCAATGTTGTGTGTGAAGTTCCCAATCCGCACTGGGCCCGCGTGGGAACTAAAGCCCAAGCCCTCTCATTCTAAGAGGAGGTCTGTGCCCAGCAGTGGGACGTAAAAAAAAGGCTGGTGATGATGATGATGATCCAATATAAGGAAAATACTCACAATGCCCTAATCAAGAACGAAAACATTATTAATAATAATTATCTAAGAGATGAAAACGTGCAAAAATTGTAAGTGTTTTTCTAACTGTTGTGTTGACAAAACGAGACTGACAACTAGTTACAAGGCGTCAACTATCGCAGTAATCGATATCAATTGTCAAAATCAAGACAGATCTCGATACCCACCAGAATGGAGGCCTACGTCAAAGTTCAGGTCATTTTCAAGGCTAGTAACCTTCAAGGCTACTATATTAATCACAAAATATCGCCTTCATGGCAGACTTCACAAAATAGTGCTCCAGCTTTAATTACCGCTGCTTATAGCTAAACAGGCACATTCAATTTTATTACCATTAACAGGAACTGTGAAGGCAGAAAATTTCAATGCGAGTGTGGTCGCACGTTCCTATACAAAGAAAAACTGGCGCTTCACATACACTCCGAGCACGCGGACGCTGCGCCTGTGGGTGGCAAGGAACAGGTAGGTGTAAGTCATAATAAGCAGGTGGTAGGACCTTGGGCGAGGTCCGTCCGGACCGCTACTACCATCTTACACGCTAATCCTGCCGCTAAGCAGCACTTGCACTGTTCTGTTCCGGTGTGGAGAGTAAGACAGCCGGTGTAATTACGGGCACAAAAGGCATTTCATCTTGGCTCTCTAGGTTGGCAACGCATCTGTAAACCCTTTGGGGTTGTGGGTGTCTATGTGCAGCGGTGATCACGTACCATCAGGTGACCCATTTGCTCGGTTGTCTTCCTTGTATAAAAAAAAACTTCAGTGCTATAAAAAAAACTAAATTTTATTCAGTAATTAGGCGGTGAAATGCTTTTAACGCGTCACTTTTTTTGAGTCTAACAGCGTTTCGAAAAGAGTCTCTCTCGATAAGTAAACAGTAGCCACATGAGATCACCTTTTTTATTTTGTAAGTGGAAAAGAAATACAACGCAATACATTTGCCCTTTATTGAATATCAAAATATCGTAATTATGGAACAAAACAGAAAAATGGTTTACACAAAATTACAAGGTAGCAATAGGTGGCCTTATCGGCGTAGGTAGAGCAAAACATAACACTTGATTTCGACCCCAAGTCTACTGAAGTCCCTTTTCAATGTTACTTATTGAATTGGTACATAATAAATATTTAGAAGTTTTTTTTTCGCAGAACACCAAAGAATCTGAAGATCTGCAGTACAAATGTGAAACATGCGAACACACATTCAAGGTAATAAATTTACATTTTACTCTGCTAATATGTTTCAATGTTTTTGCAATCTAATCAATAATCATAATCAATCGTACCTACCAAAGTTCTTTTAAGTTGTAATTCCCGCTCTACACTTTACCGAAACTGCTAACTACTAACTATTACTCCACACTCGCAGTAGTTCACTGTCATCTTACAGTGAAGTTCGCCGGTCCTTTATTGCGGGGTAAAAAATCGCAGAATAAGACGAAACTACGAAGTATACGCAAAACGTTTCCGCACTTAGCGTTCGCGCCTTGCCTTGTGCGTGCGCGCGGTCCGCGGGGTCAAAGGGGCATCCTAAAAATAATCTTTATAAAAAAATACAAACAGGCAGGTAGGTAGTCTTTGATCATGTTGTACAAGCTTGATTATGTGATAACTAGCTTTCACCCGCGTTTTCGCTCCTGTGGTAGAACTCTCTATCCCGGGGGTATTTCGCAAATGCCATGTCGAAGTTTTATGATCGTAACTTTAAAAGTAATGTTTTTCTAGTACAAACTTCCACCCCTGTTTCCACCTCCAACATTTCAAAACGGTGAAATACGTGTTCATTTGTTTCTCTTGAAAAATATATTCACTAAGTTTTCGTAATCATAACTTGAAAAATAACGATTTGTCATGCAAATTTTCACATTTCCCGCTTACATTATAAAAGGAACCTGTATGCCAAATTTCTGCTTTCTAGGTTCAAGGTTTTGGGCTGGGCGTTGATCAGTCAGTCTGTCAATCAGGACTTTTCCTTTTATATTATGTAGATGTAAAATGATTTTATTTTGACATCCGTCATCAACCTACTTGCCTCGCAGCGCCGTGGCATGCTCGTGAACCACCTGTGGCGCGTGCACGGCGCGGTGTCGCCGGCCGTGCCGCTGCAGCGCCGCGAGCGCCACTACCCGTGCGGCGCCTGCCCCAAGCTGTACCGCGCCGCCGCCAAGCGCGACCGCCACGTGCGCGCACACCACCCGGGTGAGCGCTGAATCCACAACACATTTTTTTTTATTGAAAGGGAGGAAACCGCCACCCATAAGAACCAGCAACCCTAAGAGTCACTAGTCCGTTGCCGGCCTTTAAGGAGGAAAAGGGATAGAGGTAAGGGGGGGGATCGAGCCTCCAGCACTCTCATTGTACGTGGTAGTGGTCGAACGAAAACGAATTACTACTACTATAATACTATTTGGAATAAAAAAATTCCGATGGCAGCGTATTCGTGCCGTGGGCCAGAAACTGCTAATACGCCACTTTCTGACAAATGCTATGTGCGACACTCCTTCTGGCTAGCACGGCACAATCCACTACCCCTGCCTGCAACTCCTACAAGTGGGGTACTTGTTCCAGGCGCCGTGCTCCCCGGGAGTACCGGCCCGCCGGCGATAGAGGGCGGTCGCCGCGCATGCGCGCCGGCGGCGTGCGCGGCGTGCCCGCGGCAGTACGCCACGCGCGCCAAGCTGCTGCAGCATGTGCGCGCGCACCACCCGCTGCTGGTCAGTACACATATCTTTCTTTGACATTACACACTCATACACGCATTACACATACATATACATACACACGGCGGGTGTTAGGACCTTGTGCGAGGTCCGTCCGGATCGCTACCACCATCTTACTCGCTAATCCTGCCGCTAAGCAGCAGTGCTTGGACTGTTGTGTTCCGGTGTGGAGAGTAAAACAGCCGGTGTAATTACGGGCACAAGAGGCATTTCATCTTAGCTCTCTGGGTTGGCAACGCATCTGCCTTGTATGCCTCAAAGACGTTCAAAGGGTTAACGTTTGGTGCGGGCATATCCGTCGGTCGACGTTGAAAATGTTAAACACCGTCTCTGGTATGGGCACTTTCAGAATGATACTTTCACCATGGCACCATTTAAAAACGATATACACTTAATTTACACGTAAATGAATAAACTTTAATTTGTGTGTCGTTTTACAGGCACCTCCCGTGAAAAGGACAACTAAAAGAAAATAAAAAAAGGAAATATGAAGGTGCGACCATAAGAATTTATTGTTTTTTTTTTTTTACTAACGCATTATTTATTACTTATTACTTTTTCTTTTTTAGAACCGAGGTGCTGCTCTTTGTCTGAAGGTTATGGTCCCATGATTATTCCCATTGATGGATATTGTAGTACAGGAAGATGTTCCGAAACAAAGTAAATTCCTTATTGAATAGAAGGCTGATCAATTTTGCAAGTGCCATACAAATTAATGCATTGAATAATAAAAGACATTTATACAAATAAGAAAAGGGTTTTATTGACAATTTAATTACAATTTTTGTATACCTAATTGTCCCACAGGATAGATGTTAAAACTACTTCGAGTACTGCTGTCCTATATGAGGGACATTGTAGGAGACAACGCTACTTCCGATCGTCGTACATGAATAAAATAAAATAGAATTAATAAAACTTGAAGAAACTTTTGAGTGGGCAAAATTTTGTAAAGTAACTACCTTATTACATAGACATAAAACAGACTTGAACAACTTCATTAATTATAAAAATCGTTATTAAAAAAATCCCAAGTAAGTAAGTATGTCATGTTAGACGCTAATTAAATCTGAGTCGTACATATGGACTAAATAAGTAGTTAGTTACCTAATTATATTTTTTATAAACTCACTGAAACATGGACGATTGGACAATCGTGGTGTAGGGGAAAAGCACACGACCCGGAGTGTCGAGGATCCGGGTTCGATTCCCGGGGTTGGCATTTTTCTGGTTTTTTTCTGTGTATTCATGTTTCAGTGAGTTTATAAAAAATATAATTGATATTCACGGGAAAACCGTAAAAATAAAAAATTGGGAGAAAAAATACAAAAAGATACTCCTACTGAGATCATAGTTAGTTACCTACTTGGTAAATTTTATTTTTACGTCAAAATGTGTCAATTAAACCCTCTATTAAAACAACAGAAACCAAATCGAGCATCCGTAACGACTTCATAATGACATAAAATTGTCAAACAATACCTACCTCATTTGATACGCCTCTGCGGCAGTCAAGAGGCGATGCCGTACCGATTCGCTGTTCGTAGCTACACACGGTCAACTAATCGATAAAGTGTTTTGTCCTTGTTTTTGCTTGACAACAAAAGGAGATAAAAGATGAGCTCATTGAGTTGCCCAGTATACTGCATGGCGTAGAGAGCAGATAGTTGTGTTTGTATAATAACAAACAGTCGAGCTATGGCTATTGTTATACGTCAGTGTTAAATAAACGAGTGAAGGTGTACGGTTGCAGATGCCGGTGGACGCCCTGAAATGTGTGAATTGTATCACGATGGAATACAATGTTGATGAAGGCTACAAGCCCAGTGAATTTGCGGACTACGATTTCGCAGAGGATGCGTTCGATTTTGAGGTTAGTAGTTATTAAGACTTAACTAACTTCGAGATAAGGATATCGAGGATTCACTTCTGAAAATACTTCTAAGTAAAAACTGCGACACAAAGTGGTAAGCTAATGTAGCACTAAGCAATGTCGTAAAAGTTAAAGTTAAGGACTTTTTCCTAATGTCATTAATACGTACGGGTAAGTAAAGTAAGCTATTTTAAGTAATAGTTTTAGTTTACTGCAGTTTAAAATATAGGTAAACAATTTTGTAAATAAGATAGACGTAAGCAGGAGGAGGAAGTGCTATAATCAATCAATGACAGTTATGGCAACACAATTTTGCATACAATGACAATGCAAAGAAAAATTCGTTAAGCAGCTGGACTTGAACCAGCAACCTCGGTACAATTTTGCAGTTAAAATGTGTTTCGTTTGATAAGTAAGATAAGCCCGATATAATGTAATACAAACAATATCAACCTAACCTGTACTGTTACTGTAAGAGTCAAAGTCAGAAAAGTTTTTCGGTGTCAAAATCGTTATGACATTATCATAAGATTGATTTTTGGCTGATCCGTAGAACAAGTTTTTACCTACCTATACTTAAAATCGAAACATTAAAATAATGATACTAACTCATGATAGATGGCGTTGGCACTCCTAATCTTATGTTCCGCTTCCCGTTAACTCGGACAGATGGCATTGAAAATTACAATTATTAAAATTATCTAAATACCTTCATACATACGATAAACAAGTCATTAGTATGCAAAAATGATTCCACAACAAACAAACATGACCATGGGGCTGGCAGCCTTGGATTGCATACTTTTAAAAACGTACGTCTGTGCTTATTGGTCTCGTCTGAATGCGCTGGTATTTTAGTGTGCGAACGACTGTCCTGATTCCAACAGCGTCTGGCGGTGAGCGAGCGAATAAAACGAATCCGAGAATATAATTTCAGTTATTAAGTACGGTAGTGAAGTGTTATTAGTGGTCTGTGATGGTGTGCGGGGACCGGTGCGGTTGCGGCGCGTTTTGCCGCCGGCTGTTTTGCCGCGCGCGGCCGCCGGATTCCACTGGCAGTATTAACGAGGACCATGTGCCAGTTACTTTGGTAAATTTTATTGTGGATTAACTTAATGCTCGTAATGTTTTAAAAACTATGGGTTAAAAAAAAACGCGGGAAAAAGTCTGCGGTAATTTCCGATGAAGGCCGAAAACGAAAATACTTTTTTAGTTTATTTTTAAATGGCGTTTTCGATCAAATGATTATGTGGTGGATATTCTCAATCTCAACATACGTAGGTAGATGAGTAGGTGGTTATTCGAAAATGTTTAAGTAATTAAGTAGCTTAGGTACACATACTTACCAATATGTATAAAATAATCAAACACATTAAACTAACGGAAATTCACATGTCAAAATATTTTTAAATTATTTGTAACGTAAGTAGGTAGGTCTTTACCTTTGAGAGACTCGCATTATACCGGAGAACATTTTTAAAATATTTAAGAGGTAAGTACCTACTCCCCGGAGTCCCGGGATCCTTTTACCTGCGCTTGCCCCGTGATTAATTGACCAGCACAGTCCCTTTTTTGCCCTCAACCTATCAAGGTGGGTTTATGAAATATTTTTGTTGTGTTGGCCTTATAAATAATTATGTGTATCTAATTTAAACTAATTAAACCAAACGACCTAGCTTGCAACTTCGTAGCTGTACTTAGTGTACTTACTTAACTAAATTTTTAGGGATAAAAATATAATAATTGTGATGGTAAGTAACGAACATTTCTTATCCACCTAGGTACGTCTTAGTATTTACTTACATGTATGAATCAACAATGTTTTAAGAATGAGCATGATCCTAGGTAAGTAAGTACCTATTACAGCCATGAATAATCAATAATTCAATTTCCAAACAACGAAATCCTCTTTGCTCCTTTGATTTCTACACACGGTATATACTAATATGTTATTTCAATGTTTTAATGAGGATTGTTTGCCTATTCATTAGCGCGGCGAGATGTTCATGAATTTTATGTTAACATTGTAGAACCCTGTCGCTTTATAACATTATTAACGATCCGCCACTATAACAAAACTTGACTGTACCTACCTAAAAGGCAAAGAAAATTGTATTATTTATATTAAAAGGCCAGGGACCCTACTTGCGTAGACACCTCATACCTAGGCAAATAGGTAGGTACGCGGTGGAAAACCAAAGTATGATTCACTTGACTAACATGTCGAGTTGTTTTTATTCACATAGATATGGTGACATAGTGATTCATTGATATTTAGGTTAATCTGTGATCAATTTGGTGACACCTTCGTTAACTGCATTTATTTACATAGCTTTATCTTGCGCTATTCATTGCTTGTCAAACATGCTTCGGAAGCTCTAGCTAGAGTACAAATACCTCTTCCTGATTAGCTAGACGAGATTACTTGCCTTTGACCATGAAAGGAATCCTGGCTATCTCGATAAAAGTTAACACTATTAAGTTAAAACGTAGTATCATATTATCATAGGATATAGCGTATAGAATACCGAACGAACATTTAGGTAGTACATAGGTACATAAATAAAATAAAAAAATGGTTCGTTAATACAATAAGTTACTTCAATGTTTTTATTTAGGTACTTAATACCTTGATCGCGTACCTACCTAATTAATTAAGCGGAAGTCCGCACTGTCCGATAAAAATAAGAGGAAAAAAAACTCGCTCAAGTGCTCAAATAAAATCAAGTCTGCATCTATACTGTCACTATCACAATGTAGTTCTTTATTCTCAAGCTCTAGTCTAGTTACTTTAACACTATCAAGTTAGTAATTGTGGTAACAAACTATGCCGTTGATTAGGTACCTACTAGGTAAACCTACCTACCGAAATTCTTGAATCAAGCAGAGCTTTTAACATGAAAGTAACATATATCATGGTGTCAACATGTCGTGTCGGGCTAAACTCGACTTATGTACGTGAGTGATCCGTTTATTTCGCTATGAAGCAGAGCTTTCGTTACATTCGACATTCGTGCGAATGTTTGCGTGTCTCGGTCTTTCAATGCATCGCCAATATAACCGTTGGAAACCTAATGGACCCGCATAAAAATAGAGATACCATCACAGAAGCTTGTTAGTATACTTAGTAAAATACACTATTTTCGACTCCACCGCATGTTTTCCTCGGATCTGAAGGTTGCGGGAAAAAGTGATGTCACATTTATTTTCATTTGACTTTATAACGGGGCGTCAAGGTTTGATAATTAATTTATTTATATTTGAAACATAGGACATATACCTACCTACCTAGTAAACAGTAAGTGCATATACTTAGTTAAAAGTTAATAATCGCGCAACAAACAAACAAAAAACTTACAGTCCAATATGAGAACCTCATTTTTGAAGTTGGGTAAAATTACACCCTTTTCCACAGCCCTTTTCATAACCTAATTTACATAGTAAACAACTTCTTTAGGTCGCTACCTAACAACGGTAAAGTAGCGCAGCCTACAACCTGGTACAGTTTGTTTTTTCCCTCAAAAACGACGTGAAATATTTATTCCACTTATAACCGAGGTTGTGATTACACCTTAACACGCAAGCCTTCACATTGTGTTGCTAGAAAATCATGTGGACGTATTAAGCTTGCCATCGCACAACATCAACAAATTATAAGTATAAGGTATAAGTACCTACATGTATCACGCCTCTTTCCCACGGGGGTAGGCAGAAACTACGGCTTGCCACTTGCTACGATCCTTACACAGTACACACCTCTTTAGCCTCCTCCACATTCATAAACATCTCTTCATACACGCTCGCCGGTTCCGAGTACTTACGCACCTGGCCTTTCCGGAGAATAACAATTCTACATATATGTAGATATATAGGTACCTACTTTACGATCTTGTATTGGATTTGCGCCAAAGTTTGCGGTTTTGCGGATCATTACGTTTATTGTTTGACTAAATGCGCTATTATTATGTACCTTGTAGTACTTATTATGTTTCGATATGCTGACCAGGATCACACAGTCAATATCTAATTGAAAAGAAATAAATAAATATAATGGGACAATCGATTGACACCAATTGACCAAAGCCCAAAGCCTGTACTATGGGTATATAGGTATATACTAGACAACGGATATAAACATATACTTTATTTAGATAAATAGATACATACTTTGTAATCATCAGACTCGAGAGCAGCATACATTCTTATGCATCTTACCTACAAATACCTATTTTCCCTGACCGGGGATCGAACCCGCGGTATCTCAAGCTTCATAGTCCGGTTCTGTAACCACTTAGGCTATACTTAACAGTTTAACAGTCGTCAAAATTGTAGTTTTGGCTGTCAAGTTTATTAGCTGGTGGTATGAATAATTTTAATATTAACTTAGTTACAGTCTACATTAACAAACTTAGTAAATTAGCATCATATTTAGATACTACATTAGGCTCGCAATATAAATCGTTTAAGCAGCATCGGCATTGGCATTCGACGTAACACACACTAACCTTTTACATTTAATACAAAAACTTAATTAAACATTCAATTCGCGTCAAATAAGTCCGCCGTCCCATTTGACGACTTGTGCCATACCCGGAGTCATGCCTTGATGACATCATGAAGTCAGACCACAGTGAGGTCGACTTTGCTGACGTTGTTGCAATATTATGGAGAGCCACAGAATACCTAATAGAATAGTGGCTACGGCTCGGAAAGCACCTCATAAGCGCCCTGGTCTTAGGTTTTAGTTTTTAAATAGAATTTATATAATAACTAGCTGTGTTCCTCGTAACGTGCCTAGTCTGCCTTAGAGATAATCCGCCTCAGGTAGATTCGTCTGGCATGGTTAAGTTCCTTTGCAATGTTAAAAACGTTGAATAAGAACCCCGACATTTTTATTTAAACTCCAACATCTCAAAAACGCCAGAACCGAGAACATTTGCTATTGAAGTAGCTTTCTATCGACAAAAACTGCATTCGAATCGGTCTATCCGTTTAGGACACAGATTAGAGAGACTATGGCTTAGGAGCTACGATGCCACATATATACACAAGTCAATAACAATAGCCCCGTCTGTATTGCTTCGGAGGTTAAAAAACTTAACCTGCGGTTTGAGATTGTAAGACTTGTCAGTGAGATAGGAATAGCGCATTGCGACAGAGTTAAAGGCAAGGGACCAACATCTAAACCTAAGCATTAACATCCAATAAGATCTCACTGGAAAAATATTATTTATAGGTACATATTATACTTGCGTTGCGTCCCAAAATCGCTGCGATAAAACAAGCAAACACCAATTAAAACGATTTTCCTCGTACCTACCTAGCTGCGCTTCAATGGACAATATAAAGCATATTGAACCAAAGAATATGGGTCATTCGCAAGTTATCGCCCCGTAAAGTTGGCTAATGCATAAACAAACAATTACCACACCTAGCGGCCACACCGACTATTTACCACATCGTAAAATTTACACGTTTTCCTTGGGTTCACTTGCCTGGTGGTCATAAATAGGCAAAGAAATTGCTTCAGTGGATTGGCAACAATCCCTATAGAACCTAGTAAGTTCATAAATGGCGGTGATAGCTTTACATCAGGTGACCCGCCTGCTCGTTTGCCCCCTCATATATATATATAACATTGTATTTATTTCTTTATTTTATAATATTTGCCCTGTAAGTACATAGACGTTAGTTTGCAGCGGGAATGTTCCACATGGTTCCACATCAGTCAGATACGCAATCTAGTTTCCTCGACTGTACGGCCTAATCTACGTAATCCACTCTATAATATTGTATACCGATACTAAGAATTGTCGCCACAAGGTCAAGGTTTGTCCGATACACACTGACAATCCTTATCTTATCAATTGAGGCTATGAGACATACCTTATAGTAAAGCCTAAATTCAAAAACTTCCGTCGATTATTGAGCTGGCGTAGGTAGCCTTTACACGAGACCTATATAATTTCGCCCCTCTAAGATTTCTTTTCAGCACTCTGGAAAATGCTAGGATGACCCCATTGCTATATTTTAAATCTAATATAATAATATTTATATCTTGCAGTGCCAGCTAGCTGAAGCGCGAGATGTGAAGTTCAACCACACGCTGACAGAACCCTTGGTGATAGGTTCACATATACTCTGCACCGGTACGCCCACGGAAGACTTACCATGGTACGTTCGACGTATGCTCACTACGGTATACTTATACTAACTATACGCAACGTGGCGCGGAGACGGTATCGGTTGTAATATACGAACTCGCATAAAAGATGTCGCAAGCGCACTGGCCTTAAAATCCGGGCAAGTGCGTGTCGGACACGCCCAGGATAGGGTTCCTAAGCCATTACGAAAAAGCCCTGGCACCTATTCGAAACCAGTGTTAGCAGATCCCTACTCCAAAGCAAACGTACGCAGTGTGGGGTCAATTAACTATTACTCCCATACCTGTAAAGCCTGCTTATCTCGATAGTTTTCCTTTTTTTCACATTTCCAAATATAACAGTTTCTCTGGTACAGGGGGGGAGGGGGAACACTGGACTCCAACAAAAATGAGTACTTCAAAGCTAAATATTTCGCAAACGAATAACTTTATCGAAAAATTATCTTCGCGCACCCCTAATATTTTTAAAAGACCTAATTTAACGATACCCCATACTATGGCGTGGGCGAGAAATAACAAAATCATCCCCACTTTACGTGTAGGGGAGGTACCCCAAAAAAAAATGGATTTTAAGATTTAATCCCAGCACTTTTTAAAGATTAGCGTAGTATTCTCCATTAATAGTTTGACCTTTGGAAAGGTAATCTATAAACAAAATTCCATTTGCATCCCAGAAGACAGAAGCCATCACTTTTCCAGCCGACTTTACAGCCATAGCTTTTTTAGGAGCCGAACACCCAGATTCAGTCCTCTGTTTTGATTGAATTTTTGATTCTGACGTGTAATGGTGAAACCATGTTTCATCTATTGTTATAAATCGACGTATAAAATCTGCTTTATTTCTCTGAAAACGATCCAAGCATGCCTTCGAGTTTTGCACCCGAATTCTTTTTTGATCGTGCGTAAGCAAACGCGGCACCCAACGGGCGGATAACTTTTTCATATTATTTATTTCGTCACTTAAGATATGATGTACCCGTTCTTTCGAAATACCTGTAGTGTCAGCTATTTCAGATAGCTTCAATCGTCGATCTGCTAAAACTATATCATGTATTTTGGACACCATTTCCGTCGTCGTGACGATTTTTCGACGTCCGGGGCGGGCTTCATCTTGGACACTTGTACGGCCGCGTTTAAACTCAGCCACCCAGTTTTTTACTGTGGCGTAAGAAAGAGCACATTCACCCAAAACATTCTTTAACTCTTCATAAATATCAAGCCCCTTCATATCCTTCATATAAAGAAACTTAATCACCGCTCTTTGTTCAATTTTATCCATATTGAAAAACAACATACACAATGTATTTTCAAATGCCAAAAAATCAATAAAATATTCAAGCCACCAAATTCAAATTTAGAACAGAGATAGCCAGAGACATATTTTAAAAAACGAGAAAGTTCTTTTTTTAATTAAAACTTTTTAAATACCTAAGGCTAGTTACTTATCATCCCGCCCTCGTATGTCTTTGCAAAATTACAACTATCTAGTACTTACCAATAGTCTCTGAGCTATGCCGCGGACAGACAGACAGACACAGACGGACATGACGAAAGTATAAGGGTTCCTTTTTGTCATTTTAAAAAAGCACTGTCTATGCAACCTCTTTCTTACATCTGCAAATAGGTATTACAACCCATACCGCTACCATTGTCCCGCTCTCTGTGCTTCTGCTGCTTTTGTGCTAAACTTATGGTATTTGCCCGCAGGTTTGCTATAAATATCGGGACTGGGGACCCCAATTCGCAAACCGCAGAGATAGCTGTGCATTTCAACGTACGCGTGCCGCAGTGTTACGTGGTGCGCAACACGCGGCGACACGACAAGTGGGGGCTCGAGGAGACCACGGCATTTAAGTGCGTGTTAAGTTTTAGATCATCTCCATCTTTTTTTTTTTACTACAAGGAAGGCAACAAGGAAGGGAGCAGGTGGGTTACCTGATGGTAAGCGATCACCACTGCCCATAGACACCCTCAACCCCGGGGGGCTTGCAGATGCGTTGCCAACCTAGAGAGCTAAGATGAAATGCCTCTTGTGCCCGTAATTACACCGGCTGTCTTACTCTCCACACCGGAACACAACAGCGCGAGCACGGCTGCTTAGCGACAGGACTAGCTAATAATATGGTGGTTGCGATCCACTATCTCCACTATGCACCCTTGCATCGAGGTTGACGCCTCAACAGGCACGGAACAGCTGCAACGCGCCGTGTGATTGCATTTACCGCTTATCGCTCTCCTGTACCTAATGTTAGATTCAAGCTGTCTGACTGTACAATACATACAAAAGGGCAAGTACAAGAGTTAAAGGCGTGGGCAGACACTAACTACCAATGGCCAGCCATTAAAATTAGGCTCGCTACATACAGCGCGGCTAACTAACCCGACATCCCGAACAATTAGGTCGAGGATAATTAATTTATGGCAGCGGCGGGCCGTGGCTGCGCTGCGCCTTTAATTTCAATATACCTCTCTGTTTCTAATGTTTCCAACACCGTTTTCCATAATTGTATGTTTTCAAGTTCAATTTCGGTAACGATCCTTAAAGTAACCTCGACCTTCTCTACGGTTGTACAGTCGAGTTCTCCAATATCTGTACAGCCAACGGTTCATAAATATCTAAACACGGACCTTATGTAACTGGCAATAAGGTCTGTGTATAGATATTTTTGAACTGTTGACTGTATAGATATTGGAGAACTTGGCTGTGAGAACGTACTTCCTTTATCTCTAGTGTAATTTTTAACACAAGAAAACGTCTCGATCGTTCGCGTTAGCGCCTCAATTAGTATGAGCAAATTGGCAGCGCCCCTAGCGGCACGTATTGGCAACTGATTATTCTCATAGTAGTATTACAATCTTATTAATTCTGCCTTAAAATTTAAAACCAACTGTATTCACTTACCGCAATGTCGTCTCGCAAAGTGTAGATCAACTTCTATCGTATACTTAGTTTTATTTTACATTGTGTCACCCACCGCCACTTTGTATAGCCACGAACGCCCCAGATCACAAATTAGGTCAATATACTAATATACTTTAAAGTGATGGATGTATCCGGTTAACTTGACCTCGAGCATATGCATTTCTTGTACATTTTTAGATCAATAATAAGACCTTAACCGATTCCGAAAGCCATGTAGCGATATTGACGCCATCTGTCACCCAATAGAAGATAGTGGTTTTCAATAAAGATTATTTGTATCCTATATTGCAGATCATTTCCATTCAAAATGGGCCGCCCTTTCACGATAGAAGTCCTAGTCGACGAGGCGGAGACAATGTGGGCTGTGGACGGGGAGCACTACTGCAGCTACGCGCACCGGGGCCCCTCGCCTCTGGCGGCCGCGTGGCTGCAGGTGGCCGGCGTCAGGGATGCCACCCTCCATGTACACAAGACTGAGCTATACCCGATGCTGGCGCCGCCTCCCTTAGTGGTGAGTTTACACGTAACATTGAGACTCGAAGAAATAAGGAAAGAATAAGTCCTTATTCCTTCGAGCTTTAGGAGAGAGTTTTGCTCTTAGATCATAATTTGTCAAAGAACTTGCACTTGATTTCTCAATTAACCAGCATTCTGCTATCCAGCTTCAGTTACTTTTTACACGACTGCCCAAAGAAAAAGAGTGTAAGTATTGTTTACTTATGATATGAACCACCTAAGAGTGTAAGTATTGTTTACTTATGATATGAACCACCTAAGTGATACAATCTAATCAAAACCTGATTCAATATGTTTTTTTGCTTATTCACTTTTAATTTTCATCGTCTAATTTGGTCGAGTATAGGAAGCAGTGCAACCAACAGTAAATGACTCTCGATCACTCCCTGTAATGCTTTCCGTCGGCCATTTATTACATTTCTTTATTACCACAACGTCTGTGTTTAATTGCTAAATTATTACCTGCCTCCTCTCAAGAGGTGCTAGACCAATAGTCTATATAGTCGCCTACATAAATGGTCCTTCGAACCGAATAGAATCATGTGTCCAGTAATTCATAGGTCGCTGGTTCATATCCGGCTCGAAGGACCATTTATGTAAGCGAGTAGACTGTCTACTAATCCAGCACCAGTTCTTTAGTGGAGGCAGGTAAAAACTCAAGCAATTAAACAATCAATGACCATGCAGCAGTTATTGCAGATTTTAATTTTTTTTTTGTACACTCAACTTGACTTTCCCTGTAGGTCTAGCACAACTCACAGTGCGACTTCTATCCCGCGCGAGAAGAACCGCCCGTCCTTGTCTGTCACTCAGAATGCAACGGAACGGGTAATACGAGGGCCACACCGAAATGATCGGGAATCTAATACTTTTGATAGAGTTAGAATAAAAACCTTTTTGGTACGTAAATACTGGCCACTTGTTATCGTAATGGCATGCCCAGAAGAAAAAATAAATAAAAAATAAATAAAAATGACAGTTTAAAGTTCATTAGTCGATTGAGAAAATGGAGCTCACGCGTGAAAATTTCCGTGCCATAATTTTTCATAACTTTCGAAGAGGATTATCTCAGGAAGAATGTCTCACTGAGCTTGTTTCTATTTATAATAACGAAGCACCTAGTCAGACGACCATTTACCGCTGGTATGCAGATTTCAGACGTGGTCGTGCATCTCTCACTACCGTTTTTTCTAAAGGTCGTCCGAAAACGGCAGTAACCGCAGAAAACGTCGCAGCTATAGAGAAACTTATAAAAGAAGATCGACATGTGACGTATGAGCAGATTCGGGCAACTATAGGCATTGGCATGACTGCAATCCAAACAATTTTGCATAAGGAGTTAGGTGTCAGAAAGATAATTTCCCGTTGGGTGCCCCATAGATTGACCGAAGAACAAATGGCGGGTCGTGTTGATTGGTGTCGATCTACTATACAACGCTTCAACGGAGGAAGGTCAAATGCCGTCTCAGGTGACGAATCATGGATTTATTCATATGAGCCTGAAAGAAAGCATCAGTCGGCAGTTTGGGTCTTCGAAGGCGAAGTCAAGCCAACCAAAGTCGTACGTTCTCGCAGCGTAGCTAAAAAAAATGGTCGCTTCGTTTGTCTCGAAAAAAGGGCATGTTGCAACAATTCCTATACAAGGACACAGGACGGTTACCGCTGATTGGTATACCACCATTTGTTTGCCAGAAGTGATAGCCGAACTTCGTAGAGACAACCCTACACGTCGCGTCATCCTCCACCATGACAACGCGAGCTCTCACACCGCTCGGACAACAAATGCATTTTTGAAACAGGAAAACGTTGAGTTGATGAACCATCCTCCGTACAGCCCTGACCTAAGCCCCAATGATTACTTTACTTTCCTAAAATTAAAGATTTGTTGCGTGGTCAGCGGTTTGAGAATCCGGATGCCGCAGTAGAGGCATATAAATCGGCCATTTTGTCTACATCAACTACTGACTGGAATTACTGTTTTAATAACTGGTTCGAGCGGATGCAAAAGTGCATTAATTGCAACGGAGACTACTTTGAAAAACAATAAAAACATATTTTGTTATTTCCTGCCAGTAGATTTTTTTTTTCCCGATCATTTCGGTGCGCGCCTCGTATAGACTCGCGCGACAAAAAAAGTCGCGGCCAGTCGTGCTAGCCCTACTTGGCCATCTTACTCATATGAACTAAAAACAATTACTTTGCTCACTCGCGACCACTAAAACGCGCGTGGTGGTCGCGGGTGAGCAAAGTAATTGTTTTTAGTTCATAAATATGGACCTCCGCAAAGTAACACCTGATTCAATAAATTATCTTACTCATAGTCTGTAATTTACAGTATTCAAGTATTGTGTTACGTTGATTGCAGGTGCCTGTTAGAAATAGTCTAGACGGGCCCGCTGTGGACAGTGAGCCCCTGTGGCGCCCTAATGTTACAGCGCTACTACCTAAAGGAATCCCGCCAGGTCATCAGCTAGTTATACATGGAAGGTATGTTATGTTGCCGCTACATTAATTTCCACGTTGACCTTCACTTGTTTGTAGTAGGTAGGTAACTAGCATAGTTAGAGCTAGTGTGTTAATTTACCGTTATAGTTAGGTTCTAACTCATTAATTAAAGTGCTACCGTTGTTCTTTAATGTGCGGTCAAGGTCAGAAATATAACGTCGGGTGACAAGCAAAGGTCACTATATGCAAAACAATATTTTAAAGAAAATCAACCATGTTCACAGAGTACAAGGTAATTAATAAGGTCGTTTTGTAAATTTCAACTATAAAGATAATATTTGACGTTGACTGTACTCAATTGCCCAACACCTACTTTAGTACTGATGTACAAACAGACCAGCGAGATATCTTAAATTTTGCGGAATGTATTGTCCGGGCTCCTTGTAGATACCACCTTGCAACATGAACGACTACTTAGGTCAGTGCGTCCCTTTCTTAGTGATTGAATCACTGAGGGACGCACTGTAGATCTAGCACAACTCATAGTGCGATTTCTATCTCGCGCGAGAACAACTGCCCGTCCTTTTCTGTCACTCAGAATGCAACAGAACGGGTAATAATAATCTCGCGCGACAAAGTCGCGGCCAGTCGTGCTAGCCCTACTGAGTGACAAGCGACAAAATGACTCGTACTGTAGTGACAATTGGTGACAATTATTGACATGGGTACACTATCGATTCGTTATATTAACAGTCTGAATGTATCATAGTTCTGTAATTCAATACAAACTTCATACTAACGGATGCGATCATGCGATCAAATCGTTTTGACGTTTCAAAAAAAGTTGCTGATTTGACCAAGAGGCAACATCCCTGTTGTAGCATAGCTTTCTAACTAAACTCGTCATTGCAGACTGCGTCCGCTGCTGCACTCGTTCACGATCAACCTGTCGGACGCGGCGGGCGAGTGGCCGGCGCCCAACGTCGTGTTGCACGCCAACGTGCGCGCGCACGACGAGTCGCACCGCGAGCGGCAGCTGGTCGTGCTCAACACGCGGCTCGGCGCCTGGGGGGCCGAGCGCCGCCAGCGCACCGCCACGCTCGTGCCCGGCACGCAGGTACATTGTGCCCAGCTTAGGCCTGCCGCACCTTGAGCCCCTCACGGACCAACCACCCTCTGGACACCAAATGTGAGGGCGAACGTTTCCGAAACGCATATGCTCATTTGCACCTATAAATCTCTCTAGCCTCGAATCGCGGCTCACTTTCGACCAGCACATGTAGCACGGCGCGCCATTTTGTCGCTTGTCGCGCGGTGCGTCCCTTTCATAGTGATGGAATCAGTGAAGGACGTACTGAGCGACAAGCGACAAAATGGCGCGCATGCTAGCCGCCCTGATGGCAAGCAAGATGACAAGCTATGAACCAATCACGACGCATTCCCCGGCCCCTCACCGTGGCTTTTTTCGTAATGCTTTCCAAGTAAATTATAGAAGATGCGGTGTCCAGAGGGTGGTTGGTCCATGGGGCCACTAGTCGCGGTCACTAAGACCTGCCGCACATTGACCACATTGAGCCACTAGTCGTTTCCACCAAACGCGACCACTAGTAGCGAGCGCGGGCGACTCCCGCAGCTTGTGGCTCGAACGCGGGCACTCGAACGCTCGGGTTGCGCCGATGCCCTACAAAATGTAAGAAAAATTTCGTCCCGTGGTCGCGTCTAGTGGCCGCGACGGGTGGCTTGATATGAAGCAGGGTACCCGCAGCCAATGGCTTCCCGCGATCTTTACCAGATCACGCGGCCCCAACGGCCCCAGTTCCGCACGGACTGTACGACGCATGTTAACCCGTTGTCCCCCAGAGCACGTTCCGCATCCTGCACGGGCCGGGCGAGTGGGCCGTGGTCGCCAACGGCGTGCTGGTGGGCGAGCTGGAGCACCGCGCGGCGCCCGCGCTGGCCCGCGCGCTGCGCCTGCGAGGGGACTTGTTCCCGGAACAAGTCTACGTCTGCCCCTCCTCGCACTCGCCCACTGTTGAGGACTGTAATGGAGTTTCGGACTGCTGAGCCTTTGAGAGACAGCGTTTTACCATCACGGTTAGTTAGGAGAGATAGTTTGAGACACCGTTACTCACGCGCACCTCCCGTTGAGTGTAAGGGAGGTTCCGACTTCTATGAGCCA
This sequence comes from Clepsis dumicolana, assembly GCA_963691665.1. Taxonomy (NCBI): domain Eukaryota; kingdom Metazoa; phylum Arthropoda; class Insecta; order Lepidoptera; family Tortricidae; genus Clepsis; species Clepsis dumicolana. The sequence continues at coordinate 13,157,602 of OY829512.1, forward strand.
ATGACTTTGGGGCAGCGGTTTACTAGTAGTCGCTGCCAGTACCGACTTCGTATATCTGCATGTCTGACAGCAAGCAGTGCAAGAGTCTGACAATAAGTGATTCGTAATGACCTCTTTCCTGGCGCAATGTAGTGCGAGGTATTAAGCCTACGACTGTAATTGAGTCTCTGACTAAGATAGACTAGAAGAGACTCTTACCACACTTGTGTTTGACTACAGCAAAAGGAAGAAGGTTGAAGGTTGCTGTAGTCAGGGGCTTGTAAGTGTATATTGGAATCTCGAAATATAGAATTGGAAAACACAGTAGCGATGGATATGAACCGTACGAAGCATTAATGAAGGAAATTTAAGCAAGTGGTTGATCATCACCTTATTTAAGAGTATCACTTTTGTCGATGCAGTTCCCTCCAATCCGTTCTTTCCAATGCGACCTCTTTCACATCCTGATACGACACAATGTCTGTCTTCTTTTTTATTTGATCCAAATACTCTATCCTCGGCCTTCCCTTGCCTCTCTTTCCTTCTATATTTGCTTGTATCAGATCGTCGTGTCGTATCAAATGGCCCACCAGTTTCCTTCTCCTGGTGGATTCTTTCCTACTCAACTCTTTCCATGACCTCATGCATTGGTGAATCTCTCGATCCAACTAAGGGAGAGACTGGACGCGTGCGTTCGAAGGGACACTATGTATGAACCTGTCTTTTTCGCATTTACGCTGTCGCGCAGTTCAAGATTGTAGAGGTTTCAAAAAAGGCGTAGCTTTTAAAAATGTTTATATTGGGAGGCTAATGGGCTAAAAATTCTCAGCACTTTAGTTTCAGCTGTGCTGGCTAAATACGTTGTGATAATCTGATGGTCTGACTGACTAGTAAGTGTCAATGTTTGTGGCATGCTGACCGTGCTAGTGTACAGTCGAACCATTTGATTTCTGACCCAATGTAGAACGTTCTCAAAGTGTAAGTGTCATAACGACTATTTTCCTAGTCGGGCAATGACATTTTCTACTTTAAGTTTCCACTGTGGGTCACGATTCAGATGTTCGATAGTACATTGCTTGACTAAGTTGAGGTTAGTAGAAACTATACTATACTTATTGTATTTGTTTTTGAAAGTATATCTTATGCCCAGATTGTGCCATTAAAATATTATTACGAAATAAAGCTTAATTGTTTAAATCACATGCTGAAGAAAAATAAGTAGCTATAGATGTGCAGTGTTTTATGAATTTTATAATATGTGTTGCCTATGTTACGTATGATAATGTTAGTAAAAATGCCATGTTTTATACTTAAAGCCCTTCCTATATTATGATGGCTGTTGACAATGACAAAGTGATATTTAATCTGATTTTATATTAAAAAAATGGATGTATTTAATAGTTAATTAGGTACCTATTTATAAAACGTAAGTACTTTTGAGATATACCTGTGGTTAAAAGTTTTGAGATACATACGAGGGGCGACTGAAAAGTAATCTACCTAACAATGAAACAAAAGACTGTCGTGGCTAATTTTTTTTTATTTTTGTATATAGTCCCCTGCTAGTAAAATGCACTTATAAAATTTTTCAAATATTGAATTTAAACCATTAAAAAAAATCTTTCGGTTTGTCGTCAAAAAAGTCAGTAACCGCAGCCTTCATTTCGTCATCGGTCATAAACCTTCGTCCCCTGAGGTCTTTCTTGAGAAGTCTAAATAGAAAATAGTCACAGGGGGCTAAATCTGGACTATAAGGGGGGTGGTCAATGGTTTCGAAGCCATTGTCTTTAATTGCTAGCTTCGTTGTGCGGGCGGTATGCACTGGTGCGTTATCGTGCAAAATCAAAATTCCTTTGCTTAGTTTACCTCGCCGTTTTTCTTTTATTGTCTCTCTTAGTTGATATAGTAAGTTTGAGTAATAATCAGCATTCATTGTAGTTTTCTTCGGTAAATAATCTATGAGCAAAATCCCTTCTGTGTCCCAAAAGATTGTAGCCATAAGTTTACCTGCCGATGGACAGACCTTGAATTTCCAAGGCGGCTTCTCATCCTTAAATTTCCACTGTAACGACTCTTGCTTACTTTCCGGGTCCAATTGTCGAATCCAAGTCTCATCACATGTTACAATTCTAGAAATTATTTCTTCCTCTTTCCCTCGACTCATGTCCAAAAACTCTTCGCAACATTTGACACGCCTCTCCATGTCAAATGCAGTCAACATTCTGGGGACCCAACGTGCACTAACCTTCAAATGCTCATGAATTATTTCATTGACTCGCTCTTTACTGACGCCCACATCTCTAGCTATCTCCCACTGCTTCACTCGTCGGTCCTCTAATATAATTTTTTTCACCCTGGCTACATTTTCATCGGTGACGGCCGAAACTGGTCTTCATCTACGAGGATCATCTTCCAGGCTCTCATTACCTAACTTAAACTGCTTTGACCAAAACTTTATAACAAATTCGGAAGAACACGAACTGCCAAACACACGTAACATACGCTGTCTGATCTCCGAAGGCGTATTCCCTTCTTTAGTCAAAAACTTAATCACCGCACGCTGCTCGATTTTATCCATTTTCACTTTTTCTACCGACATGTTTGAAACAATTGTAGGAGACAAATAAACGTGATGCAATAAACAAATGAATGTAATACATTTTGAAAATAGAATAACTAACGAATATAAATCCATACCAGCCAGCATTATTTTTGTATATATTTCTGACCAAGGAGATTACTTATCAGCCGCCCCTCGTAGGTAGATACTGTACTTATTTGGAAAAGAACTTGATCAGTGATGATCACTTTTCAAGCTGTCAATTAATTTGTATTAACCGTCCAATGGGCCTTCGGAAACCTGTAGTGAAGATGATGAATGATATAGGAAGCCTTTTGATGCAAGAATAGTTTTGTTATTAGCGATAGGGCCGCCCTATAAAAATTTTAAGGACTTTGGAATGTTAATTCGTGCTTGTTTATATATTATATTTATTATTGGCGACTCCGACTCGACGATAAAAATGAATTATAATATGTTTAAGTAGAATATTTCAATAAACGTGCTTCAACAAATAGGTACATGATTGACTTCTTTTACTGTTCATAATTCATCATCATCACCAGCCTATTCACGTCCCACTGCTGGGCACAGGCCTGCTCTCTGAATAAGAGGGCTATACTTCCCACGCGGGTCTAGTGCTGCTCGGAAACTTCACACACGTCACTGAATTGCTTCGCAGGAGTGTGCAGGTTTCCTCACAACGTTTTCCTCCACCAAAAAGCTCATGATAAATTTATAAATATAATTCCGAAAAACTCATATAGACAGACAGAAACCGAGACGAGGATATAAATAAAAGTTTGTAATAATAAAAAAAACACCGAAATGCATCAGCTGTTTAGTGTAGAACCGGAAAACACGATCTCGAAACCGCGCATTTTTAAAAGTGTCTGGAACGGAACGTTGACATCTACAGCTAAACCTCAGATTATTGAAGTCAATAGATGGAAGGTCAAAAACTTATGGCCGTATAGTTATACCCTTCGCTCATGTAACTAATGCCCTTTGATAAAAAGAAACAACTGTATGCTATTTCAAGAGTCGTACAGTTTTTTTTATCTGTGCCCTAAGCACGACTTGTGTGCGTCAGTATTTGAATGTGTGAGGGAGCGCCTTAGTTGGCAACTAAGTATAACCCGATCTCATTCAGTGACACTTTATTTGAATGACTACCTAGAGACGATCGATGCTTCTATTTTTTATCGGGTAAATTGGCTACAGAATTGACCAATGGGCATCTGGCTACAGGCTGTGTTGTACACAAATAAAAATCGGGTACGCTTGACAACTGCTTGTGATGTCTGTCTGTAGCTGTTCTGTCATTCATGACGTTATAAACGTCTTTTGACATCAAACTATTTCCACGCTACGTTTCAGCTTACGTGGGATAAGATTGACTTTGATTTATAAATTTGAATTTCAATCATTTTGAGATAATTAAACAAAAAAATTGCTTAAACATACAATTTATTGTAATTGAGAGGCATTGTTACAATGACATCATTTTTCAAACTTTGCAACCAAAAGTATTTTAAAGTACGCTGATCAGACAAATTGAGTGTAATGAAATAGGCATGCTAGAGACAGCGTAAAACTTAAAATTTTATTTACCAAATTGAAATGAATAAAAACTGCTTCCAGCTTTTAATTTAACCAATTATTTCAACTGACAACCAGATACAATGAAAACTGGTTTCAATTACCATTCATGATTATACAAAATTCTAATTAGGAAAGGCGACATAGACGTCAGAAGCCGGGTAGCCGATACATAACATCTCCGGTACTCGGTTTGACCTTCTCAAGGTGACCGATACTGCGGGCTCGTTCGTTCAGTCGCGCTCAGTCAGGGTCTTCGTCGCGTTTCGAGCGCGGGTGGATTTCGCTTAGATAAAGACAAGTCAAGATGAGCGTTCTATCGGATTCGGATAAGCGCAAGCAGATCTCCGTGAGGGGGATCGTTGCCGTGGAGAATGTTACGGAGGTGAAGAAGGCTTTCAATCGTCACGTCCACTACACGCTGGTGAAGGACCGCAATGTGGCGACTCCGCGGGACTACTACTTCGCGCTGGCGCACACCGTCCGTGACCACCTCGTCTCTCGCTGGATACGCACCCAACAATACTACTATGAAAAAGACCCTAAGGTAGGTACTTCTAGAATTGTTTCCCGCTTGGCGAATAAACCGCTCCTAATTATCATTGCTTTATTAATAAAATTATTCCTAGCATGAAGTCCTCACAAGAAGAGAATTTTTGGGTGGAAAAGTTTATGGTACACATAGGTACATGCTGTCAATTAAACTGTAAAGAGTGGTTGAAAAGCCAATCTTAGTCATGTTACTGTTTGTTTACTGCCTTAAAATAAATATTGTTTTGATCTTTCATGTGGGTGTTGACTGCCAAGCTGAAATAAATAACAGAGATACCCACTTTTTAAATGTAAATGGATTATGATTTCACTCTTAATCAATATGTTACTGTGATTAAGAGACTAACCTCAAGATAAAACAATTTTATAGATAATAGCTGTTAAATCATGCACAATAATAGTAATATAGCTGTGTGCTTTGGCTAATATACTATGCCTTCGGATTCAACATAAATAAATAGTGACAAAGGTATTAAATGAAAAAGAAACTTTTTGTGTTTTCTTATTAATTGAAATAATATCAGAAGAGTTTAAAAAAATCTGAAATTTATTTATTTTTCACCTAAAATCATAATTTTTTCCACATAACTACAACTTCACATGAGAATATGAAATATTCTATAATAAATAATTTAAAAACTTTTTTCCCATCAGCGTGTATACTACCTCTCATTGGAGTACTACATGGGCCGCTCGCTGCAAAACACCATGATCAACCTGGGCATCCAGGGAACAGTGGACGAAGCCCTATACCAGCTCGGTCTGGACATCGAGGAGTTGGAGGAGCTTGAGGAAGATGCAGGCCTCGGTAACGGGGGCCTGGGCAGACTTGCTGCTTGCTTCTTGGACTCTATGGCCACACTTGGCCTTGCTGCTTATGGTTATGGTAAGTTTATTTTGATTTATTATAGTTCACTTTTTGTTAGAAGGTGAGGTCTTGGGTCATAGTGAAATAAAATCATCATCATCATGGTCATGTTAAAAATGAGGTCTTGGGTGTTTATGATTGAGTGATGACAAAATCAATTTACATCTCTGGCCTCTTCACACATTGAGAAGAAACAAGACAAATGCCCGTTAAAGTATTAGATAACAAGGGCTACTATGAGTCAAAAATCTGTTAGGATTGCTAGTGTTGAGTGAGGTCTATCTGTCATCCTCCACCAATGAGAGACAAGCTACTGGCCTATGATTGGTGGAAATTGACAGTCAAACCTCACTCGTCACTAGCGATCATAGCTGATTTTTTACTTGTAATATGGCGCTTAACTTTAAACAAAAATTTGGGAGTTGTATGTATTTATTTTTAACAGACTTAAATAAGAAAGAGGTTCTCAATTAGACCATTTTTTTTTCATTGTACATTAACCACCTCACAGCTGTGAAAGTGTCAACAAAGTGCACTATAAACATAAACTATAGTTATTTTAATCCGAGTTGTGAAAATGCCTCCAAATAGTTGACATTCAGCGAGTATAAACTAATTGACGCGGTTGACAACCCGCGGCTGGCGCCTCGCCAATATAATTGTACAGTCTTTAACTACGGCGGACTGAGGCCCGAGTACAAATATTTGAAACCTGCGTCACGTAAAATCGAATAGTAAACGTTATCGAGTTTGTATGATGTTTGGGACAGCGCCCGCCCGTGAGCGTATTTGGAACTAATATTTAGTATGAGGTTTCTCGATCTCGACACGATAACCGTAACGTTACGCAGGATTCGATAACTCGTGCTCGACCCTCTGGGCATTCAGTGTGGTTCTAAATATTAATGTTAGGAAAAACACTGGGGAAACGTGAATGGGTTTTGTGTACGCTTTTTTTAGACAACTTATTTGTATTCCAATGACAATTTAAATTTGTTTATATGGAGACATTGTAAAGTTTATATAAAAAGTGTTTCGTGGTTGACACTGAAATGATGATGAAGGGAAATGCCTACTTATTTTTTTAAATAGTCGCTCTTCAAGTGGAGGGATAGTCCTACACTTGAAGAGTGACTATCTCAACAGAATAAGTATTTCTTGTAGTAAAGATATATGTAGATAAAATCAATTTTCCGTTTTTCATAAGCTATTTAGGTTTTTGGGTATTAAAAATATTTAACTTTTAGGCATTTAGTAGTTATTTGTATACCTACCTATCTAATTTCACCAAAATCAGCTTAGTAACAGTCCTTAGGGACAGTCAATACAGAAAGACTTGCACAAGACAATCACACTCGTCACACTGTCGCGATATTAGTTGTCTCGTTTATTTTTTATACTTATAACAGTGTCGCAAGTAGGAAATTCTCTCCCCAAATAATAATGGAATGAAATCTTGCTTGTTGTGAATGTTAGTCGAGAATGACTTTGAGCAAAGGCAATCTTATACTTATTGATCGTAATATTCGCAATAACTATGACATAATGTCCTTGTTTTGCAATAGCAATGTATACATTGATCTTTTACTCATTTTGTTTTGAAATAGGGAATTGGAAGCCAACTTTTAATGCGATGGAAAGCTTTTTTAAATGCTTTTCTAAAATCTCGTCCCAGATTTGTTTTTCTGACTTTTAGAAGTAAATGAGTCATAAACACATCTTTGTGTTGACTGTCTGCAAACAAATGCGCAGCGATTCATCTTCCGATTAATACAAGCGGATGTTTTCCACTCACGAATTAGGTACTTATTGTAGGTACATTTTTGTTTTTGCCGCTACATAAACTCAACCTACAGATACCTATCAGAAAGTGGCCGAGTTATTTGTAAGCATTGTCGATGAAAATACTAGAGCAAGCAATATAATTTCTAAAGGGTGTGATGGACTGGCGAGCCTTACCGCGCGCGGTAAAGATAACCGCGAGCCTGGCTGCCCTCTCACAAGACAGCGGTTTTGTCGTGACCCGGACGAGGTTTACCGGCGAGCCTATAAACCCGCGGTAAAGCCCGCCCCTCGATCACACCCTTAATAATACACTTTTTCATCCTACTCGCACGTAACAAGGATCATAATAATATGCAAGCTAACTTAGCTGTTATGCCTGAATAAAACCCTCGGACTTACGTAGCTCAGCTCAAAAAACTCTCAGTCTTCGACTTTAAGCTTCTGCTAGAGCCTCGTTCGTTCCTTACCTACGACCTTTGACGACCGGATGGCCTAGTGGTTAGAGAACCTGACTACGAAGCTTGAGGTCCCGGGTTCGATCCCCGGTTGGGACAGATGAGCTCTGCTAAGACCACTTAGCACTGATAAGGCATTAAAGGACTTCCCCCTATGTTTATTCGTTGTCTAGTACCGATAATACAAGCTATGCTTAATTTGGGACAGGCCAATTGGTGTGAATTATCCCACGATATATTTATTTATTATTTATTATTACCGCCCTTAATACACAACGTACCATTGTAGATGTGCTGTGCCCGTCAACATGTTAACAGACCTTTGTAACTTGTCCCATCAGGCATAAGGTACGAGTACGGCATCTTCGCGCAGAAGATAGAGAACGGCGAACAGCAAGAGGAGCCCGACGACTGGCTCCGGTACGGCAACCCGTGGGAGAAGGCCCGCCCCGAGTTCATGCTGCCCGTCAACTTCTACGGGCGGGTGGTCGACACCCCGCAGGGCAAGAAGTGGGTCGACACGCAGGTACGTGGCTCTACAGGTTCAACTTATAACTCCCCTCTTTTGTGCGTCTGGGGTTAAAATCTACCCAAGTGGAAAGAAACACCAGGGCCGTGTTTTATAAAGCTACAAGTTGTAATTTATTTGTAAGTAAGTAAGTAAGTAAACACTTTATTGTACAAAAAATAGGATAAAACACAAGTTACAACAATAACATTTGAGTACAAAGGCGGACTTATCCCTTTAAGGGATCTCTGCCAGTAAGTAGTAGTAGTAGTAGTGTAAGTTGTGATAGAATGAGACTTCTGCTTGTAAATTGTAACTTGTAGCTTTATAAAACACGGTCCAGCTAGATGTGAGACGAAAGACAAATATTCGCGGTCCAGCTAATGCAAGGACTTAACTTTGCTGGTTTTCTCAAATAATCGTGTTGCAAGCTGCTGGTATCGTTACAAATCGCCATCCCACACTTCTTGAAAACTTTCAGAATTTCACAACTAACCAAGCAAAAATAATAAAAAAAAAAACTGTTCGATCCATTTTGTTTCATCTCGTAACAATATTTGAAGGGAACACGGAAAGCACATGTCTATTCATCTTGGCAACTTTTTGAGTTATCGCGATTTGAAAGTTTGGAACGATGTAATTATTGAAAAAGATAAGTTACATAAATATTTGTGTCTGTAACTGAGTGGTAACTTATAATTTAATAGTCTATTAAGTGCTCTACATTTTGAGATTAAAATATCTTTTAAAAAAAAGTGACTAAACATGTTCTTTCCGTGTACCCTTCATTTGTGTTTACTTATCGGAACCTATAAAACTGGCGTGTTCTTATCTCCATGTCAACAAATTGGTCTTACTATTCTTTCACGTAACATTATACGGAGACACGCACGCGCGCAGAGGGCACGAGCACCGACCTCTGATATTCAAAGAAATTTTAAAGACAAAATACGTTCGTATACAAAATACGCATCCGATATTCTCCTCGCTGAATAACACCAGATCGTGGTTATTTTTAACCCCCGACGAAAAAGAGGGGTGTTATAAGTTTGACATGTGTATCTGTCTGTCTGTGTATCTGTGTATCTGTTTGTGGCATCATAGCTCTCGAACGGATGGACCAATTTCGATGCGGTTTTTTTTAAATCGAAAGCTCGTTTAATCGAGATGGTTCTTAGCTAAGTTTCATTAAAATCGGTTTTTGAAATATTTACCTTTGAAATGAAAATGTCGGGGGTTTTTCAACTTTTCAAAGTTGGTTAGGTTATTGTTTGGAGCCAATGACCTTTATCACAACACGCTGATACTCGGTGATAGTGCGTCACGCCGTCGTGATGGGAGGATGAAAATCATTTCTTTAACTCAGCGAGATAAGTTATCAGCCATTATGTTTTATTGCAACGCTAATAGCGGAAGTTATTGACATATAATTACTTGTTATTCTAGTATTGATTATTGATATTTCATTCATAATCCAGTTTCATTGTTATTTACGCACATAAGTTCATATACGAAAGCATGAAATAGAAAAACTATTTCTCTAATGAAGGCAATCGCTCTAAGTGGTGAGTAAGGTCTGTCTTGTCATTCTCCACCAATGAGGGACAAGCTACTGGCCTATGATTGGTGGAAATTGATAGTCAAACCTCACTCGTCGCTAGCAGTCCTAGCTCATTTTTGCCCGTTTTATCCTAACTAATATTATAAATGCGAAAGTAACTCTGTCTCTCTGTCTGTCTGTTTGTTACCTCTTCACGGGAAAACCGCTCCACCAATCTAGATTAAATTTGGTAAGAACATAGTTTGAGTATTGAAGAATTACATAAGCTACTTTTTATCCGGGAAAATTATGTAGTTCCCGCGGATAGCAATAACCGAAATCTACACGGACGAAGTCGCGGGCAACAGCTAGTTGCATAATAAAATAAAGGAAATTGTCGTTTCAGAAGCTGAAGAATTAAAGCTAATAGGGTTGTTTCCTATTAGTCAAATCAGCAACTTTTTATGGAATGTCAAAACGATCCGTTAGGACCTATGAAGTTTGTATTGAATTAAGAACTATGACGTCATAATTTTCAGTGATCAAACTGCCTTCCTTTTATTAATTAGTTTTTGTTTCGGAAGCTTGATAAGTGAAAATGTAAAATTATTTTATTCTCGCATCAGTAAACAGCCCTATTCTCCATAGAAAACACTAAATATTGCCTTAAGTACTTCTCTTTATCCTCTTAGTTCTTTAAGCTCAGTTTAGACTCATAGCTTAGATGATTTTCAATCTGTCCCATGATTCGTTCACTGAACTCCGTATTTACTGACCAATTGACCGATCGCCCGTCCACAAAGCGAATAGATAAATGGAGCCTTTTAAATCACCACTGAGCAAGAGATAGAGCGAAATCAATTGATGCTCTTAAAATGATTCTATCCACTTTACATCACATCACCAACCAATTTACGTCCCACTGCTGGGCACACGCCTATTCTCAGTATGAGAGGGCTTGGGCTATAGATTGCGAACTTCAAACACACCATTGAATTGCTTTGCAGGAGTGAGCAGGTTTCCTTACGATATGTTCCGTTACCGAAAGGGTTATAATAAATTACAAATGTAATATCGCACAAAAAATCCGAAAAACTCAGGGGCGCGAGCCGGTGGTCGAACGGCCTGCTGCTTGAGAGGCCATATTTTAACCTTAAGTAACATACAACCATTGAATTAAACAATAATGTCAGTACCACATCTACTTAACGAAAATACCCCACCCCACCCTACTTTCCCTAGCCTTACCCCTATATCTCTCTCTTTAGGTTGTTGTTCAGTCATCATCATCATCAAACTTAAGAGTTGCACTCTTGTCGGTGGAGTTTCTTCCAATCATCTCTCCTATGAGCCAGTTCCTTGACCTCCTGATACGACACGACTCCGGCCTTCTCCTTTATCTGGTCCAGTCAAAGTTGCAAAAATATGTATTACATATTTTTGGGGCTGTGGTGTATACATATTGGTGACCTTGACTGTTCACAACGTTTGTCATCCCAGGTTGTGTTCGCGATGCCGTACGACAACCCGATCCCGGGCTACCAGAACAACGTGGTCAACACGCTGCGGCTCTGGTCCGCCAAGAGCCCCATCGACTTCAACCTCAAGTTCTGTTAGTATTCATACCTGTACCTCGAAAATAGAGTTACATTCTACGTTTTATTATTTTCACGTGTTTGGCTTTAGCCGGGCTCGCAATACCGTTCCTTTTTCAAAATGTTCCAAAGGGATATCCTGCTGTTTATATTACCTAATGTTACGAAGAGTGCTTCGAGGGAAACCGGTGAGAGTGGATCGTGTCAGTCAATTGAACAACAAATTACCGTGATCGTGCTAAGCAAATTAAGAATTCAAGTGTAAATGCGTATTAACTCTATTTGTTACCACCAAGTACCCGCCGGCCGCTGCTCGCCGTAAAATACACTATCGCTTTACGGAAGGCATGAGCAGCTGACAGGACGTGGCTAGGACAGACTGACGACTCTGACTAAGACGGGACTTTAATTTTCGGAAAATTAACAAAACAACAGACATGGCTGTATGGACTTAGTTTCCTTTGCCTATCCCTTGTGGGATGAATTTTATAAAAAAATAACATTTGTCCAGTCAACTCGGGCGACTACATCCAGGCGGTGCTGGACCGCAACGTGGCGGAGAACATCTCGCGCGTGCTGTACCCCAACGACAACTTCTTCGAGGGCAAGGAGCTGCGCCTGCGCCAGGAGTACTTCATGTGCGCGGCCACGCTGCAGGACATCTTGCGCCGGTAAGGCAAGCCGCACCTGGGCCGTGCTTTAGAAAGCTACAACTTACAAGCGGAAGTCGGTTAAAAGGACTTCCGCTTGTAAATTGTAACTTGTAGCTTTATAAAACACGGCACTGTAGTCTTATGCCATCCTAACTAATATTATATTTGTTACGTCTTCACGGGAAAACCGCTGCACCGATCTAGATGAAATTTGGTAAGAAGGTAGTTTGAATATTGAGGAATAACATAGGCTACTTTTTATTCGATTAAATTTTATAGTTCCCGCGGGATAGCGATAGCGTAAATCTACGCGGTCGAAGTCGCGGGCAACAACTAGTTATTCATAAACATCACTCAAGCTTCCATCAGTTAAAATTTAAGAGCAGGAGCCCTGGCGTTTCGGCTAAGGCGACCGGAAGGCGCCGCTGGTGCATCCCTAGGGATCCCCCGGCGCCTACCAGAATCAGAGTATTTGCATTTAGTTTAAGCCTTTGAAACGTAATTTAACGTGATTCCACGCATTGTCCGAGTAACAACGAGAATTATTTTACTGAATCAGGCATTTCTTTGGTGCTTTGAAAATGGCCTCGTAGAGAGTGCCGAAACGCGTCTGCGTTTAGTGTAGTGGTGGTGGTGATAGTTGGGTCTGTGTGGCATGTGTTGATTCGCGTAGCAGTGGAGCCTGAGATGTTGCATGGAAACGTATATTTGCTGCACAGACAACTATTTTTCACTAGACATAATGATGATGATGCATGATTCATGTAACTGCATAGAAATATCGGGAGCTCATCAAACCTAAGTATAAGGTAATCGCGGTCAATATCCCGTTTTCATTATGTCTAATGCAATTAACCGCGAATCAGTTAAAACTGTTAAAACTATTTTTCACGTTAGTTCACAACTAGAATTGTAACATCACCTCGACACTCGTTTCCCAGGTACAAGTCATCGAAGTTCGGGTCCCGTGAAGCCGTCCGCACGACCTTCGACAGTCTCCCGGACAAGGTGGCCATCCAGCTCAACGACACGCACCCCGCGCTCGCCATCCCCGAGCTACTGCGGATCCTCATTGACATTGAGCAGGTGCCTTACGAGGAGGCCTGGGACCTGGTGCAGCGCTGCTGCGCCTACACCAACCACACCGTGCTGCCCGAGGCGCTGGAGCGCTGGCCCTGCTCCATGCTGGAGAACTGCCTCCCGAGACACATGCAGCTGATCTACCACATTAACTTCCTGCACTTGCAGGAGGTCGACAAAAAGTATCCCGGGGACTACGAGCGCATGCGCCGCATGTCTTTAATCGAGGAGGAGGGCGAGAAGCGCGTCAACATGGCGCATCTGTGCGTGGTCGGCGCGCACGCTGTCAACGGCGTGGCCGCCATACACTCGGAGATCCTCAAGGCGACCATCTTCCGCGACTTCTACGAGATGTGGCCGGCCAAGTTCCAGAACAAGACGAACGGGATCACCCCGCGCCGCTGGCTCCTGCTCTGCAACCCTGGCCTGTCCGACCTCATCTGCGACAAGATCGGCGAGGACTGGACCGTGCATCTGGAGAAGCTGCAGGGCTTGAAGCGCTGGGCTAAGGACCCTGGCTTCCAGCGCGCTGTCATGAAGGTTAAGCAAGAGAACAAGCTCAGGTTGGCGTCTCTTATAGAGCGGGACACCGGGGTTAAGATCAACCCGGCGTCGATGTTCGATGTGCAAGTGAAGCGTATTCATGAGTACAAGCGTCAGCTGCTGAACATACTGCACGTGATCACGCTGTACAACCGCATCAAGCGTGACCCGAGCGCGGCGGTGACCCCGCGGACGGTGATGATCGGGGGCAAGGCTGCCCCGGGGTATTACATTGCTAAGCAGATGATCGCGTTGGCTTGCGCTGTTGGCAACACGGTAAGTTCCAGGTTCCTGTTAAATAATGTTACCGCAGTTGAAAGTTATCGCACACAATATCAACGCGGCACCGGATCGGCATCGTGACATCTCCTCGCCTTGTTTTTGTTGTTTTATTTGGTTGCCGGTGGGCGGGGCGTTGCCTTGATATGTTTGCGATAACCTTTATCGTTAGTCATCATCATCAACCTCCTCTCAGAATGAGAGGGCTTGGGCTATAGTTACGACGGGGGCCTAGTGCGGATTCGGAACTTCACACACATCATTGAATTGCTTCGCAAGAGTGTGCACCTTTCCTCGCGATGTTTTCCTTCACTGAAAAGCTCATGATAAATTACAAATGTAAATCCGCGCATAAATTCCGAAAAACTCAGAGGTGCGAGCCGGGGTTTGAGCCCACGGCCAGAGGACAAACCACTAGGCTATTCACGGCTTTTTATTGTAAGTCACGTGGTTTTATTAAGCACTCCCATCCATTAAAACAGTGTTTTAAAAGACGTGCATTTCCATTGATTTAATAAAATTATAGATATTTCGCTGACATTAAACTAATTTGAATGTATGTCTGCGTTTAATAAAAGCAATTTCCAATTTTTCGGGTGTTCTCGGTGCTTTTAAACCAGGCACGGGTCGTGTTGGCACCTATCGTAAACTCGCCGAGGTCATACCAAAATTTAAACCAGGCACGGGTCGTGTTGGCACCTATCGTAAACTCGCCGAGGTCATACCAAAATTTAAACCAGGCACGGGTCGTGTTGGCACCTATCGTAAACTCGCCGAGGTCATACCAAAATTTAAACCAGGCACGGGTCGTGTTGGCACCTATCGTAAACTCGCCGAGGTCATACCAAAATTTAAACCAGGCACGGGTCGTGTTGGCACCTATCGTAAACTCGCCGAGGTCATACCAAAATCATGTTTGTAGTTTAAGGTAATTCACTAAATTTGCTGTGGATAAACATTTGTTGTAGGTACCGTTTTGACGAAGCCTGTGTTGTGGACCTAATTTAATTTTCTGTTTCTGTTAAGTTATTAGTTTTTATTTTAATTAATTTCTCACCGATCAACCACCCTTTGGACACCAAATATCAGGGCGAACGTTTCCGAAACGCAAATGCTCATTTGCAACTATAAATCTCTCTAGCTTCGAATCGCGGCTCGCTTTCGACCAGATGACAAGCTATGAACCAATCACGACTCATTCCCCCGGCCCGCTCAAGGCGGCTTTTTCGTAATGACTTTCCAAGTAAATTATAGGAGATGCGGTGTCCTGTGACTGACTTCCAATTTGTTTTTTTACCAAAGTATACTCACAGGTATCACATAATTAGCAAAACATGTCTGATATTCCGATTTCTATTGCTACCTAGGTACGAAGAGACGTTTAAAGAATTATCCTTGAACAGGTAAACAACGACCCGGACGTCGGCGACAAGCTGAAGCTGATCTACCTGGAGAACTACCGCGTGACGCTCGCCGAGCGCATCATGCCGGCCGCCGACCTCAGCGAGCAGATCTCCACGGCGGGCACGGAGGCCTCGGGCACCGGCAACATGAAGTTCATGCTCAACGGCGCGCTCACCATCGGCACCATGGACGGCGCCAACGTCGAGATGGCCGAGGAGGCGGGCCAGGACAACCTGTTCATCTTCGGGATGCGGGTCGACGACGTGGACGCCTTGCAGAAGCGGGGGTGAGCTCATTTGGGGCTATCAACTTTTAGTCGCCACTCGTTGCCATGGAGATGACCCCTGGGTAAACGAGCAAGTGATCACCACTGCCCATACACACCCTCAAGCCCGGGGGGGAGAGGGGTTTGCAGATGCGCTGCCAACCCAGAGAGCTAAGATGA
This sequence comes from Clepsis dumicolana, assembly GCA_963691665.1. Taxonomy (NCBI): domain Eukaryota; kingdom Metazoa; phylum Arthropoda; class Insecta; order Lepidoptera; family Tortricidae; genus Clepsis; species Clepsis dumicolana. The sequence goes on from OY829512.1 coordinate 13,173,450, forward strand.
AATGCCTCTTGTGCCCGTAATTACACCGGCTGTCTTAACTCGCTGTCGCTGTGGCTCGGTGTGGCTGTCGGCTGTGTAACTGGTCTAAATGAGATTTTCTAAGGCACCGCTCCATCAGACGTTAGGATTTTCAACAGTTGTATGCCAATTTCTTCATGCTTCATCTCCTAAAGCGTGCAAATTCTGACTTTCGGGGGAGTGGTGCCGTAGAAAATCTTATTTTATACGAGCTACCCAGGGGACATCTCCATGGCAACGAGTGGCAATTAAAGTTGACTGACCCAATTTAACAATCAATCAAAATTGTTCACAGAGAAACCATGTTCTATGATATAACAATTTATAGTAATAATAATAAAGTAGATATCACACATTGTGCGGCTGTTGCTACGTGTGAATATTACATCATCGCATCAAGTTAAATAAAAAACAATATTAGCAAAACTAATGAAAAATCAGTAGGTACTTAATGACAGTAGGTACTGATTTTGATTTAACATTTTTAAATGCTGGCAACCCTTTTATTGCACGTAACGCCTCGTTTTGTTTTTATGTTTATGAAACATTAAAGTGATTATTTTTAAGTTATCAATATATTTTTTTCTAATTTTTTTTTTGACAACTATTCGCCGAATGTCGAATAATGGACACTATTATTCGGTATTCGACGAATAACAAAAAAATTACAAGTAATACCGAATAGTAGCGAGTACTCGCGGCATACGGCAGTACGGCCGGTCTAAGTGGGGAGCCTTGAGGGAGGCCTATGTCCAGCAGTGGACGTCTTTCGGCTGACATGATGATGATGACTCACGGCATATCTGCTTATAATGTAATTGCTAACAATATTGTCCGTGTCCCGCGCGCCAGGTACAACGCGTACGAGTACTACGAGGCGAACCCGGAGCTGCGGCAGTGTATCGAGCAGATCCGCAGCGGGTTCTTCTCGCCGGGCGAGCCGGGCCGCTTCGCGAGCCTGGCCGACGTGCTGCTGCAGCACGACCGGTTCCTGCACCTCGCGGACTACGGCGCCTACCTGCAGGCGCAGCAGCGCGTCTCGGACGCCTACCAGGTGCGGCACGCTAACATAACATAGAGGATGATTTGTTTGCCAACAGTAACAATAACATAAGATAAAATCTATTTGCCATCAATAACAATAAAAGGCACAACTACACTTCGTTTTTTTTAGCATTAGAAAGAAGGTAATCAGTCTTGACGTGTCTTTTTATTGACATGTCTTTTTGATCTTTATAGATAGTGGTGTTGGCCGTTATAGTGGTGGTGGTAGTGGTTAGCAGAGGGTCGTGGGTTCAAGCCCCAGCTCGCACCTCCTAGTTTTCCGGAATGTATGTGCGAAATTGCATTTGTAATTTATCACGAGCTCATTCTGACAGGAGGCCTGTGCCCAACAGTGGGACGTAAAAAAGGCTGGTGGTGTTGATGATGATGATGTAAACTAACTGGAACTCTTCCCCTCCCAGGACCAAGCGAAATGGGCCGAAATGGTGATCATGAACATCGCGTCGTCCGGCAAGTTCTCGTCGGACCGCACCATCGCCGAGTACGCGCGCGAGATCTGGGGCGTCGAGCCCTCTTGGGAGAAGCTGCCCGCGCCTCACGAGACCGCCTAGACGCCCGCGAGAGGGACTCCAACACACCAGCGGCGTACTACGAACTAGTGTGCAATCTACAAACGAATAACCTAACCATAATTAATTAAAAAACGAAAACGCGACTGCAAAACATTCATATACCCTACGTAACTCTCACAGCTGAGACAAATCTAATGACACCTCATGTTGAAATCCGTTAAACGGACTAGGCCGCAGAGCGGGCCAAAGAATTAAATTACAAACGCTCGAAAAACATAACCCTCCTGCAGTCGGGTAAAAAGCACAATCGCACAAGCGCGCAGCCGTTTTGGAAAGCGAGAAAAGCGAGCGGGCGAGATTTTATGCCGTGCCTGCGTTGCGTACAGTAAGTAGCAGAAGTAGCTAAACCACCGAAGCGGTCACAATGATCTGAGCACGGCTCTATTGTTATAGACATAAGAGCTTGTGCAGATCATTGTGACCGCTTCGGTTGCCTAGTTACGGCTGCTGACTGTTCAACAACGCGTCGTTTGTAGAATACATACTGAGCCCCTAGTGTTATTTTTAACACAAAATTAACGTGTCGAACAGATTTGCGTTAAAGTGTCAAATACTATGAGAATAGTTTGCTGGCGGTACGTGCCGCTAGAGGCGATCCCAATTTGCCCATACTAATTCAGATGTAAACGCAAACGCGATCGAGACGTTTTCGTGTGTGAGAGATTACGCTACAGGCCCTGGTTAATACTGTACTGTGTCGTCGGTATTCAGTCCGAATAGCCGGTTTGAGAACAACTCACCAAAGAAGTGATATACTTCGTCGGTTTATATGTTTCAGTTGATCGATGCAATCTTTTTTTTCTCGACCATCGTAATTTATAACTTTATTGGCCTATCCACTCACTTGCTTCGAATTTTGAGTTGAACTCTATTTATGTACCAAAATAAGAGAGTTGACAGGGTAGCTCTCGCATATAACTTTGAAATTAGGGTTATGAAACCATAGCGTAACAAGCGAAATACTATTTAAGAGCCTTGTGTATCTGTGTGAGTGACGCAAGTTTATAAAAAAATATCTCTTAAATAAGAAGGTCGCTACTCAGGAAGTTAGGTGATCACGCCTTATACTACGAAGTGCAAAATTCGAACTTCGTGTCGTGCCGTCCCGCTCACGCTAATATTATTTAATACGAGAGTGAGCGGGACGCTACGATACGAACTTCTAATTTCGTAGTAGTCCCCCAGAGCTAGGCGTACTCTTGTTGTAATTAATTGGCCGTACTATACTCCTAGTACTAAACCTAGCTAAGTATATCTGTCTCTACTAGGTGTAGGTGAATTTTTATGCTTGTATTTTGCATTCGCTCGATCATGCAATGATTATTACTTATTAGGTAGCTATTTGATTGAAGTGTAATTGGACAATGGAAGAGATAATTATAAGAAAATATGAGATTATAGTCAATGAAAGTTTAAATAAAATAAAAGTTTATTGTAGTAAAATTTTAAAGATCACCGTTTTAAGATTAAGAAAAAAAAATTATGTTTGGATGGTTTTTTTTTATATAACTTTTACGGATATACGGCGTTGATTTTAAGGAATTATTTTAGTGCCATAAAACTGTAGTTTAAACAAAAATATCTGGTTCCTATAAAATCAAAGTCAGGAAACTGTTTTTTTCCAGTATTGCATTGCCAAGCTTTGCATAATACTTTAAAGATGATTTTAAATTGACAGTGTCAACACAAACTACACACGAAAATAATACTATAGGTCATAATAATATTTTAAGATTATTTATCAGTTTAAATAGTTTTATAAAGTAGTATATTTATGAAAATACTGCCATAATATGTATTATTACTCGTGCTGTTATGTTACTCTCTGAAATTTTATTTTTATTAAACAATTTAACATTAATGTGTTTCTTATTTTACTTAATTTTAATAGCACTTCCGTACCCAGAGAGAGATATATTGTTATATTGTTCAATGGTATCTAGCCACCGACCGGACCGACTAGTCTAGTGGTTATAGACCCTGTCTATGAAGCTTGAGGTCCCGGGTTCGATCCCCGGAAATGGCAGATATTTGTGTGATGAATACGAATGTTTGTTCTCGGGTTTTGGATGTTTAATGTATGGTATGTATGTATCTATATATATACGTATGTTTATCCGTTGTCTAGTACCCATAGTACAGTCGAGGAAATTAATTCTTGACCCACCATAGAACATTTTCATAGCAAACGTCGTAACAATTTTCCTTGTCTAGCAATACGATGTCTCTATGACGTTTACTGTGATAAAGTGCAATGGTGGGTCAGTAATTAATTTCCTCAACTGTACAAGCTTTGTCTAGTTTAGGACTAGATCAATTGGTGTCAATTTGTTTCTTGGTATTTATTTATTTTACCTATATCGCTACATTGGCGACCATGTTATAAAATTTGGTGATGGGTGTAGGGTGTAGGTTACCATTACACATGTATATTAATAATTAAAACCATTTATGATTACCTACTGCAGTTAAATTGCACGGTCGGTTGAAATCTGAGTGAGGGCAAACAACATTCGTTTTATTTAACTCCGCTAAATGGCACGCAAGGTCAAATTACTGGCCAGAATCCTGCTCCTGCTTGAATAATGCGCGCGCAAATCAGGAGTCCTGTCGTCGGTCAGATTCGCCACGATTCGGCAAGGATCGGATTCCTCTTGATATCGGCCCGTCTAGCACACTAATGTTGTCGCTAACATTAAACCAGTCATCTCTTTTAAACTGGTGAATTAGAAAGGGGTAGGTGCCATGCATTAAAGTTAAACGCACTGTGCTAGGATCTTAACCGTGCGAGCGAGCAGTCTGCTGTACTCGTCTCGCTCCCTACTCGGGTGTCATTGGCCGTTGAATGTTGCTTTAAATACCTATTTTATTCACTTCGCGTCGGTTGCTCGGACGGGTCGGTTGTCGCCGCCGTCCTTTCGCGAGTGTTGTGATCTCAAGTGTTGTGTGCGCTCCGGTGGTACACCACTCACCTACGTACAGGTACGACCACTAATGTGTCCTAAACAGTCTTTTGAAATGCTTTTAAGTGACTAAAGTATTTCCGCGAGTAGCGCCGGCCGGGCGAATTCGATCGATAACGATGTTGTCTTGTCCGTACCTTGCAGAATAGCCGTCTCAAACGTGCTTGTTATAAAATATTTTACTATTAGACGCTTAGTAAATATTGCAAGTCAAATTTTGTCAACAGAAAAGTCAGCACTTTTTAAAACGTGATCACACGTGATGTGAAATTCATTCGGTCGATTCGCATCGCACTAAGGCTCCACGAAACTGGTTGGCCGTAAATTTCGCGGAGGCAAGATCTTTTAGTTCTAACTGGAACAGATGCTAAACTCAAGCTCTATAAACTAACTGAAATTGGACAAACTGCGGCAATCAAATCAGCCAGCGGGTGGAGGACATTGGGACATGCGGCCAGCAGAGTCGCACGAATTTCGCAATTTATTGATTCTTAAAATCGCTGGCCTCTTTCTAAGATCAGATTCAAACCATGAGAATATAGTTTTATAAAATAAATGTATTAGATAGGTAGGTAGCCTTAAAAAACCAAGTTGTTTTGATATTCTTACTCTTAGTTGTGTAGTGGTGTAGGCAGGTTTACCTATCAAGGTGATTCATTCATTCAAGAAATCCTTGACAGGCAACGTGCAGTGAAGCTCTACCACTACTTACCTAGGTACCTCCTTACAAACTTTTGATTCAACTTACTTAGTAAGACGAAAATTAGAGATTTTAATGGATTACTTAATTGAAAAGTTACACGTACCTACCTAAGTTAAAAAAAATAAATTAAATCACTTAAAAAATACTTTCGCCGTTAAATTAAAATTTAGCATTTGTACAGGTCAAGTTCTTAAGATAGGTAGGTATGCTGATTTTCCACTAAAGAAACCTGTAATTAGGTATAATAGGGGCCTTAATATTATTATTTTTAACAACGTGTCTGATAATGATACATGTTCCCCGCGCTTCGGTGCGACCGTAGGTAGGTAAGTACAACGGACGACTCTATCTGACTCTATCTAGCTTTAAACTTTAGTTTTATCATAAATCTCCAGACTACTAAAGTAGCAGAAATCAACAAAGGATGTTTTAGTCTTCTAGTAGGTAGGTATAACGTCGGATTTATTTAGTGATAGTGCGATTAAATCGGCCACGCCCTGATAGTACATCGGTAATTTAGATACCGGACTGTATCTAACGTGCCTACATAAATAAACAATCTTATTTAGCGGGCGGTTTGTTGAACTTTCGCTAGGTAGGTAGGTACCTACCTACGTCTGTACGATGAACTAGACAATTTCTTACAGGCTATAATGCTCTTGAAATGTACAGTCAGCAGCAGAAGTAGCTAATCATCCGACGCGTTCACAATGATCTAAGCACGGCTCTGTTGTTATAAACATAAGAGCTTGTGCAGATTATTGTGACCGCTTCGGTTGCTTAGCTACCTCTGCTGCTGACTGTACATATGCTTATATATGCTAACAAGATAGTTAAACCCTTAGTACCTACCTTGGTGGCAACCTACCTACTTAGTTAATGGGATGATTGAGATATCAGGTAGAGGCTGGGGACAGTGTATGTTTAGAAAACCAGTCTGCACTCTACGTCCAGTCTTAGCCGCTTAAGTTTAGTTTTTGCTCATTTACTTATAGGCGAGATGATTGGAAGAAACTCCACCGACAAGAGTGTAACTCTTAAGTTTGATGATTATGATGACTTAACACCTCATTTTCGGAAGCACTTTTTAGTTTCTCGTTAACATGGCAGTAACTTATTTAGTAAAATAGGTAAAGTCAGCAGCAAAAGTTGCTAAGCAACCGAAGCGGTCACGATGATCTGCAAAAGCTTTTATGTCTATAACAATAAAGCCGTGCGTTCGTTGATAATTATGACCACTTCGGTTGCTTAGCTACTTCTGCTGCTGACTGTACTCTCAATGCTGTAGTTTGAACTCTATGAAGCTAATGAAAAAAAAAACTTATTTTCTTCTATTCGGTGGTTAAACCGCTTTTTGGTAGGTAGGTATGTACGTATTTATTTCTTCTAATTTCAACCTACAACTTAGGTAACTACCTACCTATAAGACTTAACATAAACAAATACCCCGACCCCGAGTAAAGATGGAACGTGTCGATTGTAATATTTGTAATTCGGCGGGGAACACACCCTCGCCCTCTTCACCGACCTTTCCCCCATAACCGACATACCTAACTGCCCAAAAGCATGGGGGTGACATGCGTTCGTGTAGAACGCCCTTTACTCTACAAACCTACCTGCCTTCGCAATGTCGAGAAAACGAATGAATTTTCTACATAGGTATTGTACGGTGAGCTACAGAGAAAAGGCAACCCTCGGTGTGGTTACTGTTACAGCCCTTACCTTACATAGGTTGGTATTGGTAAGTAGGTACCTAGGTACTTTTTCTCTGCCACTGACTGTGTACCTACTTAGTAGGCATTTGTATTTTCATAACTGTTTCAATGGGCCAAGATACCTACTAAAAATATGCTCAGCATAAAGTAACTCTATTCTGAATAGAGTCAGAAAATTTTAATTATTTAAGTCAACCTTCTGCCGTTTCGGCATAATGTCCCACAGTTTCATTAAACTTAGTAATTTTATAACTTACCTAAATTAACTTAATGTTACTCAAATAGCAAGTAGGTAGGTAAAATTGCTAAAAATCCAAAAATCAAAGCAACTGTCTCTACCGTCATGTTTAGTAAATAATAAATTCAGTGAGGGGAAGATACATAGGTAGGTCTATAGTTACCTACGTGTTTTGTGTTTAAACCACACTGTAAACCACCTGCATTCAGACCGCCAAATCGCAATTCGAATGTAGTTTGAATACTGTTCTTGCAACTGCAATAAAAATCCACTCAACCCGCGGTCGAGTTGCAATTTGGCTATCGGAAAGCAGACAGTCCTAATAAATCCGTAAACTGCATGTGACAAAATTTTTAAACTGACTGCAAGGACCATAAATTCTTGATGGACTGCTAGGAATCCGTAACAATAGGGAAACTGAACCAGTTTATAATACTTCCTGCCAGCAAAAGTGCCTATCCTACAACGCAAGGCAATAAAAATAATATGATTATGATTACAAAACCCCAAAAGAAAGCTCGATAATCTTTTTCTTTGTGCGCCGTTCACGGCATGCAATCCAAAAGTTCCAAAACAGATGGTGGAGCTGTGTCGGTAGCAGGTGCAAAATGTCCTAAAAGCGGTTTTTGTGCAGGTTGGCAGGTAGACGACCCGAACGTTTCCTTCGATTTATTAAATCAGCTGCTCTTTTCTTAAATAAAGCACGTCTTGTGTTAAATCTATGCTACGCTCTCTTCACTAAGTCAATATCTTTGATCCATATTCTTACTCACTGATCCTGCCATAAAACAATAGTGTTGGCATTTGGTATGGCTTATGACTTTAAATAAAAGTCTAGGAGGGTGACGGCTGAGAAAATTAATCGAGTAACACGAAAATGATTCCATCTTGATTCCATTCAGCTGGCAATAGGTACGTCTGCAATAGGTAGGCTGCTCTTTGTCTCCAGTCTATCAACCTGTATTGAAATAGGTAGGTACTTATTTATTTATTTATCAAAAATCATACATACCTACCTATCTGTAACGCCTTAATAAGGGTTATGTTCACATAAATTATGAACACCTTTCCCGGTCCGACGTTCGTTCGTAAATGTAATTGTGTAGGCAGGCACCTACCTGTCTGTTAAATACGTCACAGACAAAATTCATTGCGTGATAACTTTGTTAAGGATTCGAGTAAGGTAACTGGAAATAGAATAAGTGGTACCTACGTATAAACTTAAATCAAAGTTTTTTATTGCAAAATAGGTAGGTTACATATTGGTTGATTTTCCTACTGACCAAACTCCAGGCTGCACGATGAGTAAATCTTGGTAATAGGTATCGTATACGGCAGCTCTACTTATATCTTAACTATGTAGGTAGGTACCTACTTTACCTTTGCAGCGATAATTTTTGGTTAGCTCTCCAAACGTTACCTAGTTTAGTATTACTTATTATGTGCCTAAGTTGTGAAGTTTAGAGAAATAGGAAGGAAACTGCAAATAAAATTTAATAACCTTAACCATGACTATCTATAACTTATCATTGTATAATTTTTACATGCGTAAGTAACTTTAACAATCTATTGTTTGTCATAATTATGTTACGGATGTTTAGTACGGAGAAAAGTATAGTTACGGAAAATTATTTGCTGCAGCGAATGAAGACGCAAAGTTATAAAAAGGCAGTCGCAAGAAAGCGGCTTTACCTATTAGAGATACTTATAAAACTTCTATTCACAAGATCTTTCTGCGTAGACTCCAGGCGGGGTGGGGTGGTATGAACGGTATGTGCCATTTCTCCACTTCCTCTCCCAGACGAGACGGCTTGGTGAGTCGATATCTGGAGGTGGCGACCCCTCCCCCCTCCCGTCCCTTTATGGAGGTGGCTAAGTTTTCTGCTTCCTTACAAAACTCTTAAAGGATTACGTAGACATTGCGTTCTGCAAGGATTATGAAGATACAAGCCATCTAAGTCTTGCTGAGACTGCCGTATTGTTTTAAAAACATTAGGAACCTGTGCCCTAAGCACGACTTGTCGAATCCTGCGTTACGTTACGGTTATCGTATCGAGATCGAGAAATCTCATACTAAATTTTAGTTACAAATACGCTCACGGGCGGGCGCTGTTCCAAACGTCATACAAACTCGTTATAGTTTACTATTCGATTTTACGTGACGCAGGATTCGACAAGTCGTGCTTAGGGCACTGTAGTGTAGTCAGATAAGTGGATCGACACATAATGTTTAAAGTTATTACATTAAAGTTTAAACTTATTATTATTATAATCGTCCCACGATAACTCTGCATAAGATATTAATTGGCAACCCAGAAAAATCACGCTGTGGTAATAGTTTTTTCATGTCACTCAGACATTTCTTTCATTAAAAATAATAATGATACTAATGATAGTAGCAATCAAAAGTTGCTGTTTTTTTTTTAAATATGGCTATGTCCATTGGAGGACAATTTTGCCAGTGCTTAGTAGGTTTTGCCGTTGTACGGTAAGAAAATCTAGAAAACGAAATACGAGAGGTATTTTAATGGTGGACGGTGGATGAACGATGACCTGTTTATGTTTAATCTAATCAAAAGTTCAAAACGCGTTGTTTGACTATAACTCAGTGTTGCCATAAACAAACTTTAGATCTCTACTGTTGTCAGTTCGTTGCAGAGTTATCGTGGGACGACTATAGGGGCTCGATCACTAAAGAAATGAACACCATCCCCATAAAAAAACAACACAAAAAATATTTCAAAGCACACTTTAACAAGTTATAGACAAAATAGAGGTAAAAATCCTGCAACCAATTTACTAAAATATATTTTAGTACATAACCTACATAAAAACCTTAACATAACTAATAATTTCTTATTCCATTCCGTTCGTTTACAAACGATTCAACATAAACAGGAACGCATCTCCAGTCCTGGATAATGGAGGCCCAAAAATAGCCTTCCGTCTCGCGCGCAGTCACTCGCACGCATCCAGTTTTATTAGTTAGCCGCAATTTTATAGGGGGTAGTATAAATAGAATTTAAGCTTAACGCCTCATTTGTCGAAAATGGTTGATGCGCTTGGTCACTCTGCCATTTTCTCGTGTCTCTCTCATCCTGCACTTGATAGATAAGGACGGGCTGTTAAGATAGTAGGTGCCGGCATGTGCCAGGTGTGCGGGTTCGCTTGTATTTTAATAGGTGCTGAGAAACGAAACCAACAAGATAATAATGGCCAATTTCCGGGTTACAAAAGCTTTGCATAGTTTTAATTTTCTGTGAGTTGCCCCCATTTGCTCTTCTTGAGTTCTACGTAAGCTACGCAGACACACAAAATTACTACTTACAGAGAGTACATAGCATGAGCATTATTAAGTCCGATTTGAAAATTCACATAAGAAACGATTATAGATTTTAGAGTATTGAACTGAGTTAAAAGTATACTATTTAAATATTATGTAGGTTTGGTTGGTTCTCTATTAGCGCTAGGGCTCAAGCATGGTAATACCACGTTAACTATAGTTAGTTAAATCCCTCCCCCTTTGCTTACATAAATCAGATGTAAAATTCCAATTTTAATGCCCTCGCTAGCCGAGAAACTAGCAGGCTATTAGTGACCAAGACAAATTACTAGGATGATGTCATTGCCAACGGTTGATATGATGACATAAATTGCAAGTTTATATTATGTTTCGCTCTTTGTACAAGAAAAAATGTATGATGAAGTTGAAGAGTCCTTTTTTGGATGAATCATGTTGTGAATTCATACAATGATCAGAAACACATTATACCTGGTATTTTGTGGTAATAATTAGTAAAATGTGGTAATATAATAAATAATTCGAATTTCAAGAAACCATTAAAGGAAATACTCTGTGGAAATAGTTACTTAGGCACCGAATACAAAATTCTACTTTACGTTTCGAGCACGACGTAGTGTAACCTGTTCTATACGTACAAAAGCAACATCCTGTCGTTAAAAAAGCACAACTATATAAGTCCATTAACAAAGCAGAAAAATAAGGGGCAGCCGGGAGGTACTCAAAATAAACAACGTAGCGTGACGGCGCGGTGCTTTACTTCACGGTTTTATGTTTGGGTAAAGCATACTTAATGAAATGGAATCGGACATAAACCTGCTGCGATATTATGTGGATGTCGACCTACTTTTAATTAATTTACTAACACATTAAGGCAATGCCCGCTGACCGTATGAATGTGTTGTAGAGCTTAAATAAAAACCGTGATGACACTGCTAAGAACGAGTTCGAAATAAAGTGTGAACACCATGAGACAGTAATTCAACCCCTGTATCCGCCTATCGGCACGGCATACACGTTACTTTTATTTGCACTGGCTCAGCAAGGAGAACGAAAACCTATTTCTAGATTGTATTGTTAATATTTCACCAATAGTCTGTTATATGTTTACTGGCGACTTTTAAACTCAAGTGCTTGCCACTGCCAGTCCACATCTGCTCCCGTGAAGCGATATAGATCATGACTTAATAAGTGCACTTGGTCTCTTCTGAATCTGCATTTGCATAATAAATAACGTTCGTTCGTTTGTTTCAGATTCGGGCTGCGCCCGGCCGCATCGCGGCGCAAAGAGTTTTGTTTTGTTTGGTTAGCGACATTTTCAGTTTTAGTTGAAGTGATTAAGTGCTCTGTGAAGTGTCTAAGTGACTGTGCCATGGCGATGTTACCAGGATTTGCCGTCCTCGCGGCGGCGATCTTTTTTGGTGAGTTTTATTGAGATTAGTCAGTAGCGATGACATGGGCGAGATTCTACACAAATCTCTGAGGAACTCGACCCCGTTTTCATTATTTTTCAAGGTTCCCTAGTCAACAAGGAACCCTTAATATAGTTTCGTCATGTTCTGGTATTTGCGTGGGCCTTAAGAAAGACTCCCATTTCAATTCAGTTCGTTATAATCGAGAAGTTGGAGGACCACTACGAGAGGACTGCGACAAAAAAGCAAGTTTTCCGCGAAATGCTACTATCACTCCTCAAATTTATTTTTAGGTAGGTACTTCAATTGAAAATCATTATTACTCAGGTTCAACTGGCTTCTTTGGCTAATCCAAGAGCAGATAACAATCGCTATTTTATACGTAAAGCGTTTTTTCAGCTTCCTATTCAACTGTATACTAATCCGGAGGGTATTTCCTTTCCATAGAGGTATTTAAGCGCCAACTATTGTTTAATGGCTTATCTTCTATATACCTAACTACTTTCCGGTACTTTGAAGACCCTAGCAGATGGGCTCTGAGTTGATTATATGGCTGACTAGACTGCTAACGCAACGCGTGTGCCATTGCCATGCCTGCGCCTGCTTGGATCGTCAAACCATTAATAATAAAAACTGTGCTACTGCCATGATATTTTTCAAGCTGGAACAGGAAATGAATTAAATGTTTGTGAAGTATTTGTGGATTATGTGGATCTACTATTAGTAGTATCACTGCGCTGAAGACTATTCGTGTCAGCGTGAGAACAAAAGAAATGCTTATAAAGTTTAAAATTTCAGAAGTCCACACATTGCTACATTTAGTCTTATTAAGTAACCTGACATAGGTGATGTTTTTCTTTTTAGATTTATGAAATAGGTAGATGTTTAAGCTAGGACTTGCTAAGCTATTGCCAACTCCTGAATGTTACTGCCAAATCTACATTTCGTCGCCTTCTGCAGTACTTAAAATGAATTTACCACCCTCACGAGCTGACTAAACCTTGAACACGGCTACGACGGACGAAGATTCGGAGCGACGCTCAATGCCCGTACGTCGTCAAGCTCGAGAGTGGGGTCGGGGGAGCCGTGACGTCACGGGTCGATACAGCGCCCGGCCACTGAACTGATATCTGCACGTCACGATTTTACAGCCCCTCGGGTTTATTGTGGGTTTAGTCATGCTTTTAGGGCCAGGTAGTTTAAAGTTTCTTTTTATCCGACTGCCGCTGGAAAGAAGGGTAATGTTTTTGAAGTACCTACTTAGGTACTGAATTTCTATACGGGACATGGTAAAAAAAAATGCGTGACGTATAATTCATAAGCATAGATTAATCGAAGTGTAGTAACAATTTTTTTGATACATAGGTTATTATCACTAGTTGAATGAAAATATTTGCTGTTTTCATGTCTTGATGTAAAATTCAATATTTGTCAATAAACGAAATCAAATCGTATAAACAAAAGCTGTCCTGAACAGACATTTAAGGAGGGCTCTACATCCTGCTCTACCATCTACTTTACAAAAATGTTTTATGCTAATTGATTGTGAATATAAGGCATTTTGGCAGTTTTTTGCTATCATTTTGAAGAGGGTTTGCGTTTCGAATAGGACCGGATTCTGCTTGAAAGCTGGTGCTAACAAATAATAAGTATCCATATTCTACAGTGCACTTTATGTGAGTATGATAGTGTTGCGTGGGCAAACCGTCAGATTCAGGTTCAGACAGTGAGTAAGCGCTAGGTCGCAGAGTAAACAGACGGAACGTTGGCCTTTCATCCTCTTGCTAAGGTCACGGACGCCTTGCGAATCTATAAGTAAGTGGCTAATACAGTTTGTAGCCTATCTACATATAGTTGTTTAAGATAAATATTGCTGACAGCCAGTAGGTATTTACGTTAGAGAGTTGATGTTCTCAGCTGAAGCCCAGATGTGAACCAAATGCTAAATGCTAACGAACGTTTCCCAAAAATAGCAATGATTTTTTAAAACCATGGGATCGGAATTGCTTTTGAATGTTTGTTTTCGTAGGAACAATTCAACTGCATATTTAATTTAAATCAGTCAATTGCTATGACTCGGTCTTAAATGATATTTCCTCAAAATTAAAGGCTGTCTCTGTTTCGAGAAGAACGAAATCTTAATGGAGATGCTGGGATGACAGAATTCAATTTGAATGGTTTGGCAGGAGGAGGAACATGCGCTCAACGCTCAACAGAAACGAATGAAAAAAGCAAAGAAGGCCTTTGTCCAGCGTGGTCCAGCACAAAACAGGATAGTCTCAGAATATGTGGGAGGGTGCTAGAACTTCCAATTATCCCCTGCAAGAGAATATAATAAAGACAACAAACAATAAAGCTCTACAATTTCGATTATATTTATATTGCGTCAGATGAAAACCGGAACGAAAGGAACCAGAGCAACAGAGCGCTGTTTATTATTGTCCAGACTATGGGTTTGTTTTGTTAACAGTTTTAAACTGCCATAGATCCTTGCAGGCCACACAGAATTTCTCACTGTTTCTGTGTCACTATACATACTTATCTACTTGTTTGAAACCGCATGTGTTGTTGATTTGTGTAAGATTAAATGCAAGGCCGGGGACTGGTTTGCATTTATGAATTAGTTAGGTAGGCTTCCGAATGCAGTCTGACGGTTGACGGTTGCGCTCATTTATATTTAGGTAAAGACGTGTACAGTGAGTTTTTAAAAGTCTCACTTGGAGCCTAGATTAGGTACTTAATGTGGTTGAGAATGCCGACAGTTTTTTTCTTGTACGAAACATTGCATTACGCCTACACATTAAACAACCTTACGTTCACTCTTTGGGTTATAATCAGGGATCGGATAAGTTGGCGTCATTACTCGCAATAATATAGACATGACTCCAGTTATTAATTAATTAATTACTTCTTACTTGATTTTTTATCCAAGACAGTAATAAAGAAATAATACAGAGACTTCTTATTGGGCCAGGCTTGTAAAGCTCACTTTCCCGAAATGTGCACTTTCTGCAAAATGTACACTCCCAAAAGGAACACTTGCCCAACTGAGGCACTTTCTCGAAAGGTGCACTATTTCTATCGGCACAAATTTCAGTGCTCCTTTAACATCAGTGGATTCCGAGCGGAGTTTTTCAGCTCATAAGTTCATTTTGGATGTGAAGAGGAATAAACTTATCATGGAAATTTTTGAACAATTACGGTTTATTTAGTTTAATAAATCTACACAATTAAGAAGTCTCTGTATTATTTCTTTATTACCGTCTTGGATCCAAATTCAAATAATTAATTAATTAATTAATTAATCTTTAGAGTCATGTCTATATTATTGCGAGTAATGACATCAACTTGTCCGATCTCTGGTTATAATTAAGTGTATACAGTAGGTGGGTATGGCCAAAAAATGTACAATAACAGTCGTGAACTGGTAACGCACGCTAACATACGAGACTGAAGGTAACACACGTGAAATTTGTAAAACCTAGAGTACATGAGAGTTTTTTTCTCATCATCATAATCATCAGCCTATATAATAGGTTATTTGGTACATATGAATTTAAAACCTAGTACAAGGCGAAATAATATTAATAAATTAAATAAAAAAGATATGAACAATAATTTAAAGTCAAAATTGTAGAACTACGACCAAATATTAACAAATCTGTTTCTGTAGTGCACACTTAGCTTAACAACAGATCACGAATGTTACGTAACACATATAGTAACACACGGTATCATTCGTGAATCGAAAATGCTGTGGACATGAACTTAAACATTTTACATTTGCTGAACTTTGAAGTTAAGAAAGCACATGATAACCTTATCGGTTAAATGGATAGTCTACCTACATCTCCATTTAAAATTATGTATGAAACTTGTGTTCTTACCTTGGATATTCACTTTACAAAACTTGAAATAAAATCGGAACAAAAACGCCGGCCACTTGTTGTTGTCAACTGTGGTCACAAAATGGCCGATATTTTTTTGTAGATTGGACAACCTCTAAATACTTGTTCGTTTCATAGTAACATGTTAACATACGTGAAGTAACATTCAGGAACGAAAAGTGGGACACATGTTTGAAAATATTTTTGATACACTTTACTGCGTTATTTTATTAAAATAATTGAATAGAAAGATAGCACGTTTATTGAACAACGTTAGCTAATCCAAACCTATAGAGGGTACGAATAAAAAAAAAATTTTTTTCTTCCTTTGATCTGCGACATGTCGTAGTGGGACACTCACTTTTTGTATGGACGCGAAAATTAAGCTTTTCAAAAACAAAATTCGCAAAATTAACAGGAAACTATAATTAACTTAAATTACATTTACATATGCGTAAAACATTCTGCTAATCAGATATACCTTTACAATTTATTATAAAACAAAAGTACACGAAAGTTATAATTATTTAAGTAAGAGGAAAATTGTCTTTTTTCAAATGTACAATTTTTTTTGGCCATACCCAGGTACTGTACATTTTAATACTACAGGTCATGTTCATTTCAATGATACAGTTTCGCCAAACGCAATATGTTCATCATTTATATTGAATAATTTAGATTTTTAACTCCACAAGGAACGTTCTTCTGTATGGAAAATATTTACTTACCAACTCAACTTGTGTGGTATTGTCGATATTAAAATTTTTGGTATGAAGTCAGTGTTTGTTACACTTACAATACATGCCTGTGGTTATTTTGAAGTACTCTGTTGAAGCGATTTTAATAAAATTATTTCTAGACAAACTAGTTAGGTAACAGGTGCTCTACCTTCTGCAATATGTAACATGTAATATGCATTACGTACAAGCAAAATCACAGCTCAATGATATGCTAAATTCAAACATACATCCAATAAACTCTTTCAAGAGCAATTTTCTAATCTACTCCAGGTATTGTATCATTACACACCCACTATATACTACACTATAAAATGACAACCGCCTTATCAGAGTGTAGTAAGAGCTTTATTCGGATGAGCCTTGCTTTAGTCGTGGTATATCCGATGCTCAAATGTTATGCAACTCACAGTTGCCATGATATGGTAGATATGATGAGCGTAGGAAACCGGAGCAAAACATGGTGCGTAGACGTGGGCGATTGCCATGGATATTTAACACGAGGTTAATATCCGTAAACAAAAGAAAGAGTTACTAATAATTCGTTTCGTAAACTTGGGTAGATTAGACATTTAATTAAATGTGGTAATCTTGTTTCGAGATGACGACCGACGCAGCATACCTGACTAGAAGTGTACCTATTTCGTGTTTTACAAAGCACATGTTTGGCATGAAAGTGGCCACAAGTTACTCACAACTTACAACTTTATTTTGTTTTCAATGGTATCACTTTCCACTAGCGAACGCCTCCACCCCGCCACCATTTAAAATGTTAAAAAGTCTCAACCTGATCTTACGAAACAAAGTATCCCTAAGCCCTTACCTTCAGAAGATTTCGTTATCACTAAAGCTCACAGTCCGATGGTGCAAGATGCAGATAACATTGATAACATGGATTCGGTAGCGGGTGAACGGCCGACATTTACGGCCAGACAGACACGTGCTTGCTTATAGATCTAATTACGTTACAATTCGCGTCTTAAATCCTTTAACAGTCACATCTCATTAAGATTTGTTTACAAGTCGGGTAATTAAACCTTGTTTGGTGTTAGTCGGTGAAAAGCTTTCGGCCATTAAAAGGAAAGGAAAGGAATTTCGTCAGTAAAAGGTTGCGTGATGTCTAGCGAATACTGTATTCTGTACATAATGAGATCAGTGTGATGGTTAGAGCTAAGGGTGGAATTGCATGTTCTGCAATTACATTTATTATTGCATTGCTGATAAATTTCATTAGTGTTTTTTATTATTATAAAGGCTATAACTACTTCTTTTTATCGAAACGCAAGATGACGCAACTCACCAAAATGACAGTCCAGATAGAACTCGTATTAATTTTGTACAAGAATAGTTGCATACGACTGGAAAAGACGCGCTCTTTTTCCCCGTATCTTCAGCTGCTTTTAAAGAAATCCGTTGCTCAATGATTTAAAAATGATCAATTTAATTTCCTCCACCGCGGTATTTATGTTGGAATTCCGGGCACGCGCACGCACGACGAACAAATATCGTGGACACGAGCTGTCTTTGTTCTTCGTAATCCAAACACTGTAATATCAGCCGCCAGTTCCTGCTTTAGACGTTGCATTACTTACAATTTCTATAACATTCTTCTGTTTGTACAGTCGGTTAGCTAACACAACTACCTACCTATCCACTGTTCTATGCAGTTGTGTGGAAGTCAGTATTTTACCCTACTAACATATAATCGTCCCACGATAACTCTGCATAAGATATTAATTGGCAACCCAGAAAAATCACGCTGTGGTAATAGTTTTTTCATGTCACTCAGACATTTCTTTCATCAAAAATAATAATGATAGTAGCAATCGAAAATTGCCGTTTTTTTTTAAATATGGCTCTGTCCGTTGGAGGACAATATTGCCAGTGTTTAATAGGTTTTGCCGTTGTACGGTAAAAAAAAATGTAGAAAACGAAATATGAGAGGTATTTCAATGGTGGATGGTGAATGAACGATGACCTGTCTAATGTTTAATCTAATCAAAAGTTCAAAACGTGTTGTTTGACTATAAATCAGTGTTGCCATAAACAAATTTTAGATTTCTACTGTTGTCAGTTCGTTGCAGATAGGGATTGCAATCCGGCGTCATTTTCAATCCGGCCGGATCCGGGTCGGTTTCGCATCGATCCGGCCGGATCGATTAAATGAGGACAATCAGGTTGATTTCCGCTTTTCGGTCCAAAATTATATCTTAGTAATTTCGTCAAGTGTAACAGTACTTATAAAAAAACATTATTAAGTATAAATTTTGTATAAACCATTTGATTTTTATAATAATAATAATTTTGTATTGATGAGTCAGATGACTACCATTTGAATTTTTCAAGTGTATTGTATTAACGTAGTTTTTAAAATGTACCTACCTAACTAACACTACGAGTATGTATGGGATTTTGGTCATACAATAAATGATTTTTAAATTTAATTTAAATGTAAGGATAGAAATATCTTGCTGTCACGCGAAAATGCTCATTAGGAGACCTCTACTAACTTTTTAGTGATGACAATCTACATTCACAGATTTTTGATAAAATGTATGTACCTACGGTCTGCGAGAAAACCGTCAGTTTTGTTTGTTTGTTTCGTCGATCAGTCGTTGTTCAGTCGATCGCATTCCTATCAAGGACTAAAATACTCTTTGAGACCGACTAAGGTTAGAAGTACTAGAACCATGGACACCCACAAATAAAAAGACTAAACAATTAGCAAACAATTAAAATGTGGTACCTAGTCCAGGTAACTAAGTAGTAAAATTTTAACGACTTAACAAAGTGACACTTTCACAGATAGATCAATTATTTTAGAAATTAAGTAAATTTATAAAATATAAGTTCATAATATTCACAATAATTATTAAAACATTTAAGAAAACAAGTTTCATATTTTTGACAGACACCATCATGATTTGATGAATCTTTATAATTAGTGGCATGAGCTTGTTATAATAATAACTTTTTAGTTTAATAAACTTATGATAAATACTTATTTCATACATTATACATAAAAAAAATCGTAAGAAACAAATAGTGTTCGATTTATATGGTTGTGTCATCTGCCAGTCGACTTCTAAGGGATTTAAAGTACCTACGCAAGCAACAGCGATACTATTTTGAAAAAAAAACCTATCACCGGATCCGGTAAGCGTTAAATGATGCCGGATCCGCCGGATTACCGGATCCGGTTTTCCGGATTGCAATCCCTAGTTGCAGAGTTATCGTGGGACGACTATATAGTCGGGGCACTGACCGTACAATAGTTGTAGGTGACCACAGTAGATGACATAATTGTAAGTGCATGAAACCTTTTTGTAATAAGTACTATTAATTAGGTACTGGCCACTAAGTAAGGGGACTCGCGTCAAAAATAAAAATAAATAATAGGTGACGTAAATATGAAACCTTTTTTGACAACTTTATTTATTACTGGCCATAATAAAGTAAGAGGCTCGTGACGCCAATAAAACCATAAAAACAAAAGAAAGTAGTTTTATTTGTCATCCTTGATGAAACGAGCTGCGCGCCTTTTAATTTTGATTGGAATGGAATTTTGTTTTATTTAAATAATTATAGTTTACAGTCTACAATTTATAGTGATAAGATAACAGGTAATAATGATAGTCAATTCGAGTTTAATATTACATTTGCAATGTGTTACCTAAACGATTTCTCATTATTAGTACAGTTTAATTACGGAAACTAATCCATTAGATAGGTACAATTTGTCTTCGAGTTTCCATTTATTATAAAAAAAGTTCGTTTATATAAAATGTTTTCAAGTCCAGACGATAAAACTGAAAAAAAAAACAATGCACACTTCATTATCATAACAACTTAACTGTTAGTTAACGACACTTTTGAATTTTAACGTGCAGCACAGCCGAATCTTAAACAAAAGCTTGTTACTAATGAATAATGTAAATGTGAATTCTAGTACAGGAAGACGGTATGCATATACGGAACGGGGCTGTGTTCAAGCGAGGCAGCTTTAACCCGTGAATGGCAAAGTTTGACGTTGGCAATAATATGAAAACTTTAGTGAGTTAGCGCGACGATAGAGCTACGGTTAATTCTGCATACAAATGTCATTTTGTAGAGTTATGCTTTCAACTGGCTGGAAGATAATTCATAGAATAGAAAAAAAACGGTGTGACGGATATGTAATACACCCAATGAGTGAGCCGATTAAGTAAATCCGCTTGACCAAACCTTATCGGATGTAGCAAAAAATCCAAATCTAGGAACGGCATTTCTTGCTAAACAATTTGCTGGTACGGTCCTACTAGGCGCGGACGCAGGTCAGAATTTGTCATAGTGCGATTTATTCATGGTTTCAAGCTTTCGGATTCGGATTTATCTGGTACCAAATTTGAAGTGAATTCGATTTGGATCGACAGTCAACTCTTAACGCGTGTTAGCTGGAAGAGGAGGTAACGAGGCGAAAGGAATTTTAGGATATACTAATACAAGTGTCTAACCTGTTACTAATAAAACATGTTTAGTAAAGAGTAATAAACCAGTATTACGAGTATTATAGAGACGGACAGAAGCTAGTCGTGCCAAATACGGACCTACCTACCATTGTCGGTGTCCATCATGATTATGATCACCCATTGTTTGTTAATCGTGGTTAATCCTAATTACAATAATCTGGCTCTACCGTCTGATGAATAAGGTATATGTTTGAATGGTAATAAAGTTTCTTATCTACGAGGTTTCAATATTTTTGTCAGTGCTAGGTAGGTACCTACCTACTACAGCTACAAAAACTTTGTTAATTTTTGTAGCCCAAAGTATTTGATGATCTTGGTCTTGAGGCTTGTCCCATAACGGTCTCAAGGGTATTTCAAAAACTTGACCAATTTAGTAAGAGGAGTACCTACTACCTACCAATTTGATGAATAAGGAACCAGCACTTTAGTCAAACCCGAACTGCGTCTTAATTTTTTAACAACTTGTAGGTACTGTAAGTACTTGTAGAATCTACGTATTATAGGATCGAGTAACTACATCTGTTAAAACGGTTATTGTATCTATTAGTTACCATGTCACAGTCACATTTGCTGACTGCTTCGGAATATCACCTTGAGAATGTTTTCCTCTAAGATTTTATGTCAAATTTCTTCGGAAATGTAAATTGTCGAGCAAAATATTGACCTAGGTCAATCGGTAAACTGACTAGCAGTCTGCAACATACATAATGTACTGATAACGATTCAACCATGCACTTCACTGAGCGCTATCGCTATCGGAAATATTAAACTGATTTTATGATTGTTTGATAAAGACGAAACACACCGCCTTATCTTGTACAATTTTTACCGGTAGGTACTTAGGTATTTTACTTACTTTAATGCGAATACTAGATGTTACTCGCTACTTTGCGTTGAATTCATTCGACACTATCCCGCGGGAACTTTTACCGAGATAAAAACTATCCTAATGTGTTATTTTGAGGTATAGCTATAATTTTGTGAAGTTTCATCAAAATCCGTTTAGTAGTTTTTCCGTGCAAGGATAAAAAACAAACCCATCCATCCATCCATCCTCACAAACTAGTTGGATTTTTCAATGCTAGAAGAAGCACCTATAACACAACTCGTTACCTGTACTGTACCTGACCAATAAACGCATGGATTCAATTTGCTAGCACAGCACAAGGCATCACAAGTGGCTATAAATCATTTTTGATTTTGGTCTACGCGCACATCGGAACATCTGTCGCAGCATCAGCCAATCAGAAGCGTGCTCGCGCACATCTGCCGTTGTGCCGGCGCACACCCGTGCGTTTTTGTTCCTTTTATGCTCTTTGTTAAAGTTTTTTCTACTGCTCAACTGGACAAAATATACTTAGAGAGAAATATTAGAAATAATACCTATTATTAATTCTGTTTAATGAATCGCAGATCTTGAAAAGGAAGCTGTTAGTATAAATAATGTAATTATAAAAGTAGCATTTGTAGAAACAAGTGTTACCTACTGTTGAAACCACTTACAAAGTAAAATAAACACATCCTACGTTATTCCTGCCGTCTTCTTAATTGGTTTACTCAGGGATTAACGATGCGTGAATCAATCGCTCTGCTCTAACTGTAATCTAAAATAAGCCCCAATCCCGCTTATAGGACTGTTAAACACCGCCTGTTCCTATTTAACCACGCACACGCTACATCTTTATACGTCCAATTAGAACAGGAAACATGAATAAAACGTGCTTAATTAATTGAGGCTGTTATTAATTGCAGTGAGTAATTGACGTGCAATGTCACACATCTCGTAAGCTCGCCTTATTGAGTATGAAATGGTCGATAGCACAGAACTGTGAATTGGGGTAGAAGAAGAGTCCACAGATTTGTATGAGAACCAAGCGTGTAACATTTTGCATAAGTATTTTGACGTCACGAGTGTAAAAGTGTAATTTAGTGAGGAAATAGCTCGATTAACAACTTTTGTGTTGATCTTTGGACGGTTAATTGTTGAACAACGGGGTATTTTGTTTTTAAAATCTGACGTCGCACGCGGAAAACGGTGGGTATTTGGAACGCGTAATTAGGTTCTCAGCCATTCTTTTTGGCACGTGAGGTACATACACGGTCAAATGCAAAAATATGTGTCCAATTAATCCACCACAACCTTAATTACCCGACATAAAAGCCATGGGACATGTTTTTGAGTAAGTTGTATGCACCCATATTTTTGCACTTGACTTGTAAAATTTCTACCCCGATATCAACCGATATAGTTCTGGTGGTCGGTCGTTAGTTCCGACACTTGTGTTTTTCCGCTGCGTGACGAACTGGGTCGAGCTTGTAAACTAGTGCAAGGGGTGTTGGGCGCGTTACGGGAGTCGGCTGTAGTGCTGAAACTCTTGACTCGCTATTCAAACGCCCCGCGCAATGCGCAGAGCTTTGTGAGCTTTGCCATTGAACGAAAGTATGCCAACTGCGAAATGTACTTGTACTTATACGACAGGACTGTAGTTGTCCATTGTAATGTAAGGCTCTTAATTAGAAAGATTGAGTTCCTAGCATCGTAGCTCTTGAACAGATGAACGGATTTCGACGCTGATTTTCTTAATCGAAAGCAACATCGACATGAAATGAGTTTTTGATCTATTGAACTTTGACATGAAATTGTCTGGGGTTTTCAACTTTTCTAAGTTGGTAAGGTTAGGTTATTAAATCTGAATGCCGGAGTTAGAAGTTATCATGTGCGAAAGCGCGAAAAATCTAATCATCACCGCACCGCAATTTCAAGAACAAAAATTAAACATGTCCTTTTCCATATCCACAGGATCAGTCTCATGCGAGGATGAGACATACGGCCCGATCTTCATGAAGGAACCCCCGAACCGAGTGGACTTCAGCAACACGACTGGCGCGGTAGTAGAGTGTGCGGCCCGAGGGAACCCCAACCCCGATGTCTTCTGGGTGCGAGGCGACGGAACTGCTGTGGGCGACGTCCCTGGCTTACGACAGGTGAGGCAGTAACTGTCATGGAGGAATCATGGAGTAGAATGCGTCATGACCGGCGCAGTAGGAGATTGTACGTCCCGAGGCAACTCAAACCCCAAAGTCTTGGTACGAGTTGACTTTCAGCCTTGCGAAAGATAAGTTACTAACCCTCATGAAAAGTATTGAAGAGACCCCCTGAATGAGAGCTATTGCGACTCAAAAATCCGCTAGGATCGCTAGTGTCTAATAAAGAGATCTATTTGTCATTCTCCACCAATGAGAGACAAGCTACTGTGGCCTATTATTGGTGGAAATCGACAGACTATGCACTCACTCGACACAAGGGGTCCTAACGGATTTTTGACTCGCGCCGCGATAGCCATTGGCCATAGTCAAAACTTTTCTATTTGAGAACCATAAAGATTCGTTAAGAAAACCTGTATCACTTTAGAGATGAAAACCAACCACGAATTATTAAGATTGCAGTCAGCCATAACATAATATTGTGCTGCAGGGCTCAAAATTGTGCCTCATTACTAGAGAGCCTGCTCGGTTACTTTAGTCGGTAAACGGCCGTTGGCTAATAATAGGAGGCGACCTAATAACGTCGGGAACGTGAGAACTTCATTTGGACTAGGGTTTCCTCTCCGTTGAACAGTTGTGCAGGACTTAAATGTTGAATCAGAAGATCACATTTCAGATATTACTTAAGGGTTTAATTTGAAAAATACAAAATCCTTATATCTGCTGATTTATAATGAAGAATTAATTCCTCGAATTCGGGAATTTTGTATTTCTACCTAATCCATGATCCGTTATGCTGTGTTAACGATGAGAATCATGTAGGGCGCTTTCGCAAACGACTACGTCTCACTATAATTCTCGCCCACATCGTCTGCCAAACTCTTGTGCCAGCTTTTACTTAAGTAAGCAAAGTGTTATTAATTATGCAAATTGTCTCCAGGTCTTACCGAACGGCAATCTGGTCTTCCCGCCATTCCGTGCGGAGGATTATCGGCAGGAAGTTCATGCTCAGGTCTACGCGTGTCTCGCACGCAACCCGCTCGGATCCATCCACTCCCGAGATGTCAACGTTCGCGCTGGTAATATAACATACTGTAATTACTATATTATTAGAAGACATAGGAAGGGCTTGTATAATTATTGTAGAAGTATTGACTTCAGAACTGATGTCGTAAGCGACTTAAGTCGTAAGCTACATGTAGGTAGTCTGTTCCGTTGGCCGCTCGTTAGTACTATTGTTTGAAATAAAATTATGATCAATAAAAGATAATAAAAAAAACCGGCCAAGTGCGAGTCGGACTCGCGCACGAGGGTTCCGTAGAAAGATTTTAACGCTTTTCCCCAGTGTTTTAAGAAGTCCAGACAGTCCAGTGTTAGCAGAGCCCTGCTCTTAAGCAAAATGTACGCAGTGTGGGGTCAACTTATATTGGTCTGCGAAATCTACAGACAGACATAAAAATTTAAGATTTTGAGACTTTTCTTAGTGGTTGTGCTATAAGAGCTACCTACATACCAAATTTCAAGTTTCTAGGACAACTGGAAGTACCCTTTAGGTTTTCTCAGTACGGCGATTTGTATGGAAACCACCTTTTTAATGACTGCATATCTTTTGATTGCGTTGACTTAGAAGGTTGATTTTTTCACAGCTTCAAGGGACCGCAGGCATTTGATATTAATTTCAGCATGCTACCTCCACGCGTTCCAGAGAAAAAGGGTCTTGACAGACAGACAGACAGACAGATGGACAACAAAGTGATCCTATAAGGGTTCCGTTTTTTCCTTTTGAGGTACGGAACACTAAAAATTTGGTAGGTACATGCCTATTTTTGTGGAAATCGACAAGAGTCACCTACACGTAGGTACGGCTTGTAGTTGCGTAGTCAATACTTTTAAGACAATTAACAATCTTTGATTTTAGTCATAAAAACAAGTACCTAATATTAAAAAAGATAATGTGAAGACTTTTTGCTGACATCACTTTAAAAATAACTATTTCCTAGCGATAAGAAGCTTCTAGCGAAGTGTCTGTTCTGTGCTAAGTATATAAATCTATATAAAAGTGCGACATCTCACAAGTCATTCAAATAAGAGTACCTAAGCAAATAATAAAATTGTATATAAAGACATCTTCACTACAATGGCTTCCAACTAAATCATAACAGTAACTGAATACTTCAAACGGTCCAGCTTTTCTATACGGAAATAAAGTCTCCATTTACCAAAGATGATATCTCACTTCAAACGTGGCTTGAACTGTTGACTTATGGCCTTTGCTCGTTTGTAACCTAATAGGCCGTGACGAAATAAAGTATTAGATTTCATACAGTAATGGTATCCCTGGTACAACACGAAACACGAAGAAAGTCTTATAGATGCTGTCACGCACTGAGCAAGCCTGTTTTTTCTGAAACGCGAATACCTACCAAATGCATACAAACTATCGTCTGACAAACTAGTTGGGACACATAATAAAATAACACTCGTAGTTTCATACTCAAAGGAAGATTTAGTATCTCAGTAGAACATAAAACAAGTAAGCCGGAGTTAGTTCAAGTTCAAACCGGATTATCCTACTGATGTCCCTACTGATACATCTAATGTTCATAAAGATAACTTTCAAACATCAGCTTTCTTAGCCAAGAGAAAATAGTAACTTTATAAATAATACAAAGATTGGTGATAAATAAGCAATAATTTACCTAATAACCATGAAAACAACATCGTCTACAAACATTGTATTGTGAGCATGAGCGTTAATAAAGTGGCTTATCAAAAGCAGACCTTTGAAAGGCCCTTCGATGTAATAAAATAACAATTGCCGATGCATTTTATTGGGTTGTCTCAATCGAGTCACAGGCCGCTGCCCTTCAGGGCCAATAGGGTCAATTAGAATAAGCACCCGGAGATAGAGCGAATCAATCATCGTGGGTGTGAAGTTTAGTATCGTGGTGGTATTGGAAGAAAGTTTACGCAGCGTTTCGTTCGTATTATCCGAAAAAATATCTTAGAATCTTAGATGATGCTTAAACAGAACTAAAAAAGAGCAGGCTTATTAGGCCGGGAAAAATACGCTCAAAAGCACAGAATTAAGCCCAATTCATTGATATCGTTACGGATGGTCAAAATACGTTGCATTTAGTCTAATTTCTTTATTTTATTTGTTGCAAAACGTGTTAAAATGGTTAAAAGGAAAAAAAAATGTAAATGCAATTAATGATATGGAACATTAAGTTCAATCTAAAAAACATAGTGCCTTAACAAAAAACTGTTTTGTATAATTTTATGTTTTTATAGAAAATCTATAAAAGAGGTTAGTACAGACACTACGCTACCAAAAGAACTCTTTTTTTAAATCTAGACTTGACAGAAAAACATGTAAATAAATGCAAATTGACTTCTACCCGTATTGTGTAATGCAGTGCATTGTTTATACATTAGCAAGTGCTGATGTAACAGACACCTGTTGCGTTACAAATTGTAAAGGCATTGGCACTCCACGACTGAATGGCGGGAAAACAAGGTTGCTCTTGAAAAACATTGTGATACTTTGGAGGAGTTACAGCCTGTAATTGATGAAAAAATTGGTTAAAATGTTATTGATTATGATGTATTTAAGTATTTAATGCATTTTTATCCAATGCTTCATGGGTGGATGGTAAAGTACGGGCGTATTTTTTTAACCTATCATGAAGCTTACCCGACTTTACAATCCATGTGATGCTTATTTTATTTTCAATTGTGCTGTTGTGTATTTTCCCACAGGTTCTTGTTGTGTGTATTAATTTTAATGGCTATTCCAAGGGACTGTTTTTGATGACATAATCTTCGACTAAGAATGTTATCTCAGTGGTCGCCCAGAACTATGACACGGACGTTAACAAGGAATACGTCATACTGGGCAACAGCATCGTGCTCAAGTGTCAGGTCCCGTCCTTCGTCGCCGATTTCGTAGAGGTCCTCTCTTGGCACACCGGCGATAACGAAGATTTCTTCCCTGGCGATAACTATGGTTAATTGCTTGCCCTTGCCAAATGAATCCTTCTTCCTAATCCTAGAGGATTTTGACATCCACAGTGGTACAACAGCAGTATGAGTCCGAAGTGAATAATGAATACGTCATCCGCGGAAACTCTGCTATCCTTAAATGCTCCATACCCTCATTCGTGGCGGACTTCGTAAATGTTGTCTCTTGGCAAGATGAAGAGGGCAATACTTACGCAATCGCGGATTCCAAAGATGACAATGGTACCACTGTATACATGTACATACATGTCCCGCATCCTGTTCTTGCCAGCTTTCCGTTCCCAAATTACCCACCAATGGAATAACATTGTCCATAAAAACCACAGCTTTATATGGGCTTCCTGTTGTCTCTATTTATATATCTCTCTTTTAGAGTGCCTCGCGCATTCTCAATTATTTGTTAGTCATACGAAAGACCGTTTGCTACATTCTTATTATTACGTTTAGACCATGTGTATGTCTTATTTCAGTCGTTAACCAATTTTACGAAGCCGAAATCCTGACAGAGTATGTCATAAAAGGAAACGCTGCTGTCCTTAAATGTTCCATTCCCTCATTTGTCGCTGACTTTGTGAAGGTAGAATCGTGGATTGACGAAGAAGGAACAGTGATTACCCATTCCAACGACCTCGGTACAATAACAATAACTTCGCTAAACAATGAATTGACCACACTTCCCGACGCCGCACTAGACGCCTGTCCCACACCTTTACCCGCTCATTCTCAACTAGTAGACTAATTGTTATTCTTCAGTCGTGTCTCAGAATTACGTGACCGAAGCCGAAAATGAGTACGTGATTAGAGGCAATGCCGCAATAGTCCGCTGCAAGATTCCCTCTTTCGTGAGCGACTTCGTCTACGTGGAATCATGGATAATGGATGACGGACAAATACTCACGATTAACAATACAAATACGGCTGAGGGTATTCCTTTCACAAATTACTTTTGTTATGCTCCGCTGTCCCTTCCACGATCCTTGTAGTTTAAAGATCATAGAAATAGTAATTCATAATGTTGTCAGTGATATCGCAGCCCTACGAACCGGAGGCTGACAACGAATACGTTATCCGTGGAAATGCAGCTATAATGAAATGCGAAGTCCCGAGTTTCGTCTCTGATTTCGTATCTGTCGAAATGTGGACGGACAGCGATGGAGGCTCTTATTTCCCCGGGCACAGCGAGGGTAACACCTCAGTTAAAACAAAATCCCAATCCTGAATCCAATCGTTATATTTCACGCAGCTGTACTACAAGTGTATGAGGCTAGAGTGAACGACGAGTTCGTCTTGCGAGGGAACACCGCCATTCTTAAGTGCATCGTGCCATCGTTTGTCGCGGACTTCGTTCATGTCGTATCTTGGAGTATGGACAACGAAACTATCACAGCAGAAGAGCAAGCTGACTTTCAGTCGGGTAGTTAAAATACGCGAATACTTGTTAATTCCCCTCTCCCTTCCAAAATATCATGTAGATCTGGAGTGACGATTTTAGCATTTAACTTTCACAGTGGTACATCAGTCTTACGAACCTCGCGTTATTGACGAGGATGTCTTACGGGGAAACTCGGCCATAGTTAAGTGTTCGATCCCGTCATTCGTAGCGGACTACGTCAATGTCGTCGAATGGATAACAGACGAGGAGTCCCTCTCTGCATTTTCGTTAAACGGCTCTGACGGCAATTACGGTAATCGAGAGCGCCCGCCCGACCCGACCCCAATTGTCCCTATCCGCTCTCCACTAAATCCTCGAGCGTTAACCATAGCATAGAGGTCGTCCTAACGTGTGTCAAACATTCCAGCGGTCAACCAGCTCTACGAATCGCAGGTGTACGATATGTATGTGATTCGAGGAAACGCTGCGGTATTCAAATGCCACATTCCCTCGTTTGTCTCCGATCATGTGCAAATAGTTTCTTGGCATGATACGGATGGAGGAGAATACGTTCAAAATGAAGCTGACGGTATTATTTCTTTCCGAAATAAAAGAAAAATATGTCCTCCACCTCCTCTCCCTTAGATGATTTCGGATAAGTCATTTATAATTTGACACAGTCATTTCAATATTACAGTGGTATCTCAAGCGTACACAGTCAATCTGGTTGAAGAGAATGTTTTACGCGGCAACTCTGTAATCATGAAATGCCTCATCCCTAGTTTCGTGACAGAGTACGTCTCAGTCGCCTCTTGGATTATTTCGGAAGACGACGAAGAGTCCGAAATTAAGTTAGAAGACATTTCCAATAATGAGGGTACTTTTAAAGATAATATGTCAGTTTAGATCCTAAGATCCTCTCCTATGTTGAAATATTAGATTGACAGCCGATGTTTTGGGTGATATTTGCAGTCGTGTCACAAGCTTACACGGTCAACATCATGGAAGAAAGTGTATTGCGAGGGAACGCCGTCATTCTAAAATGCCACATTTCTACTTTTGTCACTGAATACGTAAGCGTTTCCTCTTGGATTATATCCGACGACGACACAGACGAGTTGGAAATAAAAGCCGACGCGGAAGGAAATAACTTGGGTACTTCTAATAGCGGTTCTTGTCACTTGCCTTCTTCCCATTTCCTTTAATAGTTGTTCGGTCAACCACCTGTCATTTCTTTTTAATATCACAAACAAAACGAACATTGTTTCAGTCGTGTCTCAGGCGTATACCATTAACTTGATGGATGAGAACGTTCTACGCGGTAACTCTGCTATCCTCAAGTGTCACTTACCCAGCTTTGTCACAGAGTACGTAACTGTTACATCTTGGATCATTTCCGAAGACGGCGCCGACGAACAAGAAATTAGTGTAGACGATTCCTCTAACTTAGGTATTTTAAAAGTAACTCGGCACCCGTCCTAGATTCCCATTCAGGTCCTAATATTTACCTCGCATCGTCTAGGTTTAATCTTCCGTCGTTTTTTTTATTCTAAAAATAAGTAGATTATTTTTATTCCAGTGGTGTCTCAGTCGTACACCGTAAATCTTTGGGAGGAGAACGTCCTGCGCGGAAATGCCGCCATACTGAAGTGTCACATTCCGAGTTTCGTCACCGAGTATGTCACGGTCACTTCCTGGATCATATTCGAGGGGGAAAAAGACGAATCGGAGATAAATTTAGATTCTGAAGTTAATCTGGGTAAATAAGTATAGTGTCGTATCTACGCGTTCCTATCACTATCCCTTCCTAATTACAGTCTGTCGTGACGTTGAGTAAGAGTCGTGCATTCTTTTAAAACCGTTGATGTTTTTGCTTCCATGCTGGTCAAATTAGGAGTAGGTCGGTGAACCGTGAATTTTTTACTGAATTATTTTAAAAATAATAGATTGGGTGAATCACACTGTATCCAAGTTACTTCTAAGTGGTGAATCATCACTTCGTAAGTTATGATGACGTCATGTAAATAAATAAAGTCATGCTCATTTTTGACTTTATTAAAACTATCATTAGTTCTTGTTCTTTGCAGTCGTATCACAAGCCTATGACGTGAAATTCTGGGAAGAGTACGTTCTGCGAGGGAATGCCGCTATTCTCAAATGCCAGATTCCAAGCTTCGTTTCCGAATACGTGTCGGTCGCGTCTTGGATAGTTTCTGAAGACGATCAAGAGCAGGAGATTAATATCGACAATTCATCCGATTTAGGTATTAGATTGATTGGGCCCTCCTTACAATCTCTTCCTTTTTCCTACATTCATTCCTCTATTATCGTTGTCGGCCATGGTTATTATAAGAGGCTTCAGGGCAGGCACGGAAACTTACGGAACTTTATTCTAGACCAAACTTTAGGTTCAATTATTTAATAGTCCCCTGACGAGAGGCTGTTGTTTCAGTGGTCTCGCAATCGTATGCAGTGAATCTAATGGAAGAGTACGTTCTAAGAGGAAACGCCGCTATTCTAAAGTGTCACATCCCGAGTTTCGTGTCGGAGTACGTTACCGTAGTATCGTGGATTATCAGCGAGGATGATGCCGACGAGCTCGACATCAATCTAGAATCCAATCAAGACTTAGGTACGACCTTCTTACGCCGACCTTGGTTTCACGAATGAGCGTCGGTTTATTCGCGGATAGGACTGACCTTTATTGGGTTCCCGTGACTCCACAGGCCTCACGGCCTACCTATCTCCTTCATCCTCCTTCCTGCATGCAATGAATTTTGTAAGTAACCGCAGCCCTATGTTGCGTTGCCAATTTCATAAAAATCAAATACAATTTTTACGTCATTGACTGACAGGCCAGTGTTCTACAATGTTTTGAAATTTTCAGAGGGAAAATACTTGGTTCTGCCATCTGGAGAGTTGCATATTAGAGATGTTGGACCCGAGGATGGATACAAGTCGTACCAATGCCGCACTAAGCACAGGCTTACCGGAGAAACTCGCCTTTCCGCTACCAAGGGGCGCCTTGTCATTACTGGTGAGTTTTTTTTTCTTATAATTATTGGTGGTGCTGTCAATTCATTGATTCATTATTCTTAGAGTATATTTATAACATTGATAGATGATGATGTCATTATTAATTTTATCGGTTACATGATTTGCAGTAGAAGATAATGAATCGAGAACACCACGTGAATAACAACATTGTCGTATTCATTAATTGTAAAAATATTTTGTCAACGCATTTTACAAATAGCTTTTGTTTAAGAACTTCAACAATTTGTTGATGGAAATTTTTGCCGAAGTCCGACCTGACATAAATTGCATCGACAATGTTGATATTAAGTGAAACTTTTTGAAATTCATGTTTTTCAATTCATAGATTTTTATTGCAGAATATTTTCTAAGGAGTTAAAGTAGATATTAGTTATATTCGTAAGTAGTAACTGGAATAATCTTCACGTACTAAAAGGCTAAACCTATATAAATATTGTGTTGTCTAATCCAGCTAGTAGCTAGTGACAAATAACTAATGGCATAAAATAAGTCACGCTGATGTTCTATCAACACATATTTAGGAAATATTCTGTAATAATTAAATTATTAGTAAACTTGCATACTTTTTTAATACTTAGTGTGATACAAAATAAATAATCTCAATCAAGTAAATCGTTGAAAAACTTAGTGCTTATCAACTGGACTGAATATCAAAAAAATTTAGATTATTTAATTTTGTTTCTGAATATAGCGAAGTTTACGCGCACAAGCCTTTGTGTCTGTAAACTTAATTGTGTAAACGACTTGCCTGAATGTTGGGATAGGGTACCCTGCAAAGCCTTGACACGCGATTTCAAAATTAGGAGCTTAGACACAGTAGGGGTAATTTAGCCGATCAATGTCCACTCTGGTCTGTAACTGCCCGACCCTCGTGACCCCGCCTTCTCCCAACATGCGCAGAGCCTGTGGGCCGGGTACCCCCCAAGTTCCCTAGCGCACAGACGACCAGCGGCTTCCAGTTTAACGTGGGAACCAACCTAGCTGTGCTGTGTCCCGCCCAGGCGTACCCCGCACCCATGTACCGGTAAGAACTCTTCAATCTAACGTCGTTTTAACTCCTCAGAGCCGGTAGGTCGCGTGCCTCCCAGGCTGTCCAGCACACAAGTCGGTGCCATGTACGTTACCACCCTGAGCGCCTCGTTTACGTTGCAATGTCCCGCCCAGGCCTTCCCTGTACCTTTATTCAGGTAATAGCCTCGTATAGCAAATCCCTCTATTTTCTATAAATATTTTTAGAACCGGTTGGACGTGTACCTCCCAAGTTCGCAACCGTACTGACTGGGACCATGTTCGAAGTTAAGAAAAACGATTCTTACGCGATGCTGTGTCCCGCGCAAGCGTTCCCAACTCCATTGTTCAGGTACTTAATCTTATTAACAAGTTTCGTACTCCTTCCCTAGAGCCGGTCGGACGTGTACCGCCGAAATTTGCAACTTTGGTGATGGGCACTATGATCGGAGTCAAGAAAAATTATTCACTCGCATTACAATGCCCTGCCCAGGCGTTCCCGGTTCCAATCTTCAGGTACTTATCGTTTTCGGCTTTACTGAATTTTGTATTTTTGTACGTAGAACCTCTCGGAAAGGTATCGCCGAAATTCCCAAATCTCGATAAGGGACGCCTGGTGGACTATGAGAAGAGCAGCAGCGTCACTCTGTTGTGCCCTGCGCAAGCGTTCCCGATCCCGCTTTATAGGTAAAAATAAAAACTGCATCGTTTGCTCCAGAACCAATGGGAAAAGTATCTCCGAAGTTTCCAAGCCTAGAAAAGAGTCGACTGTTCAATTTCGAAAGCAATCAAACGATATCTGTTTTATGTCCCGCTCAAGCTTTCCCCGCCCCAATGTTTAGGTAAGTCAATTAAAGCAGTCCAAAGCATATTTACACAATATTAATATACAAACGTGCTATTCGTAGATCCGATGGGAAAAGTATCTCCAAAATTTGCCACCGGAGACGTTAGCAGATCATTTATATCGAATATGGGAAGCGGTGTTCCGTTGCTTTGTCCTGCGCAAGGGTTCCCTCCGCCAGCATTTAGGTAAATCGTAACTGTCTCTAATATTTTCTCTCAAACAGAACCGATGGGCAAAGTATCGCCGAAATTCCCGTCTATGGAGACAGGGCGCAGCTTTACGTATTCTTCGAATTCATGCGTGACATTGCTCTGTCCGGCACAAGCGTTCCCCGCGCCTTTGTTCAGGTACATTGATGCATATTGTTGTCTTCCTAGAGCCCGTGGGTCGAGTCTCACCTAAGTTTCCTTCGATGGATAGTTCAAGAAGCTTCAGCGCTTCTCTTGACGCGAGTTTGACGATCCAATGCCCTGCGCAGGCCTTCCCCGTCCCATTATTCAGGTAATCATTAGATATAATCAGCATGTCAAAAAACGTCTATGTATTCTTAGAACCCGTCGGTCGCGTCCATCCTAAATTTACGACTGGCGACAAAAGTCGAGCTTTCGACGCTAACGGCGGCGATAGCATCACGCTCTTGTGCCCCGCACAGGCATTCCCAGCTCCTGCCTTCAGGTATTAACTTTCATATTTTGCTCACTCCAAATTGTTTTGTAGAACCGTTGGGCAGTGCTGCACCGAAAGTGGCAACTAAAATGATCGATCTCACCGAAGAGCCGTCAAATAATACCGTCACATTGCTTTGTCCAGCGCAGGCCTTCCCTGTCCCAATATTCAGGTAATGTGCTGTGTGTACATTTTTTAAATAGAAAAATACCTGTCGGTGTTTAGAGCCCGTGGGCAGAGTTCCACCGAAGTTCCCTACCTTGGACAGTGTCAGAGGTTTCAGTACGTCTGTCAATGCGAGCGTGACATTGCTGTGTCCCGCCCAAGCATTTCCAGTGCCTCTGTCCAGGTAAATACCAAGTCATTGACATGTTACCATTTTCTTATAGAACCGATTAATAGCGCCCCTCCAAAGGTTCCCACTAAAACGATAGAATTTGTGGAATTCATGATGGACTCGAGTGTAACGCTGTTATGTCTGGCTCAAGCGTATCCGGTTCCAGTATTTAGGTGAGTCATGAACGTTTCACTATAAATATCGCGTTTGTTTTAGAGCCTGTCGGTCTGAAAGCCCCTACCTTGTCTACGGATTTCAAAATGGCGTGGTATGTTAAGGACGTAAAGCAGGGCTTCGCGTTGCTTTGCCCGGCTCAGGGATACCCCGCCCCTCTATTCAGGTACCTTAATATGTCTTGTGTTGTTTTAGAACCTATCGGCTCCAAAAGTCCATCTTTCTCGAGTGGATCAAAATTAGCATGGTTTGAAATAAGTTCAGGTCAAGATTTTGCGCTCACGTGTCCTGCGCAAGGGTTCCCTGTCCCAGTGTTTAGGTGAGAGTCTTTACTTTAACATAGGTACTTGAATAGTAAAACATTTCACTCATTTCTATTCAATATAATCTTATTTTAGAACCTGTCGGATCGAAGTCTCCCGCTTTTTCTACCGATAACAAATTTTCATGGTATGTGAGGAAAGTAGGCGAGAGTCTAAATCTTCTGTGCCCGGCTCAAGCTTTTCCAGTTCCCGTTTTCAGGTGAATAAAATATACTATTTCGATTGTAGAACCCGTTGGCTCAAAGTCCCCTACATTTTCGAACGACGTCCAATTCTCTGGGATCACTCGTAGAACCGGTCAAGATTTCGCTTTATTGTGCCAAGCACAAGCGTTTCCCGTCCCAATATTCAGGTAAGAACCGAGTAATTCGTAATTATATCTGAGTGCATTTGAATTGGCAGAACCTGTCGGGTCAAAGGCTCCAACATTTTCGTCTGAATTTAAAAGTACTACACTAACGAAAGCAGCAGAACAAGCGATTGTTCTGTTGTGTCAGGCTCAGGCGCACCCTTCTCCCTTGTTCCGGTGAGTATACCGTCTTTACTGCAAACGACCCATATTTAACGTTCAGAGCCCATCACAGCGAGAGCTCCTTCGTTCCAAACCACTGCAGCATCTTTCAACTACGAAATCGAGGCGAGTTCTGTGGGCTCTATGCTCTGTCAGGCACAAGGGTACCCGAAACCAGTTTTCAGGTAGGTCCCTACTGAAATGACAATTAATTTCTTTTTTTAGAACCCGTTGGTGCTAAAGCTCCTTCCTTTTCGACCGAGTCAAAGGGCAGTATATTTGTGAAAGAAATCGGAAATAGTTTCGCGTTACTCTGTCAGGCGCAGGCATTCCCTACACCTGTGTTTAGGTAAGCTAATGTTCAATATTTTCTTGCACAGAGCCGGTGGGTTCCAAGCCGCCAAGTTTTTCCGCTGATTCCACTTTATCGGCGGTGATAAGGCATAAAGGTCACGCATTCGCAATGATGTGCCAAGCCCAGGCTTTCCCTATACCAGTCTTCAGGCAAGTGTCCAGAAAATTTATTAATTTAAATCTATTCCTCTTTTAAAAAACTGAAGTTTTGATCCGTTGAAATTTTGGTATGATGTCTGATAGTAGGTACAAAGGCTTTTGTTATTATGTACAGAAGCCGCGTCGGCTCTAAATTCCCTTCATTTTCTATTGAGTCCGAAATCTTGTCTCTTAGGAGACACTGGGTGAAAGTTTTTCACTCCTAACGTTCAACATTTTCTTGCACAGAACCGGTGGGTTCCAAGCCGCCGACGTTTTCCAATGATTTCACTCTTTCGGCTGTGACGAGGCATATGGATCACGCTTTCGCAATGATGTGCCAAGCCCAGGCTTTTCCTTTACCGATCTTCAGGCAAGTGTCAAATAAATTTATAATGTAAAATTTACTACTCTGTAAAAGCTCTAGCTTTGGTCCCTTGCAAAAACTTTGGTGTCACGTCTGATACTAGGTAGGTACTTAAACTCTGTTGTTATTGTGTACAGAGCCCGTCGGTTCCAAGGCCCCTTCATTTTCTACTGAGTCCGAAATCTCGTCTCTTAGGAGACAGGGAGGTGAAAGTTTTTCACTCCTCTGCCAAGCGCAAGCGTTTCCAGTTCCAATCTTCAGGCAAGTTTAATAGCTCGTATTGTAAACTGGGCGTTAGTGGTCCATTATTTCCATGTAAAAATCTTCTGTAGAACCGGTGGGCGCTAAATCACCGACGTTTTCGTCGGATTCCATGGGAAGTATATTTAGGAGACGGATTGGACAAGCCTTCGGTCTTCTCTGTCAGGCTCAAAGTTACCCGGCTCCCATTTTCAGGCAAGTATTAAGTATTTTTTTGTATCATTATCAGCCGAATATTTTGAATAACAGAACCCGTCGGCTCCAAAGCTCCAACCTTCTCTACTGACGCGCGTAGTACCTCTTTCGTAAGAACCATCGGGCAAAGCTTCGGACTGTTATGTCAAGCTCAAGCTTTTCCAGTCCCAATATTCAGGCAAGTATTTAACCCTCCTCACAAGTACGGGTCTTTTGGTAAGATAGATATTTTAAGCGCTATATAATTCCGTTTCCCAGAGCCAGTGGGAGCGAAAGCACCGACTTTCTCGGGGGACTCTAAAAGTTTTACGTTCATCAAAGAGATAAACCAGAATTTTGCTCTGCTGTGTCAGGCGCAGGCATTCCCTACTCCTCTATACAGGCAAGTCGCGTTTTCTAAATAAGAAATGTTCGTCTAGACCCCATCGGGAGCGCTGCCCCGAGCATCACTGCGACCCAGAAGCCTAACGTGCAATTTTCTCAAAATTCCTCCTACGCTCTCCTGTGCCCAGCGCAAGGATTTCCTGTGCCACTTTCAAGGTTCGTTGATTTCATCTCCTTACTCTATTGCAGAGCCAACGAACAAAATAGCCCCGCGAAGTGAAAAGACTCGCAAATTCGAAGGTGGTCAAATCTTTTTAGTTTCCGTTACTGAGTCAGTCTATCTCACCTGCGAAGTATCGGGCTATCCCGCACCATTATTTAGGTAAGTGCCCTCTACCTATAATGACCTCTTGAGGACTGTGTATCCTCTTAGTCTCAATTTTATCTAGAAACAGGCGATGTTCCTTATTTGTCCGATACTTTGCCCATAGGTTCTAATTACAGTTTCTCATGAGATGTGTAGATTTTCTAAGTCTCCGTACGTTAAATTACAGAACCGACTAATAAGATTGCACCTAGAAAAGATTCAACCAAAAACTTCGAGGGTTGGGAAGTATTCGTCATATCAGAAGGGAACGTAGCATACTTAACATGCCAAGTAGCCGCATACCCCGCGCCCGTATTTAGGTGAGTGATAGGCAGTATAGAATTTAGACGAAAGAAAGTGGGCTAATACCTTCGATCAGATGGGGAAGATCTCTACAGTATGTGTGAGACTTAGCATAAACCTCGTCAGTTCGTTTCGCGATAAAAAATCTCTTACGGCCGGCCGCCGACTTCTCACGCATTCATCTATCACGTAGCCTCACCATCCCATTCCAATGTACTGATGTGCGTTGTTATTGCAGTCTGTTGCGGCGGCCCCCCGCCCGCGTGACATGAAGGCGTGACGATCGCGGCCGGCCGCGACCTTACGGTCCCCAGCCAAAGTAATGATCCACCAGCGTAGACACCTGCCGGTAAGTGTCGGGGTGTTCTTGCTTTTATAAAGGCTTTGATCTTTACTTTGTGCTTCGAGCCGTAGCTGCACATAACAATCGTCAATGTTCACGCGCTTTCGTTATTGTATTTTCATTTTGTAGCCACGTCCGTGAAGGTGATAGGGTATGAGTGATGTTTCTCACGTCAATGTTAATGTATTTCTCTTTAAGAACCCACGAATAGTATCCCTCCTAAGCTGGCTAGTGGTCGAATGCAAGAGTCTGAGGTGGGTGTCGGACAAAAGGGAGCACTTCTTTGTTTGAGTCAAGGGTTTCCGGTTCCCGTTTTCAGGTGGGTCACAGCGGATATTAGCCTGTAATTTTTTGGTCTTTTACTTCAGTAGAAATTTTACCTCTGAATGTCCGAAGTATAGCAATTTAGGTAGCTTATATTCTTTCACTGAACACATTCTCTTTTGTTGCAGATGGTACAAGTTCATTGATGGCACGACGAGGAAGCAGCCTGTTGCGCTGAACGAAAGAGTGAAACAAGTATCTGGAACTCTGATTATCAAGGAAGCTAAAGTTGAGGACTCTGGAAAGTACTTGTGTGTGGTCAACAATTCCGTTGGTGGTAAGTGTCTACGCAAATTGCATATTTTTGGTCTGCTACGTAATGTTACGTTCTTGTTCTTTTCAATACCTATGCTGTCCATTGCGGATGTATAACTGCCAACATTTTTTTAACATATTTATTATGTTACTCGTAGCAGTCGTAGCTAAACAAAAAAACTGTTCTAATGTTACCTTCCTAACTTTCCAGGCGAATCCGTTGAAACAGTGCTCACAGTAACCGCTCCCCTCAAGACGTCCGTTGAACCCGCAACTCAGACCGTTGACTTCGGAAGGCCGGCCGTGTTCACCTGCAAGTATGAAGGAAACCCCGTCAAGACCATTACCTGGCTCAAGGATGGCAAGGACATGCAGCACCACGACCCTCTACTCAGGTAAAAAAAAGCTTATTCACTAACGTATTCGCTGCCTGCGTCCAGGCGCTTATTTCAACGTTACAAATGTCATTTTACGATGACAACTCAATCTACATTTAATTTCCAATATGAAGCGCACTAAAATAAAAACGCTTCAAGTCAGCAATTTACGCCGATTTGTCATTGTAAACCAAGGACGATAAAACCAAGAGGACTGCCAATGGCTATACAATGTCGCGTTCTCGCGTTCCTGTAAAATAATGAGCCTGCTGTAGCTAGTTTCACTATAGAGAGGTCTCTGTACCATTAATTTTGTATGACACTTAGACCTCTGGCTGTCACAATAGCGCCATCTAAGAACTGAAAGAAAAAACGAATTTAGATGGCGCTATTGTGTTAGCCAGAGGTCTAAATGTCATACCAAATGAATGGTACAGAGACCCCTCCATAGTTAAACTAGCTACAGCAGGCTTATTATTTCAAAGGAACGCGACATCGTATAGACACTGGCAGTCCTCTTGGTTTTATGGTCCTTGTTGTAAACTGACATTTATTTGTAACGTTAGCCACCCAGTTTTGCGCAAATTTCGAGCCTCTCAATTAACATCGAATACGTTAAAACTGACTTCAAATTCGTAGGGATATTCAGTATTTTCAAATGGACTCATTATCAGATCTTGCTTATTTTTTTTTTAATAACCGGTCTATAAATGTTTTTATGTAAATAACATTTGAATTCTGAATTCTAGGATTGAATCGGTGAAGAAGGAAGACAAGGGCATGTACCAGTGCTTCATCAGGAATGACCAGGAGAGTGCTGGAGCCAGCGCTGAACTCAAACTTGGAGGACGATGTAAGTCTCACATCATTCAAATTTCAAATAATAAACATATTTGATACGCCCTCTTGTGCTTTAAAATTGTGAATTCATACGGGATACTGGAAAAATTTAAAACATGAATAATGACAATTCTTCCCCTAAATGTCTGCCCGATAGTGCAGATAATTGCGCGTTGGCCGCGCGCAGAGGTTTCCTTTTTGTTACGTCCTGCCTCTGCCCTAATTTCGTTAATTTTAAATTGTAAGAAGTTTTCAACTCTCAATTAAGTATTAATTACCTATTAGCCATTGTTTTTTTTGTACTTCTCAGAAAAATACCCGCTGTCATTATAACCAATCCATGCTTTCCCTGATTTCAGTCGAACCTCCCCAAATCCGCCACAGCTTCGGCGAACAGACCCTCCGCTCTGGACCTTTCCTCCGCCTGAAGTGTGTGGCTTCCGGAAACCCAACTCCTGAGATCACCTGGCTCTTGGATGGAGAGAAGCTGAGCAGCGGGGAACGTCTGCAGATCGGAAGACGCACTGCCGATGGCAACGTCGAATCGCACCTGAACATTTCGTCCGTGCACACGAACGATGGTGGACTGTATTCTTGCATTGCTTCGAGCAAGGTAAAGCTCTTTTCGGAGGCTAATTAGATTAAGTAGGTGAACATTTTCGCCTACATTTTGACGATTTAGTGGTATAGTTTCCGATATACCAGTAGTTAAATTTGTTACACGTTACTTTATAAGTTACCATAAAAATGGCAATCGCTGGAACACTGCCAAACGTCGGCAAACAATCCGACACTTATTGTTTTATTGAACCTTGTTTTGGGTAGGTATCAACATAATAACAATAAGACCCATCGATGATTATAATGATACGTTAGTGGCATCAAATATAGTATCTAGATACTCTATATACCTAAGTACATACTTTGTACATACCGCTTCGATAAGGTGCGATTGTGTAACTACCAAGGTGACCACTGACCACGATTGCCTTAGGTCGCCCAGACTGAAAGGAGCAGATAAATTGATAAACATACCGCTACGGTAACGTGCTATTGTGTGACCGCTACTGCCTAAGGTCGCCCAGACGGAAAGGAACAGACAGGAATTGATAAGGGTCTTAAAAAAAGGATGGTTTTTTTAGGACCCTTATTCATTTACCCGTTCGAGGTTCCTACCACCTTTTACCCGTTTCAGGTCGGCAGCGCTTCTCACTCAGCCCGCGTGAACGTCTACGGCCTGCCTTACGTGCGACCCATGAAGAAACGCCCCATCGTCGCCAGCGACACGCTCGTGGCTCACTGCCCGGTCGCCGGATACCCGATCGACTCTATCGTGTGGGAGCGAGATGGACGGTAAGCTGACTATGACCATCTTACTCGTCACTGTCACCTGTCAGACGAAGTCATAATTTTTTCAAGCTGTCAACTCAAAATACTAGCGCGTCCAACAAAATACTTTTTGTGAAACGTTGCACTTTTATTAATAGGCTCTACTTATTTAGTTATCTAGTTTTAAATTATTATTGTTAAAGCCGCTGGGCCTGCCTGGAAACTATAGCCCAAGCCTTCTGTATTTGGTACACAATGGAGCCTTGATTAAAAACCCAGATTTCACTTTAAACTGTTTAATTAAAAATACAAGGATGATGCCACTTGTCGCATCCATGTATTGACAGCAAGTGTTGGCCGGTAGGCCTACAAAAAATAACCATAATGAGGTAAAAGCGCCTGGGCACACCGCCATAGCAATACGACACTTAATCACATCATTAACAAAAGTTTATATTTAGGCTTGGGCCTAAACACCCTCTCATTATGAGAGGAGGCCTGTGTCCAGCAGTAGGACGTTAAAAAAAGGCTGGTAATTATTTATGAACGAACGAATCTAAAAAAAAGACATTAACATGTGCATATAAATTTCTCCAAAAACTCAACATCGTCCTTCCTTCCCGAATGCATACGACATTAGAATGTAATTATGCTAATTGCACTGACTCCAGGGTCCTGCCAATCAACCGCAAACAGAAAGTCTTCCCGAACGGAACCCTGGTGATCGAGAACGTGGAACGACTGAGCGACCAGGCAACCTACACCTGCGTCGCCAAGAATTCCCAAGGCTACAGCGCCAGGGGCACCCTCGAACTGCAAGTTATGGGTAAGTCTGGGTAGACTATAGTCAGTATGAATTGCCGAAGTATTCTTTGTCGCCATGTGCATCTCTATTCAACGTCTGGATTAGATTTGTA
Organism: Clepsis dumicolana; assembly: GCA_963691665.1. Classification (NCBI taxonomy): domain Eukaryota; kingdom Metazoa; phylum Arthropoda; class Insecta; order Lepidoptera; family Tortricidae; genus Clepsis; species Clepsis dumicolana. The sequence continues at coordinate 13,216,566 of OY829512.1, forward strand.
TGACCGAGAAGCACTTAGCGATTAACAAAGAATTGGCGATCGTGCTGAGCTATTTTGATTGTATTAAAGTGAAATTCATTTGAAGTAATGATTAGTACTTGAAACAGTTTAGACGATCTGAATAACTTGGTAAACGTTACAACAAATGCACTTCATTTCTTCTACAGATTATTTCGAAAAAACATTTAGGTACGTAGAAGAGTCGACCACTCATTATTTAATGTAAATCGATTGTTGGTAGAATGTCGAATTACTTACGTACTTTCGTAGGTAATTTTTGATTGATGGATACTTTTTTACGAGTCGAAACTGTTAAAAACATTAATTTGTAAGCAGAAATCTGAATGAAATGGATGAAGTATTTCTGAAGGTAACCGATATTTTTGACAAATCATTTCCTAATAATCAACTAAGTAGTCAACTAATTCATAAAATTATGGGTGAAAGAATATCACTGGGTTATTTAAAAAGTAAAACAGAAACATTTGCATAATATACATAGAAATCGATTTTTAAAGAACTTCAGTGTCTCTTCTATTTCCAAAGTAATGTTGCTGATAATGACTAATATTTTTGACAACACATACAAATAAAGACATCAAATGTAACCTCATAGAACTACCTATCATATTTCCCTAATAAAAAGTTATCGTTAGCAGCATTACCTTTGTTTTGTTCTGTACTAATGTAATTTTTTACAGGTTTTACATCGAAAAAATTTAAATATTATGTGTCTCGTTATAAATACAAGGCCAATTTATCTACTATCGGAGATGTTTATGCCCGCCAAAGCTACATCGTTTGCCACACACGCCCTGCTCCCACGGCATGACAAAAACGGTGTCTAGCGCAGCTCTCAGCAAAATGAGTCCTTACAGTGCCACCACAAATATCACCCTTCGAGTTTGGCGAAGAACCTTCAAACGCTGGCGACATGGCATCTATATCCTGCGCTATAAGCAAAGGCGACCAACCATTAAACATTTCCTGGTACTTCAATGGACAACTCCTCACAAGGAGCAACGACCTCGGAATCGTTATCGTAAACATCAACAAGAAAACGTCCATTCTGAACATAGACTCGGTTAACGGAGTTCACAGGGGCACGTACTACTGTGTGGCGGCCAACTGGGCCGGCTCCGCCAATCACAGCGCCGTGCTCAATGTCAACGGTATACCGATCGACTTTTCCTTCCTCTAGAGTAGTTCCGCAACTCCTGTAGACATCCCGTTTCAATTGCACGCTCCTCAGTCCCCCCGCAGATAACGCCGTTCGAATTCGGGGAAGAAATCCTGAACGAAGGCGAAACCGCTTCGGTGTCATGCGTGATGAGCAAGGGCGACCTCCCGGTCACGTTCACGTGGCGATTCAACGGGGAACAGATCACGCCCCGCAACTCCCTCGGCGTCGTGCTCACCACCATCAGCAAGAAAACTTCCATTCTAAACATCGAGTCGGTTGCCGCCGGCCACCGCGGCTCCTACACGTGCGAGATCAGAAACGACGCCGGTCACACGAACCACACCACCGTCCTAAGCGTCAACGGTTCGCTTTTTTCCTTACTTAGATTTGATTTGAACGTTCGCTTTTTATCACAGTTCCCCCTCAAATCTTACCCTTTGAGTTCGGCGAGGAGCCGGCCAACGCCGGTGACACCGCCTCCGTCCAGTGCGTCATGAACAAGGGCGACTTGCCGGCCAACTTCTCCTGGAGTCTGAACGGACGACAGATCTCTAACGGCAAAAACCTAGGCATCGCTATTGGCAGCATGAGTCGGAAGATGTCGATCCTCAACATAGATTCTGTCAACGGCACTCACAGGGGCACTTACGTCTGCCGAGTTGAGAACGCCGCCGGTTCAGCCAATCACAGCGCTGCGTTGGAAGTGAATGGTTCTTTTCCTCGTATTTCTCTTATGTAGATAATTTATCTCTTAGTCGATAATTTAGTATGATAGTAATGTTTGGCAATTATTAATTCCGTACAGTTTTACCCCAAATCCATCCTTTTACCTTCGGGGATGAGCCGGCTAACGCGGGAGACATGGTCGGTGTTCAGTGCATGGTGTCTAAAGGCGACGCTCCGATCAACATCACCTGGCGTCTACATGAAAAACCTTTAGATGGAATTCAAGGAATAACAGTCACGAAGATCGGTCATAAGGCCAGCAGTTTATCGATTGACTCTGTATCCTCCATACATAGGGGCATTTACACGTGCTTCGCCTTCAATCAAGCGGGCCATGCTAACTATTCCAGCGAACTTGCAGTCAACGGTAATTCTTAGAGGGATATTTTCCTAGTAGAAATTAACAGACGCCTTTCCTGCTCCTCCGTTGCAGTAATTTTCTTGTATATATTTAATTATTTTGTGCTACCCCGTTATAGTACTCCCCCAAATCAACCCTTTCACGTTCGGAGACGAGCCAGCCAACGCGGGTGACACGGTCGGGTTGCAATGCATGGTGGTCAAAGGAGACGTGCCCGTCAACATCACTTGGAGATTAAATGATAGACCCATTTCTGAGACGCCTGGTATTTCTATTATGAAAATGAGCGCGAAGGCAAGTGGCCTCACCATTGAATCTGTGTCTGCCATTCATAGAGGGACATATACTTGTTTCGCGCAAAACACCGCCGGACACACTAATCATTCTGCCGAGCTAGCGGTTAATGGTACACGCTCTTAATATTTTCATTAAAAGTTTTAAAGCTTTATATTTTTAATCTGCCAGTTCAGTTCCTACTCCCAAATACCCACCCAATAAATGCCCAATCTAGTTCACATAACTTTCCTATAGTTGCACCGCAAGTGACTCCGTTCGATTTCGGCGATGACATCCTGAATGCAGGAGAAACGGTCTCCCTCACCTGTACCGTGGGGAAAGGTGACTTGCCTCTAAAGATACATTGGCAACTCAACAATGAGCTTTTGAATTCTGGCAACGGAGTGTTCATCAACAGAAATGGGAAAAGAATTTCCGTATTGAGCATAGAGAACGTTCAACACGAACATATCGGCAATTACACCTGCATAGCGGAAAACGACGCCGGCCAGAGTAGCCACAGCGCAGTGCTCAACGTTAATGGTACACTACACTGGTATCGCTAAAACAGCTTAGCTTTTGTTCGCACGACTTCTTTAAACCCATATAATTGTATATGTTTTTATTACTTTTATGTTACGTATATGTACATATCCTTGACAGTGCTCCCTCAAGTAGCACCATTCGACTTCGGAGAAGATACGTATAACGCCGGTGACACTGTATCCCTAACATGCACGATTACTAAAGGAGACATGCCGATTGAAATATCTTGGTTGTTCGATGACAAGCCTATGCAAAGCAGCGATGGTGTTGTCATTGCACGTAGTGGCCGCAAAATATCAATGTTAAGCATCGACTCGATTCAGGGCTCCCACAGGGGGAATTACACGTGTGTGGCAAAGAACGATGCAGGCACCGCAGCACATTCCGCTCTCCTTCACGTCAACGGTACCATTTTCTGTAGCATTTTGATGATCAAATATTAGTTGTTATTTATCCCATTATTTCCCTTTAGTTGCTCCACAAATTATACCATTTGATTTTGGCGTCGAACCTGCCAGCGACCAGGAACTCGTCGTAGCTATGTGCACCGTCACCAAAGGCGACATGCCTCTGTCGATCATGTGGTACTTCAATGGAAAACCTGTTAAGTCGGGAAGTAACGGCGTCGTGCTTACCACCACAAAGCGTACCAGCCAACTCACTATAGAGGCGGTCACACATGTAAACCAAGGGAATTACACGTGTGCCGTCAGCAACCAGGCTGGCACGACCAACCACTCGGCCGAGCTCTATGTTAACGGTACTTGGTAGTGCGTCAAGTAGACTTTTATTCCTATTCTGTACATGCTTTCTGCTGATTCCTCTCCTCTGTTAGTCCCTCCGCAGATAATGCCTTTTGAGTTCGGTGAGGAACCAGTTAATGCTCAAGACATGGTATTGGTCACTTGCACGGCTCTTAAGGGCGACCAGCCTTTGAAGATTGAATGGTACTTCAATGGCACGCAAGTGAAATCGGGTGACAAAGGAGTGAACCTTTTGAATACGAAGCGCACGAGTCAATTGAGCATTGAGTCAGTTAGTCATCAGAACCAAGGGTCCTACTCGTGCGTCGTCCGAAACGACGCCGGCTCCGTAAACCACACTGCACAGCTATTAGTTAACGGTACACCTATTAACTTTCCCGTGCCTGAAGCCTCAGTAGTACTAGTGAGCCTTGTTTATCCTTTCCTACCTTTGTAACTTTGGCGGGTCATAATGGACATCACATAACACCATGATAAGCGCGTACAACTTTCACAAACGGCATCGCATAAAGAAATAATACAACATCCTTTCAGTGGCTCCTTTTGAATTCGACAAACGAACATAGTCGAGATGGGTTCCAAATAAAGTGCCACGTTGCTACGAGAAGGAGTTTGGTTTGGTAGTGGAAGAGGCAAGAACTAAGCAGCTTAATATTATGAAGGTTTAAAATCGGGATTCTATTCTACACTCAGGTCAAGCATACCGTCAGTTTTCGTGCACTGCCTCCAGTATTGTCGCCAGCGCTACTCACCTCGCCACTTTCAATGTCAAGAATATCACCATTTCGCAGAATCTAATGATAGCTTATTGTGTATTGTTATGTTCCATTTCACCCATCTTGAAAAAAGATAGCTTTAAAAATGGTACCAGTTCGTGTGTTTGTGTTACAGTGGCACCAATAATATCACCCTTCGAATTTGATACGGCAGTATTTTATGGAGAGAGTATTCAGGTCCTGTGCAACATCCCTAAGGGCGATATGCCGCTGAATCTCACGTGGTATTTCCGCGATCGTCCATTGCAAAAGCATGACTCTGTCATCATCACTAAACTCAGCGACAGGAGCTCAGTCTTAGCTATTCCGTCAGCAACAGAAAAACACTCTGGAAATTACACTTGCGCCGTTTCCAATACCGTAGCGAGCACTAACCACACAGCCACATTAAACGTTCAGGGTACACTCACGTTTGTAGACTCATTGTTGTCTTTTGGTTTATTTTTGTTATTTCCCTCTCCAGTTCCTCCGCACATTGTCCAATTTGAGGCCGAAGAGCCAGTCTTTGCCGGTGAATCAGTACAATTGACATGTCACGTATCCAAGGGCGATACGCCCCTCACGATCGCATGGAGCTTTCACGGGAGGGAGCTGTCCTCCCACCAAGGGATAACGACGACGAAGATTGGCGAGCGAACATCGCTGCTGACTATATCTAGCGCGACGGCGAGCCACAGCGGCGAATACTCGTGCCACGCCGCCAACCGCGCCGGCCTGGCCGCTCACTCCACCTCCGTCAATGTCCACGGTATCCCCCCGTTCCGCCCGCTGCCTCGCTAAACGCACGCTGCACGCTTGCCTCAGTAATAACCTCGGCCTTCTGGATTAACAGTACTGCCACACATTGTTCCCTTCGAGGCGGATGAGTCGGTCTTCGCCGGCGAGACTGTCCAACTCAACTGCCACGTCTCTAAGGGCGACTTACCGCTCGACATCAAGTGGCATTTCTATGGTTACGAAAACACCTCATCACAACTCGGCATCATGACGACCAAAATGACCTCGCGTACCTCATTTCTATCGATCGCCGCCGCTACCGCCAGCCATAGTGGCAACTATACCTGCGTAGCTACCAACAGCGCCGGCTCTACCAATCATACCACTGTCCTAAATGTTCAGGGTCAGTTTCATTTATTCATTATCATTATGGGTTTTCATGTTCATCACAGCAGCGAATCGGTGATAGATGTGTCGATAGAAACTGCATGAATTCTATTCACGCATCTACACCGTACGCTTCTTTATCTTCCACTGTTTATTTTGCCATGATTTTATTTCTACCTGTCGTTTCTTTCGTTTGTCTCATACAGTAACACCGAACATTTTGCCATTCGACGTCGACCAATCTTTGTTCTCTGGAGAGTCCGTCCAAATGATGTGCCACATATCGAAAGGAGACACGCCTCTAAACATCTACTGGACGTTAAACGGCGAAGCACTATCGCGGGAGTTAGGAACCTTCTCTAAGGTGGGCGACCGGTCGTCCGTGCTGGTGCTGCCCTCCGTCACCGGCGCCCACAGCGGGAACTACACTTGTGTGGCCAAGAATCGCGCGGGAACCGCTTCCTACACCACGATACTTAAAATTATTGGTACTATAACGTGTTAGGCTTTTAGGTAGTACTTTTTTGTTTACCCTCCTTACCACTATCCACGACAACCACAATCTGACACCGATAATTCGAATTCAAGTGGTCCCACACATCATCCCGTTCGAAGTCGAGGAGCAAATATTCGCCGGAGAGTCGGTCCATCTTACATGCCACGTATCGAAAGGAGATAAACCGCTTCAAATAACTTGGAGCTTCAACGACAAGGAGATTCCGTACCACAATAACATGGGAGTGACTACGACCAAATTGGGAGAGAAAGCCTCAGTGTTGAGCATTCCGACGGCCATGGGCCAGCACAGCGGCAACTACACCTGCACGGCCAGCAATCGCGCCGGCCGCGCGCACCACGCCGCCCGAGTCAACATCCACGGTACCCACCAACGACCCAACCCGTACTGATGCACGATTAGACTTAACACTAGATTTTTTGTTTCCCTTTTAATTAGTTCCTCCTCACATAATGCCATTCGAGATCGAAGAATCAGTCTACTATGGAGAGTCAGTGCAAATGACCTGCCATGCCAGTAAGGGCGACCGACCCATGACGATTAAGTGGACCTTCAATGGAGAAGATCTGTCGCATGACAAGAGCATCAAGACGATTAAAATGGCGGAGCAGACTTCCTTCCTCTCTATAGCAGCAGTGACGGGAGCGCATAGCGGAAACTATACGTGCATAGCAAAAAATAGAGCCGGAGAGCACAGATACTCCACGGCTCTCCACGTTAAGGGTATTTCTAGTTACTTGTTGCAGCATGCACTTTATAAGTTGCGCTACTAACATTGTACCGTTTTTTTGTCAGTCGTCCCCCACATCAAACCTTTCGAATTGGACGAGGCCGTGTTCGCGGGCGAGTCGGTACATCTCGACTGCCACGTCTCAAAGGGCGACACGCCTTTGAATATAACTTGGACCTTCCAAGGAGAGCCAGTAACGCGCAGGATGGGTGTGGCCACAACAGCATTGAGCGCTCGCGTCTCCGTTCTCGATATCCCGACCGCGATGGGCACCAACAGTGGCAACTACACCTGCACGGCGGCCAACCGCGCCGGCAGCGCGAGCCACACGGCCGTCCTCAACGTCATCGGTACTGGCAATTAAGCTCGAGTGATGCTTGCTTTCTGTTCAGTTCCTCCCGTCGTCCAACCCTTCTCATTCGGGGAAGTCGCCATGAATTCCGGTCAAGTAGTGACGGTTCCTTGTTCCGTTGTCGAGGGCGACCACCCGCTGCAGCTCCGCTGGCTCTACGATGACGAGCCGATCAAGCCGAGGTCGGGGGCGACCGTGTTCAATATCGGAGAGAGAAGCGCTATCCTTAGTATCGGTTCCGTATCGCACAAACACGCCGGCAACTACACTTGTATCGCAGAAAACGAGGCTGGGATCAGCTCGCATTCCTCCATTCTGATCATTAACGGTGCTTAATTTACTTCACTTTGACAATAGATTGTATTTTAATTCAATTTGATTAGCGTTCATTTCGTATTCTTTTCCGTTCTGTTATATTCATCGAGTTGGCTAGCGAAGCACGATTAACCGACGCTACATTCCAGTCCCCCCCAACATTCTGCCGTTCACGTTCGGTGAGAAGCCCGCGAACTTCGGCGAGTACTTACAGGCGGCGTGCACCGCCAACCTCGGCGACCTGCCCATCACGCTCTCGTGGACCTTCAACGGCCAACTCATATCGCAGCGCAACAACGATTACGTCATCACCAACTCCAAGCGGAGTAGCACGCTTATAATAGAGTCTGTGGACGCGAAGCATGCTGGTTCCTACGTCTGTATCGGAGAAAATCGCGCGGGCCGTACATCCCATTCGACCGATCTAGTAGTTTACGGTTAGTTAATTACCGGTAGTGTACAATTATTTAGTTACTAGATGACGTTTGCATTTCAGTTCCTCCCAAGATCGCACCTTTTGCCGCTGGTGACGAACCGGCCTTTCTCGGTGATTACTTTGCGCTCCAGTGCATAATAACCCACGGCGATCAGCCCGTCCGCATCGAGTGGACGGTTAACAATAGGTCCGCCGATGCCGTCCCGGGCACGCGCGTCAGCACCATCGACCGTCGGAGCAGCGTGCTCACGATAGAGTCGGTGGACGCGAAGCACGCGGGACTCTATAACTGCAACGCCTCTAACGCCGCGGGCATCGCCTCCCACGCCACCGAACTCGTAGTCAAGGGTCCGAACATACACATTTAACTTACCTTCATCTTGCATCTTGAATTTGTATAAAGATTCCGCTTCACTAAAAGTTTTGTATTGTCCTAGTTCCACCATTGATAGTGCCGTTCAGTTTCGGTGAAGTGCCCATCAACCCGGGCGACGCGGTGCTCGTGCACTGCCTGGCTTCCAAAGGAGACCTGCCTCTCGAAATCTCGTGGACGTTTAGCAGTGAAACTATAGATTCTAGTCTACACCGAGACATCACGACGACACAGCTCAGTCCGCGCGTTTCGGTCCTAACCATCAGCTCCGTGAGCGCGAACCACCAGGGGAACTATACGTGCATCGTTCAGAACGCGGCTGGCCGAGCGGAGCACGCGGCCACGCTCATCGTTAATGGCATGTCCTAAGTACATTAATTATCAGAGATGGTAACAGGGACTAACATCACGGAACAGTGCCTTCGAATGACCTATACACCGGCACCGCTCTATCCGTCACTTATCACACCAGTCGCTAACAGCCTGCAATCGATCGATCTAACTCCGAATTTTCTATGGTTGTTCGCAGTACTGCCTCGCATAGTTCCATTTTCGTTTGAGACGCCACTTTTCGCGGGGCAGGCGACACAAGTCACTTGTTTAGTGTCGGAGGGAGACCAGCCCCTCGACATTCAGTGGTACTTCGAAGGGCAGTCTTTGAAAGAGAAAGGCACCGTAACGTCAACTAAAATAGGCCAGAGAGGGTCATTGCTTCTGATCGATCCAGCAGGGTGGTCTAACAGCGGATCATACACTTGTCTCGCGCGCAATGCCGCTGGCTTCTCCAACTATACCGCCTCGCTCGAAGTTCACGGTATAATATGCATTTCTAGCACGAATGAGCTTTGCATACCTTTCTAGTTCCAATATATCGTTCGCTTATAGTTTAAAATATAGAGCGGTATACTATGATTACTCACGATCTTGATGTGATTGAAGGTTGTTTCCACCTTTTAATAAGTTCAAGTGAATGTTGCCAATATGCACAACGTAGATCGGATGTACACAACTGCTGGAATGTCGTGAATCATGGAGTAGGATGTTGGATGTCGTCAGTAGGAACCGGCAGCGGCTATCATCGACGAACCTCTCTTCCCCTCCTCGCATCTCTGATTATTTTCCCTCCTTCTCCTCGGGTTCCTGTCTGTATTTTCTGTTTGTTCATTTAATTACAGTGTTTGTCTATTGGGTTGATGCTATACAGCTTGGCTTATTAACAACTCCATTGAAATTAATTTGCGTTGACGTGTAAATAAAAGAAATGCATATCAAAAATACTAAAAGCCAAACAAGTGTTCTTCTGTTCTGTTCTTATTCTTAAATTTCCTGCTAAATATTACATAGCACGTCAAGCAATTAATTTCATGGACGCTTTTTGTTTGCATTATGCTTAATTATAAAATAATTAAGTTAGTTTTTAAATATTTGTCCAGTTATTTTATTCCGTTTGTTGTTAGCTGCTTTATTAAAACATTAATTTTCATCATTGGTGTGCTTAAAGTAATAAAATCAAGCAGAAAGCTTCTATAGTGACTCGTAGATATTTAAAGCAGCATACTTATTATCACAAGGCTAATGCGCTTCCCTGGCGACGTATATATAAATAAGTAATTAAAACTTAGTGAAAAACTAGTATAGAAGCTTTTTGTACTGATAAAGCTGTTGGTTATTTGAACCATTCTGAAAAAAAAATCAAATTACATTTCACAAGGAATAACTGTGTGTCCCTGTATGACTTTGTTCACACAACTTTACTAAGACAAGTCGTATTATCTATCGTAATGATGCGTAACTTTAAAAACGCGATATGAAGATGAACTTCTAAACACAATCATAGTTATGAGTAATAATAATGCAATGTTCACTACAACTGTTTGTCTTGGCAGATGTGTGAACAAGTTCAGATCGAAGTACAATGAATCCCATATGCTAAATTAGCTTATATTAGATTCTTTATTCAAACGTACTTATTTTCTAAAAAGAAGTAAACTTATTTGAAATTAGCATTCAAGTCACCTACTTAGCTGTTTAACTTAACGAAAGAACATGAAACATTCTCAATTGCCAGTAACTCATAGATTTGCATGTCTCCGTTGGAAAATGACGTTCAGAATGGTCAGCTACAACTATAGGTGCGATTTCAGTGCCCCCTCGCTGGATTCTTGAGCCCACTGACAAGGCTTTTGCCCAGGGTTCCGATGCCAAGGTCGAATGCAAAGCCGACGGCTTCCCCAAGCCCCAGGTCACGTGGAAGAGGGCTGGTGGTACGTACAACAACTAAATTCTAATAATAGTTTAATCTGATTTGTGAAACTGAGAAAAAGAAAAAAGTACGAACGTGTGAAAAACGTCGACGTGCCGATGCTTTCAATCAAAAAAACTAGCAATGAAATGAAATGAAAACACACTAAATTCCACCATTTCTAAAATCCCCCATCAAATTTCAGGAGATACGCCCGGCGATTACAAGGACCTTAAGCCAAACAACCCTAACGTTAAAGTAGAGGATGGAGCACTGACCATTGCCAATATCCAGAAGACCAATGAGGGATACTACCTTTGTGAAGCCGTTAATGGGATCGGATCAGGACTGTCAGCTGTTATACTGATCAGCGTTCAAGGTAAGCCCATCTATAGGCTGATTGTTACGCGTTGCCTACAGAAAAAAAGCAAGTTAATTAGTAGAAGAAACGGTTAATAATAATGTGTTGAATCTTCTCAGCTCCACCCCAATTCGAAATCAAGATGCGAAACCAAACTGCACGCCGAAGCGAGCCCGCTGTCCTGCAGTGCCAAGCCAAAGGAGAAAAGGTAAATAATTAATAATTGAATGGAGTCACACTTACACCTAGTCAAAGAAATACTTCTCGTCCCGTCCCTTCGTTCTTTGCGACTTCTTCACAGTATAAAATCAAATAATGACAGCCAAATCCTAAACCATGGAATTTTCCAAAACAGCCAATCGGTATCATCTGGAACATGAACAACAAGCGTCTTGAGCCCAAATCGGATCCCCGCTACACAATTCGCGAAGAGATTTTGATCGGAGGAGTGGTTTCTGACCTCAGCATCAGGAGGACCGAGCGGTCAGACAGCGCTCTTTTCACCTGTGTCGCCACCAACGCCTTTGGCTCTGATGATACCAGCATCAACATGATTATTCAGGGTGAGTACAACATCATGAATCTTTGCGCCATACTCGCTGTCAAGTCGACTGCTAGTGCTAGTGTAAAGGCTCAGGTAACCCGGCTAAGTACTGCAAGTCGAACATTCAGTGCTGGCAACTGGTACTTAATAGGGTCTTGTAACTTATTTTGTTACATTTCTGCTAGTGTAATTTTTGATTTCAGTTTATAACATACGATATGCGAACGGCAGTCAGTAGCTACGTTCTATTATCGCTAAAAAATATATGTAACTGCTAGAAATTAATTACGAGACATTCAAAAAGAGATGCTTTGTATTCTCATCTCGACAAATCTTAACCCTGTATCGCTATATTAAACAGAGGTACCCGAGGCGCCCTATGGCCTGAAGGTGCTCGACAAATCCGGCCGCACCGTGCAGCTGTCCTGGGCAGCCCCTTATGACGGCAACTCTCCCATCAAGAAGTTCCTCATTGAGTACAAGCGCGCTAAGGGCAGCTGGGAGAAAGATATTGACAGGTAAGTTGATAAAGAAATAGCAGCGTACCACATTTAGATAAGCAATTGCATTAAAATGATTTAATCTGGATGTATAGCGTTTTTAGTTTCGTGAACACCTGCCCCTAAACTACGAAAATCGAAGTTCGTATCGTATCGTCCCGCTCACTCGTGTTAAATAATATTAGCTCGGGAGGGACGGCACGATACGAAGTTCGAATTTTGCACTTCGTAGTCGGGGGGTAGTATTCAATAGAGGATGTATGAAAGGATAGAAACCGAAATAAAGTTCTTCGCAACATTTGGTTAGCGTAGTCATAGCACTGGTAGTACGTAACGCGATGCGTGTGACCTGCAGGGTCCTGGTGCCCGGAGACGCGACGGAAGCCGGCGTGTTCAGCCTGCGGCCCGCCACGGCGTACCACATCCGCATCGTGGCGGAGAACGAGCTGGGCACGTCGGAGCCCTCGGAGACGGTCACCATCATCACGGCCGAGGAGGCGCCCGGCGGGCCGCCGCAGGACGTCAAGCTCGCCGCCGCCGACCAGCACTCGCTCAGGGTCACCTGGAAGCCCCCCGCGCCGCAGGACTGGAACGGCGAACTGCAGGGGTAATCCTATATTTCTCAAACACTGTCGGAAATGTTGTCATTTTACTCGAAGTAACAGAACACAAAGGGCCTTGTTGACGGCCGCATTACATTGCAGGCGCGATTACCTGTCCATAAATCGGATTGCTGGACTGTTTTTCATTTGTAAGTAAAATAGACCATGGAAACATTGAGTGACATGTCTCATTCAGCCAAACCGGTGGCTGTATGCAGGCGTTCTATTCGAAATTCAACATTTTTATCGATGTCTTAAATAGCTTAGCAGTATTAAAAAGAAAAATATGCTTTTTTAACTAAAAAAAATGGCGGGAATGAAATCATACGTAAACAAGTAACATTAACGCACAGTCTTTACTTATTTAAAGTTATGCCAGTTCTATTAATTTAATAGTTTTTAGTGACAAAATCGTGATCATTTGTTGTATAGAAGTCCACCGTGATGAAAATCAGAGGATAACTATTAACTAAAGCAAACTGCTTAGTACCGCTTAAATTTCAATGGAAATATTTAGTCGTTGTGAAACTATTATAAAACAGAGGTAAGGAAATTACCTAATGAATTTAGTTAGTTATTAAGTATTTAATTAAATAAAATATGTTAATAATGACTCAGATATTGTAATATTTTGCAATAAATAATATTTAAGACACTACCACAAATAGTAACAATGGCAGTTTTGGCTTGCTGTATTATGAGAGTTAATTAATAATTAAAAATTCCTTATTTCCTCTTAATGTTTGAGAAAAAATCTATATCTGCCACGGCTGGAATAGCAATTGCTGGACTCGTACTTATTAAAAACACTCACCTGCGGTTCGTGTTTTTAAACTAAGTTCTCGCTCCAGCAATTGCTCACTTCCCACGCCTGGGCATTAGTCTACTATTAGCATTCAGAGTTTGACACGTTTTAAGCGTTTCCCAGACTGGCTCGGTTAGCGGTGGTGGCTTACCGGTAAGTACCGCGTTCTGACTGCGTCGAAGCCGCGTCATGTCATTATGAATCATGCAGAGGACTACCATCGTGTCCAACTGACTGCCACCGTGATCGCGCCAATCTGGGAAACGTTTTAAGAGTCGATATGTATGTTTATGATCGCTGTCTTGTAATCCCGCTCCTCATCAAGAGTAAGCGGTGAATTATTGCTGAGAATAACTTATATGTATATAATCGCAATAACTAAACTTTACAATATTGTTATAGCTACTATGTTGGCTACAAACTGGCTTCAAGCAACAAATCGTTCGTCTTCGAAACCGTCGACATCTCCAAGGAATCTGGCAAGGAACACCACCTGGACATCCTCAATCTTAAGTACGTATAAAATTAGTGCAACATTTTATTTATTTTGGGCTACAATTGGCCAGCAAAGAACGAAAGAAAGAACTAAAAGTAAAAATTCGGAAAATTCTTAGCTAAATACCCACTCAGCATCACAATTTTTTAACCCCCGACGAAAAATAAGGGTGTTATAAGGTTGACCTGTGTATCTGTCTGTGGCATCATAGCTCCCAAACGGATGGACCGATTTCGATGCAGTTTTTTTTAATCGAAAGCTAGTTTAATCGAGATAAATTTAATTAAAATCGGTTCACCCGTTTTTGAAATACTGAACTTTGAAATGACAATGACGGGGGTTTACAACTTTTCTAAGTTGGTTAGGTTATATCCGACATTAGTCTAAAGCCAAACCACCCCACAGGACCTATACCCAGTACTCGGTGGTAGTCCAAGCCTTCAACAAGATGGGTTCCGGGCCCGTATCGTCGGAAGTGCGCGCCTACACCGCCGAGGGCGCGCCGTCCGCGCCGCCGCAGGATGTGCTCTGCACCACCCTCACTGCGCAGACCATTCGCGTGTCCTGGGTGTCGCCTCCTCTCGCCGCTGCCAACGGACTGATCAAGGCGTACAAAGTTGTGTATGGGCCTAGCGACACTTGGTACGGTGAGTGTTGATCGATTCTTGCTGTGATACACAGCGCAGACTCTCCTCTTGGCTCTCATAACATTGGAATAGTAGTTGTAGGTACTTGAAAACTGATAGAAATAAGTAAGTGTTTGCCAAACGCAACAAGTGTAACATTTTTCTCCTTTGGTTAACATTGTCAATAATCAGCAAATTAATGGCTATGCAATGTGTCAGGACTAACATTATAGCGGAGGGGCACTATAGTTTTATGTAACTTATTATAAGAAAGGCCTGTGCCCAGCAGTGGGACGTAAATAGGCTGATGATGATGATGATAATGTTTATAAGAAAGCCAGACGGTTTTCAAATGGCATCCACGGACCGGGAGACGAGCTGTAGGTAGGACTCCAACAAGATGGAGCGACGACCTGGAGAGGATTGCGGTGGATGCGGAAAGCACAAGGCCTGTGTCCGGACGTGGACGTCTTTCGGCTGGCATGAAGGTGATGATGATGATGAAGTAATTATTGCAGATGAGAAGACAAAGGACACGAAGATCACGGCGAGCAGCGAGACCATCCTGCACGGGCTGAAGAAGTTCACCAACTACTCCATGGAGGTGCTGGCCACCACCAACGGCGGCGACGGCGTGCGCTCCGCGCCCATTCACTGCCAGACCGAGCAAGACGGTACGCCACTCTAGCTACACTTTCTTGCGCTACTGGGAAAAAGGTTTAGGGGCAAATGAAGGGTACACGGAAAGAATATGTCTAGCCACCTGAGCAACTTTTTGAGTTATCGCGATTTGAAACTTTGGAACGATGTAATTATCCAATTATGATTTTCGTATACATCTTTTTTAAAATGAAGCAAGACATGTTACATATTTGTATCTGTAATGAATGGTAATGGTAATGAGTGGTAATTCATTTATACTAGTCTATTGAGTTGAGTGCTCTACATTTTGAGATTAAAATCTCGTTTCATAAAACAAGTGACTAGACGTGTTTTTTCCGTGTAACCTTCAAATGGCTTTGTGCCAAGTTTCTTGCGGCGCCTTCTTGACGATCGTGGTCTTTCCGAAAGCGCCGAAAGACTCAAAAAATTACGTGTAACAGAGCATTCAACTGCCTATTTACTGATTAAATTTTAAAATTTGAATTTGGAATAAAATGTGACTCGTAAGAAAAACCAGCCCAGAAATGTTAGCTTAGAAGTAGAAAGTAATACAATGGCAATAATTGGTACTTAACACATTTTGATGATGATCCTGTTTTCTCAGTCAAATTGAGTCATCGCAAAGATATATTGCGCTTAAAAAATATATATATATATTGCTTACAAATAAATGTGTTCAGTTCCCGAGGCCCCGCGCGCTGTGAAGGCTCTCGTAATGGGATCCGAGTCCATCCTGGTGTCATGGCGGCCTCCCGCGCAGCCCAACGGCGTCGTGACTCACTACAACGTGTACACGCAGGCGCAGAACGCTGAACCGCATCCCAACAAGGTACGTCCACGGCTGAACCCTGAAAAAAACACCAAAATACACTGACATTAATGAATTTGAGTTGCCCTGGCGTCTACGTTGTTGACGTGAGAAACTATGCAGTAGATTTTGATAAAACAAAAGTTTTTGCTAATACGGCAAGCGCTAAGTGTATTGAATTATAATGTCTATGGAAGCGTAATTAAGCTAAAGAAATGGCTCCACCACATAGGTACTGTGATAGACGTGATTTTTTTTTTATCAAAGCAATGCGTCAGTCAGCCGTGACACTCGTGACGCGCGGGCTTGTGTCACGGGAGTTTCGATTGTGAATACTATTATGCTTTGCGTAATTTTATATTTTTCAAATATGCCATCGTGTGTCGTAAAGTGGTGTAGAAACCATAATGGATATGAAAAACACCAAAATTACCATTCTTAAGTAAGTAAATATATATTTAAAAAACCCATAGCTTATGGCTCATACCGTCCTCGCTGAACGGGATAGTTGGATGGTTCGACCGCACTTTGTCGAGAAATGCCGAGCGTAGCCGATGCGTGTCGCCGCTCATTGACGTACGTGTTTACGTACGCCAATCTATAGGCTGGCTGGCTGAGTGTAAATAAAAAAATAGTAACTGTGAGTAGTTCCATACACAGTGGTGGCGTAGGGTAGATTGGCGCCCCGGACGGTTTTATATTGAGATTGAGCACCCCTACTTAAAATAAAACACCCAGAGGGAAATTTTGTGCGCATTCTTTGGCTGTAGATAGGTACTAAGTGAGTTGTCGTGGCCACCCCTAGGTGCTTCCACCCGGGGCGCCCCCCCCCCCCCCCCCCTGCACCACCACTGAGGGTCGAGCATGAGTTTTCGAATCCTGCGTAAACGTTACGGTTATCGCATCGAGATCGAAAAACCTCATACTAAATTTTTGTTCCAAATACGGTCACGGGCGGGCGCTTAACGTTTAAGTACTATTAGATTTTACGTGGCGCAGCTTTCGAATATTCGTACTCGGGCTTGTTCATACAACTCATTACTTCGCATCGCTGACAGGTGCCCGCGTCGCAAACCAGCTACTCGGCGACGGAGCTGAAGGCCGGGCGGTACGACTTCTGGGTCACGGCCTCCACCATCATCGGCGAGGGCCAGCCCTCCGCCACCGCCTCCTGCAGCCCCAGCGACAAAGGTAGGCAGTTAAAAAAAATCGGCTGAGTACGAGTCGGACTTGCGCACGAGGATTCCATGCAAAGATTTTAACGCTTTTCCCCAGTGTTTTAAGAAGTCGAGTATTAGTAGAGCCCTGCTCCTGAGCAATATGTACGCAGTGTGGGGTCATCTTGTATTGGTCTGTGAAATTTACCTACAGACATAAGAATTTAAGATTTTGAGAATTTTCTGAGTGGTTGTGCTCTAAGAACTACCTTCATACCAAATTTTAAGTTTCTAGGACAACTGGAAGTACCTTTAGGTTTTCGGGGTACGGCAATTTGTATGGAAACAGCCTTTTTAATTAGCTTTTGATTGCGTTGACCTGGAAGGTTGATTTTTTCACAGCTTCAAGGGACCGCAGGCTTGAGTATTTGATATTAATTTCAGCATGCTACCTAAACGCGTTCCAGAGAAAAATGGTCTTGACAGCTAGACAGACAGACGGACAACAAAGTTATCCTATAAGGGTTCCGTTTTTTCCTTTTGAGGTACGGAACCCTACAAAAATGGTAACTCATTTGCTAAACCTAATAGAATTCCTTGTTTTGCAGTGCCCGCCAAGATAGCTTCTTTCGACGAATCGTTCACCGCCACCTACAAGGAAGACGTGAAGCTGCCCTGCCTGGCCGTTGGAGTGCCCCCGCCTAACATCCTTTGGAAGGTAAGATCAACATTAAAGAACCTCTATAATCTTGTAAAATAATATGAAAACTGCAAGTGAACGTCATTTGGTAGGCCCTAAAATTAGTCGTGCGGAAAATACTATTTTTCCATTAACATGTTGACTCACGTTCACGTATCTAAAGTGGCACTTTCCGAGCACGTGCATTGTAATAGTACTTTTTGATACAAGCGCGGAAAGTATGTCATTTTGCTCTAGTCAAGGTGTCTTGGCCCAACCCGCCAGGTGAGAGTCGTGACCGGGACGAATGAAAATAACACTACTGCTCGTGTACCAAACGACGTTTTTTAATACATCTGCGTAAAAATTACAATGAAGCCAAAGGCGGTTAGCCAGGTGCGCGCGGCCCTGTCATCACTCGTCGGCGCCTGCGGTGAGGCCAGGCGCGCGCACCCAGCGCCTTGGAAAAGTAAAAAGCACTAGTGCGAAAAATCCAAATTTCCGCACGATACACAGCCACAAAAAGTACCACTTTTTGGGCAATTGTACTACAAATGTAATTCGTGTTTCAGATCAAGGGCCAGCCCCTGGACGCGTCCGAGCGCGTGCGCCAGCTGCCCGAGGGCTCGCTGCAGATCGCGGGCGTGGCGCGCGAGGACGCCGGCGAGTACTCCTGCCACGTCGACAACCCGTTCGGCACAGACACCGTCACGCACACGCTCTCCGTGCTCGGTGAGCCGCGTGCGCACGGTGCCCGCTACACACACAGCTGCCCGGGGCTCGCTGCAGATCTTTGACGGACGCTCTGAAGTCCAAAATCGGGGTTTGCCAGCGGGACTAGGATCGAATCCGCAACACCGCCCTGCGGGCCATGACTCAAGTTACAGACGCAGGTCAAAGAGCATCTAAGATAAAGTGGGACTGGGCAGCACATGTAGCACGGCGCGCCATTTTGTCGCTTGTCGCGCAGTGCGTCCCTTTCATAGTGACGGAATCAGTGAAGGACGCACTAAGCGACAAACGACAAAATGGCACGCGTGCTAGCCCCCCTGGGCCGTGTTTTATAAAGCTACAAGTTACAATTTACAAGCGGAAGTCTCTTTCTAACAAAAGGTGATAGAATGAGACTTCCGCTTGTAAATTGTAACTTGTAGCTTTATAAAACATAGCCCTGGTCATGTTATGGGCCAAGGTAGCCACCGAGTGGAGTCCCACAAACTCGAAGAAGCGACCCGGCAGACCTAGACGGCGATGGCGGGGTGAACTGGACTCCTTCTTGAGGGACTGCCCGTAATTGCTAAAGACCGGAAGCAGTGGAAGTGTCGGGGGGAGGCCTTTGCTCAGCAGTGGGACAAATTGGGCTAATAATAATAATATTAATCCTAACTAATATTATAAATGCGAAAGTAGCTCAGTCTCTCTGTCTGTCTGTTTGTTACCTATTCACGGGAAAACCGCTGCACCAATCTAGATGAAATTTGGTAAGAAGATAGTTTGAATATTGAAGAATAACATCGGCTACTTTTTATTCGGGAAAATTGTATAGTTCCCGCGGGATAGCGATAACCGAAATCTATGCGGACGAAGTCGCGGGCAACAGCTAGTAATAAATAAACTGAATGTTACTGACTTTTTCATGCGCAAAGGGTTAAGTTTTCACTTGTTTGTGCGCCTAGCTCCTCCGTTCCCGCCGCAGCTGAGCGTCGCGTCGTCGTCCGTGTCCTCCCTGACGCTGCGCCTGAAGCCTTCGCACGCCGCGGAACAGTCGCCCTCTGCTGGCTACACCATTCACTACAAGCAGGAATTCGGAGACTGGGAAACTGTACAGGTAAGTTTAAACTAAACACCAAAAATATATGGGCATCACTCATCATCATCATGTCAGCCGAAAGACGTCCAAGGACTCCCCAAGGCTCTCTACTTACAAGTCTTGTGCTTTCCGCATCCACCATCGCATGTTTTTCCGCAAAATATGTTGTTTAAGTACTTATGTCTCCATTGTTTCCATAATCAAATCACAGGTGGAGTTGGTTTCTTTAAAATAATTTTGATTTTAGATTCCAAGCAGCACTGACACTTATACTCTGGAGAATTTATTCTGCGGCTCAAGATATCAACTCTACGTTACGGCTTACAACGGGTAAGTAAATTTTATGTTTTGTAAATCATAATTCATAAATAATAGAACCGCGCGCGCCGGGCTCACCGCTTTTGTTTCTATTGTCATTTTTCGCAAATGTATTAAAATGTCGTTTGGTACACGTGCATCATTGTGTAACATTTTGCACGAGTCCCGAGATGTTTTGGCTCGACTCGCCAGGTGAGATAATTTTGATACAAGTGCGGAACGTGAAATGACGCTTTCGCACGTATACTACTAAACGGCGTTTTTTAATACATTTGCAATAAAATTGCAATGAAACCAAAGGCGAAACCACCCGCCGGGGCCAACTCCCCCGCTTTCCTCCACCAGCGCCTTGGAAAAGTAAAAAGCACTAGTGCGAAGAATACAACTTTCCCCACGACACGTCGCCACAAAAGTACCACTTTTTGAGCAACTACATTAAAAAGTACTGTAGTCCGTATCATTTCCCTGATAAAAATGTTTGATAGCCCGGCTCCTACCCTACACGAATAAGCATGTGTGTGTGGCAGGATCGGCACGGGCGAGGCGTCGGACGTGGTGATCGCGCGCACGCGCGGCTCCAAGCCGCCCGTGCCGCGCGCCGCCGACTTCATAGAGGTGGGCTCGTCGTCCGTCACGCTGCACCTCAAGCAGTGGCTGGACGGCGGCTGCCCCATGACCCACTTCGTCGTCGAGAACAAGAAGAAGTGAGTCAGGCCGGGCCCGGCGGGTCGATCCCCGCAAGGGGCAGGCGTTTGTTCTGTACATTAAATTACATGGCCAGTAATATAGGTAGTGTGCAGATTAATAAAAATACTTATTTCAGTGTGATGAGTGATGATGTTATTAAACTGGGAAAAATAATAGAACATCAAGTTACGGTAATTAAATGAAATTCAATTGCTGCTTTAATTACTTTAAAAGATACCGTCAAAAATCAATAATAGTGGCACATTTGTATTTTTTTTATTGATCAACTAGTGTATAATATTCATCATTACCAACCTATCAGAATGAATGTATTAATGAAAACGTCATGGATATATCAAGTAATGTTGCGCTAGACAGTACTTTTGAATCCCATTCTCATTGCGGTAATAAAATAGGTATGCATTTATCTGTATGTATAGATATGTTTACCCGTTGTCTAGTAGTACCCATAACAGGTACCAGGCTTTTCTTAGTTTGGGAGTATGTCGTTCGTGTCAATTGTTTCATGACATTTTTTTTATTTACATTTGTGTTGATTTAATTCTAAGTATCAGCACCTCTGTACCAGTTGGGCGATTTTTCTAACGTGTAAACTTTTCAAGTGAAAAACACTGCAAAGAAAAAGAAGTTACTCAATTTATTTATACATATGTTAGAATCGTTTAATCTTTACAGATAGGTTTTAATGGCGAAGCTTGTTGCGGATCTCAATATTCTGAATTAACGTTCTTCACTTCGGCTCAATGAAAGCTTTCTTACCACAGGGGTGCTGCCGAATGGAACCAAATCTCGAACGCTGTCAAACCTGGTGGAAACTTTGTTGTTCTCGGTATGAGTTGTTTTTATTATTCAAAATAAAAGAAGATACCTACTATCAATTGTCATTCTATAGAACTTGCTAACTATGTAAACAAACCGCCATGCTGAAATTGTCTCTGAATGATGAATTTACTATGGCGGTTCGTTTATATATATAGCAAGTTCCATAGAAGGACACTTTACTTAGTATACCTATTAACTTGCTACCTTAAATAGAAAGTTACGTTATTGGACGGTAACTACCACATGTCATGCTGGGTGCATGTGTAAATAGGATGTGGATACTCACTCACCAAGAAGCAGGAAATCAGAATGTCTTACCATCAGGACAACACCTAGAACGGCAACAACAAACTGCACTCAACCGCATACATGCTGTCCGTTCAGTATACACATTGCAGACGTGTTTTCAGACCTCGAACCAGCGACCTGGTACGTGCTGAGAATCACCGCCCACAACAACGCTGGCTTTAACGTCGCCGAATATGAGTTCGCTACTCTCACCATGACCGGTGGTACGTACATTAAGTATTTATTAGTTTAGCAAATGCAATAACTTAGAAAGTTCATTCATTTGGTCCCTTCCACCTTTGTTCACAAGTTCTTCTTCTTTTGGTGCCTCTCCAACTAGTGAAGGTTGGCAGTCAGCTCTGCATATCTCTCCCTGTCCCTGGCAAAGCGAAAGAGAGCGGCATTCGGGATTCCCGTCCATTCCCCAGCCAAGTACGAGATACTAAATGTCCCTTACATCGACGATCAAAAACAATGGGAACAATTTTTATTCAAGGATGTTATCTTTTATTCTGCACTTCAGTGTAGGTAGATCATGTTATTTAAAATCGGAATAACCTGTTTGCTAGTAACAGTCAAATTTAAATTGTTGTGCTTATGCAATCACCCTGTCAGCTTGTCCTTATCACCATCGTTGTCCCACGATCATACATATATAAATCATACATTATGCGCATAAAGACGTACCTGAAATGCATCGCCTTCATCATTACTTTCAAACGTAAACTGCCAAGTTAGCATATACCCATCTTTCATTAGAGCGATGCAGCAGCTAACACTTATTTTGAGGGTACTTTGTGAAAACCAAATGTAAACTACCGTGCAATCCTTTAAAACTAACAATGAGGGCTACCGCGAGTCAAAAACCGTTAGTATCCTTAATGTCGAGTGAGGTAACGTCTAATGTCTCATTCTCCACCAATCAGAGACAAGCTTCTGGCATATGATTGGTGGAAATCAACAGATTGACTCGTGATGGCTCTCATTCCATTGGTTGCTAGAGTTGCACGGTAGTGAAGATGTCTGGGCCTCGTTTTATAAAGCTACAAGTTACAATTTACAAGCGGAAGTCTTTTTCTAACAAAAGGTGATAGAATAAGGCTTCCGCTTGTAAATTGTAACTTTATAAAACACGGCCCTGGTTGTTACAAAGTACCCTCGATAAGCAGCAGCCGTACCGTTCCAATAAAAGTAAAAAAAAAATCAGAAAAACAAGTTCGCTTTCTCTTGATTCTCGCGGCAGTTCCTCCGTCAGTCCGTGTTGTAAGCGCCGCGTTGCATTTCAGGTACGATCGCGCCCGCGCGCGAGGTGGGCGGCGGCTCGCTGAGCGCCGAGCAGACCATCAAGCTCATACTGTCGCACCTGAACCTCATCGTGCCCGTCGTGGCCGCCATACTCGTCATCATCATCGCCGTCGTCGTCGTGTGCGTGGTCCGGGGCTCCCGGGACCACCACAAAGGTAACCGACGGCGTGTTGCCAGGCACCGTCGCGCCGCCGCCCGGCCGCGCGCAGGAGCTGCCGGCGTGGGCCCGGGCGTGGCTGGAGCCGGAGGTGCTGGTGCCGATCCTGGCGACCATCGTGGTGTTCGTGGTGGGCGCGGTGGTGATCTGCCTGACGCTCGCGCGCCGCAACGCGCCGCGCCGCCTGCGAGGTCAGAAGGACGTGTACGACTGTATGTATGCATGGAGCGACGCTTCATCTGTTCCTTTTTAATCACGTGCCTTCGGCTGCTACATAATAAATGTGGGAAGTTGGAAAAGGCTTGTACACCGGTATTTTGGACCGCAGGTACTTTGTGATATTGTGATCCATTTATCCAACAAAAACACATACGGGACCAATCAGATTTAAATTTGGGTTAACTAGTAGTCTAAACAGAATTTTTCAAAACTAAATAGTTATTACGTAGCGGCCGATAGCAATACTAACTTTATTTCTATTCCACATCTTTCGCAAAAATTATTTTGAATCTGAATATATCTGTCGACTGTGAACTAACCATTAAATTATGTCATAATATCATCAATCATTAATCAAAACCATTTCATGTGATTACTTGATTTTATTATTTTATACCATAATTTTCTATAATTTGCGAATGCTCATTCAAAGTTCGCTGTACTAACTGTGCGTGAAATTAAATTACTTATAAGAACACTCACAGTTGTGTAATATAAATAACTAAATGTGACACTTATGTAAAACATTGATAGTTTAACGTATATTTACGACCACATTTTGATCTAACCTACTTTTAGAGGTACATGTTGTTTGGACCGTTCTGCGTTATTTCCTATTGTAAAGTTTCACATACACAGTGACTGAAAAGGTGGAACACTTATACCGGAGAACCCATTGAGAGACCTAAAACCGCTACATTATTTTATCAAAGTAATTTAGAATGTAATATAATAACCAAACAAAAGTTATTTTCATTCATACAAATTCAAACTCAGATTCCAAAAATAAACTAACAGCTACTCCCAGAGTCGAAGGAATAGCAGTGAGATCCCAATGTCTTCATAAAGGAACGCTCTTCCATCCTTATACCTGGACCACATCTACAAGCCCTTTCATTGTGACAGGAGACCTGTGCCCAGCGGTGGGCCTTAAATAGGCTGGTAATAATGACAACAACTGTTTTAAATGATTCGCGGTACATTAAACATAAACCTATGCGGCACTCGCGGTCAATATCCCGTTCTCCTTATGTCTGATGCTGACACCTACATCTGTCACGTGTTAATCTAGACGATGCGGTGTACAACGCGTCGCAAGCGGCCATGGGGGGCGGCGGCGGCACGCTGGACAAGCGCGGAGGCCTGCGCGATGAGCTGGGCTACATCGCGCCGCCCAACCGC
This sequence comes from Clepsis dumicolana, assembly GCA_963691665.1. Classification (NCBI taxonomy): domain Eukaryota; kingdom Metazoa; phylum Arthropoda; class Insecta; order Lepidoptera; family Tortricidae; genus Clepsis; species Clepsis dumicolana. The sequence goes on from OY829512.1 coordinate 13,241,317, forward strand.
AAGCTGCCGCCCGTGCCCGGCTCCAACTATAACACGTGCGACCGCGTCAAGCGGCAGGCTGTCATCAGTGAGTACCCGCCGCACCTCGCTACACTAACGCTCAACATACTGACACACGTCACATCTTATGCCATTATTCATAAACGTCACTCAAGCCTAAATCAAATAAAATAGGTTTAGTCCTCTTCTTACTAAAAGAAATGTCAATGTGACAAAAAAGAACAAACGAGCTTTAACGGCATTTTAGTTGAAATAGGTCTATGAGGTTTAGGGTTAACCCTTTGGTCTGCACGCCAACGTCCTCACCGGGGAGCGAAACTTTGGTGCCTTATGACAGGCGTATGACAGGCGTTTGGTAAAACTGAACACACTTTGCAATACGACCAATTATTGTATGTGTCGGTGCCGTGGCAGGCACAACAGCACACCACACGACACCCTTAGGCGTTCTTGGCGCCCAAATGGTTAAGCGGGACTGTGACAGATTTCATTAAACTTGAAACGGTTGCATTTCACGTCTTTAGCGGGTAGGTACTGCGACATTTTCGCGCCACACTTTTGAGTGTCGTGATACAGTTAGTGAGTACTATGGCCATACTATGTCATATACAAACTTACTCACACTTTAGACGGTGGCATTTCAAATCTTCAGTATACCGTCATTCGCTCTTTATTTCAAAATACGCACTTTCTATCACGTTTCAATACCAATTTGTAACCACATTTTCAATCACTCATTCATTCACCTTTCACACATCACACAACTAAAATTTATTTTATAAATACCTGATAATTACAGGTAAGTACATTATCAAAATATACTAGATATTATAATCCTAAATGCACGTTTATATTCTTCTCTGCCTATTTACTTCTTATCTATCTCTTTCTAGCTACATTCAGTTTAGAAGGTCAAGGTGGGTGGTGGCTTTCAATAGCTGTTCTGGCATAGCTGGTGGACGTTGCTCACTTGTGATGTCAGTCCCTTATACCCTGACCAGAATTTATGAAAATTGACCATGAATTGGTTTCCTACTAGAAGTCACTGTTTTTTACACGTATAAACTTACAAGTCTTTTGATACTGAGAAGATATGACAATAATGTAAAGTATACACTGTTTGATTTTCCTGTAAATCTGGTCAAGGGATGGTTTTTCCCCAAATATTTGGATGCAATTGTTCAACAATCCCTTTTATAATCTTATCTTGCACTTGCCATCGAACAAACAAAACAACTTACAAACATTTTATGTTTCTAGTAAAACTGATAAAACTTTGATTAACCAGTACGGTCTTACATTTTTATATTGTTTGTAGTAGCTAAGTAAGTACTTACATAAATTAAGTATGTGTTTGTTTGTTCGAATGTATCACTAATTCAGATTTTCGTAATGGTAGTAACAAAATAAGTATTGTTATTATTTTAACTCTTATATTACCTGTTTACAAAATTAGAATACTGCTATCAATAATCGAAATCTTAATTAGCCCATGTGCAATGTGCCAATTTTATTTTTAATTAAATTTGTTGTTGTCTACTCGATGTTCCTACTATAAATCGGGTGCTTTTACATAGCTTAAACGTTCCCGTAGCATCTCACTTCACGAACATAGACAAATATTTAAATAGGAAGATAGTGGGTGATGGAGACGAAAGTCAATGTAGTACAATAATAATAGGGGGGAGCGGGGTACTCCATAAGCCGACAGCGGTAAGGCGTGGGTAAGACGAATGCGCAGTAACAGCTGATAGTCGGGTCCCGGGTCCCGGGAGTGAGATGCTCGGGCTGCATGTAACGGTGGTGTGGCGCAGTGGGCGCGCACTCGACGTGGGACCCGCGCCGCCACCACTACGAGCGCGTGCGCCGCGCGCACCAGCGTCGCGACTCCGACGGCACCATCTCCACAGGTACGCGCAACCCGAGGCCCAACCCTGCCGAGCGATTCAACCGAGAACTAACCACAACATACTCTACTACCTACACCTTTCCGTGTCAATGTCTTACTTTACCAATAATTAAAACCTTTCAAAGGATATTGAATTAAAATACCTTCTAGGAGGAGTAGGTGATATGTAAACGCTCGGCAAGTGTGACCCGCATACCGATTCCTCCTTTTTGTACCAACTTATATCTACGGCCACGGAATACACCTATCTGCTACGCGCTACGGTAGAAACTGTTTACTGTTTAAAATGAAGTCATAGTTACGCTTAATGGTGTTTCGTAGATTTGTTCTCACAAGTTGGAGTCATCGGTATACCGGTGTGATGCTGGTGTGACCGACTTTTATCATTTGTTAAATGATCAATTTGCTGTATTTTAATCAGTTTCATGTACGTTTCATGATCAACATTTTTTTATGGAGCATTTCTGAGCGGTCACATCAGCAATATGTCCAGTTTTAAAGGCAAGATTATCTGTTCCAAACCTAAAGTGGATATAACAACAGTTATGAATTTACAAAGTTCTAACAGAATGGAGTGTCGACTAACATGCCTGATGCGTGAGTATTTATAGTTATGAAAAACCTAAGAGCCGTTAGTTCGCCTGGAAACAATTGCATGATATTAAAATTCGAGGCAGACTATGAATGGTTTGTGTGTTAGCTCAATATGTTCGCTTGTTTTTCTAACCCAGTTATTTTTTATTTGCTTTTCTTCCGTATTTAGAAGATGCATGGATTTGTTGAACTTACTAAGATAAGCTATTCCACTAATAAAGCATTTAAAACGTACCAATGTAAATGTAATGTATGTGAACAATAACATTACTACTAAGTACATTTACAACACCATAAAAAAATTTTTCAATATAAAATAAAATGTATAGATCTACACACAATCATAAGTCTTCTATAATGCGTTCAGAAACCGTGGGTAATGACCAACATTACGACAATCAGTTTTCATCTTCAAAAACCAATATTTAAAAATAGGCCTTCAAAAGAGAGAGTTAAAAAGGTTACCTATCGTTTGTGAAAAAACGTTTGACCATTTTCTCGTTTCACCTTTTTTTCGTTTGTCCGAATGTATTTTTTTCTGAAACTAAATATTTCAGGATTTTTATAAAACAAACCTAACCTAAAATAAATTCTGAAATAGTTAAAAAAAAAATCATTCGGACAAACGAAAAAAAGGTGAAACGTTTTACCGGAGTTGTGATATGTTACCAATAAAAAAAATAGTCGATACTAAACGTCAGCTCGGTACGATTACAGTATGATTAAAAAAAAAAGTCAAATTCGTGACAGGTTTGTTATGCATACGGCTTCTGAACTTATCTTAGAGTACTTATAATATGTATGTAGATAAAATTAATGTATGCAACTCTACATATTTAGGCCTTAAAATACTCGTGATCTTAATATGAAACTCGGCTTCGTCTCATTTCATAAAACCACAGACGTGTTTTAAGGACCCTCGTTTTGTAGGTATGTAACAGTTGCATAAACTACATATGTCTATAACATATTTCAGTGTAAGGTAAGGCAGATGCCATTCGATGGTCGTTTACTAAGTTGGAATGTGACTATAGAATATATATATTTCCACAGGCATGGAAGACGAGATCTGCCCGTACGCAACCTTCCACCTGCTAGGCTTCCGCGAGGAGATGGACCCGAGCAAGGCGCTGGCGTTCCCGCACCACCACGCCGCGCACGCCGGCACGCTGGCGCACCCGCACCCGCACCACCCCGCGCACTCCCGCGCCGGCTCGCAGAGCATGGTCAGTGCGGCGGCACACAACCGCGGGCCGTATCGCAGTCCCACTCCCACATTCCCGTTGCTCTCTGTGCTTCTCGCTTCCCCTACAAGTGACTGACTTAACTCCAGACGCGTTAAGTTTGACGCGGTCGGTAGCCTAAGTCGTGATTTCGTTGCTGTAGTCAGTCACAAGTGTTGCCTCAAGTGGCTAAAAACACAGGACACCCCATGTGCCATGAGTGGCCGCTACAGGAACGCGGCAGGGAGCGCATAGGGGAGGAAGGTGCTACAATATAAAGCCACGGACTTTGATAGGAGTACGTGGGCCTTGGGCCTCAGGATCTGAAAGGTCTTGCGTCTTAAAAGTGTAATGCATCTATAATTATCATTATCACATGAAAAAGCCCTCGCAAAATGTACGAGGGCTGTTTGATAAGTACCCGTTTATGGAAAAAAAAACATTTTTTTTTGTATATATGCATTTATTTTTCTACGTAGTCACCTTTTAACTCTATACATTTGTTCCACCTATACTCAAGCTTCAATAAACCATCCAAAAAGTATGATTTTGGAAAGTCATTAAAATAGGCCTCTGTGGCGGCAATGACTTCATCATTTGATCCAAATCGCTTGCCACCGAGCCATTTTTTTAGGTTGGGAAACAAAAAGAAATCGCATGGGGCCAAATCTGGAGAATACGGGGGGGTGAGACAATAGTTCGTAGCGTAACTGTGCTAATTTAGCCGTCACAACTCTGGACGAATGAGCCGGGGCGTTGTCGTGATGAAACAGTACTATTTTCTTTTTTAAATGGGGTCGTTTGTCCTTGAACACGGCGTCAAATTCATCCAATAAATTGGCATAGTACTGCCCTGTTATTGTTTTTCCCTTTTCTAAATAATCAATATGTATAATACCCTGCGAATCCCAAAAAACGGTCGCCATGACCTTTCCATCCGATGGGACGGTTTTTGCTTTCTTTGTGGATTTTACCGGGTGAACCTGCTCCAAAGAAAGCAAAAACCGTCCCATCGGCTGGAAAGGTCATGGCGACCGTTTTTTGGGATTCGCAGGGTATTATACATATTGACTATTTAGAAAAGGGAAAAACAATAACAGGGCAGTACTATGCCAATTTATTGGATGAATTTGACGCCGTGTTCCAGGACAAACGACCCCATTTAAAAAAGAAAATAGTACTGTTTCATCACGACAACGCCCCGGCTCATTCGTCCAGAGTTGTGACGGCTAAATTAGCACAGTTACGCTACGAACTATTGTCTCACCCCCCCGTATTCTCCAGATTTGGCCCCATGCGATTTCTTTTTGTTTCCCAACCTAAAAAAATGGCTCGGTGGCAAGCGATTTGGATCAAATGACGAAGTTATTGCCGCCACAGAGGCCTATTTTAATGACTTTCCAAAATCATACTTATTGGATGGTTTATTGAAGCTTGAGTATAGGTGGAACAAATGTATAGAGTTAAAAGGTGACTACGTAGAAAAATAAATGCATATATACAAAAAAAAATGTTTTTTTTTTCATAAACGGGTACTTATCAAACAGCCCTCGTATAGTACTCGTATCACTTATTTACTCGTTCTTGTTTAGTACTTGTATTCACTTTCAATACATACTAAGAATTGTAGTACCGTATAATTTGAACAAAGTATGTCCTTCCAGCCGCGAGCCAACAGCCGCTACGCGCGCAAGAACTCGCAGGGCGGCCAGAGCGCCATCTACTCCACCGCGCCCGAGTACGACGACCCCGCCACCTGCGCCGAGGAGGACCAATACGTAAGACACGCAACATGCGCACACGCACACGATTTCCGACCGAACGAAAATTAATACGAAACTTACACCTAATCCTTACGAAGAACAGAGGCGGGCAGCTAGGCTCTGCATATTTTACTAGCTGCGAAAGTTAACAATTTTAGTTAGTTACCTATAGTTTGTCCGAAAAAACGTTTCACCTTTTTTTTGGTTGTCTGAATGAATTATTATCTGAAACTAAATATTTCAGGATTATTATTAAACAAACCTAACCTAACCTAAAAGATTCTACAAGATGTTCCTGAAATAAATCCTGAAATATTAATAGTTTCAGAAAATAATGTATTCGGACAAACGAAAAAAAGGTGAAAAGTTTTTTCGGGGTTGTGATAGGTTACCTAGACCCTAGAGTAGAATCTACTGCACGCCACTGAGAGTGCATTTTCAAAAGCAGATATTTAACACGGATCCCCTATCTGTGACACGTATATCTTTTCAAATAATCCGGTACTAAACACAGACAAACTCGTCTGTTTTGAATACCTGTGCACGTCTTATTTCAATTTTTGTTGGCGACTTCACCTAGTGCTGAGACTGCTCCAATTAGATGTCTTGCAACGCTCCCCAGCCCGAACTATACAAGCATGGTGTTCTCTAACGGCCTCGTCTGTTGCTTAGCGCGCCCGCTACTCCCGCCCGATGTACGCCTGCGGCCCCGAGTACGACGAGCCTGCGTGCTGCGCGCCCGAGGATGAACAGTACACCGGCGCCTACGGCACTCCCTACTCTGACCACTACGGCTCCCGCCCCAGCATTGGTGAGTCCAATGCCAACTCATCGTAGCGCACAGCACAACCAACACGGGACGCCTAAGTCTAAAAAACTCCACCTCAAAAATTAAGAAATGCCGCCGAAGCAACAGCTGAACAAATGGTTTCGCATCTCACTTCTATCTGAACAAACGATCCTCAGCAACACGACAAGTAGCCAATTTTTGGATTCAGTCTTCTAACAAATCAATCGATCTAGGTACTTTACAGCACAGCGTTGTGATACGTGAAAATCGTGAAGGCTGACGTATTTGTGTACCAGGAACCCGCAAGTGCGGAGGCTCCCCCGAGCCCCCGCCGCCGCCGCCGCGCAACAACGCCGACAACAACTGCTCGTCGTCCTTCAACGAGAGCAAGGACTCCAACGAGATCTCCGAGGCCGAGTGCGACCAGCCGCGCAACTATCCCGGTGCGTACACTGCCACAGTACTACATGCGACCGCAGCTCCCCACATGCCAACAACGTGTGCTCGCTGACAACTTTACAACTTTGATCCTTGCTTTCCAAATACTACCAAAGTGCAAATGCATAAGAGTTTACAACATGACTTTTTTAGCAGAGGGTAGGACGTGTAAAAGTGGTGATATTGAGGGGAGACGAAAAGTTCAAACCCTCCAAACGCTTGGCTAGAGAATGTAGTAGCGCTACAGCAAAAAGATTACCAACGTTTAAAGATTGAGCATGTGAATGGACACGTGCTTGACGAAAGGTTGACTCATCACGCGCGCTTGTGTTCCGCACTCGCCGACTCCTGACAGGGACACGGGTCGAAATTGAATACCATTCATTGACTTGTTCGTATTTGTCATACTTTATCAAAACATCTACGCATATAAGTAGTATATTCTGCTATCAAACAAATAGCTCGAAACAAGCTGCGTTATTATACGTTTTATTTGTGCTTTGAAAAGAGAACTCCGTGACCAAGTATGACAAATATATTACCAACATCATCCTATCCAAATTGTATTCATGTAATCAAATTAATCCTCAAATTGGTCCATGCACTCGTGGGTGTCGCCTGAACAGAAGACGGTAAAACTATTTGGCTCAATTAGTTCTAATTTCTTTGTGTTTCTAAACTGTGACTGACCGCATGCAAAATTTGTCTCGGTAAACTATTGGACCACATTTTATTATACTTACTTGAGCTTCAGAATAGAATATTTCGCAATTGGCTTACTAGAATTATTTTCAAAATTTTGTCTTGTCTATTTTCTGATCACTTAACGACGGTAAACAGAAACATTTATACATACTTACGTTCTTTGGAGCGACGCAACGTTAATGCAAGCAATAGAATGCAAATCCAGACTAGAAATATACTTTAATTATAATGGTATTATTAAAGTTCTTTTATTAAAGCAAATAAGAGAAATTACTTTCCAGTGGTGATTATGAGCCACTCCAATGGAATACTGCCATTTTGATAATTCTGTTTAGCGTCGCCAAGATATTCAATGGGATTCTTTCTTCCAGTAAATACTTTTCATAATTCTATTACTTATGTGTTTAGACGTGATTGTGATAACTTTATTTTTAAATTGTGTAGATAAATTAGTACATGTTTTGGGAGGCGAACTCTGATAACACTCGCCCAAAGTCATATAAAAGTGATTATAGCTTTTAATGGCAGAATTGGTAATTTCTTGAATAGTGATGTATCTAAAAAAACTTTTTTTGTATCTTCTTCATTAAGGAAAAAGGAAGTATTGGGCGAATGGTATTGGAGCAGTAGATAGGCTGAAGGTTAGCGTAGAACGCGTCGTGACTTGTGTTTGTTGCAGTGAGGGCCCACACTGCCAAGGACGGCATGCACAGCGAGGAAATGAGGAAACTCATTGACAGGTCAGTCACCCCGGCCTTACTCACCCACACACCCACACCCCCTAAGTACTTAATTTTGAACACCATTGTCTAATATTATGAAGTGCACAGGCATATCAAAGTTTCATGCAAAATTCGTTTTCTCCCCTATCCAAAAAACAGACTTTGAAATAACTTGAATCTTATAGACAAAGTGTTAATTTTCAGTAGCAATTGCCCACACAGTTTCAAAATCGCAATTTAAGTTAATTTAATGATCAATGAATTGAAAACTTGAAAAGGTTGAATTTTAATTCTTTCCATGGTTAATAAAATGTGGGGAGTACATTTTAAAACGAATATTGTACATGATTGCTTATGAAATGAAATTATAAATATGTTTTGAATAACAACTGCACTCAACAGGCCATATACGTGTCAATAAAAATCAGCAACTTGCTAGATGTTCTGAATCAACTTTACACAGTTGAATGTTAACAGTATACATGTGATAGCCGGCTCCTTGTGTGTGCGCTGACACGTTTGCGTACTTAGTGTTAGAGCATCCTTGCGATAAGTCTGTCTAGTGCTCGCAGTCGTAACTAAGCATGTGTTATGTCCTGCGCCCGCGGTCTACAGGAAACAGTAAGTCAAGTATGTGAACGAACATTGTTTCAATGTCCCCTAATTTGCCTGATTTTTGTTTCTAACATTTTGTCGCTAACACTTCCGATATATTGTGCACTAAAATGTTATTTTGCAGTTAGAATGGTAAGTTACTAGCAGACGCCATTGGCTGACGTTTTTCATAATTATTTTTCAAAGCCGCTCCCCTGCTTGCTCAGGCGTGTTTTTACTAATGATTTGTGAAGTTTCTCCCTCAGAATTGGATTGCCCCGCATAGTTTCCAATATAGGAAAAATAGCTGTCCCGCTATCGAAATTATGCGATCCCCAACATTTATTTCCTGGTTTGCTACTCGCATATCATTCATTAGTGTCATTGTTTCTAGCCGTCAATAGCTAAATTCAACTAGTATTTTTGTAACCCGTTGCAACCAATTCGCACTACCCTAAGCTGCAACTTAAGACTGGAGAGCGTTAAGTTTGAACTTTGTGATGAATATTTCAGACCAGAAGCAAACACCCCAATCCCCCAGCAAGCAGTCCACGGGCGGGGACTCACAGCCTACGATACTGTGGCAGTGTAACCTGTAAGCGCCGACCGACACCGAGCGGCGCGCGGCGACACACAACCCAACCTTCAACGTTATTTTAATGGACCATTACCGTCTTGCTGAACAGTCGAGTCAAATTAAGTTGTTCAATAGAATAATTTGCTCATTATCATAATTTCAGTAGCCACGATTGTTTCCAGTGATCACGTTCAGCAAAACGGTAGTTCCCGTGCCAAATTTTTTACAATAATCGGAAAAGTGTGTCGCGTTTTGAGTTGCGTTTTATTTTAAATTTATCCCAACTTAGTTGGCTGGATTTAGTATTTATTTTTTCTTAGTTTAGACGAACGCACGTTTGTGCCATAAAACTAACATCTAGGGCTCAATCGCCTGTGGTAAAGGTGCCGGGTGGTGCGTCCCAGTAGGATCACACGTCACGTCTAGTGTTACCATATTATAAAAGCAGAAAATCATGGTTGTGGTAGTTATTTCAAATTGATATATTCGCTTAATAGAGTGGTGACGTGTAATTGAACTAAACCTGTCCAATAGGTACGTAAATCGTAGCATCCTCGTCCTTCCTGTCCAACTCGAGCATACTTACTGCGGGCCCCTGTGTACGGAAGTACATTATGAAGGTAGTTAACCTTATTTTAGTCTTTATTTGTTTAGCTTAATTTAAATAAAGTTTTACAGGCGGTTGGGGTGCGTGACTCGAAAAGTTTCGATTTAAATTAAGCTCAACACGTAATAATGTGATATTTTGTATTTTTATCCCATTTTTATTTTTTGTATGAGGTAACAGTTACATGATGTTGTACTCGCGTAGTGTAGTGTAGCGCCGGCGGCTGCGGCCGCACCCATGCTTCCTTTAATGTTATAGATTTCGTGATGCTTTTTTACCATTTACGTTATTGCCAAGTCTTTATTTGTAAAATGTAAAATGTTTTTTTATCGTTTTTAATTTGCATTTAAGCGTACACGTCGTAGGTTAAGCGTAGACTTAAGATTCTATATTAGCAATTAATCAACTTTTAAACAAACTTATGTAATCCGTAGTTAGTTAGTGACGTATCCGTTACTCAATATTATTATGAAGTAAAATTTAAACTAATCGACTATAGGTATACACTATATGAATCGTTTCAATGAACTAAACATATACAGGAACACAGATATTGAATGAGATACCGTCAACTATGTAACGGAAGTTACACTCACTACCACGGAATTTTGAAATGCTTTTAATATTACTCTAGGTGTATTAAGGTGCATTTTTACTAATCATAGTCGTAATTTTATCCTTCTATACTATTCAAGACTAGGTGTAAGACACTTGCGTGTCGTTTCTAGATGTTTCCTTGTGTCGTGCTCTCGTGTGCTTGGCGACGTAGCAGTAGGTAGGTTCCCGCGACTTCCTAGCAACCCAAATCTTCTACTAACCTTCCAATTAGCGCGTTCGGATTAACGATGTTAGTTAAAACTTGTGAACAAATTAAATTATAAAAAATATTCAAAATTATATGTAGCTTATTCGAAATTATCTCAAATCGATGGAATGTATTATTCGTAAGCTAGCGTTAAATGAATTGTGGCTAAACTAAACCTATTGGTATTTTGATAAGTTTGAAGCGTTTTGGTGGGTTCGCTTGTCACTATTGTGTTCGCCGCTTTAACGGAGTATGTTTTGGATTATTGCGACACCAACGCTAACCGCAGCTAACAGTTTGTACCAAAGTGTTTGATTTGTGTTGAATAAACTACTCAAACGTCAACTACATAATGTTGTTTTATTTCAACCTTGTAAATTATAATTATAAATCATGCAGACATAAATAACAACACTGAACAGCATGTTCTACGGAGGTGGTGTATTCATTATACATACATAGTTGTTACTTTTAGTTAAATATTTAGTTACGACTAACGTTGTCCGTCCGCCTACGACGCCGCCTTCACGATCTCCTCCGCGACCTCCACGGCGATCGCCGCCTCTGCTTTGGCCTGTAAAAGGACAAAATTACGTATAAATATTTATTTAAAAAAATATAGCTTTTCATTAGTAAGTAAAAAGGAAGGTCGCAGTTCATGTGTACAAGTAGTAAGAAAATGTCTGTAAAGATGACACATGTTGCTTTTGATCATTACAGATGGCAAAATTAAAAGTGTCTTCGAATTGCCGCTAAACGTGTGTGATACTTTTGAGCGTTGATTCAAATCTTAAAATAAACAGATTACTTACAGGTGAATTGAAAAATAAAATAATAAAAAAGGACCAATTTTTTTTTAATTTTGAATGCATTATGGGCTTGCGTTTGACCACCATCGCGCCTGATGTAAGCGAAAATGAAGTGTAAGATGGAGGTAAGACAGAAACTTAAATTAATTAATCGATCAATGATCACGATCTTGTCAAAAATCCAAGAACAAAAAAGTTATGCCCCGCGGCTTTGCCCCCTCGAAATTTTTCAAAATGGGCTAGTTCCCTATCCCGTGGGAATTTCGATAAATCCCTTCTTAATGCACCTCTAGGATACTCAAGGTATATGTTTGCCAAATTTCAAGTCTCTAGGTCCAGTGGTTTAGGCTTAGGTTTATAGGTATAGAAGATTGAAAGTCTCGAGTTTGGTTGTTACATCCGCTGGTAGGATGATGCGTTACCTTGTCGTTGCCGGCGGAGCTGAGCTCGGACTGCGCCTTGCTGAGCGCCTCCTGCGCCGCGCCGCGGTCCAGGCTGTCCAGGGGGTGCGCCTCCTCCGCCAGCACCTGTGCAAACAACATTCAGCAAATAGGCAGTTGAATTTTCAGTCTACCAGCGCTTCCGGACCATGTATGAAGATGAAGACCATGATTGCCAAGAATGCGCCGCAAGAAACTTGGCACAAAGTCATTTTTTCTAAAAACAAGTTACATAGCTCTTACAACATATAACCACAGATGAATTACACAAAGAAGACTCACTGTATCATTAGAAAAAAAAAATTACAGCATTTTAGAAACAAGTGTAAAAAAATAAAGAACAGCAAACACTTTACTGGCACGATTTAATTGACCAGGAGATGTATAGGGTCTCCAGGTCAAACCTGTGTGTTAAGCCCTGCAAGTCGCATTACATTCTGACGCTCGATCGACGCCATCTATCTCGTTCGATTCACAGCTTCACAATCCTAACTATTATAAATGCGAAAGTAACTCTGTCTCTCTGTCTGTCTGTTTGTTACCTCTTCACGGAAAAACCGCTGCACCAATCTAGATGAAATTTGGTAAGAAGACAGTTTGAATGTTGAAGAATAACATAGGCTACTTTTTATTCGGATTTTTTTTTATAGTTCCCGCGGGATAGCGATAAACGAAATCTAATACGCGGACGAAGTGGCGTGCAACAGCTAGTGTACTATAAATTGCAAGATTTTTTTTGCTAGTCTACTAGTCTAAACTGGGCTTTACACCTTTGGCATTAAGGGCTATCGCGAGTCAAGGATCCGCTAAGATCGCTAGTGTCGAGTGAGGTCTATGTGTCAACCTCCACCAATCACAGGCCAGTAGCTTGTCTTTTGATGGCGGAGAATTACATATAGACCACACTCGATAGTAGCGATCATTTTTGAGTCCGCTTTGTAAAAAGATAAACAGCATAACTATAGCAATAGCCTATAGCAACGGTCTTACTAAATATGCGCTACATGAGTACAACCAACTGTGCAACATTATCATATTTCCCAAATTGACAATAAACCCAAGAAAAGGAGGCTGTAGTGGGAAATTTGTTAAATCATTAATATTAATGACAATCAGAGCATGACTGCTTACATGCATAAAATGATATATCACTGTGTGCACACACCTTCAATTTTACTGAAAACAAAACATTGAAAAAAAAAACTAGAAATTATACCTGAACAGAGGAGTCATCATTGACAGTGACGGTGCCGGATGACACAAAGATCTTGTTCTGCTTGCCGTCATTCTCAAGGACAGTCACTACTCCTGGCCGGAGAACAGCTGGAAATTAGAAATAAACAAATAAATAAAACACCCTAAAATAGCATCACCTCTTGTATAAATGGATTTCGAAATTGATAGTTTTAATTGTGTACTTTAAGGTATAGTTTTACTTACTAAAATAGCATAGCCTAATAATGGTCAGCTGCAGAAAAAAGGTACCATCTAGTGAGGGTTACCACCTTTTCTCTGCAGCTGATGGTACATCAAACCAAAAGACAGTTTAGATGAATAAAAGGAACATATATGCAAGATAGAAAGCACATAAATCATAAAGTTTTGGTTAAAATTAAAATAAATAGAAGAATATTCTATTTTCAAGCCTAACAGTGCTCTTTAAATTTTCTCATTGGCAACTATGCTATTGACAGCTCAGATCTTCATGTATCAGAACATTTATGATTGCTTAAAAATTATGCTAACTTTTTTATAGCACTAAGATGACTTAAAATAATTGAATCAGCACTCACCGAGTGTGGGTACATGTTTGGGCAGGATGCCGAAAGCTCCGCTGAAGGATGGTACATCTACCTGCTTCACTACTACTTTGTCGTAGAATACCTGAAGCATAAAAGTTAGAAACTTCATGAATACTTCCATTGCAAAAATCAAGAAGAATGTGTAAGTTGTTGTGTTAGCAGTACTTACACAATCCTTTTGAAAATAAAAACCTAAAATAAAATAAAAGCCTCCCCAGGGATCTTCTAGTGATTGCTTTTCGCGTTTGGTCTGGTCACATTCCATCAAATATTTTTTTGCATATGATGAGGGTTGTACAGTCCCCGAAATGCATAACTTGTGGGGTAACAGAGGATTAAATACATTTTTTGGTGGAGTGTGCCCAGAACGACAGCATCAGACGCAGATATTTGGGGTCCTTGGACCTGTGTAATGGAGGGATTAATGTTGTGTTGTGCAACCCTTTGTCCGGAGACGCTGTCCAAATTTACAAAATTGTAGAGAGCTCCTTCATTGCTAGGGAAACTAGGCAGTGCTCCGTAAACTATTAATACCCAGAGTCTCCCCATGAGACTGACATGGTCACAGCAGGTGTACCAAAGCCTCAATAAAATATAAGATAGAAAAAAAAAAACCTTACAAAAGGTATGATCACAATTTATTTTCCATTGGTTGAATGTCCCTAAAATTTGACAATTTTGTGCCTAATTAAGAATTTAGCACTATCTCCATAACAACTGTATACAATACTTATAAGAATTGCTGGTCTTAAGATGTCAAATTTAAAAAAATAATGCAGCCAGTATTAGAAAATAAAGAGGAAGCAGAATTTATGAGGTAAACAAACTCATATTTAATTTCTGAAGCACATCCCTTTTCCCTGGCGCAGCTAGCTGTATTTTACATAAGTAAAGGTATGAAGCTTTTAAAATGTGCCGGCTCTGAGACATACCTTGTTGCCAGCAGCAAATGTGAGGGCCATTTCCCCTTCTTTGGGAGGCTCCGCGGCAAAGTTGCGAACCTGTACTCTCCTCACTGCGCTCCTCATCAAACCGCGGAGTGCCACAGACATGCTACAAATTAAAGCAAAGCAAATTGATCACATTGGTTATAAAATTCACCTAACAACCGAGATTCTAACACAGGATTATGTAATGAAATTTCTGTCAAAATTCAACAGCGGTTTTTGTAGTACACAATTGTTCTTGGAATCCTTACATGAAAATGTAATGGTATTCAAACTCACATTTAATTGATCTTATTTGTCCGTTCAAGGTGATTACAAAAGGTTGAAGGTAATCTTTTGGATCCTTCAGCAGTTCGGCACACGCACCCCCGTTCCAATTGACTTTTCTCTCGTTGACAGTTCAAAACGGTGTTGCCATTTTTACTCCAACTGATATCTACGGGTAAATCTACGAATATTCCTTAGTGAAATAAAACGGATCACTCACGTATACAAGTCAAGTTTAGCCCGAAATATTTTCGACTAATTAGTATTCCTTTACCTGGGAGCGCACGACCCAGCGGCAGCGAGACGCACACTGCGCGCCGCGACTCTGCTCGCGCGACTAAGTACTAGGCGTAGCTGACAGCGGCACACAACTACCCTCGTTTTCATCGTCATTTTTATTATTGCCAAATGCAAGGTAGCACACTACACTGAACACATCAGTCTGTAAAGGCTCGCTCATGTACTCTAAAGTGCTTACAAATAAATTGTTTTTGTGTTCAAAATATATTTTGACGGGGTATTTAATGTTTAAGTAGTGGCAGCACAGAGAAGCTGTTCGAGACCCATCTTACTATTATATTACGTCTGTGGACCCATCAAATAATTAAAAGGGATCGTTCAATAACTTTTGTAATTTATTGGATATATGGCAAACCTTCTATTTATTTTCATGAACAAAAATTAATAGAGGACTGAATTACACGCATTGCTTTTGTACTATACTCAAACAATCTTTGGAAAAGGGTCCGTTTTGTACATTGACATGATTTGAGGCATAAAGTCAAGATTTGAGGGCCCTGTTTTCTATCATATTTTGTTAGAAAGAGACTTCCGCTTGTAAATTGAAATTTGCATCTTTATAAAACACGACCGAGGGGGTAATTCTTTTAAACTTTTTTGAAATAGTGCTAAAAGTAATAATGGGACACCATTGCAATATTCAAATAAACTCTAATTCGGACCACATGTGGTGCGAGAACTTCTCGTGAGCTGTCACTGTCATTGTCATGTCAGTAAAAAATGACAATTATGTGAAATTGTGAATGAACAAAAAGTAATTTGCCGCCAGCCAGTAGTTATTAGGATTTATGAGATTTGTCTGAGGTAAGTCAACGTTCTTTTTCGTTTTAGTTTAGGCAAACAAATAACAGTCGCAGCTTGTCAGTAAAAAAAACCTTCAGCACTTTATTTACTTCAGTTTCTTTCCATATCTCCCAGACCATTCATGGAAAAACAACAATTGAGCGGCGTGAATCCTGTTCAAGCGGCTAAGGAGTTGAACAGGGTAGTGGAAACTGTAACCTGCATAGAATGGTACGAACTTATCCTTACATTTGAATTGTGTACACATTGGAATAAGTATGTATGATATTTAAAATATTATTTACAGTTGCAAGATTTATATTTTACCGGAGACAGCGGTGTGCGGGCACACGCTATGCCATGGTTGCTGGATCGGGAGACCAACATGCCCTGTCTGCGCCTCAAGCGTTACAAGAAGAAGTCTTAAATCAAATGCCATTGTTAAAAAGTATGCAGAATCTGCACAAACATTGGTTGCATCATTTGAGAAATTGTTCAGTATCAAGTGTAAGTTTGCTGGTGCATTGTCTATTGTCTATTTTCAACTAAACATTTGCAGTTGTATTGGTATTTAACTTTTCATTTCCAGTGGAAGAATACACACAGGACTTGCCACCCAAGCCGCCAATAGTAGAGAAAGATCCAATTACAAATGTCAAAGCTTGGCTAGCTGACTCGCAGAATCAATTTTCAGCACCTGTGTCATCTCAGTTATCTACTCAAGCAGATATCACTGCTGTAGAAGTCAAAACATGTGATATTCAAATTCACACAAACTCAAAGAAGAATAAGAGTCCACATAAAAAGATACTTGCACCCCCACCACCACAGGATGATTGGGACAAGATAGAGACTGTCCCAGACACTGAAGACTTAAGTAAGGATAAAGAAAATGTTGGTCCAATGGACATTGAACATTTCTCTTTTGAAGAGGAATACACAACTGACCATCCCCGAAGAAGCTCAAGAAAGAGGGAGTTGAAAAATGACAGCAAACCAAGTGGGAATTCTGTAGACAAGCATAGCTCTAGTAATTTAAGTATTGATACGGACAAATTAAGCAAAACTAAGCAGAACTGGAGTAATGTAAAGAGAATGAGGAAAGAGTTCAGTAAGCTGCACAAGAAAAATAAGAACAAGCTCAACATTTCAATTGAAATGTGTAAAAAGACTCAAAGTGCTGTAAGCAAGCCCACTACAACTAAAGTATATGACACGGTTTCTCAGCCACTTACAAATGTTACAATAGATGATTGTACTCCAATTGTTAATCAAAATGAAGAAATAAAAGAATCTGCTGCTATTTCTGAAATAGTGGTAATTGATAATAAAAGTAAAAATGACAATGGCAGTAAAATCAGTCCTAATACAGCAACTCATAAAGGTGTGAATGACAATCAAGCAACATATATACATCATAATAATAATGGAAAGTCTCAAATGGCAAATGAAAGAAATTCATCTGGTAAACATCACTTAAAAGATGTAATTCAAGAAAATTGTACAAAATCAATTGGTTCAAATGCAGAAACAGAGCACCAAGGCAATATACCTTTTCTTAAAAAAGGTACTTTGCTGACTCAGAAAACAGCTGAAGTTTTTAAGAATAACACTGTGAATACAGTTAATCATGTTGTCAATGATCATTCAGAAACCCCTGATTCTGATGACATACAAATAACCATTAAAATTGGAAGTACCCTCACAAATATTTTTATTAAGAAAAAGAATAATGATGTCAAAGTGAACCTTAATTCAGATCAAAGTGTCCAAACTGCCAAGTGTATTGATAGATCAATTTCATGTGACATTTCTCCATCTGCCCCTAAAGATTATAATGTACAAAACATTGAAATTAATATTGGAAGTGAAGCTGTGGTCAGTGCCATTACACAACAGACTAATTGTGATGAACCTGGTCTTCAAAATAAACCTAATTTAGACAAAACTGTTTCAACAAAGAAAAACACAGCATCTGCAGAGACTGTGCCTTTGGAAACCGGCCTAAACAAAACACTATCAACTAAAAAAAATTCAGTATCTGCAAAAACGGCATCATCAGAACCTGGTCTAAACACAAAACTTAATTTAAATAAAACTGCATCATCTAAGAAACATCCAGCATCCACAGACACTGTACCATTTGAAATCACAGACAGTGTTGAAAAGGAACTCTCCAAGATCATGGAGTGTGATGAAGAAAAAGATAATAAAATACAGAACAAATCTATAAAAAATACCCAAATAGAACAACAGGATGTGAGAAAATTACCAGATACTGCTAACACTGTAAAACAAGCAGATGTAGAAATAATGGATCTTGATGATGAAGACATATTTGCTAGTGGATTAGTTAAAAGTAGCAAAGTTCAACTGCTAAAGGAGAACCATGTCCCTTCCGAAATATTAATTCCTAGTTTGAAGCCAAATAAAAAACTGACACAAACTCTGAGACAAGCTGACAAAAGGGATAGAGAAACAAATGATGACGAGATTCCTTGCAACAAAAAACTTAAGGTAACAGATGAAGTTGAAAATAAATTCACTGAAGAAGTACCAAGCAAACAAGACAATGATGTTGAAAATCAAAGTTGTTCAATGAATTATGATTTAGTAATGGGTGAGGTATTTGCTAGTATTGACGCTGACATGGAGAAGGTTGACAAAAGTCAAACTATCATCAAACATCAAACTATTAGTAAACCTGAAGAAATAAAGGCTGTCAATAATCTCACACAGTATTCACAAAACTTGAAAACTCAGGAAACACAAAGGAAGATCTTGGGTCCAAGTAAACTGGCCAATGTGACACAAAACAAAATAACCAATTTGCATCAAAAAGATAGTGAGAATCTTTTCACACTTTCTAACAAGGAATCACAAATTTATCCCCATCAGGTAAGTTTCTGATATTAAAATTGAGACAAGTAAACAATTAGGTACTTGCAACTCTAAAACCTATTCACATAGAGCTTTTTACTTAGTACTTACAAAATCAAAATAGACCAAGACCTGAAGTTCGTGTAGAGTAGAGAAGATCAATTTTACCATTCCTTGCTTGGTTGTCAAGTCAAGTTTAACAATTCCATCATCATAAAGTCATTTTCATCTAATTTCAGAAGCATGGTCCAGAAACGCAGGCCCACATTGAGAACATCTTGACACCAGGAATGTGCCGAGACCTGGCTGCATCAGCCAATGCGGCTCAGGAGCCAGACATCGAGATACAGGCAACGCCGTGCCAGGACAACGACGATTCGGACTTGAGCATTTACGAGGATACACCACAGAAGTATGTACAAACAACACTTTGTTCAAATTAATTTGTGGAATGTTATTGTTATTTTAGCTTTATTTCTCACAGAACTTCATATGTATAAATTGATACTTATAAATTGAGTAAATATGTTATAATGTGAGTAAAAGTACCCTTTAGGTAAAAGTCTCCTCCTTTTCTTTCCATTATGCATTTGTCATATTTGTATGTTACTGTAGGTCAAATATGTCAAGGTAAAACTTTACGCACTTCCAGTGGTCGGATTGATTTAAATTTAGTATGTATACTTAAACTGGATGACAATAGAAATACAGTGAACAAAAAAGTTTGTAGTAAAAATGTTTTTTTTTTTATAAAAATCTTATCTGATGATTGGATGGGAACAATGAGAAACTATTAAAATTGACCATGCAGAAGGATTTGATGTTTTCCCTGATATTGCAGTTCCTGAGATGACAAATTAATGTCATCATCATCACATCACATCACAATAAAATCGTTTATAATTCCAGATCTTTACCAAGAAAATCGTCCAATAACCAGCAGGCAAACAGCAGTCAAGGCCAACATGACAAAACTGTCACCGGCGCACCACAACCAAGCCAGCCACCAAATTCGCAAGCCATGAGAAGCATAATCAACATCTCGGACACAGAGAACTCAAAAACTGAAAAGGACATAACCGTTGTAGAGTCTAAACCCAAAGAAACTCTAGATATGGAAACGCCATCCACCATGAACAAATTCTGCGACCAGGTGAAACATAACTCTACTCCGGTCGCAAGAAAATCGCTCAATTTCATGCCGAACCATGACACACAGAATATAAGCACTTCAATATTGGCGTTGGCTAAGAACACGCAAGAACAAGAGATCATAGCAAAAGCTTTTGAACCCTCACAGCAGTCTTTTGTTAAGCCGCTGCCTCAGAAGAAGTACTGCATAGCGGCCTCCTGCTTGACTTCGGCTGAGGTCAAAGTGGTGGAGACGTTGTGTGCAAAGAAAGGGTGGTTATTTGTTCGGGAGTACACCAATGATCTGACGCATTTGGTGGTAGGAGTCGATAAGGACGGCAGGTCACAGAGGTAAGATAAAAAAAACAATGCTATTCGGTAATTTTAGGCGCTTTAAGACAGCGTGCGAAGTTCTTTAGACCTTCACTTCGACAACATTGCTATTTTTTCTCCCACTTTTTAATAATAAATAATAAATATCGTGGGACAATGGTTTATGCAACTGTAACATAATGAGGGTCCCTAAAACGGTGCTTCATTCAAAGAGTAGGTATTCCGCTCTTACCGCACCGACACTTCATATTTGTGGAAGACAAAAAAATGATTGCTTTAGAGAATTATGTTATGTGTTTTTGAAGGCGGTTTTACTTTTTAATTTGTGCTATAGTATTGCCTTTGTTTTTCAAAATATTTTAGAGTGACCAATAGCTGGGTCAATCAACTTTTCATTGCCACTCGTTGCCATGGAGATGTCCCTTGGGTAACTCATAAAAAATATTAATTTCTAAGACCCAATTCCCACTCTCCGAAAGTCAGGATTTGCATGCATGGAAGCGTGAAGGAATTGGCATATAACTGTCGAAACTCCTAACGTTTGACGGAGTGGTGCCTTGAAAAATATTATTTTAGAAGAGCTACCCCGGGGACATCTCCATGGCAACGAGTGGCAAAGAAAAGTTGATTGACCCAGCTACTATAGATTGAAATAAATATCATATTTAACACGACCATATCATATTTATCATATTATAACAGAGTGGTGCATTTCCCAGGACGGTGAAGTTCATGTGCGCGGTGGCGGCGGGCAAGTGGATCGTGCGCTACGCGTGGGCCGAGCTGTGCGCCGCGCGGGGGCCACTCGCGTCGCCTGACGAGGTGAGGACTGTCTTTATTGTTTCTTTTTTATAAAGTTCATCCCGCCAGCAATAGGCAAAGGAAACAAGGTCCATGCATATTTATTTTTCGGCTATCTGTTAATCTTCGATAGCACTAGATTAATGATAATTGATTCTTGCACGATTACCTCAAGTGGACGCACCGTTACTTCAAGTGGAGGCATCCTCGAGACTTGAGACGGAGTGACAACTTGTAATTTTCAACGTAAACATATAATTCAAGTACAATGTGACATCAATGAATCAACAATTCTAGAAAATAATCGCAACCGTGAGCAATCGTGAGAGCCTAGTGGTTTGACCTATGGCCTCCCAAGCAGAGGGTCGTGGGTTCGAGCCCCAGCTCGCACCTCTTTAAGTTTTTTGGAACTTATGTGCGAAATTACATTTGTAATTTATCACGAAGTGTTCGGTGAAGGAAAACGTTGTCAGGAAACCTGTACGCTCCTGCAAAGCAATTCAATGGTGTGTGTGAAGTTGCCAATCCGCACTGGGCCCGCGTGGGAACTATAGCCCAAGCCTTTCATTCTAAGAGAAGGCCTGTGCCCAGCAGTGGGACGTAAAAACATGCTGATGATGATGATGATGATGATGAGAAAATAATTAATGCTTTTCGAGATTAATTTGCGGTATGTGCTTTGTCATTAATCGATAAGTCTGATAAAGCCGTACGTGCATCACAATACACCAGCTGTGCCAAAATTTGTGATATGACATACACGTGTAGATAAATACTATCAATCTTTATTGATATTTTGTTTATACGATAAAGCGGTAACTATCACAACTAATAGTAGAAATGTAAAAATATTTTTTTCGCGTTTTCACGATAGCGATAAGTTATCTGCAATTTATCCATGTGATGATAACATAAATTTTTTATGTAGTGTCATAGCTAAAAATAAGCACTTATTTTATTATGTTTATTGCTGTCAATTTTGGATCTGGCAAATTCAAGGGCCACTTGTATGGTAATGGCGTTTTGCCATGTTTATTTGCATTTCATATTGCAATGTTACGAATACATTTAGTTAACAATTTGGTTACTTAGTAATGTTGCGTTACAAATAGCACTAGAAAGATTTATTAATTTGGCATAAGCATCAACTACAACTATATTTGAAGAGCAAAGAATCTAATTAACCAATTCTTTATTGGTGCACAAATTTTAACTTTATGGTTTTGTATCGTTAATATACGACAGTAAAATGCAAATTATCCAACTTACCTTCTCGTGTATGAATGTCGTTAAGTTGATTAACAATAGTGAAGCAAATATTAAAATTTGTGCACGTATTAAAAAATTACCTTGTATGTATACGAAAGTGAGCCGTTTATTTCAATATGGTTGAGTCTCACGGTATTTTCATGATAAAAAAAGGCTACAGCCTTAAAGTTTTTGTGTTCAGGGTCCATACGAGGCGCTGGACTGGACGGGCGACCCGGGGCCGCGGCGCGCGCGGCTGGCCACCAAAAAGCTGTTCCAGGGCATAACGTTCTTCTGCAAACCACCCTTCACCGTGCTCAACGAGACCGTATTGAAGGTAGGTAAAAAAATAATTACACGACAAAATGAAACAAAACACAAATGGGTCGATCAACTTTTCTTTGCCACTCGTTGCCCTGAGATGTCCCCTGGGTAACTCGTCTAAAATCAAATTTTCTAAGGCATCACTCCATCAAACGTTAGGAGTTTCGACAGTTATATGCCAATTTTCAAGCTTATTCTCCTAAGCATGCTAATCCTGACTTTTGGGGGAGTGGGGTCTTAGAAAATCATATTTTTGACGAGTTACTAGGGGACATCTGCATGGCAACGAGTGGCAATAAAAAAATTATTGACCCATTTGTGTTTTGTTTCATTTTGTCGTGTAATTTACGAAACAAAACACTAATATTATTAGTCTAATAGCCCTCGAGAAACGGGGCCCTGTAGGTGTATGGGCCGCTTCAGGCAAGCGCTCTCCGTGACTGAAGATTGTTTTGGTCTGCAGACGATGCTAGAGGGGGCGGGCGGCGCGGTGGTGGACTCGGCGCGGCAGGTGCGCGTCACCGATGACTCCGTGCGGCTGCTGCTGGCCGAGCCCGAGCACACACAAGAGAACCAGTACACTTGTAAGTCTACATTTATACTCGGGTCAGTCAACTTTTTATTGCCACTCGTTGCCATGGAGATGTCCCCTGGGTAACTCGTCTAAAATAACACTCCATCAAACGATAGGATTCTCAACAGTTATATGCCAATTCTTTCATGCTTCATTTAAGCATGCAAATCCGGATTTTCGATGAAACCGGTATTTTTTTATCCGAATCCTAGGTAGGTTAGATAGCACCAGATGCCCGAAGGGCAAACAATCCAGAAATAGGAGTCCCGCTTAGCGTGGCTCCGTTGACTTTGTCTATAAAGGAGATAACTGACTATTAACACTGTATGACCAACTGAAAACGAATGCTTGGGGAAAAAGGCTACCGGGATTTTTGCGTATGATAAAATGAACTGCTATGAAAATCTAAGATTGGAAAAATCATGAAAGTAAGAAATAAATGCGTCTGGTGTAAATTAAGAATAGGAAAAAACGCGACTGGAAATTACGCTACAGGGGGACTACTGCTTACGAAATTTTAGAAAATCGAAGTTCGTATCGTATCTTACCGCTCGCTCTCGTATTAAGTAATATTAGCTTGAGCGGGACGGCGAATTTTGCACTTCGTAGTAGGGGGTCAGGTAAATAACGATTTTGGGAAAATGACCTAACCAGCCCTCTTTTGTCCCACAGACCTGGCCCTGGAGCTAGGCATCGTGCCAGTGAACTACGAGTGGGCGCTCAACTGTCTGGGCAGCTACTCGCTCAGTTCCTTCGCCGAGCTGCTGCTGTGCCCGTACTCGCTGCTGCCGGCCGCGGCGCTGCGGTGGCCGCCGCACCTCATCGCGCAGGACTACGATGATGATGATGATCCTTGAAGATGGTGTTAGTGGTGAAAGTGGAAGCCCCGTGAGACATTGACCAATGAAGTAACAGGCCTCTATTTCACCAGCTTTACAATTGTCAGTTTTCAATGACAATTCATTGTTAATTGCTGATTTGAAGAGCTTTTCTTTTAGCGCACTGCATATTGGCAAGGAATCGTACTACGAATTGTCAATGTAATCTGGCAATTGTAAAGTTGTTGAAAGGGGTCAGGAGGTGTACTGGGTTCTTATTCATAGGCCGACTAGTACCGACTGGAGGCCCTATTGCGTAACTGTTTTGACACTCATCGGATTGGAATGTCACTTTTTGTACGACTGTGACATGTAGCTGTTTCTGATACCAATTGTCAGCCCATACAAAATGACCACGATGCTGATTGCGAGCGAGTTAGACAATAAGCAGGCTGGGTTTTTTTTTTATACGACGAGGAAACAAACGAGCAAGTGGGTCACCTGGTTAGGCCTAGCCCCTGTTTCACCAACTTTACCATTGTCAGTTTTAAATGACAATTCGGTGTTAACTGCTGACTTGAAGAGCTTTTGTTTTAGCGCGCTTCATATTGTCAAACAAATGTAGTTCGAATTATCATATAAAACTGACAGTTGTTTAGATGGTGAAATAGGGAACAGGGGTTAAAATTACGTCAGACGTAGGGTTGCGCACCCTCCCGGATTGAACGGGAGACTGCGGTATTAATGGTTAGCCTTCTGACTTCCCGGGGTGCAATAATTTCACTGGTTTTTCTAAAATTATATGCATCCGACTCTCGCACCTCGCTACTCGCTCGCTATGTTCAGCTGTGTCTGTCTCTGTCACGCACTCAAAGCAAAGTAAATATAAATTAAAACATTACTAAATGATAAAATTTTGTGTCATTTCGTAAGAGTTGTTTTTAAAACTGAGATATTTTACAAAGTACGCCAAAAATGTGGTCCTCATATGTAAATTTGTATGGAGACGGCAAATTTAGTGCCGCTAAGTATTATGGTATTATCTATAATGTGTTGTTATTAATGTTACTGTTTTTCAACGCTACATTATCTGCGTCGTTATCGATCGAACTTCGCAATTTTCCGAGATAAAAAGTTTATGTCCGTATCCGGGTCATGGTCTATCTATCTGCCAAATTTCATCCTAATCTGTGCTTCCGGTTATTCTTGATTAAACCACAAACAAAATCATACATTAGTTGTGTACCTACTCAGAGGCAAAATTAATCGCCCATCATTTTTTCCTAGATGAATATAAAAACTGTTATTTAAACTTTTCCACACCTTTTTACTTGTAATAATAATTATAAAAACTGCAATTTGAAATTTCTTTCGAATTATTGTTTTGACCGCTCTGAAGTTTCAAGCCTTAGAAGTCCACCGAAATTAGTACTTATAAAAATAGAAGAGACTTGAATGCAGTATTTTTTCACTTCTGGGCTTCCAAGGGTAATTAAAGTTAAACCCGTCACGAATAAAATCGGTTATTTGCCAGATGCCAAGATAATAATAGAAAACAGATTTTTTTTTTACCTGCAAATCAATATAGGAATCGAAAGGGTTCTATCTCTTGAACACACCAATGTAATAATAGAAATTTAAAATTACTGTTTATATATATATATAGGGTGCCTTTTAATGAACCGTCAAGAATTCACCCAGAGGTTGAGTAAGTCTAAATGAGCTAGAATAGAACAGAACCTTTACCCTTTTCACGACAGAAAAAAAGATCTCATATTGTTTGGAAAGAGGAACACAACAATCGTATTAAAATTTCAATATTATTCATCACAATTAATAAATAATGATGTTTTAAGAAGTGCTTATTCTAAAAGGACGTATTGCCTTTGTCTTGTCTCGATTAAAACAATGTATGCAATTATGGTGATAATGTTACGTCAAACTCAAAATTGTTTGAGCGTTTTTTTTTATTTCACCCATTCGTCGGTAGTATTAATAATATTGTTCTTTTTATTGTAGAAGAAGTAATACTAAATTTATATAAATATAGTGATGGTGGTGATGATTAATATTCAGATGTAACAACAATTTTTATTTTTTCCATTGATGCATTGGAGTTACGTCCTTTTAGTACGTTTTAATAAATGAATAGTAAACATTTAGCTGTAAATCCTAGTGAAATTTTAAAACTGGTATGTTCCTCTTTCCAAACTGAATGAACAAAACTAATCAAACTGTAATCTTAGAAATATGAAATGTTGTGAATTCTATTTTGTATTGAAGATAACAAACCCTCATACCTAGTTAGACCACTTGTAAGTATTTATGTTTTATCGAGAGGAATTTTTTCTGCCAATAATATGTACCTACTGAAAGTAAACCACCTGGCATTAACGTGGCCACAACTGTGACAAAATATTGCGCCGACAATAATGTTTTTTGCATCACTTTAATAATCATGTAACCTTTTGAACGCCAAACACGAGGCAGACATGACTAATGTTTTGCTAACAACAAATGAATATCCGTATTTACATAGGTAGTTAGTTTTTAATGAAACTAGTAGGTACCCAGATACTGTGGGTTAGGCACTAGAGAGGAATGGGGTCGCGGCTTAAGTGCGAAATCTGTCGATCAACTGTTAATTGCCACTCGTTGCCATGGAGATGTCCCCTGGGTAACTCTTCTAAAATAATATTTTCTAAGGCACCATAATATATTCTAAAACCATTCTGAATTCAAAACGAGATAGATCAGTCTAGCCTGCCAGACCTGCATCATAAATATGCAGCCTATCGCTACAGTACCGAGCCACCTTGAATTTTCATTTTGAATGCCTAAAGTTCTTTTTTTTTTCAGACATAAAACCAAATTAGAAAAGTTGGAACCTCCCCCCCCCCCCCCTCACACATTTTTATTTCAAAGTTAAATTTCTCAGAAACAGCTGTGCGTATTTTGATGAAACAGCTAAGAGCCAATGTCGAATTAGCATTCGGCTAAAAGAAGCCGCGTTCAAATCGGTAAACTCCTTAAATACGTGATCAGACTTATTACAATAGGTTTGAATTTAACCGCTGATTTTCTGTCGATAACATCACACTATGAGTTAGGTAATTTAAGGGCGTTTAAAACGCAAATTAATTAATTAGTTAGTTTACGGGTACAAAAGGAACAATGTTATAAGTTAAACGCCAATCTGTCTTGAATGTAATGTTTTGATGAACATAAGGATTACGGGAATCGCTAACAATTTTAAACGAGCCACTGCACTTTGATTAAGTTTAGTTCATGAATGAACGTAGCCTTTCAAGGAAATCAGTGTCTTACGGAATAACGCGATTGTTATTATTATTACAAAGTATTTTAAGATAATTGTAACTATTGTTCGTACTTTTTATAATAAATAAATGAACTTTATCACCTATCTGTTTTTTAATAATATTGTAACTTATGACATCAATCACCCCATGTAGTTTGCAGTAACATGTTTATGTGAGATAAGGAGTACGTGCAACGGCAAAGATATGCTTAGAGACAGGATGACGACAATGAAATGAGGCATTTAGTCAGCTATTTCAAGACGTCATAAGCACAGGAGTATGAGAGGGGCTCTCCCACACGTCATAGATATGAGATATAATAATAATAAGCACTTTATTTCGAACTTCACGATCCATAGAGGTTAGTTAAATACAGGAAAGTCGTGTTAGTATGTAGGTACAATATACTATAAACTAAAATAAAAAAAACCGGACAAGTGCGAGTCGGACTCGCGCACGAGGGTTCCGTAGAAAGATATTAACGCTTTTCCCCAGTGTTTTAAGAAGTCCAGTGTTAGCAGTGCCCTGCTCCTAAGCAAAATGTACGCAGTGCGGTCTGTGGAAATCTACAGACGGACATAAAAAATTAAGATTTTGAGAGTTTAGTGGTTGTGCTATAAGAACTACCTTCATACCAAATTTCAAGTTTGCTAGGACAACTGGAAGTAGCCTTTAGGTTTTTGGGGTCCGGCAATTTGTATGGAAACAGCCTTTTTAATGACTGTGTCTTTTGATTGCGTTGACTCAGTAATTTGATTTTTTCACAGCTTCAAGGGACCGCAGGCTTGAGTATTTGGTATTAATTGCAGCATGCTACCTCCACGCGTTTCAGAGAAAAAGGGTCTTGACAGACGGACAACAAAGTGATCCCATAAGGGTTCCGTTTTTCCCTTTTGAGGTACGGAACCCGAAAAATACTAATTTTAAGGCGTACTTAAAATATAATGGCGAAAATCCGACAAGAACTATCGCGCCAATAACTGACATTAATGTATTTTTTTAATACGACAAAGAAAGCAAACGAGCAAGTGGATCACCTGATAGTAAGTAATCACCACTGCCCATAGATACCCGGGGGGTTCGCAGATGCGCTGCCAACCTAGAGAGAGCTAAATGAAACGCCTCTTGTGCCCGTAATTACACCGGCTGTCTTATGCCCTTATTCATAAACGTCACTCAAGCCTCTATTAGCTAAATAGGTTTTGTCTTCTTCTTACAGGCGAAATGTCAATGTGACAAAAAAGGACAAACGAACTTTAACGGAATTTTAGTTAATATGGGTTTTAGCTACGTTAAATTAGCTCAAAATTTGCCAAAATTAATGGGGAAGATTTTTCTATGGAAGTAGTATAGGGAAGTTAAAAAATATCAAGTGTCCCCCCCTCTCCCGTGGGTGCGTCCTCCCCCCTCGAGCCTGAAAGTCTCCCGAGTCGTGGTTTTCATCAGTTTTAAAGAAAACTGTTCACGATACATGAAAAGTGTTTACGGACGAAATAATACTCGTTAAATTTACTATCAACCTTTCATACATACAAAAGCGATATCTCTTTAAGTTTTTGTGCTATCGGACACGGAATATTGTCATTTTTCATAAATTTTGTCATAAATCTGTGTCAGTGGAAATGAAATGAAATTGATTTCAGGGCCATCTCGTAGAACCCTATAGGTTAGGTTAGGTTGGTTTTATAAAAATCCTGAAATATTTACAGTTTCTGAAAAAAAGCATTTTGACCAGATGAAACATTTGGGATATCGATCAGTTTGCCAAACGTTTTTTGACGAAACCTTAGTAAGCCTGACGCAGTATTCAACACAAATATAAAATAGTAAAAATGACGATGAAAACGAGGGTAGTTATGAGCCGCCGTCAGGTGCGCCGAGCAGCCGCACGAGTCTCGCCGCGGGCGTAGCATGTGCTCCCACAGGAAGGACTACGGATTAGTCCGAAACATGTCTGGCTATACTTGACTCCTA
Organism: Clepsis dumicolana; assembly: GCA_963691665.1. Classification (NCBI taxonomy): domain Eukaryota; kingdom Metazoa; phylum Arthropoda; class Insecta; order Lepidoptera; family Tortricidae; genus Clepsis; species Clepsis dumicolana. Next base: position 13,270,795 of record OY829512.1, read on the forward strand.
GCTAGTGATCCGTTTATTTCACTATGATTGAATCTCACGGTAGTTTCATGTTAAAAGTACCTGATATGGTAAAATGAATATTCAAAACAGTATAGAAAAGTTATTTTAAATAGTTTACTTATAAATGATATCTCATTTTAAAGAGTATAACTCATTCTTTACTTTGGTAGTACGTGTTTTGGTCGTTAATTGCGTACTTTTTGAGAAAACGAGGTATTTAACAAAAAAAAAAAGAAAATTTACTAAAAATGCTCATATTCAGTGTCCGATAGCACAAAAACCTAAAGAGATATCGTTTTTGTACGTATTACAGGTTGATGGCAAATGTAACGAGTATTATTTCGTTCATAAACACTTTTCATGTATCGTGAAAGATTCTCTTTAAAACTGAAGAAAACCACGATTCGGGACACTTTCAGGTCCGTAGGGGGGGGGACGGGACGCACCCAAGGGAGAGGGTGGGACACTTGATGTTTTTTTACTTCCTCATGCATAGAAACTATTCCCACAGAAAAATCATCTCCATTCATTTTGCCAAAATTCCCATACATTGAAATCTAATTTTACTGCCCCCGTGCCCCGCGCTACGTGCCCCGTGAGCTTGCCAGAGAAATTGCTTCAATGGATGCAAAGAAGGCCCCATGCTTTGACCTTATCTCGCCCAAGGTACTGAAAGAACTCCCAAAGAAATGCCTCGTGTTTCTCGCAAATCTCTTCAACGCTATCCTTAGACTTAATCACTACCCAGATCTTTGGAAAGTGTCCCAGATAATTATGATTCAGAAACCTGGAAAACCCGCCAATGAAACCACATCCTATAGACCTATTAGCCTTACACCAGTGCTATCGAAACTCTGGGAAAAAATATTTCTTCGAAGACTAGATGTCCACCTGACTGAAGCGGGGATAATACCTCACCACCAGTTCGGCTTTCGCAAGCAACACTCCACAGTCGAACAAATGCATCGCGTCTATAACACCATTAGACTCTGCCTAGAGAAGAGGGCATACTGCTCAGCTGCCTTCTTGGATGTCCAACAGGCGTTTGATAGGGTGTGGCACAGGGACCTACAGTGCAAGAACAAGAAACAGCTGCCCCACTCTGTTTACCCCATGATCGTATCCTATCTGGAGGAAAGATTCTTCCAAGTGAAGATTGGCGATGCAAGGTCTTCTTTCTTCCCGTGCCTGGCAGGAGTACCACAGGGCTCTGTTCTTGGACCAGTGCTGTACAACATATTTACATGCGATCTCCCAGCAGTGCCATCAGTTACAACCGTAGCTACTTTTGCTGACGACACTGCATTCCTCTCAACCAGTCTCGATTCACGAGTGGCAAGCGAACAACTGCAGGACCAACTGGACGAAACCAATACCTGGCTGCAAAAATGGCGTATTAGAGCTAGTGCCTCCAAATCGCAGCACATCACTTTTACCTTAAGAAAAGACTTATGTCCTCCTGTGAAACTGGGTGAAAGCATTCTTCCACAGACCACCACCGTAAAATACTTGGGTTTTTACTTGAATCAGCGACTGACCTGGAAAAACCATATAAAACAGATCCGTGACAGATTACTTCTGCGCTTTAGAAACCTGCATTGGCTCCTGGGCGACAGTCAGCCCTGTCGCTCACCAACAAGCTGCTTGTTTACAATGACATCTTAAAACCATTATGGACCTATGGTATTCAAATGTGGTCTACAGCCAGCAAATCAAACATTGAGTGCCTACAAAGGGCTCAAAACATCATCTTGAGAGTGATTGCAGGGGGCCCCTGGTATGCCCGGAACAATGAAATACACTCCTATCTTCAAATGCCAACCGTATGCATGGAAATAGAGCGATACAAGAAGCGTTACCAAGAGCGCCTGTCTCTTCATCCAAATCCACTTGCAAAGGTGCTGCTACGAGTACAGCCTGGCAATATGAATAGACTGAAGAGGGCCAATGTGTTCCCTTGAATGAGTGAGAGCTGGTCAATGGGCCACCTTCTCACAATCGCCACCTTCTCTCAAGCGATCTGATTATAGTCTTGCGACTGATGGCAGATAGAGATAATTCATTAAAAAAAAAATGAATAAGTTACTCTCCACGCCGGAACAACAGTGCATGCACTGCTGGGTAGCGGCAGGATTAGCGAGTACGATCCGGACTTAACCTAAGTGCTTTACGTCTGCGACTAATGTATCCACAGGCACATTACTGAAGAACATTGCAACCTCGCCCTCATCTTGCCATAACCTTAGTGACACGGAACTTTCCGATGGGTGCTCCAATTATACTATTAATTATTATATAATCCTTTGACATACATTGTTGATAGGTACCGACAATAACACCTAATTATAAATTAGATACTAAGTTGTTGTTGTTCCAAAGTTTGGTTTATTTCTTCATTAGTCACACGTGAGTCGGCCATGTTAGTGATTATGATACTGTCTCGTGCACGTCACGTGTCTCTGGCAACGGTTGTTGACTAAGACACACTTGCACGGGCAATTTTTTGAGTAATAATTGCCAACTCAACGTGATAACCTACACACTCCTGCGAAGCAATTCAATGATGTGTGCGAAGTTCCCAATTCGCATTGGGCTTCGTGAGAACTTTAATAGCCAAACCCTACTTCGACGATCCCTGTGCCCAACAGTGGGCCGTAAATAGGCTAGTGATGATAGTACGATGATGGCTGGATTTGTGCAATTTCAATTGCTCGTGTAGACTAACTAAATATCTTACCCTGTAGACTAAATATCTTACGGGATTATTAGTACTAGAAAGTACCAACTGCCGTTAACCTTTAACTGCTGTTCATAGGGGCCCTTTCACACGGGCCATTTAACGGTAGAGCGAGGTTCTCGCTCCGCCGTTGCATCGCCGAAAAACATTGTTGCCGCGGGCCGCTGTGTGCTCGGCTCGATCTCGCTCCGCCGTTGCATCGCCGAAAAAAATCGCCTGTGTGCAAGGACCCTAATAGAGTGATGCTATGGTGACGCCTGCCTAGGATGTACAAGCCTTAGGTACTGAACTTGCATTGTTCGTATGTTAATAAGTTGTTCATTTCATCTTGCAAGTGACCTTGAGACCTGTCTACTTGCATTGGTCGGAGTAACTACGTCAACAAAAAAAACCACTTTCTTGCTCATTTTGTGTTGTTCGTGTATGACCCATTTATAAGTTTTTTTTTGTTGCTTTCTAAATATAGTGATAGCGGAGCAGTTAATTACGCCACTATAGGCAAAAAAATATATAAAAACAAACACAAAAACAAGCCCTCTCTTACTGAGAGCAGGCCTGTGCCCAGCAGTGGGACATAAATAGGCCGATGATGATGATGATGAAATACAAATTACAAACAATGAGATGAACAAAGAAATCGTCAAATATTATAACAGAGATGCCATCCGCCACAAGATTCACTAATTAATGTTATTTTATCTAATGGTTATATTACGTCACTTGGGGATGCGCCTGGGCCGTGTTTTATAAAGCTACAAGTCAAAACGTAGTGATTATATTCTCTTTGGTGATTAATGAGACTTCCGCTTGTAAATTGTAACTTGTAGCTTTATAAAACGCAGCCCCGGTTATCTTAAGTGGGTAAGACTAGACATAACGTGATAAAATCTGTGATTGATACGAGTATTAAATAATTATCTCGTGGAACCTTTTCGCAATCTATTAAACAACGATATCTATTCTTATGACAGAGGCATGGTATGGTATATCCGGTATATCAATGTGACCTTACAGCGAAAGAGTTGCTTCGACTGTATGACTTTTATGGGTTTCACGGGCGTAGGATTTTTTAAGCACTTTATCAAAGGAAATAAAACATTGGTAGGGAATTTTACAATTATCGATACATTCTCACGTTTAACGTGGTTTAACAATAATTCCTAAATCATTCAATACGTATTAGTTATGACTATGACATAATAAAACATTATTAGGTTGGTATTTAGTTAAGTTTGACGTTAAAATAGAGTCCCCCAAGGTAAACACAAACTTGCATCATAATAATCATCATCATCATCACCAGCCTTTTACGTCCCACTGCTGGGCACAGGCGTCCTCTCAGAATTAGAGGGCTTGGGCTATAGTTCTCACGCGGGCCCAGTGCCGATCGGGAACTTCACACACATCAGTGAATTGCTTCGCAGGTTTCCTCACGGAGTTTTCCTTCACCGAGAAGCTCATGATAAGTTACAAATGTAATTCAGCACATAAATTCCGAATAACTCGAGGTGCGAGCCGGGATTTGAACTCACGGCACTCTGCTTGTGAGGCGGTCAAATCACTAGGCTGACCGGCTTTCATCATAATGTTGTACCTAATTATAAGTTTTTGACAAGATCCTTTTTGTTATACTTAAGGCGTATGTGCATTATTTATGCGCAAGTTTGGTTTTTTTTTGCAATGTGGATGAGGAGAGCCCCTAAGTGTAATTTTTGACACAAAAAACTTATGTGCTATTAAATGAAAATAATCGATTTATTGATTATTTTTGTTTTATTTTTATGAAACATTCATAGAATGAAATTCAACATACAATGAAAATCGATTATTTTCATTGATTCAGAAAATAGCTCCATCTCTTGCCACTAATGCGTAACTGTAGAAGTTCCGTAGTGGGTGAGCTGCTTGATTAAGCTACTCATAGATGGCGCTGAGGAGAGATCTTCCAAATAAAATATGACACAAGGCATTGAAAAATTCGTTAGGTACACCAACGTTAAGTATAGCTTAATTGGTGGAGCGTGGTACGGATTACCGAGGTTGCTGGTTCAAGTCCAGCTGCTTAACGAATTTTTCTTTGCATTGTCATTGTATGTTTTATGTGCTATTGTCCAAATCAGCGACGCCTTCCTGTAGCGGAATGTAAGGTGCTATTTCTCATAGTAGAAATTTGACACTTTCATGAAACTACTGTGAGATTCAATCGTAGTGAAATAAACGGATCACGACACGTAAACGTAAACATCTCGCTACCGGCGTAGCGTGTGCTCCCAGTGCCCGTAGTGAAATAAACGGATCACGACACGTAAACGTAAACATCTCGCTACCGGCGTAGCGTGTGCTCCCAGTGCCCGTAGTGAAATAAACGGATCACGACACGTAAACGTAAACATCTCGCTACCGGCGTAGCGTGTGCTCCCAGTGCCCGTAGTGAAATAAACGGATCACGACACGTAAACGTAAACATCTCGCTACCGGCGTAGCGTGTGCTCCCAGTGCCCGTAGTGAAATAAACGGATCACGACACGTAAACGTAAACATCTCGCTACCGGCGTAGCGTGTGCTCCCAGTGCCCGTAGTGAAATAAACGGATCACGACACGTAAACGTAAACATCTCGCTACCGGCGTAGCGTGTGCTCCCAGTGCCCGTAGTGAAATAAACGGATCACGACACGTAAACGTAAACATCTCGCTACCGGCGTAGCGTGTGCTCCCAGTGCCCGTAGTGAAATAAACGGATCACGACACGTAAACGTAAACATCTCGCTACCGGCGTAGCGTGTGCTCCCAGTGCCCGTAGTGAAATAAACGGATCACGACACGTAAACGTAAACATCTCGCTACCGGCGTAGCGTGTGCTCCCAGTGCCCGTAGTGAAATAAACGGATCACGACACGTAAACGTAAACATCTCGCTACCGGCGTAGCGTGTGCTCCCAGTGCCCGTAGTGAAATAAACGGATCACGACACGTAAACGTAAACATCTCGCTACCGGCGTAGCGTGTGCTCCTAGTGCCCGTAGTGAAATAAACGGATCACGACACGTAAACGTAAACATCTCGCTACCGGCGTAGCGTGTGCTCCCAGTGCCCGTAGTGTAATCAAAAAGCACAAAATACGTCTCGATCGCGTTTGCGTTAAAGTGTCAATTAGTATGAGAATTGGTAAACGCGAACGCGATCGAGACGTATTTCTTGGCCTGTTGATTACACTAGGCGCTCAGAGGAAGGACGCGTTCGAAACGCTTGTTGCGATTGTAACTTGAAATTTAATTTACATGGGCTCGCCTCGCGCGATGTGTATGATGTGTCTGATCGAAGTCCAACTTACGCAATATTGAGTAAACAATTATACAAACAGGTTACTTCAGTGCGGTGACTTTATATAAATAAGGCAAGGCCAAGGTTCTGTGAGGTTGGGTCCTTGCTGCCAATTTGATGTTAATGCGAAAGTCTTTCTGTTTAAGTCCGTCTGTCAAACTCAACAATTTACTATCGGCAGTCGCAGTCCAAGATTTTTGGAGTCACTTTCATATTTTGGAGTTGTAATTTTCAGATTTTAAGGGGAGGGGGACGCCGCGTAGATCGCTACCCCGCGGGAAAAATAGCCTATGGTATTCCTCAATATTCAAACTAGTAGGTGTATCTTCTTACCAAATTTCATCAAAATGCAGCGGTTTTCCCGTGAAGAGGTAACTAACAGACAGACAGAGAGACAGAGTTACTTTCGCATTTATAATATTAAGTTAGGAAGTTAGGATTATGATGCTCTAAAGTTTTCAGAGAGAAAAAATATGAAACTGTCATAATTATAATAGACATTTATTAAGTAAGTAATATTAACTTTACTTGCAGGAAAATGAAACGATGTCTCTATTTCTACGTTTTAATGGCGTAGGTATAGAAACCCATGAGCACACGCTCGCTTTTGAACTTTCCATTCCAACCGCGGTTTCTAAAAATACCTAAGCCAGTAGTCACAACATTTTTTTTTAACAATACCAACAAGTAAGGACGTGGCCTCAATTGTACGGCTGATCGCTACGTGGGCCATGACCATGACTCTCGTAGTGGGACTTTGGCAAATAATATATACACTAACGTAACAAGAAACGACACTGACGCATGTGTGCAGTAAACGACCTCGCGGCTGTGTGCGCTTCAGGACGTGAGCGGGGGTGAGCGCGGGTCGCGCGGGGTATGGAAAGGCGATCCGCGGTTGCCACGGCGCGGCAGTGTCGCGCCTGTGGCCTATTAGTTATTCTGTGACTTTGGTCCTGACTCCACCCCCTAGGATACCTACTAACGTTTATCGCCGACGTAAAGCATTTGTCCCTCTCCCACTTGCAAGTTTGTTAGAAAGTGACGAATGCTTTTCGTCGATAAAATTGACTGTGCTAGGGCGGCTGGAATACACTAGGATATATATAAGTACTACCTACATATGGATGAAAAATGTGGTACCTCCCCGTATAGAATTAATAATGATGAATGTTAAAAATTTTGTGAAAGAAAAAAAGTAAAACCGCCTTCAAAAATAAACCTTAGAAAAAAAACGTTAAATAATCCTTTTACGTAAAACAAAGTTTTTTTTTTTAAGGTGGTTTTACTTTTTTGTTAAAAGATTTTTATTTCACAATTTTACGTTGATTTAACATTTTCAGAATTATCCTCCAACTCCTAACCGCTAAGGAGCTGTACCTTCCATCATCAGCTCATCATCATGAGATGATGACTACCAGACGCAAATACTTGAATAACCTTCGAAAATATATGAAACACATAGTACGTGCCTGTAAAATTTGAGGGTTGCCCTCGATTTCCCTGGCATCCCATCATCAGATCATGACTTGGTGACAGTAGGACCACCTCAGGAGTATACCCTTTCGAATAAAGATTTAACATTTTCAGAATTATCCTCCAACTCCTAACCGCTAAGGAGCTGTACCTTCCATCATCAGCTCATCATCATGAGATGATGACTACCAGACGCAAATACTTGAATAACCTTAGAAAATATATGAAACACATAGTACGTGCCTGTAAAATTTGAGGGTTGCCCTCGACTTCCCTGGGATCCCATCATCAGATCATGACTTGGTGACAGTAGGACCACCTCAGGAGTATACCCTTTCGAATAAAGATTTAACATTTTCAGAATTATCCTCCAACTCCTAACCGCTAAGGAGCTGTACCTTCCATCATCAGCTCATCATCATGAGATGATGACTACCAGACGCAAATATTTGAATAACCTTAGAAAATATATGAAACACATAGTACGTGCCTGTAAAATTTGAGGGTTGCCCTCGACTTCCCTGGGATCCCATCATCAGATCATGACTTGGTGACAGTAGGACCACCTCAGGAGTATACCCTTTCGAATAAAGATTTAACATTTTCAGGATTATCCTCCAACTCCTAACCGCTAAGGAGCTGTACCTTCCATCATCAGCTCATCATCATGAGATGATTACTACCAGACGCAAATATTTGAATAACCTTAGAAAATATATGAAACACATACTACGTGCCTGTAAAATTTGAGGGTTGCCCTCGATTTCCCTGGGATCCCATCATCAGATCATGACTTGATGACAATGGGACCACTTCAGGAGTATACCCTTTCGAATAAAAAAAGAATTTTGAAAATCGGTCTACAATTGATCGGTCTACGATTGATTGATTGAGTAAAACCGCCTTAAAAAAACAAAATTATCTTCTAAAGCCATCAGCTTTATGGCCTAGGCCTAGGCCTGACACAAAATTTGTGTTAATATTTAATATGAAGTCGCTACGGTGCGGTCGGAATATAAGTACGGTCGAGGTAATTAATTACTGACCTACCATGGAACCTTTTCACAGTAAACGTCATAGTGACATATCGCATAGCTTGACACGGAAAATCGTTATGACGTTTACTATGAAAATGTTCTATGGTGGGTCAGGAATTAATTTCCTCGACTGTACATATCAAGTACCTATTCTTTGAAAGAAGCACCGACTTCACCTTCGGTCTTCTTTTTTCCGTTTCTTTTAACTTTTATTTGTATGTCTACTCTTACTTTTATCCGATGTCCTGTTAATCGCCCGAAGGTTAACTGGTAGATATTCCTTAGGCATAAGTTCGCCTTTGTACGTTTTGCTTTTGTTTCGTTATCTGTTACTTCATATACTTAACATACACATACGTAGGTATTAGATACTTCTTCATATTTGTGCTAGGCCATAAAACTGATGGTGATAGCTTTAGTGGATTATTTTATTATTTTTTATCTACCACGACCACGTGCTCAACAAGTGTCAGCCTTACTTCTGTTTCTATGAATAACAAAACCGGTCAGATTAAGTACGCCACAAGAATACAACACCAACAAATCAACATCAAACAGCGACGTGGCTTTAGCTGTACCGCTGCTCGCTACGTGGGCTGTGACTCACGTCGACTTTGGTCCTAGGATGCAGATTAGTGGAGATAAGTAGGTATTATATCGCGGAACAATTAGAATAGGATACGGGTAAGCAATTTGAAAGTTTTTTTCATATGAAACTACTTACCGTGAGATTCAATATGATTCAATCATAGTGCAATAAACCGCGATCTATGTCAGTCGAGAGAGTCGAATATAGCTTAGGGTTACCAATCTCAGGATTTTTAGGCTCTTCATTTTTAGAATTTTTCATTCAGATCTTTTGTAGTACAAGCTTACAAAAACAAAAATCTACTTTATAGTTACCTTTTTTTCCCACAAAATTAGTACCTATGCGAGAAAATCTCAGGAATTTTCAATGGAAATCATGCTTTTCTCCGGGCTTTTAAATTTTTCATCTGGTAACCCCGAAATCCCGAAAATTTTAAATTTTATTTTCAAAAATAAAAAAAACTGTAATTGGTGACACAAAAGAGGGGGGGGGGGGTCCAAAAATCACTTCAGGACTTGTTCCCACTTCGATATTTTGTTGTATACGTAAAAGCTACATGCATGCCAAGTTTCTGCCGGATGGGACCGTATCTCTCATTTTTTTGCGCTAACGAGCCGTACTAAATGTTCTCCAGGCATTTAGATTTTCGATCAGGCAACACCCCAGGTGGGGAATAAGGTGTCAGTAAGTGTGTCAGTAGGTAAGGCGTAAGGTAATCAAATCAAGAAGGTAATGAATGCTTTGCCGCCATGTTTGCCGCGCACCAAAGGGATCATTGACACTTTCACGTTAGGTAGGTATATTTGATCATCAATGGTCATGGTGTTTTTCGGATGACAATGATATTATATTAGGTATTTTTATTAAAGAGATACCAACGGGCTATAAATACCTACTTACAGCTACTTTAGCGGATATTGGGTATATACCTATCGCTATACCACGGGAACCTGTGTTGAGTTAACCTGGGTAATAAGCTTTATAAATTTCATCCAAAACGGACAGAGAGACGGAGTTACTTTCGCTTTTTAAGTATTTGTATAGTTAGGTACAGTCAGCAACATAAATATGAATGAGTATAAATATGTAAGTATGTACTTACTTAACCCAAAAAAAACTACAGGTTCACGTTTTTTTTTATTAGGTTTTATAGGAACATTAGTTTTCGTGGACTTAATAAAAATAGGTAATAAAGGTTGTTTCGTAACACGCGGAGAAATCAGCACCGCTCAACATTTTTATTTTCACCGAGACGTTATTAATGAGCCGCGTGGGTGGCGAGAAATGGCTACCTCCAATGTTATAATGAAACAGGTAGGTACCTATGAATACTATTAATTAGGCAAGTGTTTTGAGTAAAAATAGATAGTAAAGGCTATTCCATTGTGCTACCGCCAGAGCACCACTTTCTTAATACTACCGGGTTACAATGTTTTTTCCATTATTTTCATGGAAATGAGTGGTACTCAAGGACAGGAAATAAAAAAAAACAGGAACTCCTATACTCCGTTTATTTTAACATTTTGAAATTCAACAGTCTACGTAGCAATAAAAAGTTCCACTTTTCGAGCAGCTGTATTAAAAATCGTGCGGAAAGTTGGATTTTTCGCACTAGTGCTTTTTACTTTTCTAAGGCACCGGTGGAATAAGGCACAGGCGCCGGCTGGTGGTAATGGTGATATAAAGCTCGCGCCGGGGTCACCGCCTTTGGTTTTATTGTAATTTTTTCGTAAATGTGTTAAAAAAACCACGTTTGGTATACATACGTGCGGACTCGGGCCTAGACACCTCGGGACTCGTGCAAATTTTTTTTTTCTGCACTTATAAAAAGTAAAGTACTATTTTTTTCCACGGGCCGGGCAAAAATTAATCTTTTTTTTTTTTTTCTGTGCATTATGGCCCTGCCGCGAGGCACTTTGCCAATGTCCAGTCAAGACAAATATTCATTATTTATTCCAGAGCGCTTTAAATTCCCCAAGGGATGGGATGGGAAGCTAAGGGAGTTAGTGTGTTAGTAATAAATAATTGCTATAGATTGATGACAGCTGGTTACAGCTTAATGAGGTTTTTTTCAATACATTTAGCCAAAAGACAGATAACTGGTTTTTCAAAATTTGCTAAAAGGGTTCTGACGTTGGATGGGAGCTCAATCTTTGCTTTTACCAGTTCCTCATATATATTAAGTTTGTTCAGGGGGCAGTCAAAAAATATATGGTCAATGGATCCAAGGCCATTCCGGCAGTGACATAATGGGTCATCTCTTACTTTAATCCTATGAAAATTAATCTTATGACAAATGTTATAAAGATTTTGACATCGTTTGACATGGAATAACTTTTCTCACACGTAATATACTGCACAGGGGTTTACTCCATTCAGCCAACAGCGAGTCAACCAACGCACTTATTTTATTACAAACAAAAGTTAGGAAATAATAAATACAAATAGGTATCTAAATATAAATTACTTTGCTTAAATTAAATTAAATTCTAGATTTCTTAATTGGTTAATGAGTTTAAAATGTTAACTTACATTTTGAAAAAAAAAAAGGCGATGACATGACATCGTCATGCACGACGGAAGTTTCACGTTGCTTATAGAGAAGTAAGTACAGTCGCGTGCAAATAGCTATGTAGACGTGATGGTTAGTTGGAAAGGTGGAAACTATGAAGATAAAATAGTTTTCTATCACTATTATGGCTAATATCACTAGTATTATTTAGTATTACTTTTATTAATCGTCTTAATCATAAGGTAAGGTTGCTGATGTCGTGAATATAATATTATATACCTAAATAGTTTTAATCGTCGTAGTTGTTGAGACAAGACAAACTACTAAATTGTTATAATAGGTTCATCATTTCGCCTTTGTAGGTACCTACCTAAATTGATATTGCATGTGAGTAAGCTTTGTTTTCGTTTTTACGGTTTATTTCGGAAGCGTAATTTCTTAGATAACGTAATCGTGAACCTAGGTTATCCCATCCTACTAATAGTTATTATAAGTGCGAAAGTTTGTGAGTGACCGTATGTATTTTTATTACTTCTTCACGCTGAAACGGCTTTACGGATTTGGTTCAAATTTGAAATGGATATGGCTTATGTAGCCTAGATTCAAACGTAGGCTAATAATAAACCCGGGAAAATTGCATAGTTCCCGGGGGATAGCCATAACCGGATTCTACATAGACGAAATCGCGGGCAGCTGCTAATGCAATATAAAGTTCAACACAATTCGGTATTTTGCAACAAACCTCTCTCTCGTCGTATTATGTGATCTCAGTCCCACGCCTCAGAATAGAAGCCTATAGCTATAGTTATAGTTACAATGTGTTAGCCGGCTAGCACGTGTCTGGTGGATGCGCCGCCGTGGACCGGGATCGCGTGACGTGTCGTCGCCATACATCGCGCCACTCCGCACACCGTGACACTGTCCAATCCCTGAAGCGCGCGCTGACGCGACCGGCAGCTCTGCGGACTAACGTGCAGCAAAGCAGTCTGCTCGCGAACTCGGTCCACAGTTCAACTTCAACTAAACACGCGAACCTACCTGTCTCCTGGGTTGATAACATTAATTATTATTCTTAATCGGTATCAATGTTTGTATATAAATATTTTAACGCCGGACGATTTATCATTACTACTTCAAGTGGAGCTTACTGAACAACGTTTGGTGTTAGCGGTTGAAAAAGTGAATTAAGTGCATTTGTTATAATTTATTTAGGTAAGTGTGCTTTAGGTTATTAGATTTATTAGAATTACATGAAATAAACTTAAGATTATATTATCATGTCAGTCAGAAAAATCTACTCTTATTATGGGAAAGTATCTTTACAACAGTTAGTTCTAAGTACATTTTAACTGTAGTTAACTTCTCTAACCCGGTGAAAGTTAGCATAGATTTTCAAACTCAATTCTTGCCATGTACATATTTCGGTTCATTGTCTGTCACAAAAATACATATTTGAACTAACTTGGTTTTAATTCTTGACATGCAATAATTTTTACGGTTTATTTCGTTACGCTAAACAAATGTCAGGGCAGTACATTATGTAAAAGAGGTCGTTGAGGACATACCTACCTAGCACGAGGAGGTTTTTTTAGGTAGCGTGCTATATCATTCGGCACAGTTAACAAGGTATTATAGGTATGTAATAGTCTCATGTTTTCCCATAGGTATGCCATGAGGTTCGTACATACCAACCGGGCAATGCAAGTCTTACAGTATTGTAGTTGTCTTGCAATTTCTAGCATTTTTGGGGCTAACTGTCGAAATAAACTTACGCATTACCTACTACGTGATATGGTTATGTGTTTCGAGTAGGTACCAACTCGCATTCTGTCAAAGCTAAAATATGGAACAAAAACTGCCTTTGTGATTTCGTAAATAAAATAGTTTTTACTATTTAAAAAAAAAAAAATTAAGGTAGTTAGTCCTGCCTGAGGTAGTCCGTATCTTTTATGTATAATATTTTCTAATCCCCAGGGAGGTAGGTATAAACTAAATATTGAGTCGGTCGTCCTCCTCCACCGGCTCATTGGAAAAGTAAAAAGCACTAGTGTGAAAAGTCCAACTTTCCGCATGATAGGTACGTAGTTACAAAAGTACTTATCACTTTTTGGGCAACTGTATTAAAGGACTTTTTGACTTTACGCACTTATATCAAAAAGTACCTACTATTTAGTTTAGTTTAATTCGGTTGTTAGTAATTCGATATTGCATTGACACTTAGCTACCTACATTCGGGAGATTTATGTCCATTACGTCGGTACAAAATAGATATTAAGTAGCCCCGGGTAGTAAAAAATTGAGATTGTACCTACCGGTACGAGCATGGTACGAGATTTTCTTGCTTTTGAGATTTTAATTTAATTTGAAAGCATCTTGATGATGATGATGATGATGACTCAATCTTTATAGGTAGTAGGTACTTACCTATTTCATTAGCGCAAAGTGGAAAATACCATATAAAAATTAAAGCTGACTGTGCCCTAAGCACGACTTGTCGAATCCTGCGTCACGTAAAATTCGAATAGTAAACTATAACGAGTTTGTATGACGTTTGGAACAGCGCCCGCCCGTGAGCGTATTTGGAACTAAAATTTAGTATGAGATTTCTCGATCTCGATACGATAACCGTAACGTAACGCAGGATTCGACAAGTCGTGCTTAGGGCACTGTACTATACATTACGAAAGTAATGACTTCGCATCGCACTCACAGCGATGGAGAGGGGGGGGGGAGGCATGAGTCCTTACAAGGATTAGTAGAAACAGATACTTTTTAAATTTAAATTATATAGAAATGATAATTTCTTAAAAGTAAATTGAGCCTCTAACTACAAACTATTTTAATTAAAATTTATTACTTAACTGCTGTTGACATTGACAATACATGTAATCTTTCTTTAAAAAATAGGTCTATTTTATTGCGTTTCGTTTCGCGGCAAAATGGCCATCACCATCAGTTTTCGCCATCCTAAAATTCAAGTTCAAGGCTTCAAGGTTAGTTGACTCAAATCACCCTGATCGCTCGAGATGCCCCTGCCCCGTGCCGGTCCGTCCTGCGCCGCGCCGCGTCGTACTCGTACCCGCTGAATCTACTGATTTACCTACGCGGTGCGCGCGTCGCGTCTAAATCATTTCATAACTTTCCTTCCACTGTTTTTGTTATCGTCGTACTATGTGAAAATGGATTTTCTTAGCGAAATAGATGATTGTGCTGAAAGGTGCGCGAGTGTTCACTAGTTCACTACCAATCCTGTAAAAATCGTGTGTTTTGGTTTTTATCGGCCGATACTTATTGGACTTTCTTTTCAGGCTGCGAAAATCTAAAAAAATGGCTCCTAACGTAACGGAAGAGAATGGGGTGCTCTTTGAGAGCGACGCAGCAACTCCTGATTTGGCGCTGGCGAGAGCTCCCGTGCAGCAGGCCGACGACAGTCCGCGGGTGTATGTCTGGCGAAACATCATCCTGTTCGCATACCTGCACCTTGCCGCTATCTACGGAGGTTATCTATTCCTGCTCCACGCGAAATGGCAAACAGATATTTTTGGTAAGCTAACTTCCGCCTATCTTGTTTTTTCTGCGTGCAGGCAAGCAAATTCCGTAGGTGATAAGTCGACGTCAGACCCGTTAGATTTATAGAGCCCAAACAGACACTGCAAAGCTGGTAGTTGTAAAGTTCTAGCTTTCATCATTTTCATTTACACTAAGTACCTACCTACATCTATATGCATAGTTTTTTTTTACATTTATATTTAGAACAGCACCTTGGCTGCCACATATTTTTTAACTTAACATAGAAGCAATTGATTAATCTATGCATGTTCGATGTTTGTGAACTATGTTATACCTATATTTGCATACCAATATTGGTTAAGCATGAAAGTCTACCACATTGTATTAAGATCTGTCTGGTTATGTTTAATGTGAATAAATGATTATGATTATGAATGTTTTTCTTTTTTTCCACAGCCTACTTCCTGTATGTGGCATCAGGGCTAGGCATCACAGCCGGGGCCCACAGGCTCTGGGCTCACAAGTCATACAAGGCTAAGTGGCCACTCCGTGTCATCCTAACCATCTTCAACACTATTGCATTCCAGGTAAGAAGAATGGTCACATCTAACTGAAAAAAATATTGACATACAAAATGTACTCTCCAGCGTCTCAGGATATTTATTCAAAAGAACATGTCACATTTTCCTGTCAATAATAGCTCTTAAGGTCACAGGATGTTAGTTGTAACTAAACATAATTGTGTTCAGCTCATGTCTGGAATAATCTATTAGTTGTGCAAACACTCCTATTTTGGTTGTGAGAAATACCTACCTATGTGATGTTCTGACAAGGCTAAGACTGTGTGTTGATTCTTCACTTACTGAACCTGAACCAATAGTTATTTGTGTGTATTTCCTAGAATGTGAGAATGTTTTTGCTCACTGATACCTAACTATATAAAGCCATGTTTTGATAGAATTACATATTTTGTTGTCACACACCATCTGTCTACATTGATTTTGGTTTTCTTGGATAATTGCTTAAATCATGGTACTTAATTAGAAATCCCTGTACCTATCTGATATAGTGATTTATAGTCGATGAAGAATTAGTGTGTTCATTAAAATTATGTCAATAAGTAAATAATATTTGATTGATTAAAAACTTCAACAACAAAATGATCCTGCATTTTTCTAAAAATATTCACATAATCATAAACTTTTTCTGGTTTTTGTCTGATCTGAACTTATTTGTGGTGTCTTTCTTCTAGGACTCAGCAATAGACTGGGCCCGCGACCACCGCATGCACCACAAGTACTCGGAGACGGACGCCGACCCCCACAACGCCACCCGCGGCTTCTTCTTCTCCCACATCGGTTGGCTGCTGGTCCGCAAGCATCCTGAACTCAAGAGGAAAGGCAAGGGACTGGACCTGAGTGACTTGTACTCCGACCCGATTCTCCGCTTCCAGAAGAAGTGAGTACGCAAACACTACGCAAACTTGGGGTACTTGACATATTTGTATTGTATCATCTGATACATACTTGACATATGATACATGTCAACTAGAGATGATATGGATAGTTGATTGACTGGTTACCAAATATCCAGTGAGCTATTAGACGGGATATTCGGCCTGTTTTCAACATTGTCTGCATTTCAAACTACTGGGTATATGATGAAAAAAATCTGTGCATATTCAGGTGTCTTGGTTTTCGTTCCGATATCCATTTCATCTCTAATGTTACCACCAATCTAATTCAAGTGCTGACTTGAAGCATATAGGGGATATAAATAAAGGAGGCAAGTTTTAGCTGAAGCCATAATTAATATATTTTATTCCGTGTTACCTATATATTCGGCATTCACCATCTTTTATGAACATAACACCTTCAATATGTGTAGTACACCTGTTCCTCCTACGACGTAGTTTCATATTGATATGCTTATTAATGCTGAATCATGGTTTAATAAGTTGTCAAGTTGTTGATGGATTGTTCATTTGCAACATTTAGACATGGTTACCATAAAAAAATTGTTTCATTGATAATTTGATTAATGCTTCGTAGCCGTAGCCAAGCCGTATACAAGGTGTTACTAAAACTGACTCGGGCTGATTGGGAGACTTACAACTTACAGCCATGTCATGTGATGTTTCTGGTGTTAATAAAATACCATGGTTTGAGATATTGGCAGTTTATAGTAATTTAAAGAGAATTATAGCTACTCTGCCTTCGATAAATGACGTAATCGGCATACGCACTTCAGTTTTATATTGCATAGGTATTTGATTTAGAAGCAGATAAGTCAAATCCCAATTACTCTGATTGCTGAAAATAATAATTGAATTAACCAATTTGCTATTTCCCACAAACAACTTTGTGCCTTTTTGCACCTAGTCACAGGCAATATCAAATTGAAATGGCTAAAGGATTTAAGTATGCTTAAGATAACTCTGTTTGTAAAAGCCAGATATTGCACAAGAGCCATTAATTTTCCATCCGTAATCAATGTAATGTATGTTTACATTTACTACCACGCAATCTCAATTTCTATGGGCCAAAGCTGTAAATGTCACTGCACTCGATTGCATGGAAAAAATATAACATAACATTATTAATATTATTGCGTCCTATGTATTGCATACAAGTAACTGAGTAATTTCCTGATATTAAAATAAAATAATTTGACATAAAAACTAAAGTGTCACTTAACACTTTGTAATTTTTAAAATAAAAAAATCTTCGCCTATATTCGTATGTATAAGATTACATGACGACACATCTCTGACACAACACAACGTCTAACTAACAGCGCGTCACTCATATCCCTTTCTTATGATGATTCTTTTACTTATTAGTACCAATTCTCATTATAATAAGAAAACTTAATAAGTCATTATTTTGTGAGTTTTCTTTTTTTCTTTATGTAACTCATTTCGCACGCTTAGAATTAAAGTGACTCAATTCTAAATACATGATAAATCTTAAATGACCTTTGTAGGCTTAGATTTTAAATTCAATTTTGCAATATGTCATATTAACAATTAATTAACAATATGTTATATTACGTAGAACCTCCTCCTTTTTTGAAGTCGGTTAAAGAGCATTTAACCGCCTAATTAATTACTGAATAAAATGTTATTGATTTAGTACGCTTCTTTCCAGATACTACCTCATCCTGATGCCGCTGGCGTGCTTCGTGCTGCCCACGGCGCTGCCGGTGTACCTGTGGGGCGAGACCTGGACCAACGCGTTCTTCGTGGCCGCCCTCTTCCGCTACACGTTCATCCTCAACGTCACGTGGCTCGTCAACTCCGCCGCCCACAAGTGGGGCGACAAACCCTACGACAAGTCCATCAAGCCGTCGGAGAATCTCTCCGTGTCTCTGTTCGCTTTCGGCGAGGGCTTCCACAACTACCATCACACCTTCCCCTGGGACTACAAGACCGCCGAGCTAGGTAACCACAGGCTTAACTTCACTACCAAGTTTATCAACTTCTTCGCTAAAATTGGCTGGGCTTATGACATGAAGACCGTCTCCAAGGAGATCGTTCAGCAGAGGGTCAAACGTACGGGTGACGGATCCCACCATCTCTGGGGATGGGGAGACACGGACCACGCTCAGGAAGAGATCAACGCAGCTATAAGAATCAATCCTAAAGACGATTAAACTTGGTTTAACGTCGCGCGCTAGATTATTTTGAGCTTCCTTGTTCCAAGGTCTGATATGTTTTCTTAAGTGTTTTTGATTATTTTTGTCATTGTACAAGTTTTAATAGTGAGACTATCAAAATCTTATATTCTAACAATAGAATAAAATGTTAGCGGAGTATTATTTATATGTTCGATAGATTGTGTGGTTGCTATGGATACTTGGAGCTTAGTATGTGATAATTTTGTTATAACACATCAGTATTATAGACCACATATTAATATTTTCTACTGAAGACTGTTTCTTGTAGAGCGAGTTGCAGTTCGCCATAAGTAGGCACTCTTACCCAACAACGGCGAAGCCGAAACGGAGGGTTATTACGATGTAGTTGTCTTAGTTTTTTTTGTTGCATTTTCCATAAGTTACGGGCTACCCAGTGTTAGTGACAATTAATTTATTTTCAATACTTATTTTTACGAAGAAGGATGTTAACACGCAGATTATGCGATGTATGACGAAGGCTTAATTATTTTAAGGATATGTGGTATATAATATTAATAAGGATTTATTATAGATTATGCATATTGTATGCACGGAGAGAAAGCTTAGCCACTGAACTTAGCTGGACTAATTCGTGGTGACATTATACAATATGTATTCGACTGATGTGTGAAGTTGTTTGTGATATTAGAATATCCTTTTGGTTTCTTGGTTTATATGAAGCCGCTGCCACAGTACGAACTCGGTAGGTGATCTACGAATACCTTATTTCTAGATCACATATGTCAGTTTATACTACGCCACTGAGTACATTTGAACGCATAGTACCAACGATGTTCTCCAATGTACGTTAAGGTTTCGTATCGACTTTGGGCCGGTATGTAAGTGAACAGTGAACTAACGTAATTATACCTAACGGCACATGCACGTATCTTCCTGTCGTAAAGACGTACGTATGCACATTTGGATGACTCGATGTTGTCATAGACATAGTACTGTTGTTTATGTTAAATTACATTTTAAAACTTTCAACAAGTGTTTCAATCCTCATCCATTCCTTATCAACGATTTTACTGCACAAGTGATTCTCCGCCGTACTGAAGACACGTAAAGTCAGCGTCAAAAGTCGCGCATTACTTTTGTACCTTGTGGCAATAACACACTTGTCAATCACGTATGACATGATGTATCTGGCCATAGAGCGAAAAGGTACAAAAGTGATAAGCAACTTGACGCCGACCCTACAAACCCTGAAACAAGACCCTGAAATTTACAAGGTAACATTTGAATTTCTCGTGAAAGTCAAAATGGGTGCTTCCTAAATTTTTGAAAAAAATATCAGCTTCAGATAAATTTATTTGTACAAGGCAGCAAAATTACATTTCCAAAATTAGTGCGTATTTCAGAATATTATCATCGTTATAATATTATTATATATATTATATTATATATATTATGAATATTAACTTCAGTAATTAGGGTTTTTGTAAATCGTACCTAGTTACATAGCAAAAACAAAAGTGAGTGCATTGAAACGACAATTCGGTATACCAAACTTTTTAACTAGCCATGTCCCCTTTCAGACACAGTAAACTCAAACTGACTGCCTCTCCACCACTCAGAGGTTGGCTGGTAGATCCCTTAAAGGGAAAAGTCCGCCTTTGTACTCGAATTTGATTGCTGTAACGAGTTTACTTACCTACTTACCCCGTAGGATAGATTCGCATAATGAGATGGGTTAAGAGTTTGTACTAAGTATACTCACTGGCACAAGTAATCGCCTACTACCTACTCATTTATTGAAAACGCATTCATTGGTTAAATAACAGTTTTCACAATAGATAAAATAGGTACGGACGGGTTTAGATGTGTCTACGATTGTTATTTACCAATGGTGTGGCCTTAGCTTTATGTCGGTCTTCGTTAGGTACATTTACATTGTATTTAATTCAAGTTGAGATCTTTATTTATTAATACCTATTACATGACTAGCGACTAGCTCTGCAGTTATGAGAGGGTATGCATAACATTAAATATTATTGAGAGGAATGTTAGAGTTATCAAAATATGTATCAACGCATTATACAACACATTAATCATAATAACGAATCGACCATATAATATCACAAAGGCGTGTTCGGATAGGTATTTCCGTGCAGTTTTTCCACCCAAGCTCGAATACATTTTATTCACTTACTTATTCCATTCTCTTTTTCAAACGTATTGCACCGGTCATTGGCCTTCCAAGCTTGAATAAAGCTTGAGAGCGAAAAAAAATTGCAAAAATGATTCCATAGAGGTTTCAAGTTTGCTGTTAAATATTTTCCTCGTGGAAGAAATCTTGCTCGTCGCACTTGTCTGGGAGGCAGACGAAAAACTCGAACAAATTCATTATAGGACCTCTTGAGAAGGGATTCTGGTACCGCCCTCGCTTGTCCCTTAGGTAAGGATATCTTTTGTAGTTGAACATCTCGTTTGTCGTCAAATTCATACAGGCATGGAGGATCTGAAAAGATAAAGAAAGGAATTTGTCTGGCTAATACGTAAGTTGGGAATGGAAAATAGCGTTAAATTAAAAAAAGTAAGTATTTGCAATTCATACAAATACTTTGGTTGGTTCGACCCAATTCCGACGACGACCACCGACGACAGATTTCGTACATGCATATTCAGATGAATTCGCTATCTTGGTTAGTCTTAGTATTTTTTTTTAATTTGCTGCTTATGTTTACCTTAAGTATGATAGCCGGACTGTAGCCGTCAAATTTTGGCGCGCTGTGGGTGTTGCCATGGACAAAAATGACTTTATTGTTGCTACATACTACATCAATTTAATTTAAGGGCTCGATTCTCATCACTTTTAAATGCATGCAATATCGGTACGATATACCTACTTTTTAAACAATGTTTCTAACTCTATCAGCGGTTTAAATATCACGTTAAAACTCACAGAGGTACACGTAAGAATCCAGCCAAGCGCGCAAAACGTGAGAGCTTCCAGTAGCCCCAGCAGATACAGCAGACCAAACCCTTCCAGCAGCAAACAGTAGCACGCGAAGTAGATGGACAGCGTGCAGTTGATGGCAACACTCATCACGAACAAGAAGAACCACATTCGGTTGCGGACGCCCACGCAGTTGTAGATGAACGGGCAATGGTGGTCGAAGTACGCTACGCAGCGCTTGCAGATGCGGCAGTGCTTGGCTCTGGGGAGGACGTTTGAATTCTCATCATCATCATCTATATACAGACAACAGCTTCTAAGTTAGTTAAGAATACTTAATTAAAGGGATTGATTTTAAACGTAGGTTCGGTCTGACTGAAATTTTTGCTAACAACGTCCTGTCCCCATACTACGAAATTCGAAAATCGAAGTTCACTCTCGTGTTAAATAATATTAGCTTGAGAGGGACGGCACGATACGAGGTTTGAATTTTGCACTTCGTAGTCGGGGGGGGGGGGGGGGGGGGGGCTGTAAGCTGTAATCGCACGATGCGGGTTGAATTTATACCTACCTAGGTACTTAGCACGTGTTAGAGACATAACTTTGGCCCATTTATTTTCCCTATAGTCGAATCACCCTTGTGTGTTCACCTTATCTACTTTACAACACCAACTTCGGACTAAGTAATAACATGAAATACCGTTTCGCGTTTAATAGTTAGTACATTGTCTTTCCTGAGATTATAATTTTAATAAGTTGTGGCGACCTGTCATCCAGTAGGAGAACTTGCAGCAACTACCAGCGCCATCTGGACATCGAACATAATAATTTCTAAGCACTGTTCCAAATCACGCTAAGGAAGTTTCAAAAGTCGCTAAATACCTGCAACAACTTCAACTTGCAACTTCTCTCTATCCTTTCAACAACTATGTTTCCTTTTGACTTCGGTCCCTATAGTAGATCTAGTACAACAAGAGCACAACTGACAGCTCGACTTCTGTCTCGCACGAGAACAACTGCCCGTCCTTTTTCTGTCGTTCAGAAAGCAACGGGACGGGTAATATAATCTCGCGCGACAAAGAAAGTCTGACAAAGTCTGAAGACATGTAACTGGAGAGAGATCTCCTCTATTGTGTTATGGTCCTCCCTACTTATTTGTAGTAAGTAGGTATAAGTTAAGTTTAGGCATAATTCTGCTCACCTCAGAGGCCGCAAGCACCGGCAGGTGTGGCACAGCCGCGAAAGAATCACGTTCCGTTTCTTCCACTTGTCGTAGTACGGGATCTGCCGGATGGCCCGGTAGTAGGTGTCCGAGTTCTGCGGGATGTAGCCGGGGTCCCGCCGGTTGGCGACCATCCAGCTCAGCCACATGATCGCGTTCCAGTACAGGAAGCAGTAGTGAGAGAGGCGCAAGGTGTTCCATGTTAGGGGGATGCACTGGAGAAAGAAAATGGTTTTTTCCCCTCACTACCTCGGAAAGCCGCGGTAAAATCGCATTTTATCCACTAGTGGGGAAAGTAATTTGACCTTGGAATGGAGCGTGTTAAAGTAGCTTTTGACAGATAACAAAACGTAAAACGCTCATATTATTGGTTCGTTCGATATTACTTATCATTGCATAAATGATAATGGTTTGAGAATTTAATAAAAAATACCAAATTTCGCTTTATTTAATGGACCTTAAAATTCTATGAGGAACATTTGTTTTTTATAATGATGTTGAATATAATTCTGAACGCACATGTTGAGTCGATGCAATTTCAAAATGCATCGTCATAAATGTCAACATTGTCAACAATATAATAATATAATATATATATATAATATAATATCACCGACTCCGAGTCACGTAAAAATACACAACTTTCAGAGTTTTCTGTTTGCGACCGGTTGCCATAATCAAAAAAAGTTGAAGTTGAGTTTTCTGTTATAATATCGTAAAAAAAAGTGATTCCAGTGATGAAGATTTATTTTTATGAGTTGTTTTTTTGCATGTTGCGCTTTCCTCGCTACAGTGAGGTGAAAAGTTTTGTGTTACACACGGGTGCAAATGTATTTTACTTCTCGTGTGTTGAAACACTCGCTACGCTCAGGATTCTATTTTAGAACCATTCGCTTCGCTCGTGGTTGCTTGTGTTTCAATTCCACACTCGCGGGTAAAATACAACTTTGCACCCTTGCAAATAACTATTTTTTATACGACAAGGAAGGCAAACGAGCACGTGGGGTCATCTGATGATAAAGTGATCACCACTGCCTATAGACACTCGCAACCCCAGGGGTTTGAAGACGCGCTGCCAATCTATCGAGAGCTAAGATGAAATGCCTCTTGTGCCCGTAATTACACCGGCTGTCTTACTCTCCACACCGGAACACAACAGAGCAAGCATTGCTGCTTAGTGGCAGGATTGCTGAGTAAGATGGTGGTAGAGCGATCCGGACGGGCCAATCGCAATGCTCTGATTTAATCAATGGACGCTTAGATAATTAATTATGTAACCTAGGTTGGATCTACACTTTTAATATCATTAAATGACGCAGTCGCTTTCTTTAATTGTCACTTGTATTGCTGCGGTTCGCAATTCGACGCGTAGGTAAGTTAATATTTTATTTACTTACCTACTGTATAAAAAAAATATTCCGACGAATCGAGAAGTCATTTTTTGAAGTCAGTTAAAGATACTCGAATAAGGTAACAATTCGTTATGAATTAGGTATTTCACTATGACCGAATCTCACTGCAGTTTTATCTTGTCAGTTTTAACTCCTTTTTATTTATTTCCTACCCCCTAGCGCGGCAAATTTACATCGACGACATAGCATTTCATCACTTTCTAGCAAATACGCAAACAAGTGAGAGAGTCAAATCGTCGTCGATAAACTTTAGTATGCTAGGAGGTCCGTCATCAAAATATCTCACCCGAGTCCCGCCCGAGTTTCGCCGACACTCACTCTAAAAACATACATAGGGTACCCCCACAGCAACACGGAAACCAAGAAGAAGAGCAGGGGTCCCTTGGAGTCGCCCGCGCCGCCGAACAGCAGCGCCCACAGCTCGGACAGCGGCGGCATCCAGTGGGACTTGCGCTTCATCTCCTTGGTGAGGAGCTTCACCACCTCCGCGTGCCGGTGGCTCTGCGCCAGCATGAGGGGGGTCTTGCCGTTCTTGTCGCGCGGCTCCAGCTCGGCTTTTACCTGGGAAGGGAACACTTTTATATGTATCTATGGCCATAGGTATATCAAGAACACGTATGGCCACGATTGCCGACAGCAGACACTATACGCTGAGCAAATCAAATGTTTTTAGTTTATAAATACTTACCAAATTTAGAAATCCATTGTTTACAAGCTAAAAAGCTAATAAAAAAAGCTTAGAAGATAAAGTAAAATTTAATTTTAAAATAATAAAACGTTAATTTTTATTAACGTGCAAATTGCAATGTAATCCTATCCTAGGTATGTTCGAGTCAAATTGTGCAAGCTAAATTTGAGCCACTTCCAGTACTCGGATTGACTTGAAATTTGGTATGGAAATGTGATGGAAATGTAAGTTGAATGGCAACACAAGTACAATCAACAAAAAGGTTTTTTTATAACAGAAAACTTATTTTTCTGACAATCTTCGTTCATTTGTTTACCTTTTCGCACAGCAATCTCACGCACGTAAGATTCCCCGACAAGCAAGCCAGATGGAGCGGCGTAGAGCCGAAGTTGTCGGTGCAGTGCAGCGGAACCCCTGAGTAAATCAGGAGCCGCACCAGATCCGCGTGGCCCTTGTAGGCCGCCCAGTGCAGCGCGGTGTCCCCGTTGATGTCTGAGAGCCTGGTGGCCGCTCCCATCCCGAGGAGGTAGGCTGCTGTCGCGGTCTTGCCGTACATGCAGGCGGTCATGAGCGGCGTTAGGCCTGGAACGTAGAGACGGTTTTTGTGACACCATTTTGTTTGGCTTCGCCAAGGACAATAACACCAAGACGACTGCCAATGGCTATACAATGTCGCGTTCTTGTAAAATACTTAATGAGCCTGCTGTAGCTAGTTTCACTATAGAGAGAGGTCTCTGTACCATTAATTTTGTATGACACTTAGACCTCTGGCTAACACAATAGCGCCATCTATTAACTGAAAGAAAAACTAATTTAGGTGGCGCTATTGTGTTAGCCAGAGGTCTAAATGTCATACCAAAAGAATGGTACAGATACCCCTCCTTAGTAAAACTAGCTACAGCAGGCTTATTATTTCAAAGGAACGCGACATTGTATAGACACTGGCAGTCTTCTTGGTTTTATGGTCCTTGGCTTTGCAAACTTAAGTATAGGCCCTGACGAATAAAGCAAGTTTGATTTATTTAAATAAAAGTTAATTCAATCACAAAAACAATATTGGTATAATATTGCTAATTGGACTTTATTTCTTATCATAAATAGAGCCGACTTCTGGAGCAATTTTGGTCAATGTCAATCTTAATTTTGATTAAACTAATAACTAATTTTTCGTTTTTTACATGACCAGAGAGGCCTTAATTTATTTTTTTATTGAAAGAGGGAGGCAAGCGAACACCACCACCCATGAGAACCAGCAACCCCAAGAGAGTCACTAGTCCGTTGCCGGCCTCTAATGAGGAAAAGGGATAAAGTGGGCCACACAGGGCTAGATCTAGATAAATGGTGCTCCCGCCGAACATCACATTTTATGGCCTATTCTAGAGGTTGCCGAAAATTGTAGTCATGCAGACATAATTTTTCTAATATTTACCCAGCTGTGTGGACGTAGGTTGAATTAATTAATTAGTTACCTTTAAAGTCTGCTGCGTTAACGGCAACCCCGCACTGCAGCAGCACCTGCACCACTGACGCATGGCCTTTCCGACAGGCCCAATGGATTGGTCGCGGGCCCTGTAAAAGAAATAATTAAAGCTCCGATATGTAGGAATACACAGTAGTGGCAGGAAAGGTAATCCCCGGGGCCTCGCGAACTCTGAAATCAAAATTTTCTTACTCTGCGCTTCTCCTCAAGTTAAAATAATTCCACAATGACAACGGTCGTGCTAAGATCGCAATGGGCTGAGGCCGTCCCTCAGCTCAATAAAGTGTGGCTATTTACATTACGTATGTAAAGAAGAAAACCCCTGTGAATCCACAAGTTTATTTGCCTGTCTTGTAATTCTTACCTTAGTAAATCTAGAGTTGTCGCATCTGAGTGCCCAGACAGAGAAATAATAGCGTGTTCGTACCTAAGTATATAAGTTTACTGACCTGCGTGCCACACCGATGCCGCAACTGACCTGTGTGCCACGCCGATGCCGCAACTGGCCTGCGTGCCACACCGAATGCCGCAACTGGCCTGCGTGCCACACCGAATGCCGCAATTGGCCTGCGTGCCACGCCGATACCGCAACTGACCTGCGTGCCACACCGATGCCGCAACTGACCTGCGTGCCACCTGATGCCGTAACTGACCTGCGTGCCACACCGAATGCCGCAATTGGCCTGCGTGTCACGCCGATACCGCAACTGACCTGCGTGCCATACCGATGCCGCAACTGACCTGCGTGCCACCTGATGCCGCAACTGACCTGCGTGCCATACCGATGCCGCAACTGACCTGCGTGCCACCTGATGCCGTAACTGACCTGCGTGCCACACCGATGCCGCAACTGACCTGTGTGCCACCTGATGCCGTAACTGACCTGCGTGCCACACCGATGCCGCAACTGACCTGCGTGCCACCTGATGCCGTAACTGACCTGCGTGCCACACCGATGCCGCAACTGACCTGCGTGCCACCTGATGCCGTAACTGACCTGCGTGCCCAGGCAGGACAGGTCGACGGGTGCACCGCGCTCCACCAGGTAGCGCATGACGGCGACGCTGCCGTCCAGCGCCGCCCAGTGCGCCGGCGTGTAGCCGTGCTGGTCGCGCGCGCTCAGCACCTCCGCGCCCAGCTTTTCCACCAGACGCTCAATCTCTGACACCTCGCTGAAGCGGAATGTTAAGGTTGATATTCGACTGTGCTCGATGTTTAGAAGCTGGAGCTGTAGGAAGAATAGGTAGCACAAAAAACACAATGTACTTTTGACACTTTTTCCGCCACCCAGGTACTTATTGCGATTTTTTCTGAAACTAATAAGGAGAATAAAAAATAGCGGGTCGCTTTGTGTAGACCATGCCATACTAAGTGGTACCTACTTTATCGTAGCTTTATCGTCACGGTTTTGTTTTTCTTAGACAATAATATTTTTGTCATTAACGTTAAAAAGTGCTAAACAAGTTACCTAAGATTAGGAGAATTAAGTATTATAACTAATATATAGGCATCTATACATCCGCCTAGTCAACGTCAGTATATAGTTAGGTATACACACAAAAAGCACTTTCAGTCAATATTCAAGATAACCTGCTTAAAATCTCTTCACAAAAGAAAATCTTATAAGTTAGCATACTAACTCACTAATAAGTGAAAGGAATTTAGAAAGTAAGCAAGTGCGAGTATCGATGTGTTTGTTTTAACACCAAGTAGGTACAACCAACGCTGAGATGTGATGTGACCATCATTATGTGCTATTCTAATGTGATTAGGGTCCGCCATCTTGGGTCAGTAACAAAAATTGCTTTCAATAGCGAAATCTGGACCCCTTAATAGGTACTTAAACATCTGCAGTCTGTACTATTTAATCATTTTAATTTATGTAAGTCTGTTTTGTGAGCATCAGATTAAAAGTGTAAGAGAAATATTTGCAGTAAGTATACCCACTTGTTTATATTAGGCTTTATCATGGGCCTACTAACTAAATTTAGAGGTAAAAGATAAAACGCCTGTCCATATGAATTTGTAATTGTTTTAACGTGTGATTTTAACCTTTGAGCTCAGGCGTATGTACATGTTATACCTTATTTTTTACGATCGATGGGGCGATCTGAGACCTTATTATACTCTCCCATTATGCTACCTATTAGGCGTCTTTCTCTCGGCCTCAGCACAGTGTTGGTTACACTACAGCGTCAACTAACCTGGACCTCACAGCCTCAAAGATCAGCTGGTGCAGATCCGAATGGTGGTAGAAGCTGGTGATGGTCCTCGGCGGGGCGGCGGGCGCGTCCGGAGACATTGGCGAACAGGGGGGGAGGGAGTCTTCCGCCGCCATGGTGCAGGGGGGCGGCTGCGGCAGCGCCCACACGCCGCGCGCCGCCCCCGGGCTGGGGTACACCTGCAAGCATTTTAACTGAAGAATAAGTACATGGAGGTTACTATATGTATAGTGCCAATATAAAGTCATCTAATATGTAACTACTAAAGTCATGATAACACATCGCGCTATCGAAATTTCTAAAGTCAGATGCATTTTAATAACTTCCATCTCTCTTCCTTCAGACTTCGGTGTCCGCAAGCATAGGTAACATCTGGCTGGAAGGAGATTTCTTTATTGTAATCTTTCTCCACAGGTAAGTAAATCTCGCCAATCTAAAGTCATCGAAAGTAACTACTAAAGTCATGTCATGATAAAACATCGTGCGCTATCGAAGTTTCTAAAGTCCTTCAGACTTCGGTCCCCAAACATAGGTAACATCTGGCTGGCTGGAAGAAGATCTCTTTATTGTGGTCTTTCTGCACAGGTACTTAATCTGCCTGCGTAACGAGGATAAACGACCGGATGGCCTAGTGGTTAGCGACCCTGACTATGAAGCTTGAGGTCCCGGGTTCGAATCCCGGTCGGGGCAGATGTTTGTATGATGAATACGAATGTTTGCTCTCGGGTCTTGGATGTTTAGTATGTATATAAGTATGTATTTATCTATATAAGTTTGTTTATCCGTTGTCTAGTACCCATAGTACAGGCTTTGCCTAGTTTGGGACTAGGTCAATTGATGTCAATTTGTCCCATGATATTTATTTATTTATTATAAACACCTAAGTACACCGGTACCTACTATTTTGACGGTGTTCATTCATTCTAGCGGGCGCGTCTTCACAATCTTGCGATTTGAATTTGAACTTGAAAGTAAGTAGCAGCTGTTTAAACCCTTACAATAACAACTAGACTTAGTCTTCTGAATATGCCAGAAAAAGATGCACTCAATGGCGAGCATGAAAACGGCATCCGTGCTAGCCCCTGAAGAATGATTGTCACTCAAAGTAGGTAGGTACAACGTATAATTTTGACTATCTTCATATAATCTACAACCTAGCGCGCGCGTCTTCACAATCGCATTCGCCATCTCTGTCTAAAAATTTTCACCCGTTGAGGGGAAGAGATGACGACTGAGATTAAGATGACACCACGTTTGCCAATAAAGCCGCTCGTCATTTCTTCCATACCTTGCTGCTCACGGTGAGGCCCACGCCCCCCGCCACTGCTGACCCGTCTGCCTCCGCCACGGCCACTAACCCCAACACTAACACGCTAACACTAACTTTATAGACTCACTAATCTCACGCAACACTCACGCCTCACTTGACACACTAATACTACCTATACATTGGGTTCGTTTAGTGACCTAATTATCGGTGTCTTTTATTTGTACAACCCGCGACAAGACCACTTGACAACTGCAGGTATTGCTACAAAATTATCGATTTACGCTATGGCTGGGCATGCGCTCTTGGGATTTAAAGACAGTAAAAGTTGCGGCAAGTTTGAAGCAACTTTGCAGGGATTGAGATAGGTACAGGTTTAGGAATTTAGGCCTACAATGTACATTATTGTACATATATAGGGCGCAAAGGCGGACAGAATCGACTCAGTGGCGTACGTACTTTAGGGTTGATCTGCGCTGTCTCGAAGAATCAGACACGACCACAATTTAATTTTTTTTTAGTACGAACTTAATTGGGTTAAAAAAGGCAGATGGCTGCCTACGACTCCATAAAGTACCTAGCTAATTATAACGTTTATATTATCAGATTTAGTTAGTTTGGTCAGGACCAAAGAAACACCTGGCCTAATTTTGCTTATCCTAAGATTATGTAGCTAGAGGTAGGACGTATACTTTTTAAAGCCAATTATTATCTAAGTGCAGGTAAATCGTTAAAATCTGTTTTCCGTTCCTGTACCTAAACTACTCAAAATAGGCACTTTTAAGTTGAAACTAAAAATACCTATTTTGTACCTAGTGCAATAAACGGACCACTCACGTATAAGTCGAGTTTACCTCGACATGTTTTGGACTAACTCGTAGTCCTTTGTCTAGGAGCGCACGACTCGGCGACTACACCAATTCGTGAGCTAATAGAGGGAGGATAGGATGGACTACGAATTAGTCCGAAACATGTCGAGCTGAACTCTACTTATATGTATAAATGAGTGATCCGTCTATTTCACTACAAAATAGGTATTAGAGGTCATCATCATCATCATCATGTCAGCCGAAAGACGTCCACTGCTGGACACAGGCCTCCCCCAAGGCTCTCCACTCAGACCGGTCCTGAGCTTTCCGCATCCACCGCGGTCCCGCAATCTTTACTAGGTAAGTATTATTAGAGGTATTATAAGTTAACCCCAATATTACATTAAATAAGTAAAGTCACAAAAGAGACTGCACAGGGCAATCGTAATTCAGCTGGCGTCTGCAACCTCGTTATGATGCAATGTTTGTTCAGAATTCATTAATTTGCTTTCCTCCTTGTCGCGTACTTATCGTTAAAATGCAATTAATCACCAATTTCTCGTTAAAAATAGCCCGAGGTCATTAAACTGGGCCTAGGTTATTGTGCCATACATCAGCAAGTTTTTTTTCAAATTCCTCTATTTCGAGTACGAAGGTTGTTCTTCCACATCTTTTTCTTATGCATTTCTAGGTTCTCTGTCGTTGCACAAGTGCACAACACAATATACATTTCTTTCAGATAAGTGTCTTTGCAAATATCTATTCCCTTTTCCGTCTTCAAATTTTTGTTCATTAGAAAGAGCAGAACGCCATCGGATTTTTGACGAACGTAGGTCATGGCACGTTGTGCCTCTAGGAATACTGACAAGAAAATGATCGCGTAGTTAGCACATTATATACTTAGTCATCATGATCATGAGAAACATAAAGTAATTAAAACATAATTAATTAAAACGATTTTTAAGCATTCACAATCATTTTGATAATGCATTTTATAGGTCGCGCTATTAGTTACTGCTAGCGCCATCTAGTTACCAACTGGTCACCAACTGATAAGATTGGATGTAAAGTTGGAGATAAAACGAATTAGCGTTTAAAACAAGCCTGAGGTCAAGACAGTGCCTATCGTTTTTGTGCACTTAGGTATACCAATGACCATTCAATTATAACACAAGTGAATAAGCATAATTTTGTTAAATTTTAAGCTAATACACTGCGGCGTGTTATTATTTTCGGGCCACATTTGCACATAATAGCATTAAAATGAAAGAGAGGTGAGGTTAGGGTATTTTCAACTCAATGGTGAACTAACCCCAACTTAGAAAAGTCGAAAAACCCCCGACATTGTCATTTCAAATCCGCTTGCGAGCTACGATGCCACAGACAGATACACAGGTCAAACTTATAACACCCCTCTCTCTTTTCGTCGGGGGTTAAAAAAGGAGTCTAATGTTGGGTGTAGGCCTTGGGGCCTGGGGCCTGGGGCCTAGGGGCCTGGGGCCTGGGGCCTTGGGTCTTTTATAATTTGGGTTGTTGCCATGCAAGCAGAGATTAACTTTTTAACCCCTGACCCAAAAAGAGTGGTGTTATAAGTTTGACCTGTGTGTGTTTGTCTGTGGCATCATAGCTCCCAAACGGATGGACCACTTTTAATTAGTTTTTTTTTATTGAAAGCTAGTTTAATCGAGATGGTTCTTAGCTAAGTTTGATTAAAATTGGTTAACCCATTTTTGAAATATTGAAGTCTTACAAAGCCGGTGTTCCATCTTATAGTGTTTCTGTAGTTAGAACTATGGCAAGCTCAATGACTATGTAAATATTTCTTTGAATATAAAAAAATAACAGGTGTAAGTATAATCTGGGTAACAAGGAAAGGTCTAGGAAGGTAACATACAAACCAAAGTGTAAAAAAAAACTTAAAAAACCAATAAAGTAAATATTTTTTATTAAAAATTAATGCATGTGTTATATATTATATTAGATACATTTATCCAAATAAGGGATAATAAAAATCAAAACAGTGTCTAAAATTGTGAAAATGAACTTTAATTCAGCAAATTTTATACTAAATGTATAAATATGATATAATCTAGATCTCATTTTCACTACCTAAATAGACATCATGTTATAAAAAGTGTACAACTAAAACTAGTGCTGATTAATCATCTCAATGTGGCTTATCAATTAGTAAGATCTTGTAAAAGCACTTCCTTTAAAATGGTTTATTATACTTAAATAATAGATAAAATAATCAAGCTACAATAGCTCACAACTGATGTCAAAATTCCAAACAACAATTTGTCAATACAATCTTAAATGTCTAGTAAACTTGAAATATTTAACGAGCAAACTGAATAAATTATTATTCATAATAAGAAACAAACTTAACAATGTTGATAGCTCAAAGTAATAAAATACTTTCAACAAGAGTCACCAGACTTCACAAGAGTGTACACGAGTCAAGAGTCAGATTATTTTGATGTGGTTTGTATATGCGGACCAATAGTTTGTCTTGTCTATTTATTACTGTATTGATATTGTAAATTTTTTTAAGGCTTTCTTTTAGACATTATCTTTTTTGTGTTTTGAAACTAACAGAGAGGGGCTGGCCGTGGAGCACGTAGCCATTGAGCGCCTGTATCGCCATGGCCGCCTGGTCGTAGTTGCGCATCGTCACGAACCCGAAGCCTTTGCTCTTGTTAGTCTGATGGTCTTTGATTATCTTAACCGACACTATAGCACCATATGGACCAAACAGCTGCCAAAGGGTCAGCTCTTCCACCTCGGGGGCAATATTATATATGTAGATAGACCATGTGCTTGGCGAGTTATGATCTCCTATAGCACCCATATGATTAATCCAATGATAAGGTTTAACCAACGCGTTTTTAGTAAAGTTATTATTATTGTTTTTATGTTTATTAGGGTTAGTCTTATTAGCATACTTAACAGTTAAAGGATGTAAAAAACCTGGGGGAGTGGAGCCATTAATATTTTGAATGGCCCTCTCCGCTTCGTATTGGTGTTCGTACAGCACAAAGGCGATGCCGGCGGCGATGCGGGAATTCACTATTTTACCGAATTGTGCGAACAGGCCGTGCAGGTCCTGCAGCGTGAGCTCGTTGGGCAGGTTGCACACGTAGAGGTTCCAGTCGGCCTCGGGCTTCGTAGGCGGCTTCAGCTCGGGGTTCAGCAGCGCGTGCGACACCTTCAGCGTCTTGTTCTGCATCAGCAGTCCGTTGAATGCCTTGCGAGCCTTCACCGCGTCCTCGGCGCTAGCGTACTCCACGAACCCATATCCTCTATTGGCTATCAGCTTACAGCTTTCTAGTTTACCCATCGTGGAAAAAAGGGAGAACATCATATCCTGTGTCATGACTTCAGGAATATAATTGATGATAAGTTTGGTGGGTGATTCGTCCGGCCCATATTCGATATTTTCATGACAATTACCGCCTTGACACGATTCCGACATTTTTTAATTGTTGTCGGTGAATGACATTTCAGCTGAATGTTGCCTTTTTTTTTTCACCTCGTTCAGAAACTAATAGTCTTGACCAAAAACCTTTTAGAAGATAATACACAGATTTTGTGAGATGATTTTTTTTTCTTGCATGTTTAAGTCGTGTCCACAGTTAAAAATGAGTGAAAAAGTTTTCACACGTGATAAATCGTAATTCATACAAAACGCAATTATTTAAATAATTTCCGAACGGAGCTGCCACGTCCATAAAGTGTCCGCCACACTGTGGCTCCGATGAACAACAAAGATCAAAGATCGTATTTGCAGAGTTAGCTATTCCCATGCTATTCCAAACATGTCTCGTGCAATCGTAGCGTAATAAAGTGAGGGGTAACGGAAGTCAATAATCCGCTAGGATAGCTGGGCCGTGTTTTATAAAGCTACAAGTTACAATTTACAAGCGGAAATCTCTTTCTAACAAAAGGTGATAGAAAGAGGCTTCCGCTTGTAAATTGTAACTTGTAGCTTTATAAAACATGGCGCTTGTATCGAGTGAGGTCTATTTGTGTCAATTTCCACCAATCACAGGCCAGTAGCTTCTCTTATTGGTGGAGAATGACAGATAGACCTCACTCGACACTAGCGATAATAACGGATTTTGACTCACGATAGCACTAAATGTTTTAACTCCCATTTAAACAAGATATTTCTTTTCTGACCTCTCATCATGTGGCAGCCGCTTTATAACTGAATAGTGTTCTTTTCTTGTGCTGCAGACTCAGCCCGCATAGTCAAAGTGTCTAAGGTAAACTGTAGGAAACGAATAAACGAAAAACTGCAATTTTTGTATAGTGAAATCGTGGCCATGTTGCATTTACGTCAAAATGTAACAATACGAAGAATGTGGCACCTTCATTAAATTTTTACTCTTTACTGCAGTCGAACTCTATGATTCCCTGAATTCCCCGCTTCTGGCATTTTTGCCCCGTGCTTATCAACTAATGGAATTACTTGCCATTTTAAACCATTCTGAGCTGATTTTGAGTTACTGTGCGACTGATAACTTGACCACACATTCCTGCTCTAACTCTGACCCCCGGCGTAACTCCCGAGACCAAGCTAGTTACGCATGCCGTCCTTTTCTTGCTTATATCAGACTCAAAAGGGACGACATGCTTGTCTTGCCCGGTCGCGGTCGCTGCGAGTATGTACAGCCGTGAGCGTGGAGTTTTTTTCTTGCTCAGGCACTTTGGTGTGTGGTGTTGTTACGAATTTTAAAATTTCAACATTCGCAAATGCGAATAATTCAGCTCCAGTTATAGCAATCAAATATTGGGTTG
Organism: Clepsis dumicolana; assembly: GCA_963691665.1. NCBI lineage: Eukaryota > Metazoa > Arthropoda > Insecta > Lepidoptera > Tortricidae > Clepsis > Clepsis dumicolana. Next base: position 13,306,460 of record OY829512.1, read on the forward strand.
TTCTTTGTTAAGCTTAAGTGGAAAATTAGAATGCAGTTTGTGATTGCACCATATCTATATATTTCAATATAAGTACATTTTATTGATTTAATTAATAGACACTCAACGATTTCAGAAAATAGTAAGAGCTATAGGCGTAAAATTTGCAAAATGATCTGAAATATAAAAATAACCTTAAAATGTAAACAGATCACATGTTAACAAGGTTCTTAATGACATTATCACTCATAGCGGTGAACTCCTAGCTCATTTTGCGCACCATCACAAAAACAGATACAGATTTTCACTTAAAGCATCATTACAAGCACAGCTAATCATTATAGAAGCTCTACTAATATTACAGTATAGCTGCCAGATCCTGATAATGATAAAGATATATTTTACCTAAACATAATAATATATTCGAGTTTTCAACAATTTATTCTATCGGGAATAATGAAAACATTACCATTTTAACACTGGTCGACACTAAATATTCTCATTTAAGGTCACGGTCAAGATCGAAAATATTTGGCCTTTAATTTGCCTTGCAGAGAGTGGGCAAGAGTGTACTATCTCGCTCATTCGCTTAGGCCGACTTTCGGTGCACACTCGAGAGTAAACTTTACTTCAGACGATACAAATAGTTCACGTTAATCCCGAGTTAGTGAGCTAACTGTATAACCCAAGGTAAACTAAGCAAGTAGGCCTTACTTTATGTACGACACGATGTATCATTTCGTCCACTGTTTCTGCAGATCTCTTAGCGCTTATACAAGAGTGAGACAGCGCTATTTAGTAATACAGCTGTCCTTATTCGGGAAGAATCGGCTAGTTCCGCCGGTGTCTTGTCCCGTAACTGTAAGTAATAGTATTGTTTAGAAACTGTGCTATGGCTACGAAGCCAAAATTTTGATGCAAATGATGCAATACGAATATTAAACATAGCATAAAACTGTGGCGATAAATGCACAGAGTTTCTAAGCAATACTCCTGATACAAAGCTGTCTGTTAACGTTATATGTATAATGTTCTTATAATTATAATCACAGCTATTGACGGTACACAGTACAATATATTACATTTGTACGAACTGCCAAGTTTCATTTTATAAACAAAATAAAAGTATATTAGGGCGAAGCGTTTTTTAAATGGAGACATACGTAATTAACAAATAGCAGGAACTATGGATAACTTAATTGAAATACAAATTTAGTTTTTCAAGCACTTTTTTAAACATTTAGCTGCAGGAGACACATCAACCAAAACTGTTTTCCCATTCTCATTTAATTCTTAGAATTAGAACACTAGTTTTGGCTCTAAACAAAGGGACCGGACTAATACTATTTTGACCTCGAAAGGTGAGGTTTAAAATTATAGATTTCGCCCGTATAAGATTTTAAAACTTTCACATTAACATACAGGCAAGGAAAAAAAATTAAAAAAAAAACCATTTGACTCCCAGTAATTAAGCAAATCTGCATAGATTATTAATTAATTATAGGTATTAGAATGATAACGCTTTGGTTGTTGACACTTTCGATTATTTTAGCAACGTTTGGCTTAAAATGCATCGTTTTATAAATTTTATATAATATGTTAGACCACCATTAAATACTGGGGCATGTGCTTTTAAATATACAACAATTTCCAAACACAACAATTCATATAAACGAAAGAAATAAATACCTAAGATACTGTCCCAATAATGGAATGTTTAAATTATCACTTCAATAAATAGTTACCTACATAATTATATTTATTACACTAGTAAGAATCTCAAAATTATGCACTATCCAATATAATGTACGCAATTGCCATCTAATAATTTTTTTTATAATTTCAATTTTAAATGTAATACTTTCTTTTATTCGATAAAAGTCACGATTTATTTATAAAATAATTTCACCTTTAAAAGCTACGTATATATAAATATAAAAAAGGAAAACAGATCTAAAATCATGTACTACATACAATTATTGTCATGCTCGGGAAATAAATAAACGTCTATAAAAATCTTTGGTTTTTTTCAAATCGTCAGTAAAATCGAATCTAGGCCGGGAGCCTTAAAAAAAAGCGTATACGCATGACGAACGTACCTCAATCACTTTGACAAAAAGTGTCAAAAGAAAAAAAAAAGCCCGCGTTCCGTGTTCATTCCTCTTACGGTCGTACCGGGTTGACGATGTTCTCGATGCTGGCGTAGGTGCCGAAGAAGAATCCTGTGAGTCCAAAGAGTATGATGAGGACGTCCTTCCAGAGTTTCCAGTCGTGTCGGCCGAGCTGGTCGGGCCAGAAGGTCATGATCTCGATGACGGGCGGGAAGATCAGCGCCAGGGCTGAGCTGCTCACTGCGCCCACCAAGGATATGATGCCGCTTAGGTTAGGAATCAGGGCTGCCGCTGCGACTGCAACGGAGATAAGTTTTTGTTAAAAAATATATATTAGACATAATGAAAACGGGATATTGAACGCGTTTACCTTATAGGTTTGATGAGCTCCCGATTTTCCCGTTCTTCGATATATGATCACGATGCATGTAACTGCATCGAAATATCGGGAGCTCATTTCGAGTAAAACTGATCAGTGTAAGTTCTTTTTTATGGTTTTCCGATTGATTTTCTGTGTATTCTGGTTTCAGTGAGTATTTAAAGTTTAATAATATTTTTGTACGGGAAATCCGTAAATGTTAAAGGAGGCCAAGGAACTCTTAGGTTTGATGGTGAAGTCATATAATTAATCAACAACAAATAAATACATCCAGCTAATGATATCCACAAAGGTGGTTGTGTTAATATTTATGTACCATCAAGTTGATTCTACTACAACGTAACAAATAACAAATATGTTTAAAAAATCATTAGAGTTTTATTTAGTGAAGTTCATATTACCGTTATCAGCGAATGGAAATTTCGATGGATTTATCTGAATAGGAAAGTCTATTATTGCGGCCTGCCTGGTGACACAATTTCTAGCTGTTACTAAGTTATCTAATGTTTCCTATTGAAATGAAAATAATCGATTTATTGATTATTTTTGTGTTTATTTTTATGAAACATTCATAGAATGAAATTCAATATACAATGACAATGCAAAGAAAAATCCGTTATGACACAAGGAAAATAAACACAAAAATAATCAATAAATCGATTATTTTCATTGATTCAGAAAATAGCTCCATCTCTTGCCACTAATGCGTAACTGTAGAAGTTCCGTAGTGGGTGAGCCGCTTGATTAAGCTACTCATAGATGGCGCTGAGGAGAGATCTTCCAAATAAAAATATGACACAAGGCATTGAAAAATTCGTTAGGTACACCAACGTTAAGTATAGCTTAATTGGTGGAGCGTGGTACGGATTACCGAGGTTGCTGGTTCAAGTCCAGCTGCTTAACGGATTTTTCTTTGCATTGTCATTGTATATTGAGTTTCCTATTTAGGTTTTCGTGTTAGAAGATAACCTTAATAGCTAAATAGGTACCATAAATCAAGTAAATTTATTTGTCTGTTCGACGGTCTATTTTTCCTACTTTTAAAGGTGTCGATGTTTTGAATCGTAATACATACCTGTTTTTATACTATAGCCATTAAATATTCAGCCTCCTACCCAAAAAGAGGAGTGTTATAAGTTTGTCGTAAGTATCAGTGTCTGTGGCGTCGAAACTCCTAAGCGGATTGACCGATTTCGAAAAGTTTTAACCGAAAGCCAGTTGAAATCGAGATGGTTCTTAGCTAAAAAAAATCTGACCCGCCGTTTTCGAGTTATTGGACCTTCTAAATTCCCTACACTAGGCATGGCCCGACACGCTCTTGGCCGGTTTTTTTCTGCGTAGGTATCAATGTTTCAGTGAGTATTTAAAAAGTATAATAATCATGATCTCAGTTGTTTTGTATTTTTTTCAATCAATTATATTTTTTATAAACTCCCTGAAACATGAATACACAGAAAAAAAAAAAACCAGAATAATGCCAACCCCGGGAATCGAAACCGGATCCTCGACACTCCGGGTCGTGGGCCTTTCCCCTACACCACGATTGACATAAAAATGCCAACCCCGGGAATCGAACCCGGATCCTCGGATGTCAATCGTGGTGTAGGGGAAAGGCACACGATCCGGAGTGTCGAGGATCCGGGTTCGATTCCCGGGTTGGCATTTTTCTGGTTTTTTTCTGTGTATTCATGTTTCAGTGAGTTTATACGAAATAGAATTAGTATAATAATCAGTACAAGACGTCTGTAAAAGCACTTCAAAAATTTCCTATCAGTTAATGACTTGCTTAAAGGGCGTAGAACGTTTCCCTTCATTAGCACGTGTGTCAATCATGACAAGCTTAATTAAACGTCGTGTGGTTAATTAATGATATAGGTAAGAGCGGAAAATACTCCTTATCACTGTTTACGGACAAACAATACGCGATATGTCTTTGTTTTATGGATTGGTGTCAGGCAGTCTGCGCCGGTATGGACGTTAAGGTTCACAGCAAGGACGATAACATCAGGAGGACTGTCAACGACTATACCATGTCGCGTTGCTTTAAAACTAGTGCTCAGAGGGTCGAGCAAGACTTTTCGAAACCTGCGCGTCACGTAAAATCGAATAGTAAACGTTGTAGAGTTTGTATGACGTTTGGAACAGCTCCCGCCCGTGAGCGTATTTGGAACTAAAATTTAGTATGAGGTTTCTCGATCTCGATACGATAACCGTAACGTTACGCAGCATTCGTAAAGTCGTGTTCGACCCTCTGTGAGCTGTAGACTTCGCGACCTCACTTTTGATAACTTTCCGTTTTTAGGTAGGTATCCATTTCCAAAGGGTAAAAAACGGGACCCTGTCTGTCTGTCTGTCCGTCTGTCACCAAGCTGTATCTCATGAACCGTGATAGATAGACAGTTGATATTTTCACAGATGATGTTTTGATGCCGCTATAACAACAAATACTAAAATATAAACAGAATAAAATAAATATTTAAGTGGGGCTCTCACACAACAGACATGATTTTAGTGAAATAAAAACGGATCACTCACGCACGACCTAGCGGCGGCGAGACGCACACCCAGAGGAAGGACTACTAATTAGTCCGAAACATATCGGGCTAAACTAGACTTATATACGTGAGTGATCCGTTTTTATTTCACTACGATCGAGTATCACGGTAGTTTCATGTTAAAAGAGACATGTTTTTTTGCCGTTTTATAGATAATGGTACGGAACCCTTCGTGTGCGAATCCTTTTTCTTTGGGCAGTCGTGTAAAAAATGCGGCATTGTATTGACATTCGGAGTCCTCTTTGTTTCAGTGTCCTTGGTTCACAGGAATGCGTTCACACGGTACAAGACAAAATGTTTGGAATGAGCTATTATAGTATGCTTTGGAGGAGAGATATAGAGATATAGAGGTTTGATTTCGTAGGTGAAGTTATGTAAGACGTCGAACTGTAAGTGACTTCGCGGTTGTTTCGGTGTGGAGAGTAAGACAGACGAGGAAATGACAGGCACAAGAGGCATGTCATCTCAGCCCTCTAGGTTGGCAACGTATCTGCAAACCCCTCGGGGTTGCGGGTGTCTTATGGGCAGTGGGATCACTTACCATCAGGTGACTCACATGCTCGTTTGCCTTCATTATCGTAGTGAAAATACTTCATTCGATTTATACACTCGCCGGCAGCAGTATTAATATCCCACCTTATTTCCCCTGAATATTGAAGTAACTGTTCTTTAAGCAATTAAATAAATAAATTGTCCCATGATATTTGGCTGCGCCAGTTTTGTTGTTTTAATTATATAATTATCTACTTAATTTCATATTTACTCGAACGCACTATTACACATTAAAAAAAAACACTGGCAACACAATCCTTTCCTCTACCACCTCCCCCGTATCTCAGGACAAGATGAAGAAGTTTTGAAAAAGTGAACTCCGAAAAACAAGTGAATCGCGAGTGACGCTACAATTTTCTCTCACGCAAAAGACTCATTAATTTTCTAAATAACGCTAAAAACTGTAAAGTGATATCTGTGTGCACACATTAGTTTCCAATATTCGGTCAATTTTTGTGTCAAGAAAGAAAACATAGAAAACTCAATTGCTGGAACCAGGTCAGGTGTGTCCTGCTTACGAAATACTGGAGGTACTGAGGACTGCCCCCCCAATATTTATTTAATTAATGCTTGAATAATAATAAATACAGCACGTTCGCGTTAAGAATGCAGTGAGTCATCAGCGTAACTGCAGAGTAAACGTGTATTCATTGGTGCAGTGTTTTTCAAAGTGTGAGTCGCGACCCCCAGGGTGAATTACTGTGGGCAAATTGGGAGCACGTATCGACAACAAACTATTTGATCTCAAGTGGAAAATCTTTTTGTATTTTTTCCCAATTTTTTATTTTTACGGTTCTCCCCTCCCGTGAACCCTTACACCAGAATTGGTTTTTACCAATACCAATACCAATTCTGGTGTAAGGGTAGGCACGCGACCCGGAGTGTCGAGGTTCCAGGTTCGATTCCCGGGGTTGCTATTTTTCTGGTTTTTTTGTGTGTATTCATGTTTCGGTGAGTTTATTAAAAAAACTATTTGACACTTTAACACAAGCGCGTTCGAGACGTATTTTTGGCTGTTGAATACACTAGACGCTCTGATTGGTCACGGGACGTGGTTAGCGATGATTTACTACAATCTTAACGCGAACGAACTTATAGTACAGTCAGCAGCAGAAGTAGATAAGCAAGCGAAGCGGTCACAATGATCTATAACAGTAGAGCCGTGCTTAGATCATTGTGATCGCTTCGGTTGCTTAGCTACTTCTACTGCTGCCTGTACGCTTGTTATGTTAAATGTTGGTTTCTTTTAAGTGAAGTGCGATGTGGTTGAAAATGCAAACGTGCGAAGATAAAAACTACGAGACACGTGTAATCAGCAATGACAGCTGTGAAGTTGTTATCATTGAGTTGTCATTTGTTTTATTTCGAGTGTCACTGGAAGGTCAATTTATATGCATCGTGCCGCTTGCTAATTGGATAAAATAACCGAGGTATTATAATGTTACGTCGAGTTGTCATTATGAAACACGTGGGACCTCTAAAATAAATAAACATCGTTTGACAATTGCTACCAATTGACCTAGTCAATTGAGTCGTATGTCGTAGGACCGATGAACGGTGGAGCAAACGAGTCCTCGAATGGAGACTACGAACGGGGAAACGTAGTGTGGGGCGTCCTGAGGCACGGTGGACGGACGACCTCAAGAGGGTTGCTGGCGGCGGATGGATGCGAGGGGCCGAAGACAGAGTGTTGTGGCGCGCCATGGAAGAGGCCTATGTCCAGCAGTGGACTGCTGTGGGCTGATGATGATGATGACCTAGTCAAAAACTAGGCTGAGCCTTTACTAACTATGGGTACTAGACAACGGATAAACATACTTATAATATACATATTAAACACCTAAGACCCGAGAACAAACATTCATATTCATCATACAAATACCTGCCGTTACGGGGATCGAACCTGGGAGCTCAAGCTTCATAGTCCGGTTCTCTAACCACCAGGCTATAAGGTCGTTAAAAATATGTCTAGGCCTAGTGAAAAGTTTTTCCACGGGTCAGGCAAAAATCAATCTTATGTCAATGTCATAACCTAACCAACTTAGAAAAATTGAAAACCCCAGACATTATCATTTAAAAGTCCAATATTTCAAAAACGCGTGAACCGGTTTTAGTTAAACTTAGCTAAGAACCATCTCGATTCTCGATTAAACTAGCTTTCGATAAAAAAAAAACCGCATCGAAATCGGAAAATGCGTTTGGGAGCTATGATGCCACAGACAGATACACAGGTCAAACTTATAGCACCCCTCTTTTTTGCATCAGGGGTTAAAATGGCGCCCTCGCAAAATATCAATCGGCTTTAATTAAAAAATCGTCAGGGGTTAAAAACACTTGCCCTGTTATTCATAAACCTATTTTAACTAAAATGCCGTTAAAATTCGTTTGTCCTTTTTTGTCACATGACGTTTCCGTTACTAAGAAGAATACGAAACCTATTTTAGCTAATGGAGGCTTGAGTGACGTTTAGGTATGAATAAGGCCATTGGGCACGTAAAAACATTTCTCAATTCAAGTACACTTACATGTCATGATCTCAATTGGAATTTTTTTCCCAATTTTTTCATGATCTCACTGAAAAAACGAGCTGAGATTTAGATACATGGAAAGAATTCGGCCAATACCTAAATACCGATCTTGGTGTAAGGGATGGCACGCGACCCGGTGTGTCGAGGGTCCGGGTTCGATTCCCGGGGTTGGTATTTTTCTGTTTTTAGGGTTCCGTACCTCAAAAGGAAAAAACGGAACCCCTATAGAATCACTTTGTTGTCCGTCTGTCTGTCTGTCTGTCTGTCTCTCTGTCTGTCAATACCCTTTATCTCTGGAACGCGTGGAGGTAGCATTCTGAAATTAATATCAAATACTCAAGCCTGCGGTCCCTTGAAGCCGTGAAAAAATCAACCTTCTAAGTCAACGCAATCAAAAGATACAGTCATTAAAGAGGCTATTTCCATACAAATTGCCGAAATCCAAAACCTAGAGGGTACTTCCAGTTGTCCTAGAAACTTGAAATTTGGTATGAAGGTAGCTGTTATAGCACAACCACTCCAAAAATTCTCAAAATCTTAAAATTTTATGTCTGTCTGTAGATTTCACAGACCAATATAAGTTGACCCCACACTGCGTACATTTTGCTTAAGAGCAGGGCTCGGCACTGGACTTCTTAAAATACTGGGGAAAAGCGTTAAAATCTTTCTACGGAACCCTTGTGCGCGAATCCGACTCGCACTTGGCCGGTTTTTTCTGTGTAGGTCATGTTTCAGGGAGTTTATTAAAAATATAATTTATACTTACATGTCACAGAGATGAGCACGATCCGTGTGACAGACTCGCCGTGTTTGAGCGCGTTTTCCGAAGTCAGCCGGGACTTGACGTAGGGCCACACTATATTCATGGGCACGTAGAACTGGAGACCATAGGACAGGAATATAGACGCCGCCATGACCGCTCGGACGCTTTGGGCCAGGCTGGAAGGAATTATAGAGTACATAAATAAATATAAAACCGAACGGAGTCGAGTCTTGCGGGTGGTAGGACTTTGTGCGAGGTCCGTCCGGATCGCTACCACCATCTTACTCGTTAATCTTGCCGCTAAGCAGCAGTGCTTCCACTGTTGTGTTCCGGTGTGGAGAGTAAGACAGCCGGTGTAATTACGGGCACAAGAGGAATTTCATCTTAGCCCTCTAGGTTGGCAACGCATCTGCAAATCCTCCGGAGTTGTGGGTGTCCATGGGCAGTGGTGATCACTTACCATCAGGTGACCCACTTGCTCGCTTGCCTTCCTCGTTGTATAAAAAAAAGTCTGTTGTTTGTTTAATAATTCATAAACAAATCCAATAAGTCGAAATAATTGAGTTAACTTTTTTGGAGTCGGGTGCCATGTTTCTGTATTTGTACACCCTCCGCACGGCACCCGGAAATCTTATGTTTTACTTTTTACAGTTTCTTTTATGTTGGGGTTCCTTTTTTAATTTTTATTTAAATTATTTGTGGTTTTTCACATTCACCTTTCAAGGATATTAACGGGCTCCCGGAATCGGATTTCCAGAACTTAGCCATACTGAAGACATCAACGGTCTGACATTTGAGATCTGTACTTGACAAAAACCCACCGACATTTTCATTTCAAAATGTAACATCTCAAAAACGGCTGAACCGTATTTTATGAACTTAGCTAAGAACCATCTCGATTAAACTAGCTTTCGACCAAAAAAAGCAGTGTTCAAATCCGTTCATCCGTTTAGGAGCCACGATGCCACAGACTGATACACAGGTCAAACATATAACACTCCTCTTTTTTGCATCAGGGGTTAAAATGGCGCCCTCGCAAAATATCAATCGGCTTTAATTTAAAAATTCCTGTAAGATAACAGTTTTAAATGATTCGCGGTTAATTGCATTAGACATAATCAAACCTATAAGATAATCGCGGTCAATATCTCGTTTTCATTATGTCTAATTCCTGTAAATAAAGAAAAAAATTATTTAGCAAATAGGCAGTTGAATGTTCGACCAGACAACCTTGGATAGGTAATGAAACTCACAAATCATTAGGCAGGTTCAACGTGATGCTGCCGAGCACGTGTTCCCCATACTTCAGGTAGCCGAAGAACCCGATGGCGGTGTACAGAGCAGCCACTATTACCATCCCGGTGTTGAGCACACCGTTCCATCCGCCAAAGTCTTCTGGGGTCTTCATGTTGTTCTCTAGAGGGAGCACCTGGAAAAGGTTTATTGTTAAACGAAAATGTACGTACTGCTAATATATCCATATCTATATCCGCTAAGCAACAGTGCTTGCACTGTCGTGTTCTGGTGTGGGGAGTAAGACAGCCGGTGTAATTACGGGCACAAGAGGCATTTCATCTTAGCTCTCTAGGTTGGCAACGCATTTGCAAACCCCCCCGGGGTTGTGGGTGTCTATGGGAAGTGGTGATTAGATTACTTACTCGTTTGCCTTCCTTGTCGTATAAAAAAAATATTTGAAATCGATCAGAATACTTAGTTTAAAATTTACTTTGCAAGATTTTATTACATACAAGCGGACACCGGGACAGAGGGTCGAGCACGACTTTTCGAAACCTGCGTCACGTAAAATTTAGTACGAGGTTTCTCGATCCTCGATACGATAACCGTAACGTTACGCAACATTCGTAACGTCGTGCTCGACCCTCAGGTGTAAGTAATTAGAAGCTTGACTGAAGACTACTTAGTAGTAATTATGACCACAAAGACCAAGAATCTTTTGCAGTAGGTATAGGTAGGTATGCCAAATTTAAATTAAGTAGGTATGTGGTGAGTACTTCCGTGACAATAGCGTACACCTGCATGAGAATCATTGGAAATATCGTACTTATTCAGTTACGCGAAAATTTACAATGAAAATGTCTATTTAAAAAATAAAAATACTGCGCTGTATTGCATAGTTAGTCGATGTGAAAACGCATGCATGACGTTTATTGTGAAAGGGTTTTACAGCGGACAGCACAAAAGAAGCGTTAAAAATACTGGCACACGTCAATCGTAAGATAGAACCGGTTATCGAGAAAAAGTCAATGTCCTCTCAGCGAAGGTTAGTTACGAACGTATTAAATAAAAGTTAATCTGCGGGACAAGAGCAAGGAAAATAAACTCTTCTATACCGATATAGGTACGAGTACTTCTGTCGGCCCCTAAATGGTTAATCCGGCCCTGAACCTTAAACAAGCATCGTTAATAAACACTCACCACTCCGATCCCCTCAAATGCATAGATAGCCGTCCCGAAATACAGCGGCAGCTGATGCCAACTCGCAAAAGGCTTCACAGAGTTCGTGTGCGGCAAATCTTGCAGGATATAGTAAAACGTTATGATTAGCCCCCAAGCGGTCATTATAGACGCCACCAGTGAAACCGGCGTCAAGTATTTCAAATTCTTCACCATAGCAAGGGCTACTATTGGCGGAAACAACAGTATCAAGTAGCTATGGACGCTCAGGTTGATGCGGAAGAACCTCATAGTATCCTGCAGGTTAGTGGCCACAAACAAAAAGTACACACAGCAAAATCCCAGTTGTGTTATTACAAGAAATACATTCACCACCTTCCTGGAACAACGGAGAGTTGGAAGTTGTTAGTGTTAATTCAGACTTCTTGGTTTCAAATCAACATGCACCGGTTGTGGTTCAAAGGTTATTCCTGTGGTCGTTGCCACGCACCATAGTGGTTCTTTGCGAGATTGATTTGAAATCCAGAATAAGTAACAAGTCGTAAGGAGGTAACTATAATTATTATATCGTAAGAAAATAAACTAATAGTCATGTACAAAGGGCGGCCAATGGATGGAACATGGTGAGGAAAGCATAAGATGGATAGGATTATTAAATTTCAAGTAATACTATAAAAATATAAGTATGCATCAATTGTACTCATATCCACATTACGTATTATCGTTCGACATTATTTTGACGTAATTTGCATCCGTCAGCCGCCCACTGGTCATGTAGGTACCTAAGTAAATATGTATGATTTTCCAATTAATTATATTAGAAACATAAAATCCTACTTTGAGTTCCTTCCATTGCGAGTTATAGGTAATGACCAAGTTGACTTGAAAATTTATAAAGGTAACAGATCCCAACCCAAGGTCACTACTTAGTGTAGCGTGGTACTTATACTTATAAGTACCACATTATGAAGATTTATTCGAGCTACATCACGCGAACAACGCGTGTTCATAAAAACCTAGCCTCATTCCATTCTAAATTACTAACTTCAAAGTAATCAAAACGTCTCGAGAATCTGTTCAACTTCTCGCTAAACGTTATGTCATCAACATAGACCTTAATAAAAAATTCATGTAATTCGGGGAGTTTGCCAGGTTGGCAACGGGCTGAATGGGTGGGTGAGAAAGAATGGAGGGGGGGGGGATATAGGGGGTTTGTAGGGTGTGGGAGGAGTGGGCGAACGTGCCGCAAATATATTAAATTCATATTAGATGAGCATAGAATTGGATCAGGCTTAATTTTCAGCTGCGCTGCATTTAAAACGTCCGCCTGTTCGAATAAATCGCATTATGTACGTAATAATGTTATGAGGATGTTAGTAATCCTCAAATTCTAAGGTCGGTTTTGGTTTAGCGTAGAAATTCGTCATTGTTAGAAATTCACGAAAACGCGGAATAGCCAATACAAAAGTCAATATTTACAAACTGAATTCGTTTAATTTGATGATTGACGATTTTGGGCAGAATGTTTATATATAAAACGTGTCGTGAGATAATGTCCAATGAATCATAAATCATAACCAGACATATCGATTGCCCAGGCGCCAGAACGCCGCCAAATACAAAGTTTTCCACGTAATCTAGGTCATCCAGATCGCAAACACAGTTGCAAAAATACATACAATGGAACATAGAACCTAGGTTCTCCTTTTTTGAAGTCGGAAAATATAAAGCACGGTTAACCGTATAGGTACTTAGCAATGGTCTAACCAAAGTTAGATCTAAGTACTTACCTATGATCTCAATTAGCTATCTTTTGTATTTTTTCCCCGTTTTTTTTTATTTTACGGTTTTCACGTGAATATATTTTTTTTCCCGTGAATATCAATTATACTTTTAAAATACTCACTGAAACATGAATACCTACACAGAAAATGCTAGCTCCGGGAATCGAATCCCGATCCTCGACAGTTCATGTTGCCCTTACGGTTACACCAAGATTAGCATAATTGCAAGATGTTTCAGTGAGTATTTTCAAAGTATAATTAATTGCTAAGTAGTTTATTATTATTAGTGTTCATTTGTTTCCCTGAGTTATGTTCGAGTTAAATATCGTTAACAGTTTTAAAAGATTCGCGGTTAATTGCATTAGACATAATGAAAACGGGATATTGACCTTGGGGGAGCTCATCAAACCTATAAGGTAATCGCGGTCAATATCCCGTTTTCATTATGTTTAAAGATCGTTGGTGATAGTGAAAGCTAGTGGAAAACTTTGCGATCCTATAGGTTTAAGTTTAAAAAAATCCTTTACTATAATCCTAATAATAATATAATATAATCCTTTACTACTAAATTACTAATGTTTAGGTGTTCAGTGAGTTTGCAGCATCGATGACGTGAAAATTTTCGATGAGGGCTAGAAACATTTAATAAATTAATTAATTGTTATGAAAAATTTAAGGGAAGACTTTGCTTTTAATTATTACTGTAGGTACTTTAAAAATTATCACGAGTTATTTTCTTAAACGGACAAAGGTATTGCCTTGTTCCGTTAACAACACTGTCAAGATCTCACAATAAGAGTACCTATTAAATATTTATTTATTACCTAACTACGAACGGTAATGATACCTAATGAATAAATATTCAACGTCCATTAGGCCAGTTATCTTTGCGATAACATTCCTTACTATCATCAATTGAATGAACCAATCGTGGTCTTGTGGTATCTCAAGTTACTGATTACCGATAGACTGACAGACAAGGGTTCAGTACAGTCGAACCATTTGATTCCTGACCCGAATTAGACCGTTCTGACAGTAAGTGTCATAATGATTTTCCTTGTCAGGCAATGCGCTGTCACAACGAAATTTTCTACGAAAAGGTTCTACAGTTGTGTCGCGATATTCAGTTGGTTCGATAGTATGCAATAAAATTTCGAAAAACGGCCATAACCATAACTACGAAATAAACAAGTGAACAGTGAAATGAAAACCCCACAAAAATCAATATTTAAATTTAAAGTTAGTTACACTTTTGCAATAACGTTCTCTTTTCGATCGCGGAAAATTTTTGGTTAGAAAATGGTTAGGCCCGTTCTTCTAATAGCCTGCCTCAATTGTCTTTAAAATTTCCACTGTCTAACTGTGTCTGTCTGTTCGTTGGGTTCATTTAATTAAATAGGTTAGTTAGTTAATTGAACTGTGGGAAAGTTTTCCGTCATTTGCAATAAGATTTTGTTTTTGTTTGGTTAACAATTGAGTAATTAATTACTCGCCATCCAATTCGACCGGAAATCCGGCAAGTACCTACATTTTTTTTGTGGCTTTCTTGACACGTGCTTCAGATTCGAAAAGTTATTAGAAAATAAGTATGACTAGTTTCCGAAAAACAAATTCTTTACTACAAGAACGAACGAACATATAACTAAACTAATATTAATCTCAAAATATAGTGGTATTGTGTTGTCTCCGCTTATACCTAGTGTACTCCAAGCTCAAAATATTTGACGGCATAAGATCGAAAAGGACATTTGTGGATATGGGTAAATGAAAAGAAACTTTTGGTGAAATCACGGGGATTTCACGCATCAACCAGACGAGTTGGAATAAACGATTTCACGGTTGCTTTCACTCAATTTTCTCTGGTTTGTGAATAAAGCTTAATTCTTAGTGAAATCGAATCGCACCGTAACATAGGGATTTTATATCGAGTACAAAATCTACAGCGAGATTGAATGGAATATAGTTCTACAAAATATAGCAATCGTAGTACCTAGATCTAGTTGTCACCGAGAACCGAGGTCCATAATATACGTAGGTCACTCAGATTCCGATTCGAAGATATCACCTACATACATAACACAAAGTTTATCAGGTAATTCATAACCCGAGTAAAAAAATACGTAAGTTGCATTATGTGAAGCGAACGAGTATAAGCAGTTTAAGTAGTCGATCGAACACAGCAATGAAATGGTACATACACAATTTTTCTTAATGTAAATTCGGGGTTACTGATAGAAGTATTAGTACACAATCAAAGCTTCTTTAGCCGCTACTTACCTCATTTTCTTGGCGTACGGCCTTAGCGACACCGGGCCAGAAGTGAAAGCGTCCTCAATGACCTCTGGGAAGCTGAGCGCCGGCCTCTGGTTCCTTATGCAGAGCTCATGCGAGCACCGAACCAGCATATGCATGCAGTGCGTGCATATAGCGCCCATTAATAACGTGCCAAACACACCTGCAACAAAACGGATTTAATAATGAATATAACCAAGAAGCCTGATCTGCCTGGCCGATGGGGTCAGAAGGTTCCCGAATGGCGTCCGCGGACCGGGAGTCGAGCTGTCGGTAGGCCTCCAACAAGATGGAGCGACGACCTAGTAAAGATCGCGGGATCGAGGTTGATGCGGAAAGCACAAGACCGGTCTGAGTGGAGAGCCTTGGGGGAGGCCTATGTCAAGCAGTCGACGTCTTTCGGCTGACATGATGTTTTTGGTCGAACTGGCGGATTTGGCCGTAGCCTCGCAGTCATATTATAGCCCAAGATTTGGGGACTCAAGAGATTAAAAGTCCTAGAATCAGCTCTGTTCAGTATTTTGCATATCTAAAGAGATGGTAATGATCCTACAGAATGCGCCTTGGTGACAATGAAGAATGTGACCTTAAATTGTTTTTTTTGCTATTAAATGGATCGCTTCTCCCTGAATAGTAGTTTAAACGCCTGCACCCAAAATTTAATAACTTCTGCCGTCCCGTTCGCCAGTTTGCGCAGGCCTTTTAAGCCGACGAAAATCTGTTTACACTTTCTTCGCCTGTTTCTTTGACGTGGACTGTACCACCTTCTAACGGAACATCTAAGTACCAAGTCGCTAACTAATGTTACGGTACTTTTTATCTCAGAAGGTCGCGGGAAAACTCTTAGTAAGTACCTACAAAAACTGAACGTATGTGTATCGCAAAGTACGTATATTTCTACTATACAAGCAAAATTTGGCATCCGCCTCGGGCGCCGAGTCTTCGTTACGCTACACGCTTTTGAGACAGATATGGCACTCAATCAATGCTAAAAGGTCAAAAGTTACAGTGGCACAATACCTATGTGTGGATATTCATTATCTCATATCCATGATCACACTATCTAAATAAAAACAAGAAACAAGTGTATGTAGCCTTAAATCTGTATTTATGTTTCATTTATGATTGAACCAAGGATGATAACGGACGGACGGACATTGTATAGAATAGTCATTGGCGATCCTCTTGCTTTTAGTGTACTTGATTGGACTTAATTATTTTATAGATTTTTTTTTGCCGAAAATTACATAAAATGTTTCAAGTAGAAATCTTTCTTATGATAGATAGGTACATAAATATAACAGAACAGGTATCTGTCTTGATTTCTTAGATAAAAGATAAGCTGGTAAATAGGTGCCCGATTCAAAATTCTGAGTTAAAATATATGCAAATTTAATGTTTGTATTAATGCAAAAACCTTATCTTTTGTTTAGTGATGGACTGTTTTTTTTTAAATAACACTGTATAGTTAACATCTCAGTTTTTTAAAAGGACACATTTTTTAAATGCCTTTGATACTCATATCATTTAAATACTTTCCTATCATTTGATACTTTATTTTTATCATGGTTACCAGTTCTGTCTTTACCAGAAGAGAAAAAATTGTTACCCAGTAGTTATTTTAAATCTAGAACAAGTTGCAGGCAACAGCTAAAATGAGATAATTTCAATTATAATATTTTGAATGAATGTTTCAATTAAGCTCTAGAACCATTTTAATAAAAAAAATACAATGTAAAAAGTTCTTTTAATTATTACATTTTTTAAGGGCAGCATGATACATTGTGCTACATAGCATATTATATTCATAATAAACAAGTACTTACACACACGCACATATTTGTTTAGTGATACAGATAAGCATAGAGTATGTATTATGGGACTAGCGAGTAGATAAATAGGTTTATTAACCAGTTCAGTGTGCCAATGTAACTTAACACACATAATATAAATGAATTTTCCACTCCTATTAATTAGGAGGTGTGCCCAGAAGTGGGAAGTAAAAAAAAGACTGGTGATGATGGTGATGGTAGTGAGTATACCAGTAAGTACCAAAAAGGCATGTCTGAGTTACCTTGATGTTTGGGTCATATCACAGGGGTCTTGGTTGCCAGTAAGTAGGTAGTTTATAAAACAGATATTAAGTAGGTATATAGTAGTTAAATACAAACAGCGAAATATAGATTAGGTACTTCATATTCAAGTTTTTATGAAAGTGGTAGGTATATGTTTACATTATATATTAAGTAGGTACATATTGTTTGAGGCTGTTGTTAATAATTGGTTTGAAAACACTTAAAAAAACTTACCAAATAACAGTCCAGCATTCTTGAAGGCATCAGGCATAGCCAAAATCCCTGTGCCTATATTTCCTTTCAGTAGATGGATCATTGTGTCGAAATTTGACGTCGGATGTTCCAGGTGCCTTTCCGAAGCCGGGTGGTAGTCGGACTTCGCCTTTTCATCTTTGATGGGTGCAATAGGATCTACCACTAATTCCACTGCCTGATTTTGCACCTCTGCATGCTCAATCGATATATTGGGCCCAGTAAGAAGCGGCTGTTTTTCATCACTCATTATTAATACTAACGTAAACTTTCAACGATTTAATTCCATAAAATAAATTATAAGAGAAGTGCAATTCTTTTATATCCCATGAAGACTGGACGCCTTTATAATAATCGGAAGATTAATAGGACTAACGTTAATGCGGTACGCGCTTTAATAACTTCGTGAAACTGAAGTGTTATTTGCAAGTGCGAAGTGCGAAATTAATTCAATACTTTATCGCCCGTAACGTGTGGGCGGGTGGACTTGCGAGCGTATTGTAACGGCACGAACCGATAACGTCAGCTCGCGACGACTTTTCAAATCACAGTTAACTCTATAATATATGACCGTTTGGAGAATAATTGATAAGATAATGGCTTATTGCCAAATCAAATAGATTTTTGATAATCGTATTTCATTGCTCCAAAGCAAAGCAATGCTTCTGTCTGACAGATTTTGAGATTTTATATACATCTCTTTCGAACGTCCAGTACAGACAGAGAAGGCACTATTCTTATTTACAAAAAAAAGTGGTAGCAGCCGGATACTTTTGGTCGTTAGAAACATTGTCTTAAACAGCTAACACTTAACTGTCTCTTTTGGTCCAAATTGTACATAAGGAAATATGTTTGAGCGTTTCGTTAAGCGGCTGAAGATAAAGACCAACACATGTTGGGAAAGTTAGATGATAATAATTCTTGATTAAAAATTACAGATATGACCAAACCGCAATACCCACAAGTATATTGGGTACATGTTGGGTAATAATCGTTGATTAAGAACGACAGCTATGAAATGAGAAACCGCAATACGGTACGGGTACGGGTCATCTCATTTGTCACTGTCACAAGTGTCATGATAAATTTGACAGTCTTGACAATCGCGTTTTACTTCCATCGTTTAATCTCCATTTATTTGTTATTCAATGGAAATTTTGATTTGGTAGAATAAATCACAACTATGGGAAATGCTGGAAGTAATCAGCCCAAAGAGTGGCATAAAGACGCTGGTGCAAAGCCACCAGGAGCAGGTCCATCTTCTCCGACCAAGGAAGGCGAAGCTTTTACGTTTGACAAAAAAGTGGACGAGGACCGTATAGGAAGAGATGACGACAATAATATTGAAGATGGAGCACCGTACTACACGAAGGCAGTACCCGAGAACGAGGAAGAATTCGGTGTTTTGCGCGAGCGATCAAACACATTAACAGACGGTAATAAGTCTACTGACGAATCTAAAGTATTGCCAACTGTGTTTAGATGGGAAGGAGGTGGAAAGCAGGTGAGTAATAAAATCTTCCAAGGCTGAATATCTATAGGAAATCAAATAAATATTTCCTCATAGCAATGCATGCTAATTTAGTGACTGACATCAAACAAGGATATTTCTTGCAGGTATTTATTAGTGGGACATTCACTGACTGGAAAACTATTCCAATGGTTAAGAGTCATGGTGATTTTGTGACCATTATTGACTTACCAGAGGGTGAGCATCAGTATAAGTATTTTGTGGACGGAGAGTGGAGAAATGACCCTCAAGTGGTAAGTTTAATTATTATGCTGTTATTTTTCGCAGGGACCAAAATACTGGTAAAAATATAATGTTACAAAATAAATTAAGCTAATGAATTTTTGAGGTACAGTTCCAAAATTTGTGTGCTTGCAGAAATTGGTTGATAATGGAATGGGATCCAAGAATAACTTAGTAAAAGTGAAGTTGTCAGATTTTGAGGTGTTCCAAGCGCTTGCTAAGGACAGCGAAGGCATACACAGCAGTGCTCAGACAGAGTACTCGCAGGTAAATTGAAAATAAAACAACATTTTCATCTTTTAATTGGAAATGTACAACATAATACAAATAAATGGGGTGTTTTACTGCTCAAATATTTTTGATAGTATTTTATTAGCTTAAAAAAAAATCTAGCTTAATCCATTTCTGTATTACAGGAAATCCCACAGTCCAAACCATGGGAAAAAGTCTCAGGCCCACCGATACTGCCACCCCACCTCCTGCAAGTAATATTAAACAAGGACACACCACTTTCAGTAAGTAATTGTATAAAAAATACCTTGCGCGAGGTTCGACCAGAACATAACGTAATCTCCTCCTAACGTAATCCTCTGTAATCCTAACACTAAGCAGCAGTGCTTGCACTGTTGTGGCTCTTCAAGACAGCCAGTGTAATTATGGGCACAAGAGCCATTTCATCTTAGCTCTCTAGTTTGGCAACGCATCTGCAAACCCCCCAGGGTTGTGGGTGTCTATGGGCAGTGGTGATCACTTACCATCAGGTGACCCACTTGCTGGTTTGCCTTGTCATATAAAAAAAAAGAAAAAGTAATGTTGTGGCCAAGGAGGATAATATACAGAGTGTCAAAGCACATACTTCGAATCATTTTCCACAGTCATGTTAAAATTCAGGCAATTTCTAGATGGCGTCATGGTCGTAGCCAGCGGGTCAAATAATAACAAAACAGCGGTACAAATGTGTCACTCAAGCAAGGTAGATGGTGTTGAATGTAAATAAGAATGATTCAAAATATGGGCTTTGTCAATCCGTTTACTTTCCATGATCCTTGGTTGTGGTTAAATGTCGCAATAAATTTTAAAATTTAGTTAAGGTTATTTAATAATTAGAATTTGCCTATGTATACTAAAAAGTCCAAGTTATAATCATAAGTATATTGCCTTACCAATGTCTTGTTTGTTTCAGTGTGAACCAACCCTGCTCCCAGAGCCGAATCATGTGATGCTAAATCATTTATATGCTTTGTCAATCAAAGACGGTGTCATGGTATTATCTGCCACACACCGTTACAGAAAGAAATATGTTACTACTCTTCTTTACAAACCAATATAAACTTCTATCAAATGTGCCTAGTTAATTAACATTGTTATTTAGGTTTTAGTCACAGACCTCTAAAAAATTATGTACCTAATAATAACTTTATTACTAACAGTATTTTGCATATGCTTGCAAATTGTGTTTCGTTTTTATATGCAAACTGGTATTTTAGAACTCTAATCAGCAAGACTTTTTCTTAACAGGTTCCCATGTGAAATATATAACGCATTACAATGTACAGTTGAACACATTGACTGGCCTACCATAGAATGTTATCTCAGTAAACATCAAGGACCATAAAAGAATCATAAAAAATTTCAATCAAAAGGTCGGAACCTTTTGATTGAAATTTTTCAGTCAGTCGGTCAGTAATAAATTTGTTCAATAGTACATGACAGTCATCAGGGTCTGAATAATAAAGGTCTACTGCTGTTTGCGGACAGGGAACCTGTTATACAAAAATAAGCACATCCACATGAAGTCTCCAAATAATGAAATCTTAACTTTTTGAACTACACATCCCTTTTCCTAATTTGGTATGTGGTATATGTTGTATACCTATATACATATTTTTATGTATATTCAAGTCAATATGACACGCTTTAAATTCAATCTAACTTTAAAATGAATTGTGAAACGTTCACTAAGTCATTAAAGGGAACCTAGAGGTACCTGGTTAATAAATGTAAATAAAAATATTGACATTTTATGGTTTTTTATTTTTCAGCTCTCATAAACAAAACCTAATTAAAAATAAAAACGTTAATCAATAATCATGTGACATGGTATTTTTGAGCGCTCATTGAATATTTAAATTTAAATTCTAAACTCACAATCTTTCGCAATTTGTTTTGTTCCAAGTAGGTATATCAGTTTTCCAGAATACTATGCATGCGCCGACCTGGACCGTGTTTTATAAAGCTACAAGTTACAATTTACAACCGGAAGTCTCATTGTATCACCATTGTAGAGACTTCCGCTTGTAAATTACAACTTGTAGCTTTATAAAACTCGACCCTGGGTTCAGTGGCGGCGTATAGATATCGGCACCCCGGGCGGTTTTGTATTGAGCACACCTACCTAAAATAAAAGACCTAGAAGGAGATTTGGTGCGCATTCTTTGGCTGCAGGTAGGTACAGCGAATTGTCGCTGTCACCCGTAGGTGCCTGGCATCCGGGGCGGACCGCCACCCCCGCCCCCCTTACACCACCACTAACCCCGAGTTAACATTACGTCTGACGATACAAATACGTCAAGTTAGTGTCCAATCCAGGTTGGGGCAAGTCTGCCTAAATTGGCTAATCCAACAATCCAAGCTAGTATTTCGGAAGTCTCACATTTTAAATATCTGGCACTTGAGGAACTTGTGTTGAAAATTAAATTTAGGATTTCTTATACATGGTTAACCACATGTTTGAGCTACGGGTAGGATATTTAACTAAAACATTATTCGGACTTATTTTGAGACTTGCGGCCTCTTGTCAGGGTTACGAAACTCCTTAAGGTAACCCTACTCATATTATATTATACACATTATTTTCAAATAAAAAACTCATTTAACAAAAAAAAATACAATTTTATTGCTATTATTCCAGTAACTAACGTTACTATTATAAAAGGTATGAGTCCTGTTCCTTATCTAAAATTGTAATAATACATTACATTATGAATTTCATGTCAAACCATAAAATTAATCAACTAGATATTTCTAGTAGTGAATTACCTACTTAGTAATATTCAGACATTATTTTTTCTTGAAATGGGTGTGCCAAAGTAAAATGCTAAATAAAATGCATGTAAAGTATATGTACTTACCTATGTATACACTCAGCATACGTACTATTAACTACGAAATGTGATGAAGTTTATTTGGCATGTTTTTAACATTGCATCATCAGTTATGAAATCATCATCGAAACCAGCCCGTTTACATCCCACTGGTGGACAGTGGGCATAGACCTGTTCTCAAACTGAGAGGGTTTGGGCTATAGTTCCCAGGTGGGTCCAGAGCGGTGTGGGAACTTCACACACACCATTGAATTGCTTCGCATGAGTGTTCAGGTCTATTCGCGATGTTTCTTTTGAATATCGCGTAATGAGATTTAAATTATGAAGTACTTTAAGTACAGTTAGCAGTAAAAGTAACAAAGCAACCTAAGCACGCAATAATATGCACAAGCTCTAATCCCCTTAACAATAAACACATAAGACTGTACCTAACTGTATAAAAAAAAATAGAGTAATTTTTCGAAAAGTTTGCAAGTCTGAATATCTTTATATACCTATCCAATAACTTACCTACTTAAAAATATGTCCGTTAATATAAGACATTTGAGAACTGTCTAATACTGGCACAAAGGTATTTATAAATTGATACAAAACAGGAATTGTACCAATTACTATTTGAGACTGGTTTGGCGAATATAGTTAATCCTACTATCATTGCGTGAGCCCTGTGATAGTTGCTAAGGCAAGGCTACACCTAACTGGAAGTTAAATTTATCCACTGGGATTTTTTATATAGCAATCTTTTCTTTTGTACATAATGATGGCATCTAAATTCTAAATGTAGATAACCAATGCAAGTAACTCAAAAGGTTAAGTTGACACACAGTGGATTTAAAGCACAGCAAGATCTTAGGGCTAGGCAAAATAAGTCACACAAAATATCTGCATCATTCCGTTACCACTTCAAGAAGCGGTTTTTTATCCCTTGAAGTACTATTATCTCCTAAATTAACATTGTTAACGGGATTTTTGAAATACATCGCCACAGCGATAATGACTAGACAAATAGATATCACAGTACTCCATGTTATCAAAATCCGGAACAGTATGTAACAAACAACAGCCGTTATCACCAGCTCCAAAGCACTGGCATACGTTTTTAAAATAGAGTTGAGATTCTTCAAGAAAAAGCTGGTGACTATACCAACTACGGCACTATTGACAATAATAAGTATCACAATTATGTTACACAAGGACCCAAAGTCGTCAAACACAGTTCTTAATTCACCTTTGAACATAAGTATAAAGAAATTACATATAACAGAGTCCAGGTACATGAAGACATTTTGTAAAAATATGTCGACACTGGACCCCTGAGTTTTTAAGAGATACTCATTGTACGTGCCCGCTAGGCAGGAACAAAAATTTTGAAAGTTGATTGAGAGGAAGTAAATGTTGAATACTTGTGACCACAGATCGACATCCTGCTTTGACTGGACGGAGTTGGCATCAAAGTTCTTTATTATGCATCCCAGTGTTAAAATGCCCAGGGAAATCCATTGAATAAATGTTAGTTTTTTCTTGAATAAACACTGAAACAAAGGTCGATTGGATGGTTAATTCGACAGGACAGATTCTAAAATACCTATTGTGGTCAACAGCTGCAAGATGGTATCCATTCATTTGGCCAAAATATTCATTTCCCAAAATGCTTTTTTTTTCAGAAACTGTAAATATTTCAGGATTTATTTCAGGGCCATCGCATAGAACTCCAAGGTTAGGTTAGGTTTGTTTTATAATTCAAAAGTATTTAAGTACAGTTTTGGAAAAAAAATTTTTTGGGAGATGAATCAATTTGGAAGTCAGTCAAGACACTATTAGACAGGTAAGGAAAAGCTATCTAAAATGAAAGTAAGCTAAAATAATATAAGTATACCTGAAATAATAATGCAGTCAGCACAACCCGGAACTGAAGGAGTATGTAGTATGAAGTTGGGTCGTAGTGGGACAGGTTGACAAATGCCAAGTTGTTGTAGAAACAGTACAACAGCGACGGGATGAAATACAGTAGCAGCAACTTGACGTTTATCGCCACAGCTTTGAATATGTGTGGTTTATCACTGAAATTAACATTTCATAAAAAATACTAATCCTAATTAAAACATCAGGAAAACAAATAAAAGCATACTTACAAAACACTTATTGCACATCAAGGGTTATTACATGAAAATAATTGTTAAGTTAACATGCATTAAAATATGAATGAAACTGTACAAAATTATTTTAATACTTATTATTCTGATAGTAACGTACTTCCGTCTAATTGAGTAAAGTGTGGCAGAAGCCACAAGTTTCAGGAGTTCTGATAAGAACACAACCAGTGTTGTGTTGTACTCATATCCACCACTCGCGTTCTTCGATGCCGTAACAAATACTCCTGAAAAATGAGACAATGTTACACGAAATGAAACAATAAAATACAATTGACTATTGTTTTGTTCCTGATGCTAATTACGTAGGTAAATTAGGAGGAAAACATAATGGTATGATAACGCAGCGGTTTGCGAAAACTGAGTAATTAATTGATAACAGCAGGATATGGTTAAAAATACAAAATAGTTGAATTTTCTCACCTTGAAATACAAACAAGATTATGTATAACGCGAAGACTATAAACCCTTCTTTATTGGGAAATAGGCTTTGTAATTCTTTCATTTTTGCGTCTGCATCACTCGTCGTTCCCCGCTGCAACACGAATTTAAATAAATTATTTACTACAAATGCTGAAATACGAGACTCGAGCTGTTCAAAGTAACAAATACCTATCCTATCACTTGGCGTTTGGCTTGTGATAGTGTGAGTAAATAAGAATGTGTGTGGTCCAATGTAAGGTAAAACTTCTTGCTAGTCACAAGAACAACTGTATTTCAAGCAATTTAATCCTATTATAATTGACCGATTCACAATTCTGAAACAAAAAAACTCACTTAGAAATGAAACCAACAAAAAAGCGCTTTCCTTAAAGCAACGGCAGTATCAAAATAAGAATTTTAAATTCTGCTGCTATCGCTTGGACTGGCTTTACTTGACAGAAAACATGTGACAGTGACACTGCTGACATTTCAGTTGAATTTTTACGATAGGCACACTCAAGTCAATGAAAAAACAGCCTTGAGGACGTAGGACGTTTTTTGGACGTTCTGTTTACCACGTAAGAAAAGATACAAATTGATTATTTTCCTTGACACTCAGCTGACAGTTACAGTTCTGTCATTGCATTGATTTTATTGTTATGTTGAAAGTTGAAACTGAAATAATTCCTTTAAATTAGTTATTAGTGGGCGCGACCGGTATCTAATCAGCAATCGCTGAACAAATTGCGTTAATAGGTGTCTACAGATTAGTCACCGATTACCGTGACACAAGAACAGCGAGCCTAATACAATGGCTGCCGAAGAAGACGACAGTACTTGGTAAATAGACGCAATTGTAATATAAAAAAATATCGTATTAATCCAACCCCGATTGCTGTTTTTGTTCGACCTTTTTAATTAGTGGTTAAGTATAACTAATGACCTTAGCAGACATCACAATTGAATGAGGGGTTTTACCACGAGACATCTGTTTCCTGTGTTTACTATAGAGATAAAAGCATTAAGTAAAAGAGAATTCCAGTTTGAATGGGTTATTTATAGAAAATCGTTGACTGCAAATTATTTCATGACGATGAATCATTAGTCGGATCAGTGCTTTCATGAACATGAGTAGTTAACATGTTGTTACAACTGAGTCATTATTTTTTATTATGCATTCAGTGCTGCCAGTAACTTGTAATCCATTTATACTCAACCTGGCCAACCTGCTATAATAATTTCTGTTTGCTATTTTGCTACTGAATATATTTTGTAAAAATACCAATTATAAATTTCAGGTTGATTGAATTGGAGTCAGCCCTCCTAGACGGATGTTCAGCTCACGAAATAAACACTCTCACCAAAGGAAAGAAGATACCAGAAAGTCTTCGTCCGGATGTGTGGTTGCTTTGCCTCAATTGCCAAGACGCTGGTAACCAATTGTTGCTATTTGATGAAATATTTGACCTTACCAATCAAATTGAGCTCAGAGATGACGTAAAGAAATTTGTCAAAAGTCTTGCTAATGAGGAGGATGATAAACTATCAGTGATTTCGGATATTGAATCTATAATCACATTTTACTGCAAAACCAAATCTCTTCAGTACGCATCCAATAACGGGTGGATAGAAATTTTATTGCCATTGTTAAGTTTAAAATTACCAAGGTCTGATACGTACAATCTGTTTGACAAAATCATAAATCAATACATTCCGAAAGGGTGCACAAAAAATGGTGTGCCATTCCATATACTGCGTTTGGTTCTGCAGTACCATGATCCTGAATTATGTTCGTTCCTCGACACAAAGAGAATAACCCCGGAACAGTACTGCCTACCATGGCTCAGGTCTCTGTTCGCTGGAACATGCAACCTAGAAGTTGTCCTATTCATGTGGGACCTATACTTCCAAAGATCTGACCCCTTCTTCATTTTCTTCCTCTGCCTCATCATGATCATAAACTCCAGAGAGCAACTGCTGCAAATGAAGAGTGATGATAAAGCAGATATCATTGCAATTTTGAGTAGGATGCCAGCAGACCTGGAGGCAAATGATGTGTCTGATTTTTGTTCATTGGCTCATTATTACTCTCTAAAAACTCCTGTATCATTCCGTGATGATGTACTAGATGTATTATTTTCTACTAATGGCCTTGAGATCAATTCCAAACTTTACTCTCAAGCACTTTGTCTTCCCGTTGCTGTCCATGAACTGATAGAGAGTGCCACTGTAGAGTCGTCTGATTCTGATAATGTTAAATACTTCTTAGTAGACTGTAGGCCTTCGGAGCAGTATAATGCTGGCCACTTGTCTACCGCATTCCATTTAGACTGTAATCTCATGCTGCAAGAGCCAAATGCGTTTAACACGGCTGTACAAGGCCTACTGAATGCACAAAGACAAGCATTAGCTGCTGGGTCCCTGGCTGCAGGGGAACACCTGTGTTTCGTCGGTTCTGGTAGGACCGAGGAGGACAGCTACGCTCACATGGTTGTTGCGTCGTTCTTAAAAAGAAATACCAAATACGTTTCGATGTTGGATGGCGGATTTGTGGCCATACATGATTATTTTGGTCCCCATATGACTGATTGCTTGGAGGAGCACAACCCTGCCTCGTGTTTAGTTTGCGCGCCACAGAACAATAATGATGGTGCAGAATTACACCAAACGAGCACGAGGGACAATGCGCCGGCCATACAGTTGTTTAGTAAACTTTCTTCCGCAATGAAAGCAAAGAGCCAGGAAGTTAAGGGGAAATTAATAGAATACATTGTCAATCCGAATTCTACGGGTGGTAACGGCGAATGGCATGTTTCCGCTAACGACAGGAAGGATCACAGGTACCGGAATGTCCCTCCAGTGTTTAGTATTAATGACGAAGATGACGACTCTCGTTCTGATGTAAGGAGAGACGTCACAGACTCGGCGGATTTGCTAGAAGAAACTGTGGATCTCAACGCTTTCCTCAAGGAAAACAACGTCGTTGACAACTTCCTGTGTCAAGAAGTATTACTTAATGGATATATGTATGATTCCTGCCTAATTGTGACTGAAACACATCTGATTGTGTTACGGGATATTCCTAATAAACGGGGAATGTATAAGGTGCTGTCGCGAAGGCCGCTTTCGACTATAGTGAAGATAACAGCCAAAAAGAGGCACCCTGAATTAATTACTTTTAAATACGGAGTACCGGATGGTGATAACCTACTGATTAAGGATATGGATCGCTTTCTAATTCCGAACGCTTCGTTAGCTACTAAAGTGGTATCCAATCAAATTGTTCAGCAGTTGGACAGCAAATAATGATTACTTATTAGAATTTTGTCAAAGAAAACTTCTTAGAAAGATTATATCCCGAAAAAAAAAACGAATGCCGTATATGTCACTCTTACGTATGAAGTATAATTATTACTAAAGGATACTTTCTATGAAACATTCTTCAGCAAAATAATAATGTTAAAAATTTAGAAGCCCCATTGCAGTTCTAAAAGGCACTAAGTTCAGTCTGTTTCGTGTTTTTAAATGAATGACACAAAACCTTTGTTTAGTAGCTATCGAATGTCTTGGTTAGGATTTGAATAATCATTTATTATTATTGCAATAAATGTAGGCAGTCATATGTTAACTAACCTTGCTTTTATTTCTAGCACAAGTTCGATGTTTGTATTACGAAACGAAACTAGGATAATTATTTGGTAAAACAGTTAGGTATAATGATAATGTTAGCAGAATAGGACTCTGTTCTCATTGAGCTATAACTACCTACCTTGCCTTTCATCGCTATATGTATATTATAAAACGAAGTCCTCCACTGCGTCTGTCAACGCGATAAAATCCAAAACTAACCCAACGGATCTTGATGCGATTTTCACTATGATTACATTATAGATAATATTTTCCGATATATTTATGTGTGTAATACATTCTAATAAAACTTATAAGTAGTAGAAAAAACCGTACGAAGCCGGGGCGGGTCGGTAGTCTGTTATAGAATAGTACTTTGGAATAGATTTTTAGAAGTTTATATTTACGGCCTTTAGCGCAAAACCGACAGTGGTAAAAGATGGGCACAAATCCCCAATGGTAACAAGTGGGAATAGCCCATTTCAAGAGACGTCGTACTCGTACTATTCACCCGTTCACTTTTTTCATTCAAATAGTGCTGTAGTTTAGGTTCTTAGATAATCACTTTATCTGTATTTAATTACGTAGCGCTACTTTTGGCTAATTTATTTGCATTCTAATTGGCTCTGTATTTTAGCATTGAAGTACCTACCAACAGAATGACAGACGGACAGAGTTACATTTGCATTTATAATTACTACCTAAGTTAGATATGCATTCAAAAATATTCTCGCTGAAACCTTAACTCCCCTCTTTTGACACACTTGAGAATTATTTTTTAGCGCCTATTTTATTTAGCAGATAAATTTATTACAGCTCTTGAACTTGAGGTAGATATTTAACACGAAACTTACTTTAGTCAATTAATTCTACTCCGTTTTTAGTAGAAAAATATTTATGTATAAAATAAAATATTAAATATTTTGCGTAGGCATCTGTGTTAGACGTACACCGCTTAAAGGTATTCTAGATTTTTTATTTTGCCTATAAGGTGATCTTGAATTGAAAACAATGTACATAACAAAAATGTTAAATAAAAATAATTATTGTGTTTCGTTTACTTCGTTTATTATTTGGTGGTACCCGCTTTAAAAAAAAACCTTTCGAACCGTTAAATAGAAACACTATCGTACGTTACACGCTGCGATCAGCCCCTCGACTACGAAGTGCAAAATTCGAACTTTGTATCGTGCCGTCCCTTTTAAGCTAATATTATTTAACACGAGAGTGAGTGGGACGATACGATACGAACTTCGATTTTCGAATTTCGTAGTATGGGGACAGTTTATATAAAGCTGTGTGCAAAAGTCTAAAACTAGCATGAAGTAAAATAAGAATCGGCTAAGTGCGAGCCAAACTTGTACGACTCCTCGCACTTCCTCAAAATACATTCTTAAGTAATGATAGCCAATAATTTTAGGCCTCATTCGGACGCATAGCAGAGCCCCGAGTACGAATATTCGAATCCTGTGTACCTACTTAACTTCATCGTATCGAAATCGATAAACTTCATACTAAATTTTAGTTCCAAATACGCTTACGGGCGGGCGCTGTTCTTTTTTTTATTGCGACGAGGAAGGCAAACTAGCAAGTGGGTCACCTTATGATAATTGATCACCACTGCCCATAGATACCCGCAACCCCGTAGGGTTTGCAGATGCCTCTTGTGCACGTAATTACACCGAAACGTCATACAAATTCAATTCTCGATAACGTTACACAGGATTCGAATATTCGTACTAGGTCAGTACTAGGTCCTCTGTACCTTCCACCGTTTTACTTTGAATGTCACAGTGATTACCGCGATGGTTCACTGCGACAAGGTTATTACCTTGTTACACACTCACACACACACACACACATGTATTCTATGGTAATACAGCGTTTGGGTAGGTAAGGTATGCAATATTTTTTCGTAAATAAGGATGTTACGGAAAAGGTTCTGGTGACAATGACAAAATAAAACTTGCATCGTAACTGATAAATTCTTTTAATTCATATTTTAGTCGTTAAGTTTGATGATTTTCAAATGTTATTATTACATAGAGAGCTCTCAAAAAGAGTAGATAATAGACAGAGTTGATTTTATTTACAAATCTGTTAGTGCTAAAGCTTATGAACTAAACATAAAATTGATATGTATCGATTGCATTTCGAGGCTTCTTGAGCGTACCGATCCGACACATTGTAACTCCAATCTTCCAACATAGGCCACCTTCGCTGAAGCACTTTTAAAGGTTGACCGATTGTCAACCCGTTTTGAAATTTGAATTTTGGTTCAACTGCCAAGACGATTGTCAAACTCTTAACTTTGCGCACGAAGGCGACCTCTGTCGGAATGTCGGAACTACAATTTGGCAGCTTAGGTGCACGCCACATGGTCAATATTTATCTTACAATCCTTAGACTAACACTTATAATATGGCGTTAAATATTGACAGTATGGCATACGCCTAAGATTGAGACTAGATAATAGGTAAAACTTACACCCGACGCTACCCAACAGCACCATAATTACTTAGTGCGACTCGATATGACTGTTTCTAGAACCATTATAACGTGAGATACCATTATGTCATTATAGCATGTTAGTGTTAGTAACGTTATTCGTTTTGGCTGTCATCTTTGGACCACACCAGAGGCCTGAATAATACACCAGAGTAGGTATTTGAATGCTACGAAACGTAATCGTAACGCCATCCGTGAGCGTATTTGGAACTAAAATTTAGTATGAAGTTTCTCGATTTCGGTACGATAACGTTACGTTACGCAGGATTCGAAGATTCGTGCTTGGGCCTCAGAGGAGTGGTATTCTCTAAGGTGACAGCGTTGCCTTCACGACTGTTTTGTTTCAGCTTCGAATTTCAAATTTTCCATACTATGTGACAGGCAATGATGTGTTTAACCGTAAAGAGTAACAAACCATAGTTGGCCGTGAATGTAATCGCAGCACATGTAGCACGACGCGCCAATTTGTCGCTTGTCGCGCAGTGCGTCCCTTTCATAGTGATGGAATCAGTGAAGGACGCACTGATCGACAAGCGACAAAATGGCACGCGTGCTAGCCCCCCTAGTCCTAATTTGAATTCACGCACAAAAGCGATTAGTTAGCCAAATCGTGAAGGTTTCCCATGCCTGTTGGTTAAATAGAAGAAATTGGGTGCAGTTTATTATATGCATCAGTTTAAAGACCAATGTAACTTTAACCTGACTGCCGATGGGCTGATTTAAGGTTGAGTTACGACATGCTAAAAAGTCACACTGTCTTTTATTCTCCCGATCTCATTACGGTACAGAATCCGGTTCTACCTAGATATTTCGTTGACTAAAATCACAATTTATGATATGTCTGGTTGCTTAGTAATTGCACATTTTAATGTGACAGTTAAACTATATCTTAGTTAAATATGTACACTTTAGTAATTATCAACGTAATGACAAACAAATGGCAGTTAATATCACATTATCTATTATAGGAGCGAAACAGAAAACAGTTAAAAGTAGAACTTAGGGAAACAGCGCTCTGTAAATCTTATTTCATAGGTAGTGACGGAAGTTTAATGGTAGCTCTATATACTAGCTAAACCCCTTATCCTGCTGAAATAATAAGTTTGGTAGGTAACTGTGGTTATCTAATAGGAACTAACATCTCTTCAACTCGTTTATTAAATGTATTTTACTCTCATAATAAACTAACAAAAAGACAGAAGAAAGTGCTCCTATTTAAAAAATAGTTTTTTAGTAGGAAACCAAATAGAAGTGTAATTTTTAGGGTTCCGTACCTCAAAAGGAAAAACGGAACCCTTATAGGATCACTTTGTTGTCCGTCTGTCTGTCTGTCTGTCTGTCAAGACCCTTTTTCTCTGGAACTCGTGGAGGTAGCATGCTGAAATTAATATCAAATACTCAAGCGTGCGGTCCCTTGAAGCTGTGAAAAAATCAACCTTCTAAGTCAATGCAATCAAAAGATATGCAGTCATTAAAAAGGTGGTTTCCATACAAATCGCCGTACTGAGAAAACCTAAAGGGTACTTCCAGTTGTCCTAGAAACTTGAAATTTGGTATGAAGGTAGCTCTTATAGTACAAGAACTCAGAAAAGTCTCAAAATCTTAAATTTTTATGTCTGTCTCTAGATTTCTTGGACCAATATAAGTTGACCACACACTGCGTACATTTTGCTTAGGAGCAGGGCTCTGCTTACACTGGACTTCTTAAAACACTGGGGAAAAGCGTTAAAATCTTTCTACGGAACCCTCGTGCGCGAGTCCGACTCGCACTTGGCCGGTTTTTCTATAAGAATGAGTAGCCTGGGTAACTGGGATAGCGAAGAAATGTTTTCCCCGATAAATAACCAGTTACCAAACTTGGTTATACCTATACGAGTAGCAACATGCTAATAGAGCGGCTCCTACTGTAAATTATGTTTGACTATTTACCCTCTCTGCTGTACGTTGCGAGCTACCTGTGAACTTATGCTTCTAAACCAATGTCAAACTAATAAAAGGAACATGGCTTGTCATTCAATAAACAATTTGTAGATTTATAACAGTTGCCAATTTGACAAGAGTGTAATTCTCAAGTTTGATGATGATGATGATGCCATTCTTACTGGTATGTAGGTGTCACATTGATTTTATAATAAACGACGGGTCTATGTCGAATGAATTAGGGTTATAATTATGAAGCCATCTCCAAGATGTAGAGAAAAAAGTCTGATCTAACTATTGCACTTATTTAAGACATTTGGGGCCAACCCGTTAGATAAATATTTATAGTTAGTTTAGTTTCGGTTGCAAAAAAAAACTAAGTAGGTATACCTCTATAACTTTTCTACTGACGCCCTAATTAACAAACATGTCTTTCATAAGTTTTGTAATAGAGTGAAATAAATATTTTTATCTACCCACATATCATAAGTCCTCTATAATGCGTTCAGAAACCGTAGAAAATGACCAGCATTGCAGTACATCGTCGCCTCACCACGACCAGCAGGTCCAGCAGTAAAGTAATAGTCATTACGACAGCGAATTCGATGTCGTAATGTCTTTTCGATATCGAATTCGACAACCAACGTAATTTACAATCATAGTGAAATAAAACGGATCACTCGCGTATGTAAGTCGAGTTCAGTCCGACATCTATAATTAATCATGTGAATTTTTTTTTACAAAAAAGAAAAACAGTTCACGAAACGAAAGCTTGGTATGTTTGTCTATGATTAAAAAAAACCAGTCAAATTCGTGACAGATATGGGTATGATATATGCCTTCGGCTTCTGAACCCATCTTAGAGTACTTTATATTAAGTGTGTAGATAAAGTAATGTATGCAACTCCACATAATTAGGCCTTAAAACACGGTGTGAAACACACTCGTGTTTTAAGGACCCTCATTATGTAGCAGTTGCATAAACTACTATACAGTAACGCCTTTTAACAAATAGAGCTTTGTTAATAACAATTATAAACTTTAACAGTCCATAGGAAAAGGGACCTGACAGATTATTATAGGCTATTATTATTATTACTTTTGCTACAGATCCCTTTCGCCTGGACCTGTCACAATCAATAAACTTTATAAGCGCCAAACTTACCTAATATCTACAAAAATGTCTTACTAGTATTCGCCTATAAATATTCTTGGTATTAACAAGCTTGATATTGTTCTAATAATGCATCTGAAATTAGTCACTGTAATTTATAGGATTTTCCGCGCAAGTTACATCCGTGAATTATGAATTTTGTGGACGTCTAAAAATAAATAATTATACGAAAGCCGACGCTACTAGCTATGAGATGCGAACTTTTTATGTTATATAATATTGGTATGTACCTACCTAACATAAAAGGAATAAAATGACAGCCCTGTTTTTTTTTTGCGTCTGGTTATGTGAAATTACAGTTAGTCGATGATGCTTACTGATGGTGTAAATGTTATTTTTTGTGTAAAATTTATTAGCAAGTAATTGACTGAAATTAAGCTCTGGATTTTGAGGTAGGTAGAAAAAAGGTAGCTTTTGATAGCTAGGAACAGTACGCACCACTAGATTTAACGAATGAAAAAAGTGATACTTTTTATAGTGTTATAAATTATAAAATATGTCACAAGAAGAGTACCTAAGCCACTAGATACTTAAAGTATAATATTTTCTTTTTGTTATGGTTTTAATACTGCATGCCTACTTTTCGTAGTTGAAGTCGGCGGTTTCTACCAATGAAAAACGACTTAGTTAGCTGCAGGTATTTGTTGTAAATAGTTCTAAAGTAAGTAAATATTATTTACCTTCCCCGTTTCTATTAAGTTAGCATCTCAAAGCTCATCACAACTTCTAAGACGTAAGTTCTTGAGTTTCTTTAATTGAAGATTTATCCAAGATTTATTCTCTACAAAGTCTAATTTAATACTTTACACAACGATACTGGTAACCCTTGCTGCAATACCTACCTAATTGGTCAAGCTTCATGCGCTGTCAGGGTGCCTGTTGTCTCTCAAATCACTTGAAACAGATCCTTGAATTTTATTTATTGGAATGCATCAATATCAGATATGCTGGAAAGGAAATTGGCAGCAATAGCGATAAATTAAAAATGACAATTGATGGTGCACAACTGTACCTACTTTGAACCGAAGTACGGTTTTTATATGGCGTCAGATTCTATGCAACGCTACCGACGTGACAACGAACATACATAAGTAGCCATGGGAATTTTATTTCACCGTAGCACACGTTTAATAGTTTTTATTCGACGACTATGACACAACGTCGACGGAGCTCCTATTCCGTGTAGTTGACTGACTCAACTCTAATCTAACCTAGTAAATAAATTCATATTCGTCGAACGAAAACGAATAGGCATGAAATTTAAATTCCCGATGACTCTACCAGTTAAGCAGCGTAGTTGTGTCGCGGGTCAGAGACTGCGCAGCTCGTATTTTAGGCACAAGTAACTAAACAAATTGTGAACGCAAGTCGAAATCTATTTGCTCACTGAAATCCAACCGAAAACGAACAGTAGCACCTAATGAAAGTTAATGAATTGTCACAACCGTTACCAACGGCGTCGGAACCCCGGTCCAACGGCGGCCTATCTCCACACGAAGGCACATCCACATGCACTGTACCTATACCACTTAATATTAGTAGGCACTGAAACAACAGAACCGACGTGTTTGCGTTTGTTAATCGGCGGCGAACCGCGATCGTGACCTTTAGAAGGAACGAATTCTGGCAACAGGTAAGCTTTATCTTAGACAGACAACCTTAATTTATAGTTTGAAGATTCTCTATTGTTTTCGTCTAACTTAAGTTAAGCTATACATGGGTATCTGTCTACTTTTTCCTGGCAGATAACTGAGTTTGATAAGAGATAACTAACTGATCCGATTTTCGCTTGGGTTTGGTTGACGTTTCATTCCTGCTGAAAACTAGGATCTAGTATTCTGCGCAAAGAAGCACCAACTGATAACAGGCTTGGTTACGAATACTCTCCGAGGAACAAGAGCAAGTTTTGGGCACTTTTTACATTAAACTACGGCCGATCTCTTTAATAAAGCGCTCTGTTAATAAATAACAAAATAATGTCTCGTAAATATCGAAAACTTACTATTTTAATGTAATCTTAAACAAGGTCAAGTACCTACCTATTTCAAAAATGAGTGTATAATAGAGCTTGCGGAAGTCAGCAGTCAATATTACTTATTTTAATTCAAACACAAAATAATAAAAGTCATGATAATTATTATAATATAATAGCGATTCCTGTCGTCGCGCAAAAGATTTAATGGCCAGCTGTACTCAATACAAAGAAAACGGGTCAGATTCTTTACAAACTTTTGGAATCTGGCCTGTTTTCATTGCTCTGAGTGTGTTAATTATAATGAACCTGTCAAACTATGTGTAATAGGTACAATTAATAATTAATTTTAAAATTCAATGCATGCCAACCAGGTTTAGTGAACGCATAAGTTTTTATCACAGCCCGTTTATTTAAAATCATGTCATTAAAGCTACGCTTGGACTATAACACATATGTCTGACATTCCTCATAAAGGCCCTTAGCCTACTTATTTGGAGAAGAATTTATTTATCTGAACGCATGTATTTTTATCGCACTTAATTCTTCACAGTTGCTCTACCTACTTACTTTTCTTAAATTTCAAGTGAACAGTTTCTTGGATTAGGTACTTAATGTTTTTATTTTAATTTTATGGGCAGAGTCTTGAAACTCGTGTGTTACCTTATGGTATGTAGCAATAACTACGATACTAAACGAAAAACTTACTGAAGAAATTTTAAGATCCGGGCAGTGTTGCCAACAAATTTTGCAAAAGTCGCTAGCAATGTTAAATATTTAAGTCGCTAAGTAGTTTAAGGAAAATTCGTCGCTTAATTTATACAACTCTTGATAAAAAAGTCGTCGACGTAGTCCTAAAACACACTAGATTTAGAGACTAATTTGCTCAATTGGCAACACTGAGTCCGAGCAACACACGTAACGATCGTTTGGTATAAAACTGAACGTCCCTGAAAATTGTATAGGTATACATGCTCGCATACAAGCAAGACATATAGGTACACGTAAATACTCGTACACTAAAAAAAAACTTTGCTATTGCCCGCACGCACACAAGTAAGTACCTAAAGATTTTCGATAAGTATTTCTTCCCGCGTATTGAGACGACAAGTTCAGTTTCAGATTAGGCATTCTCTGCTTAAATATTTATTAGCTCAAGCAACCGGGTCAACTTTAACATAGGACAATATCTACCTATTACAACATTCAGGGCTCAAATTATTCCATTGTTCCTTGAAATTACAGCTCAAGATATTGGCAGACATGTGTGTTGCAGTCTTAACCTACCTTTACTCGTATCAAGCGACATTAAGCATAGACAGAAGTAGAAAGAATACGGATGGCAATATCCTAGCAGTCGTAGAGGCGGTAGGCTCCGGCATCGTCAAGTTGGCTGAGGGCTGCGAGAACGTAGACGGCCGTATTGCGTCCACTGTTGACAAAAGATTTTTTTTTTAATACAGTTGCTCAAAAAGTGGTACTTTTTGTGGCTATGTATGTCCTGCGGAAAGTTGGATTTTGAGCACTAGTGCTTGTTACTTTTCCAAAAATCGGATTGTTCGGCGGGTGATGTCCTTGATGACATGATACTTAAAACACTAGGTCGGTTAACAACGACTCGATCTTAATACCTACCTACTAAAAAATTTAGCTCTGTCTTAGTGTTTTAGCAATAAGTAGGTATATGTTAGCGCCAAACGGTTCAATTATCATCGATGAAGTACCTATTTTACCCTGGGAAACAATAAAAAGCATAGTTTTCCTGTTGGACAAAGCTCCACATTTCACTGGATTACACGCAACATAAACACCACTGCGTAGTACCTTTACGTAACTCTACGTAACTACAGCAAAATTTCGATTAGCAATCCGAGCTATTTCAATATTAAACGGGTAAGAACATAAAACGGGATTCGTATCTCTGAATTGGGGTTTATTATCAACCGAGTACCGCCGCCGAGAGGGTTTTTAGGCAGATAGTGTCACATTATTCTTGAAGTTTCCCCGCAAGGCCTTTTGGGCACACGGTAGGCAGGTTCCTCGAAGAATGCGCAATAAAATACATCTTAGTTGGTTTTTTGGGATGTAGACCGGCCGCAATGGTGATTTACCGAAGGGTTTTTGACGTAGTTGAAAAAATACAACCATGCATCTACTTACACCGAAAGAGTCACAAGTTTACAGATTTAACTCAAATTTACTCAAAGTATTCGACAACCATAACTATGACAAATACAGTAAAATAAGTATCTTACAAGCTACGGTAATTTGTCACGGCATAGCCGCGAAAAGGCGCCACGTGCTAGGCGTATTACCTACTGTCGCAGCGCTGATATTCTGCCGGCGCCATAGATAAATAGGTATAATGTATGGACGGGCCTTCCGGTACTTAGTTTTTGTTTCCAATTCAGCGAGACTAGAAAGTAGTCTCAGCGATATGAGCCGCAAGCACGTCCGCACGGACACCGCCGGCCGCTCACCACTCCCACCGGCGGGCTCGGCAACACCGTTCCTATTTCAAAATGTTCCAAAGGGCATATCCTGGTATTTATACGGGTATCAATGGCCGGAACCTATATTTAATAATATTAAACAATTTATTCAAAAATGTTACACCTGCACACGTAGATACTGTTAGTGTTATTAGGTATTTGTACTATATCGAAATAAATTATAATATTGCATTATTTTGTATTCCAAACGATTTGTACAAATTGAATCGCGGCCTTAAACGATATATTATTAATCATAACATTTAATATAATAATTTAAAAATACACGCGAGTCCAGTTGAATTTTAATCGATCATGAATATGAAACGACTGATTTATGAAAACCAGCGGATTGGTACATTATTATTTCGAGAACATTTACGTAGCATCCCGTATTGTTAGAATTAACGCTAACCATGGTTTGGATTTAATTATTATAATTTTATTATGGACGTGTGAGCTGGTTTAGTTATAATGGTTTTGTAGTGTTGAAGGATATAATGTAAAAATAAACGATGCACATTTCTTGCAACTAGGTTGGTACACAAAACATTTCACTAAATGTATATTTTACCTATTTAAGCATTACAATTGTTTTTCCTTCCTAACGTTACATCATTTGCTTATAATTATTGTTATGATATGAGATGATGATCGAGAAATCAACTGCGGTTGCCTTAGGAACAGGCGGTAAAAATAGTAAGTACAGTTTTTACAATTTCAGGGGAGGCCAAGGTTAGCAATGCAATTTACTTAATTTAGGACCCAATTAGTTATGTCTTCGCTATTTATCGCCTACTTACTTATAAAAGTCGATTAAAAAGAGCGCGGGACGCTTAGGTGGTCTTGTGGCCAGTTAGTCACCCCAGATTCCGATGGAAGGACAAAGAATCGATGGACTCGCACTTTGAAGGTCGAAAAGTGTAAGGTAACCCGACGTACACCCGCGTTCGACGGATCCTGATCTAGGAAACTCACCAAT
Organism: Clepsis dumicolana; assembly: GCA_963691665.1. Classification (NCBI taxonomy): domain Eukaryota; kingdom Metazoa; phylum Arthropoda; class Insecta; order Lepidoptera; family Tortricidae; genus Clepsis; species Clepsis dumicolana. The sequence continues at coordinate 13,346,250 of OY829512.1, forward strand.
GACAGTGTCATTCCTGACGTCAGCGAACTTGTCGTGTATGCTCCGGAACTCGGGGATGGTGCTGACGCAGGTGATCTCGAGCCGGCCGGTGGCCACCAGCTGCAGCTCCGACACGGTCACGTACAGCTCCCGGTCGCGCGGCCGCCGGCTTCGGTGCCGGGACATGGCGTGGACCACGTTCGGCTCGTGGAACTCGCCGAACTGGAAGAGGAGGTTTTTGAGGGTTAGATGGAGGAATGCGAGGGGCCAAAGACAGTATTGTGGCGCGCCATGGAAGAGGTCATGGAGTGAACTGCGTCTATGGCCCAGGAGTGGACTGCTGTGGGCTGATGATGAGACTATCAATTTGCTCAGGCTAACCGGACTTTAGTGGATGGTATATAAAGTTGGTAGCGGCTTTTAGTGTTCGACAGACTTGGCGTAACGTCAGGGATGCTCGTCTTCAGCTCATGGATTGATTGTAAGCCACATTTCAAGCAAGAGGGCTCCATAATTAGAATTACTGAAGCTCCGGAATGTTCTTGTGCTCCTGTGTTCTACGTGTGTCTTTTATCAGAATTCAGTTAAGTACGTGCATCCTCCACATGAATCATGATTAATAAGTGTATGTAGTATAATGGTCGTTGAGCTTTATTCTAGATACAACTCCTTGTCAAACAATAGCTGGTATGGGTTGGTTTGTATTAAATGTGTGCCCTTAGTTGATTTATTTTTCGATTTTCATTGTACTGTGTTACAATATAGCGTGCTCCCTAAGGCTGCAGCCCGGCGGGCGCGTGGCAACGTGCGAGGCGTGCGTGAGCGCGAGCAGCGGCGGCGGCGTGCTCGGCTCGCGCTCGGTGCGCGGCCGCCGCCCGTTGCGTAGTGTATACATACAGCGTGCTCCCTAAGGCTGCAGCCCGGCGGGCGCGTGGCGACGTGCGAGGCGTGCGTGAGCGCGAGCAGCGGCGGCGGCGTGCTCGGCTCGCGCTCGGTGCGCGGCCGCCGCCCATTGCGTTCGTTCAACGGTACGCGGTACTTGTGCGAGTGGGCGATCAGTTCATCCATCTAAGTAACAATAAAATTTAATTGTTTATTGAGTTCGTGATCAAGGTGCGTGGACGACACACAAAGACAAGACACAACTACGATTGTCTACAATGACAAGAACACGAACTAAGTAATGAACATTTTAAGATTTTATTTTATTTAGATCTCCTTAGGCATAGTGAAATAAAATGTATCACTCACGTATATATATAAGTCGACTTTAGCGAGACATGTTTCGGACTAACTTGGCTTATACGAATACGTGAGTTTGTAGTTAGTAAGCAACATCCGACATGCGACCCGGCCGGCGCGCGACTGGCTGGGCGCACTGCGGCGGCAGCCATGAAAATTTTGTCCTATGGATAGGACTCGACGTGTACTTGCAAAATTTTACCTAAACTTGGAGTTGGATCGTACTGCTATGATCGAGTCTCACGGTAGTTCCATGTTAGTGGCAAATCTTATTACTTAGGCAATTGTGGTGACACGGCGACAGTAATACCTACCTACCTAATTGAAGGGTACCTGGAAAGAACATGTCTAGTCACCTTAGCAACTTTTTGAGTTATTGCGATTTGAATGCGATTAATTATCCATAAAAATAATTTTAGTCTTTTTTTAAAGTGATAAAAAAGACAAATTACATAAATATTTGTATCTGTAACTGAATGGTAACTTATTCTATCGATTGCTTTACATTTTGAGATTAAATAAAATTTCGTTTTAAAAAAAAACGTATTGTTCTTTCCGTGTACCCTTCATTTAATCTTATTCTAACCGCGTTAAATTTCCTGTGATGCATTGTTATGTGATGTGAACAAATAACAAAAAAAAACCAATGAGGGGTGGGGAAGGGACTGGGGAGTTCGAAGTCAAACTTTCTGCTTTCGACTTGCCAGCCACACACACAGGCCTTGTGTGTGAGCACTCATTTACTAAGCTATTTGGCAATCGTTAACTTTGTGTATTAGTAAGTACGTACTTTCTTCCCGTTGATGAACCAGGTGATGTGCGGCGCGGGCAGCGCGGGCGCAGTCGTGCAGTTGGCTCGCAGCGTCTCTCCAGAGCTGAGGAAGCGCGTCGGGAAGTCGATGCGCGGGTGGTGCTTCTGAGGGTCTGGAAAACAAGAAGCTAAGTGGCAACACTAGGCCGACAACGAAGCTTACGAATCCTGCGTAACATTACGTTATCGTTTCGAAATCGAGAAACCTCGTCCAAAATTTTTGTTTCAAATATGCTCACGTGCGGGCGCTGTTCCAAACGTGATATAAATTTCTCGATAACGTTTACTACTCGATCTCGGTCTCGATCACGTTACGCAGGTTTCGAATGGTCGTACTCGGGCTTCAGCTGCTGGTTGCTGGTAGGTAAACCCCCACCTGAAACAGGTGGCTTTACCCTTTCAAATCTGGGAGTAAACACAGGTACATTGCCCTCTAGTCTCGTCTATTTTTAACTCCCTACGCAAAAAGAGGGGTGTTAAAAGTTTGGCCGATATGTGTCTGTGTGTTTGTCTGTGGCACCGTAGCTCTTAACCGGTGGAACCGATTTAAATGCGGTTTTTTTTTAAATAAGTACGTACTACTTTCGGAGATTAAAATAAAAGTACAAACCATACAAAGGTCATGTTACTGTGTCAGTTCAGTTGTTACCGGGCTATGAAAAAAACGGGGGAGAGGACGAGTTAGGTACGACATATTTGCTTCGATCCGTGGTAAAAGCAAAACCGCCTTCAAAAAAAACATCAGAAAAGATAACATAAAATAATCCTCTAAAGCCATGAGTTTTACGGTCTAGTAGAAATATGAAGTCGGCGCTTCATTCAAAGAATATTCCTCTCGCACCGCACCGACTTCATATTTGTGTTAGGCCATAAAACTCATGGCTTCAAAGGATTATTTTATGTTTTTTAGGGTTCCGTACCTCAAAAGGAAAAAACGGAACCCTTATAGGATCACTTTGTTGTCCGGCTGTCTGTCTGTCTGCCAAGACCCTTTTTCTCTGGAACGCGTGGAGGTAGGATGCTGAAATTAATATCAAATACTCAAACCTGCGGCCCCTTGAAGCTGTGAAAAAATCAAGCATCTAAGTCAACGCAATCAAAAGATACAGTCATTAAAAAAGTCGTTTCCATACAAATTGCCGTTTTTTGAAAACCTAAAGGGTACTTCCAGTTGTCCTAGAAACTTGAAATTTGGTATGAAGGTAGCGTTTATAGTAAAACCACTCAGAAAAATCTCAAAATCATTTTTTTTATGTCTGTCTCTAGATTTCGAGGACAAATATAAGTTGACCCCACACTGCGTACATTTTGCTTAGGAGCAGGGCTCTGCTTACACTGAACTTCTTAAAACACTGGGGAAAAGCGTTAAAATCTTTCTACGGAACCCTCGTGCGCGAGTCCGACTCGCATTTGGCCGGTTTTTTGAAGGCGGTTTTACTTTTTGTTATTGAATGTGACCAGTGACTAAAACGCAAATTAGCTGCATGTTAGTAGACGGATATGGCATTCAAAAATAAGGCTTTTGACAAATAGTGATATCAATGTCATGGATGAGAATTTAGTCACCAAGTGAGATTTAAAAATCGACCCCCAGGGGTGTTATTCTTCTGTTTCAGTGCCGAAATGTCAAATTAGAGTTATTATGTATACCTAGTATTCAATTTTTTACAAATTAATCAGGTTTTTGAAATGCGTGACACGGATTCCGATTTCAGCGGCTTAATAACTTTTTGTCAGTGCCGAGATCGTCGCTTGTCTTGACGAATCTCTCTTGAGGCTTTTTGTTCCTAACACTGATTGTAATATTGCAAGATTTTGATGTGTTAACTAGGGGAAAATTGGGTAGGTTTGCAGTACTATCAAAACCTATAGGCCACCTCCGGCTGTCCTAGAAACTTGAAATTTGGTACGAAAGTAGCTCTAGCACAAACAATGAAATAAACCTGAAAATCTTAAATCTCTATGTCTATCTGTATATTTAAGTCAGCGACCAATATAAAATGACCCCACATTTTGCCTACGAACAGGGCTCTTCTAACATTTAATACTACTTTAATTTACTTTTAATTACTTTAAAAATTTTAACTCATCAAAAATGGAGAAATACTGTCATCAATTTGAATACGTATAGGTACGTATGTAACGAAGTGTTTCGTTGCGTACCGCAGATGGCAAATGTTCATAAATATTTCTGAAGAGACAAGAGAACAATAAATAAAGAAAATTTCACCCGCGAGTGCCTTTTACAACGGCTATTACGCTACGGGGCCACGGATGGATGTTCGGATTGCCATATTTTAGAGTTCCTCTTGCCCTCTTGCGCTCTAGGTCGTGACACTCCATGTAGAGAGAATAGGCTGTTACTGAACCACTGAGTTAGAGCTTAGGCCTCATCTGCACCTTCCATCAAGTGAGATAGGGGTCAATCACTGGTCAGTTTATAGTAAAAAAAAATCCTTTATCCGGCTAAAAGCTTTATCCGGCAATGTTTATATTACTTTTACACTATAAGTTGGTTAGGTTTCCGATAGCTAATTTTTCTTTTCTGACAACCGTACAGTTATTCACATCACACGCGAAAGAGCTACGGAGCTAAGTAACTACTCGCTGAAATCCGGTTAAAAATGGAAAATTCTTTGCCTAACAAAATCCCGTCCTATTCAAGTCTCCGTCGAAATTATGAAGCAAAAGTCCCGTCTTCAAGTGCGCAATCTCTGTCAAATATCTCTGTAAGCAGTAAATCTTGGAGGAATTTCTAACGGTACCGTTAAACTTGGGGCGTTGTTACGCTCTTAATTAGGCCACCTTACGCCTCGGGTATCTCCGTACAAAATAATCTACGTACTATTAACGTGGTTGATGACATCAACAAGCCTGGTGGGAATACTTTTGAGGCTTCGCAGCGTAGATTGAGGGTAATGTACTTACTGAATTGGAGGGTTTTATTTGTTGTTCTGATGTTTACCGTCTTACACTTGAAACCCTTTGGTCGGTGAAGGAATGAAGAAGTGAAAGAAATTCTACTGGGCACGGACAAACAACTGGTGTGCAAAAAATGTTTAGAGTGCTTGCAATATTTTTGAGTATAATAAGAAATCAGTGAGACTGTTTCAACGCATTCGTTGCCATATGTCAATAATACTATTGACATTAGGTTAGGTAATACTACCTAGCCTAATTAATTTATTTACAAAAAAATTACACAGCGTTACAGTAACAAGACCAAAGCGCTGGAAAATTCATATTATTGTAAATACATATAAAACATTATGTCACCGACTGTACCTGCATAAAACTAAGTACTCCTCGTTAAATATGTACCTACCTACCTACATTAAAAGGCGGTGCTCAGGTGGTACTCTGTCATAGTTAGAATAGATTTTCCGACCCATTAGTCAATTTCCGAGGCAGTGTGGAGTCGTTTTGAATTTTCCATTAGCTTCCTTGCGAGACTGACACCGATTGCTCAAATTACTAATACGCGTTACTTAGCGAATAGTTTTTTAGTTGTATTCGCTAATGTCTGTTTTTCTTCTTTTCTTGTGAGTTTTCGCAAATTTAAAAAGGCGTAACTTTTTTGCTATTATATAATTTGAAAAGATTGAATCAATTGTGTTCATAGATTTAGATTGGTATAAGAAAACAAAAAGAAACGTTATATTCAAAAGCAGATACAATTTAAAGAGAATAATGTTTTAAATTTTTTTGGCATGATCCTGGATTTTGAAGTATTGTTGTTAGGATTTACGGTAAGAAGTTTATAAGTAGGTAGGAAGATTAGAGAAGGTTTACGTGTCACCGTTTTATGTGGATAGTATATTATTAAATTAAAGTCACTATAAAGTACAAAAACTTCATTAAATAGGTATTATCACAAAAAAATGCCTACCTAAACTTCACAATAAACAATAACACGAAAATTGAAATAGCTACAATTCAAATAAATATAAATAGTAGGTACCTATATGCACTTTAGAGAAATGTGTATACAGTCTTACACTTTGGGACTCAGAGCGTCGCAGTTTAATTGCTTTTACATATGCCACCGGATCCAATCAATGTAGCTAGTGACTCGAGCGAAGGCAGAAGGGAAGCCGAGTTTGCATCCGTCCTCGGCTACAAACGAACTGATCCCAATCAAGACGTCTTGTCCCTGGTTTTGCACAATTAAAGGTCCCCCGGAATCCCCTCGGCAAATCCCGACTCCGCCCCAGCCGCATGTACAAACGTTTGAGTCCTGAACAAAGCTGCCATACACTGCTCTGCATTCTTGATTAGTAATCACTCGGAGGAACACGTTTCGGACCATCGTGTTGATGGTCGGGTTTGACACATCTGAGTATCTGCCGTACCCGGATGCCAAGGCCCAGACGTTGTGCAAATTAAAGGTCTTCCACGGCCCTGTCGGTAGAACCACAGGCCTGATCGCAGCTGAGAACGGCACTGGACTAGGAAGATATAGGATCGCTACATCGTTGGTCAGGAAGTTAGGGTTATATTGAGGGTGAATGGCGAAAGTCGACGTGGGGATTCGCACTCCTCCGTGGTACAAGAACGGGGAGCCCAGCACGACGGTGAATCTCCAAGCCTGGAGCCTTCCATCGAACCAGCAATGCGCGGCTGTGAGGATCCTTGTGTTCGAAAGGACCGATCCTCCGCAAGCTGAAGTGTGCGCGAGGCCAAAGAGATCGATGACGAGCCCTGCCAGGTACGGATGGTTGTTGATGGGTGCGATGGCGCCACCGACGATCGGTGCTGAGCTGACTGGTGAGGATCGGTGGGGAACGCTGCTGAACAGTTTGTCTTCAATCTGCTTTATTCTCTGGGCTTCTTTGACACCGACTCTTTGATGGTAGCCGGTAAAGTCTGCGGCGCGACTGAGACCGAGGACAGAGCACAGAAGACCGGCAATCACAAGCACGCGCATTTTGATCGATATAGCAATACCCGCCGTACCCTTGTTTATATAAAGCCAATTTAATCCTTTATCTCATGTTGACTGTCGCACGAAGTTTTGGAGTTTCCAGTGTTAAGCTGAATTTTTATTGCTCTGTCAGTCAAGGATATATTTATCATATTTTTTAATAAAAATAAATGATTTCCGTCTGAGTCATATTGTTTTGTTTCTGTATTTGCTTGTGATTTTCTCAGTACTAATGGGAGGTGAGGCAGTAAAACCTGAAGCTCAATTTCACAATCAACAATAAAGGTTTTGTACAAAAGCAAAATTTAATCGAAAACTAGGGCAGTAAATTAGTAACTGTTTATCAGCCAGTATCCGGTGTCTGTACAATTCTATATGTCTGTCTAGAGGCCAAGTCACTTTCCGACGTAAAATAGAGCTATTCATTAGGGTTATTATAATTTACGTCCCGCAAAATCTCATTACGGAACCTGAAAAGAACGGTCATTAGTTAACAAGGCCTATTGATCCCTAAAATGAAACAGGACAACAAAGCGTTTCCACGCATCGAATTAATCAAATAGTGGAACACTTTATGGTTATTAATCACCTTTTAATCCGACAGATTATGAAATTAAAAATGACGATTACACTGTTTTGCTAATAATTTGTATACGTTTAGTCGCTTATCTTTAAATTAAAGTGTGTAGAATCTAGTCCAAGAAAACAGATAAGTACCGCAGTATAATTAATTATGCCTAATTATAACTTTCAAGTTAAGTAATATTACATCGATAGCGGAAGTTTTGTGAGCGGTTTTTTTTACGTGAAAGAAAGCTTAGCCCAGGCGCACTCAAAATGCAGATTTAATTGGTGAAATGTCAATTTCTTTCTTATAAAATTTCACACCATGAACAGACTGTTTTTACTATGTTTTTATTGAGAAGCTAAAATGTCCACGACGCCATTCTTTCGAGAACTAAATGTACACTACTTCTTTCTTCGCTGAGTAGCAGTTGTTAGGCTCTAGCTGGACTTCCGTGAAGTTATTGCGGAATCTATTAAACTTCTTTGTCGTCTAGATCTCGCACTCCAAATCATATCTAAAATCTCAACCGTAACTCTGTATCACTCGTCCTTTTACCTTTATCCATTGTGATTCTACCAGCTTCCTTTGTTGTCATAAATGTTTTTTATAAAGCAAATTATCAACACCGTTCCGGGTCATCTATCACCATTATATCTCAGCCATTATGACGCGGCGTACGGCAGTGACGGACTCAGACACAATGGCTGGAATCGTGCCGTGGAACGGATCCTCTCTCCCCGGACATTTATCTTTGCTAGTACTTACACCTGGTATTCGCTGTAATATTCGTATCTTGAGATACTTTATGTAAGGAATAAAAGGTACAAAGTGCTTCAAAATGGAAATTGCGCGCCGCCGCCGTTTGAATTTGTTTTTACAAGCTTTTATCGAGTAGGAAGAAAACGAAAGTAATACAGATAACGAGGAATAGGTGTAGCGAGTTCGATTGTTCGAGTACATTTGTTCGATTGTAATTACGTCGAATACATTACATTTAAGTACTAGTAGCTCTGTGAGCTGTTGTAAACCTCGCGAGCTCATTTTAAAATGTATACCTTCGTACAATTATCGAACCTGATCACAAAATTTCACGAGAATCGGCTCGTTTTTGGAAAATTTTCGTATTTCTTTTCTTTATAAATAAAAAACAAAAAGCGAATTAATTAAAAATCTATATTATTAGCGAACCTGCTCACAAAACTTCACGGGAATCGGTTGAGAGATGTGACCTGTGGACGAGAAGCCAGACATACCAAAAAATTTTTGTACAAGCTCAAACGGAGACGTTTTGCTCACTTCGTTTCGCTCGGTCAATTAAACATCTAGCTAGGTACAGACAGTATTTAAGTGCATACCGACGCAAGGACTACCGGATGGTCTAGTGGTTAGGTTAGGTTAGGTTAGCTAGAGCTACGAAGCTTAAGGTCCCGGGTGCGATCCCCCGCATGTCGGATCGGGGCAGATGTTTGTATGATGAACACAAACGTTTGCTCTCGAGCCTTGGATGTTTAATATCTGAGTATTTATTTATTTACATAAGTATGTTTATCCGTTGTCTGTACCCAAAATACAAGCTCTGCTTATGTTTGTGACTACGTTGAGTAAATTTTCCTACGACATTTATTTGTATTAATACCCTTTGGATCACGAGCCTATACGGACACGAAAATTTGAAATTTCTTCAATCCGTTTGTGTTAACGGCGAAATATGCACCCAACGTACAATACGAGTATCATAGTCAAGAAGTCTGGCCAAAACCTATTTGAAAGCGCAGTTGACCAGAAACATGAAATCGCATGTATCTTTGTTGATATTTAAATGTAGCCAGCAGGTGTGTTGACCCGGCCCTGTCAATAAAAAGCGCCGGCCGGCCGCTTGATAAATGATTCGTCGGAGAAATACAGCTTCGCAGCGTTTCCCAGCCTCGTTCGAAAAAAGCGACCCGTGTAAGACGTGCGGACGAGATGTTCTCTAAAACGTGATTTCTATCGGACGCCGATGAACATTTCATCTATAAAACGCTTCTAATCCAACCTCACACTGATACGCCCCAGATTGCGGCTAGTACTTATGTGCCAGAAAATAGGGATGAAATTGCGCTGATAAAACTGATCACATCTTCAGGATGCTATAAAAGTAAACTAGATACGGAAGCGAAATATACTACGAAATGTAACCTGCCATACTGGAGCGACTAATGTCAAGCTATTCAAAACCTAATGAGCGTTTCATTTCCGATTTCAAATAGCTCCAATCCATTCAGCAATCCGTGCTGTCGTCCTCGGGTCTCGGCCAAAACACCCCTGCTTCTTATGCCAACGAGCTACGGCCTAAACTTAAAGAAACCTAGTTTTGCCAAATGGTGTTTTAGTAATGTATTTGCTTATTTACTATGCGCGTCATGGTTGTCCCTCATCGTGAATTCAAATAGGAGTTTAAATGATGTTGTTTTTGGTGAAAATGAAATACACTATGAACTTCTGATGTCTTAGAGAAATGTTTTATACCTGCTACCTATTTAGGAGTCAGTTCGTGTAGTAGGTAGCTAAAAGTAACTGTAGACTACGAGAAACTAAAGTATGGAACTAACTTATTGAATTATTTAACTGTCGTGTTTTATTGAGTGGCTTGTGCATACAATATTATTTATAAACCGAGGGGCGGGCGCAAGTTTGGGTCATAAATGTGTGCCATTATGTTTAGGTATTCCAGACTTTGCATACTTAGTTTCATCGTGCATTGTCTTTCACGTGTACCTAGGTACAATTGATAATTATTTATTAGTAAGTAAGTAACTTTGTCCAATAATATACATTTACTAGGCTATTAAAAGTAAGTAACTGACATCTGTTTTTAGAGGAGAAACGCTGCATATTCACTAAAACTTTTGAAATTAATGGATAAGATTCAATTTACGAATACCAAACCTACGTTACACAAGTACATTAAGTAGGTATTAATGTGTAAATATGAGTTGGGCTACAGAAATAAGTAGGTGTAGGTAGTTTACTGACAGTGTGGATTCTTTTGATCATGGACATAGCTTATTAACGCGTAGGTAGATATTAATATAAAAAAGATTACTTAGGTGTACCAACGCTTCGAACTTACCCAAATGCTAAAGTTGTTCAAGATGTGATATTAGATATCGGGGTCTCGCTACCATTTTCCCGTTCGTCCGTGCGTCTCGCTCACCCTACAAGACGCATTACAGTTTGACACGAACCGCGGTATCTGTAGTTCATCTCTATCTCTCGGTCGACCCATCGTTTATCATCATCAATGGCCTGTTTCATCAATGGACATTGGTTTAAGCAGAGTGCAAAATAGTGCGACAGCTACAAACGCATAGTTGGCAAATAGGTTTGTCCAGACAGTCAGACGGAGATCAGAGCGCAGGCGTCTTAAAAGGTGGTCAAACCAAGTGTCACATCATGAGTTCAGTTTGTTATCTACGTGGTAGTGAGTGCAAGCAAGCACAACAGACTTCTTCAGATCGTAGCCGTTGCAGTTGGTAGAGGGTAAATGAAACAAATGAAGTGCGTAGTAGAAATTATGAAAAGTCATAAAGCTAAGCTTGCGCCATTGATGCAATAGAGGCAAAAAAAAAACACTATCACTTTTTCCCGAAGGTTCTGCAACAAATGGTGACACTGAAACTACGAGACACGCGCTCACGACCCATAAATACTCGGTCATACCGTACGACACTTTAATAGGGCACATATACAAAGCTGTGTAATATAAATTGTTATTTATCGGACGGCCGAAACTCCAATAATAGAAACCGTATTGGGCCCTCACATAAATCTGGAATTGGAAAAGTGTTTGGCGTTTCAACACCGGCTACTAGTTGGTTCTTGGAAAAGATTTTTTCACGTGATAAAAATAGTGAAACTTCCAGCGTGGAGTTTGATTCGCTATTTCAGGATAACAGGAGAATGGAATGAAGAAACATTTTTAATATTGTGTTATGCTAATTCCTAAGTGCAAGTGTAGGGATGTTGGTGACTTACATATTACGTATTACGTTCATTTATATGCTCATCGTTTTCATCTTAATTGATTTTTAGTTTTGATATTAGACTGTACTTATTATATGAAGTCTCTATTACCTAATAATACTATGTGCCCAATAATTATTAGAACAGAATTTTGATAGTCTCTTATTCCAATCCTACGCGAAAGTTTAGTAGATAGGTACGAGTGCATTTGCTCCGATGTGACAGTTTTCTAATATTCACATGGACAGAGAAATGTCATGTATCTACTTAAGGCTGTACCTTGGGCTATCCCATCAAAAGTCAAATCAATGTTTTAGTTTCTAAGTCAGAGAAATTTTAAGCGCTACGGCGCTTACGCCACCTGTTTTGAGCATTTTTTCTCCGCTTGAGTGACTAAACTCCGCCCCAAGACGTAGGTATCGCCTTATTGCTTGCATGAAAACTGCATTCGAACTGCTATTTGGCAATAGGTAGAGCAATGTTCTCAAATTTATCACTCGCTTGAATAACTTGCTCGTACTACGAACTTCCTTCGGCTAACTAGTTCTACGTGTTTATACGACATATTAGAGCTTAGGATAAAATTAAGTACGGTAACTTAGAAACTTAGAATACCACATTTGTTTCCTTATTGTCATCGTGCTCCACTTGTTATTAAGCTATTATTTAGCTTACGACCGCGACTTCGCTTCGTTACATGTTTGTTGTGTGCGTACATTTCGATTGGGCGTTATGAAAATACAGATTATTTTTTTCACATTTGGTGTGCGATTCCCACGTGACCATCTTTGAATGTAGACTTACCAACTTATAAAAATAAAATAAACCCTGTATATGGTAAACTAGCTTATGCTAGCCCGTGAAATATTTCAAAATGTGCTAGTTCCCTATCCCATAGGAATTTCGAAAAATCCCTTCATAGTGCACCTCTAGGATACTCAAGGTATTATATGTTTGCCGAATTTTAAGTCTCTAGGTCCAGTGGTTTAGGCTGTGAGTTGTTTGTCAGTCGGTCAGTCACGGTACTGTTTTATAGGTATAGAAGATGTGCCCACATGCCCGACGCTGTCCCAATAAAGGTGACAAACAGGGAGTCTATTATTTAAATTAACGTGTCGATTGGGACGCTTACTTTACACCGATTTGTATCAAAGTGAAAATATCTCCAAAACTATGGACTTTTCACCATGGCAAACTTTGCCAATCTGATACCTTATGATTTATGATTATGAGCTGCCCTATCTGCCCACTTAGTATTTAACCCCCGACGAAAAAGAGGGCTGTTATAAGTTTGACATGTGTATCTGTGTATCTGTCTATCTGTCTGTGGCATCATAGCTCCCAAACGGATGGACCGATTTCGATGCGGTTTTTTTTATCGAAAGCTAGTTTAATCGAGATGGTTCTTAGCTAAGTTTCATTAAAATGGGTTCACCCGTTTTCGAAATACTGAATTTTGAAATGACAATGTCGGGGGTTTTTCAACTTTCCTAATTATCTTAGGTCTTCGTACAACCCTGTTTAGACCGCACCTGTTGAAAGACTACACATTTCCATCGCCCACGTTTCAGCCTTTTTAATCCATAAACTACGTGAACTGGCCGCGATAAACTCCAGGGCTGCGGAGTATCTGTCTAAAAGCCGACAGTTTATTATTTGGAGAGCGGCATTAAGTAGTAAAACTTATTCCCGCTGTCGAATTTGGACTAAGTTAGCGCTTCACACAGCTTCGGGAATGTTGGCTAGTTTGCTCGGCGTGAAATGCGCTTTGCTTGTAACCTAATTGTGCTCAGAGTGGAGCAGAACAACCACAGATCTATATCGGGATACAAGGGAAGAAGGTATTTGCATCACGCGTGCCGCAAAGAAGGGATGAGAAATTCAACGCGTTCCAGCTCCCGACCCGGAAAGCGGTCGGCGGCGTCAGGTTTTTAGCTCCCGACGAAAATGAGGGGTGTTATAAGTTTGACCTGTGTATCTGTGTATCTGTCTGTGGCATCATAGCTCCCACATGGATGGACAGATTTTGATGTGTTTTTTTTTAATCGCAAGCTAGTTTAATCGAGATGGTTCTTAGTGAAGTTTCATTAAAAACGGTTCACCCGTTTTTGACATATTGAACTTTGAAATGACAATGTCGGGGTTTCAACTTTATTAAGCTGGTCATAAAAAGCAAAATACATTGTCGTTCAAGAATTAACTGTACAAACACAACCAAAAACTTTGGAGCTGATAATCGAGGTATTTACATATCTACTAAATTGCACTCGTAACGTCAAAATACCTACGCAAAATGTTACATGCTCGATTCCCATACAAATAGATGCACTCTTTCCTTCTATCCCGATATAGTTCTGTGGGAACAACGATCATTGGGCCATTATGCTTTTCAGATAACCAATCAATTTATTGTTTGTAGCTTGAGTTTTTAGGGATCTCTCAAAATCTCTGAGTCAATCCCAAGTAAATCAAAACCTACAGGGCTAGTCCCATATTGACCGTACTCTTCTCTACCACTCAGAGGTTGACTGGTTGAGATCCCTCGAAGGGGTAGTATGCCTCTGTACAAGAATTTCATTGTTTGTAGCTTGCGTTTTTATCCTCTGTTTATTGTACAATAAAGTGTTTACTTATTGTCAATACTGGTGCTGCTCCTACTTTTTAGTGTAAGTACGTACCTAGTGTTCGTTTTTAACTATATAAAGGTTCCTTGCTGACTACGAAACAGTAAAACATTTGGGTATAACTAAAGAAACAAAACAGTCCCATTAAAATGAAGTTCTCTCTATATTCATATAAATATACCTACGACATCTACATACTTACGGCTGTTAATCGGCTCGGAGAGGGATGAAAATCCAAATAGATAGTCCCTAAATTAAATGCGACGGACAAAATGGCCATTAAAAGAAGTGTCTCCATAGCAACGTTACGATTAGTTCGTATGTAACGCTGCGTTTAACTGCGCTAACGATGGGCTTCATATTAAGGAAGCTCAAAGTCACTCAGAAGGCTATGCAGAGGGCTACGCTCGGGGTTTCTCTGCGGGATAAAATCAGAAATGATAATATCCGCAGTAGAACTAAGGATACCGACATAGCCCGAAGAATTGCGAAACTTAAGTGGCCGATGGGGCCAAAAGGTTCTCGAATGGCGTCCACGGACCGGAAGACGAGCTGTCGGTAGGCTCCAACAAGATGGAACAACATACTGGTAAAGATCGCGGGATCGCATTGGATGCGGAAAGCACAAGATCGGTCTGAGTGGAGAGTCTTGGGGGAGGCCTATCTCCAGCAGTGGACGTCTTACGGCTGACACGAAGGCTGCGTTTCAACTGAAACGGAACTGGGCGGAGAGGCGAATAAAATTGAAAAATTTCAGAGCTCGAAATCTCCACTCTTCGTCAGTGGCAACACGTGCCACTTTTCATTGCAGCAGTTTCGAAGTTCGATTCTGCGGGCGGATCCTTATGACCTATCTAACGTTATTGAAATTCAGGAGATATCCGTTACAAATGCATACAAAAATCCGAGATACATTAGTTTGGCATTGGTGTTTTAGCAAAATTAAGGCTTAAAATGAAAAACTCTGTTATAAACCAGATAATGTAACATTAAAAATGACGATTTAGCACTGTTAAGCGTAACTAATGTATCTCAACTTACGTTACTTACGCCTGACACGGGAGTGCTCTCCTCCGCTCCGCTACAACCCAGCTCCGCGAAAATGGCAATGCACCTTATCACACGAAACGGCCAATGATACCGCTATCGTAGGATAGTTGCGGCAGTTGCTTTTAAGGGCATGCTCCCTTCTTTATTTGATAGCGTGTCGGCCTACGTGTGTGGTTAAATGTATTCCAAAGGTTCAGAACGGCAAGTCATTTATCACACACGCACTATCGCGTGAGGAAGACAGCGATAGAGACATCTGTTACGTTACACCGCCAAACAATCGGGTCAAACTGCTCTGATAGGGCTCGGCAGACTTTAGGGTAACCGAGAGTAAAATTAAAAAATATTGTAATGTAATTGTTATGCATTATGCATTTGTTATGTGACAGAGTAGGTTCACAAGTATACTGATGTATGCTGGGACTGACCGTTTTGATGTACTTGATAATTTTGTAAGTACCTCCTAAGTTTTTCTATTAAGAAAGCGGGGGAAAATGTTCCGAATGAGACAGACGGAACTATTCTCTCTCTCTCTCTCTCACACACACCGGCTTTCAAACCACTAGCGTCGCTACGGCCTCGCTCCCTAGTTTATATTTTCTAATTGATAATATATCAGCTTAACATGTGCAAAAAGTGGATTTTATTTGGAACCAGCCCCGAAGAAACAAAAAGAACAGTTATTAAACAAAAAGTCCTTCCTCTGGGAGCGCACAACCCAACGGCAGCGAGACGCACACTGCGCGCCGCGGCTCTGCTCGCGCGACTACTAGGCGCAGCTGACAGCGGCACACATTTACCCTCATCGTCACACATCGGCACACATTTTCATCGTCATTTTTATTATTGTTAGATGCAGGGTAATGTGCAGGTGGTAGGACCTTGTGCGAGGTCCATCCGGATAGCTACCACCATCTTACTCGCTAATCCTGTCGCTAAGCAGCACTGCTTCCACTGTTGTGTTCCGGTGTGGAGAGTAAGACAGCCGGTGTAATTACGAGCACAAGAAGCATTTTAACTTAGCTTGGCAACGCATCTGCAAACCCCCGAGGGTGCGGGTGTCTATGGGCAGTGGTGGTAATTTACCATCAGGTGATTCACTTGCTCGTTTGCCTTCCTCGTCATATAAAAAAAAAACAAAAAAAGAAGAACAGAAAAATCCAGCCAATTATGAAGTTTGACTAAGATACTAAACAAGTTGCAGACTACTCTAATCAAAATTAATAACTAACACTAGTCTTTAATTGTAGGTTGAAATATAATAAATCTTTATATCAAATATTGAGCGACATGTTTTTGTTTAACAACATGTAGGACTTTACTGTGCACCTCGCTGGAATGCGACCCCTATCCCGCTTCCCCGCGCGGCGCCCCGCGCTCGCCCTGTGCGTTCGGTAGCGATACAGTACCGACAGAGTGACGTCACCGGCACCAGGTGCACAGTTCAGTTGGACGGGTATAGAGCCTTAATACTAGAGTGCAAACGGAGTGCACGATGCCCTGCAACTAGTTAGAGTGACGAGCATAGTGGGGTGTCCCCTGGGACATGCCTATCCTCAGCAGGGGACCATCATGATACCGGAAAATTATTTAAAACTCCTGACATTACAATTATGTTGTTTGTGTCTGACGTTTGGTAACCCTAGCTCCGTAATAATCGTTTACCGTAAAAAGCATTTTCTTTCCATTCAACATCTGCAATCTAAAATTGCCAATTTACCTAATTTCTATGAATTGGATCAGTCCATTTGTCTATTAATAAACATGATGTATAGGTACTATGGGACTATTATGAGTGAGTACAATCTTAATCATCAACTTCAGCAGACTGATAAAGCATATTTTTCAGACGGTGTTAAATTCAACATATTAGGTACTCAAGATAATAGGCATGTGTGTAAAATCATCTATATACGCAACAAATTTGACAGTATCACGAAATTCACTTTTTTCAATTTCGACGACGGGATTGTTTCGGATATCAGTAGCTAAAAATAACCTCCCACTCATAAAGAATTTTGTAAATACCATACTTCACAAGAGCTTCACATTTTCTACCACACAAGTCCACACCTAGATATCAAAGTTGTGTCGAGAAGGGATTAAAGTTCGCGGCTTTTATGTGGTTCTCAGCCCTTTTTTAGGGTTCCGTACCCAAAGGGTAAAAAACGCCGGGACCCTATTACTAAGACTCCGCTGTCCGTTCGTCTGTCTGTCTATCCGTCTGTCACCAGGTTGTACCTATCTCATGAACCGTGATAGTTAGACAGTTGAAATTTTCACAGATGATGTATTTCTGTTGCCGCTATAACAAAAAATAATAAAAACAGAATAAAATAAATATTTAAGTGGGGCTCCCATACAACAGACATGATTTTTTTTGCCGTTTTTATAGATAATGGTACGGAACCCTTCGTGCGCGAGTCCGACTCGCACTTGGCCGGTTTTTCACGCGAGGTTACATACACTATTTCTTTCTATTAAGGTAAATGTAAGCTGTGTGTGATTACTTACGGAAAACTGTGAGTTGCTTCTCGCTGGAAGCCTTGGTGTAGATAGGGGTGTCCAGAGACACCTCGCAGGAGTAGGTGCCGCTGGCCGCGAAGTCGAGGTTCTGCAGAACAATCGAATTCTCCGTGGCCAGCGCAATCTGGAAACAAGACCACCATCATCAGGGAGCGAAACTTTGATGCCGGTGACGTCACTATGACACAAATTTACATATTAATGCACCCTGATTTTATTTTTTATAAAATATACACAACATATTAAAATAGTGACATAGATGATAGGTACAAATCGGCACGGACAGTGCAATACCGCGTAACCGACATTTTCATTAAGGTTGCAAATAACAAAACCATAACATATTGAAAAACAAGGCGAACGTTCAATATAATGTCATTGAATTTGCAACTCGATGACTTTTGTTGGCTACGCGGTATGCACTATCCCCATTAAATTTCAAACTCTCGTATTCAAGCTCTACCATCTTGTTAAAATTAGCTTTCGAAAACGGATTATCCGTTTAGGAGCTAAATACGATGCCACAGTGGTATACGAATCAGCCCCCCTACTACGAAGGTGCAAAATTCGAACTTCGTATCGTGCCGTCCCTCTCAAGCTAATATTATTTAATACGAGAGTGACCGAGACGATACGAAGTTCGAATTTTGCACTTCGTCCAAAGGTCCAGAGGTTCGAAGTCCGAAATGCAAAGTTTGTATCCAACCATCCCTCTCGCTTTCGTGTTAACCTATGTTGGCGTGAGCGGGACAGTCGGATACGAACTTCGAATTTCAGACTTCTATTTCTACGAATGTGCCTCACAGTCCATGCTTTCCGATGTCACACATACCTCATGTGCACGTGTGTAAAAACGTATGTGTAAATTCCAAAAAAATGTGGGTGTAAATTCCAAAAAAATGTGTGTGTAAATTCAATAAGTCTACATACGTAATACCTACTGATTTTTTTTGTGACTTTAAGTGTTTCCCGTTTCATTTTTAGTACCTCAGTTATTTACAACTCAACATTAGTACGGTCAGCAACAAGACAAGACATCAAAACGTTACAGGCCATAAAGCTGACCATAGACTTTTATTTTGATGCCGGCGTCGTCATGCTGATTCGTAAAGTCCGTGAATGGGATCACTTTATTGATTCATCTTCATGTAAACCATCTGGTTTAATCTAATGCTCGACCCACCCGGTACTTTGCATATTTCGAATTTTAAGTTGAAAAACTGTCGTTGTTGGCGACTGGATGGAGTTATTGTCTTTGGCTCAGTAGTCCCATATTTGAAAATTGTACCTGACAGCGCACTGTTCTTCAGTTGCGCTGCCAGGCGGCACGAATCGGTAGCTTTAGTGTTCTTAATATCCTATTACTTAATGTAAATAAATCCATTTTAAACCATAGCAGAAGTTTTAATTCACTATCGAAAGACACAGACAGCATTTGAATCGGATTATCTGTTTAGGAGCTTCTATGTCACACATACAAAGTCAAGGAAATCTATCACAACTCCGAAAAACTTTTCTTTTTTGTTTGTTTGTTTGTCATAATGCATTTTTTTCGGAAACTGTAAATAATTCAGGATTAATTTTCGGACCATCGTGTAGAACCCTTTAGGTTAGAATAGGTTTGTTTTATAAAAATCCTGAAATATTTACAGTTTCAGAAAAAATGCATTCGAACAAACGAAAAAAAGATGAAACGACAAAATGCTGAAACCTTTGTCGGACAAATGATAGGTAACCAATTTAAATAATAAATATCTTGGGACAATTTACACCGATTGACCTAGTTTCAAACTAGACAAAGCCTGTACTGTGGGTACTAGACAACGGATAAACATACTTTTGTATACATATTAAACATCCAAGACCCGAGAACAAACATTCGTATTCATCATACAAACATGTGCACCGACCGGGGATCGAACCCGGGACCTCAAGCTTCATAGTCAGGGTCTCAACCATTAGGCTAAACGCAATTAAATAGTAATGTGCATGTGGAGAAACGGCAAGCATTAGGGAATAAACCGCGTGTTGTGTCCGGGTTTATCTTATCATGCGTGCTATTAAATCTTCATCACGGCGTTATCCTCCCATCTATACATTATATCTAGGCCAAGGACGGTAAGACCAAGAGGACTGTCGTATCTATACAAAACGTCGCGTTCCTTTAAAATAATTAGCCTGCTGTATTACTCTAAGTTTACCACTGACAGATGGTTTGCCGTCATTTCATTTTCAAATATAATTTCGTACAAATAAAACACTTATTACAAAATCTGTGACATTTTTACAGAATTTTGTAACAAGTATTTTATTATTCGTACGGCAGCAAATAGCTACAGTTGCCTGGTTTTCGAGATATTCAACTTATAGCTTTGGAAAATATGCTATTTTAGGTCAGTTTCTTGGTGCCGTGGTCACAACTGTATTTTTTCCCCGAGAAAGTGTGCAAGAGGTGTATGTATGCCACTTTCTTCCTAACTGACAGACCTGTGGGCCGAGCACGACTTTTCGAAACCTGCGTCACGTAAAATCGAATAGTAAACGTTGTCGAGTTTGTATGACGTTTGGAACGGCGCCCGCTCGTGAGCGTATTGAGCGGAACTAAAATTTAGTATGAGGTTTCTCGATCTCGATGCGATAACCGTAACGTTACGCAGGATTCGTAAAGTCGTGCTCGACCCTCTGCATGCTTATTGTCTAACTCGCTAGCAATCAGCATCGCGTTCATTTTGCATGGGCTGACAATTGGTATCGGAAACAGCTAGCTGCCACAGCCGTACAAAAACTGATATTTCAAGCCGACAACGAGTGTCAAAATAGTTACGCAATAACCCTGCTGAATATAGAAAAATGATTTTCCATCAGTTTTCTATTTTCATTTCTGCTTTCAGTAAGTTGGATTCTTTATTTTATTCGGGCACTGGAAACTCATTTGCAATCACAGCGATAAGCAGTACTTAGCGCTAACGACAAAATAATGTCACCCGTTGGCGTTCGACAATGTTTCCACCATTTTCTACCGTTCAACTAAGGTTCAACTGCATAGCTTGATGTCAATGGTTTAGCAATTGTTTTATTGAATACTAGCTCTTGCCCGCGACTTCGTATGCGCATAAACCCCGTTTATTCTTTATCCCGTTGGAAATTCAACAAATCCGCCCTTAGTGCCTATATCATAAAGGCAAACTCTATGCAAAATTTCAGCCTTCTAGGGCCAAGAGTTTCGGCTCCACCATACCCTCCGGTCGGCTTATTGTCTAGTGGCCTTATTCATAAACGTCACTCAAGCCTCCATTAGCTAAAATAGGTTTTGTCTTCTTCTTACTAATGGAAATGTCAATGTGACAAAAAAGGACAAACAAACTTTAACGGCATTTTAGTTAAAATAGGTTTATGAATAACATGATAACTCGCTCGCAATCGTCAATTTTGTTTGGGCTGATAACCGGTATCGGAAACAGCTAGCAGTCACTGTCGTAAAAAAACTGTCATTTCAATCCGATGACAAGTGTCAAGATAACTACGAAAATACCCTGCAAAAGTTAAAGCGCAGGAACATCTCCTGGTGCATGCTTGGCTGGCATTTGAAGTTTGAAGGAGCTAAAATGTTAGCCCTTGTTACACTCGAGCAGATGGATGAACTCCTGGGATCCCTATTGCTTAGGTACTACAGTTCTGACCGCGGGACACACTCCATTAAAACCAGAACCAGGTATAACTTAAAGTAATTTAACACTTTGAAATTCTCCACGTATATAACGCCATCTGACTCGTTGATGTTCATACTTTCCTGAACTTAGTTTATAGACCTCATTCTGTAAGTAATCCGCCAGGTGAGGTCGCCTGCTTAATGTCCCGGAATAATGTGACTTATGAGCGCGACAATAAGGGTGGGATTAATTAAAAGTTCACCTTAGATTGACGTTAAAGATATACAATACTACTTACAGTAAGTAACGGTTTATTAATTTAAACACTGTACAAATTAATATATATAGAATGTCTACATCTACATGATTTATAAAAATAAGAAAGAACTAAAACTAACTTAAAAATAACAAGAATAATAATAAATACTTACGTATTATGTTGTAACATATGGATGGGATCGGATTATGAGAAGACATTCGGTGTTTACACGACACTGTTCTGGTCTTCTGACACGTAAAATTAGGACTGTCCAGACGTCATTTCGTCTCGCCTTGCAGCTTTAGCCTAAATGTTAAGGTACACGCTGCCACTGGGTCGTGTGCTCCCAGAGGAAGGACTACGAATCATGTCGGGCTAAACTCGACTTTTACACATACGTGAGTGATTCGTTTATTTCACTACGATTGTTTCTCACGGTAGCTTCATGTTAAAAATGAGTTACATAAGACATAGTGAGAACGGGATAATGACTGGGATTAGGTACCTCATAGATTTGACAAGCTCCCGATATTTCGACGCAGTTACGTACATTAGCTCATTAAAATTAGAATTCAATGTATGGGAAATTTGGCAAAATGAATGGAGATGATTTTTCTGTGGGAGTTGTTTCTATGCATGAGGAAGTAAAAAAATATCAAGTGTCCCACCCCCTCCCTTGGGTGCGTCCCCCCCCCCCCTACGGGCTTGAAAGTGTCCCGAATCGTGGTTTTCTTCAGTTTTAAAGAGACTCTTTCACGGTACATGAAAAGTGTTTATGAACGAAATAATACTCGTTAAATTTGCCATCAACCCGGCAAACTGACAAAACTGGTAGATTTGCAAAACGAAATCACCAATCATTATGCAATTAAATGTAAATGTAAATGTTTATAATTCTGTCAAAGCTAAAATGTTATTTATACCTGGAACTAGAGAACAAAATTTTTCACATTGTCATTTGTATAATAGCTGCTTATACATAGCTGCTTATTAAATAATTCTGTTGGGACCTCGAACCACTCTAGCTTAGTGCCTGCTGACCTTTAACATGTTTACTTACAGAAATGTAGAGACTTGGAGACCTGGAAATTATAAATGGCAGAGAATGCTTAACTTGCCTGCATGGAGTTATTACAGAGAGGTAGAGTGTAACTTTACGACAAGAAACAAAAGATTTTTCGGTCGATGAAAACAAAGAATTTATAATTCTTCATAAAATTAACTAAGAACAATTACTTTGCTCACCCGCGACCACAAAATCAAAGCAAAGTAATGCAGTCATGTGTTTTTAGTTCATAAATATGGACCTCCGCAAAGTAACGCTTGGTTCAATAAATTCTTCATAAAACACAAAAGCAACACTGCGGAAAAAATTACGAAGACAAATAGTACCTGATGTTTTTTGATGGCAGTATTTTGTCATGGTTTTTATTGCATCCATACCAAAGTGAAGTGAAACCATTTGATCCCTCACCTACTGTAGAGCGTTCTCACAGTAAGTGTCATAATGATTTTCCATGTCACGCAGTGCGATGTCACCATGACATTTTCTACGAATAAAAGTGCTTCATGATTCAGTTAGTTCGATAGTACACTTAACTAACTCATATGAAACTAACTCATATGAAACTAACTCATATGATAACTAGCAGCCCGATTGATAAGATTAATTCTTGTTGAAAGGAAGCCAAGGCGTTTCTTGCTGAGAATCCATAGGTACTTATAATCTTATGACTTCACTAACAAAGCAAAAGACCTAGGATGGACCTAAAGAAGAATAGCTAAATTTTAATTTAAAAACTCAAGAACACTGTGTGAAACTCCATTGCCTGTTGACGATAAACCTTCAGTCGAAATTAAGGTCCCATTACTGTCAGCTGGTAGTACCTAATAAAGTTTAATGATTCTGTTGAGATGGTCAACGTAGCGTTATCGCTTCCGCGTATCAAATAAGTTATAAAATACAGACTTAGCGCCCATAAATTTCAAATAACGCAGACAGCAACGTTCACGTGTAGAAAGTTTTACCCAGAATTCAAGGGAACAAAAAAATTATCTTAAACAAAACTTAAGATTTATAGAGTCGACCAACGCGCAACATAAAATTAAATTAGACAAAAGAAACCTGACTCGCTTTCTTAAAACTAAGTCGTAAAAATGACGCTTGACGAGTCAATACTTAAGAACCCATTATAGACAAAGGACTTTGTGCAATCTTTCAATTGCTAGGATACGTAAATTGCTTCCACGTGTTGCTTTAGACTCGAGTGAAACCAGTCAAAAAAATCATAGCAAGCAAAAACATCATGATGCTGATGATGATGTTTTAAGGGCGGAGCTTACGCTCTAGCATGACTATCGTCCAATCGCAAGGATCGGTCATAGTCATTAACCAATCATATGTACGGAATTACTCGTGGGAATATTTTAAAATTACAGAGACAAGCCCACAGCTCCCGGAGAGAGGTGGAGACCCGAAGGATGACGCTGACGGGAGTGGAGGAGGAAGTTGGGGCAGTTGGATCTTGGCTCGCTTCACGACAAGAACCTAGAAAAATCTTAGCGATTCTCTCTGTTAGAACCTATGAGCTAGGGTTGTTGAAGGTCCTAACATATCGAACTAAAATCTAAATAAATAAGTTAGTTTGTAATTTAGCTAGGGAGTGAAAAGTGCATCCAGGAGTTATTCGGTAAAGTACCCGATTTCAGTTATTAATACAGGTTATCAAATGAATCCACTACTTGTTTATTACTGTTCTGTATTATAGTAAAAAATGAATCTAGACGAACTATATGAGTCTTGTTATCGCCTGATTCAGGTTGAATATAAGGGTTGGAACTCAATAGAGGTCATAATGTTGATATTGTTCGGATTAATGATCATGGTTCTATTGATCTTAATGTGTGAGAAATGTGGGAGTATTTGGAGGTGTTTGGGCTTGATTGTAGTAGAGAAGTCACACCTAGAGTTCGAGAGATTGAGATGACCGACGTTGGAAATTGAACTTATAAGGGGTCATGGATTTATTTGACAATACTGGAAAGAGTAAATTGTAAAACGTAATTTTATGTGTACTAAGTTAATCTGTGTGAAATGAATAAGAAATCTTGTAATTCCCTTGATTCATAGCTTTAGATTTACTTGCCGATCTTTGATACTGTTTTCCTAATTGTTTTAAACCTTGATAACGAATAAAGAGCGAACTTCATTGTCGCACAACAGATAATAAGTGTGCAGTCACAAGGGCAACCCGTTGCAAGCTATGTAAATATAGCACCATTCACCAATGTAATAAGGTGGAGAGTTGAGGCTAACGTACATTAGACCCTCAATTAAAGCTCCTTTTCACACCAACTAAAAGCGAACCTAAAATCTTAAGTCAATTCATTGTACTCAGATGAACTAATTGTGTATATATTTTATTGTGTGATTATTTGTGTTTATTGTTGTGTGATACGTTTATTAGCCACTGTGTGCATGTGTGTTAGTGTGTAAATAGCCAAAAGGGTTTTTTATTTGGGGGTTCGTTTTCCCTTTATTAGTATGGCTCTGTAGGAACAGAATCCTCGATTTTCATTGAAATGATATCATCAATGAAGATCTAAATAATTGAAATAGTTTCTTTTGCTTCCTCAAATGTATTATAAGGTAGATCTTCCTATTGAATAAATTAATTGATCTACTAAATTTCTTGGTTTTCGTTATATTCTAGATAAGTTCCCTAACTCGGAACTATTTAATAATGGAGATTTCTCATTAATAAATTGAGCGGATTAAGCTACAATGAGATTTCTAAATCAAGAGCAAGTAAAGTACACTTCGTGTAATAATTAATCTCCACTATTGAAGATTTCCACACTACATCTCGATCACAGATTTTCTATACAGTTCGATCTCGATGGCATTTTACAGATAAATTATTAACCACGTAATAAATACGGGTTAATAAATTAAATTGATTGATGAGACTTTATATTGTTAAAATTATGCCGATACACTAGTAATTTTGCTTCAAATTGGTAATTTAAGCTTCTTCCAAGCAAACTGAGAGTTAACGTAAGGTACATGTTTTGATTAAACAGACCAAATATGCATTTCTGAGACCAGAGTTGAGAACAAGAGTCACAAGTTATTTGAGTAATAAAATCCTGCGTACAAACGCTAGGCGATGTCCTAACGGATTTTAGTGGCTAAATGTCACGTGTACCGGGAGACACAAATGGCAGTGGACCGAGAGCGGCGGAACCAGTGGGTATTGTTCGCATCGGTAGATGCAGTAAAGGTAACGACCCTGTAAGTCACAGCTGGGCTTGTGAGGCTGAGTTAATTGAGTTGAGACATTGAAGTAACGGAGGTTTCAGCAAATAAGCTGATTTGGGAAGGTTGACCCTATATACTCATGTACATGATTCGGTGGCGATCTGATAGCAATCCTGGGTACCCAATACACGCCATGTCTTACAGATTGACCTCCGACCTTGGTTTGGCCAAACCATATCAAATATTATTGAATTTCATAAATCCATGGTAAAAGGGGTAGGGGCCCGCTGGGCCCCAACATTGAAAGTACGCATCCTCGGATGTTGGAAATGTAAACGCTTCGCAGCGCAAAGGAGGTCAACTGTCACCCCAATAACCTGACGACAGGGCCAGTTACTGGCGTAGGGATCCCCGTACCAGAGTGAGATTGGTCATTTGGTTCAGGCATACCTGTTTCTAGTATTTTCACTGTCTATCACGCTATCCGAGCACTTACTTTATTCCATACAGCCAACAATAGTACAAGCGAGCTTCACTAACTTGTATTGAATGAGGCTCGCCTCATTACAATAAACCCTTTGTCTACCCCGGAACATAAAGGTTCCAGGTAAGCGGGTGGAATGAATGACAGTCGGGGTACTAGACCACTCAATCCAATGTACTGTATAAAGCCTTGAAATTGACAAATAAGCTGCCTCCTTGTTACCGAGATGTGCTCTAACTCTACGATGTTTTCCTGAATAAAGTCTAAATACATTCGATACACTAAATAAATAAATATATAGACGATCATAGCCGTACCATCACAGAAAATTGGCGCAGTGACCAGCGATCCAATTACGTATTCGAAATAACGATACGATTGGACTTATAATGTAACCTTATAAAAAAATAAAAAATAACACAACGTAGGAAATGAAAATTGTGATCGAGTGTGTAAGGAAATTTTCAGGAATCATACAGAAGAAGGAGAAAGATCGCTTTGTGCATGATTCATGTATTATTATGTATTAAACCTTTTAAATATTTGTTTGAGGTTTTGGGGGAGCAAAATTAAGCTATGTTATTCTTATCCATAAATGATAGAATTATACAAATTTTAGGAGCGGTTTGCATTGGACCAGGCGTTCGAGATATCACTCCTTGCTAAATTTATAGACTAATTTTGAAGTAATAAAACCACATTGTAACATTTCAAAACCCATATCGAGCTTTAGACGATTGGTCTTAGACATTCACATCACGCTTATTACCTTTGTCTTAGCAAACAAACGGAAGGTTGCACAAGTCCTAAATAACTTAACATTAAACAAAGTTGAGCGGTTATTGGTAGAGCGTGTTTGTGTCAGGTAAATTGTTAGAGATGCCGGCAGGTAAAAGGGAAAATGTTCGGAAGCAGGCTAGGTCAGGAAGGACCGTTACTAACGCGGTAGACTCGGGGGAACGAACGGAAGCGGTAGGGAATGCTACTTTAGAGTTGATATTGCAGAAGATGAATGAATTCCAGGAAAAATTGCAACAACTAAGTTCGAACGGTAATGACAAGCGAAACGAAGGTGAGGGGGGTTCGTCGCGCAACACGAACGGAGGAGATTGTAGAAATAACGTTGTGAGAAATAGACAGGATTCGGTAGGTCGCGAGTCTACAAGCACTAACACGATGTCTTCGGAGACGCGAAACTTATATGTTGTACAACCCTCTACTAGCAAACCGAGTTTTGATGGGAAACCATTAAACAACCCTATTACGTTTTTAAAGCGATTAAAAAGGTATATTAGAGCGGTAAATGGCCAGGAACGTGAAGTCGAGATAGCATTAGGGTGCATAACGGGACACGCGCGTAAGATTATGGAGTTATACTCTAAGGGATGGGTGACGTTCGCTGATTTTGAAGCCGACTTTAGGCGTAATTATTGGACCGAACAGATTCAGGAGTCCGTCAGGTATAGGTTGATCAACGCGGTGTATACCGGTGATTCAGGAATTTCGATGGCTGAGCATTTCGCAGAGCAGGTCGAGTCGATGCAGTCGTTAACAATTGCTTTTAACGAAAGGGATCTGGTTAATTCCATAATGCGACACTATTCAATAGATGTGCAAAGGTTATGGTTCACTAGGATTGAGGAGCCCACGATTATGAGCGGGGCAAACTTTCTAAGGAGCATGGAACAAAACGTCCTCGTGAGACAGAGAGGAGGTGCTACGGGTGTTGTTAGCGGCAGCTTTAGGAAGGAGCGGTACAACAGGTCGCAGTTGGCACGTCCAATCCACCGCTATGATCTCTGCTGGCAGGTGGCAGAACAAGGGAAGTTCAGCAAGGGGTCGGGGCTATCGTCAGGGTCGGATAGGTTATAGGGCGAACTTTAACAGGGTGGCGCCACTTACAAATGTACGAGCGGGAGTTAGCAGCAGACCGGCCATCACTTTTGTAAAGGAGGGTGAGAGTTCAACTTCGTCGAAAACTGTGGGGGAGGACGAGTCAAAAAACTAATGTCCCCTACACAGGTGAAGTCCAGTTGTTTATCGATGTGTAGTACGGGGAGCAAGAGGGCTTCGGAGCGTAAAGCGGAAGGTGTAGGCTATAGGATCTTGATTAGGAATGGATGGAGGCCAGGACAGAGGTTAGGTGTCAGAGAAGGAGGGTTGAAGCGGCCATTGGAGGGGAACGCGTGTAAATCTAATTTGAATTGTAAGTCGATAGCACGTAGTGTAGGAATCTTATTGGAAAATCAGTTCAGCAACATAGCCGAATGCGATGAGAGAGGTTCTACTTGTGAATTTTGTAAAAGGAGAGGCAGAGAGGTATATACTATATTTCACGAATTCGATGAGATAGTCGGCATAGGCGATGATTATTCGTTACCTAGGTTACCTGAGGTATGCGTGTGGTTATACGGAAGAAGTATGAATGCACTTATCGACACGGGCAGTCAGATCAGCGGAATAACTAGGGAATTGTACGATTCCATTCGGACAGAGAAAGGTGATCTACCTGAAATCGCCATTCCAGCAATACAGGTACAAGGAGCATTCGGTTCGCGGAGCGAGAGTACGAATCGGTTGGTACTAATAGAGTTCAAATTAGGTAGTACTTTAGTCGAGGCACCTGTGCTAATTATGCGACGATTACCTAGGTCGTTGATACTAGGATATGATTGGCTAGAGCGTGTGAAAGGGGTAGTAAATTGCGGTAAGGAACGGACGTTGACGATCGAGCATCTAGGAGTTAGGTCTAGTGTTAGGCTAGATTCAGATTGCGAAACTGAACGGTTAGGGGGAGAGGCAAACGCTGCCATTATCAATTCGGTATTGAGGCAAAGTGCACGACCGGAGGAGTACTGCGGGTCGAACAATAAATCGGACAATGGGGACAATGGGAAGTACCACTTAGACGAGTCAGACTTAAGTAGCGAACAGAAGGGGCTGTTGCTACCTGTACTAGACAGGCATTGTAAGGTATTCACGGAAAAATTAGGGTTGACCGACAAGTAAGAGCATGCCATAAAATTAGTTGATGAAACGCCTTTTGTCAAACATAGCTATCCAGTACCTTTGGCATATCGAGAACGGGTTAAGGAGAAATTAGCGGAATTAGAAGGGTTAGGAGTTATTAAACAGGAAGCGACCTCGTATTGTAGCCCACTTACATTCACTAAGAAACGGGACGGGTCGATAAGACTTTTATTAGATGCACGTGAGCTTAATAAGAAAATGGTGGGAGATGCGGGTGCGCCACCACTTACATCCGAGATATTACAATCCTTTCATGGAGTAAATTACATCAGTTTAATTGATTTGAATAATGCTTATTTTCAAATACCTTTGCATTCAGATTCAAGGAAGTATACGGGTTTCTCTTTTATGGGGAAAACTTATACATATTGTGTCTTGCCTCAAGGTTTAAAAACGTCTGTAGCAGGGTTTTCGAGGGCAATGGACACTATATTAGAAGGAGTACGGGAGTTTTGTGTAAATTATTTGGACGATATCGTCGTATTTACCACGGGAGATGTGAAATTACATTTAGAACATCTAGACCAAGTGTTGGATAAATTAGAAGACGCGGGGTTAACGGGAAGGATAGAGAAATGCCGATTTCTATGTGTAGAAGTAAAACTGTTAGGACACATAGTCAATACAAGCGGGGTACGAATGGATCCCGATCGTGTAAAAGCCATAATGGACTTTCCCATACCTCGAACCATAAAACAATTACGAGGATTCTTGGGATTGGTAAATTATTACCGGAAATTCATTTCGAAGTATAGTGAAGAAGTTAGACCGTTGTGTGACCTACTAAAGCAAAACACAAAATGGTCATGGACACAGGAAATAAACGAGTGTTTTGAGGTGGTGAAAAGGTTATTTGTAGAGACCATAATTCTTGGACACCCAAATCCAAGGGAGACTTATTATCTGCAAACTGATAGCAGCAATCTGGGAGTTTCTGGTTATGTGTACCAAGTGACTAACGAAGGAGAGGAAAAGATCATAGGATTTTGTAGCAAATCTTTGTCAGAGACTGAGCGTAGGTGGACCGTTACTGAACAGGAGCTGTGGGCTATCATCTACAGTTTATCAAAATTCGAGACGTATTTGAGGGGGGCTCGGCTAGTAATTAGGACTGACCACAAGAGTCTGATATTTTTACAGTCATGTAAGTTACTGAGCGCACGAATGATACGTTGGGTACATTACATAGGTCGGTTTGATTACACTATTGAACATGTAAAGGGTCGATTAAATACAGTGGCAGATGTATTATCTCGGCATATAAAGGGTACAACTGATGTACTAACTAACAAGATTACGGGGCCGGAAATGAATTTGTTCAAGATACCATTAGGGCGAATTGTGAAGGGAAGGTGGAAGGAGATAGGCGAACACCAGAAATGCGACCGGGTCGCTAGCGAAATAATGAACCGTATGAAGGTCATAGGTACACCTGAGGCGAAGTACTATGTACTCGAAGGAGGAGTTCTTTATAGGACGGACGCGCGAGCGAACACATTAAAACTGTATGTCCCCGAGGACCTACAAAAGGATTTAATCACTAGCATACACGAGGAGATAGGCCACTTTGGACGATACAAGGTTTATGCCTTGATGAAACGACGTTATTATTTCGCGAACATGTCTCGTATAATAGGCAGGATTGTGAGGGCTTGTGAAGCGTGTCAAAAATCGAAACATGCATTAGGAACTCACACGGGACCAATTAAAACCGTTACAGCGAGCGAGATAGGAGAGCGAGTCTTTTGCGATATTTACGGACCACTACCAGCGGGACGGTTTGGCTATAAATACGTATTCGTAATGCAAGATACATATAGTAAATTAATTAGGCTGTATCCACTACGACAAGCAAGTGGCAAGGCGTCATTAACCTGTGTGAGGAAGTTCCGTGGACAAATTGAGATTAGGACTTTATGTTCGGATAGAGGCGCTAACTTTACATCAGCGATTTTCGAATCGGGAGTTAGACAGTTAGGTATTGAATTAACCCACACTTCAATTCGTCATCCACGCCCGAATTCGACCGAGAGAGTTAATAAGGAAATGGGAAGGTTATTTAGGACATATTGTGACAAATCACATCGTTCTTGGGTAGATTTATTACCAAACATAGAGGATTGCTACAATCAAGTTGTGCACACCACGACGGGGTATGCACCGAATGAGATAGTGTGGGGCACAAGGATACAACTATCTACAGATTTTCCAAAATACATAACTAATGGTATTGAACTACAGCAGGAATCGTTAGAACAAATTCGACGACTAGCACGTCAGAACATGGCTAAGGCAGCAGAGAATAGGGAGTTTCATTATAATAAGAATCATAAATTAGTACGGTTCGATATAGGAGATTTGGTAAAGTTAAAGACTTTTGCGAAATCTGACGCTGACAAAAAGATAACAAAGAAATTCATGCGGTTAATTGAGGGACCTTTCATAGTAGGAGCCGTCCCCTACGAGAACGTATACACTTTGATTGACCAACAGACGGGCACAATCAAGGGAAATTATAATGTTATTCATTTGTTCCGCTATTACGAAAGTAATTAACGCATAGGTCCACTTTCGTTCAACCTTGAGATAAGGGTAACAAAGGATAAGGAATGTTAGCGATATCATAAACGGAGAATGATCTACAAAAAAAAAAAAAAAAGGAGTAAATGGGATTTTATTGCCACCCAACGACAATAGGTAGGCGTATGAAAACCGAGAGGAGCGTGAGATAAGTAGGGTTAACGTGGGAATTTTGCGTAAGCAAGCTTTAGAATAGGAATGCTGAATTTGTATTGGAAGGGAAATATATTTTGAAACGGACTAGTGCTAGGGAGGGAGAGAGAGAGAACACTAGGTGTTCCAAAATCTATTTGGGGGAGTGTGAGATGGTCAACGTAGCGTTATCGCTTCCGCGTATCAAATAAGTTATAAAATACAGACTTAGCGCCCATAAATTTCAAATAACGCAGACAGCAACGTTCACGTGTAGAAAGTTTTACCCAGAATTCAAGGGAACAAAAAAATTATCTTAAACAAAACTTAAGATTTATAGAGTCGACCAACGCGCAACATAAAATTAAATTAGACAAAAGAAACCTGACTCGCTTTCTTAAAACTAAGTCGTAAAAATGACGCTTGACGAGTCAATACTTAAGAACCCATTATAGACAAAGGACTTTGTGCAATCTTTCAATTGCTAGGATACGTAAATTGCTTCCACGTGTTGCTTTAGACTCGAGTGAAACCAGTCAAAAAAATCATAGCAAGCAAAAACATCATGATGCTGATGATGATGTTTTAAGGGCGGAGCTTACGCTCTAGCATGACTATCGTCCAATCGCAAGGATCGGTCATAGTCATTAACCAATCATATGTACGGAATTACTCGTGGGAATATTTTAAAATTACAGAGACAAGCCCACAGCTCCCGGAGAGAGGTGGAGACCCGAAGGATGACGCTGACGGGAGTGGAGGAGGAAGTTGGGGCAGTTGGATCTTGGCTCGCTTCACGACAAGAACCTAGAAAAATCTTAGCGATTCTCTCTGTTAGAACCTATGAGCTAGGGTTGTTGAAGGTCCTAACATATCGAACTAAAATCTAAATAAATAAGTTAGTTTGTAATTTAGCTAGGGAGTGAAAAGTGCATCCAGGAGTTATTCGGTAAAGTACCCGATTTCAGTTATTAATACAGGTTATCAAATGAATCCACTACTTGTTTATTACTGTTCTGTATTATAGTAAAAAATGAATCTAGACGAACTATATGAGTCTTGTTATCGCCTGATTCAGGTTGAATATAAGGGTTGGAACTCAATAGAGGTCATAATGTTGATATTGTTCGGATTAATGATCATGGTTCTATTGATCTTAATGTGTGAGAAATGTGGGAGTATTTGGAGGTGTTTGGGCTTGATTGTAGTAGAGAAGTCACACCTAGAGTTCGAGAGATTGAGATGACCGACGTTGGAAATTGAACTTATAAGGGGTCATGGATTTATTTGACAATACTGGAAAGAGTAAATTGTAAAACGTAATTTTATGTGTACTAAGTTAATCTGTGTGAAATGAATAAGAAATCTTGTAATTCCCTTGATTCATAGCTTTAGATTTACTTGCCGATCTTTGATACTGTTTTCCTAATTGTTTTAAACCTTGATAACGAATAAAGAGCGAACTTCATTGTCGCACAACAGATAATAAGTGTGCAGTCACAAGGGCAACCCGTTGCAAGCTATGTAAATATAGCACCATTCACCAATGTAATAAGGTGGAGAGTTGAGGCTAACGTACATTAGACCCTCAATTAAAGCTCCTTTTCACACCAACTAAAAGCGAACCTAAAATCTTAAGTCAATTCATTGTACTCAGATGAACTAATTGTGTATATATTTTATTGTGTGATTATTTGTGTTTATTGTTGTGTGATACGTTTATTAGCCACTGTGTGCATGTGTGTTAGTGTGTAAATAGCCAAAAGGGTTTTTTATTTGGGGGTTCGTTTTCCCTTTATTAGTATGGCTCTGTAGGAACAGAATCCTCGATTTTCATTGAAATGATATCATCAATGAAGATCTAAATAATTGAAATAGTTTCTTTTGCTTCCTCAAATGTATTATAAGGTAGATCTTCCTATTGAATAAATTAATTGATCTACTAAATTTCTTGGTTTTCGTTATATTCTAGATAAGTTCCCTAACTCGGAACTATTTAATAATGGAGATTTCTCATTAATAAATTGAGCGGATTAAGCTACAATGAGATTTCTAAATCAAGAGCAAGTAAAGTACACTTCGTGTAATAATTAATCTCCACTATTGAAGATTTCCACACTACATCTCGATCACAGATTTTCTATACAGTTCGATCTCGATGGCATTTTACAGATAAATTATTAACCACGTAATAAATACGGGTTAATAAATTAAATTGATTGATGAGACTTTATATTGTTAAAATTATGCCGATACACTAGTAATTTTGCTTCAAATTGGTAATTTAAGCTTCTTCCAAGCAAACTGAGAGTTAACGTAAGGTACATGTTTTGATTAAACAGACCAAATATGCATTTCTGAGATCAGAGTTGAGAACAAGAGTCACAAGTTATTTGAGTAATAAAATCCTGCGTACAAACGCTAGGCGATGTCCTAACGGATTTTAGTGGCTAAATGTCACGTGTACCGGGAGACACAAATGGCAGTGGACCGAGAGCGGCGGAACCAGTGGGTATTGTTCGCATCGGTAGATGCAGTAAAGGTAACGACCCTGTAAGTCACAGCTGGGCTTGTGAGGCTGAGTTAATTGAGTTGAGACATTGAAGTAACGGAGGTTTCAGCAAATAAGCTGATTTGGGAAGGTTGACCCTATATACTCATGTACATGATTCGGTGGCGATCTGATAGCAATCCTGGGTACCCAATACACGCCATGTCTTACAGATTGACCTCCGACCTTGGTTTGGCCAAACCATATCAAATATTATTGAATTTCATAAATCCATGGTAAAAGGGGTAGGGGCCCGCTGGGCCCCAACATTGAAAGTACGCATCCTCGGATGTTGGAAATGTAAACGCTTCGCAGCGCAAAGGAGGTCAACTGTCACCCCAATAACCTGACGACAGGGCCAGTTACTGGCGTAGGGATCCCCGTACCAGAGTGAGATTGGTCATTTGGTTCAGGCATACCTGTTTCTAGTATTTTCACTGTCTATCACGCTATCCGAGCACTTACTTTATTCCATACAGCCAACAATAGTACAAGCGAGCTTCACTAACTTGTATTGAATGAGGCTCGCCTCATTACAATAAACCCTTTGTCTACCCCGGAACATAAAGGTTCCAGGTAAGCGGGTGGAATGAATGACAGTCGGGGTACTAGACCACTCAATCCAATGTACTGTATAAAGCCTTGAAATTGACAAATAAGCTGCCTCCTTGTTACCGAGATGTGCTCTAACTCTACGATGTTTTCCTGAATAAAGTCTAAATACATTCGATACACTAAATAAATAAATATATAGACGATCATAGCCGTACCATCACACTGTGTTATTAATAAGCTAACAAAAATTATACAGGAAATACCTTAAATGGCTGCGATAAAAGGCTTGCTGTGGATAGTAGTCTGAACTTGAAGGGTTCTTGATATTTGTACGTAATAATGTCCATCTGAATGCGTGCGGACCGGGCCTCACCGCCGTACCTACGATGTAGGTTCTTGTAATACTGCATTGGCTGATCCGACATCAGACGAAGCCAAACGTCTATATAAGATGTATAAATTCTGCATGTAACCTATAAAATTTGTAATTGTGTTTCTCTTTGATAACGTATGGAGCGACATGATCGTTTGTTGACCAAGCTCTTTAAATTAAAGAATTTAAAAAAATTACCATCTGTTAATTTTGCTGTACTACTTGGTTATAAAAGTTGGCATTTCTCACAACTGTTCTTCCATGCTACTTATTTTCCCGACATGGTTTCTCAAATTGTTTGTATGTTTTATTTCTGAATGAAATGCAATAAATTAAACCTAAATTACTTAATTAACCCATAAAACTGCAAACATTATTAAGGAAGTTTACTAATTAAAAAAAAACTTTTATCCATCCCATAAAATGCTATAAGCAGGAGCCATAAGTACACTTTTGACACTCCTTTCTCTGCCCGGTTCTAAAAATATTCGCACCAAAAGACAACTTATTCTCATATTTATTTTAGACAAAAGTAAATTACGTGTGGCGGGCTAGTATAAACTGGCAAATAGGGGTGCCAACTCTTCCATTTTGCCAAAAAATCTACTGTGCCCTAAGCATGACTAGTCGAATCCTGCGTTACGTTACGGTTATCGTATCGAGATCGAGAAATCTCATACTAAATTTTAGTTCCAAATACGCTCACGGGCGGGCGCTGTTCCAAACGTCATACAAACTCGTTATAGTTTACTATTCGATTTTACGTGACGCAGGATTCGACAAGTCGTGCTTAGGGCACTGGTTTGAACGGTACATAACTTCCAGTTTAAAGGTTCATCTTATACTCCACACGAGAATGAACCAGTTGAACGCATGAATCGAATAGTAAAAATCGTCCTCAAATAGTTACTTAGTTAAAAGTTACAAAATAATACTTATTGTACACTTATAGTGACATATTGGTGAATTTCTAAATACTCCAGGACTGCTACATTCGAAAGGCTGGCAACCCTGAGTGTAACGGTGACCCGGAAAATTACCCGACAGCATTACCCTCACTCACGCTGGGGCTTTAAGGTGTGTTCATTATTACTGCACAGACCGACCGAGTAGAATATATGCTTTGGAAGAACGTAGAATATAGGGTTAGAAAGAGCCCATCACCCATTCAGCGAGTTATTACCTCGCTTCACGAAGAAACCTTGGAACGATGTAGCCGTGTAAAAAAGAAGAGGTTTTATATCGATTAAATAACGAAACATTAATGATACCATTATCGTAATGTTTCATTATTTTCGTTTAAGTATAAAATTAAAATAACTAAGACTAATAGCGAAATAAACGGATCACTTACTTATGTCTATCTATCTATCTATCTATCTATGTCAGTCGAGCATACACTTTATTGTACACAGAAAATAAAGAAACAAAGATAAGTTATACATACAATTAGATCCAAGAACCGAGGCGGCCTTGTCCCTTTAAGGGATCTACCAGTCAACCTTAGAGTAGTAGAAAGGAAAAGTAGATCTTAAGGGATCGATAAACAGTAAGTTTATAATTACATTACAGTGACTGCTAAAATACAATACATAAACTCATACAAAAGCCTACCATATTATAATATACTACTTACAAAATAATTGCCTACTTTGCATTGCTATAGCAAGTCTTTGCGCGTGAAAGCTGTCTAAATTTCTCGACTCGACAACGACTAAGTTAAAAATGAAAAAAAAAATGGTGACGCAAAAGTTGCTCAAGATATTACTTACACCCATATTTACCTATTATTTTTGGGGCACGATAGTTTAATGTGTAGTCCGTCCGCCCGCCCGTTCACAGAGACTTTGTGAAACCAGAAGCAACTATACCAGACTAATTATCTGCAGACACATTTTGACGATTACTTTTAATTTGCAAACATGACACTGTACTGTACACTGCCGACCGTGACATCTTCAGCCAATCCACATTATGCCGACCACGTTTTGCTCCCCCATACAATTTATACAGCACCCCTGAATTCCATAATAAACCGATAGAATCTCTTCCCATGGAGCACCTCGCCCATAACCGCCAAAATTGTTGCTGGGCTCAGGACATGAGGTAGATTTTAATGTTTGCAACCGAGTAGCAAATATTTCCGTTGGGATTCTAACCGGAGAAGTTGCGAAATTGTAAGTTTGTGTGAAGATTTTATGGACATGCTGTTTTTCCAATATCAAGTTTTCCAATTACAGCTTTTTGATGAATAAATGGTTATAGAATAATTGATTGAATCTTTCGTTATTTGGCTGAAGTCTATATCAGGCAGGTTTCATCATGTCAGCCGAAAGACGTCCACTGCTGGACATAGGCCTCTCTCAAGGCTCTCCACTCAGACCATTCTTGTGATTTCCGCATCCACAGCCATCTCGCGATCTTTACCTGGTCATCGCTCCAGACCTGGTGTACATAAGCTCACAAACTGTTCATAGCTTCATTACCAGATTAATTTAGAACATGTTTCGTCATATTATAGGCATGAACATCTGGATAATCAATCAAACTTTGCCAAACATTTATTAGAAACAAATCATTCTTTGTTAGACTCGGATTCGTGAGATATATTACATTTTGTGATAAGGGTCTTGCGTTTGACGCTTCTAGAACAGTTAGAAATAAATTAGAAACGGTCAAGTGAATTATTATGTGTCTAATTAAACCACCACAACAACAATACCGCAACCTT
This sequence comes from Clepsis dumicolana, assembly GCA_963691665.1. NCBI lineage: Eukaryota > Metazoa > Arthropoda > Insecta > Lepidoptera > Tortricidae > Clepsis > Clepsis dumicolana. The sequence continues at coordinate 13,384,585 of OY829512.1, forward strand.
AATTCACCGACACGAGAGCCATGGTACATATTTTTGAGCAAGTTGTATAAATAAATATCATGGGACAATTGACACCAATTGACCTAGTCCCAAACTAGGCAAAGCCTGTACTATGGGTACTTACTAGACAACGGATAAGCATACTTATATACATATTGTGTTAGTAGATAAATGCATAATTATATACATATTAAACATCCAAGACCCGAGAACAAACATTCGTATTCATCATACAAACATCTGCCCCGACCGGGGATCGAACCCGGAACCTCAAGCTTCATAGTCAGGCTCTCTAACCACTAGGCTATCCGGTCGTCCAAATCGTCGTATACACCCATATTTTTGCACTTGACTGTACAATAGCATGGGGGTCTCTATTATTAATGAAGAGGTTAATTTCGTTTCCTCCCCTTTGTTACGAGTTCGGTCTAAATAATTATAATAACGATACTTAGAATTAATGAAAACATAAACCCCCTGTCTTCACCGTAGTTAGTAAAAAATAGGAAAGCAGAATTCAAGTAAAAAAAAGGGTACAATAGTTTGGTATTTTTTAACATATTGGTGGGTACTTTGCTTTTAAGTATAATCAACTAAATTGTAATTAGACATAGGTAATGAAAACGGGATATTGACCGCGATTATCTTATTAGGTTTGATGAGCTCCCGACTATTCTATATCTACGTCTATGCGACAAACATATGTTTTCATGCAACAACTACCGTGTGACGACCGAATAGCCTAGTGGTTAGAGACCCTGACTATGAAGCTTGAGGTCCCGGGTTCAAATCCCGGTCGGGGCAGATGTTTGTATGATGAATATGAATAACGTTCTCGGGTCTTGGATGTTTCTTATGTATATAAGTATGTATTTATCTACATACATAAGTATGTTTATCCGTTGTCTGGTACCCATAGTACAGGCTTTGCCTAGTTTGGGGACTAGGTCAATTGGTGTCAAATTATCACGTGATATTTATTTATTTATTATTTATTTAACTCCCCCTCCACTGCCACACGAGTCAACACATGTCACACAAACCCAACAGTCAACTATCCTAAATAAATTAACCAACTAACTACATACATCTCAAGTAGATCGAAGACTTGAAACTAATTACATCTGTAAATTTGTGTTGGTTACTGGTACTTTGCACAACATAAAAGTTAAGTAAGACATAAAGAGATAAACGACTATAATAAATGTAGGTACCTACTTCATAATGTTGTGTATTATAATGTTCCATATAAAAAGCCTTTAAAAGTCGACATGAAATCCGTTTTCCCTTTATTGCTTGTGCTATATCAATAAACAGGGAAGCTTAAATTGAAACAGGGAAGGGCCACCAAAAAAGACATTTGTACCTACTAACACAGACAAAGTATTCTGTCCCTTGCCGGACATGGAAACCATTTTACTTTGACTGAATAATTAGTAGGTAACTGTTGGTGGTCCGAACGCATTCAATGGCTAAGGGTTCTCGCACAAAATGTTACGAAGAAAATAATTTTCTTTCCAGAAAAGAGTGTAATTAAAATGAAACTGGGGCAGTTTTAATTAGTAAAACGGCTCATAATTCTAATCACTGCTCTTATAGATTAGATTAGATTATACATTCATCCTAACTTATCCTAACTTATATTATAAATGCGAAAGTAACTCTGTCTCTCTGTCTGTCTGTTTGTTACCTCTTTACGGGAAAACCGCTGCACCAATCTAGATGAAATTTGGTAAGAAGATAGTTTGAATATTGAGGAATAACATAGGCTACCTTTTATTCGGGAAAATTATATAGTTCCCGCGGGACAGCGATAACCGAAATCTATGCGGACGAAGTAGCGGGCAACAGTTAGTTCAATATAAAATTACAAGTTAGGATAGGCAGGTACATCGTAGGTATAGGTAGGTACTTCAATTTAATCCTTCTTGAGATTGAGAAAATCAATGCTTGCTGAAATATTTGTGGTAAAATTTCCAACACCTTGTATTAAGCTCAGACAGGTATGCAGTAGCTGTTATACTCAGGCACGTCAGTTAATATTTTTTTCAGATTTTCCATTCAAATTTTTAAAACGAAATGAAATAAAAATCTACTGAAGTTTAGTGAAGTAACTCAGCACAGCTGTGAGATCTATAAATGGAGTGAAATAGAACACGTTATTCAACTTTCAGTTACTGCAAACCTTCCGACTCGTCCGTTAGTGAAGCCTTTGAAAGGCGATAAGTTAAAGTTAGTAAGAAGATGAGTCAGTTTCTAGATAAGACTTTCTTTCAATGTAGTATTACTGTTTTCTTCCAAAGTCTAAACTCAGGGATGCACCTAACTACCTCATTTGTAATCTCACGAAAATGTTGACTACAACTTTGAAGAGTTGAAAAACGCCGCCATTATTATTTCAAATTCCAATACCTATCTCAAAACGGTTTATCTTAGCTAAGAACCATCTCGATTAAACTTGCTTCTGTAGGTCGCGCACGACTTTACGAATGCTGCGTAACGTTACGGTTATCGTATCGATATTTTAGTTCCAAATACGCTCACGGGCGGGCGCTGTTTCAAACGTCATGCAAACTCGATAACGTTTACTATTCGTTTTTACGTGACGCAGGTTTCGAAAAGTCGTGCTCGACCTTCTGATTAAAAAACCGCGTTCGAAAAGGTTTACCCGTCTAGGAGCAGCAGTGCCACATACAGACACGGGTACACAGTGATAGATTACTCACGCCAAACTTATAAGCACCCCACTTTTGCGGGTTGTTGGCGAGGTCGCGAAAACCAGTGAGGGATGACTAACTCTGGAGGTAAATAGACTGGCTTTACACAAATAGACGGACGGTTGTTTCGGCCATGTTCCGCATGGAAATATGAAGCGCTGTTCCGGCGTGCTTGGGATGCAAATGGCTCCATAGCTTCGGGCAAAGTTGCATCTCTTTAGCGAAGAGCAAACGGTAGTGTAATATCATTGTTTCTGTGAAAGTGGTGTGTTATTTTCGAAGGCTGCTTAGTGTGTTATTTAATAATACTTTTATTAGTCTGTAGTTAACACAATGATAATGCTCAAGCTGGGAAAAGTGGGAAATGGCACTTTTGAACTGTTTGATGAGTTCATTTATTTTAAGAAGTTTTTGGTCACGGATGGAGTCCCAGTTGTGACTCATTAGGTACTTTGATTTCTATGAATTTATGTTAATGTCGTTAGTATGTAGTTAAGCAACTAATTACATTTATCTGAAAGTATAATTAAATAAACCGCTAGAAATGGCCAACAACTCCAATGACAATGAGCAAAAATAGAATTGTTCTAACGAACATCGCAGCGGCGCAATACGTATGATGAAAAAAAAAACAATTGAATAAATTTTATCGAATTTTATCACTTAGCACGTGTCAACGCAGCGCATGGGTACAGTGACCAAAAACAATTTTGAACGAATGCAACAGTATTAGTGCCTATCGAACAATACGTCGAAAGCGTTTTTCATCTCGTTGCTATTTTATTTGTTGCTCATCCATATGAAATGAAGCTAAAGCCGAAGCTCCGACCCGAATTTGTTTTGTAAATGTTCCTCTGCCATTGTATTTTATGGGAGTCGGAAGAATCTATTTCCGGGTCTAATAAATACAAGGGTAAACGTTAGGTCTACGCGCTTGTACTCTTATATTAAAATGGTATATGAAACCCTTTCATTAGCGCCTACGAAACGTCTCTTCCTAAGTTTACAATAATTTAGCTAACTTAGGTAGATTTTAATTATTTAAAATTTACAAAAAAAAGAGTCGCGAAAACTTCATAAAGAAGGCTTGATAGGTGACAGAATCTCGTTTGCTGCGTTTAACGTTAGTGTAACAGGACTAAATGTTGACGATAAAAAAATATATCAAATAGTCATCAAACAATTTCAGATGCAGATTTATTTAAACTAAGTACCTGCGCCAATTCCGAGCAACAGCATAAATGGAAATGGGATTTAGGGGACTGAACCAAAACGCGTTGGCTTGTAAATAGCTACGAATAGCACTAATTGACACCCCAGGGTAGCGTAATAAAGGGTTGATGAAACAACACAAGTCCTAACATCAATCGAAGTAATCAAGCGAGGTAATGATTAATTACGGTTAGCCGTTGATTTATTGTCCCGCTCCCTAATTGCGGTAAAACACGAAATTATCAGCATGAAACTTAGATGTAGTGGCGAAGGATTTATGTTAAGGAATAAAGAGTACAATGCCGGTGTAACAAAAGAGTTAGTTGGATACTGTTGTGAACATTGCATTGTGAACTGGATTCGCTTTGACTTGCTACAGTATCGTGAACTAGTTTGGAATTTTATTGATATAAGTTTTTAACATGTAAACCGACTTTAGATAGATGAGTTCTAGTACTTTCGTATGGATCCTTTAAATAGATATTCCAAAACACAGCACCGCATTAAAGATTTCTGGTTTAACTACGGAGCGTATGAAATTGACGCATGACGATTACCTGTCTCAAATATACTTATACCTTCTACAATTTTTTACGGTGGTGTCCTATCATTAATGCATTGGAAAATATTGCTAGAAAGCGACAGAAAAACCATTTTATTTAGCAGATGGGCCGGGGCACGATGGGCATAGATCACAGGTATCCCTGCCACCCAATGCGCCGTTTACTAACGGACAGGTTGAAAGGTACAATAGAGTACTCACGTTAAGCACAGCCCCAGGCGTGGTGAAGTTCCTGTACGGTGGCTTTCTATCTCTGATGTATTGGAAGATTTTGGTCCCATGGCGTAGGAAGACTACTTTGTCTAGCAGATGGGGCGGGACGTCGTGCACGCAGCGCAGGCGCACGACGCCACCGCGTGCCGCCCAGCGCTCCATTTGGAGCTCTACGCGGACTTCCGTGTGCCCACGCGCTGGGGACAATGGAAAAAAAGTTAATACTAATAGTCTGGAAAAGTGGAAAGTGGAGCGGCTTGATTTGGTAGGCGTCCTCGCTGTGTCCTGTTATCTTGATGTCAGTGTACAGCTACAGAAATCTTTAATTTTTTATTCAGACCAAAACTTTTATGGTTTGGATTTCAGGTCATGATGTTAAGAACTCTTAAGTCACTTATATGACATACCTTCGTTTTTTTTGATAGCACTTTCGTATAATAATCTATGTAGGACCAATTTAAATTTTGGTTATATTTTGGTACAGAATACTGAGCAAAAACTCTGCGCCGCGCGAGGTCTCCTGTATTGGGCAGTTTGTATAATTTTGTGTCCCCTTCTCCACGAAGCCGACTATAGGCCTTATTTTATTTGCTTCCTTAACTAGATTCTTATCTTGAATTGTATTGGGGGTTAACCATGAAAGTCGTTGAGGAGCTGACAGCTGACGTACATCCATCTCTGGACTTCTGAATTGTATAGAATAATGCACAAGTAATCTTAAAAAACAATGGCTTGAAGTTATACCGGTACGAGTATAAATATGTAAAACCACTTTATAGTTTACGTGCGTAGAAGAAACAACATTTAAAGTAACGGCAGAAACACTTGAAAAAATAAACTTCATGGTGCTTATTTAAGTAACAACCTAACCCCTATAAAACCGAAGCGGGGACTGAAACTTTGTCAGATCAAGTAAAGGTTTCGCCGAAGATATATTTATTATATTTCGCACAGCAATACCTTTCGAGATTCAATAAAACAGAACGACATGCAAATAAAATATAGATTCCCCATACTCCTTTGGCGTCGAGCGAATCGTCCAAATTCAATTTAAGTTGTTTCTATGACTTGAGAGCTGTCCCGTTCGAGTATCATATATTCATCAAGTATCTTGGCAGTCCCGCCCTGTTTCCTTCCCCACCTATCTCATCACAGGGAATGTTGTCCTTTTTATGACTTTTGTCACGTTCTCCAGGAATTGCTTCGGTGGAGCGTCCTTGTGATCAAATAAGCTTCGCACCGGGAAACTGTTTCTTATTATAATTTGGGGCTCTTTGATGGTACACCTAATTAACAAGTTTGATTTTTTTGAGTATTGGCCTGATTTCTAGTGTGTCGAGTTAGAACTGTCATCAACGATGTAAACAAGGCAGCATTTTCTCACCTCTTGCTTGTTCATCACGTGGAATGTACATAAGTTGTTTTGGTTAAAACTAGCATCTTGCCTTTTTGCCTTTGTCATGCAGCCACTTTTCTTCAGCGAATGCCTAAGTGATTTTTTAGTAGCCCTAATTTTTTTTGCCTGCAGATTACTACACAAAGTTCTTACTAAGTGAAGTACCGAGTCTAGTGTTAATAAATGCCTTAATATACATTATCCTGTCTTGTGCGGGTCATCGTTTAGTCGGGCTATTTAATTATTAAAGCCTGTAGGGAGCAGCTAACATGGCCGGACGATAATATATCAAATGTTGTCCTCGGTGAATAATCACCAGCACGGTAACATACCGCCTATTTAATTTGCGGGGTTATTAAGCTGCATTATTGAATAGAGGAGACGTCGTTTACGAGTATTTATACACTTGTTAACTAAGGATGAATTTGATATTTTTAGGGTTTGTACCTACCTAAAAAGGAAAAAATATATACAATTTGTGTGTCTGTCGTGACAGGTCACAAGTATCATCATCTACATCAGCCTTTTTTACGTTCCACTGCTGGGCACAGGCCTTGTCTCAGAATGAGAGGGCTTGGGCTATAATTCCCACGCGGGCCCAGTGCGGATTGGGAACTTCATACACATTATTGAATTGCTTCGCAGGAGTGTACGGAATCACAAGTATACCAAAACTTATTCCCATTGGACAATATGAGGACGGGATAATGACCGCGATTAACTTATCGGGAGGTCATCAAACCTATACCTATGGTAATCGCGGTCAATATCCCGTTCTCATTAATTCTAATGTAAAATTAACCGTTCTAGAATCATGATCATGAAATTCAGCACAAAGCGAAGTTTTATAACACAAGTCAGGATAAAAAAAGCTAGGTTCGGAAACCTCGGTGCGCTTGTTCTACTCGCACTGGGCCGGTTTTCACTTACCTAATAGGTCGGCGTTTATATTAAAATTGAGCGCAGGATACAGTTTCACATTGAGTTTTAATGCTTAAAACTAGAAATGACAATAAAACTCAATTTCAACCAAGAATTTCATATTAGGTATTTTGTAGGATTACTGAAAAGCAGACAGTGGAAATTGGTGAACATACCTCTTTTTTACTAGAACCAAAGCCTATATTTGTTTTTAACTTACAATATCATAGCATAGGATATATGTAGAAGCACAAGCAAGCACAATAAACAAATAACTGTAACAACTCCTTTGTCTCAATGAAAATAATCGATTTATTGATTATTATTATTATTATTTTTTTTTTCATAGTCATTGTATGTTGAATTTCATTCTATGAATGTTTCATAAAAACAAAAACAAAAATAATCAATAAATCGATTATTTTCATTGATTCAGAAAATAGCTCCATCTCTTGCCACTAATGCGTAACTGTAGAAGTTCCGTAGTGGGTGAGCCGCTTGATTAAGCTACTCATAGATGGCGCTGAGGAGAGATCTTCCAAATAAAAATATGACACAAGGCATTGAAAAATTCGTTAGGTACACCAACGTTAAGTATAGCTTTATTGGTGGAGCGTGGTACGGATTACCGAGGTTGCTGGTTCAGGTCCAGCTGCTTAACGGATTTTTCTTTGCATAGTCATTGTATGTTGAACTCCTTTATCTGTCGCTCAATAATATCCAACATTTCAATCCCATTCCAAACTCCATCACGACAACCTCGCGTGCGCGTGACACAAACTTCGCCATTTATAATTAGCAATTACTCAGATTAAAGAAATATTGATTAAGCAATCCGAAAGCGGTAAGACTATGAAATATAATGTGCAATCAAGTGAAATGGGGGTTCCGCGAAAAAACTCGCATCTTTCTCGCTTGCCATAAACCATTCGCGAAGGTTTTATGTATCTCGCGATTTACGAGTGGCGCCCGCTGCAACTCTCTTGGTAGTGCGCGGCTATTCGCGAACGGGCGAACGAGCGAGTTATCTGTCCATTGCACCGTCGAGAAGCTCACCACACAGGGTTTATTAACCAAAACACGCATTGTATTATCATGTTACAAAAACTCTCGCGGTGCTGCTTATGAGCATAGTGGTTGCCTGATCGTCGTGGTACGCAGCGGCACAATAACGCAACTAGCGTAATCATATTACAGTCTTATGAAAGTTATGTAGTTGAATTTTATTTGATGTGTTCAGGAATTTAAGTTGCGTACATCTGGCTTTTTTATTGCGCAGTAAAACTATTACTTTGATTCTGTGCTCATAAAGTCCACCGGTTGTCATTTTGCTATGGAAGTTTAGTGGAGAACCGGATAACCAACTTAGAAAACTTGAAAACCCTCCGACATTTTCATTTCAAAGTTTAATATTTCAAAAACGGGAGAACCGGTTTTAATGAAACTTAGCTAAGAACCATCTCCATTAAACTAGCTTGCGATTGAAAAAAAAACCGCATTGAAATCGGTCAACCCGTTTGGGAGTTAATGATGCCACAGACAGATAGATACACAGATATACATGCCAAACTTATAACGCCCCTCTTTTTCGTTGGGGATTAAAAACATTCGTGATCATGACGAATTAATACTTTTATTTTATTTCAATGTGTAAAAACCTACCTAAGTAGGTCGATTATGGAATGCAGTTGGTCGGTGACTACCTATATAACGGCACCAACAGGAATAATTCACGTACCTATATCATTGCTTATTTTCAAAGGACACTGTCTGGAGAAAATCTTTATTTTGTCATTGCTTGTCGTTTGATGATGTACTTACTGTAAAATTTGTATGGAAATCATTCAGAACAATTGTGCATTAAAATAATACGTGGTTGTGCGTTCAGTACCTATCTCCATTTCTCCGTTACTTTTGATACCGACTGTATCCATGTTCGGGGTATAACCTTACTCAAGAAGTAGCCTATTCAGTTTCATATCAATCCATCTTTCAGCTCGTTAGTAGTGAATCCAGCTGAAAGGCGAATGTGGTCCATCCTTGGATCCTATCTTAATCTTTAACGAACCTTTAATTCAAACTAAAATTGTGGTTGGCAAAATCTTCTCAGTGAGGTATAGATAGAAACAAAAAATGATCTCAGTAGGAGTATCTTTTTTTTTTTTTGTATTTTTCTTCTCCCAATTTTTATTTTTACGGTTTTCCCGTGAATATCAATTATATTTTTTATAAACTCACTGAAACATGAATACACAGAAAAAAACCAGAAAAATGCCAACCCCGGGAATCGAACCCGGATCCTCGACACTCCGGGTCATGTGCTTTTCCCCTACACCACGATTGGACATAGAGGAAAGGCCGATTTTTTTCCATGTATTCAAATCTCAGCTTGTTTTTATCACTTTTTTCCTCTATGTCCAATCGTGGTCTAGGGGAAAAGCACACGACCCGGAGTGTCGAGGATCCGGGTTTGATTCCCGGGGTTGGCATTTTTCTGGTTTTTTTCTGTGTATTCATGTTTCAGTGAGTTTATAAAAAATATGAGAAACAAAAAAGTTGGAAAGATTTTGAAAACTTTTTTAGTTTTACTTGTAAGTAAGTTTTTATAGATAAAAACCGAGCGGTTATTGAAACATACGCACCTGATGGAAAGTGTAGATGAGGCCAAAGGTAAAATCCACCAGATTCAGTTCATTCATCTTACAACAGTCCGGAAATAAAGACGACGGGAGCGAATTCCGTTCCTTGAAAAATAGTGAATTTTGATTTATGCTGAATGTAGCTAAGAATAGCAAAACTTTTATGTCCACAAATGTGTTTCCCGAACAATAACGCAGTCTTCACACCACACATCTCCCTCGGCGTCCCTTAGTAAGAAAAGCAAACTAACCCTACCATGTTTGCAAAACGAACTACGAAATCGTTCTCAGAGTTTACGTAGCTATTGCCTAAAAGCTTCGAGTTAAGATGGCATATCCACAAGGGTTGTGCGTGGTGGCTAAGCGAGGAAAAATCGGGTCCGGCTTGTAAAGCTCACTTTCGCAAAACGTGCCCTTTCTCTAAGCGTGCACTTCTTCAGAAGGATCACTTTCTCGGAAGGTAAGCTGTCTCTAAAAGTGCACTTCCCAATGAGTACATTTTCTCAAATAGTGCATTTTCTCAGAAGGATCACTTACTCAGAAAGTCTCTAAAAGTTGTCACAATACGCAAGCTATTGGACTTTAAAAGTTCCGCCATAATCCGCTAGATGGCGCTTTTCCGCACTTAGGCGAATAATATTAATTTAAATCTAATAAAAATTGCATCGGTTGTAAATTAATTAATTAACAACCGCTACTTGCACTTAGCCAACATAAAACACATAAAAAACTACATTACACACTACACAGAAATAATACGTTGGTATTCAAAATGAGAAGCACGGACACGCCCATGGGCGTCGCCCAATTCAAAATCTTTTGGTTATCCGTATCCGGTTCCACTCAACCATAAAACCGCCTGTACGGCCGGGAGACCGTACATTTCTCTACACCTCCTGAGTGGAACCAGCCAGCCCAGAACTTGGTAAGAATACTGATCGTTTCTGTACTTTACCATTGTGTTACACTACTTGTGTCTTTTTTTGTAATTTATTTAATTCTATAGGTTTCCACTCTGTTACTCTGTCTGAAGCATTACTGTACCTTAATAGCGCTCCGGACAGTTAATTATAATTTAATCCTTCCCTATTTCACTGCTCTACGGTTATAGAAGTAGCGCTTATTTTAAAACCTAACGGCTTCCTAGAACGGTTGGAATTTAAAGTTCCAACGGTCACTTTGTGTAAATCTGTTATCCACTCTCACTAGAAACCTGTAAAAGCTTACTCTCTGACTCTAGCTAAATTGTAAATCCGTATGACCCTCCGTATTGCCATGCACTGCCAATCTGGTTCCCACTCCCTCGGGAATGGTCGGACTGGAGAGCGGAATATGACAGTGCCAGCATACCATGGACGTTTGGCTCACACCAGGTTATTTACAGGGCAACTACGCTACCCGTGGGAAATCTCTCCACCCACTACTGGTTCCTAACGGACCCATGCCGACCTCTCGCAGCCTACTAAGAGGCTAGCCGTTGGCACGCTACGGTCCCCTTCACACCATCTCTACACCACGAGATCACAAGAGCCCCCTGGTCACTCCTGGTTGCTCTACGACGCCTGCGCCCTATTTTCGCCGTCGCCGGAGGATCCAGACACCCGAGGGAAGTGTAGGCCACATTAGCGTGTAATCGAACCCAGTAACTTCAAAAGTGTCTTCGAACTCAATCCCCTGAGATTCTCTATCTTACTTGTCAAATTAGCCTATCGATTTTTGTATAAATAAATGTATTAAACTTGCAATTTGTTTCCTTCACAAAAACCCTAGGTAGGCTACTTAAAACAGACTGTTTCCCCTGAAAACGGCCTGTGACAAAATGCACTTCCTAATTCTAACGCATTCTCAAAATCCACCAATTAGGACGTAGCAATTATGCTAGTCTCGCTCAGAGCAACTATTTTATTGCTGTTTATTTTCCTCATGCACCGCTTAGTTACATTGCCCTGGGTGTTTTTCTCTAAGGCTGTTAATGGTTGTAGTTGGTTAGGTTGTCATTCAGGAGCGGAAACACTAGCGCTCCAGGCTGCATTAGATAATACCACAGCTTATAACACAAACTCCGTTTATAGATGACAGGAGGCTCCGACTTCAGCACCATCCTTAGGACGGCTATGGGAAGCAAGCGTGGAAGTTGTAAAGCCCACAAGTGGATGCGCAGCCCTATTCTGGATTTACAGCTGTATTTTATTTTATGTATGCAAAGAAGAGCAACGTTGCCAGCCATCCTTTACATTTCAAATCGAGGCAGCGGAAATAGAAAACAGATAGTCGCTGCAGGGAGTTAGTTGGGAGTTTTTGGTTCCACGTGTTGTTACTAACGATGTGTGGTGAGGTGTGGACGTGGAGAGTTTTTGGAAAGCACAGAAACGGTTAACTTGACAATGGAAATAGGGAAAAGTGATCCTTCTGTAGTTGCTTTTAAGTCCAATAAACCGTGAATAGCTATGAATTCGTCAATAAATCTTTTATGATTCATATAAGCTTCAGCCGATTTCGTTTTTTAAATAAGCTTTTTAGATGTAAGTTAGTAAGCCAACTATAATAAAATTCGTTTTAAATCAGGATAATTGTTTTAATACTTTTCATTTCATAAGATGAAAACACCCGACATTATCATTTCACACTTATATCTCAAAAACGACTGAACCAATGTTTAGCTAAGAACTATCTCGATTAAACTAGCTTTCGATTTAAGAAAGCCGTTTCCAAAGTGTCCGCGTTAAGGGATAAGTTCGCCTTTGCGTGCGTAGCTGCTCTGTAATCTTCCAAGCTCAGCGAAAATAAGTTAATTTAAAAAAAAATTACCGCTAGTCTTTCATACTTAAAAACTTTACGTAAAAACGTTCAACAACAAAATTTTACGGCAAAACTAGTGGAGTAAGTAAAAATGTTACTTTGATGCTTTGTCTAGTAATTTCCTTAAAAGCTTTGCATACAGAAAAGTGGCTATAGGGATGGCAAATTAAAGGCGCCAATATTTAGAAAACAATAATTTAGTGATTTTGATGAAACCTGTCACGAATATCATACTTATTTTCTTCTTGTTGTTATACAATTCTAATAGCGTTTGTGAGTCTCATGCGTTTTTAATAAGCCTGTCAACTGTTTTCATGTACTCGTACACAAAGTGGTGCCTTTAAGCCATATTTGGCATCATTATCAGCCTATTTACGTCCCACTCCTGGGCACAGGCCTCCTCTCACAATGAGAGGGCTTGGACTATAGATTCCATGTGGGCCCAGTCAAGTGTGGATCGGGAACTTCAATCACGCCATTGAATTGCTTCGCAAGAGTGTGCAGGTTTCCTCACATGTTCCCTTCATAGCTTCACCAAAAAGCTCATGATGAATTATAATTTCACATATAAATTCCAAAAAATTCAGAGGTGCTAGCCTGTCGGCTCGAACCCACGACCCTCTGCTTGAGAGGCCGTAGGTTAAACCACTAGGCTACCCCACGGCTTACCATCCGGATATACCATATGCCATACGGATTCTTAAATCCTCCAATCCTCAATTTCAGAGTTACTTAAATGATATTAGAAGTAAAGATACATCATATGCTAGAAAACAATCGAAAAATGAAAAAAAGTTTGGACGTTATTCGAGAGCGACTGAGGAAAAAGAAACTACACAATTGTAGCCTTTTCTTCGCTTCATTTTCGACGTGCTGATGACATATCTACCTCTTTTTATATGTAATATATTGCCTTACAGTTTCAGAATTACTTCAATGACATTATTTAAAGATACGTCATATGTTTACAGAACAATCGAAAAACATGTTCCGAACATGTTGACATTTGCGCGCAACTTTGAACCTTATTCGAGAGCGGCTGAGGCCAAAGAGGCTGCAATTTTAGCTTCTTCCGCGCTTCATTTTTGGCGTGCTGATGACATGTCTACCTCTTTTTATTTTATATGTAATATCATTAGGGATACCAATAGGGATCCCTAGCATATCCTATAGCCTTACAGTTTCAGATTTTCTGTGCTAAAATACGGTTAGACTGTTACTGGCGTTACTAGACCCCGTCTAGACAGATATTATTCTTGATGTTTCCCAGTATTTATGCTCCCTAGACGGCTCGTATTTCAAGCAGAGTGCTCTCATTACTAAGCGAACGCAGTAGTTTCAATTCCAATCGGCAGTAAATTAAACGTAAACGTTGGGATTTCAATATTGGTTATTGTGAATTATATTTTCACAGGCTCTCGTGTAAGTATATTTCCATTTTGTCACGAACCACAGACTTTATAGTGGTACGTGATTGCGAAACTAAACGCATCTAGAATGCAAATATATTACAGTATTTTAAATGGGTCATTTTTATCAACTCTGTGTGCCCAAAGGAGTGAGGAAAGAGTGAGGAAATGTACTCGTGAGATAATTTTTTTATCAAAGGTTTTGTTTTTAGGGTTCGGTAGGTACCTCAGAAGGAAAGAACCTAACCTAATCAACGTGGAAAAGATGAAAACACCCGACATTATCATTTCACACTTATATCTCAAAAACGACTGAACCAATGTTTAGCTAAGAACTATCTCGATTAAACTAGCTTTCGATTTAAGAAAGCCGTTTCCAAAGTGTCCGCGTTAAGGGATAAGTTCGCCTTTGCGTGCGTAGCTGCTCTGTAATCTATTATTTGTAAGTTTACCTATTAATGAAGAACTAAATACCTATACAATATGTGAGCATTTAGAATAGGTTTCGGGTTTTAGAAATATTTCAGCTGTCTATGTCACTTCTTGTGTCAAAGAAAGAGATATCAATAAGAATTCACTCAAGCCCGAATCTTATTCTAAGTGCTCACGTAGTATATATGTATACATACGTAGAGTCGAGGAAATTAATTCCTGACCCACCATAGAACATTTTCATAGTAGACGTCATAACGATTTTCCTTTTCAAGCTATGCGATGGACATGGACCTCCGCAAAGTTACGCCTGAATCAATACAATATTTAAGCTATGCGATGTCACTATGACGTTTACTGTGAAAAGGTTCCATGGTGGGCCAGGAATTAATTTCCTCGACCGTACCACACATACATATTTCCATCCTGTATATAATAGTGTGTAGGTGCACCATGTACAGTGACGAATGTTGTCCAATTCCACTTACAAACAGCTGTAGACGCCAAGTTAATTACAATAAGTTTTCATGAACGTCTCTTTTATGACGCCTGTGAGTAACCACGAATAATAGGTCGATTATTCATGTCAAATGGGAAAACGCCTTCTGAGAACATTCATATGATCCGACATCGCTCAGCCCACGAGTAGACTCTCTGTCACTTTCTTAGCATCCTATTTGGAGAAGGAGGTGAGATTAGGTCGACAGTCGAGAAATGGCAAGTCGCGCCAGTCTTGGCCGTTAAAGAGAATGGTGTTATGCCCCTAGCTCAGAATACAGAACAAAATCAGAACCCGCTCCAGGCCAATACTACACTAAAACAACCGGCCAAGTGCGAGTCGGACTCGCGCACGAGGGTTCAGTAGAAAGATTTTAACGCTTTTCCCCAGTGTTTTAATAAAGTCTAGTGTCAACAGAGCCCTGCTCCTAAGCAAAATGTACGCAGTGTGGGTTCAACTTATATTTGGTCTGCGAAATCTACAGACAGACATAAAAATTTAAGATTTTGAGAATTTTCTGAGTGGTTGTGCTATAAGAGCTGAAGGTAGAGATACCAAATTTCAAGTTTCTAGGACAACTGGAAGTACCCTTTAGGTTTTCGGATTCCAGAAATTTGTATGGAAATAGCCTTTATAATGACTGTATCTTTTGATTGCGTTTACTTAGAAGGTTGATTTTTTCACAGCTTCAAGGGACCACCGGATTCAGTATTTGATATTAATTTCAGCATGCTACCTCCACGCGTTCCAGAGAAAAAGGGTCTCGACAGACAGACAGACGGACAACAAAGTGATCCTATAAGGGTTCCGTTTTTTCCTTTTGAGGTACGGAACCCTAAAAATACCTAGTGTAGTTTCACGCACGGCGCAACCCCCCTTGCACACAGCGCATCTTGATGTGTTGTACGAATGACAATATTAAATTATTATTTTGCCGTCTTGTCTTGTGTCGTTCTTACATGCAGAAGTGCTGTTGGGCTTATACAGGATAGGATTACATTTCAAAGTGTAATTAAGTACTTATTGTTTTCGCCGTTTTCAGACACAGTGCACGGCGTGCGGTGCGGATGTCATTGAGCGCTGCTTCTGAGCCCCAACCACGAATATTCGAATCCTGCGTAACGTAATCGTTATCGTATCGCCATCGAGAAACTGCATATAAAATATTAGCACAGTCTATACAGTCGTCCGACGAAGGCCTCTAGACAGGTCAATCGTGCGGGGGAGGGGGGGGGGGGGTGCGGGGTGCGGGGCGGGGAGGGCGAGCCCCCTTGCATACGCCGCCACTGCCCGATTAGTTAGGAACTTTCGCCCTCCTTAGTGCTTTGGCCATGCGGTTGCGGTGTCGGCATTTACGCCAACATCAAAGGCGTCGGACCACTGGTAGGTATAAGCTCTTTACACTGTGATTTTAGTACCAAATACTAGAACGGGCGGCGCTGCTCCAAACGTCATACAAATTTACTCGATAACGCTCCACTCGATTACGTTACGTAGTATTCGAATAATCGTACTTGGGCCTCTGGTTCGTTCTGTATTCTGAGGCCCCAAGATGCGTTTACAGACAAGGACGACACGCGCCTACCCGCACAATTGTAAATATAATGGGTGAAGTAATGGGACGTGTTCCTGAATGTTGTGTACGAACGTGGGCCGCGTCAAAATTGAGTGCGATGGTTTTATTGTCGTTCTACGTGGAGCTTGTTTGCACTTGATTTTATCCGTTGGCGAGAGATGGCGTGTTGATTTTTAGGCTGAGGCAGCGTACACATCAGAGGGTCGAGCACGACTTTACGAATGCTGCGTATCGTTACGGTTATCGTATCGAGATCGAGAAACCTCATACTAAATTTTAGTTCCAAATACGCTCACGGGCGGGCGCTGTTCCAAACGTCATACAAACTCGACAACGTTTACTATTCGATTTTACGTGACGCAGGTTTCGAATAAGTCGTGCTCGACCCACAGGGCGTTACGCAGGTGGCGATATTGGTTGCGGAGTCTGAGCTGGAAATCTGTTGAACCTGGAAAAAACACTAGCAGCTACCCTAACTACTAACTGTTAACTAGGTATATGTGTAAATCAATGAAATGAAACCAGCAGTTTCCCCTTATTGAATACAAGGCTGGAGTCGCATCATCATATCAGCCGAAAGACGTCCACTGCTAAACGTAGGCCTCCCCAAGGCTCTCCATTCAGACCGGTCTTGTGCTTTCCGCATCCACCGCGGTCCCACGATCTTTACCAAGACGTCGCTCCATCTCGTTGGAGGCCTACAGACAGCTCGTCTCCCGGTCCGTGGACGCCATTAGAGAACCTTCTGACCCCATCGGCCATCAGTCCTGCGAGCAATGTGCCCCGCAAACTGCCACATAAGTTTCGCAATTCTTTCTTTAAGTTTCTCAATTCTATCCCTCAGAGAAACCCCGAGCAAAGCCCTCCCCATCGCCCTCTGAGTGACTTCGAGATTCCTTATGAGGCCCATCGTTGGCGCCCACGTTTCAGATCCGTAAGTCATCACTAGCGAAACACACTGGTCAAAGACTTAGAAGTTAAAAAGTACAATTTTTAAAATTTTGATCTCAAAATGTAGAGCACCAAAATCCGTTTTGTACGGAAAACGGATTTTGGTGCTCTACATTTTCAGATCAAAATTTAAAGAATTGTAAAAGATTTAAAAAAGTAACTAGACATCATGTTCTTTCCGGGTATCCTTCATATATTATTTATGTTTTGTATAAATTGCTTGAAATAAATATACCGATGATCGTTGAAGATGTCGGAAAAGAAAGTTGACTAGGAGCTGTCAAAGAAAACTCTCTCTAATCCCTTAGAGACATAACAAAACAATGTACTTATGATGGAATTGTTCCTCTTATATTATTGTGTTGTTGTTCATGTTTAAGTTTGCTTTATTTTTTCTTTGTTTCGAATCGAATCGATAATAGAAATGTTGGAAATCCAGCAAATAAAACAATTTATTTCCTGTATTTGTTATTTTTTGTACCTAAACTGTTTCCCGCTGGCGTTCGTGTCGTCACAGTTTGTGTATGTTTGTGTATGTACTTTGTGTCTAGTTTTAGGTTAAAATGGGCCCTGCAGAAAAACAGCGTTGCGGCTTGCCGCAACATTATGCTGAGTGGGACCCATTTCACATCGTTCGGTGCAAACATATTGTATTGTTAAATAATATAGCTATATGTTCCATTGTATTCTATTCTTTTAAATGTACTGTTTCATCTTTCTGTATATGTCGAATGTATGTGAATAAATATTTCTCTCTCTCTCTATTTATTACAAACTTACGTTCGACTTATCTAAATTTCGTTTAAACCTAGCTCAAGCTTGGAACTTTTAGATTGCAGAAAGCGAATGTTTGAAGGCAAAATTAATCTAGAAAGTTCCAGTGAACACGAAATCTCCAAAACATCGTCTAGACGTGAAACGAAAGTGGTTGATAATGAACTTTATTTGTAGAAACTATTTCTAGCTTTAGCATAAGGAAAATGATTAGCTGCCTGTGCATGCTAGCACGAATTAATTCGTTTTATTTACATTCAAATTATGAAAAGTAATAAAAACTTAGCGAGTGAAAGCCTGGAAATATAAATGTAAATTCAAGTTTATTTACGAGCGTGTTCTTGCATAACGCAAACAAATGTTTGCACTCATACGTACTCGTGAAGTCAGGTAATTTTTTCTCTCGGTCTTAGTACCTAGACAAATTAGGTAAGTCAAAATTGAGTAAGTATTTGAATGGGGCAACAGCTAGGCTACAGCATCAACCTATCCGTGTATTCTCTATGTCCATACAACATAAGAAAAGAAACAACAATCAATCATTATCAAAATTTAATAAAATATTACCTGTAACAAACTAAAAACAATTACTTTGCTCACCCGCGACCACTAATGATAAATAGTTATATCTCTGCGCACTAATGACAAATATATATTTGTCATTAGTGTTTTAGTTCATAAATATGGACCTCCGCAAAGTAACGCCTGATTCAATAAATTATTACCTGTAACAGTTTTAAAAGATTCGCGGTTAATTGCATTAGATTTAGACATAATGAGGTAATCGAGGTCAATATCCCGTTTTCGTTATGTTTAAAATATTACCTACCTAATTAATAGTAGTTTATGCAACTGCTACATAATGAGGGTCCTTAAAACACGAGTGTGTTTTTATGAAATGAGGCAAAGCGGAGTTTCATAATAGGATCACACGAGTGTTTTAAGGCTTAATTATGTGGAGTTGCATACATTACTTTATCTATACACATATTATAAGTACTCTAAGATGGGTTCAGAAGCCGAAGACATACATACCCATACCTGTCACGAATTTGACTGTTTTTAGGGTTCCGTACCTCAAAAGGAAAATACGGAACCCTTATAGGATCACTTTGTTGACCGTCTGTCTGTCTGTCTGTCTGTCAAGACCCTTTTTCTCTGGAACGCGTGGAGGTAGCTTGCTGAAATTAATATCGAATACTCAAAGCTGTGAAAAAATCAAGGAACTAAGTCAACGCAATCAAAAGATACAGTCATTAAAAAAGTCGTTTCCATACAAATTGCCGTATTTTGAAAACCTAAAGAGTACTTCCGGTTGTCCTAGAAACTTGAAATTTGGTATGAAGGTAGCTCATATAGCACAACCACTAGGAAAAGTCTCAAAATCTTAAATTTTTATATCTGTCTGTAGATTTCGTAGACCAATATAAGTTGACCCCACACTGCGTACATTTTGCTTAGGAGCAGGGCTCTGCTAACGCTGGACTTCTTAAAACACTGGGGAAAAGCGTTAGAATCTTTCTACGGAACCCTCGTGCGCGAGTCTGACTCGCACTTGGCCGGTTTTTTTTAATCATGGACAAACATACCGAGCTAACGTTTCGTGAACTGTTTTTTTTTGTAAAAAAATAAATAAATTACACATTATTAATTATACATGTCGGACTGAACTCAACTTATATACGTGAGTGATCCGTTTTATTTCACTATGATTTTAAATTACGTTGGCTGTCAAATTCGATACATCGAATTCTATATCGAAAAGTCTAATAACTATTACTTGACTGCTGGACCTGATGGTGGAGGTGGTTGGGGGGGGGGGGGAGGGGGGAGGGGGGGGCGTCGTCGTGCTGCAATGCTGGTCATTTTCTACGGTTTCTGAACGCATTATAGAGGACTTATGATATGTGTGTAGTTGAAAGTTTATAAATGTTTAATGTTGGTTTTGCGGGTGGTAAGACCTTGTGCGGGGTCCGTTCGGATCGCTGTATTTATCTTACTTGCCAATCCTGCCGCTAAGGAGCAGTGCTTGCACTGTTGTGTTCCGGTGTGGAGAGTGAACAGCCGGTGTAACAGGCACAAGAGGCTCTAGCTCAAGCTCATTAGGTTGGCTACGCATCTGCTAACCCCCCGGGGTGGCATGTCTATGTCTATGGGCAGTGGTGATTACTTACCATCAGGTGATCCACTTGCTCGTTTACCTTCCTTGTCGTACAAAACAAAAATGTCACATAGTCAACAACGAATCCTGACCATCATGTCATTCTTGACTGCACTGTTACTTCATTATAATATTATCACTACTTCTGTTCGCTTATATTGCCTAACATCTTGTTTAGTTTTCACTTTCACCAAGCTTTAAAAACAAGAACTTAGAAAAGTAAAAACTACCGGTATTTCAAAAACACTGAATCGATTTTAATGAAACTTATCTAAGAAACATCTAAAGTAGCTTGTCACATTGGAAGTAAGAACGGTTTAGGACGTAAATGCGACTTGTTGAGGTGAAACTTATATATAACATGGTATTCGAATTGTGGTAGGTAACACTATTTCTTAACGTGCCACCTGTTAATATATCTACTACTTTAAATGCTTGCTAGATACTGCCCCGTGTATCTCAATAAAAAAATCCCGCAGGAAACGATGAACTGGCAGAATACTGAAAAACTTCAAGTTAGAAATCGTGGTTAAACTTTCGGTATCAGTCTTACACAGAAGGAATAAAACAAAAGCGTATATTTTATTTACATCAACAGGTGAAATTTTACTGTCCTTACATAAAAAAAGTTGATTTACGCAAATAAAATATGTATGCATCCCATACTAAAGAGTGAGGGCTGCCGTGGCACTTTTTCCCACAGGCCTGTGTCACACTCGACCTATATTTTGAGACTCCACCGGGTACGATCTGTTTTTGATGCAAATATCTTGTGCAGGCTTCGCGGCAACGATTGGTGTCTTTGAATAAACAGGTGAGATGAGGGGAATACGCTTAGAAGAAACATCGTGGCAATCGTGTAGAGATCCTAAACGTGGTAATTTTGAGCAAATAAATAAACTGAAACCATATCTAAAATTATTACACGAAGGGCGTAGCAGCGTATAGCTATAGCTTTCTCATGGCGGGAGTGGTAGGGGGTCTGAGAATTCAAAAATGTATAGCGAAGGAGTTTTTACTTTTGTAAGACCAGCTATCTTTGCACAAAAGTTAATTCCCTTTACTGGTACAAGAGA
Source organism: Clepsis dumicolana (assembly GCA_963691665.1). NCBI lineage: Eukaryota > Metazoa > Arthropoda > Insecta > Lepidoptera > Tortricidae > Clepsis > Clepsis dumicolana. The sequence continues at coordinate 13,405,922 of OY829512.1, forward strand.
AATTGAGAAGACTTACTTCGGTAAGGGCCGCTTAATAGTATAGCGCCATTTAAATTAACGGGATTATACTAATTTTAGGGTGGTAGGACCTTGTGCGAGGTCCGTCCGGATCGCTAATACCATCTTACACGTTAATCCTGCCGCTAAGCAGCAGTGCTTGCACTGTTGTGTTCCGATGTGGAGAGTAAGACAGCCGGTGTAATTACTGGCACAAGAGGCATTTCATCTCAGCCCTCTAGGTTGGCAACGCATCTGCAAACCCTCCGGAGTTGCGGGTGTCTATGGGCAGTGGTGATCACTTACCATCAGGTGACCCACTTGCTCGCTTGCCTTCCTCGTTGTATATAAAAAAAAAAACTAATAATCGAATAAGCTATACTGTTAAGAGGTAACTTTCGCTGAGCCTTTTTCAGACTTATGAATTCTGAATAAATATTTCTGTCGCTTGACGTACGCGGGATCCGAATCAGAGGGTCGAGCACGACTTTACGAATGCCGCGTAACGTAAAATCGAAAAGTAAACGTTGTCCAGTTTGTATGACGTTTGGAATAGCGCCCGCCCGTGAGCGTATTTGGAACTAAAATTTAGTATGAGGTTTCTCGATCTCGATACGATTACCGTAACGTTACGCAGCATTCGTAAAGTCGTGCTCGACCCTCTGTGCGATAAGGACCACCTGCAGCTCCGATTAAAAATTCTAATTAAAAAACTCAAAAATCGTGGTTTCGTTCTCGACTGTTTCCTCCTCCAAAACTTGATTAATCGTAACGAAATTTTCGAATCTGAATGGGAAGGAAATGCTTAGAGGCCCGAGTACGAATATTCGAAACGTGCGTCACGTAAAATCGAATAGTGAACGTTATCGAGTTTGTATGACGTTTGGAACAGCGTCCGCCCGTGAGCGTATTTGGAACTAAAATTTAGTATGAGGTTTCTCGATCTCGATACGATAACCGTAACGTTACGCAGGATTCGAAAATCGTTGGACTGTTTTGATTTTTCCACTTATTCTTGACAGATTTGCACACTGGGCTTCTGTTTACGTCCTATTTAATTAGGCCGTTTTAAGTATTATTTGAAGTAATCTAACACTTATAAAAATAAAAATATCAAAAAAATCAAAACAGACAGACGTAAGCGTTGCTTATCAAAGTACGTCTTCTCAATTTGACCAGTTGAGCGAATTAATTTTTGTTCAAAGATACTCGTAGCTGCACATGTAGCACGGCGCGCCATTTTGTCGCTTCTCGCGCAGTGCATCCCTTTCATAGTGATGGAATCGGTGAAGGACGCACTGAGCGACAAGCGACAAAATGGCGCACGTGCTAGCTCCCCTGGCAAAGGTATATAGGATTTCACGTAGAAATAGGTAGATTGTTAATCTCCAATTATTTCCGGGCTTCCGATTATGCATCATTAATGGCTAAAATAAACCAGAAAGGTTGATGGGACGATACCTAATTCCCAGCTACCGCTAACATCAATTGAGAACAGTATGTTAACAGTTAACGCGGTTAATAAGCATTAGACATAATGAAAACGGGATATTGACCGCGACACCCGATATTTCCGATGCATGTAACTGCGTCGAAATATCGGGAGCTCATCAAACCTTTAAGGTAGGTAATATCCCGTTTTCATTATGTCTAACGCTAACACCATTTCAATTACTTTAAATACCTGGCAGAAAAATTGTGTTTTCAGTCATATGTGAATAATTTATCTGATTATTATCAATACTAGCAGTCACTACAGTATACTCGTAACACACCGTACAATCGATATCGAACACAAACACTTTGGTTTGTATTTCGTGTTAGTAGTTACTTAATTGAGTACATATAATTATTGTAGATAAGTGTTAGTTACGATTATAGGAGGCTCTTCGTAAAACACCATTGATTGAAAAATATATCAGTAGAAAAGTTAGGACCAAGACAAAAAAAAACATAACGCTTTCACTGTTAAGTTATAAAATCTCGAGTAGAGAAAAGCCTTGGGCTTGTTCGTTTCGTAATTATTGCACAAATTATTCAATATGGACTCAAATGTGATGTCATGAAGATAAAACCGTGTATGTATCTGTTGATGTACATGGCCACGATAGAAAGACAGGTCACTTATAATCCAATAAAAACGACTTTATTGTGACTGCAACCAACTGAAACTTCGGTAGTCAAGCTTAGAGTTCAGAAAGAAGAATGCCTGAGTGTAGTTACTTAAGTATGTATTTATTTGATCGTAGCAAAGCTCTAAGCCTCGCAAATCTCGCAATCCGTATTGACCGTCTCGGATACAAACATTTGTGTAAAACACTTTAATACTCTGCAGGCGAGGCTCCGTCGCCGTCCTGATCTCATTTGAATCTATAATTTAGCAGTTTTCTTGCAGTGAGCGAAACTACATTTACCAGATAGCAGCTAAGAAATTTGGAAAGTATAGCAAGATTAGCGGATAAGATGAATGATCACCGGAAAAATGAGCTAAAGTTTGGCAGAAACCCAATGTCCAAGTACTGGTTGAAAATCTGTTCAAAAATATTTACAGCTCGTGGCAAACTTGAATCCGCTTGGAGTGAAGTCAGTCACTTTGGGAAGCGAGACGCACAGAGACTAACGGTAATGTGGGAATGGGACCGCGATAAATACAACAAAATCCTGAAGAACTTCATAAGGGAAGGGCATTTACGTTTGAAATTTTAAGCGTATTGTATTTATATTTATCTATCCGAAGGAAAGTTTAGTCGACAATAAAAAAATATTCCGACGAATTGAGGACCTCCTCCTGTTTTTGAAGTCGGCTTAAAAAAGACAGCACATCCTAGCGGGTTACGTGAAAAACAGTTCATGGAAACTTAGAAGTACGTAACGCTGTTTTTGATAGAGACCATCCCAAAATGGCATCCTGAAGCGCTGCTTTCTGCGTTGCTGTGCCTGTTAGAACTATCACTATACTATTTGTACCTGCTTTACTCATAAACCAACTGACACCCTAAGTATAATTAAGCGACGCTTCCTTGCCAGCCTAATGGTAATTATGTGTTCACGTGATATTAATTAAACTGTTTCAGGGACCACAGTTCGCCTGGGAACTGAACTTTAATAGCTTTAGGTGTATTAATTAGCCAACCTGTTTACCTTATTAAATCTGTCGCAGCGAAATGAGATTTAAGATAGTATGGAACGTTTAAAAGCTGGCTGATTAGCTGATTGTATAATAGTTTATTGATTGAAAGTGTTTTAGTTCCGTTTTTTTTTATTCAAAAGCCATAAATTGTATGTGTAGGTACATGTTGATATTGTGCAATGCAAAGTGAATCAATACAATTTTACCCAGAAGGTGTAGTTACATACTTACATAGGTACTTAATAACTAACAGTATAATCATAATATTCACTTAAGCTATAAGGACATAGCTCAATGACAAACAGCTGTCTTTTGAATGAAAATTTAATAATTTGCATGATTTATTTAATTAGCTGTATTCGCACAGAACCACAGAATACATAATAGGTACCTAGTACATGTAACTGAACTCGAATGAGAATAACTGTCTAATCTTGTATCTACGAGTACGTTATGAAGTGCAGTCCCCGTCAACATTTGTAGCTAGCTTAGTTGAAGGTATTCTGGGACGAATTACCTATTGCAGTTCCCAAGTACCCATATTTTGCTGCAACATTATTCTATATGTCTTAATTTTAAAAAGTTTGTAAGTTTTTGTGTGTACGTGATGTGTGTCGAATTTGTGTGAATAAATCTACATACAAATTTAACAGCCAATTTCATTACACTTTCATTAATCAAAAAATCGTGAACAAACTCACCTTCGAAGGAGTGTGTAGGTCTCCTCACGATATTTGCCTTTACCGAAAACCCCATATAAAATTACAAATGTCATTTCGCACATAAATTCCGAAAAACTCAGAGGTGCTAGCCCATCAGGCTCAAAGCCGCTACCAGAGGGAGCAGAGGCTCAGTGCCCTAAGCATGACTTGTCGAATCCTGCGTTACGTTACGGTTATCGTATCGAGATTGAGAAATCTCATACTAAATTTTAGTTCCAAATACGCTCACGGGCGGGCGCTGTTCCAAACGTCATACTAACTCGTTATAGTTTACTATTCGATTTTACGTGACGCAGGATTCGACAAGTCGTGCTTAGGGCACTGATACCATTTTGATCTACGGGGTATATGGGATGTAATTTATTTGTATTTGAGAAGTAATTAAAAAAGAATTGACGTAACTCCATGGCAGCGGTTGAGTTACCTTAAAAGAAACAGACGACTCCCGACTCGGGAACAGACGGCGCTGGTAACGGTAACTTTTCCCCAAAAAGGACAGAAAAATAGATAACCGCAAACCTTCATTAGCGGAAGAGGACGAAGAAACATAGTGTGAAAGATTCAATTTGCTCGGACGAGTAAAGTAACCATAGTCAATATGGAGTAATTTATACCGGGGTTGCGTAGCCGTCGTAAACATTGTAATTAAATATTCAGAGAGTGTTCGTGTCACAGGCCCATTCGCGTAATAGGACAACATTTAGCCTCTGTTGTATTTCATATACCTACAATGGGATAATTAGAATGTAAAACGCTGCCTGTTGCTACTTTTAGGCGTATTCGTTATTCTTTAAACATACTCGCCTGGTGTATTTTGAATAAATATTTTTTAAAATTTATTTATAACGCCAAGGGTGTTGATTTTACAGTTCACATAAAAAAAAAACTAGAAAAAGGAGAATTCTTTTTATGAATAATTTAAAAAAAAACGTATGTGTAGAAACCTTTTGTTTTTTGCTACCTGCAGCCAATGGCGCAGAAAACCTTATTTGTCATAAAAAAAGACACCCGTTTAAATCTTTCGCGATCGAGACTGTGGAGAAATGGCCGTCATTATCGAAGTGGAGCCGATATATCGGCGTCTGGGCATCACGGAGAAAGAATCAATCAGATCCATGACGCCGCTTATGAGACCATCAATATTTTACATCGACGGTAAAGGCCGAGCCACACCGGATGAGTGTGAGTGCACGGGCACACGCACGTCACGCAAGCGGTGTGACATCTCTTATGAGCATTCATACTTTACAACGCAGTGGAACGCGTGCGTCCACGTGCAGTGCACGTGCACGGCACACGCCCCCGGTGTGGCTTGGATTTAAATGAGCCCGGGGAAGATTGTACAGATCATGCCTGTGGAAGCATTATTCAAAAATGAAGAAAGACTGAAATTCGAGTCGAATAGGAGTTACAATTATGTGAATTGCTGCCAAACCGTGGTAGTCTGGTGGTATAAGAATCCAACACGAGCAATGACGTCACTTTGAAACAAGTATGTTCTATGTTCCATGCTTAGACATCACAATTCACAATTCGAATCAAACAATTCGAATAATACGATAAAATAATAAATTATATTATGCAAAAATTTTTTACCACCGTTCATTATCAAACAAATGAGAGAGAGAGGGAGTTATAGTGAAATAAATGGATCACTCACGTATGTCAGTCGAGTATAGCTCGACATGTTTCGGACTAATCCGTAGTCCTTCCACTGGGAGCACGCTGGGAGAGAGGGAGTTATTTACAGATTCAATACATACAACAAACAACAAAAACGTAACATTTGAAAAAAAATAATACTTTTAGTGCGCGCGTGATACGGAATGTCCACAGGATTGGGGTTCGATTTCCGCTGTTAGTCATATTTTTCTTGTTTCAGTGAGTATTTATAGTAGGTAATTGTCTATAATAATAGAATTTAACGAGAAAATCGTAAAAAAAATTAAAAATACAATAAGATAGGTAGGTAGGTACTCGATTGAGATCAAACTAAACCTACTGATTTTTTTTAAATTTAAACAACGATGCTGTTTGTATTATTTCAGTAGTTAATGTCGTACAGTTATGGTCTTCTATATTATCTGTTTATGTACCAAGTCACAAAAATACACCAACTTTATAGCGTAGGTAAGATAGTAATAAGGCATGTGTACATATTTTATGGGTACGGGGCGGCGTGTATACATAAATGTCCTTGTCTCGTCTGTCTCTATGTGAATTACACTAAATAGCTCTACTTTCAACGGAATATACTATACAGAATGATACATCGCCACCAACATATAATATATCAAAGTAGCCCGGAAATGATAATGCATTTTCTGTTGAGGCGTAAGGCGTGATGTCATGCGCTACCGCGATTAGCGTGCCTGTATTCACGAGGCCATAATGTAATCCGACAGAGCAAAAATAAACGCGTTTGCAATCTTATACGACATAAATAAACTGTGTGAGCACAGGTTATTTTGTACAAGTACGGGTAATACTGTGAGTAGTAAGTTGTAGTAAGTCTCACCAAAATGATTATGGTCTGTTAATTGTGTGCGCGTTTTTGGCATTTGTGTGACAGTTTTATTTTAGTGTGAGTTTGTAGGAACGTAACAATTTTTGACATGAGCGCAGACGTGTGCTGTACGTGTGTTCCTCGTCCCCCTCAAAAAGTGGCAGAAAAATTGTAGTGCATAGATAAGCCATAGGCGCCTCCCGTCTGTCTGGCTTTATGGCTCGGCATAATTCTAATATACTGCGTTTATCCGGTAAGCTTAGGTCCTAAACAAGCTCGCAACCAACGCGGCGACAGGGCGAACATTGATTACGAATTCTGCATTGAAATTGTGCTGAGAGCAAATCTAAATTTACCAAAATATCTCATTTCAGAACGGCTAGCGCGTGAGACAGTGTTGCCTTTGTAGTTTACGGGTCTTTGTCTAACTAACTAGTCGAGTATGATAGGGATCGAACTATTGACGACCGAATAGCGGAATAGCCTAGTGGTTAGAGATCTTGATTATGAAGCTTGAGGTGTCGGGTTCGATCCCCGGTCGAGGCAGACGTTTGTATGGTGAATACGAATGTTTGTTCTCGGGTCTTGGATGTTTTATATGTACCTACTTAAGTTGTGTATTTATCTATACATGTATGTCTGTCTGTTGTTTAGTACCCATATTACAGGCTTTGCCCAGTTTGGGACTAGGTCAATTGCTGTCAATTGTCCCATGATATTTATTATTATTATTGTATTATAACTGAGTAATGTCGCGTAAAGTAAGTAAGATCGCGGGAAGTCATAGCCTGCGGACAGCACAAAACCTATCGTCTTGGAGATCCTTGGGGAAGGCTTATGTCCAGCAGTGGTCTTCCGGCTGATATGATGATGATGATGATGAAGAGAAAGTATAATTTGAACGATCTTATTCTTCAACAAATACAATAATAACACTATTAATACTGCGTTCATCAGTCCTAACCAGAGATTAAATAGTTTCTTAACAATTTTCTTTAAATTTTCAATCTACCAAATACATACTTACATTTTTCATTTAAGTTATCACACAAAATTGTTTTTTTGGTAAGATTTGCATTCAACTTGTAATGTGCAACGTTATTCTTTTTAATTCCAGCCCGCTGACTGTTTTTAAAACTTTGAAAGAACGGAAACACTCGGATGCACGCAGATTTTTTTTACCTTCTTTAGTTCTGCAAACTTTTAAAACACTTGAACTCGAATTCAAAACACGTTCGCATCGCACTAGTGCATTTATTTCGAATCCAATTTTCAGCCAGAGCATATCTTTCGCTTTTTATGTCAATTTCTTATGAATTCGAAGTAAATTAATCTATCCAGCGTGTGTCGAAGATTCCTTAGAGCATTGAACCAACGGGAGGCGTCAATGACGGATCTACTTAAACAAAAAATGTAAGACCAGTGGTCATACTCGTTAGATGTATGCGTGTGATTGTGTGCGCGAATATCGAGTAAATGTTTGACGGTAACGCTTTTGCGTGCATATTCATATATGTATAGAAAATTGATTGAGTATTATAATGCATCACCAAGGACGAAGAACCCATAAAGCCAGTACTGCCAATGTCTATTACAACAATGAAATAAAGTCGAGTACCTACTTAATGTTTGTAATAACCTTATGTAAATCCGGTGACAATATCTGGTAGTGGAATTCTGGTGGTGCGTTCAGGATCGTCTTCATAGGAGGGAACTCTTCAACGGTTAATGGCATCGACGAGAAATTTAAGTTGGATGACAATACAAGCACAGACAACAAAAAGTAGAGTCGTCAAAAAAAGCTTGTTTTAAAAATGAAGTTTTTATGGTTAGGTTATTTTCTCTGAAACTGTTATAAAATTAACCTAACCGAACCTGTACAGTTTTACAGTATGACCATTACAAAATTCCTAAATGGTTTACGGTTTCAGAGAAAAAAAAAGAGTTATGACTAGTGATAGATCAGGTATGACAAATTATGACAAAAACGAACGAAGGGACCCGTGTGAAAACATATTGTTGCCCTTAACTGTAATTATTATTGCGTAGTCTACCAACTAGTACCATTTTCGTGCGAGGTCCGTCTGGATCGCTACCAACATCTTACTCGCTAATCCTACCGCTAAGCAGCGGTGCTTGCACTGTTGTGTTCCTTTGTGGAAGTAAGACAGTCGGTATAATTACGGGCACAAGAGGGATTTCATCTTAGCTCTCTAGGTTGGCAACGCGTCTTCAAACCACTGGCGTTGCGGGTATATAGATACAGGGCAGTAGTGGTCACTTACCATCAGGCGACCCACTTGCTCGTTTGCCTTCCTTGTAGTATAAAAAAGGCGCCTCCAGTTACTACATTCTCTAAGGCTGGAAGGTACCAGATCGTTGCAGTACGTGTTTATTTTATGGACCCAATCGCGCGGTCCAGTCATCTAATGAGTCCCTAACAAATTGATTTGCTTTGCTGAGTTGACTAAGCGTGAGTTGACTAAGCGACGCGCAGATATATCGAGCGAGTATTGTTCGAGTAATCAAGTTAAGACTTCGCGTCCATAGCTGTGGGCGGTAGCTAAGCGGTGTGTCAGGAAATAACCGGAAAAGTGCGAGCCGGACTCGCGGCCTGAGGGTTACGCGAAAATTTATAGGTATGTAAATAGTTCTTCTACTTATCACGGGAATCGAGAATCGAGGATTTTCCCGCTTTTCTAGGCGTTTTAAATTGTCGAGTGTTAGCAGAGAGAGCCCTGCTCCTAAGCAAAATGTACGCAGTGTGGGGTCATTTTATAATGGTCATTCACATAATAATACATATTTTCAGATTCATCTCTAGGGTTGTGCTATGAGAGCTACCTTCATACCAAATTTCAAGTTTCTAGGACAACTACCCGTAGGTCTTGATACCATGGCAATTGACAGACAGACAGACAGACAGACGGACAACAAATTGATCCTTTTGAACCCTAAAAACCACTAATAGGATAGCTAAGCTGTTGTTTCGGCGAAGGATAACATCTTGAGGAAGCCTGCACACTCCCGCGAACCAATCCAATGGTGCGTGAAGTTCCCAATCCGTCGTCCGCGTGGAAACTAATCCAAGCATTTTCATGAGGGAAGGCCTGTGCCCAGCAGTGGGAATCCCGCTCTTACCGGATAATACTCGGTCCAAAGATAATTGATTGTACGTGAAAGCTGTAGTTTTCCGCAGACCCTTAATTCCAATTACTCCCTCACCGAGTTATCACCGTAAATACGTCTAACTGCGTGTTATTCGGTTAAGAGTTTACTAGATCTGTACAACAAGTTATTTCAAGCTCCCACCCCGTAACAACTTAAAACCAACCCTCGAATTCCCACTTTAGAGAGCAATTTCGTAGATTTTCAATTCGTGGCATAGAACCTTGCAATTGTATAGTGGTAAGTTATAATAGGATAGAGTTAATAAAGCGATCCGAGCGCATACCTCAAATGAATTTTAAGCTAAGTTAGAATTGCGGGAACAGGTTAGTTTGACTTATTCCGATCTAAAAACGTAAGATTGTTAATTTGCTCCGCAACCTCTGCGCCTCCCAGCCACACGAATCAACATCAACACATCATGTCACACAGACCCAACTATAACCACCATTTCTCTGACGCCCTACCTATATGAGACCACTTTCGAAGCACCACCGTTTAACATGCTACATGTAGGGCTAGCATGACTGGCCGCAACTTTGTCGCGCGAGATTATATTACCCGTCTCGCTGCATTCTGAGTGACAGAATCGAAAGCCAGCTAGAAGTCGCATTGTGAGTTGTACTAGACCTACAGTTTTCTACAGTGTAGAATCTACACAGTACATTTGTTCGTCAGCGTATAATGTAGTGATAGTGGTGGTGGAGATCTGTGGTTGAGTCTGTGACATGTGTTGGTTTGTGTAGCAGCAGTGGAGGCGGAGTGGTTGCAAGGAAACATACATTTGTCGCAATTGCATAGATGTTAGAAAGATATGCGTGTGGTCGCAGGTGAGCAAATTAATTCTTTTTAGTTCCACGATTAATAACATTCGTCATTGTATTGTTTGTGTGATGGTGTTATTATAATTCATTGACATGTTAGCAACACTCAAAATGTTATGCTGAACTTTACTTTGGCGTTAAATCTTATTTGTTACCTGCTAAGTAGACTACGCAATTCAGAACCTGATTTCTAAGCAGAATTTTGAAAGGATTCAACCATAAAGCAGACAGACGGGAGGCGCCTTTGGCTTATCTATGCACTACAATTTTTCTGCCACTTTTTGAGGGGCACGAGGAACACACGTACAGCACACGTCTACGCTCATGTCAAAATTTGTTACGTTTCTACAAGCTCACAGTAAAACACAACTGGCACACAGACTTAATGTTAGAGTTTTGGCAGAGGTTAAACCGCGAGTTAACGTATCCATTCCTTTCCTGCTCTAAGGATTCGACGCGTATTCTGTAATCAAAGTCTGACCCGTTCTCATAATGTCGACCCACAGAGATCAACAGACGAGTCGCTTAGCCAAAGAAGCTGTATTTAAGCTCGCAATTGTCGCTTAAGAGATCTAACGCTTGTACGTAAATTTGAGGGCTTAATAAGCAAAAGGGTTCTACATTATTTAAGGCTTTTGTTTTTAAAGCCGGGATTCCAACCGGTCTCATTGACATTCCTTCATTAATATCGTCCGTTTTCCCTTCCGGTTGAATGCCGGGCGGTTCTCCGCCGTACATGCTAAACGAAGCCTTAATGTTATTGCTGGATTTTTCGGTACAGAAAACCGTGCCATGATTAATGTCTTGTTTGGAAGCCGAATTAAAACAGCGGGAAATTCGTTAGGTTATGATGAAGCTAAATTAATTGCAGTTTTGTACGGTCCGTCCATTAGTGTAATTGTTTTCGTGTTAAGTTGTGCTGTTATTTAATAACTGTTGGGTAATAGTGTGTTCTGACCATTTGTTGGATTAACTTGTGCAGTCATGCGGTGTTTTTAACAAAGAAAAGATAACATGGTAAAATTATATTTAATTTGTTTAAAATTGCATGAAACTTTTGCGATTATTTTTATGTTCAAATAAGGTTTTTGGATTACTGTTATACTTAATGTTTTTTTCGAGTCTCTTTAAAATTAATTTGAAAAAAAAATACATAAACGCTCTGGAATAGTCTTTGGCTTGTAAGAACTGTCTTTCAAGAAAAATACACTTTATAACAACGATTGTAACAAAAAAATACTAAGTACTCCGTCGTTTCCCCATTCCAGTATCATTTCGCAATTCTTCTCCTGGTGCGGTGATACGGCGATCCAACTAAATGATTTATGGCGTTAATGATATGCAGGCCATCGAAGATGAATAATGCGCTCGCTTTCAGACCGTTTCGGAAGCCAACAAAATTGAATATAATATGGACGTCAGCTGTATCCAGCTAAATCCCGCATTTAGGGGAATAATAAAATTTCCAGATAAAAATGTTCGTAAACCAAATCATAATAAAGAACCAATTCTAGCAAAGAGAACGGAAAAAATGCAGTGTGTTCTGCGTCGATTTTGTGAGGCGGTAATGTCTTACACATAAAACGATAGTTTTGGATAGGAAAATAATAAAAAATGTAGCCATATATGTGTTCCTACCTATACAATAGCTTCGGCCTGTAACGAAAGACGAAGCAGTATGAAAGAAGTTGTTTAGCCGTTCCGATGTTCCGATGTCGCATGTCACATTAGATTTTTTTTGACATTTTAATTGTGGTTCCCTTGGAAATGTTAAGCGTGGCTTGGGTAGGACCAATTGAGACTTTAGTAATTGGTTTAACTTTCCTTTTTATTTGGCGGAACCTTTTACGTTTCAAATAAGAAAGTCGCTGATGTGGATTCGAAGAGTTTCAGTAAATAAGTAAATACACCGGATTCATTCAGTAAGACAATCAGTAAGAACTACTATGTATATATTATTATGGTAAATAAGTTGAGCGATGCAATGTTTTGAATATACATTTTGAATAGCAATACGAAATATAAATCGGCTACAATGGGAAACTCTTCAACAAATTTATCAATTAGGTATGTAAAATGTTTTGTGGCCTTAGAGGGACAAGATACTATATTACAAACTCCTTTGATATTGACAATCTAGTTACAAACTTACCAAATCTTTTGCTGAATCTGCGTCTAATTGAACATCCTTCTATCGTGCTGAAGTAAGCGGTATTACGTGATAGGCTCAATCCGGAAATTTCTCCCAAACAACACCGATATCAACGCACGCTTTGGCCAAAAAATTTACATTTATGTAGATGTTTTCATCAACATAAATGAAGGAAAGATAGAAGGAAATATAGGAAGGGGGAAGCTGAGGACAGAGTATTTAGATCAAATAGAAAAGAAGATAGACGCTGTGTCGTATCAGGAGGTGAAAGAACCAGCATTTCATCCCTCTCGAAAAGTGGCAGAAAAAATGTAGTGCAGATGTAGGCTGCTACCGTTAATGTACTTCAAATTTTCTCCAGACCGCTCTAGTCATCAGATGATAAATCGGAAGAATTAAACTTATGTAGGTACTAGGTGTGAGAGAAGACCTGGAGGAAGCCAGTAGACGAGACTGGCATAAGACAGAAAAGGATGGAATAACCGTCATTCGGCATTTGGGTAAAATCTAGAAAGATTCCTTTGTCAAAGGACAGACATATGTATAATGAATGAGACCAAATTAATTAAATGCATAAGTTTTTAAAAATTGCAGTACCTGAATAAAAGGCTTATATTATTATAGGGTAGGTACAGTCAAAGTCAACGACATGGATTTTATTTATTTTTATTTATTTGAATAAGGTTCACCAACAATTGTTAACACTAATACAACCAGAATTTGCTACTTGCGTAAACATGTGTAAAGAGTGGCACATTCACTTATAGGTAAACACCGCATGCGAAACAAAAGTGAAGCTTAAAAACTAAATTTACATACTAAATCATGTTCTCAAGACATACATATTATACTCGTAAACTATCCGTTCCGGATCCGCGCAAAGTTGCAAAGATATGTATAAATCAACCTTACCGTCGCAGTAATACATATACACATTTACATATCTCATATCTGTCTGTGTACATATTTTTGGGACTCAGTGGTGTATAACATATTGGTGATCTTGACTGTACTAGGACCTACCCATATAGGATCACTTTGCTCTAGATATCCTAAGTTTCTAATGGCCAAACTTAATATATTTGCATTCCGAGTGGTTACTGTTTCCAAGTTAAGTATGTCATTTGCGTGACTTCCGAAACAGTTATCAAAGTAAGCAAAACACAAATCAACGCGCAAAGCTTCAACTTTGGTTTTACGAGCTCGAGAAAGTGTAATTAAACAATACAATGTAGGAAGCAATAAATAAAGGATTATCATTAATTATTGAGGAGACATGGATTATTGCCGCCCGAATTATCTCGGCTCTGACAATCGGGGAAACAGGAAAGGCGTTGCGTAAACAAGGCAGTACTGATAGTGGGAAGAATAACCTAACCAACTTAGAAAAGCTGAAAAACCCCGACATTGTTATTTTGAAGTTCAATATTTCAAAAACTGGTGAACCGATTTTAATGAAACTTAGCTAAGAACCATCTCGATTAAACTAGCATTCGATGAAAAAAAAAAACTGCATCGAAATCGGTCCATCCGTGTCGGAGCTATGATGCCACAGACAGATACACAGATATACAGAGACACAGATACACAGGTGAAACACAGGTGATACACAGGTGTGTCATAACACCCCTTTTTTTCTAGTATCTATACATAATTATACAACAAAGTCAACAGAACTACCTACGCTGAATGAGTGTCACATAACCAAACCAACTTAGGAAAGTTGAAAGACCCCTCAGATTTGGAGACAAGTATTAAAATCTTGCAAAATCTTGTCACGGTTGTGGACCCGTGTACCCTTGCACGTATGTTGGTATAAAAACCGTTTTACTATTCGCATTCATTTCAAGTCCATTTGCAAAGTGGGCCAGCTAGCTATCATAAATAAGGAATGTCGTCTAAAAGACTAAGCTTCTGCACCGAAGCTAGTAACGTAGCGCTTTGCGTAGGTATATAGGTACATAGTACATATTGCCTACATATCCATGAAAAACGATCTTCGAACACCCCCAAATTTTTTAAAGACCTATCCAACGATACCCCACACTATGGGGTAAGCAGAAATAAACATTCACCACGTTAAGTATACCAAAAAATATTATTTCAAGATTTTATCCCAGCACTCTTTCGGCCTAATTAATAAATGTACTCGTATGTCTATGCAAAATTACAGCTTTTTAGTACCAATAGTCTCTGAGCTAAGCCGCGGACAGACAGACAGACGGAGATGACTAAACAATAAGGGTTCCGTTTTTGCTATTTTGGCTACGGAACTCTAAAAATTGTGTCAACTGGTTATTTGCTGAATAAATTTTTTATTTTTAATTAACGCGCGCCGTACTCTCTATCTAAAACGGTATAACGTTGCTATGGATGCGCTGATATCCACCAATCATATTCATTCCTCCACATAGCATAGCAGTGGTAGACACAGGTGCAATGAATACGATTGGTGGATATCAAACGCATCCATAGCAACGTAGCATAACATATCTCTGCCTATGTAGCACGGCGCGCCAATTTGTCGCTTGTCGTGCAGTGCGTGCCTTTCATAGTGATGGAATCAGTGAAGGACGCACTGAGCGACAAGCGGGCGCGCGTGCTAGCCCCCCTGGTGGAAAGGCACCCTAAGAATGGCGCTAGAAGATGGTGAATGCAGTACCGAACGAGCGCTTTAGACTATAGTTAAAGCCTCGGGTAGTTGGCTTGAAAGGCTGATACAACCCTTCTTCCAATCACTCGAAAAGGGTCAAGGCGATATCATGGTTAATTTATTAATCCTGCTTACAGCGGGATATATTTCAGCTGTTTACGAACTTGTTTATATTTAATCGACTGAGAATTTTTAATTACCCAAATGCGGCAGTATACAGACAGGGTGCGTTTTAATGAATCAAGAATTTAGCCAGCGTTGATTAAGCCTAATAAAGTCTATAATTTTAAGATAAATAGTTTTTAAGCTATTCAAGAAAATAGGCAAAAATTTACCATTCCTTCCCCTAAACTCCGAAACTACAGTCCGTTTATTTCACTATGATTGAGTCTCGCGGTAGTTTGTAGTTTCATGTTAAAGCCTGACCAGAAATATATGACTATTGTCAAGAGGGCGGTATTGTTCTTATTTATATGGCAATAGTTTAGTATAGTCGGAACAATGCGAATTAGTCACTCGTTTTAACTTGCTTTCATTCGCCGTAGTCAAAATCAGAATCCAAATATTCGGTATCCATAGGGTAATTAGCTTCAAATTCAGATGCAGAAAGTGACTTATTGGAATCACTTTCAGAGTCAGATGTGTCACTGGTGTCAGAGACAATTTCAATCACGAACTTATCAACGTGGATATCAATTACATGATCTGATTTCCTATAGTAGTTTTCTATTTTGATTACATGGTCGCAACAGCTCTTCCAAGTATTATCAATTATTCCCTGAAAATATAAACCGTTACTTCCAACAAATGTGTATTTCGCATATGTGTGTTATTTATATTATTTATGTTGATTTGACGTAAATAGATACCTCAAAACTATTTTCCACTAAATTCAAAAAGCCATCTCCTCCATGTGCAACATTTGTCGACGCCACTTTATCTTTTACTATGCCCCATATCATTTCAATAGGGTTAAAACCGCAATGATATGGCGGTGGACGGAGTACTGTGTGGCCATGATCTTTCAATATTTCATCGATTTCATATTTCGGCAATGGTTTATTTTTTCTTACTATAGCCATCAAAGTTCCCTTGGTTGCCGTGGTTGGATAAACAATATTATTGTAATGAAGCCACTTTTGTATCAACGCCTTTTTCCAAGAATCATTTGGTGCTTTGTTGGTTTGGTAAGAATGGTATCTTGCGTTGTTCATAACCACACAGGAATTTTCATTCAGGTTAGGAAGAAGCATTTCGGTGATCCACTTTTTAAGATTATCTTTATTCATGGAGTCATGAAAGTCACTTTTTTTTCTTTATCGTTGTATAAAAGCAAAGCATTTGGTACAAAACCAGTAGCTCCACCTGCGTGTACCATAATGTACCTTTTTCCTGTAGCTACAGATTTAGATACACCTGGTTCTTCGGGACTTTGCCAACACTTGCTATGATTTAACGACGTATAAATGTATGACTCATCTAAATATACTATTGGTATGTTATTTTTTCGAACATTGTCAATTTCAACATACAATGACAATGCAAAGAAAAATTCGTTAAGCAGCTGGACTTGAACCAGCAACCTCGGTAATCCGTACCACGCTCCACCAATTAAGCTACACTTAACGTTGGTGTACCTAACGAATTTTTCAATGCCTTGTGTCATATTTTATTTGGAAGATCTCTCCTCAGCGCCATCTATGAGTAGCTTAATCAAGCAGCTCACCCACTACGGAACTTCTACAGTTACGCATTAGTGGCAAGAGATGGAGCTATTTTCTGAATCAATGAAAACAATCGATTTATTGATTATTTTTGTTTTATTTTTATGAAACATTCGTAGAATGAAATTCAACATACAATGACAATGCAAAGAAAAGATCGAGGAAAAGATTGAGGAGAGATCTTCCAAATAAAATATGACACAAGGCATTGAAAAATTCGTTAGGTACACCAACGTTAAGTGTAGCTTAATTGGTGGAGCGTGGTACGGATTACCGAGGTTGCTGGTTCAAGTCCAGCTGCTTAACGAATTTTTCTTTGCATTGTCATTGTATGTTGAATTTCATTCTATGAATGTTTCATAAAAATAAAACAAAAATAATCAATAAATCGATTGTTTTCATTGTCAATTTCGTCTAGATACTTTTCTCGCCAAGCAATTATATCGAATCGTTCCATTAAAATTTGTGTCTGATTTCGACACTTTTTGAATTTATAGCCTAGTTTTTCAAAATAAGACGTAAGTCTCCAGGGAAATTTATGTCCTCTTTCAATACTGCCAACAATTTTTTTAGTGTCGGTACTTCTTTTTTTACCGTATAAAACACAGAGGTCAAAATCGTCTAATTGTATCTTCTTTTTTATTCTCGGTTTGTATGTATGTATATCTCTTTATTGCACATAAAACAAAAAAATACAGATAACAGAACAAAAGCAAATGTACAAAGGCGAATTTATCCCTTAAAGGGATCTCTACCAGTTAACCTTCGGGCGATTGACAGGACTTCAGAAAAAAGAGTAGACATACAAATAAAAGTAAAAGGATCCGGAACCTGAAATTAACCTAATTACATAACTAAAGCATTTAAAATACACATACATAGAAATACAGATACACTCTAGTACATACCAATAACATAACGATAAATTCATACATATCAAGAAGTATACACTACATAAAATACATATATACACGAACTAGAGAACACACAATATCCAATTAAGACGAACCGTCAAGCCAGTACTTCCTCAAGCGATTCTGCAGGGTGGCAACAGTTTGCGACTGCCTGATGTCACAAGGTAACCGATTCCACAGTCTAACAGCCTGCACGGAGAAGGATTTGGAGTAGGATTTGGAATGGGTGACAGGAAAAGAGAGAGAGAGAGATTGTTACTCGACCGTAAACCGTAAACCGTAGGAAGGGGACTGTGGTTTAAAAAGGACATTAAAAAGCAACGACAGGATGTGCACATTACGGCGAAGGCGAATCGGCAGCCACTTCAGCTGAGCGCGGAAACTGGACACGTGGTCATATTTCCGGAGGCCGAATATGAAGCGTATGCACATATTCTGGAGTCGCTCGAGTTTGTCAAGAATCTGCTCAGAGAGGTCGAGATAAGCTATGTCGCCGTAATCAAGAAGGGGGAGAAGGAGAGATTGTGCGAGAGTAATCTTGGTACGAAGGGGAAGGAAACTTTGCATGCGTCTGAGAGAGTGAACAGATGCAAAAAGCCTGCGGCTGACCTCCGAGACATGAGCCGACCAGGAGAGTGTCTGATCCATAATGATACCTAAATTTTTGACAGTTGGTGAGAAAGGAATAGAAGTTCCGTCAAAAAATAATTCAGCCACCACCAGGTCAGACAGCTTGGAGATAAAGTGTGGGCTTCCAACAACAATCGCTTTCTTCGCGGTTTGTTTTTCTTTGGCGACCTAAAACCTGAGAAGGAACGACCTGTCGTAATTCGCGTAATTGATGACTCCGATATACCTAGAAAGTTTATTAATAACTATAATTACTGCTTATTTTTACTACGGGTCAAAACCAGAACCGATTTATGATAACCAGACTACAATGACATCTTGACTTGTCTACGACGTTTACCTCTTAGCTCTGATGTTAATTTGGAAAGGTTTTGTAACGAAATAGTTTCGTTCCCCAAGCGTTTTTTTCCACTAAATTATTATAAACATTATTTACAATGATCCGTTGTTGACCACGAATTGTTTTGGGCATTTTTTATTGTTGTTCAATGAAACCGCCACAGTGACACTGACAATCATTAAAATTATTGCCAGTGTAAGAAATTAGTTCCAATGAAATTCCGCAACATGGCGAGTAGTCATATATTTCTGGTCAGGCTTTAATTTATGTCAGTTCCAGCTTTGGACTAAGGTCAAAGGCACAGAATACATACCTAATAGTAGGTACACCACAGGTGTAAGACACTGGTTCCGTAACAGCCCATTCACTCTAGCCTTGAGAGGCCTACTAGATGTGTCCGGGAACACAGACGATGGGAGCCAATTAACCTGTGTATCTGTCTGTGGCATCATAGCTCCCAAACGGATGGACCGATTTCGATGCGGTTTTTTAGTCGGAAGCTAGTTTCGAGATGGTTCTTAGCTAAGTTTCATTAAAATCGGTACACCCGTCACCCGTGGACTTTGAAATGGCAATGTCGGGAGTTTTTCAACTTTTCTAAGTTGAATAGCTCAAAAACGTACGCGACTTTGACCTGTAAATGTCTAATCTTAAAGTAAACGGTATACGGAGTAAAAGTCTCGATCGTTTACTTAAATCGACAGCACTTCAAGTTTATTCGATCTACTACGACCCAAGAGGTTCTAAAGGTTATATTGAACAGCAAAATAGAGCGACGTATGTAAGTTAAATAACACGGGAAAGTTACAAGACCCTCCCTTGAGAGCCGCGCGTACATACGTCTCGACACTACACATATAAGTATAAACTAGTATAGCACAAAGTATAATAGCTTTAGTATACTTTTGGAACGAACTTACCGCTTAGTATGCTAAGTGAGATGAGGTTTCGTACGTAAATATGTTACTTGTTGGACCACACGGAGATAGAGTGTTGGTTGATAAGTTATCAAGTCAGTGTTTTGAAAGTGTAATAATGAACGGTATGCTAACAAAACTGGATCAAATGATTCAACCAAACAAGAAATATATGACTTCGTAAAAGCTGGTACAAATGGGTTTGAACGAAACTATTTAATGTCAAACAACGATATTATAAGTAAAGATAAACGCTCACAATACAATCGAAAAACCTGTTCCGAATATGTTGTAAGTATACGGAATGAATATGTCTAGTCAACTCAGCAATTTTTTGAGTTATCGCTATTTGAAAGTTTGGAACGATGTTATCCTCCAAAATACATCTTTGTTTAAAGTTTATTTTTTAAAGTGATAAAAAGACAACTTGCATACATATTTGTATCTGTAACTAACTGAGTGGTAACTTATAGTCTACTAGTTGTTGCCCGCGACTTCGTCCGTTTAGATTTCGGTTATCGCTATCCCTCGGGAACTATATAGTTTTCACGAATAAAAAGTAGCCTATGTTTTTCCTCAATATTCAAACTATCTTCTTAACGAATTTCATCTAGATTGGTGAAGCGGTTTTCCCGTGTAGAGGTAACAAACAGACAGACAGAGAGACAGAAATACAGAGAGACAGAGAGACAGAGTTACTTTCGCATTTATAATATTAGTTAGGAAGTTTGGATTGAGTGTTCTTTAATTTTGAGATTAAAATCTCGTTTAAAAAAAAGATACTGTTCTTCCCGTGTACCCTTCATAATTATGTAGATACTTTCATTCACGCTTTCAATTCATTCGGTCGGCTCTTATAAACTCATTTTTACTACAGATAAGTATTGATTGATTAGCTGGCTTTATGTGTCATACCTAAGGTTTTATTATTTTTAGGGTTCCGTACCTCAAAAGGAAGAAACGGAACCCTTATAGGATCACTTTGTTGTCCGTCTGTCTGTCTGTCTGTCTGTCTGTCAAGACCCTTTTTCTCTGGAACGCGTGGAGGTAGGATGCTGAAATTAATATCAAATACTCAAACCTGCGGTCTCTTGAAGCTATGAAAAATGAATACAGTCATTAAAAAAGTCGTTTCCATACAAATTGCCGTTTTTTGAAAACCTAAAGGGTACTTCCAGCTGTCCTAGAAACTTGAAATTTGGTATGAAGGTAGCTCTTATAGTACAACCACTCAGAAAAGTCTCAAAATTTTAATTTTTTTATGTCTGTCTCTAGATTTCGAGGACCAATATAAGTTGACCCCACACTGCGTACATTTTGCTTAGAAGCAGGGCTCAGCTTTCACTGGACTTCTTAAAACACTATGGAAAAGCGTTAAAATCTTTCTACTTTCTAGTCCGACTCGCACTTGGCCGGTTTTTTTATATTTAGAGGTAAACCTAGTTCGCCGTCACACTTTTTATTTTTGCCCTCAGTTAGCAATAAATTTATCACGTGCTACTTACATGTTCATAATATGTAAATAAGTATTCAATCACGTTTACGGTATAGCTACGTGACTTTGAATGCGTGGTTAGTCAACCTGAAAAATCATTCGGCTTCAAACAAAATCATCTTTACACTAAACGTCGACGGGGCGGTACGGAAACACCCGAGCAGCTACGAATATACCCGAACTGTCAAAACGAGGAGTTTAAAATAATTAGGTTTCAGCGTGCAGTTCATAGATTAGTACCTACTCGTCATTGGATTATCGAAATTAATTCCTAGTCTCCACGTCTCCAGTGCTAAATTTATAGAGATACCTAGTCGTTACCGTGAGTGAATTAAAACATGTCTGAATTGAAACGGCTGCTTACAAAAAAAAAAAATTAAATCATAATAAGATACTTAAATATGGTTGCAAAAAAAAACCGCCTTCAAAAAAAAAAAACAAAAATAATCTTCTAAACATTATCATGATACTCGGGACTGAATCGCGTAAAAAACATATATTTATATTTAAATTTAAATACCTCGACGTTTCGGAAGCGTTCGGTTTCGAGACCATGGAACCAACGTCGCGTCCGAAACGTCGAGGTATTTAAATTTAAATTTAATACATATTTTTTTACGCGATTCAGTCACGAGTATCATGATGTGTGAAAGTCGCGAAAGTTTTAATCTTCTAAAGCCATCAGTTTTATGGCCTACCACAAATAGGTATACAAGCGGAATATCTTTGAATGAAGCTTTGATTTTTTTTTTTTTTTGTCGATTCAGTTTTTGAATAAAAAACTAGTAAACGAGCTCGCGAGGTCTACAGCCACAGAGTCACAGTTTTAAAATTATCACGTCTATCCACTGCGGATTAGAGTGGAGCGAATAACCTAAACTTTCCCGTACGTTTAACAGAAATTTACTTTTCACGTCTCGGTCGTAATTGTGTATATTCCACTTTTCTCAGTGCAATACTAACGAGCAGAGCAGAGCAGTGCAACAGTTTAACGTTTAACGTCGTAATAAAGCCCTTTTTGTTCGACTTTAATGTTAGTGCTTTGCAAACATTGTATTGAGATCAGAACTGTATATTTTATGTTACTAAGTACCTATATGAAAGAACAGTTCCTAGTTTTGATTCGAATATGGGTAAAATCTAGTCCCATCGTGTGTCTAGACGCGTAGCACACTACCTAAGTACACTAAAAGTTGTTGTCGTTCACTCTAACACTAGACACAGAGACCCGAGTACGGATATTCGAATCCTGCGTAACGTAAGGTTACCGTATCGAAATCGAGAAACTTCATACAAAGTTTTTGTTCCAAATACCTACGCACACGGTCGACAAATAAATTTCTTCCAAACGTCAAAGAAAATTTTCGATAACGTTACTACGTAGGTACTCGATTACGTTACGATTACTAAATATTCAACTTGTCGGGCTATACTCGACTGACAAACGTGAGTGGTTCGTTTATATCACCAGCTTCGCTTCCTCGCGTCTAGATTAGCCCCAATACAATTTATTTCTGCACACTGTTCTTCTCCAATATACAGGTTGCTTAATAAAATCTCTGCACAAGTTGCCCCCTGACCCGGGGTTCATGAATCCCTGTATCGCGCTCCTCCAGAGTAATGGCCAGGTACATTTACATAATGGTTAACTCTGCATGCCGGGGAATCGGATGGAAGTGTTTCCCACCCCTGTCGCTTTTTGCCTAATGCGTTGGTTTTTACCAAGAATACGCATAAACATATTAAGTAGATAACTACTTTCAGGAAGGCGCTCCGTGAAGTTCTAAATTTGAATACTAAGGGTCATGCCAAAAGAAATTAGATACTCCACGCTCACTTGATTGATACTGGCAATTTATAAATTTAAAAACAATACACTCTTTTTTCTTTGGGCAGTCGTGTAAAAATGGAAGACTCGGTATCTATGTAATATTTAAAAAGGTAAATCTTGTTGATTCTGGCGGGAATTTGCCGCAACTATGGAGCTCACTCTACGTGATTTTCAGGCATTGGTTTGTTATGATTTAAAAACGGGTTTGAAGCTGAAAAATGTTATGAACTTTTAGTCATGACCTTTGGCAAGTCTGCGTGTTCACGGGCAACTGATTTTAATTGGTTTGCTAAATTTAAAAGAGGACGGGGGAGCTTTGAAGATGACGACAAGACAAAGCAGCCGCTTACCACAGGTACCTACTTACCAAAGATTACCTATAATGTATACATAGCACTTGAGCGAGAACTGGGTATTGGACCAGCAGCATTGCAAACCATAATTCACGGACAACTGTTTCTCCATAGCGTGTTTCATTTCAAGGTGAGTGCCGCACAAACTCAACGATATGGTGAAAAAACTCGCGTGGTTTGGTCAAAATTTATGATAGATAAATTCGCCGCTTAATAATTATACTGACAAGTGACAAAACATGACGTCACGTCATGATAACGTCAGACTTTAAGGGTAAATTACCCTATTATCGGCATAATTATCTTATGACATCCAGATTTAGACCGGATTAGAGATTAAGACCGGTCAGAGTTGAGAGCCTTGGGGGAGGTCTATGTCCAGCAGTGGACGACAATCGGCTGACATGATGATGATGATCCAGATTTGATCGGATTTTCACCCTATTTCCCTTGACTTGACCACTGAACATCGGGACATTAAGAGTGAAGTTGTGTTGTGTGCCAATATTAGGACAGGTAGTTGACCAGACAACCTTGTCACTCCAGTTGTTTAATTTGACTTGTCGATACAACCAGTAGCCTGCATAATATCATTAGAACACTCGGGACCTGATCACGTAAAAATATGTACTATTTAAATACCTCGAACGTTTCGGACGCGACGTTGCGTCCATGGTCTCGAAGAGACCTCCCCATCTCCTCGAGACCATTGGTCCCTTCGAGACTATGGACGATGGACGCAAAGTTGCGTCCGAAACGTCGAGGTATTTAAATAATACATATTTTTACGTGATTAAGTCGCGAGTGTCATGATAATGTTAAAACAAACGAAACGAAACGAAAGTTTAAAACAATACAGTAGCCTGCATGCCGAAATTCCATTCAATCATAGCCACGAAGGAACCATCTGCACGCTTTACAACGCTGTATATTTTACTTGCCCGCCTCATTTTTCACGGAGACAGCAAAAATGCCAAGCTAAATTACGGAGGAGCCTGCATACGTCAATGGTCGGAAGGCGTCCCATAAGAATCCAAGGGACGCTGTTTTCCCGTCACCTCGCGTTCTCGAATAAACTTTTACTGTCGCGTTTCTCCGACACGATTGCTGACGCGAACTTTCTTGGATCCGATTAAATTGTATTCCTTTTGTACATAGCTTAAAGGCTAAACTGGGGATTGTCGTCTGACTAGTTTTGCAAGGAATTGCTCGTTTCGTCTTCGGATTGTTTTGCTGGAAACTAATTTCGTAGAATTGGCGAGACTTGTTGAAAGCAGACACCGTTTTGGATCGCTTTTAATAAATTAGACGGAATACAGAATGCTTTTGCATGATTAAATATAACAATATTCTAGCCTATTTACTTGTCACATAAATTTCGAAACCCACGACCTTGCATGATCGGCAACCAATGTTGAAACGCGGTCACGGGCATGTATCGTCTTAAATAATTAAGTGGGTGTTTAAAGTACGTTTTTTAATTGGACTAAAATATTTAACGGCTGAATATTCAACCTACGACGTTCTATTAAAAGCTCAAGTCATATCCAATCTAATTCAAATTGCCTTTTAAACCGAAGCCAATCTCATACTGCTTATTTTATCCTAGCAATTTTCCCATCCATTGCGCCTTATTTTACGCTAAGTTGAAACTATAAAGCTGTGCATGAAATAACAGATTATGATTTTTATAGATCGTATAAATATACAGAGGGGTGGCTTGTTTAGTATTGAGAGTTTATACTATAAATACTAGACTATAGGTCAGGTTGCAGTGTGCAGAGTGCTCGATAAATGTCACCTAACTAGGTCAGATGAGGTGTAAACGAGCTCTTAAACAGTTTTATTAGCTCAATATTCACATTTACTGTACCTATATCATTCACAATGACAGAGATAAATTTCACACCAACGAACGTTACGGTAAGTGCACGGAATTTTCCGCGCACAAAAGCGACATGTTAAAGTTTTACATGTCTTGCAAAACACGTTTCGTTTGAATTTCACAAGGGTTCGTCTTCGGAAACGAATTATAAATACTACGGAGGATCGTATTGGCTTCCTCGTCCTCGTGGAGTTGTTTTTGTTGCAGATAGATCAAAATGTTATTCTAGTCAAAAAGATGTAAGTCATTTTCTTTCAAAACATTTGAAAGTCAGTAAGTAATCTTATTTGTAAGTAAATTCGTAAAATTATTGATAAAGTCGAAATATCCTTGGCCCTCTGCCGTCCCAGTTTGGTAAAATGCTACCCCCAGGGAGTATATTTGTTGGCATATTTTATGTTGTTTACTTCTTTGATTGTACCTGTAGTGGACCGTCATTTTAATTTCATTAATGGATTAAGTATGTCGAAAAGTGTCATAGCATTTTAACACTCGCTCACTACTATACTATTGAAAAAGGGTTTGAAATCTACATACACGAAAGATTTTGAATTAGTTTAGGATATACAAAAAGCCCTGATAGCCTAGTGGTTTGACTTATTGCCGCTCAAGCAGAGGGTTCAAACCCCGGCTCGCACCTCTGAGTTTTTCGGAATTTATGTGCGAAATTACATTTGTAATTTATCATGAGCTTTTCGGTGAAGGAAAAACATCGTGAGGAAACCT
This sequence comes from Clepsis dumicolana, assembly GCA_963691665.1. Classification (NCBI taxonomy): domain Eukaryota; kingdom Metazoa; phylum Arthropoda; class Insecta; order Lepidoptera; family Tortricidae; genus Clepsis; species Clepsis dumicolana. The sequence goes on from OY829512.1 coordinate 13,431,889, forward strand.
GCACACTCTTTCGAAGCAATTCAATGGTGTGTGTGAAGTTCCCAATCCGCACTGGGCCCGCGTGGGAACTATATAGCCCAAGCCCTCGCATTCTGATTCTGAGAGGAGGCCTGTGCCCAGCAGTGGGACGTAAATAGGCTGATGATGATGATGATGATATGAAAAGGATTTAGGATTTAGGACTCATGTAGAGTTAAATATCCATTATTGACCGAGCAAACGGAGTGAGCGAAGCGTCTCCGTTTCAGCTTGGACAATAATTATTTCGTATCTCCCGTTGTTCTCATCTACAAGTCACATTTTCTGAAGTGAAATTTTGTGATTTGTTTGTTGGTCGGTTTGTTTTATGGATTTTTTTAAATAAAAAGAAAACGAAAAATTTTCATAAATGGCCTGATTTTCGTGAAATTTTGTGAATATTTCATACTTAGGACTTTTTTTGTCGCTTCAATTGGTTAAAAAAGAAACGAAATGCTTAGAAAAAGAGCCACTACTTTATCTGGGTGTCAGTTTTTAAAATGTACCTATCCTAATTTGGAGTACGAATTCCAGTAACAAACGTCGACTCGAAACGAAATTAAATCTGACTGGTAATGGTCCCACTCAGAGACGTATTTACTTAAATGGATTACGTACTTCGCAGCTGTTACTGCAATTAAGTTTTAACGTCAACGAGAACAAGCTTGGAGTTAAACTCTTGAAAAGTAAGCAGGTATTTTGCAAACATTGGTATTTTGCAAACATTGGTATTTTACTGGTTATTAGACTTCAGAGTGAAGGTGGGAATGTTTTATACCTCGTGATGGTGATTATAAAAAAAACTCTCTGGGTGTGATTTAGGACTAATTAAAAATACAGTTACTTTGGGAAGAGGTAGCCGAATAAAAAGTCAACAAATGTAGGAGAAGACGAAAAAGATCTAAGTAATTACGCATCATGAAGAGATGAGTAATTAGCAGCCATGCCGGGTTAAAAAATGGTAGAAATAGGTATATAGTAATACGAGGGCTGTTTGATAAGTACCCGTTTTCTAAATATATTAATATTCTTTTTTTAATGGAAAGCTAAACTAGCTTCGAGATGGTTTTTAGCTAAGTTTCATTAGAATCGGTTCACCCGTTTTTGAAATTATTGAACTTTGAAATGACAATGTTGGGGGGTTTTCAACTTTTCTAAGTTGGTTAGGTTATTTTCTTGCGAAATTTGTACCTTTGGACTAAGAGTTAATTGTATCTTTGAAATATTACTGGATGTAATAAAATAAAGTATAGTTACCAACAGCGAAGGGAAGCGGGACCGAAGAGAAATTTATGTATCATCAGCTTACCACGAACTGCCTGGCTTCTCCTTTCCCCGGACTACCCGATCCGCTTGAATAATATATACACGAGGCCTTATTGTCTAACGCACTCGGCTTCGCTTTGCCATTCGTTATCTCTTTCACGCACAATCTCGTACCATTTGACAGAAAAACATGGCGAATGCTATAGCGAAGCGAACCGTTCGATTGCATTGCCTATTAGGTACATGACCCACCGTGGAACCTCTTCACAGTATACGTCATAGACACATCGCATAGCTTGACAAGGAAAATCGTTATTGCGTTTACTGTAAAAATGTTCTATGGTGGGTCAGGAATTAATTTCCTCGACTCTACCTACGAGCATCATGATTAGTAAATGTAGAATTCAAATGCACAAGATTATTATGAATGCATGATGATAGTAATATCATCATGCATTCATAATAATCTTGTACACTTGTCACCTGTGTCACCTTGTGTAATGTTATCTAGTTAGATACGGAGATAGATATTATTTGCATTTTTTCATCCAAATACTTATTCGCAAAAACAATCAATCGCGATCAAATTATCGCGATTAAATAAATCAACTCTTTTATTTAAATGATGAATAAATCCACGAATTATTAATAACTTGTTCTCGCTGCATATCTGTTCTGTTCGCATTATAAATTGTTTGGGGTTTAGGGATAACCCCAGGCAGTTAAAAGGGTTAGCGTAAATAATGGATTTCAATATTTGTGCGTGACTCTGACAATAATTTATTCGTGTCAATTCAATCGACGAATAAATTGTTCGCCATTTTGCCCATGTCTGTCATCGTCATCATCATCATCACCAGCCTTTTTTACGTCCCACTGCTGGGCACAGGCCTCCTCAGAATGAGAGGGCTTGGGCTATAAGTTCCCACGCGGATTGGGAACTTCACACACAGCATTGAATTGCTTCGCAGATGTGTGCGGGTTTCCTAACGATGTTTTCCTTCACCGAAAAGCTCATGATAAATTACAAACGTAATTCCGCACATAAATTCCGAAAAACTCAGAGGTGCGAGCGGGGATTTGAACCCACGACACTCTGCTTGTCTGTGTCTGTGTTAAACAATAATTATGCATTTGGGCCAAGGAAAACATTCTCAGGAACTCTGCTCTGCATAAACCTGTGAAGCAAGTTAACGATGTGTGTGAACTTTTCAATCCGTATTCTGATTGCATGGATCTTAAATATAAGTATGGGTCAAAATTGTTTCGATAAGTAGATAATTCCATAGATGGCGCTCGCTGTGCCACTTTAAGACAGGGTAACGGTATGTCGCCTCGAAAAGCTAGAGACCTACAAGTATTTTTTGTGTTGTTTCTCTGTTCAATCGTGTTTGTTTTTCATCATACCTTTCGATTCGAGATCCAAAGTACTTAGCGTACTTACATCTCGTTTCTCGTACAATCAGCAGCAGAAGTAGCTACGCAACCGAAGCGGTCACAAAGATCTGCACAAGCTCTCTATAATCTATAGCAATAGAGCCGTGCTTAGATCACTGTGAACGCGTCGCTTGCTTAGCTACTTTAGCTGCTGACAGAACATACTCTTACAGTTTACTGTCCAAAGTCCTCTCGTAATGAGTGCTGTGTGCCCAGCAGTGAGACGATGGGACGTATAGGTACGTCCAGGCAGAAAAAAGAGTTGGATATTGACACGAAAAGTATGCGTAGGGGTTTCAGCAATCAAAAGCATTTCTAAGAATCCCTAGTTGGTAACGTAACTTTACCGCTAAATCTGTTTCATTATTATAGTGTTTTTTCAAGAAATATGACTGCAATTCCCATCTCTGCGTGTCGTAAAGCGATAGTATATTTCATCCAGGTGACCTACATAGAGAGGGTCGAGCTGTAAATAACTTAAGTAACAGCGCCGCAGTCAACGAAATATTAAGATTTTTGCGGTCCGAGTGCAACTCTGCAGCTGGAATCATTTCATTACGTTATGAATGGTCTCTGATTATTCTGTACACAAGGTGTCCCGTTTTTCAAGTTGCTTCTAGAAGCTTCTCTCGCGAGGACTCTGTATAAAAAAAAATGCATTTATTTCAGGCAACAGAATCCATATATTGTTGGTGTTACATGGGACTTAAATAACTATGTTAGAGCTTAAACTTAAATGAAGAGAGGACCAGTGTCTGATTAGGCCACTGTCCCACCTCTCAGCAACAGCGGCATATAAGGCGTTCCGGATCATTTTGAGGTCAACCTTTGTAACTGCGAAATCTTGTATACATACCTGTACAAGGTCATTGATTGTCCTTAATAGAATCAAAATAGAAGAGAGATTGTAGCGAGAATAATGATAAAATAAAGAATCAATTATTTTCGAGATTAACTTTCACGATTTTGTTATAACTATCAAATACCAACATGTGAGCTATAAAATACTTATTATGACATACAGGTGTGTAATTTCATGCCATTTTCATCGACATAATAAAAGTATACGATAGTTTAGAGTAAGTTTACAATAAGATTCGGGTTCGGGTGAATTCATACATTCATTCATTCAAGCGCTTAGTTGATGCAACTTGTGACCAAAGGGCTGGCAGTTTTCTCTCTCAAAGAATCAGCATCGCTATTCAGCGAGGCAACGCTGCCAGCCTTTTGGGCACTATGCCACGGGGGCCTTATTTAGATTTAATTTAGTTTTAAGTTGTAGTTTATTTAGTTTACGCATAGATTTAATGTCATTGTAAATTGCTTTTATTATGTAAATATATTTGTTATATAATATTAATATCTAATTCATACTGTCATCTCTTTCTTTGACATAAGAAGCGACATTGACAACCAAAGAACTTCTACAACTCGAATTCTATTCTCAATGCTCATATACTGTAAAAGAGAGCGATCCTCTTTGGACAAAAATACTTCTTCCATAGACATAACCAACTTAGAAAAGTTGAAAAACCGACATTGTCATTAAAAAGTTCAATATTTCAAGAATGGGTGAACCGATTTTATTAAAACTTAGCTAAGAACCATCTCGATTAAACTAGTTTTCGATTGAAAAAAACCGCAACGAAATCGGTCCACCCGTTTAGGATGATGCCACAGACAGATACACAGATACATGAACTCGTTGCCCTTTTTTATGATCTCTGCTTTCCTAAAATAAGAACGAAAGTAAATAACATAAGCAAATGGAAACAAAACTGGATAAGTAGAGGTTTGAAAAAGAGTTGCAAAAAGAAACGTGAACTACGATATAAATACTATAATGTCAAAAATAATGAAAACAAAGTAAATTATATGACCTACTCTTGTTTACTTAAACGTTGTATATTTGCCTAAAAAAAGAAGGCAAATATAAGATTCATACATAAAAGCAAAAATAAATGTAAAGCGTCGTGGCTAGTGGTAAACAATCAACTTTTGAATACAATGCATGCCAGGGATGATATTGATCATATTAAAGTGGACCACAATAATGTATTAACCAGTCCCACGGCTATGGCCTCTGCATTTAACAACTTTTATATTGACTTAACAAACAATACACAATCTATAAACCCAGCTCTCACCTTAAAGACTTCAAGAGTGAATTCGATGTTTTTAAAACCAATGTCAGAAAACGAAGTAAAAGCAGTAATCATGTCATTAAGTAATACTAATTCCGAGGGCTATAATGGCATAAATACAAGAATTTTAAAGTCATGCACGGATGAAATAATCTCAATCTTAAACTACTTAATTAATTTCTCGTTCACCTCTAGAACCTTTCCAGATGTGTTAAAATTATCTATTGTAAAACCGTTATTTAAAAATAAGGAAAATGATGACATTAATAATTATCACCCAATCACTTTAATACCAATCCTATCTAAAATACTAGAAAAATGCATGCACAAAAGACTTATGGACTTCTGTGAAAAGTACCAAGTCATTAAAAAACAGCAATTTGGCTTTCAAAAGAATAAATCGACCACCTTGGCCATCTTTTCCCTTATTAAATCAATTTCAACTAATATAAATAACAGTAAGAGAACTACAGGACTATTTTTAGACCTTTCAAAAGCCTTTGACCTAGTGTCTCACGATCTGTTGCTAAACAAACTAGACAAAAATGGAATAAGAGGGCATCCACTCAAGTGGATCTCCTCATACCTGAGTAACAGATCACAATGCGTCGAAATAACAAAAGTAGACAATAAAAAAGACAAAAGGACATACTCTTCTGAATAAAGATTAAATACTAAGGGGATACAAGGAACAAATACAAGGAAATATATTAGGACCAATACTTTTCTTAATATATATAAATGATATAACGGAAATTACTAATCATCCATGCATTTTGTTTGCCGACGATGTGTCTGTAATTATCACATCCAACAATAATAGTAATAACAACAATAGTAGTAGAGCCATAACTGATCAGGAATTCGAAATTAATCATACAGTTGAAACTATTATAAAGTGGCTCAATATGAACAACCTAGATATCAATTTAAGCAAATCGAAATACATCCAATTTAACAAACATATACCACGTCTTAATATAACAAGAATTGAATTGGAAGCCACAAATATAGTCGGTATGCAGTAGAATAAATAAATTCGTTTACGCGCTTATGAGACAAATCACAACGACTGCTACGGCTGTCTCTGCATATCGTGCGTATGTTGAGTCCAGTTTACGATAGCCTGGCGCAACAGCACTGATAAAAACAGAGCATTTGTCGCACAGAAAAAGTGCATCGGAGCAATCTGTGGCCTACCACCTCGAAGTAGTTGTAAACCTCTATTTAAGCAGCTTGGCTTATTGACTCTACCGTCGCTATACATGTATGAAATATGCATGTTTGTCAGTAGGAATAGGAACCTGTTTAGACGGATGTGTGATTCTAGTCAGCGTGCTCGCAGCAACCCTAATAGGCTTATTTTGGATGTCAGGCCGAGGTTGGCGGCTTATAGAAAAAGCTGCCTTGATATGTGTATTAGAGTTTTTAATAAAATACCGGAAGAGCTCAAAGATTTAAATGCTAAAGCACTCAAACCAAAGCTATATGAATGGTTAATTACAAAAGAATTCTACACTATAAATGAGATATTTGAATAAATTGTAATGTTAATGTACTCATCTATTCTAGTCCTATAAATGTACCGTTTTGAGATTTTTATTTTTATTTGACTAAGTAATTATTATGCACATTATAGCTATGAGATTTATTATTCCTAATTTTAAGTATTACATTTTGCATGCCACTAAGTGGTTAATCATGTAGAACTATCAATCATTCAATTATGTAAGACCCATTTGTACCATGGTTAAAGCAAATAAATATTATTCTATTCTATTCTATTCTACACAGACACACAGATACACAGATACACAGACACACAGATACACATGTCAAACTTATAACACCCCTCTTTTTCGTCGGGGGTTAAAAACAAGTGCACATAACATCTACCCATTCAATTAAGTTACCCTTTGTATTTTTGAAGAATATCAGACCTTTTGTAAATAGGCGATCACTTAAGGGAGGCTTTAATGTACGGTATGAATAGATACTGAACCCCTTTGAAGACGAAAAAATACTGCAGCTATTTACCCGTCAGCTAACATCAATGGAAACCACTTAAAATATTCCGGATATTAGTCGGATGAAATAAATCGAGGACGTACAAATTGAGGTATTGGATCCCGATCAGTGGCCAGTACTTTGCCCGAGTCTGTACATAAATATTTTTAGGGTTCCGCACATCAAAACGAAAAACGGAATACTTATAGGGCCACTTTATTGTCCGTCTGTGTCTCAAGACCCTTTTTCTCTGGAACGCGTGGAGGTAGCATGTCGAAATTAATACCAAATACTCAAGCCTGCAGTCCCTTGAAGCTGTGAAAAAATCAGACTTCTAAGTCAGCGCAATCGAAAGATACAGTCATTAAAAAGGTTGTTTCCATACAAATTGCCGTACTGTGAAAATCTAAAGGGAAAAGCGGGAAAATCTTTGTACGGAACCCTTAGTGCGGAAGTCCGACTCGCACTTGGCCGGTTTTTTTAAACGACAAGGAAGGCAAACGAGTGGGTCACCTGATGGTAAGCGATCACCACTGACCATAGACACCGGCCAGCTATAGGATGAAATGCTTCTTGTGCCCGTAACTACACCGGCTGTCTTACTCTCCACATCGGAACACAACAGTGCCCTAAGCACGACTTGTCGAATCCTGCGTTACGTTACGGTTATCGTATCGAGATCGAGAAATCTCATACTAAATTTTAGTTCCAAATACGCTCACGGGCGGGCGCTGTTCCAAACGTCATACAAACTCGTTATAGTTTACTATTCGAGTTTACGTGATGCAGGATTCGACAAGTCGTGCTTAGGGCACTGTGCAAGCACTAGACATAACGAAAACGGGATATTGACCGTAATTACCTTATAGGTTTGATGTCTAATGCAATTAACCGCAAATCATTTAAAACTGTTAGTGCAAGCACTGTTGCTTAGCGGCAGGATTAGCGAGTAAGGTGGTTGTAGCGATCTGGACGGACGTCGCATAGGGTCCTTCTACCCTACACAATAACACTCGGGCCAAAGTATACACAATAACACTCGGGCCAAAGTATTAGCACAGTCTATACAGTCGTCCGACGAAGGCCTCTAGACAGGTCAATCGTGCGGGGGGGTGCGGGGTGCGGGGCGGGCAGGGCGAGCCCCCTTGCATACGCCGCCACTGCCCGATTAGTTAGAAACTTTCGCCCTCCTTGGTGCTTTGGCCATGCGGTTGCGGTGTCGGCATTTACGCAAACATCAAAGGCGTCGGACCACTGGTAGGTATAAGCTCTTTACGCTTGCCTACATGCGCTTGCTTGCATTTCTTTTTAGTAACTGTGCCCTAAGCACGACTTGTCGAATCCTGCGTCACGTAAAATCGAATAGTAAACTATAACTAGTTTGTATGACGTTTGGAACAGCGCCCGCCCGTGAGCGTATTTGGAACTAAAATTTAGCATGAGATCTCTCGATCTCGATACGATAACCGTAACGTAACGCAGGATTCGACAAGTCGTGCTTAGGGCACTGTTATGGGACCTACACTGAGCATGTTCCGACATGCTCTTGACCGGTTTTTTAACGTAATTGATAAAACGTGGATCCAATTATCCGTCATCGGCCAACTCGGTGGGTACAGCCCCCTTCGATACTTTGCATAATGGCGATGATTCTCGCTACCTCGCTGTCTATGTAATACCGGCAACTCCCCCGATCCCTTGACTTTTTAACTTCCGACGCGAAAAGAGGGGTGTTATAACTCTATCTTGTGTATCTGTCTGTGGCATCGCAGCTCCTGAATGGATGTACGTATTTGGATTCGGCTTTTTTTATCGAAAACTAGTTTAATCGAGATGGTTTCTTAACTAAGTTACGTTTAGCCGCTTTTGAGATATGGAACTTTGTAATGAAAATTTCGGGGGGATTTCAATGTTTCTAGTTATGTTATTATTATTAACAGTTGCTGCACGCTTCATTTTGGGAGATTGATTAAAAATGTAAAAAAGGAAGGCGTTTAAAGTTTTAACAAGTGCACAGATAGTAAATTAATTTATCAGTTAGACATACGTAACTATACCTACAGATAATTATACATATATTTCAAAGTATTTTTTGTAAAACTTCTGTCGTCCAAATTGTTTCATGGCAAGGGACTAGACGTTAGCTGATGAAAAGTATTTCAAACAATTTAATTTACTGGAAGCCAGTTAATGTGTGACAATACCAAAGTACCATAATTACAATACAAATATTCTTTATTGAACACCACAAAGCACAAACATTAAAACAGTACAAGCAGTAAAGTTTATATTTGAAAGGTAACTGAACTAATAAAACGTCTATCGCATTAACTTCAAGGCTTCATCAACGATTATTCGCTTTGGTAGTTGTGTAAAGTATAATTATGATATTTGATTATAGAGGCCAATGTCCAACTGTGACCCATAATAATAATAACCTAACCAACTTAGAAAAGTTGAAAAACCCCCGACATTGCAATTTCAAAGTTCAATATTTCAAAAACGAGCAAACCGATTTTAATGAAACTTTTCTAAGAATCATCTCGATTAAACTAGCTTTCGATAAAAAAAACCGCATCGAAATCGGTAAATCTGTTTAGGGCTATGATGCCACAGACAGATACATAGATACACATGTTAAACTTATAACACACCTCTTTTTCGTCGGGGGTTAATAAACATGACATAATAAACAAGAACTACGTAGAATGTAGCAAGTATCTTGAATTCACAGACTTTTTACCTGATTAATGTAAACGTCCCGATGATCGACACGTTAATTCTAATAATTGACACCCTGTGTCACCTTTCTTGCTACGTATCATTACGTATTAAAATTAAAGGTGTTAACTGTTGGAATAGTTTCGGTCACAGGAACCGAGTTATTTTGTATTATTCTTAACTTGTATGGTATTCAGTGCCCTAAGCACGACTTGTCGAATCCTGCGTCACGTAAAATCGAATAGTAAACTATAACGAGTTTGTATGACGTTTGGAACAGCGCCCGCCCGTGAGCGTATTTGGAACTAAAATTTAGTATGAGACTTCTCGATCTCGATACGATAACCGTAACGTAACGCAGGATTCAACAAGTCGTGCTTAGGGCACAGATAATCTTAGGTATAGTTAGCTTGTGTAAACTTGTTTTAAGGCTATTCACAGAAGAGCGAGCATACAGCCTCAGGCTACGCTTTTATATAGACTTCAGGCTGATGCGGTGATGCAAGAAATTCTAAAATTTAAGACAAGTAAGAATACAGGGCAAAAGAGAGGAGAAACGTGTATTCCCAATTAGAAGAATTGAAAAAAAAATTAAAAGGAACTAGACCAGGGTTTCTCCAACTTTTAACCTCACGTACCCCTATTAAATTCCCCAGACGACTGACTAAAAAGACAAGTCCTTACTGACCGACCGACTGACTGACTGACTGACTGACTGACTGACTGATCGACGTACAGCCCAAACTCCTGTACCTAGAAAGCTGAAATTAGACATAGAGGTTCCTTTTATAATGTATGCCCGGGGTAAGAGGGGATTTTTCGAAATTCACACGGGATAGAGAGTTCTGCCACGGGAGCGAAGCCGCGGGCGAAGCTAGTCATTAATAAAGTAAGGCTTTTACTTATAACAATGTGTGTAGTTACTTACATTCATCGCTCGGTTTATTCGCGCGCGTGCCACTGAGATAGCCTATCACCCGTCACGTGTCATAGTTACGTCATACTGTAAATCTTGTAGCGAACAGCTTACGATCAGTGCCCTAAGCACGACTTGTCGAATCCTGCGTCACGTAAAATCGAATAGTAAACTATAACGAGTTTGTATGACGTTTGGAACAGCGCCCGCCCGTGAGCGTATTTGGAACTAAAATTTAGTATGAGATTTCTCGATCTCGATACGATAACCGTAACGTAACGCAGGATTCGACAAGTCGTGCTTAGGGCACAGTTGGCGAACCCCTGGGGGTCGCGTACCTCACTTTGAGAAACTCTGAACTACTTCGACGATCTTCTAACCGGTATTTTTAAACGGGCACAAAAATCTCATGCTGACGTTTTCAACATATTTCGCCAGAACCAAGCCAGAACAGTGCCCTAAGCACGACTTGTCGAATCCTGCGTTACGTTACGGTTATCGTATCGAGAGCGAGAAATCTCATACTAAATTTTAGTTCCAAATACGCTCACGGGCGGGCGCTGTTCCAAACGTCATACAAACTCGTTATAGTTTACTATTCGATTTTACGTGACGCAGGATTCGACAAGTCGTGCTTAGGGCACTGTGATGTTTGGGTTTTCGAAAAAAGGCAATACCACCTATATAAATAAACTAGCTTATGCCCCGCGGCTTTGCCCCTGTGAAATATTTCAAAATGGGCTAGTTCCCTATCCCGTGGGAATTTTGAAAAATCCCTTCTTAGTGTACCTCTAGGATACTCAAGGTATATGTTTGCCAAATTTCAAGTCTCTAGGTCCAGTGGTTTAAGCTGTGCGACCTCTGTCAGTCAGTCAGTCAGGGTACTGTTTTATAGGTATAGATAATGAAAGTGCTGGGGCTATAGTTCCCACGCGGGCCTAGTAAAGATTACGAACTTCACACACACCACAAAATTATTGAATTGCTTCACAGGAGTGTGCATGTTTCCTCACGAGGTTTTCCACCACCGAAAAGCTCAATAAATTCCAAATGTAAGTCGCACACAAATTCCGAAAAATTAGAGGTTCGAGGCCCGGTTCGAACCCACAACGCTATGCTTGAGAGGCCGTAGGTCAAACCACTAGGCTATCACGGCTTCTAGAAAAATCTAATTAAGTACCCAGTAAAGGTTTTTAGTATTTTCCCTTCTGAAATAAAACGAAGGCATTACTATTATTCATAATTCGCGAGATTATCGCGACCATGATTCACAGCGCCGCCTAATGAAATTAAAGTGAGAATTAATGCAAACAAGACGAAACGACTTGTCTAAAATATGGTAATGTTGCTTAATTTTGCTGGTAATTACCTACCTAAATATACTTATTATACTTTTTGTAATTACCTTTGTTAAGTACTCCGCTTTATTAAGAGTATACTTTTACGGGCACGTTTCTAGATTAGCTTACTTAATAGTCAGCCTAAGTTAGCCTTTAAGTAAGTAAGTAAGTAAACACTTTATTGTACAAAAAACAGAACAAAAACACAAGTTACAATAATCAAATTCGAGCACAAAGGCGGGCTTATCCCTTTAAGGGATCTCTACCAGCCAACCTTTGAGTAGTGGAGAGGAATAGTTCACTGGGGATCGACAAAAAGTAAGTTCATAATTATAAATATCGAGAGACAATACAATATATAAATTCATACAAAAGCCTACCATAATTACAATATACTTGTAGATACATAGTAGAAATAGCCTTTAGCAGTGAACGCATATCTAACAGCACATAAATATCAATATCTTAATATCAATAAATATCATGCGACAATTGATACCAATTGATCTATTCCCAAACTAGGCAAAGCCTGTATTATGGGTACTAGACAACGGATAAACATACTTGTATAGATAAATACATACGTATATACATATCAGAAATCCAAGACCCGAGAACAAACATTCGTATTCATCATACAAACATCTGCCCCGACCGGGAATCGAACCCGGGACCTCAAGCTTCATAGTCAGGGTCTCTAACCACTAGGCTATCCGGTCGTCAAACATACCCTCATATACCAAGTTTATTTAAACTTACAATCATTCGTTTATTTCAATATCACTCCTTCACCGTCGAGTGAATTTAGAATTTCATTTGGAAAATATAACACTGTTATAATATACTACATTCACCAACATTGGAACGCTTAAAAAGTCATCAAACCATTTGTGCAGGATTCGGTGGCTTTCAGGATTCCAATTCAATTAATTCGTTTATTTTAATTTATAAAAGGGGTTTATTTCGTTTTAAACCAATACAATAATGTTTAGTGCTTTTTTTCGTGGCCGGTGACTTGCGAGAGTATATATGCTTCTTCTAAAAAAAAGGGGTAGGTAAGATTCCGCGTGCGCCGGTAGAGGGCGCTAGTAGGCGTGGACACCATTTTTCCTCAAAAGAAAATAGCTGCAAGACACACCATAATTTAATGTGTGTGTCAAAAATTACACTGCCCGAGAAAGTTTTTCAATTAAAAATAAATAGGTTATAGGGTGGCTGATATTATGAGGGTATAAGTTTAATTCTCGTAGGTAAGAAGCGAGTCAGCTCATAAAGGATACAAGGTACGGGCGGAGTTGGTAAAGCTACTGAAACTAGGGCTACCTTGTAGGTATGTTTCCTTTGTTCTTTTAGGGTGAGTAAAATCCAGACTGCTTTTAAAAGTAAGGAAATTAAATTTGACATACTCTGCCAGTTCCTCAATTAGAACGAACGACTTTTCTGCTATGCAATTTCTGACTATGTAAAGTTCTACAGTCGAGTTCTCCAATATCTATGCAGTCAACAGTTCAAACATATCTATACACAGACCTTATTGCCAGTAACATAAGGTCTGTGTTTAGATATTTATGAAGCGTTGGCTGTACAGATATTGGAGAACTCGACTGTACAACCAGGACGGAGGTTGAACACAGTTTTCGTAATGTTCAGATTATTTTAATTTCCTAGTATTCCAAGTTACCATATATGTAAGAATGGTTGGCGTTAATTGCTTTCCACAAAGGTAATTATGCCTGAATTGAACTGAATAGTAGTTGCTCGGATGCCTTTAAATATCTCGTAGATTTTTTTCGTCATAATCACAATCATGTAATATTTTTTCTGCAACTAAAACGGAAAACATTCCGGCAAATATTTGACATGGACTCCGTACAATGGGTTAGGTTAGGTTTAGTCAGTTTTAAATCTTTCCTGAAAAGTGGGTAGGTATTTTCAGTGTAATTTCAGTTAAACTAAAACTAGAATAAAACTGAAACTAGTTTAACTAAAAACAATTAAGCTCACCCTCGACCACACATGAAAAATAGCTACGTCTGTGCGGTAAATGCAGGTATGTTTCCATTACTGCTACACGAACCAACACTACTAATTAGTGTAGTGGTGGCGGTGATAGTTGGATCTGTGTGGCATGTGTCGATTTGTGTAGCAGTGGTGGCGGAGGTGTTGCATGGAGACGTACAATTTGCCGCACAGACGTAGCTATTTTTCATTTGGTCACAGGTGAGCAAATTATTTGTTGTCAGTTCATAACAGAGACCCACATTACCTACAACGTTTTAAACACAAAGTTTGCTTTAGTTTTCTTAGGTTGTGCCAGCCCTGCACTGCAGCCAGGGGTTGATGTCAACAAGGGGCAAAAATTCCCCAAAAAGCGGGGTTTTTCGGGCAACGTCTTTGTTACATTTCCTAATTTAGGCAGTTAAATTATTTACATAAAGTAGACGGAGTAGCTGTTACACCGGCTCTGTTTACTCGGGAACATTGCAGCGCGCCTGAAACTTCTGATGAGATGTGACAACAAGTTTGCAAGTGTAATATTTAAGTTAAACGAGTTATCTTTATGGCCACTAATTACGTACATAAATGTAAACTTAGAAACGATTATTACAATTATTGTCTACTAGCTTTCGCCCGCGGTTTCGCTCCCGTGGCAGAACTCTCTATCCCGTGGGAATTTCGAGAAATCCCGCCTTGTCCCGGGCGTACATTATAAAAGGAACCTCTATGCCAAATTTCAGCTTTCTAGGTCCAGGGGTTTGGGCTGTGCGTTGATCAGTCAGTCAGTCAGGACTTGTCTTCTTACCTACCTATTATAGGTATAGATATGTTAAATTAGATTGGTATAGTTTATAGTTCTGTTGTATATTTATTTTTTTTTACCTGATGGTAAGTGATCACCACTGCCCATAGACACCCGCAACCGGAGGGTTTGCAGATGCGTTACCAACCCAGAGAGCTAAGATGAAATGCCTCTTGTGCCCGTAATTACACCGGCACAAGAATCTAATTGTTTAATAATTTCCTTAGTAAATTTGGCCACTGCCTATTGTGTTTATCATTGTTATGACTCATATTTATCTATTTCAGAATGTCAATTGGCAAATTCGCTAACTTGAGTTGACACAAACGAAAACGTTCAAAACAATATCTACAGTATTGCTATCTTGTATTTTCTTTGCAGGTACCTTTTTTGTTTTTAGGGTTCCATACCTAAAAAGGAAAAAACGGAACCCTTATAGGATCACTTTGTTGTCCGTCTGTCTGTCTGTCTGTCTGTCTGTCAGGACCCTTTTTCTCTGGAACGCGTGGAGGTAGCATGCTGAAATTAATATCAAATACTCAAGCCTGCGGTCCCTTGAAGCTGTGTAAAAATCAACCTTCCAAGTGAACGCAATCAAAAGATACAGTCATTACAAAAGCTATTTCCATACAAATCGCCGTACTGGGAAAACCTCAATGGTACTTCCAGTTGTCCTAGAAACTTGAAATTTGGTATGAAGGTAGCTCTTATAGCACAACTACTCGGAAAAGTGTCAAAATCTAAATTTTTTATATCTGTCTTGTAGATTTCGCAGACCAATATAAGTTGACACCACACTGCGTACAATTTGCTTAGGAGCAGGGCTCTGCTAACACTGGACTTCTTAAAACACTGGGGAAAGGCATTAAAATCTTTCTACGGAACCCTCGTGGGCGAGTCCGACTCGCACTTTTTGTGGTATTTAATGAAGTCTTTGTATTGTATTGTATTGTATTGTATGGTAACGCCCCTCTTTGTTACATGAGAGTTAAAAAACACAACCGACAATTTTAAGCTAGGACGATGTCCTTCGAAACATTTGATTAATCGATCCTTCGGCTTGAAAAGGTTAGGTATTAACCTTGGCTTTAAAACCGGTGTCAATTATGTATGAGTTATGATATGGACTAAAATCAATTAATTCGATCAATTACAATTTGTTTTATAAATCTTTAAAATGTTTTTGTTTAATAAATGAATTGTAAGTAATGGTGGATCTTAGCGTAACAAGCTATTCTAAGCAGACATACCTACTAATTATTGATAGAAGTAATTTAAGTACAAGTATAACTATCTACCACCCTAGCCCAGCCCAGTGGTTTGACCTATGGCCTCTCAAGCAGAGTGTCGTGGGTTCAAACCCCGGCTCGCACCTCGGAGTTTTTCGGAATTTATGTGCGGAATTACATTTGTAATTTATCATGAGCTTTTCGGTGAAGGAAAACATCGTTAGGAAACCTGCACACACCTGCGAAGCAATTCAATGATGTGTGTGAAGTTCCTAATCCGCACTGGGCCCGCGTGGGAACTATAGCCCAAGCTCTCTCATTCTGAGAGGAGGCCTGTGCCCAGCAGTGGGACGTAAGAAAGGCTGGTGATGATGATGATAACTATCTATGCTGAATTATTTCATTCGTATAAAAAAACCGGGCAAGAGCATGGCGGGCCATGCCTATGTGTAGGGTTCCGTAACCGTTACTACAAAGAAATGCAGTCCAGTGCCCTAAGCACGACTTGTCGAATCCTGCGTTACGTTACGGTTATCGTATCGAGATCGAGAAATCTCATACTAAAATTCGAATAGTAAACTATAACGAGTTTGTATGACGTTTGGAACAGCGCCCGCCCGTGAGCGTACTTGGAACTAAAATTTAGTATGAGATTTCTCGATCTCGATACGATAACCGTAACGTAACGCAGGATTCGACAAGTCGTGCTTAGGGCACTGATGAAAAGGGCGTATCTTCATGCCACTTGCGTCCTTTTGTTGAAAAGCGCAGTTTTTCAGCAATAACTCAAAAACGGTAAATGCGATCATGTTGAAAACAATTTTCGTTTAAAGCTAAAGCAACAGTAAACCGTTGTAATATTTTTCACATTTTTTTTGAGTTACGATTTAGAAGATAAATGTGTGTATGTATGTATACTGTATGAATATCTCTTTATTGCACATAAAACAAAAAATAACAAAGAAGTGGGGACAAAATTTATGCAACTTTCTGAGCGATTATTTTCGGAAATATTCGCTTAGTCAAAAATAAATCTTAAGAACCTGTAAGTGTTCTTTAGAGTTGTCGAAATATATGCCACACGTTGATATTTGCCGGTTTTTTTTTTATTACTTTTGTTACATGTATGGAGTGCCCCCAGAAATACCTATTTACTTTTGTTATTTAACTATCGAACTAAGTAGCGGCTTTAAGAAGACACCCATACTCCAAATTTAATCAATATATCGAGTACATGTCTAACTATGTAACTGTCATAAATATGGAAATCCGCAAAGTAACGCCTGATTCAATAAATTTGGAGTATTTTGAATACAGGTTTTTTTACAAACTATGCTTTTTGTTGGCCGTACTTGCAGTCATCCAATCCATATACCCGTAAAAAAATCAAGTCAATTCGAACACTGAAAGTGGGTCAAATGTAACTTGCAAGATTTGATTACACACGGACAGGTGGAAACTAAACAAAAGCTTGTAACTAGCGAGCCCCACTACCATTGCGGCCTCACCAACACAGCTACATCCACAGAACTACATCTAGATAGAAGGAAAGAGTGTAGGTACCTCGCATGCCTAAAAGAACCGACCGTTTTCCACGTGCCAGGTGAGAGGTCTTATTGTCTAACGCGCTCAGAGTCTCTACGTCCAATTCGTCAGTGTCAAATTGTGTGAGTACTGTGTGTTATCGATACGTGCCACTAGTGGCGCTGCTTATTAGCGTATTGTAATTCAGACTTAAACGCGAACGCGATCGAAACGTTTTTATTGGCCGTTGATTACACTAGACGCTCTGCTTTGCTTTGGCATTCGCCATCATACCGTTTGAAAGAAAAAAATGGCGATTTCATATAAAAGCGAGGCTGAGTGCGTTAAACAATAAACCAACAATTTTAAAAACAAAACACTTACCTTGTTTTTTAACAATTAAACTGTTCGAACACCCTCAAAAAAGTTGGAGCTGTTAATGAAGCCAATCTTGACACATTGCACAGCTATAAAGTTTCTGATTATTGACAATGTTGACCATAGGAGAAAAATGCTAGACTTGCTTGTTTGTTACACGTGTCAGTAATCAGACACTGAGCTGTGCAATGTGACAGGATTGGCTTCATAGCGGCGTACACTAAAGTACACTCGTGACGTCAAAATATCTACGCAAAGTGTTACACGCTCGGCTCCCATAATCGATTAACTCTTTCCGTCTAACCCACTGTAATTCTGTGGCCACGCCAGAAAGTTTGCCCGCGTTAATTGAGGCATGCGGGCCAGTTCCACTCAAAACTGTAACTAAATAATCAGGGCCATCCAATCGGTACAATATTTACCTTCGACCCCTGGGCCTCCTCCAATTGGTTGTGCCACCTGTCCCTTCCCCATTTACATGTACCCAATTTGGAACAGACATTATGACTCGCTGTCTAGTGACCCGCGTGACGTCTGCGGATTAAGGCTTAGCGGGAACGCGGCTTTGCTGGATATGATTTATACTTGGGGGTTTAAACAGGGCAAGTGTCAAGGTAGATTAAGAATGTTATGGCAGTTTAAACGCGTTCTATCGTTGCAGGCATCACAAAATAAAATTACACCCGAAAATTAATATAGGCATCGAACGAGTTTGACCTCCTGAATTAACTGAATTCATTTTTATAAATTTATTATTACTTATTACTTATTAGATGAAATGTAAGTGACAATAAAATAATAAGAACAGCAATACCAATAGTACCTAAGAAAATAAATAAAATACCTTACCTTTTCTTTAAAAAATGCACTTACTATTTTGAGTTTAACAACGTCACACACTATCGTCATAAACGTCTTTACTTACTTTGTTTTTATCGAAACTACTCAAAGGTAATAATAGATCTATCCTAACGTAGAACTGAAGTTACGTCCGTTTAAAATAAGCACCTTTTTAATAAATTACTAATAACTTAAATAATGAATCGTAGCGAAATGTTTAACTTACTTAAATATTGTTAAGTTCCTCTTTCCAAACAGAATGCAGACAACTAATCAAAAACAAAACATGAAACATGTCTTAAAAACATGAAATGTTGTAAATTTTTTGAAGCGATACTTTCTGCATTTAGAATTAAAACACGTGTACCTAATTTAGTAGTTTTCTAGCCCTACTGTAAAAACACAAAATCGGCAGATTCAAACTCAATCTAATACCCGTAAATATATAGATAATCATTTTATTAGAAAGGCACACAATATTCCTACAATTACAGCAGTATTGAATAGCCACATAAGTTGAGTTAATTTAATTTGTAGCAATTTTTACGAAACGGCCTTTACTGTAATTGTGTTCAAATACTTACCAAAACGTCGACCTGCTCTCAAAAAATTGCCCACCGCTCCGACATTCGATCTAAAATTAAACATTCTTTATTCGTACTGAATCAGTACGACTCCCTCTTGACCCAGATCCTCCAGTGGTGGCTAAAATCCGACACTTACCCAACAATAGCTGGAACCACAGCTATGTGTGATAATGGAGTGAATTAAAAGGTACCCAAACCATTGTTCTACGGAACCGGGGCGCTGACTTGTTTTATTTTCGCTTTGTGTAAGATTGGCTAAGACTGTTAAGGGTGCCATTTGGGTTTACCACCGAACAAACTTACACATATTTCGAAATAAGCGTTGGAACTAAAAATAGCGGCCCGATCCACATTAACAACTAACCTGCACACGAATACGAAATAATGGAAATTTGCATGCGAACCGATGAGCCAAAACTACGTGCGACTGGAACAATTTCCCTAGGGCTTTCAGTGTTCCCCAGGATAGTCAAAACAACAACAATGTGAACTAAAACTTTGTTCCAATGTCGAATGTCAGTAGAATTATAAGTCGGCATTACACAACAAGCTATTCTCGAAGAATATTTTTCTAGAAGCTCGATTTAACTAGAAATCGAACTTCTTTCTTTCTAGCTTCGACACTGTTTTTTGACCAGAAGGCTAAATTTGGTCATTTACAATTTACAAAAAAAAAATCTGTTAAAATTTTCATTTTTAATACAAGCTTTTTGCCGACTGTACTTTTTGTTGTCTGTACTTGCACTGTCATCCAACTTGCACATCCATATTTTCAAGTTGATGCCAATAACTGTTCAAGAGTTCCCTGTGGAGACGACCCTGGGCGCACCACCAGGATTTCATTACCAAATTGTTGTATCGTCACCGGATTTTATATAAGTATGCCAAATTTCTTTCCTACGGAGCCGAAATGTGGACCTTGACTGCGAGGTTAGTCCATAAATTCCGGGTCACTCAGCGAGCTATGGAGAGAGCAATGTTAGGGGTCTCTTTGAAGGATAAAATCCGCAATCACATTATCCGACAAAGAACTAAAGTCACCGACGTTGCTCAAAGAATTAGTTCGTTGAAATGGCGTTGGGCTGGCCACGTTCGTCGTAGGAACGATGAACGGTGGAGCAAACGAGTCCTCGAATGGAGACCACGAACGGGGAAACGTAGTGTGGGGCGTCCTGAGGCACGATGGACGGACGACCTCAAGAGGGTTGCTGGCGGCGGATGGATGCGAGGGGCCGAAGACAGAGTGTTGTGGCGCGCCATGGAAGAGGCCTATGTCCAGCAGTGGACTGCTGTGGGCTGATGATGATGATGATGATGATGATGAAACCCTGACCATGAAGCTTAAGGTCCCGGGTTTGAATGTTTGTTCTCGGGTCTTGGATGTTTAATATGTATATAAGTATGTATTTATCTATACAAGTATGTTTATCCGTTGTCTAGTACCCATAGTACAGGCTTTGCCTAGTTTGGGACTAGGTCAATTGGTGTCAAATTGTCCCGTGATATTTATTTTATTTTATTTTATTTAAATTTCTTCCCAATCGGTTGAGGATAACTGTTTTAAAATTCAGTTGCAAGATTTGACGGACAACTTACATACTAAAGGTGCAAGTAAAAGCTTGCAAAAAGCGTTGTTTCTCTTCAATTTACGATTTTAAATTTAAATATTTCACTCAACAAAGGCAGTATTAAACGGATGGCGCGTATTCTATTACTACTCGAGATAACGTCACAAGTGACAAGTTACATTTGTCTCTGTCGTGGTCATAAATATTTTACCCATTTCTTGGTGCTGGCTGGACGCAGATAATGAAATTATAGAGTAAACTGTACAAACACAACGGAAACTGATATGTGACCATGTAGTTTGTATTAATACTACGTGATGGTTACATGGTTCTGGTGCCATTTCTATGGCAAACTCGTGGTTTAAATTGATAAAAGTTTTCAATCACACGACGCAAGTTGATTAGGTAAGTAAGTAAAGTTAGAAAATACACCATTTTCATTAAATGGCACATCACATGCGGGTTAAAACTCCCTGCAAATGCTATTTCAGCTTAACTCCGCGGCACGTGAACCTGAATTAGCTGCTTAGCAGACAGCCCGAAATAAGCGCTCACTGCTATCGGCATGTGCTGAGTAACATTTCCTACAGTAAACATTAGTAGGTCGAGCCATGAGTCGTAGGCGTCGACATCACCATCGAGATGTTATCACCAAGGCCGCCTTAATGAAATTGGACTCGAAACTGCTTACAGGATGTTTTGATTACGGACGTTTAAAAATTCTACTTCGATGATTAATCGTGATTTCTATTAAGTTTCATTAAACCTTGGAATGAGGTTACCCATTAATGAAAACACGATAACGTGAAAACTGTTTTACTAAACCACATTTGCCCTAGTAATAAATTACAAAACAACATAATCTGTCAACGCAAAAGCCAATAAATTACGTGAAGCTAAACAAGTAGGGACCGACGTTCAATCCGTAGAACGCAGTCAATAAATTTCGAAACAATAGTCATAAATACCATTAAGTGGAGTACAAGACTAAAGTACAGAGGACACATTGAAGCAACCCTGCCATCTCTAGGGGGCACTTCTGTTCCAATTCCTCGAAAGTGTCAGGCAAAAATTGTGTTAGGTAATGCCAGTACACATGTAGGGGGGTGTTCACACGACCCGTACAAAACTTTATTGCAGACAGTATTTGCACGGACCTAAGGAATATAGGTAGACGTCCTCTTCGAAAGAGTCAATATTTTCCGGCAACTTGTAAAAACTTTTCTTGGACGTTTTTATTGAATACATTAATAAGTTTGAAAAACTTTAATAAATGCAATGTGTAAGTAAGTTATTTATAAGGACAAGATTTTTTTACAAATGGCACTGAAGCATCACATACTAATTTATAAGTAAACTCATTGTTAAATACCTATTTACATATTATTGTGAATGAATCAAATCGTGATTAAGACAATGCGTTTTGCAATTAACAGAAATCACCCCCTGTTCCTAATTCTATCATTGGTAGAAGTGGGTCCTAAATTTTAAGCACCTAAGACATTCCCGACCAAAAAAATGAAAACCATCACGATGGAATGGGAAACTCTAAGTGCAATTACGGTCTCCCCCGCAATTTCGACTACCATTTATTAGAGTTAGGCGAAGATCCAGGGCAGGTAGCTAATTCGGATGTAATCGAACCGCGGTCGGTGCGAGAAGCAGACGGTGCAATTTTACGCCTACCAGACACGCTCGATAACAAATGCTTTGAGCACGGCATCGGAACGAAACCTACCTTCTGAACCACTAGGGATACGTGGTAGTCTTATGAGGGTTTGCTCATATCTTTACGTAGTGTTAATGTGTAAAATCATTGGCTCTATCTCGCGAGAAAATTTTGCTCCAATGCTAGATTCGCATGTTATGAATAAGGAGTGATATACTTACATGAAGATTACAATGAGACAATGACAGACAGTATACTATGGTGCTGTAGATGTGTGTCCGTTCCAACCTGCAATCACGAACTTTAATCACAAGAGACTCCACAGAAAACTCATTTAGGCCATGCGTTTAATTTTCTCCTCGGCACAGCCAATACGAGTAACGTCAAAAGGAATTAAATCCCTCGCCAAAAGCGTACGGGCTACCTGATTTGAGCAAGATTTTTATCTTTTTAACTTCCTGTTTCAATTTGGAACCGTTTACAGTTAGAAACACAGTTACCTCAGAAATTGGCGGCGTATAAAAGTCGCCCTGTCCGAACATTCCGGGCGCTGTAGCTCTTCGCGAATCGAACGAAAACGATTTTACCTCGGCTGGGCACGTAATGCTGCGAATATTTTTGGGATGTTTGATAATGCAGATGTGAGCGTTTTTATGTAAGACCTGCGGAAACCCGTTACACAATGGCAGGTTATGTTTGACGTACTCAACGCCATGAGACCAAGAGGGTGCCAAAAAAGCTGTGATTCAAATCTCAAATCAAAGAACTGTCTGTGAGGGCCGGCACCGCATCTGTATTTATTTCATTCTTTTGTACCTAAGTATCCGACATAGGCATTCACTAAGAATTGCTTGAAATGCTGTGAAGGTCGCATTCAGGACCTGCAAAAGCATAAGGATCGTTATTAATACCAAGTTCCTGTTGGCATACGGTCGTACTCAGGAATTATAAAACTATCAGCTTCTTCATGCTAATTCTCCCATATCAACATTGTTACTCGTAAATGGTTCAAAAACGTGCTACAAACGCTTGAGAACCTCGTATATAAACTTTGATGAAATTGGAATAACCACTCTAGACCGCGAACCTAAGGTGGTTATTTCAATTCCGTCAAAGTTTAAATACAAGATTGAGTCAGAGTGCCGTCGATATGCAGGTGTTAGCACATCACTATGCACGCAGGATAGCGTGACGACCAACAGCGCTCTTATCATCGATAGACCCCGACGCGCACGGCACTTGTTTTTACGGCCAGTTCGTAAAACAATCATCATAATTATTATGTAGTTCGTTTTTACGGCTGTCGTATTTTTAGTACCTACTCGTCTTAAAATTTTGGGGGCTTACATTATTCGCTGAAACGGGACAACGCTGTCTTGTAACGCCCGTCTGTCAAGAGAGCTAGTCAAGATGCGCTCAAAACGTTTGGCATATAAGCGCCAAAGCTTCTGCGTCTTCCTGTACCACTCTAAAATTACCATCGTGCTGTCAATTTTGCAAGAGACGCCAGCCCTCGCTGGTCTTGTCCAACACGTCGTACAGACGTGACCGCAGAATTGTCACGTACAAATATTCTAGTACCCTGCCGTTTTAACTAATTTGACTCATATGTTTGGTGGTAACATGCGTCGCGGTTAGTGTGACAGGGTACAATTGGACATGCTATTTTGTGCTGCGGAGATAATTTTGGAATATTGTGAGCTGCTTTTATAAGTTGTTAAGTTGAAATTACATAGTGGAAAATGTTTTAAACGAAAACTAGAAACTGGAAGGACAATAATTAAGTCATCGTCATGTAAATTCACGTCTAATTAGTAGTTGTTTTGAACTAAATACCTACATAGTTACTTAATTACTTGCGGATTAAAGTTCAACCTTCTGTCTATGTATTTGTGTATTGGAGATACTTTAATTTAGTACACATTGAAATAGTTTAACTTATTAGTTAGGCTCTTTACTTTCAAAAAAATGAGCGAAGCGAAATCTAAGTTCGAGGATATAGGTACCTACCTATACTTTATCCTACAGCAATCTAATCTAATGTACCTAATCTACATCTAGTAAATTTCATACCAAAGTCAACTTCTAAGATAACAGTGATTTAACTGTGCATACCTCTCTTTGTACATTATTTTATTTTATATTCTTTGTAATGTATAAATTACTCTAATATAATGTCGGCCTCAAATTTTATATAATGTACTTGATCACCTGGTGGTTCCAACGGAAGACCAGCGCTGGCTGCAAGGTCAGCATCATGCTGAGTTGAGACCAGTTCGGGACAATCTTTGTCCTGTGTCTTTTCTCTTGTTACCTCGTATTAATGTCACGAATAAATGTTTTCTTTCTTTCTTTACTTTTCACATAAAAAGCTTTTAATCTGGTTACCTTAATTCGCCGGTTGTTTTGTGTTGACGTCATCACGCGACTTTGGGCCACGGAAGGCATTCATCTAACAATTAAACCCCCGGAGTAAAATCAGTTGCTCTAATAAACGACACAATGGCCAGGTATGTATGTATGTTAGCCTGTCGATTTGTCGTGCTTAAGTATGTTAGAAACTGGGAATGGTAAAAAACGGAACCCTCGATTTCAAATACGTTTTTTTTATAATTTTACTATAAATAATTTTGATGTTATCTAAGAAAATAAGTGAAGCTTTCCGTCTTAACTTGGGCAAAAGATATTTAGTATGTAGGTATCTTGTCTCATTTCTCAAGCGATTCCTTCTCGAAGAATTTTGTGAACAGCTTCGATAATTATGTCTATAGTTTTTTATCGTTAAGTAGATTAGATACATTACATTAGATTGCTGTAGGATAAAGTATAGGTAGGTTCCTATATCCTCGAACTTAGATTTAGGAAATTTCTCATAAATATATTTCTCGATTTTTTTTCTAAAATGAGTTCACCAGGTCTACAGCTCACAAAGCCTCTAGTATAAGACGTGCCGATATGGCTATTTGTAGTGTAGATAGTAATGTGAACGCATGTCTTCTCTTAAATATGTACGTACCCCGAACTAAACCTACTCTCACCTCCACTCTAAGCAAAAAGTTTACGCATCAATTTCCGAAGCAAGATGCAAACGACGGAATTAATTAAGATACAAGTCTAAAACTCTAGAGTTCCAAACGTATTTATTGCGGCGCCCAACTTTGAGAACCCATTCGTTTTACTAACCGCTTGGTCAACACAACTTGACTGAAGAACTACTTTAACTAAAGCGGGGTGTTTATTTGGAGTGGTAGCAGTTATTTTTGGCTGCAATTTGCAGCTGGGGAATCTGGTGTGTATTTTTTATTTAACCCCGAATTTAATTACATTGCGAAGCTGTAGAGCGAACAAGTTACTAATGAAACGAACGTCACACTGTAAATTATTGTAATGGTTCACTAATACATATTTTACCGACTAACGTTGCACAACTGATTCATTTCGCAAAATGATCATTTCGTAACTCGCGTTTATTTCTGAAACTGTAAATATTTCAGGATTTTTATAAAACAAACCTAACTTAACCTACAAGATGATCCTGAAATATTTACAGTTTCGGAACAATTTAATGATCATTTTGCGAAACAAATCAGGTGTGAAATGTTTGTCGGTAAAATGATCGGATACCAATTGGAATGCAACATGCACAATGTTTCTTACTTAATTCGGAGTGACGATAAAGGTGGCTCAACGCTGATCGCAAAGCTAAGAAACTTTTGAAAAAAAGTAATCATACCGTTAACAGTCACATTTCCCATTGCATAAATATTTGTACTGTATTTGGGATTGTTGTTTCAATGCATAATGTTCATTTAACTATGTATAATGTAGTGCGAATAACAATCAGTGTGAAAATAAACATTACAAATCAGGCATTAATACCAATTCTGGTGTAAGGGTGGGCACGCGACCCGGAGTGTCGAGGTTCCGGGTTCGATTCCCGGGGTTGGTATTTTTTCTGGTTTTTCTGTGTATTCATGTTTCGGTGAGTTTATTAAAAATATAATTGATACACACGGGAAGACCGTAAAAATAAAAAAAATTGGAAAAATAAATAAAAAATACAAAAAGATTTTCCAATTGAGATCATGGATTACAAATCAGCGCACATTTTTGTTGCCCAATACCTAAACCAGCCATAGCAACGCCAATCCTTGCTAACAGTAGATTGGAAATCGTCGAATACGGAATATTATGAATGCAGAGGTGGACGGACGATCTGGTAAAGATCACGGGAAGCCATTGGCTACTGGTAGCACGAAAAGCAGTGGACATCTTCCGGCTGATTATGATGATGATAAAAGAAAGAAAAATATAATTATTAGACACTAATTCGGCACATACACATACATACATTTTGGGCATGGTGGGGTACAACGAGCTGGGAGTGAGAAGGGACTTGGCACTCGTCTCGTATGTACGGAAAATTTTAAGATATATTGGGGAGAGTAGGGCTGTGTGTGCCGGAGCGGTACGTGTGGCGGCGGCGGCGGCCGCGGCTGCTGGCCGAGCCGCGCGGCAGAACCAACTTGCTCAACAAGGCGCCGCTGACACGGGCTATACACACGCTCAACCAAATAGCCGAGGAAACAGATTTGTTTCTCTGTGTTCTGAGTGAATTCACAAGGGTAGCATTATTTGTTATTTGTTACAAAAACAGGCACTAAGATAGATTGTTCACTTTAGAACTTCTTTGTCGCATTAGGTTAAGCCTGTAATGATAGATGTAAGTGTGTTTGAATAAATAAATAAATTAATAAATTAACTAAAAAAGAAAACAATAATCAAAACAGACACACTATTGATTAACAAAGACAACGAACGATTAAAAATATGTGCCGAATAGCACTAAAAGAGTACTCGTGAGCGCGAAATCCCAGTAGTTTGACCAATCGCGTCTCAAGTAGGGTCGTGGGTTCAGGCAAGTGCCACCTTTGAGTTTCTTTTCTGTTTCTCCACCGCCAGTCAAGAAATTCAATTTGTTTTTATCACTTGTTGAACTGCCGACGCATTTACATGCATCATGATCACAGGAAAAGTCAAATAAATAAATCCAAATATCGGGAGCTCATCAAACCTATAACGTAATCGTGGTCAATGTGACGTTGTCATTATGTCTGAACAAGAGTTATAGGTAAAACTCTGGTTGTAATTCTATATTGAAAAGTGCTGTCTCATTATTTATAACCTAACCAACTTAGAAAATTTGAAAAACACCCTACATTGTCATTTCAAATTTCAATATTTCAAAAACGGGTGAACCGATTTTAGCTTTCGATTGAAAAAAAAACCGCATCGACATCGGTCCATCCGTTTGGGAGCTATGATGCCACAGACAGATACACAGATACACAGATACACATGTCAAACTTATAACACCCCTCTTTTTCGCCGGGGGTTAAAAACTATAATACTTAACTCTTGCTAAAGGCTAGTGACATGAGAGGAGAAAAGTAAGCAAATTCGCAAGGCATACTTCCGAGGTACATGGGATTTGAATTGAAATAATATTTCTATTTGGTCATTAACACCTAGGTTAAAGAGCTCGCAAACACGAGAAACACTAATTAAGATTTTGCAAAGCCTTGGTAGCGTAGTGGTTTGGCCTATGGCCTCTTAAGTAGAGGGTCGTGGGTTCGGGCCCCGGCTCACACCTTTGAATTTTCGGAATTTATGTGCGAATTTATATTTGATAATCATCATGGGCTTTTCTGTAAGGATAATTATGAGGAATCTGACACACTCAATGGTGTGTGTAAAGGTCCCAATTTCGTGTGGGAACTATAGCCCAAGTCTTCTCATTGTGAGAGGACGCCTGTGCCAACCGTGGGACGTAAATGACTGTTTCTCAAAAAGTTGTAACGTCAGAAATATTTGAATCCTACTTCATGCAGACGTCCGAAATTTTCTGACGTCAAGAAAATGTATGCAGGCAATGAGAGGTCCCATTTTTAACCGACTTCAAAAAAAGCAGGAGGTTATCACATTATCATGATACTCGGGACTTAATCGCGTAAAAAAAAATATATTTTTTTTTTACGCGATTAAGTCCCGAGTATCATGATATTG
Source organism: Clepsis dumicolana (assembly GCA_963691665.1). Lineage (NCBI taxonomy): Eukaryota > Metazoa > Arthropoda > Insecta > Lepidoptera > Tortricidae > Clepsis > Clepsis dumicolana. The sequence goes on from OY829512.1 coordinate 13,460,399, forward strand.
TGTGAAAATCGCGAAAGTTTAAATCAATACATTAAGCAGGAGGTTCTCAATTCGTCGGAATATTTTTTTTATACGATAAGGAAGACAAACGAGCAAGTGGGTCACCTAATGGTAAGTGATTATCACTGCCCATAGACACCCACAACCCCGAGGGTTTTGCAGATGCGTTGCTAACCTAGAGAGATGAAATGCCTCTTGTGCCCGTAATACACCGGCTGTTTTACTCTCCACACCGAAACACAACAGTGCAAGCACTATTGCTTAGCTGCAGGATTAGCGAGTATGATGGTGGTAGCGATCCGGACGGACCTCGCACAAGGTCCTACCACCTGCAAAAATTTCCTGACGGGACAACTTTTTAAGAGACAGTCAAATAGGCTGATGATAATGATGATCTAGCGCGGACCGTTAATATCAGTCTAGATTCAAGTAAGCGGCACAGAAAAACCAGAAAGCACTCGGTAAACTTTTGTGGGCGTACGAAAAATTGGACTTTCCAGATAAAAGCTCGTTACGCAATAATATCCCGAGCGTACTTAAGTTTGAGATTGTTTTCTTCGCAATTTCCTTTCGCTCTAGTGTTTCGAATTCACGTAATGAGAGTAAAATAAGCAATTTTTACACAGAGCTGCTTTCAGAACGTTTTAAAAGTTACAATCCTTTTATTGTGCAAAAAATCCGCTAACTAGATACCGCTGAAATTTGTGGAGATTTTTTCAGCTCATTTGTTATGGTTACTTATCTCAACTGAAAACTCTTGGTTCTTTGTTCTTATCGCTATTTCTTCATATAGTAAGTAACTTTCTGACACAGATACAAAGGAAACTAAATAGTTCTGTTGCTTGTTTACCAAATGTACTTACTGTTTTTTTGCTTGTAAATCAATCTCTTCACTTTCTTTTAAAACAACGCACAAACTTAATGCTCAACTTTAACTAAAACAATAAAATAAATACTTATCCTTAATTAAAACTAAGATATGGTACCAAAGATGCTGGCAGCGTTCCATTGTCGGAAAAAGCTGCCAGCTCAGTCTCTTGTGAAATCAACTAGCCTCTTGGATAATTCGAATACATGTCGAAATTAATTCACACACATTAATGAACAGTAGCAATGTTCAACGTATCAGATCGCAGCGCTCCATAAATTACCAACCGGTCGGTATAATGGCTCCAGCACAGCCTATCTTTAGCAACCAATTACTAACCTTGCTTGCTAGGAACTAGCTTTCCCGCAATTCCTATTTTCTCGGAATTTCTTAAGCACAGAACTATAACGGAAATAGAAGGAAAGAGCGTATGCACCTTGAACCTCATTACGCGTTCCAACCTCAAAAAACAAAACACAGGTTTTGAAAGCAAAACACCTAATGGTTCAAAAATTAACTGTTCAAACACCACCACAAAAATAGGTATTTCCTCACTAAATTACACTCGTAACGTCAAAACTAATGTCTATGTCTATATGTAACACGCTCGGTTCCCGTACATTAAATGAATAAATAACATGGGACAATTGACACCAATTGACCAAGTCCCAAACTAGGCAAAGCCTGTACCATGGATACTAGACAGCAGATAAACATACATTTATAGATAAATACATACGTAATATACATATTAAACATCCAAGACCCGAGAACAAACATTCGTATTCATCATACAAACATCTGCCCCGGGCCCCGACCGGGGATCGAATCCGGAACCTCAAGCTTCATAGTTAGAGTCTCTAACCACTAGGCTATCTAGGTCGTCAAATCAATGAACCCTTCCTTCTATTCTGATATAATTCTGTACGTAAATCAGTGTATAGTTATTACCCCATGACATTGGCGGCACGCGATAAGGTCGTAAGGTACAGGGTGACCATTAGAACGGGTATCAGTAAGGGCGTGTACCATTAACACAAGTTTCCCGGGTTAAACGCTTAACTTCTAGTCTTCCCAGCACGACATTCTCTTTCCCATTTAACGGTCTGTCCCTTTCTAACTAAACCAGCAAAACAAGGAGGCACTAAAGGTTACGTAGTTTTAAACTAGACACGGCATAATCCTTTGAGATTTGTTGAAAGGTGGGCTTGAAACTGGTTAAAAACTTTCCCTTTGGAAAAATCTTGTGTCTCCAGTTTTTTAAGTGAAGAGCTTATGAGTAATGAAACTTCTCCGGAGGCTTTGCGATTATCTTTAAAGTAAGATTAGGCTTAGCTCCGTTTGAAACATAATTTTGGTTGAATGGTTTAATAAGGTGGTATCGCAGAGACTATAATACTTTCGAAGGCGATACAGGTTGTAGCAAGACGTATTTTCAAGCGAAAGCCGAGACATAGGTTGTAGGTATTATTCAAGATTTATCGTGCTTAGTAGTCGAGATATGATTTATATTTTAACCCAGTGATTGCCGATTGCGCAATATTATGTAGCTTATGAGGCTATACTCTATGTAATATTGCGTAGTGGAAGTTTAATGTAACTGAAGTCTAATTTTACTAGTTCGAACATTTTCTATCATAGCGCGTGGTGTTACCATGCAATGGTCACTCAGATACCTACTATTTTTAATACTCTTTGTTATAGTCGCAAGTACCGGAATGCTTATTGCCCGAAACTTAGCCTGTTAAGTGCTAAAAAATCCGGAACACCCGAAAACTCCGAAAAGTTATAATCTCGAATTTTCATTATTCCGAAGCGCATTTCCTGCTGGACGAAAACTTTGGTGCATACATGATTTTGAAAATATGGGTAGGTTAGGTTAGGTTCATTTTATTTTTAATAAAAAAATAATTTTAGCGTTCGGAATACTGAAAATTCGGACTAATGATACTTCGGAATTAAGTTTTTAATAGTTATGTAGTACCCCAAAAGAATACAGGGCCGGTGTGAGGGCGGTGTTGAACGCCCTTAAATATCATCTTGTATAACCTATATTAAACATAAAACATTTGTCACAGTAATTGGGTTACAAGTTATTTCCGTGACTCAGGCGCCGACCCACGTCGCGAGCTTTCTTCTCTCGCTATATTTAATTGCTTTCGAGAGCAATCTCATTTTCCGTAATACAAAACCATACGTGAAATTTGATGATCACTCGAAAATAATTGAAGGATATCTTACGGCAAGGACACGTGGCAGAGGGTAAGATGTTTGAGGCGGCGGGAGTATGAAGATTCTTGTTTTATATCGCTTGTGTTAGAAGGGTACAGGGAAAGAAATAGTTTAGTCATCTTAGCTACTTTTTAGTCATCGCGATTTAAAAGTTTGGAACGATTTAATCATCCATATAATTTTCGTATACATCTTTATTTAAAGTGATAAAAAAACAAGTTTAGTTACGTAAATATTTGTATCTGTAACTGAGTGGTAACTTATAGTCTATTGATTGCTCTACATTTTAAGATTAAAATCTCGTTTTTTTTAAAGTGACTAGACGTGTTCCTTCCGTGTACCCTTCATATAGTTGTTAAGTGACTGTACAATATTACGTTTGATTATAAAACTGATTCTATTACTATAACAGTTTAAAAGCTACTACTATGACTATGCAACTAACATAGTTATAAGTTCATTGTTACTAACCATCTGGTTTATCAGTTTAGTCCTGGAGATTATATTTTTCTTGTATTTAATTGATTAATAAACAAAAATTTTAAATTTATTGTTTAAAAGTAAGTAATTGGAAACACAAGTGATCTCAGTAGGAGTATCTTTTTGTATTTTTTTTCTCCCAATTTTTTATTTTTACGGTTTTCCCGTGAACATATGTCCAATCGTGGTGTAGGGGAAAAGCATACGACCCGGACTGTCGAGGATCCGGGTTCGATTCCCGGGGTTGGCATTTTTCTGGTTTTTTTTCTGTGTATTCATGTTTCAGTGAGTTTATAAAAAATATAATTAATACACAAGTTTATTATAAAAAAATTACAACCTTTTTTGCTAACTGTACTTTTGTTGTTTGTACTAGATATATCATTGAAATCCTCATATCCATACCAAATTTCGAGTTAATCCGACCATTGAAAGTGGGTCAAATTTAACTTGCGATGGACACCGGGACAGATGAAACCAAATAAAAGTAATAAACCCAGTACCCCAGTACGGAACTTCGAGTAATAAATATAACACCACTTTTGCCCCAGCCTCCAAATCTTTGATCACCCCTTTCACATTACGGCGCGGAGATTCGAACCTTCGAACCCATTAAATTTCGGGTCGCTCTGGTTTAAAATTTAATGTAAAGCGCCGAATAAAACCGGCGTATGTTACCCAAATATTCCGATTTCAAACCGGATCTCAGCTGAAACCGTTGACACAAGCTGAGTATTCACATAGAATAATTTGTTTACACTCGGATAGAAGGTTTTGTGTTACGCCTCGTTTGTTGCGGCGCTGCACACGATTATTTGATGAATTCATAAACGTTCTAAAAATTTAAAAATTCCAACATTGTACCCGAATTGCGTTTAGATTTTGTAGTGGGAGAGCCATACTGTAGCAATTGCTGCCGTACGAATGGGCTGGCTCGTCCGGGGAAGTACCACTCTCTCACTGAAAATCTGTTGCGCTTCGTTCGGTCAGTGAGAGTGCCGGAGGCCCGATCCCCCTACCCCCCGTTTCCTCTATCCCTTTTCCTCATAAAAGGCCGGCAAGGGACTAGTGACTCTCTTGGGGTTGCTGGTTCTCATGGGTGGCGGTGATCACTTACCATCAGGTGACCCACTTCCTCGTTTGCCTCGTTTGTATAAAAAAAAGATAGTTACTATTTCAATTTCATAGTTGTCTTGACACCTTTCTCAATATTAAATTTATCTCTTATCTTAATCTACTGACGAATTTTGTGTCGGAATAATTGACAAACAATTGCTATATCTGTAGACGGCCCACCATCCTCCCCTCGACGGACAGCAAGCAGAGATTGGATTCCCCACCAACAGCAAGTTACAAAGAACCATTAGAACCGCGATAAATGACCACACCAGACCCAAACACCGACAAGAGTGGAAAGCTCTGGCAGGACTCAAACACTCGAAGCGTTTCATAGAAAACGTTAACCCAGGCTGGACCAAGAAACTCTGGAACCTCAGCAGAAGACAACTCCGATATGTAATTGGGGTGTTCACAGGTCACTTCGGGACCAAATACCAATTGGCGAAGATGGGACTCTATGACAATGAAGAATGTAGAATGTGTGGCGAAGAGGTCGAAACGATGGAACACGTGTTGTGTGAATGTGAGGCCCTCGCCAGATCAAGAATGAATCTCTTCGGCAACGGCTACCACGAACCAGGAGACTTTAAGGCACTACCGCTGCGCCAAATCATCCACTTCATGGAAGTAGTGGGTAAAGCGATAGAATAGGGGGGGGGGGGGTAAATACACAAAAGATCCCACTGGGTCGAAGTGTATCCGCAAGGGCTCCTAGATATAAGATAAAATAAGATAAGACAGTAAGTTTATTGAGACTTCTAAATTGAAGATAGATAAACGTTTTTATCGACAGTAGATCAAACAAGAAATATGTTGAATATTGGAAACGGCTGTTGGTTGATGTATTTAGTTTTCTAGTCTTATTACTTCCGTCGATGGTTAGGTTGGCACTGCGTTTCTCAACACTACATCAACGAATATCGGCATGGGGCAACCCGCTGTATATCAAAAGGGTTGACTCGAGTTCACCCTATATTCGTGTGAAATTTCAGGGTCATATCCGCAATTCTAAGTCCCAAACAAACTTTAATGACTTCCAGCCGAAATAGAGAGATTAGGTTGTGAAATTGAGACGTTTGCCGAACTTCGTGCGGGGAACTCTTGATAGACTTACTTCAGACATCAGATTTTAATCATAATGCCATAAAGCAATTCCATTTAGTTTGTTGAGCGTAAGTGGAATATTTTAAGGTGTTAACTCCGGAACAGTGTTTTGACGTTGTGCTAATTATTAAAATTCGGTAATAGGTACTGTAACTATAACTCACGTCGTCGACACCGTCGCGTGTCGTTGATTTTAAAATACTTATGTTATACCACCACGTACCTACTGTCGCATTGTTCTGTTCTTTGCACTTTTAATTGAAAGTTTTTAACCTCCGTCGAAATAGTACAGTCGAGTAACAGAAAAGTACGGAAGTAAGTCGTGTAGTCGTGGTTTTTTTTAGAATCGCCAGAGGGCACGAGTATATGGTTTCCCCCGGTTTGCACCGTTTCTATTATGTACGGAAGACCTTTAAATGTTAGGTATAAACTTTATAGTGGTGTAATGTTGTAGTATATTAAAAGTTATTTGGCGTAAATTTAGCCACGTGTAGAGAGCCCTTTGGTACATAATGCATCTTAATTATTAACATGTGTGATGTATGAAACATCAGTAAATTATTATTTTCACATTGCGGCTCGAGGATAATTCAGTTGGTTGGTGCAAACTTACATTAAGCTTATATTATATTATACAAGTTTAATGTAAGTAAAACTATATTATAAACACTCAGTTCACTTTGCACCCCTGTGCAAAGTATGGAACATGTATTTTTTATCCTTTTGTACATTGTGCTTCGGGGCAAATTAAGATAGTCGTGAAAATTAAGAAATAACACTTATTCAATGGATACTACATTCGCACTTAATAAAATAAAGAAACTTTTAACTTGAAGTTTGTCAAAGTAGTTTTATCTAAATGTAAGGAATCGCCGCGAACGCCAGGCGGCCGCGGGGGAGGAGCGGCGCGCGGGACGGGGTGAGAGCGCAACGCCACCCGCATTTATGCGAAAAACTACAATTGGACGCTGGAGCCGCACGCGTTAAAAAATATACGTTACTTTTTAACAGACTTCAAAAAAGGAGGAGGTTCTACGTTCCACTGTAGGTATGTAGTATGTATGATCTGATGATGGGATCTCAGGGAAATCAAGGGCAACCCTCAAATTTTTTAGGCACTTAATATGTGTTTCATATATTTTCTAGGCTAATCAAGTATTTGGGTCTGGTAGTCATCATCTCATGTTAATGAGCTGATGATGAAAGGTACAACTCCTTAATGGTTAGGAGTTGGAGGATAATTCTGAAAATGTTAAATCAACGTAAAATTGTGAAATAAAAATAATAAAAATCTTTCAACAAAAAAGTAAAACCGCCTTCAAAATAAAACCTTAGAAAAAAAAACGTAAAATAATCCTCTAAAATAATAATAAATAAATAAAATAAAATGAAATAAAAAGCATTTATTTCGGACAACAGAAACTAAAGCCTAAAGTTTTATGGCCTAGCACAAAGTAGCAGAAATATGAAGTCGGTGCTTCATTCAAAGAATATTTCGATCGCACCGCATCGACTTCTTTTCTCATAGGCAATAAAGTTTAATTTTGTCAAAGAATGGATTGTGAGGTGTATTGCATCGTGTGTCCTGAAGGTTTACTGAGCGGCAATGACACTGTTGATTGCGTCCGTGAAAAAGGTAAGAACATTAAGGCGAAATACGTTCAGATTACTGCCAAAATGCATGATTCGACTTCACGGAAAATCCATTTTTCGCCTAATAAATCTGCAAATCTAACATTATAAAAATTTGATAATGGAAGTTTATGAGTTTATCTAGTGAGTGTGGAGACCCAAAATACGATTGATTGAACTTGCCTCGATAGAAAACAATCGCGAAGTTCCCGAAAATCTGCCTTTTATGGTAAAGGAAAATCTAAGTATTTTATTCGATAATGTGTCCAAATATTAAAACGATTTTTTGTCTATATATTCATTAATATGTACATTAAGGCTTGTCGGGACTATTTTATTTTTAAATGGTGATTTTCATGGAATAAAAGGTATTATATCCTTAGACGCTACGAGACATGCGCGACGGCCTACATACACCGATCACCGATCAGTCGGGCCAAGGCCTTCGTGGAGGGTACCCGTGTTTGAGGTCTTAGCGCGCTACTCTCCGCTTCTTAGCCATAAATAATTGTGTGTTTGTACACTAAAAACAAGTATGTCTGTAAATTTACTTCAACGACCAACAAACGTGACGAATAAACTCAAGAAATGAAATTATTGAACTTGACAAGGTAAACATGTCGGCATAGTATGGATCGGCATTTTTCCCATGATTGTAATTAAATTATATTACACCTAGCATTTTTGGTTGTAATTTGTATTTTTACGTTAAAAGAATAGATTTGTACGAGTTCCAAATATACAAGTTAATACGTACAACCTAGTAATGTTAGTGTTTTTCACTTTTCATCCTCTTAAAGTTCGTATTTATGCTGGGTGTAAGTGTAAGCTGCATATAGTAAAATCTTCGTCTAAGACGAAGGCAATTAGGCTAAACATCCACCACACACGCTTGACACGCTATGGAATCTCTCAGAATACATTTGATATTTAACTTTCTTTTCCTTAGTATCCTAAGACTTAGGCAATCAGACGCACACAACTTGCCACAATAATTAAAGTTTAATGTTTTTTGATTCAAATAATTCGCTCGAATTCGACTTTACTGTACGGTTTAAGGTGGCGGATGAAAGTTTAACAATTTTGACGTAAAAAATGGTCATGGGTGGTGATTTCATGCAATTTGGCTGCGGTGAGTTCGAATTTGACATTATTTTCGATCCAAGCGAGCAAGTGGGTCACCTGATGGTAAGTGATCACCACTGCCCATAGACACCCGCAACTCCGGAGGGTTTGCAGATGCGTTGCCAACCTAGAGGGCTAAGATGAAATGCCTCTTGTGCCCGTAATTACACCGGCTGTCTTACTCTCCACACTGGAACCCAACAGTGCAAGCACTAAAACAATGAAAATAATCGATTTATTGATTATTTTTGTTTTTATTTTTATGAAACATTCATAGAATGAAATTCAACATACAATGACAATGCAAAGAAAAATTCGTTAAGCAGCTGGACTTGAACCAGCAACCTCGGTAATCCGTACCACGCTCCACCAATTAACCTATACTTAACGTTGGTGTACCTAACGAATTTTTCAATGCCTTGTGTCATATTTTATTTGGAAGATCTCTCCTCAGCGCCATCTATGAGTAGCTTAATCAAGCAGCTCACCCACTACGGAACTTCTACAGTTACGCATTAGTGCCAAGAGATGGAGCTATTTTCTGAATCAATGAAAATAATCGATTTATTGATTATTTTTGTTTTTATTTTTATGAAACATTCATAGAATGAAATTCAACATACAATGACAATGCAAAGAAAAATTCGTTAAGCAGCTGGACTTGAACCAGCAACCTCGGTAATCCGTACCACGCTCCACCAATTAACCTATACTTAACGTTGGTGTACCTAACGAATTTTTCAATGCCTTGTGTCATATTTTATTTGGAAGATCTCTCCTCAGCGCCATCTATGAGTAGCTTAATCAAGCAGCTCACCCACTACGGAACTTCTACAGTTACGCATTAGTGCCAAGAGATGGAGCTATTTTCTGAATCAATGAAAATAATCGATTTATTGATTATTTTTGTTTTATTTTTATGAAACATTCATAGAATGAAATTCAACATACAATGACAATGCAAAGAAAAATTCGTTAAGCAGCTGGACTTGAACCAGCAACCTCGGTAATCCGTACCACGCTCCACCAATTAAGCTATACTTAACGTTGGTGTACCTAACGAATTTTTCAATGCCTTGTGTCATATTTTATTTGGAAGATCTCTCCTCAGCGCCATCTATGAGTAGCTTAATCAAGCAGCTCACCCACTACGGAACTTCTACAGTTACGCATTAGTGGCAAGAGATGGAGCTATTTTCTGAATCAATGAAAATAATCGATTTATTGATTATTTTTGTTTTTATTTTTATGAAACATTCATAGAATGAAATTCAACATACAATGACAATACAATGACAGTGCAAGCACTGCTGCTTAGCGGCAGGATTAACGAGTAAGATGATGGTAGCGATCCGGACGGACCTCGCACAAGGTCCTACCACCCGCAAGCTTACTTATTTATTTATATACATACTCGGACTCGCGCACGGAGGGTTCCGTACAAAGATTGTAACGCTTTTCCCCAGTATTTTAAGTTGTCCAGTGTTAGTAGAGCCCTGCTCCTAAGCAAAATGTACGCAGTGTGGGCTCAACCTTATATTGCTAGATTGCAACAATTATTACAAGAAGTACCCTTTAGGTTCTTGGATTTCGGCAATTTGCATGGAAATAGCCTATTTAATGACTGTATCTTTTGATTGCGTTGACTTAGAAGGTTGATTTTTTCACGGCTTCAAGGGACCGCAGGCTTAAGAATGAGAATGAGAATGCTTTATTTGCCAGAATACATAGATTATTTGATATTAATTTCAGCATGCTCTCTCCACGCGTTCCAGAGAAAAAGGGTCTTTACAGACAGAAAGACGGACGGACAACAAAGTGATCCTATAAGGGTTAAGTTTTTCCTTTTGAGGTACGGAACCCTAAAAAAACAGTCAAATTCGTGATAGGTATTATATTATACTTTCGGCTTCAGAACCCATCTTAGAGTACTTATATGTGTGTAGATAAAGTAATGTATGCAACTACATAATTAGGCATTAAAACACTCGTGTGATCTTCATTATAAAACTCGGCTTCGCCTCGTTTTATCCACTCGTTGAAACACTAGTATTTTAATGACCCTTCTTATGTAACAGATGCATACTATTCTGAATGCGGCCCATTCCACAATATAATGTAATTGACATATCCCAAATTAAAATAAGTAAAATGACTGTATTAAATCAATGTGTTTAAATATTTACTTATCCATTATTAGGGTTTCGTACCTCATAAAACCGCCTTAAAAAAAAACGTAAAATAGTCCTCTGAAATAAAGATAAATAAATAAAATGCATTTATTTCGGACAACAGAAACTAAAACCTAAAGTTTTATGGCCTAGCACTAAGCAGCAGAAATATTTTACGTTTAGGACTATTTTACGTTTTTTTTCTAAGATTTTTTTTTGAAGTCGGTTTTATTTTTTTGTTTAAAGATTTTTGTTTCACAATTTTACGTTGATTTAACATTTTCAGAATTATCCTCCAACTCCTAACCGTTAAGGAGCTGTACCTTCCATCATCAGCTCATCAACATGAGATGATGACTACCGGACGCAAATACTTGAATAACCTTAGACAACATATGAAACGCATAGTACGTGCTTGTAAAATTTGAGGGTTGCCCTCGATTTCCCTAGGATCATCATCAGATCATGACTTGGTGACAATGGGACCATTTCAGGAGTATACCCTTTCGAATAAAAAAGAATTTTGAAAATCGGTCTACAATTGACGGAGTAATCGATGAACATACATAAAAAAAAACATACAGTGGAACGTAGAACCTCCTCCTTTTTTGAAGTCGGTTAAAAAAGGAAAAACGGAACCCTTATAGGATCACCTTGTCGTCCGTCTGTCTGTCTGTGTGTCTGTAACCTACAAATTTGTGCGGACCGCAATTGGCCGTTTTTTCTTATATTGCAAGCAGACTTTCATGCAAGCAATCAAGCTATGTTCTGCCTTAGCCCTCGCCTTCTAGCTAGACCTTACCTATCCGAGACGCAAAATTATATAATATATAATAATATAATAGAGAAAGCGCAAATGGTGATCTTATAATTATTATCGGTCACCTGACCCCTATTTCACCAACTTCACAATTGTCAGTTTTCAATGACAATTCGGCGTCAACTGCTGACTTGAAGAGCTTTTGTTTTAGCGCGCTTCATACTGTCAAAGAAATTTACTTCGAATTGTCATATAAAACTGACAATTGTAAAGATGGTGAAATAGGGGCCTGGTCAGCTCCGATATATTTGATGATGACTGTACATACATACCTACTCGTACATTTTTTGATCATGGACAATCAACTTTAAAAATTGTTCTTTATTATTGCATCCCGCAAACCTACTTTATTCTTCGTCTAAACTTATATCACAAGTTCAGAAATAAAACAAACAGATAAGTAGATTGCAATATTTACCGACCTAAGCATTTGAATACACTCCTCGGTCTTCGAGGGACGAACAAAAGTAGTAGGTATAAGTCAAAACCACAGACATTTTTATATTATGGTTTAAAATGTTTAGTTTTAGAATTGCGTCATGTTTACTTACAATTCAAATTCACTTATGTTGAGTAAAACTAAATTATAAGAAGGTTTAGTTCCGTGCTTTATTAAATTTATGTATTTATATAATAAAGTTGAGTTGATTACGTGCGCGACTGTCCGCATACGCAGCTCACATCATGGTTGCCTTTTTTAATCGCTTGTCGCTTCTGTGGATTTATTGCTCTGTGGTAATTATTAACAAAATCACAGAACCGCGTGTTCCGTATAAAAATGACAATTTTTTATAGGGTGCGAATGTAAAACAAACCAGTTAAATACGGTGGTGAGGATTTTCATTAGTTTCAAATTTTCCCCCGAAGTACAAAGACGGTAAAACATGGAAAACTACCATAAAACTACTTTCCGGGTGTCGCACCGCGGTGCAAATTTGATATTATATTTAGATATTGTTTTTAATTATTTTCTCAATTTGCACCTCGTTCTATATTTTCCCCGGAGCCGCAATGCCCAAAAGTAAGTCTTAGTTAAAGTCTTAGTTATACTAATTTTTTTTTGGATGTTCCGTAGGTTGGATTAAACTAAATAAAGCGTGCAAATGTAGATTGAGATGTATTCAAACGTGTGCCAAATTACACCGAGTACACCTTTTTTCTCTCGATAGTCATTCCAATTGAATTGTTTTCACCCAATTTCACCCCTTTCCGGGGGGGGGGGGGCAAATATATTAAGGGGTGAATTAGGTTCGATTTTTAAATCATACAAATCGATCTAAAATGTTTTTATGAGTTCATAGAATTATTTCCTGACTTTAGTGAAATTTCATCCATTTTAACTATACTAAAAGAGGGGTGTTATAAGTTTGACCTGAGTATGGGAGTATCTTGTGTATGGGTGTACCTGTGAACCTGTGTATTTGTTAGTGGCATCGTAACTCCTAAATGGATGAACGGATATCACAGGTGCGTTGCTCTTTTGATTTAGACGGGACTAATTAATTTTTAAGTAGTTTTTTAAATAATTCCACTAAATACCAAATTCGACACTTACATAGTGAAATAAACGGATCACTCACTTATGTCAGTCGAGTATAGCCCGACTAATCCGTAGTCCTTCCTCTGGGAGCACACGCCACGCCGGTGGCGAGACGTAAACTTCGCGCCGCGGCTCTGCTCGACACTACTGTTCGACATTACTTTTTAACCGACTTCATAGCACTATCTCTCAACATTCTACCTTCGCCTTTAAAACCGCTAAATGCCATTCAGACAAAAAGCTTATTATACCATGACGTCTCAGTTCTTTTACGGCTAGTACAAGTGGGCGCCACTTGCTTTGTCTTTGACATTTTCATCGCACCGGTGTCCTTATAGACAGAGGCGCAAAAAGTGAGAAGAAATACCTACCTATCATATTCTATCTGTTTATTGGTTATGGATGAAGTGGAGGAAGACCTTCAAGCCCTACACGCAGAAAACAGGAAGGAGATCGCACAAGATAGGGCGCCTTGGCGTCGAGTCGTATCGGAGGCCAAGATCCACTTCGGGTCGCTGAGCCAGCGGAGTAAGTAAGTAAGTAAGTAATTGAACACAGGAAATACTTACTCAAAATGTCAAGGTCTCGGTTCAGCATTTCATTTTGTCGGTGTAGGAATAGAGACCCTGGGTCCATGGAGTCCCGGTGCACACACTTTATTTAAAGATCTGAAAATCATCTCGATAAGACTAATTTCCATAGAAAAAACGGCGCCCAAATCAATCTACCCCTTTAGAAGCTATAGCTCTTAAAGATACACATGTCAAACTTATAACACCACTCTTTGCGCCTGGGGTAAAATCATTAAGTAAAAATTTGGGTTTGTCCCTTTTTGAATACAATACACACAAGCTAAACACACAAGTAATGCAGAAAAAGTTGACTCACCTGCAATGACTCGCCCAAGTAGCAGTGTGCTGAAGAGGATAGATAGCAACCGCCGTCTCTCTCGCGCCACCATCTTGCAGCGTCAACATCAACTCTTGTCCGAAACCATAGTCCTCACTCAACTCAACGATACCATCATAGTGTTCACTCAACTCAACGATACCATAGTGTTCACTCAACTCAACAGTATCATAGTCACCCAAGTCACTGATAGCATAGCATACACTCAACTGATGGCGACATAGTTTCACTCAACACACTGCACACTTTTTGTCAGTTGCTATGGATCCAGTATTTAGGTTTGACATGTTGAGCACCTGCCGTAGGCAAAAAAAAATTACAACTTTAAATGCACAAATGCGGTAATTTAGTGGAATAAAACGGATCAGTTCGTGAGCTATTTCAAGACCCAACAAAAATGCAGAAGATTTACCTTGTTTATATTTAATTTTCAATACATTGCGTTCATTACGTTAGGTAATAATACGAGTAGATCTGGTTCTGGTTTCAAACCTTTTCATAAATTTTGATATGTTTTAAGCAGACGAGTTATTTGATGCTATCAGCATAGAACCTCAAGAGATGCGGGTTCAAATCCCCGCAAGAGCACCCGAACCAAAAAGCTTTTTTATTTTATTTCATTAGCAAACGTTCTGCTAATGAAAATAATAAAATAATGTTACCCTACAACTAACAAAACGAGGCATTTTTTTAATAACCCCTCGACCTCAGCAAGATAAAATTTATATATTAGTGTTAAAGTGTGAACATCTTTGCAGAAACAAGTCGGTTTATGGACATTTTACGGCTAATAAAACGCCTACTGAAACCTTTGGCTGCCTATGCTGAAATATAGCGAGTAAACTGATAAGTATTTTTTATGGTACAAGGAGAATTTATTAGGCAGTAGCTTATGTAGGCCTCGCCTAATGTATTCCGGTATATTGCGACTTCATTCGTGAGTCGTGACGCGTGATGGCGGAAGTTAATGATTTTTTTTTGTCGCGACACCTTGTATTTAGCTATACTGTAGTTTCAATCACTTTTTTAAAGGCCAAGCCACACCGCTTGCGTGACGTGCACGTGCTCGTAATGCGTGGCGTAAGCGGTGTGACATCTCTTATGAGGATTCATACTTCACAACACATACTTCAGAACGCGCACAACCAAGCACACGCATCCGGTGTGACTCAGCCAGTAGTGTTCAAGTATTTATCAAAATTAAGACATCAGGCCTATCAATCAGTTCTGATAACCATGCATTAATATTGTTACAAGTGATTAAAAAACGCCCAAAAATTATTAAAGGAAAATATTGAGAATCGTCTGTAGCTGCCTGTTAATAGAGGCGTTAAAAATGCTTTATTGCGCATTCCTAGAGCTCCTATGATAATGATATTACCTGTTAAATAAAAAATATTCCGACGAATTGAGAACCTCCTCCTTTTTTCAGGTCGATTAATTACCTGCTTAAACGAATGGCTTTCAATAATTTAATAAGCAGTTATCTCAAACGTTTCTTTATACTAAACATTGACTTACAATAGCACCATGGACCATGGACTTTGGGTCTAGCTACAAAATTCACGAAAATGTGTCCCAGTACAACACGGCATTTTTCGATGACATCATTACATCAAGGCACTCGCTGTCGTCCGACCAAACCTTGGACCAAACTAAGACGACTGGCGTTCGATTAGCGCTCTTTTTGCAAATTAGTGGTCTTTTGGTTTGGACATTTTCAAGCGCTAAATCGAAGTCCATGGTGTTGGTAACTCAATGATACTAAATCACAGAATACTTAGTAACTTTTGAACTGTATTAAATAAGGATTGGTAATACTCTATAGTGTTTTCGCTTTTCCAGTCTTATTTATATCGCGCATGGGCCGGATTCGTACAACTCTAAACAAAAGCTACTCTTAGCTTTAGAGCTAGCCTGTCACGGACAAACACTGGAAACTTTTATTCATTGTAAGCTCGGCAGTGCTAGAATATAGCCATGGTTTTAGAAGTCCTAGGAAGGTACGTTTATTTTAAATAGAGGAGAGTGTACAGTTCACTTGAACTAATTCTGGATGGACTAAATGAAGGGTACACGGAAAGGACATTTGTCTAGTCACCTAAGTAACTCTTAGAGTTATCGCGATTCGAAAGTTTGGAACGATGTAATTAAGTATCCATATAATTTTCGCATACATCTTTTTTTAAAGTGATAAAAAAAACAAGCTACGTAAATATTTGTATCTGTATCTGAGTGGTAGCTTATAGTCTATCGAGTGCTCTACATTTTGATATTAAAATCTCGTTTAAAATAAATGTGGCTATCGGTAATTGCTAAAGATCCGAAGTAGTGGAAATATTGGGGCAGTCGATTAATTTCTTTAGTTAATTAATTGATCGATTGAAAATTTAATTCCCGAACTAAACTAAACTGTATATCTGTGTATCTGTATACCTGTGTATCTGCCTGTGGCATCATAGCTTCCAAACGGATAGACTGATTTCGATCTGGTTTATTTTTAATCAAAAGCTAGTTTAATCCAGATGGTTCTTAGCTAAGTTTCCTTATAATCAGTTATCCAGTTTTTGAAATATTGAACTTTGAAATGACAATGTCTGGGGTTTTTCAACTTTTCTAAGTTGGTTAGTTAATGGACAACCACTGGTCTAAATCTTTGCTTAAATCGACGTTGCGTGGTGAAAGTTGGGACGAGCCAATTCTGCTTATTGTTCTTCTTTCGGGAAACTGTAAAAACTTGGCTGCTCGTAAACCGACTCGGAGTAAAGTGGCTTTCGTTTGCGCTACTCTTTATTGCTGTCCGAGGAAGCGATTATATCACTTGAAAACATTTTTTGTTTGTAGCAACACCGTATTTGGTTTCGTGATCCAATCGTCGTACAGATACATAGAGAGCTGAGGGCGATTTTTGAATCTCACCCCACCGGGTGAGATTCGAGAACTTTTTCGGAATCACCACCACTAAATTTACTGACTTCGAAAAAGATCCTATTTCTGAATCTCACCGGTCGGTGGCTAGTTTTTGCCTATGATATCAAATACGAATGCCCCCACTCACTCGTAAACGAGATCACTGAGTGACTTCTTGACCACTGGCAGTGACAGTTGCTAACCTGAATCTACTGTGTTGACATGCTCGTCTATGAAAGAAACGCAAATTATCTGCATGTTAGTAGACGGGTATGACATTAAAAAATACGGTTTTTTTAAATAGTGACATGAAAATTTTGTCACCAAGTGAGATTCAAAAATCGGCCCCCTGATTATTTTTCTGTAACGAAGCAGGTATTTGCTTCTCTGCAAACTACTTATTTTAACAAAACTGATGGCTACACAACCGTTTAGCTAGGACTTAGTGACAATGGCTACAGGCTTCAGATTGCGGATTTTATTTTCACGAGTCTAACTTATAGCCTAGTAAAATATAGGCTATTTAATCTCGGTAAATTGTATAGTCCCCGTGGGATATCCACAACCGAACTCTACGCAAACGAAGTCGCGGGCTACAGCTGGCCTCTATTTCACCAACTTTACAATTGTCAGTTTTCAATGACAATTCGGTGTCAACTGCTGACTTGAAGCGCTTTTGTTTTTGCGCTCATATTGTCAAAGGAATGTAGTTGGAATTGTCATAAAAAACTGACAATAGTGAAACAGGGGCCTGGTTTTTAACCAAGTGTAATTAAAAAAAAAAATGCAGGATACACTGGAACATAGAACCTCCTCCTTTTTTAAGTCGGTTAATTTTTTACTACAAGCACATGATTTTATTGGAAAACGAAAGTTACCACTTTTTTCATACCCGATTATCGTTATCACACAAGATCAAACAAAGTAATGATGTTAATAATGTAGATTTGTTTATCATTTTTATCAACCATTTTCAAAGCCTGAGTGAATAGTTGTTGTTGTTTATAGTTTAAACGTACAGTTGCATTAATGTTACTGTATAGGCCAGAACATGGCCAGAACTACAGTAAAAACTTAGATTTTTCATTATAACCTAAAATTTACCAACTTAATGCTAAAAGTACGAGCAGTTCTGTAACCATCATTCATTTTAGGACCAAGAATTACCTACCACTAATTCATTTGGAAGTTTTCTGTGAACTTTTTTAACTGACTACAAAAAAGGAGGAGGTTCTCAATTGGTTGGAATATTTTTTTATTTCTGTTTTTATTGTTTGGTGGTTTTCAATAACGAGTTTTGTATTGTGTTGTATTGTAGATCTTAGGATTTACCTCAAATTTATAATAACGTAATCTAACCTAACCTGACCTCATTGTTTTTGCGATAATTTCGAAGATTTGCCAAGTGAACAGTGATCGAAGAACTGTGCGGACTATCTGTTCTGGTTTACCATTAAACGTCTCTTTTACTGGAAAATCTTAGAATTTACCAATGTTTGAGATTTTTCAGTTAACATAATTATATGTCGGTAATCTCGTAGCATTTAAGACGAGTTGAGAAGGTGGACGAAATGGGAATGTTAGACGAAGTGAACCTGAACGGACAGATTTAAGATACAACAAGTTTTCTAAGTAACTCTTCATGATAAAATATTACAATTATTAATACTTACCGAAAATGTTGCTAACATAACAATGGTCTTAGAAAAAGTCAAAAAAGTATGTTCATACTGTCAAGTAAATCTACACTTCTACACTAATATTATAAAGAGGAAAGATTTGTACCTATTTTTGTATGTTTGTATGTTTGTAATCGACATCTACACTATTTATTATATATATATTATAATTTATAATATTTATAATATAATATAATATAATATAATAATATTATAAAGAGGAAAGATTTGTACCTATTTTTGTATGTTTGTATGTTTGTAATGAATAGGCTCAAAAAGTACTTGGCCGATTTAAAAAATTCTTTCACCAATAGAATGCTACATTCTTCCAATTTGAAATAGGCTACATTTCATTTTGAAAAAAATTAGGGATCCTTGGTAAAATTTGAACAATGTAACCGAAGGTGTAGAAAAATGAGTCGTAAAATGTCTTTCGTCGAATGCGCTGCCGAAACTATTAGCGATAGAACAAAATAATGTACAACAATATTGAAGAACATCATAATGTCTACAAAAAACTCCGCGGTAGCATATGTCCAACTATTGTAGTTATGTCACTACAACAACTTTTTTCATTTTATAATTGTCTACCCCGTGCGAAGCCGGGACGGGCTGCTAGTAAATAAATAAAATTAAAAATAAAATAACCTCTTAATCTTGGTTTCTGTATTTTGGTTGTCTGTAAGAGATCGCTTTTAAGCGATAAGACCGCCTATTGTCTACCATACCTGTTTTTCTGTAATCTCCTTGTACTGTTTTGTGGTTTGCAATAAAAAATATTCGTATTGTTGTATTGTATGGTAAGATAAATGCCACGAGATTACAGTTGTGTAACTATCACAGAACAGTTCGGACTACCAGTTCCGGTATTAGTTTTACAGGGAATTACCGAAGTTTGGGCTTTTTCAGTAGCGTAATATATTTACACGATTGCAAGTCGCGTGACCGAGCAAAGGCGTGGCCGGCACGTGTACTTTGTCAAGTAGTACGTGAATTAGTACGCGTTATTTTTATTTTATTATTAAGTTGAAGGCGAAGTTGAATTGAAGATGAACTTGTCAAAAACCCAAATAATTATAAATATCACGCAACGTGGGATCCAAATAGATAGGCAAACAATACACTATGTCAACGAGTATTGTCTACTTGGGCCAAATGTTTCAAGAACAAGGAAATTTAAAGATGCCCTTAAAACCGAAGTGTATATTTATTTAGTTCATCAAGTTAGAAACAACGGAGCTCAAATTACTTACTAAGTATCTATAATCATAGCTTATTGTGAGTTAATTTGTCGTTGTGACTTGAGGACGCGGGAACGTAAAAATAAACAAAAATTCACATGAAATCCTGTAAAATCAATGTTAATTTCAAACATGTGGCCGCCCGTTAGGTGAGCATTTTTAGGGTTAGGACTCTGTCTGTTTGTTCATCTGTCGGTCTACGGCATAACTCAGAGACCTTGGTACTAGAAGGCTATAATTTGCCATGCATGTTCATAATTATTAATTACGACAATGGGGCAAGAAAAATCTTTAAAAAAAAATTTTTCGAGTACCTCTCCCCTACACGTGAATTGGGGGTGTTTCATTCCCTAGCATATCACATGGTGTAGGGTGTCATTGGATATTATCATGATACACGGGACTTAATCGAGTAAAAAATATGTATTTAAATTTAAATACCTCGACGTTTCGGACGCGACGTTGCGTCCATGGTCTCGAAGGGACTCATATATAATTATTGTTGAGGGTGTGCCAAAACTATTGCTCGATCAAGGGATCTGTTTGTGAAATATTTGGCTTGAAAAAGCTCATTTGTGTTGTTGTCAAGTGTTCCTCCCTACCAGAGAAACTTTTGTTATTGGGAATGTGAAAAAAAATAAGGCAGGAGTGAATATAGTTAATCTCAAAGGAAAACTATCACAGCTAAGTAGGCTTTACAGGTTAACGAGTGATAGTTGGCCAATTTTTAATAAAAAATTGACTTTCGTAACAGCTACGGAACCCTACCATGGGCGTGTCCGACACGCTCTTGCCCGGTTGTTAATTGTTACAGTAACAGCCATTATACTCCGCCATATTGTAAGCGGATTAACATACAAATATGCTATTACATTTCCACACGAACAGACTGCGCTGTCCAAGTTAAGGTTCGTTTTGACCAAACAAATTAACGTCTGTCTGTCTGTCTTACACACAAGTCAACATAAGTCAAGGAACAATCAAGGAACTCTCGGTGCGCGATTCGCAGTTAACTAGTTTTTTAGGAGACGAACATGCTCTAGTCAGACCATTATTTCCTCGCTCACTCCTCACTCACTCAAACGGTCAAGAGCGAGTCGGATTCGCGCACCGAGGGTTCCAAGCCGTTATCGAATACTTGTGCTACTTTACGTACAGAGGGTCGAACACGACTTTACGAATGCTGCGTAATGTGACATCGAATAGTAAACGTTGTCGAGTATGTATGACGTTTGGAACAGCGCCCGCCCGTGTGCGTATTTGGAATTAAAATTTAGTATGAGGTTTCTCGATCTCGATACGATAACCGTAACGTTACGCAGCATTCGTAAAATCGTGCTCGACCCTCTGCTCGGTCAATGTACGATAGACGGACGGCGCGGATAGCGCTAATGTCTTGTCCTATAGTGGAACTAATGTATTTTAATATGATCGGTACTGAAATAATCAACTTAGAAAAGTCGAAAAACCCCCGACATTGTAATGACAATTATTCAAAAACTGGTCAACCGCTTTTAATGAAACTTATCCAAGAACCACCTCGATTAAACTAGCTTTCGGTTAAAAAACACCGCATCGATATCGATATGATGCCACAGACAGATACACAGCGCACCCATACATAGATAGCAGGTCAAACTTATAACACCCCACTTTTTGCGTCGGGGGTTTAAAACACACACACGGGAGAGCGTAGATAATGCGCCCTAACGAACACCGTAACAGCGCTACGAAGGTCTACGAACCAGAGTTACGTAGCGCTCTACAAATATGGAGATTGGAGCAACAATTTATACAAAAGTTGTACGGTCCTTTTTGCAACGACAATAACTTTAAAATTTAATTTTAAGGGTACCTCAGGAAATGAAAATGATATTAGCATCCGCTTACCTGTCCTCCCGTCGGAGGCATTTGCAAACTTGCAACATTCCGCTAACAAGTTTGCAAAAAAGATTTTTACTCCGCATTCGCGTAATGCATATTTCTTTTTCAACAACTGGATAGGGGTGTTGAGTTTTTGACCCTTGTCTTTGGCGTTGGAAGTTTATTTTTCAAAAGGATGTGATCATTTTAGAGTAGTTTTAAATGTACCCACATGATAAACACCTAATTCGAAACATGGTTCTTGAGTTGCTCTACTTTAGTTCCACTTTCTTTCGAAATGCGTTCATGTCTATGTATGGTAAAATTTGAAAGTGATTTTTTGTTCATTAACTAATGGTTGGTATACTAGCCCCAAATGAAGCTGAGCTTATGTTATGGGTATTCGACAACGGATAAACATACTTGCGTAAATAAACATCTAAGACTCAAGAAAAAAACTTTAGTATGATCATTGTACAAAATGTACCGTGGATCGAACCATGGACCTCACGATAAGTATAAATTCAGATTTTCAGACCACTAGGCTAGCCGTGAGTATATTTTTGAATCTCACCCGGTGATTAAATAAATTCACTGATTTCTAAAAAGTTCGTATTTTTGAATCTCACCGGTGACTAAAATTCTCATACGTATGATATCAAATACGAATGCCCCCACTCACTCGTAAACGAGATCACTGAGTGACTTCTTGACCACTGGCAGTGACAGCGACAGCTAATCTCAATCTACTATTGACATGCTTGTCTAGGACAGAAACGCAAATTAGCTGCATCATGTTTGTAGACGGGTAAGACGTTTAAAAAATACGGCTTTTGGCAAATAGAGAGATCAATGTTATAGATAAGAATTTAGTCAGTGATATTCAAAAATCGACCCCCGGTCATCAATAAATAAAAACCAATCGAATTTAACTTCATTAAATAGTTGATTACCGTCCAAGCTAGTCATTGAATGTGACCATTTACGACTCGGGCTCGTCCTATAAAAAGTACAATCAGTGCGTGGGTGATGAATGCCAATTTCAATTTATCGCGACCAGCATTATATGGGCAATAGAAAGGACGGCGCCGTTACTCCCACATTGATGTCGTATTTTACGCCGCGCGTGGTAATGGTTTCACGTACGACACGAGGTGAACACTGACAGAGGAGTATATAAAGCTATGTACATAGTATACATACACACGAAAGGGTGAAGTCATACCGGAGTAGCGTAAGAGGTAAAAGAATATCACAGCAAATAGCGCGCCACAGAGAGCTTCATATAATAAACAAGTAAGTACGCGACAGGAATGAGAACATTTTCCACTGTGTTGAAACTTAGAAAAAAAAATTAAACAAAACAAAAAAAATAGTAAATACTATCACTAATTTGAGGCACACGTGCATTAAAATTAATAAAACACCCAGCCGTGAGCCATAATTACGATATGTTAGCACCAATACAAGAATAAAATTTGTTTCGTAAAATTAACATCGGCCATCGGCAATTTTCGTATTTTAACTATCATAAACTGGCTTAACGTCTTTTGGGGTTCCGTACCTTAAAAAGAAAAAACAGAACATTTATAGTATTCGGAAAGACCAGTATTGGTATTGCTCAGAAGAACCTCTTCCTTTTTCAAAGTCGGTTAAAAATAGAAGAACACTTATAAACCATCTAAGCTCAAGTGTGCCACTTCGCCTGTGGCTTCAGCCGTGCCCGAGTTTAATAGATACATATCGCCCTCAATGATAGGATGAATACCTTGCCATGTCTCACAGAGATTTTATTTCGTATGCACGAGACAAGTTATTTGGTGGAGTGTCGCTACAGATGTAGTGATGTGGCTGTGAGGGATACATTGCGCTTCTTCATGTGTCATACTGCTTTAGGAAATAGACCAGCGGGGTGACTGGAAAAATGGCAGTCTTTTGTACATAATGAATGTAAGATTATGACTCTGTAAGGTACATCGCAATGTTTCACACATTTAAAGCGAACCACGCTGTCATTGTGACAATTTTTAACCCCCGACGAAAAAGAGGGTTGTTATAAGTTTGACCTGTGTATCTGTGTACCTGTGTGTCTGTGTATCCGTGTATCTTTGTGTCTGTGTATCTGTCTGTGGCATCATAGCTCCTAAACGGATATACCGATTTAGATGCGGTGTTTTTAATCGAAAGCTAGTGTAATCTAGATGATTCTTAGTCAAGTTTTATTAAAACCAGTTCACCCGTTTTTGAAATATTGAACTTTGAAATGACAATGTCGGGGGTTTTTCAACTTTTTTTCAGTTGGTTATTGGGGCAGTGTCTGCCACTTGGACATTTGGCGAAGCAAAATTGTTCTAAAAATATTCAAGTTGTAAAACGATGAAATCGTATTGTTGTAAATAAAAGTATATTTAGGCTTGCTCGAAGTCCAGATTTTTTCACAAGTAAGTCAAACAGACGGTGTCAAAATTAAAAGTTGTAGAAAATACACAGGCTATCAAAAAGAGTTTCCAACACGTATATGTAAGCATGCAATGTAAAGCCAGTAGACAGTCTTAAATTGCCTAAGTACGCTCTAGAAGCGCTCTAGCAATCTTTACACAGCCATTAAAACGCTTATAGTTTATCATGATACTCGGGACTTAATCGCGTAAAGAACTTTTATATTTAAATTTGAATTTAAATACCTCGACGTTTCGGACGCGACGTTGCGTCCATGGTCTCAAAAGGACTGAAGAGGCGGGTATCAACATCTCCTAGCTGCACGGGTTCCTCGAACTACCCGCACTTGGCAATTCAAATTTAAATATAAAAGTTCTTTACGCGATTAAGTCCCGAGTATCATGATAATGTGTGAAAATCGCGAAAGTTTAAATCAATGCTTATAGTTTAATCGCCGCTTAAAGAGTTAACTCAGTTTTGTTAAAAGCACAAATAAATACATAAGTATCATGGGACAATTCACACCAATTGACTAGCCCCAAACTAGGCAAAACCTGTACTATGGGTACTATACGAGTACAACGGATAAACATACTTATATAGATAAATACATACTTATATACATATTGAACAACCAAGTACCGAGAACAAACATTCGTCTACATCATACAAACATCTGCCCCGACCGGGGATTGAACCCGGGACCTCAAGCTTCATAGCCAGGGTCGTTACGTTATCCCAAGGTTAGTTTCTGATCCAGGTCAGTGCAAGTCTGTCTTAAAGACTTATGCCCTTATTCATAAACGTCACTCAAGCCTCTATTAGCTATAAAAAATAATAATTAAAAAATTAAAAACACGACTGCATCTTCTTAAGTCGAACTGAAATGTAAAAAATAAAATTTAAACTGCTAAGTACCACGTTTTCCTAAACTAAGTATCGTACCCAACTGCAATAAACTGGCTGTTAGGGCCTTTGTTAGTTTTTTTGAAGTCAGGTGCCGTACAGCAGCGCAAGGGATTACAAGTAGAAAAATACGGCACCTTTCTTACTAGCGAAAATGTCAATGTGACAAAAAGGGACAAACGAACTTTAACGGCATTTTAATTAAGGGTTAAGTACCAAATTAACAACTTAAGTCACAGCTCGATTTGCGTATCTACACTTTAGCAAGCAGTGTCGCTGTCAGGTTTAAAGCGAATTGGTGTCGGTTATTCTTTTTGTACCGCCTTCGTTAGCGGGACTGCACCTCTTTCTCTCCTGTTCCGGCGCTTCCCGGAACCGGACCGCGCTGGCCAGGGATGTGGAAAGCGGTGCAAATTTTCGGTACAGCCGGCGCTTAATAGATTTGAAACTGGTACGCCGCAATGAGCTATATCGTGTGTCATTGACATTGACTGTCGTCACTTAATGCATACGAAATACATATTGCTTCAAGTACTTAGTTGTTTGTAAGTAAGTTTGTATTGTCATTTTCTTGTCCTAAATTAGTTTTACGAGTATTAGTAGAATTTGTGATGGAGCGTAAAGCGTACCCTAAAACGTAGGTTTAATGAGAGTTCGTGAATTTGTGACAGCATATATCTTTTGACCCATCATCTCATAAGTGAAAATATTATTATTCCAGATAGATACGTTTCAGAGTTCAAACCATATTATCATAACTACATTTAAGATTAGTCCATCATTGATGTTCAAATATTGCAAAGCGAAACAGCGAATACAGTGAATACGTTTCATATCAGGCTACAACATACCTGTGTACGTAGTGGCAAGTATGTGGTACATGGTACCGGGTCGCAAAGTTGGTACGAGTACCAAAAACCTAACAACGAACATCCTTATTTCTAGCAAACCTTAATAAATTACTGGTGCACCTTGTGTTTTTCGAACTAGGTCAGGCGTCGTTAACACTCGGCCGGTTTCGGTATTGTTTTTCGCTTAATAATATAGTAGTTAGCTCCATTGTATGGTTTTCTCGAGTTTCGTGAAAGATACAATCATCGTTTGAACCACTTTGAAAGCCCTAAATAAAAGTTGGTACAAAATAAATTTTATGAAAGCTTCACAAACATGAGTAAATTAAGTTGCTATTCTAGGTTGGTTGGCAACACATCGGGCAAGTACTTAACCGAGCGAACGAAGTGAGCGAAGCGTAGTCTCAATTTCAGCTTGGACAAAAATTATTTTGTATGTCTGTCTGTCCGGCGTCTATCCAGCGTCTTCTCTACAGAGCGCCTAGTGTAATCGCCGACCAGGCCAAAAAATACGTGTCGAGCGCGTTCGCGTTAAACAATTCTCTGCCCTTAGTGTAATCAAAAAGCACAAAATACGTCTCGATCGCGTTTGCGTTAAAGTGTCAAATAGTATGAGAATTGTTAAACGCGAACGCGATCGAGGCGTATTTCTTTGCCTGGTCGGCGATTACACTAGGCGCTCTCATACTATTTGACACTTTAACGCAAACGCGATCAAGACGTATTTTGTTCTGTTTGATTACACTAAGGGCACATTTCTCAACCGATTCTCGTGAAAATTTGTGAGCAGGTACGCTAATGGTACAGATTTTGACTGACTGACTGACTGATCAACGCCCAGCCCAAACCCCTGGACCTAGAAAGCTGAAATTTTGCATTTTTCGAGGTTCCTTTCATAGTGTACTCCCGGGATAAGGCGGGATTTTGCGAAATTCCCACGTGATAGAGAGTTCTACCACGGGAGCGAAGCCCCGGGCGAAAGCTAGTGTGTATACATACAAGTATGTTTTGATCTATATAAGTATGTTTACCCGTTATCCTTACCCACAGTACAGGCTTTGCCTAGTTTGGGACTAGGTCAAAATTGGTGTCAATTGTCTCATGATATTTATTTATTTATTGAATTACATAGGTTTTTTGTCGATTCATTTTTTTAAACGAAATATGTTCAACAATGAGGTCGCTAGAGCTACAGCTCACAGAGCCACTAGTTTAAGAAACTGACTAGGCTAGTTAAGGCCACTACGATATTCGTAGTCTATATTTAGCCTGTCTGGTACCACGCATGAATATTCTGTGACGCCACTAATAATCTTATTTCTTTTGAATAATAATTTCATCAAAGTTGTGATTTTATTATTAACAGAGGTCGTATAAGCCGTGTGGGCGGATAATCCGACAAATAACAGCTTTAGGTATAACGTAATATGTCGGGAATTTGTCAGACATTATAAATTATGTAAGCTGATTTAGACTTGTCGTTTCGGAAGTTATGTTGACTTTGAAATCTAATCTTGAGTGTTTTGTACGTTTCAGTACTGTGATTTAGTAGTGTTACGTTATTTTTAACCCCCGATGCTAAAAAAGAACAGTGTATGACTGCTGATGATACACTTTAAGTTGGCTCAATCTTGACCTCTCCAGATGTCTAAAGCACAGCTTTCACACGTCACGTAGTTTAGACGTACTGTCATGTTTAACTTACTAGATCTAAAGTTTGTTTAATGTTATTTTAAGCAATAACATGTCAAAATGTTGAAAATTAATGATTATTATAAATACTTATTAATTTAATTAATTATTAACATGTGCAATAACATAATTTCTGTACAAAAAACATTATTATATATGTACCTCCACTGCTACACGACCACACATATACAATACACACACAGACGTATACAGATACACACACACACACACACACACACACACACACACACACACACACACACACACACACACACACACACATACGCGCACATACATAATTCATGATTGTACACAGACAGACGAAGCTATTTTTCACGCGTGGTCATGGGTGAGCAAATTAATGGTTTTTACTCGATGCCAAAGGAGGGTTTAACGTTTTTCGAGCGTATGTGTATGTATGTCTAATTCTTTGAGACGCTCTCTACAGCTTAAACCGTTTGATGGATTTCAACGTATGAGGTGTCATTTAGATTCGTCTCATTGTGGGCGTGACATAGCTATCCTATTGTTTCCCGGAAATGCAGTCGGGTTTCTGTTTTTTTTAATTTTAAGTTGATTAGGTTATTTTATGGAATGCTGGATGCTAAACATTTATAACGAATGTTCCGTTTTTCAAGCCCGCATTCGTGCCACTGGAACCCTTTATGCCGGAAACATGCGGGAAGTTTCTGTAATATTCTTCAGATAGTTTCTACGGAACTATTTTAGACTGCTTTAACAAAATAGCAATTTCACTATGAATTCATTTCCATTTTTAACATTACGCCTATTGTAACTTTACGTTTCTTTTGGTACGAGTATTTTATTGTTCTTAATTTGGTTGTTGCTACCGAGAAATAAGATCACTTTTGGTACATATTCATTTGGCCAAAAAAAGTCTGCCAAATTGATTGATTTGACGACCGGATAGCTGGTTAGAGACCCTGACTATGAAGCTTGAGATCCCGAGCTCGATCCTCGGTCGGGGCAGATGTTTGTATGATAAATACGAATGTCTGTTCTCGGGTCTTGGATGTTTAATATGTAAATAAGTATGTGTTTATCTATATAAGTATGTTTATCCGTTGTCTAGTAGCCGTAGTACAGGCTTTGCCTAATTTGGGACTAGTTCAATTGGTGTAAATTGTCCCATGATATTTATTTATTTACTTATTTTATTTATTTCCTATTTATTTTTTTCAGAAACTATAATTGTTTAATGTAATTCCAAATATAAATTCCGATAAATTCAGAGGTACTATACTAGCCGGGGCTCGAACCAACGACCCTCTGGTTGAGAGGCTAAAGGTCAAACCACTACGCTATCCCGGCTACATTACCAGTACTCGTATTCCTTCTAATTTACATACCTTATGTACTTACAGAAGTATATCTTTAGATGGATCGTTAAAAGTTAATAAAAAGCATCCTGAGGGTCGAGCACGACTTCACGAATGCTGCGTCACGTAAAATCGAATAGTAAACGTTGTCGATTTTGTATGACATTTGGAACAGTGCCCTAAGCACGACTTAACGAATGCTGCGTCACGTACAATCGAATAGTAAACTATAACGAGTTCGTATGACGTTTGGAACAGCGCCCGCCCGTGAGCGTATTTGGAACTAAAATTTAGTATGAGATTTCTCGATCTCGATACGATAACCGTAACGTAACGCAGGATTCGACAAGTCGTGCTTAGGGCACTGCACCCGTCTGTGAGCGTATTTGGAACTAAAATTTAGTATGAGGTTTCTCGATCTCGATACGATAACCGTAACGTTACGCAGCATTCGTAAAGTCGTGCTCGACCCTCAGTCTAGTACTGGGTCATCATATAATCTAGTCAAGTTCACATACTCCTACATGTCCGTTAAATACGTGAGTTTTTAACGGAGTTCGCAAACTGAAATTAAATACAAAGATAATGTTTGCCGGCCTTCAATACGCTTTTGCAGCTTTCCCACTGTGTATACTGAAGCAATAATCGGAGTTAAACTTTCAAGTTTCGGATAGGGGGAGAAAGTTAATCGGGTAGAACAATACAAAATAACGACCGGATAGCCTAGTGGTTAGAGACCCTGAGTGAAACTTGAGGTCCCGGGTTCGATCCCCGGTCGGGGCAGATGTTTGTATGATGAATAGGTACGAATTCTTGTATGTATGTATGTATATCTCTTTATTGCACATAAAACGAAAAAAATACAGATAACAGAACAAAAGCAAATGTACAAAGGCGAACTTATCCCTTAAAGGGATCTCTACCAGTTAACCATCGGGCGATTCACAGGACATCAGAAAAAAGATTACCAGAGAGAGAGAGAGACTCTTGTTCTCGGGTCTCTGGTGTTTAATATGTAATTTATTGAATCAGGCGTTACTTTAAAAACAATTAATTTGCTCACCCGCGACCACAAGTGAAAAATAGTTATATCTGTGCGGCATACCTATGTTTCCATGCAACACCTCCGGCTCCACTGCTACACGAATCAACACAATTTCAATGTACCTATCCCGTTTTTGTCTAACAAATTGATTGCATTCATCGAACTTGAATTACCGTACCCCATCGTCTTGACTGGCCCTGACTAAAACCATTTTAATCGTCTTTAATATTGACGTCTTTAATTTTGCTGTTCTAATAATTACTTTTTACACTTGTTTCTAAAATGCGGTTTTTTTTTCTCTCTTAATCTTTTAATGACATAGTGAGGTTTCTGTGTGTAATTTGTCTGTGGTTACGTATTGCAAGAGCTAATGTAACTTGTTTTTAGAAAAAATGACTTTGTGCCAAGTTTCTTGCGGCGCATTCTTATTGGCAATCATGGTCTTTCCGAAAGCGCTGGTAGACTCAAAAAAATGACGTGTAAAAGAGCATTCAACTGCCTATTTGCTGAATAAAATTTTGATTTTGATTTTGATTTTGACGAAAATTCCAAATAACGCTTTTTATCGCTTTGTAGATTTCCCAGCCGAATGTAACGTAAGTGTCTTCTCAAAGTCGCTCTTAACCATCTCTTAACGTTACTTCAAGTGATTGTTACTTGACATCTTCCCAGCTCAAAAAGGTCGTACGTCAAACTTACTTATTCATTTTCCTTTATTGTTCTAACGTGAATTTTTCATATTCGGGAGTATTCGGGGATGAATAATTTCCAAGGAACTTATAATTTCTAATGTTCAACTTCAACTTTTTTGTTTACGGCAACCGGTCGCTTTAGATTACCAACCACTACTGCCAATCGCTCCTGATATTTTTTTAATATTGTAATGGCGGTTGGCTCCCACTTTCGGGCCATGTTAGGTTTGATGTTTTCAAGGAAATGTGGGTAGGGGTGTTCTCTAATGATGGCTATTTAAGCGCTGGAGTGTCAAATTGGTTGTCATTTTGTACCGAAAAGTGCCGCTAGAACTTGAGGCAGCGAGCTTGGCAAAATTATGGAAAAAAAGTACTTATCGCTCTTATATTTTATTTACCAAGAGTGCAGTAGACTAACTCTTTGTAGTTTGGAGAGGACTCCAATAGAGAGATCTCTCTCCAGGCAGATGTTATGCCTGGGGACCGAAGTCCGGAGGAAGAGAGTTGGAAGTTGTATTTATGCAACCGATTTGAGAAACTTCGTTAGCGCGATGTAGAACAGTGATGACGTCATCGGCGTGTGGCGCTCGGGTCGCTACAGTAGGATAAGCAACAGTATCGAAATATCCTACTTACAAATATGCCAAAAACTAGTATAAGAGAAGCACTAGGTAAAACCAATATACTTCACTACACGGCGCTACAAGGCGCGTGCTGAAGATTCGTGCCTCTAAGTTCTTACGATATTGACGAGTACCTATGATCAAATTTAAAATCTATCTAACTACTTTTCTAAAGGACTACTTACATGGTGAATAAATCATAATTTCTTCGATGTTATTTTAGTGAATCCAAAAGTCTATAAGCTTTTTCTTTG
The DNA here is from genome assembly GCA_963691665.1 of Clepsis dumicolana. NCBI lineage: Eukaryota > Metazoa > Arthropoda > Insecta > Lepidoptera > Tortricidae > Clepsis > Clepsis dumicolana. The sequence goes on from OY829512.1 coordinate 13,491,934, forward strand.
TGACAGGAGGCGGTGGCGTGCAATAGACTGAAGATAATCGTGGCGAAGATGATAATGATAACAAAAATATTGATAATTATTGTCGAATTTAAGTATGAATAATTTCTTACTTATTGCGAAGAGACGTTACCAACACAGTCTATTGGACAGTTGCTTTGAAGGAAGCAAGGAACAATTCACTGTCTTTTGGCAATGTTTCCGAATCGAGTGTTTATTTCTATTGAAAACTCTTGTCTAAATCGCTAAGACATTTGTTATTCAGTGCAGGTCAACATTTCCGGGGCTGACTAAGCAACTCACTCACGACCTACTTCCAAAACTGCATCCGATTTATCCCAATAAAATTGTCACGCAAATTCCCAAACAATTTGAATCCGGGAGTCGTTTAAACAAATATAAGGGCCGAGACCCCATGGAGGTTCCAAGCCCCAACGAAGGCTGGATTTATGGGAGGTGCTGTAAGTACACTTTAATATGTATTAAGCGTGAATAACTTATGCAACCGCGCGCCGACTAACTCGGTCCACATTTTTCTCAACTCACTGGCACACTTCACTTTGCACTGGATTTTTTGCACTTTTTGTAAAGTTATATTTTCGTAAGTTATGTGGGTAGGCTATGGTCCCCACTTGTTGAGGGCATCGCGGTCCGAACTACGTTCGCGCGCTCGACGGAGCGTGGGCGACTGCGCTTCCCGCTCATTCATTGAAGGCCGGGGTTACCAACGAAGCTCGATTCGGACTCGACTAAGCTCTGGAAATAATTTGTGTGGGAATGTGACTTCTGAGCTACGCAATCGGCTAGGTTGATGGCAGTTATTCTGGGTTTAAATACTAAAAACGTGCTTAGATAAAGACTAATTGAAGTGATTATTATTATTATGATAGCTGTACCCGAAGATAATTTAATTTCTTTACATTGCCTCGATATGAAACGAACTAAAGAACGAACTTGGCCCGCGTGGGAACTAAATATTCTGTGAGGAGGCCTGTGCCCAGCAATGGGACATGAATAAGCCTGCGTTATCCTTCAAACAGATTTTTGATAACATATATCTCCATGTTAGCTTTTGGAGAATGGAGAATTGAAAGATAAAGATAAAGATCGACAAATCGAAAGATTGTCATTGTATGTTGTAAGATAAAGATAGTTTATTGCATTGAAGAATGAGTATTTGTGACATTAACAAGTCTTTTTTTCACCAGCATCCAGCTGTTATCATTATGGTCGCTTTTAGGTACTTTAAAGGTCTGACTCAAAACAGTTTGGAAATTCGGCGTACTTTATTTTGAGGTTAATGACGAGCTTTTTCGTTCGAGAACTCGTGGTTCTCTGGCGTAGGTGTGATTTCATGATACTTTATAATTCGTACACCTACCTATTGCGCTTCTTAAAATGTTATTGCTGATATTAATAATTCTGTTTTATAGGTGTTCTGAACTTTAAGGTAAAAGTAATAACGTCACAGACCTAATAAAAAGAAGACAGAAGTGGCATAGGCATAACAACCCTTTTGCTTTCCATGAAAATGCTAAAATTCAAGATGATTCTGAAACTGTTGCATGTCTTTTCACCAACCTTGGGTATTAAATGCTTACCTTATTTTTAAACCAGCCAGACTAATATTCTTACTTGTTCTTTTCTTGAGTACTTACGTACAACTTCTTTGTACTTTTCGATAAGGCTCGAACACTTATAAATCCTGTAAAGTGCTCAATATTTTATTCACGGTAACACCGAAAGCTTTATGCCGATTTATTTTGGTGTAACATTTTAGCCTGTGTACACTGGAATGTGAAACTGAAGACTATTGGGAGTTCCAGACTCATTTCACTTTCTTTAGCAAACTAAAGGGCAGTAGTAGGTACATCCTTGTTAATTTATAAATCCCAGTGCGTTTGCTCCTTTATTACGTTACGATATTTTCACACTCTTACGAAGCAATCCAATGGTATGTGTGAAGTTTCCAACCCGCACTGGACCCGTGTGGCAACTGTAGCCCAAGTTCTCTCATTCTGAGATGAGCCCTGTGCCTAGCAGTGCAAATCAAGGCTGGTGATGATGATATTTAATGAATTTCATCGATTTCGAAAATTGGGCGAGCGAAATAACACAGTTTTTTTTTATATTTAATTATTTTTTGCGTTGCTAATGTGTAAACAGTACGATAACTTTTAACATGAAACTATACTGTGAGATAGTACGATAATTGCTTAATATCTACAGCTTCCCGAAAAACGTCATTACAACTTTTTTTCGATTAATCTGAGGTTAGTTAAAGTTCACAGCGTTGTGACGAAATTGCCAATTTTTAGGCTAAATTAGTACTTATACCTAGGGCCGGTTTATGCTTACGTTATTTTTCATACCTTTCAATTGAAGAGGTGATGTGTAAGTATAACACATTCATCATATTCAATTAAGCTGTTTGGAAGTTGTATCTCCTGTTTCCCAAAGGAAGCTATGGTTGAAATGATTCGGTGGTAGGGTGCCATAGCGTCTTTAGCACTTTTCGATGACTTTTCGCGTCTATTGATTAGGAAAAATAACTATCATTAAGGACGGTCGGACTTAAAATAGCCGCGTAGTTTTGAAAATTGGTAGGTACAATTTTATTTTTATTGTTCTTTGATAAACATATTTAACAGTCTTTGCTCCGTAGAGGTGAGTCGGTGGTCGCTTTTACAGATTTTTGTTCAAGTAATCCTCGAGACCTTTTAAAGAGTAATTATTATAATGTCATCAAGTCGATTTCTTAACTTTACAGTTCTGAAGAGATGCACTGTTGGACTGTTGCAGAGATGTTTAGTTTTTATTATTGCCCAGTTATATTTTTTATAGTATTTGCACTAAAACTGATATGTTTTTCATATTCCCTCCTTCCCAATGTAAGTGTTCCCATCTTTAATCCATTGCCATCCATGGCCATCCTGTGGAACCCAATAACTATTTAGGTCAAAATAGACTTTTCAATAGTGAATTAAATGTACGTTGCCGATTTATTTAACGCTCACCACAATTCGGTTTCGGTTCGGAATTACGGCGCTTTAAATTTCGTTGTATGTGACTGCTTTAACGGCCCGCCTCGAAACATGTTTATCGAACAACTCGTGACTTTTCATTTCATTTATATGTAAGTACTGTGAAGAGGCCGCTCATTGTTTGATGATTGTGTTCGTTGATTTTAAAATACGAATGCAAAGTGTCTAAAAAGACACTAGAAACAAGAGCGACACTCCGTCACCGGGCTTTCATACGAAAGTAATACATAAGAAAATAATAAAAATACTTTAAAACACAAGTTTAGTGTCTTCCCTCTTCTTACGCCTCTCGCAGCTTGAGCCACTAGGGCTACACTCACCCAACGGCCGTGCCTAAATAGGCACCAGCCCACAGTACCTATCCGTGTAGGTTAGACGCGTAGGTACATATATGTATATAGGTAGGTAAGTGTTCTTTGCATCGTAGGCATATGAAGGATACACAGAAAGATTATGTCTAGTTGTACCTTAGCAACTTTTTGAGTTATCGCGATTTGAAAGTTTGGAGCAATGTTATTATCCGTATAATTTTCATATACATATTTTTTTAAAGCGATAAAAAAACAAGTTACAAAAATTATAATTGCATCTCTAACTGAGGGGTAATAGTAATAGTAATAGTAGTTTATTTGTCAAACATAAGGTATACAATAGTTGTACAAGTTTCATGTGAGTAACTTATAGTCTATCGTATACTCTACATTTTGAGATTAATATCTCGTTTAAAAAAAAGTAACTAGACAGTCATTTTCTTTCCGTGTACCCTTCATATTGTACAGACAGACACCCCATAGGAAATAACTTGTCAAAAGTAAGTACAAGAAATAAGGACAATTTGAACAAAACACTCGAACGTTTCAGATCCATCTGTAGGTCAGACAAGATTTAGCTAAATGGTATTGGTAAGACATAAAGAAGCTTTCGAGTTTCTATTTCTTACCAGTACCACGTGATTTTTATATGATTTTTACTGCCCGGCCCATTCGAATTGACCGTTGTAGATCGTTACAAAATTAAGTCGACCATTTTGAAATTGTGCATGTAAAATAGTTTGTTGTATGTAACTCATTTTATTGAATTTTATATTTTTTATACGGGAACAATATTAATAAAACTATAATAATAACCTAACCAACTTATTACTTAGAAGAGTTGAAAAAAACCCCGACATTGTCATTTCAAAGTTCAATATTTAAAAAAACGGGTGAACCGATTTTAGGGAAACTTAGCTAAGCACTATCTCGATTAAACTAGCTTTAGATTAAAAAAACCGCATCAAAATCGGTCCATCCGTTTGGGAGCTATGTTGCCACAGACAGATACACAGACTTATAACATCTCTCTTTTTTCCTCGGGGGTTAAAAATCAACGAAAGGAAATTTTGAGCTGCACGGCGCCGTTGTTCTCCTGTCAAAATGTTTATGGCATTGTCATAAGACATAAGACTGATTTTTGCCTGGCCCGTGGGATAGGTTTTTCTACTATGTCTATATTTGTACTAAGGGGTCTCAACTCAAACTCAACTGCTGTGGGCAGTAGGGCACGAGGTAACGGCCACCGTGAAGCGGACGGATAGTTAGGAACATTAAAAGCTGTTATTTCACCAGAGATGTGCTAAACTGATTCTTGAATTTAAACATAATCTTTAGACACATTAAGTATAAACACAGTCGTCTCTGTTGGAAAAGCTGCCTCATATTACTTAAAAAGAAACTCTCTTCATTCGCCGAATTAAAAACAGATTTGCAGTAGACTTAGCGGCTGCGATATCCACTTTAGCTTTTAGCCTATTAATTTTTAACTGGACATTAAATAGCTTCTGCCCGAAACATGCCTTTCCGATTTTAACTTTAATAAGTAGGTACATGCGAGCCAAATAAGCAGCGTTGTAGAATCATAGATGTTTTTACTTAATAAAGTGTTGATGCTACTTACAATGCAGTTTGTTAGGTAACCCGGCAAAAATGTATTCTCCAACACAAAATTATCCATGGAATTGTATTTTGATTAAAAATTTAAAAACAGATGAATGTAGAATCACGGAATAGTTTCAGAATGAAATGCGAAGTTTTTTTTTTAATTACCTGTACAAAAACATCCTATTATTATTTAGACCTGTAAAAATACTCTTTGTTGGCTTTGGACCATGTATGCTTTATCAAATCAGCTGCTTTTTCACCGATCATCATGGCTGGAGCGTTCGTATGCGCGGCTGTCGGACGCGGAATGACACTGGAGTCCACAACCCTCAGACCTTCTATCCCATATACTCTTAGCTCCGGATCCACAACCGCTTCAGGGTCGTTGGAAGGCCCCATGCGACAAGTTGAGATCTGATGATGAAACGTTATTACCATCGTTCGGATCGCGCACTCCCAATAAGCACCCGAACCCGGAATTTCAGTTTTGCAAGCTTCATACTCAGCCAAGTACAGCTGAGCACCAAATTTTCTGAAAGGTTCCGACTCTCCTAGCTTTATTATGAACTGTATTGCTTCTTTCAAAGTCGCTATGTCCCTAGGATCACTAAGGTAGTTGCTGTATAGTTTTGGATGGGAGAAAGGGTTCGCGTCGCGGAGTTCAAGGTGACCTTTAGATTTGGGCTGTAAGAGCAAAGGCACCCCCGTCCATGTATCAAATCCGTTTAAGGGACTAAAACCTGTATCGTATATTTCGTCCGTTATTCTCCAACTTCTTCGTAAGATGGCTCCGTTGTCAAAAGCGATAGACCCCGCTAAAGATATCAGCTCGATATCAGGTACTGGTTCAGGATCATCCGATTGCGAAGTCTTAATATATCCGAGGCCTTCCACCGTTCCTATGCTTGATAACAAACCATCGCCATAGTGAAGCCATTTGATCAAATTTGGTACAGTTGCAACTCTGTTTAAATTGAGAGTAACATTAGTAGTGTTCAGTTTGAATACAGCAGTTGGAAACGCTATATGATCATATATAGTCTCTCCAACGGGCAAATCTTTGATGACAGGTATGCCTAAAGACTGCAGATGGTGCTTCGGGCCAACTCCAGACAACATCAATAGCTGTGGTGATACTATTGGTCCCGCTGACAGAATCACTTCCCTGCGGCACCGAACTGTGTATGTCTTTCCGTTCCTAGTATACTTTACGGCGTAAGCTCTCTTAGTTTTAGGATCTATGAGGACTTTAGTGGCTCTGGCTCCGGTGAGAATGTGAAGATTTTGCCTTCGCTTATGAGGATGAAGGAATGTCTTAGCACTGCTAGTTCGGTGTCCGTTGCCGGTGGTCGTTTGGACGTAGCCGAAGCCGAAGCCATCTGGCGCATTGTAGTCAACGGTGGGGATACCCATCTGCTTACCAGCTTCCAAGAACGCCTCCACCAGCCCCGTTCTGGAAATAAAAACATACATACATATATATCACGACTCTTTCCCACGGGGGTAGGCAGAAACTATGGCTTCCCACTTGCTACGATCCTTACACACCTCTTTAGCCTCCTCCACATTCATACATCTCTTTATACACGCTCGCCGGTTCCGAGTACTACGCACCTGACCTCTACGGAGAATATCACTGATATTGTCGGCGTCAATTCTCCTAGAGCGTTCTCTACCTTTGGTACCGCGGTACCACCATTCATATTAGCTCCGTAAATATCTTTAGTCAGTCTTCTTTCATTCATCCTCTCCACATGACCAAACCACCACCACATGCCAATATGGAAATATTTTACATAATTTTATAAACAGTTTCGGTTTACTGAGATGATAGCAAGATTACTTATGCTTAATAATGACAAAACTCAGTAATGGATCGCTAGTTGGTCGTGGTTTAATCTCTTTATGATACGTTTCCACCCACGCGGAGCTAAGCAGAGCCGAGAGAACCAGACCGTGATTCGACCAATCGCAGTGTTCGAACTGACGTGGAGTGGCGTGGAGACGCTATGATTGGTCAACTGTAGGTAATTGTGAAGTTAGAAATTCCTGCGTCACAGAGAGAGTTATACCTGAACGACACGTTTTCAACTGCCAGTTCGCCATGATGGTTGTGGTACGGAGCGTCTTTTGGAAGTCGCTCCAAATACGCCTTCTCCGATTTCAAGAAATAATGCAGCACATCACCATAAGACCTGAGTGCGTAAATAATTATGAGCCAGTAAATAATTTGGACCAAGTAAGGTTATATCCTATCCTATCCTACCTGTGAATATGTCTACCACAGGTAGGATAAGAGATGACCTCATACAAAATCTAGCAAAGTAATCGTGGTCAATATCCCGTTTTGAACATGTCTAATGTAAGTAAATACGTAATTCTCTAATGTTTGCTATCTAAGTTTCATATAAGTAAAGTAAGTATTGGTTAAGCCGTTTTTGCGATATTGGGTTTTTCAATATTTCAAAGTTGCAGTTATTCTAACATTACAAAATATTATGCCGTGTACCAAACGGCAATACAACAAAACACTTAATGATTTCGAGCATCGATTTTATATTCGAAGTTTGATTACTATGTCTGTGGGCACGGCAGTCAAGTCGCCAAGTCGAAAACATCCCTCCTTTTCTCGAAGCGACTCACTGCATTTTTGACCCCCTTCTAATGATTGTGTAGTGGATGTAATGATGGATCATAGTGAAACTTTGCGACGCTCATTACTATTCAGAATGAACAGTCATTTGGAATTATACTAACACAGTAACGATAATTATGACTAATTTGATTTCTGATATTGTTTTAAAGGAAATTACAAACTGAATTAAATTTGTATGCAAGTAAATACAACGTTATTATTGCACTAATTAGATAACAATTATGACCAAGGTTTGTAGAGGTGCCTCCGACTCTACCTAAAATAACGGACTTCGTTGTGCACGCGATCTCACAACTTTTTCCGGTGGAAGGACTGCGTTGAGAGACTTGGCATTTGTTTACATTTAATGTTTCTGACGGGTTCGATTTATCTGATCCCTTTCATTCCCTTGGGTTTGAGAAGGTCGAGGCAGTACAAGCCGCATACTGGTCACTAGTTTTAATAGAGGTTGACGGAAACATTACTATCCCGTCGCAAAATTAAGAGGACAGCGGGTAGGAGGAAAAGACTTTTGTTTTTATTGTTTCTTTATCTTATCTTTTCAACAAGATACGATAAGATAAGGCTATGCTTGGGGTTTATCTGCGGGATAGAATCAGAAATGATGATATCCGCACTAGAACTAAGGTTACCGACATAGCCCGAAGAATTGCGAAACTTAAGTGGCAGTGGGCGGGACACATTGCTCGCAGGACTGATCCTTTGGTGGTTCTCGATTGGCGTCGGTGGACCGGGAGACGAGCTGTCGGTAAGCTTCCAACAAGATGGAGCGACGATCTGGTAAAGATTGAGGTCTCGGGCTCATTCCCCGGTCCAGAGAAAAAGGCTCTTGACAGACAGACGGACTACGAAGTAATCCTACAAAGGGCGTCATAGGGAAACGACGGATCGCACCGTATATGTGCCCTATAGGTTTCCGTCTTTTCCTTTTGAGGTACGGAATCCTTGGTGTGCGAGAACGACTTGACTTAAATTGTGCCCAACGAATAGAAAGCTTATATTCCCAGGAACGTGACAAAGATGTAGGCAGTAGCTAGCTTAAAATGTAAGGCATGCAATGAAATTGGTGCTGACATACAGGTCTTGCTACATTCACGCTCATTGGAAAAGTGGAGTAGGGTGAGAGCCGTTGCAAAGTTTTTTATCTACCTATCTTTGAGTAGTTATAATAGTCATCGGTGCGTAAGCACGCAGCGTGACAACAATGGAAAATGTAATAATGACATATTTGCCAATAAGTAATGCGGGCATCTGACTCAATTGTTCGTTAAAAAAGAGGTTTTTGCTGTCTGGTTCAAATGTGTCTTATGTCTGTGTGAATGAAATTGGTAGCAAAGTAACAAAGTAAATTAAATTTTAAGTAGGTAGGTCGCTGCCGTGAAATCTTGAAATAACGATATCTAATAATTAGAGGGTTGTACGTGTTGTATCCATTGTACAAAAATATAAGCCTTATTATAATTAGTCCGTCAGATTGTCAAGAAATATTGGACACGTACAGGCTTTATAAAAACGATAAAAAATAATAAATTTTTTTTTCGTTTTTAGAGAGTCGTACCTCAATAGGCAAAAAACCAAACCCTTTATAGGATCACTCGTGGGTCTGTCTATCTGTCTGTCGCAGCCAATTTGCTCTGAAGCTACTGGACCGATTGAGTTGAAATTTGGTACACATTTTATAAATCCCAACGCAACGATGGACTTGTAACCCAGATAAATGAATTTTTAACTTTTAAACAAAAGAAAGATACGTCTCCAATATTTTTTTTTCAGGACTACTTACCTTTTCTTTCTGTTTCATCTAAATGATTTTACGGCGTTCTTCGTTAATGGTTTCCTTAACCTAACCTAACCTAACCTAACCTAATTACGCTATTATTAAATTTTATGATAGGTATTGTTCTAGCTACAAACATTTTATTTGTACCAGTTGTAATAATCGTATCCTTCCTCAAAGTAATAATGACGATTGATTGTACACGGTCAATTGGAATAGGAAATATATCGTGTGCGTAATTAGTATCTCAATATGGAAAGTATGCAATCAAATACTCTTAAATAAATATAGGGTCCATGATAATTAATGTAAATGCATTTAATGCTGAAAAATGCAATGTTAAACGAAAAGCAATTGCGATGTATTAATAGTAGTTTATTTACACACATTATAATAAGTAATTTTTTTTCGATTGTTTTGTGAGCATTTTTTTATACAAACGAGCAAGTGGGTCACCTGATGATAAGTGATCACTACTGCCCATAGACACCCGCAATCCCCGGAGGGTTTGCAGATGCGTTGCCAACCTAGAGTGCTAAGTTGAATTGCCTCTTGCGCCCGTAATTACACCGGCTGTCTTACTCTCCACACCGGAACACAACAGTGCAAGCACTGCTGCTTAGCGGCAGGATTAGCGAGTAAGATGGTGGTAACGATCCGGACGAACCTCGCACAAGGTCCTATCACTTGTACGAGGTTCTACCACTCGTATATGGCGTATCTGTGTAATAATTATCATGGTCCTCACCATCCATAGTTCCCGTCGGCCCCGATTCTGTCCCAGTCTTGTGGTCTACCGCGAGTGTACATCATGTAGTTGATGACACTGCTGCCACCCACCGCTTTGCCCCGCGGCCAGAAGCAGCGCTGGCCTTCGCTTCCTGAAACACATACACAAATGCATCATCATCAAACTTAGTTACACTCTCGTCGGTGAAGTTTCTTCCAATCATCTCTCCTATAAGCCAGTTCCTTGACCTCCTGATACGACACGACACCGGCCTTCTCTTTTATCTGGTCCATGTAGCTTCGCCTAGGTCGACCTCTTCCTCTCTGTCCGTACATTTTTCCTTCTAAATTAGTCTTAAAGTAATTGTCGTGTCGTATCAAATGTCCGATCATTTTCCCGCGTCTATTCTCTATGGTATTCAGGATCATTCACACACACATACATATACATACATATTATTATATCACGCCTCTTTCCCACGGGGGTAGGTAGAAATTAGGATGTTTGACATGTATAAGTATGTATTTATCTATATTAAGTACATAGGTAATATTAACCCATAGCACAGGCTTTGACTATAGTGTGGGACAAGGTCAATTGGTGTCAATTGTCCCATGATACTTATTATTATTTATTTTTTAACCCCCGACGAAAAAGAAGGGTGTTACAAATTTGACCCGTGTATCTGTCTGTGGCATCATAGCTCCCGAATGGGTGAACCGATTTCGATGCGGTTTGTTTTAATTGGGAGCTAATTTAATCGAGATGGTTCTTTGCAAAGTTTACCCGTTTGTGAAATATTGAACTTTGAAATGACAATGTCCATATGTCCAATGTCCAATATCCAACTTTTCTAAAATCATATTAACTTACCCAAGCAAATGCCAGGTTGTCGCTCCGTAACGTAAGGCCACGCGTAGTCCGATATTTGTGAGATCGTCCACAAACCGACCATCATAGGGATGTCAGTGAGGAGTGACTCTGGCTGACCAGCTTCTAGGAGCAGCACCATCGCGTGGGGCTTGTCCTCCGTCAGCCGCGCCGCCAGCACCGAGCCTGCTGAGCCAGCGCCCACGATGACATAGTCGTATACGTCCAGCGGCTTACTATATCCTGGTCAATTAAAAATACAAAAATATTTGTGCCTCTACAAAGTTACACGGACAGTCGAAATCACAGTAAATAAGAAATATCTTTTATACGTAAACTAGCTGTTGCCCGCGACTTCGTCCGCGTAGATTTCGGTTATCGCTATCCCGCGGGAACTATACAATTTTGCGGAGTAAAAAGTAATCTCTGTCATTCCTCAATATTCAAACTATCTTCTTACCAAATTTTCATCTAGATTGGTGCAGCGGTTTTTTCCGTGAAGAAGTAACAAACGGACAGACAGAGAGACATAGTTACTTTCGTGTTTATAATATTAGTAAGGATCTAATTTCCAGTCAGGATTGCACTGGTCCATACACTAGGCATAGCCTGTCTTGTGGGCAGGTAATTAATTTAC